>CM057465.1:150707205-152097205 GCA_030035585.1 Dugong dugon
ATGCCTGGTACCAAAGGGAAAAAATACTGCATTGGTCTTTGCAGATTGGTTCTGTGTTGGAACACTCCCTCTATGCTTAACCAGGTTGTTTATAACTCTGCCTTAGCCTTCACTTCCTGTTCCATGGAGCCTAAAGCTCAGCCAGAGGTGAAAGCTTAGGGTCTTGTTAGGTATTTTCTGAGCAATGCCTCTAGCTCTGGGCATGCACTTGGACTTCTAGTTTCCCTGGTATATATGGGAGCTTTTTAATGTCCTTGTGTTTCCCCATGTATCTTCTTCCTCAGTGTCTTCCTCCACTGGCTTTTCAGTTTGCATGCCTTGTCCCAGGTGGTTTTGGTTAGTATATTTTCTTTTAAATGCTTTTGACAAATGCCACCTGGGAGGTTATCTCAGCCATAAGAAAACTCTGAGGTGGGCAAAATAAAGGCAAGCTGCTGAACCAGTCCCTCAGGGAACCACCATACACGTCAGTGCCTGTAACCACAATTCTCTGAGAACAAGGTTTGCACTGTTCCTTCTGTCACCAGCAAGCTGCTACACCAGGAACTAGACCACCATCTTCACGGTTTCAGCCATGCTGGGGAATTGGAGATTATTAAGTGGGTAAGTTAAAAATGTCATAATGCTCTCTTACTGAATTTCAGTCTCTCTTCAGTAGCTTCTTTCTTCTTTAAGCATTCTCTTGGTTGTTGTGTTTTTTTCTGTTGTTGTTGTTAGATTCCAGATATACAAAAAGTTCATTCTGCCAGTTTTTGCCAACTTAACATTGCTTTAGTGGAAGGTCATTGTTTTGAAGTTTCCTATTCCCTTATTTGCATAGATGTCAATCCTTGACAATGTTCTTTTTTTTTTTTCTTGGATCTTTGTGTATTCATAGTTTATGATTAAATGTGGACATTGTGTGTAGAAAAATAGGAGACTGAGCTATATAGTATTTATGTCCAGAAATAGGCACGGCTTTTCTGTCAGGTCATTAGTATGAAAAGTTGAGTCAGTCTAGTCAGAAGCTAAAGTTAGGTTTGGGTTTTGCTATTGCTGTCATCACCTTCAGTGTGCCACAGGCTCTAGATTTCTCCAGCGGTTGACTACTGTTACCTTGTGCTAAAGTGGGGCCTCTGGGACCAGAGGCTTTTTCTGAATGTTTCTGCTCCCTCTCAAAGTTCAATAGGTCCTGTGTAACTGTGCCACAGTGGAGGTCTCTCTCCATGTTTTTGCCCTCCTCCCATGGTAGACTGATGTTGATTGTTACTCAATTCAAGGGTAGTAGTAGCAGCAGGTCTTATGGCCCAGCCTCAGTGATAGGCAAATCTTATGTACCTCTGGGCCTCAAGGGTAGGACTTTCTCCACTTTCCAGCCTACTTTCCCCCATGACAGCAAAACTCTGCCTTGTACCTGTGGTTGGTCTCTTGAGCAAGAGAAAATTTTCTGCTTCTTTTTAGTAGTACCTGGTCTCTCCTTGTGTTGGTGAAGAATTCTGGGACCAAGACCATTTTCTGTCCTTCACTCAGGGGCAGAGATGCCTTATTTTTACCCTCCCACAGCAATAGATCTCTGCTTGTGTCCTGAGTGAAAGAGTTTGCTGCCCCTCCCTCAAAGGCATACACATTTACTTTAAGGTAGTGGTCAAGTTCTTCAACAGCAGTTGATCACCTTATGAATGCCTGTACCACAGAGGGGGTTCAGAACCTCTTCTAACATCCATTTTCATCTTTTCTTTCTTTCCTGTCTTTTTGATGACCTCTTGCTTTCTTCATGTCCTTCCACAACTCGTCTGGTCTTCAGTCATTTGTGTTCAATGCATCAAATCTATTCTTGAGATGGTCTCTAAATTCAGGTGGGATATACTCAAGTACTCAAGGTCATACTTTGACTCTCATGAACTTGTTTTAATTTTCTTCATCTTCAACTTGAACTTGCATATGAACAATTGATGGACTGTTCCACAGTTTGCCCCTGACCTTGTTCTGACTGATGAGCTTTTCTGTCATCTCTTTCAGCAGATGTAGTCGATTTGATTCCTATGTATTCCATCTGGGGAGGTCCAAGTGTATAGTCACTGTTTATATTGTTGAAGAAAGGTATTTGCCATGAAGAAGTTGCTGGTCTTGCAAAATTCTATCATGCAATCTTCAGCATCATTTCTAACACCAAGGCTATATTTCCCAACTACCAATCCTTCTTCTTTTTTCCAACTTTCATATTTCAATCACCAGTAATTATCAATGCATCCTGACTGCATGGTCAATCAATTTGAGACTGCAGAAGTTGGTGAAATCTTCAATTTCTTCATCTTTGGCCTTAGCGGTTGGTAGTAAATTTGAATGATAGTCATATTAACTGGTCTTCCTTGCAGGTGTATGGATATTATCCTATCACTGACAGCGTTGTACTTCAGGATAGATCTTGAAACGTTCTTTTTGATGATGAATGCAATGCCATTCCTCTTCAATTTGCACTCCCAGCATAGTAGACCATATGATTGCCCAATGCAAAACGGCCAAAACCAGTCTATTTCAGCTCACTAATGCCTAGGATATTGATGTTTATGCATTCCATTTCATTTTTGATGATTTACAATTTTCCTAGATTCATACTTCATACAGTCCACATTCTTATTATTAATGGATGTTTGCAGCTGTTTCTTCACATTTTGAGTCATGCCACGTCAGTAAATGAAGATCCCAAAAGGTTGACTCCATCTATGTCATTAAGATCAACTCTGCTTTGAGGAAGCAGCTCTTCCCCAGTCATATTTTAAGTACCTTCCAACCTGAGGAGTTCATCTTCCAGCACTATATCAGACAATGTTCCGCTGCTATTCATAAGGTTTTCACTGGCTAATTTTTTCAGAGGTAGACCGACAGGTCCTTTTTCCTAGTCTGTCTAAGTCTGGAAGCTCAGCTGAAACTTCTTCACCATGGGTAACCCTGCTAGTATTTGTAATAGCTGTGGCATAGTTTCCAGCATCACAGCAACACACAAGCCACCACAGTACAACAAACTGACAGATGTGTGGGGTTGTGGAATGACATCGAGGACATCATACATGAAGAAAGCAAAAGGTCATTAAAAAGACAGGAGAGAAAGAAAAGACAAAAATGGATGTCAGAAGAAACTCTGAAACTTGCTCTTGAACATAGAGTAGCTAAAACAAAAGCAAGAAATGATGAAGTAAAAGAGCTCATCAGAAGATTTCAAAGGGCAACTCGAGAAGACAAAGTAAAGTATTATAATGATATGTGCAAACACCTGGAGTAGGGAAACCAAAAGGGAAGAGCACGCTTGGCATTTCTCAAGCTGAAAGAACTGACGAAAAAATTCAAACCTCTGGTTGTTGCAATATTGAAGGATTCTATGGGGGAAAATATTAAACAATGTAGCAAACATCAAAAGAGGATGGAAGGAATACACAGAGTCACTGTACCAAAAAGAATTGGTTGACGTTCAACCATTTCATTGCTTGTTGAATGTGAAGAAGATTTGAAGCACTTAGTGATTAAGATGAAAGACTATAGCCTTCAGTATGGATTACATCTTAACATAATGAAAGCAAAAATCCTCACAACTGTACCAAAAAGCAACATCATGATAAATGGAGAAAATATTGAAGTTGTCAAGGATTTCATTTTACTTGTTTCCACAATCAACGGCCATGGAAGCAGCAGTCTAGAAATCAAAGGATGCATTGCATTGGGCAAATCTGCTGCAAAAGACCTCTTAAAAGTGTTAAAAAGCAAAGAAGTAACTTTCCTGACCCAAGCCATGGTGTTTTCAATCGCTTTGTATGCATGTGAAAACTGGACAATAAATAAGGAAGACCAAAGAAGAATTGACGCATTTGAATTATGGTGTTGGTGAGGAATATTGAATATACCATGGACTGTCAGAAGAACGAACAAATTTATCTTGGAAGAAGTACAGCCAGAATGTTCCTTAGAAGCGAGGATGGCAAGACTTCGTCTCAAATATTTTGGACATGTTATTAGGAGGGACCAGTCTCTGGAGAAGGACATCAAGTTTGATAGAGGGTCAGCAAAAAAGAAGAAGACCCCTAAAGGGATAGATTGATACACTGACTACGACAATGGGCTCAAGCATAACAACGATTTTGAGATTGGCCCAGGACTGGGCAGTATTTTGTTCTGTTGTACATAGGGTCGCTATATGGAAGCGACCTGATGGCACCTAACAACAACAAAAATGGAGAGGGCTCTCTTTTGTCTCCTGCCGTATCTTCAATCTTCAATCTTTTGAGCACATGGTAGAGTCATATGGTAAGCACTTATGAGTGACTGTAAACTCCTCCAGTGTTGGGGACTCCTATCTATTCCAATTTGAGACACAAACCTTAGCAGTGATCTAGGCCTAGCAAGTGGCCACACTGGCATCATTTTCAAATGAGAAATGTGATATAAAGGGAGCAGGGAAAATAAAACTTACTTGAGCAGTGAATGAAGACGCTATGAGCAAGTGAATTTTCTAGCTTTAGAGTCTAGCTTTCTCCCCTCACACGTGATATCTGGCTACTAAAACATTAAGCAAAGGTTGTCAATGTCATTTAATTTGTGTGGTCAAAATACATTCACATTAGTAAATCGAATGAGATATAATTTATTTCCATGTCCTCATTTCAACCTGTGTTTTAAGAGTGTGGGATCTACAATCAGAATTTCTTGGGTTTGAATTTCAGCTCTTACATCCTATGTCTATGACTTTGGGCACTTCTAGTAAACCTCTTTAAACCTTAGTTTCTTCATGTGTAAAATGAGAATGGTAATAGCAATCCAATATAGTGGTTGTCAGGAATAAACACGATATAATGTATTCTAAAACATCTTAGCTATAATGATGATTTTCTCATACTTAACTGAAGGATTTTTCTTAAGTGTAGAAATGATGTACTAAATTTCAAAGGAAAAGTGAGCAAATTCGACTTCATAAAAATTTAAAACTTTGGCTACCTCAACCAAAGCCAAAGCCAAAACCAAAAAGTACTCAACAGTTTGTGAGCTCGTAATAATTTATGACAGATTAGAATTAATTGATTTATAATATAGAGATCTGATTCAAATTGATAAGAACACCACTAAGAAGAAGAAACTGAGCAATCTATATATGAAGCAGGAAAGATAACAATAAACAAATATGGAAAAGTATTCAGGTTCATTAGCAATCAAAGAAATGTAAATTAAATAATAATTATATGTATCATTTTTTAGTTATGAAAGGATCAAAATTAAAGATACTGTATTACTTTCCTAGTGCAGCCATAACAAAGTACCATACAGTGGGTGGCTTTAAAGATCAGAAACTTACTGTCTCACAGTTCTTAGGCTAGAAGTCCAAAGTTGGGGTGTTGGCCAGGGTCATGCTCTCTCTGAAGGCTCTAGGGGAAGATCCTTTCTTGTTTCTCCCCAGCTTCAGATGTTTCTTGTCTTGCAGCTGCAATCTCTGGTTTCATCATCACATGACATTCTTTCCTCTGTCTCTCTTTTCCTCTTTTATAAGGACACCACTTATATTGGATTAGGACCTAGTCTACTTCAGTATGACCGCGTGTTAACTGATAACATCGTCAAAGACCCTATTTCCAAACCAGGTCACATTCACAGGTATCAGGAATTAGAACTTCAACGTATCTTTTTTTTTTTTTTTGGCGGGAGAGGGTTGGGGTGGGGCGGGGCACAATTCAATCCATAACAGAAACCAGTACCTACTGTGCATGAATGTGAAATGAAGGAGACATCTCATGTACAGCAGCCACCAATGTAATGTGGTGCAACTGTTTTGGAAAATATTTTGGTATTGTAGATCCAGAACCATAAAAATGTGTATATTCTTTGACCAAAAAATTCCAATTCTGGGTATAATCCTAAAAACAAAAAAGAGGTTTAACTGCAAAAAGATGTTTTAATGCCACATTACTTATAACAGTAAAACTCTGCTTATGCATTTTTGGAATAGAATCAAGAAATAAATTACTGTAACAATACATTTTTGGAAACATATCCAACAAGGAAGTCTGTTACACAGAGCGTATTGATGACAAATGGTATTAGCTAGAGAAACAGTGAAAATTAACAGAGAACTACCATAATGTCATGAAAACAAAGAATGCCTTGTACCTTTTTCTGTCCAGCAGCACACTGGAGGAGCTTGGCCTTGAAGAGAAAAGAGGGGAAGATTTCTTGTAGTCACACCACCTCCCCATGCCCTTTACTCTAAGCAGTATAGCATATAGATCAATCTTGCCCTGGGGAGGTGAGTGGTAATGAGAGCAGGTGATGTTTAAATTGAGTTGGAAATTAAAACGGTAACACTGCAGCAGTCATAAATTAACAGTAAGAGGTTCCAAGGCTATGGAATCTGCCCAAGATATCATTAAAGAGTGGCAAAAGTAGGTAAAACAGAGTAGAAATGCAAAACTCTAACAGATATACCCCAATGAGATGTTTGCTATATAAAGCAGATGCATTAAAAACATCATGCATAGGAAAAAAATAAACAAACATAAAAACCCGAGAAACCGGTAGGACATGTACCTTGTACCTAAAATTAATAATGATTTTCCTTGTCATGTGAAATTATTTTTTTGGTATTTTCATGTTTACTTAGTATGCATTTACAGTTTGAAATTCTGTTTTTTTTTTGTTTTTTTTTAAGAAAAGATATATATTGATAACTGTGACTGTTAAGGTTGTATATCAACTTGGCTGGGCCATGATTCTCAATGGTTGGTAGTTATGATATAGTTTGGCAGTTGTATGATGTACTCACCTCCACGATCAGATCTGGTATAATGTAATCACCTCCATGATGAGATCTACTATGAGTAGCCCATCAGTTGAAAGGGAGTTTCCTTGGTGGGTGTGACCTGCATCCAATATACGTGAATTTTCTGGCAAAGCTTGCTGGCTTTTGCTCTGGTCTGGATCCTGCATTTGACTCGTCAGCATCTGACTTCCAGTTCTTGGAACTTGGGCCAGCAGCCTGCTGTTTTACCTGCTGATCTTAGATTGATCAGCCTTCGCAGCCCATGAACCAGCAGCCTGCCATCTGACCTGTGGATCTTGGGTTTGTCAGCCCCTGAAGCTGTGTGAGTCAGGAGAAGCCTCCAGTCCGATTTGGGACTTGCCATCCTCTACAACCGTGTGAGCCATTTCCTTCAGATAAATTTCTCTCTCTCTTTCTGATACATACATACATACATATATATATATATATATATATACTTCACTGATTTTCCTTCTCTAGAAAACCCAGCTTAAGTCAATTACAATGTCCATTAAGGTGAACTAGATTTTAAAATGCTTTGGTGTACCTATTGTGTTCTTTTACTTTACTCTCAACATGGCAAAACTTCACTATAAAGAAATGCACATTGAGGTGGTGCCAATTTGATTAATAAAAGTATACGATAAAATGTAAGCAAATATGAGAATAACAGCAAAAAAACAAAGTGTCAGCTGAAGTCCTGATACACGCTACAACATGGATAAACCTTGAAAACATCATACTGAGTGAAATAAGTCAGTTGCAAAAGGACAAATATTGTATGTTTCTGCTTATATGTACCATATTTTTAAGCACATAACGTGTGTCTTCTATGTTTGTTTGCCAACATGCCCCCCCACCCCCGCAAGCTATTTTTATAGGCGCTTTATGCTAATTTTTTTTTTTTTAACATCAATAACAGGCTTAGAAAAATATCTCGTAAGGGGAGGACATGGTTGGCAAACAAACATTGAAGGCATATATGATTTGCCTAAAAATAAGGTAATATCTAGATTAGGCAAGTATATACAGGCCTACGTTTATTACTGGTTACCAGGAGTGAGTGGGAGAGAAGAGGAAAGGGAGACTCATTGCTTAGGAGAAACTAAGCTTCTGTTAAGTGTGATGTAAAAATCTGGAAACAGATAATGTTGATGGTTGCATGATATGATGAACACAATCAATGTCAATGAAATATACTTGTGAAGAATGTTGAAATGACAAATATTTTGTTACGTATATACTTACCACAATAAAAAAACAAGATATATTAAAAACTTCACTTTATTAGAAAATTTATTAAGCACAACACATGATAAAGTTATTGAATGGTGACATAAAAAGTGAAATTATTATATTGTACTTCAGGTGAAGGCTTACAGAAGAAATAGTTTTTCATGAAACAGTAGTACACATATTGTTTTATGACACTGGTTAACAACCCCACAACATGTCAACCCTCTCCCTTCTCAACCTTTTTTTTTTTTTTTTTTGGTGAAAATATACATAGCCAAAGATGCACCATTTCAAAAATTTCTACATGCACAGTTCAGTGGCATCGACTACGCTTTTCCAATTGTGCTGCCACTCTCACACTAGAAGAAGGCTTACAGAACAAAGCAGTCTCTCATTTAACAGTTAGTACACATGCTGCCCTATGACAATGGTTAACAACCTCACAACACATCAACTCTACCCTTACTCAACCTTGGGCTCCCTATCACCAGCTCTCCTGTCCCCTTCTGCCTTCCGGCCCCTGTCCCTGGACTGCTGTGCCTCATCAGTTCCATTTGGTTTTATGGGACTGTCCACTCCCTGGCTGAACGGTGAACCTCGGAAATGACTTCATCACTGAGCTAAAAGGGTGTCTGGGGGCCGTAGTCTCGAGGTTTCTCCAGTCTCCTTTAGGCCAGTAAATCTGGTCTCTTTTTTGTGAGTTAGAATTTTGTTCTACATCCTTCTCCAGCTCTGTCCAGAACCCTCCGTTGTGACCCTGGTCAGAGCAGTCAGTGGTGGGGCAGCTGGGAACCATCTAGCTGTACTGGACTCAGTCCGGTGGAGGCCTTGGTAGCTGTGGTCCATTAGTCCTTCAGACTAATCTTTTCCTTGTATCCTGCTCTCTTCACTCTCCCTTGCTCCCGAAGGGATGAGACCAGTGGAGTATCTTAGATGGCTGCTCACAGGCTTTTAAGACCCCAGACGGTACTTACCAAGGTAGAATGTAGAACATTGTCCTTATAAACTGTGTTATGCCAATTGAGCTATATGTTCACAGAGACCATGGTCCCCACAGCCCTCCACCCAGCAATTCAGTCCCTCATGGAATTTGGATGTGCCTATGGAACTTCCATGACCTTTCCTTGTACAAGTCGTGCTGGTTTCCCCTGTATTGTGTACTGTCTCACCCTTCACCCAAGATACCACTTATCTATTGCCTATTTAGTGTTTCCCCCCCACCCCTCCCATCCCTGGTGAGCAATAAAGATTGTTACATTTTGTGTGTCAACTTTTTCATGGGTTTTTACAATAGAGGTCTCATACAATATTTGTCCTTTTGTGATTGACTTATTTCACTCAGCATAATGTCCTCCAGTTTCATCCATGTTATGAGATGCTTCACAGATTCATCATTGTTCTTTCTTGTTGCGTAGTACTCCATTGTGTGTATGTACCATAGTTTGTTTATCCATTCATCTGTTGATGGGCACCTACCTTGTTTCCATTGTTTTGCTATTGTGAACAATGCAGCCATGAACATAGGTGGGCATATGTCTATTCGAGTGATGACTCTTATTTCTCTAGGATATATTCCCAGGAGTGGGATTGCTGGATCGAATGGTATGTCTATTTCTAGCTTTCTGAGGAAGTGCCATATCATTTTCCAAAATGGTTGTATCATCTTGCATTCCCACCAGCAGTGCATAAGAGTTCCGATCTCCCCATAACCCCTCCAACATTTGTTATTTCCAGTATTTTTGATTCGTGCCAGTACTGCCTGGGTGAGATGGTATCTCACTGTGGTTTTAATTTGCATTTCTCTAATGGCTAGTGATCGTGAGCATTTCCTCATGTGTCTGTTGGATGCTTGAATGTCTTCATTGGTGAAGTGTCTGTTCATTCCCTTTGCCCATTTTTTAATTGAATTGTCTTTTTGTTGCAGAGGTGTTGGATTTTCTTTTAGATTTTAGAGATTAGACCTTTGTCTGACTTGTAATGTCCAGAAATTTTTTCCCAGTCTGTAGGTTTTCTTTTTACTCTTTTGGTGAAGTCTTTTGAAGAGCATAGGTGTTTGATTTTTAGAAGATCCCAGTTATCTAGCTTATCTTTTGGGGTTTGTGCATTGATGGTTATGGTTTGTATCCTGTTAACGTCGTGGATTAAGGCCTGTAGTATTGGTCCTATTTTTTTTTCTATGAACTTTATAGTTTTAGGCTTTATATTCAGGTCTTTGATCCATTTTGAATTAGTTTTTGTATACGGCGTGAGGTATGGGTCCTGTTTCATTTTTTGCAGATGGATATCCAGTTTTGCCAGCACCATTTGTTAAAAAGACTGTCTTTTCCCCATTTGAAGGACTTTGGGCCCTTGTTGAAGATCAGGACTGTAAGTGGATGGATTTACATCTGGGTTCTCAATTCTGTTGCATTGGTCAATGTATCCATCCTTGTACCAGTACCAGGCTGTTTTGACTACCGTAGCTGTATAGTAGGTTCTGAAGTCAGGTAGTGTGATTCCTCCAGCTTTATTTTTCTTCTTCAGTAGTGCTTTACTTATTCGGGGCTTCTTCCCTTTCCGTGTAAAGTTAATGATTAGTTTTTCCATCTCTTTGAAGAATGTTGTTGGTATTTGGATCGGGATTGCATTGTATTTGTAAATTGCTTTGAGTAGAATTGTCATTTTCACAATGTTGAGTCTACCTATCCATGAACATGGTATGTTTTTCCATTTATGTAGATCTCTCTTGGTTTCTTGCAGTAGTGTTTTGTAGTTTTCTTTGTATAGGTCTTTTACATCCCTGGTTAGATTTATTCCTAAGTATTTTATATTTTTAGGGGCTATTATAAATGGTATTGTTTTCCTGATTTCCTTTTCATCGTTCTCTTTATTGGTGTATAGGAATCCAACTGATTTTTGAATGTTTATCTTGTATCCTGCTACTCTGCTGAATCTTTCTATTAGTTCCAGTAGATTTCTTGTGGAGTCTTTAGGGTTTTCTATGTATAGTATCATATCTGCAAACAGGGACAGTTTAACTTCTTCATGACCAGTTTGGATGCCCTTTATTTCTTTTCTTGCCTTATTGCTCTAGCTAGAACTTCCAGCACAATGTTAAATAGGAGTGATGACAGAGGGCATCCTTGTCTTGTTCCTGTTTTCAAGGGGAATGTTTTCAGCCTCTCTCCATTAAGAATGATGTTGGCCATTGGTTTTGCCTAGATGCCCTTTATTATGTTGAGAAATTTCCCTTCTATACCTATTTTATTTAGAGTTTTTACCAGGAATGGGTGTTGGACACACCTTAGAAAAAAAAAAAGAACAACGAAAAAAGATAAGCCCTTACAGATCCCTCTGCCCTTCTGTGCAAGCCAGTGGGGTAGGTTTCAAGCCACGCAGCACTGCCTGGCCAGAACGGGCTCTTGTAGACAGCATATTGATGGATCCTGTTTTCTTATCCATTCTGTCGTGCTCTGTCTCTTTATGGGTGTACTGAGTCCATTTACATTCAGTGTAATTATTGATAGATGTGCATTTGTTGCTGTCATTTTGTAGTGCTTTTTTTTTTTGTGGTGCTGACGTTTTCTTTGTTCTTCTTACTCTCCTGTGCTGAGTAACTTTTGTTTGTGGATTTTTTTTCATTTCTTTTGTTTTTGCAGGTTTTGTTTTTGCGGAGACTTTATGTTTTTCCTCTTTATTTTTATGAGTATGTTTGTTAACTTTCTTTGTGGTTACCATGAATTTTACCCTTATCTTTCTAAGTTTGAAGCAGTTTACCATTACTTGGTATTGCCTTGCCTTCCTCTACATTAGAAGGTTTTATACCTATGCCATTTATTCCCTCTTATATTGTTTTGATGTTGTTGTTATTTACTGATTAACTGCTCTAATTCCCTGTTGTATTTCTTTTGGTTTTGGATAGTCCTTGAGAGTTCATTTCCTAGACTGGTATCTAGCTGGTACAATCCTGCATCCTAGATTCTGCCTGTGAGCTGAAGTTGTTTGTTCTCAGATTGAAAAACTCCCTTTAATAATTCTTGTAAGTTTGGTTTGGTTTTTACATATTCCCTTAATTTCTGTTTATCTGGAAATGACCTAACTTCACCATCATATTTGAGTGAGAGTTTTGAGGGATATAATATTCTTGGCTGGCAATTTTTTTCCTTCAGGATTTTATATATGTCATCCCATTGCCTTCTTGCCTGCATGGTTTCTGCCGAATAATCTGAGCTTAGTCTTATTGTTTCTCCTCTGTATGTGACTTCTTTTTCACGAGCTGCTCTCAGGATTCTTTGTTTGTCTTTGGTTTTGGTGAGTGTGATTATGATATGCGTTGGTGATTTTCTTTTGGGGTCTATCCTATATGGGGTTTGTTAAGCTTCTTGGTTGGCCAGCTTTTCATCTTTCATGATTTGGGGGAAGTTTTCTGTCAGCAGTTCTTCAATGATCCTCTCCGTGTTTTCTGTTTTCTCCCCGTTCTGGAATTCCAATCACTCGAAAATTTTTGCTTTTGATTGTGTCCCACATAACTCTCAGGGTCTCTTCACTTTTCTTTGTTCTTTTTTCTGAGTTTTCCTGAAACAGAGTTGTATCCAAGTGTTTGTCTTCAATTCCACTGATCTTGTCTTCCACCGTTTCAAATCTGCTTCTCACCCCTTCTATGACACTGTCCAATTCTGAAATCCTGTTATCGTTTGGATTTCTAATTGTTGTTTTTGTATAATTTCTAGTTGTGAATTTATTTTGGCATTTTGTTCCTGCATTATTTTCCTGATTTCTTCCATTTTTTTGTCTGTATTTTCCATGAATTTGTCTATTTTTTCCTCATTTTTGTCAGCTTTTTGCCTCAGTTCTTGGAGAATTCTGAGTATTAGAGATTTGAATTCCCTATCAGGTAGTTCTAGTGCCTTTTCTTCAACTGGAAAGTCATCTTTTTGTAAATGTTTTGATATTGTCTGCTGTCTTTGGGGCATTCAGTAGTTATTTTTCTCGTTTATTGATTGTAGATTTGTTTGTTTTGTCTCTTTTTTTTAAAATTTGGCTGTGTCTGAGCAGGTGGGCTGTGTGTTCTTTGTTGTTTGTCTGTGGGCACAATACTTTTTGCCTCCTTCTCCAGTTGGCAGGCTCAGTCACTCAGATATGGTACAACAGGGCAGGTCTAGCTGAAGAGGAGTTACTGGGGTGGATTGTTTGTGACACTTACTACAGCCACCAGGGCAGGTAAGTAATCAGTGCAGAGCAGATTTTGGTAGGCTGTGCCTGTGCTGCTTGGTGGTGTGATGTTAAGCGCATGGTACAGGTAGGCAGGACTTAGCGGGGAGATTGTTATGTGTGGAGCTAAGATGGATATGGGAGAGAGGAGAGAGGAACAGGAGCCAAAAACATAGAAACAAGCAAAAAAGACTGCTAGGGGAGCTTGCCTTTGGAGTGGAGAGATGAGAGACTATGAAATGGAGAAAAACAAAAAGGGGAAGAGGAAGAAAAAGAAAAGAAAAGAATGAATAAATAAAAATTGGAAAGGGAAAAGAAGAGCAAATTTCCCAGGGATCCTACCACTGCGGCTATGAGTTCTGGGAAAGTTGTTCTCAGGTGTTGCAGTACAGCCTGGCTAGAAGGCGTAGAGATATACAATGCCAGGTATTTAGGGAACAGAAAGAGAAGGAAGATATAGAGAGATGAGAAACTGAGAAATGAAGAAAGAAAAAAAGGGAAAAAGAGGGAAAAGAAAACAAAACAAATTAAAAAAAAAAAAAACAAGAAAAGCCCCCCAAAAAACAGAAAAAAAAAAAAACAAAAAAACAACGAGAAAAGATATGCCCTCACATATCCCTCTGCCCGTCTGTGCAAGCCGATGGGGTAGGTTTCAAGCCACGCAGCACTTCCTGGCCAGAATGGGCTCCCAACTTAAGAAAAGGTAAAGAAAACAAACAAACAATTCAAAACAAACAAACAAAAGCCCCGGGATCCCACCAGCACGGCAGCCCAGACCAGGAAGCAGCTCCACACTCGAACGGAGCTCCACAGCCCCTCAGGGAGAAAGATGGCGCACAGAGCCAGGTATTTGAGGAAAAGGAGGGGGAGGTGGTGAGAGATAAGGAAGAAATCAAAAGAAGTGGAAAAAAAGCAACACCAGCAGCCCACAAATGGCACTCAGAGAGCCAGCTAGTGTGGGCTGGTGGAATCCAAGCAGCCGGTTCTTCCCGCACAAGAGAGTATGTCTGCAGGAAGCAGAGGAGGCCGAGTGTAGGTGAAGAAGCGTAGGGGGTGGGAAAGCATATATCACAAATTACCAGAGCTCTGCAGCCCCTCAAGAAGAAGCAAAGATGGCGCACGGAGCCAGGTATTTGAGTGAAAGGAGGGGGAGGTGGTCAGAGGTAAGGAAGAAATCAAAAGAAGCAGAAAAAAGCAACAGCAGCAGCCAACAAATGGCACTCAGAGAGCCGGCCCATTCCGGTGGGTGGAATCCAAGCAGCCGGTGCTTCCAGAACAAGAGATTGTGGCCACGGGAAGCAGAGAAGGCCGAGTGGGGGTGAAGAAAGGTGGGGGGGGGGTGGGAAAACATATATCGCAAATTACCAGTTGTTTTGTCTCCTGCTGGAAGCCCCGTGAAGCTGCTTTCGTGTACCCCCTGTTTGCTGGTCTCTGATAGGAGTCCAAGATGGTGGATCCGCACTGCATTAGTTGATGGGGGACCTCTGCATGAATCTCTCCTCACTCTCCATTCTCTGTCAGTTTTCTCACTCCATTTGGTGCTTGGCTGAGTTCTTTATCTCTTCATTTGATGTTTTAGGGTTTCAGGATTGTTGTTTTCTCTGTTCAGCTTAGTTTTTCAGATCTTTGCTGTGGAGGGACGGCATGGTGCTTCTGCCTGGAGTGCCATTTTGCTGGAAGTCTCTGAAATTATTTTTTGAATCCATTGGCTGAAAGTCCTTATAATCTTCAAGATAGAAAAATATATCCTCAAGCAGATAATATGTTAGTGAGTATAAATTATTTCTATTGATAAAAATTTTGGAAATTTTCTAAGAGAAGATTCTAAGCAATTGTCACTAAAGGAAGTCATTGTTAACAAAAAATGACTTTTAATAAAATTTCCTCTTGTTGAATTGTTCTTAGGCAGTTTGATATGTGTCTGAAAATTAAGGAGGTAGTGGAAATTTTGAGGGCATGGGGTACGTGGGTGGGAAAAGTGTCGTCAAGAAGTGGGAAGGGCAAAGAAGGGGAAGGAAAAAGCCACCAGTCTAGCCTGTTACACACTTAGATGGGACCTTGTGTCCCACATTTTGGAAAACCCTATACACATCTCTTTCATCCTCAAGTCCCAATCTTGTGCCCTGCAGTGGAGTTTTGAGGAGAGCTTCTGTCCTTGACTGCAGCCCCAGGCAGTCATTGGTTTAGTGACCTGATTAGACACACCTTAAGTTAAGGTAACCATGTGGTCTGCATTGCTGAGATGTTCTGGACTTCAAATTCCTATTTTTCCCTCTCTGACACTTGCTCACTGAACCTTCCCTTCTCCTCAAACTATATCCTGTCATCTTGTATCCTAAGATCTTGCTTAAAGATCAGAATGACTTTCTGCTAAATTGTGTATTTTATGAAATCGTAGTCTTAATATTTATTTAAATTTTACTTTAGGATATTTTAGAAACATACTTTGTAGGGACCACTGATGTATCCTCCTTTCTCTGGGCTGACCTATCTTTCTCTGGCTATTCCTACCTGGATCTCTCCAAGTCCAAACACCTCAGTTACCTACTATTGAACCGTTTTTTCCTCCCAACCGTCGATCCTTCACCATACTCAAGATTCAACAGGTTTGTTTTATGGTTCCTCCTCTGATGGTTTGGACACTTGATGACATATTACTCAGGGAACTGCATAGTAAAGAGAAACAAGATGAAAAGACCCATCAATGCAGCCAAAAGACTATCCAAGGAAAATAGCGGGATTAATATGATTATTCGATGCTTTGTTCTGCCTCTAAGCCAGAAAGAATCTAAATCATCTTCTCCACCTCACCTCTATATTGTTATTGTTAGGTGTCATTGGTCAGTTCTGACTCATAGCGACCCTATGCACAACAAAATACTGCCCTGTCCTGCACCATCCTCACAGTCGTTGTTATGCCTGAGCCCATTGTTGCAGCCACTGTGTCAATTCATCGGATTGAGGGTCTTCCTCTTTTTCGCTGACCCTCTACTTTACTAAACATGATGACCTCCTCCAGGGACTGATCCCTCCTGATAACATGTCTAAAGTATGTGAGATGTACTCTTGCCATCCTTGCTTCTAAGGAAGATTTTGGTTACTTCTTTCAAGACAGATTTGTTCATTCCTCTGGCAGTCCATGGTATAGTCAATATTCTTTGCCATTACCACAATTCAAAGTGTCAATTCTTCTTTGGTCTTCCTTATTCATCATCCAGCTTTCACATGCATATGAGGCAATAGAAAACACCATGGCTTGGGTCAGGTGCACCTTAGTTTTCAAGGTGACATCTTTGCTTTTTAACACCTTAAAGAGATTTTTTTTTCACAGCAGATTTGCGTGATGCAATGCATCTTTTGATTTCTTGACCCCTGCTTTCATGGGTGTTGATTGTGGATCCAAGTAAAATGAAATCCTTGACAACTTCAATCTTTCCTCCGTTTATCATGATGCTGCTTATTGGTCCAGTTGTGAGGATTTTTGTTTTCTTTGGGTTGAGGTATAATCCATACTGAAGACTGTAGTCTTTCATCTTCATCAGTAAGTGTTTCAGGTCCTCTTCGATTTCAGCAAGCAAGGTTGTGTCATGTGCATATTGCAGGTTGTTAATGAGTCTTCAACCAATCCTGATGCCACACTCTTCTTCATATAGTCCATTTTCTTGGATTATTTGCTCAGCATACAAATTGAATAAATATGGTGAAAGGATACATCCCTCACACACACTTTTTCTGATTTTAAACCATGCAGTGTCCACTTCTTCTGTTTGAACAACTGCTTCTTGGTCTGTGTACAGGTTTCTCATGAGCACAATTAAGTGTTCTGGAATCCCCATTCTTGGCAATGTTATCCATAATTTGTTATGATCCACACAGTTGAATGCCTTTGCATAGTCAACAAAACACAGGTAAACATCTTTCTGGCATTCTCTGTTTCAGCCAAGATCCATCTGACATCAGCCATGAGATCCCTCCTTCTATATCCTCTCCTGAATCCTGCCTGAATTTCTGGCAGTTCTCTGTTGATGTACTGCTGCAAATGTTTCTGAATGATTTTCAGCAAAATTTTACTTACATGTGATATTAATGATATTGATTGATAATCTGCATTCTGTTCGATCAACTTTCTTTGGAATAGGCATAAATATGGGTCTCTTCCAGTTGGCTGGCAAGGAGTTGTCTTCCAAATTTCTTGGCATAGATGAGTGAGCACCTCCAGTGCTGTATTCGTTTGTTGAAACACCTCAGTTGGTGTTCTGTCAACTCCTGAAGGCTTGTTTTTCACCAGTGCCTTCAGTGCAGCTTGGACCTCTTCCTTCAATACAATTGGTTCTTGATCATATGCTACCTCCTGAAATGGTTACACATTTACCAGTTCTTCGTGGTACAGTGACTTTGTGTATTCCTTCCATCTTCTTTTGATGTTTTCTGGGTCGTTCAATATGTTGCTCTTGGAATCCTTCAAAACTGCAACTCAGGCTTGAATTTTTTCTTCAGTTCTTTCAGCTTGAGGAATGCCAATCATGTTCCTCCGTTTTGGTTTTCTAACTCCAGGTTTTTGCACATTTCATTATAAATACTTTGTCTTTTTGAGCTGCCCTTTGAAGTCTTCCTTTCAGCTCTTTTACTTCATCATTTCTTCTACTAGTTTTAGCTACTGTACTTTCAGGAGCAAGTTTCAGAGTCTCTTGACATTCAGCTCGGTCTTTTCTTTCACGTCTTTTTAATGACCTTTTGCTTTCTTCATGTATGATGTCCTTGATGTCATCCCACAATTCGTATGGTCTTCAGTCATTAGTGTTCAATGCGTCAGATCTGTTCTTGAGATGATCTCCAAGTTCTGGTGGGATATACTCAAGGTCATATTTTGGTCGTGTGGACTTGTTTTAATTTTCTTTAACTTGCATATGAGCAATTGATGGTCTGTTCCACAGTCAGCCCCTGGTCTTGTTCTGACTGATGATATTGAGCTTTTCCATAGTCTCTTTCCACAGACGTAGTTGATTTGATTCCTGTGTTTTCCATCCAGTGAGGTCTGTGTGTGTAGTCACCCTTTATGCTGTTGAAAAAATGTATTTCCAATGAAGAAATTGTTGGTCTTCCAAAATTCTGTCTTGCTATCTTTGGCATTGTTTCTGTCACCAAGGCCATATTTTCCAACTTTCACATTCCAATCGCCAATAATTATCAATGCATCTTGATTGCATGTTTGATCAATTTCAGACTGCAGAAGTTGGTAAAAGTGTTCCACTTCCTCATCTTTGGCATTAGTGGTTGGTGAATAAATTTGAATAATAGTTGTATTAACTGGTCTTCCTTGTAGGCATATGGATATTATCCTATCACTGACAGCATTGTACTACAGGATAGATTTTGAAAAGTTCTTTTTGATGATGAATGCGATGCTATTCCTCTTCAAATATGTGTGTGTGTGTGTGTGTGTGTGTGTGTGTGAATGTATTATTGGAAAACAGATTTTAGTTGAAAAGATTACTTTTATCTCAATTGAGGCAATGAAATTTTTATTGGCAGCAAAAGAATAAAATTATGAGCTTTTGAGATCTCCTTTAGATGGTAGGTTTTTACAAAACTGTTTGGTTCATTGACTTCTATAAACTCACAAGCGGTACACCTATGGTCACAGACCAAATTTGGCTCACTGCCTGTTTTTGTAAATAAAGTTTTATAGGAACACAGTCTTGCTCATTAGTTTACTTGTCTATGACTGCTTTTTCGGTACAACAGCAGAGTTGAGTAGTTGCAACAGAGACCTATGACTCTCAAAATCTAAAATATTTACTATCTAGCCCTTTAGACAAAATTGCCAACCCCTGGTCTACAGCTGCCCTGCAGAATATAGTAGCCAGTAGTCACATGTGTTGATTTAAATTAAAATTAAATAAAATTAAAAATTTAATTCCTCTGTCACATTAGCTACATTTCAGTGAGTCAGTTTAGGTAATTTGTGTGTATCTAAGAATTTGTCCATTTCACCTAGGTTATGTGTTTTGGTGGTGTACAATTGTTCACACTATTCTCTTATATATTTTTTTATTTCTGTAAGATTGGTAGTTACGTTCACAGTTTCATTTTTCACTTTAGTTCTTTACATTTTCTCTCTTTTTTCTTTGTCAGTCTAGCTAATGGTCTGCCAATTTTTAATATCATTTCAAAGAGCCGACTTTTGATTTTGTTAATTCTGTCTACTATTTTTCTTTTCTCTCTTTGTTGTACTTCCACTTTAATGTTTATTATTTTGTTGCTTCTTCTAGCTTTGGGCTTAGTTTTCTGTTTTATTTTTATTTCTTCAAGGTGTAAAGTTAGATTATTGATTGAAGATCTTGCTTCTTTTTTAATGTAGGCATTTACAAATGTAAATTTCTGAGCACTGCCTTCGCTGCATTCCATAAGTTTTGTTTTTTTTTTTTTTGTTTGTTTTGTTTTTATTCATCCGTAAGTGTTTTACAGTTTCAGTTGTGATTTATTCTTTGACCCATTGGTTGTTCAAGACTGTGATAATTATTTTCCACTTATTTGTGTATTCTCTAGTTTTCCTTCTGTTAATGGATTTCTAGTTTCATTCTATTGTGGCCTGGGAAGATACTTTGTATGACTTCAGTCTTTTTAAATTTATTGAGGGGGACTTGTTTGGTGGTCTAACGTATGGTTTATCTTGGAGAATATTCAATATGTACTTGAGAAGAATGTATATTCTGCCATTGTTGGGTTGAGAATTCTATATATGTCTATTAAGTCTGGTTTGTTTATATATGCCTATTAAGTCTAGTTGGTTCAGTCCTTTACTTCTTATTGATCTTCTGTCTAGAGGTTCTATCCGTTATTGAAATTGGTGTATTAAAGTGTCCAACCATAATCGTAGAAGTGTCTATTTCTCCCTTCAGTTTGTTAATGTTTGCTTTATATATTTTTGAGTTCTGTTGTTTGGTGCATGTATGTTTATACTTGTTATATCCTCTTGATAAACTGACTCTTATTAATACATAATGTCCTTCTTTGTCTCTTGTGAGAGTTTTTTACTTAAAATTTATTTTTTCTTTTATCGGCATAGCCATTCCAGCTCTCTTTTGATTACTATTCGCATGGAATATTTTTTCCTTCCTTTCACTGTCAACCTACTTGTCTTTGGATCTAAAGTTTTTTAAATCCATTATGCTGATCTTTCTTCATTTACATTTAAAATGACTATTGATAAGGATGGATTTACTTCTGTCATTTTGCTATTTGTTTTCTTGTTCCTTAATTTTTTTTCCCTTAATTTCCCCAATACTGCCTTCTTTTGTGTTTGATTTTTTTTCTAGTGTACCATTTTTATTCCATCCTTATTTCTTTTCTGGATTTTTTTAAGTTATTTTCTTAGTGGTTACCATGGAAATCACAATTCCTGTTCTCAATTTATAACAATTTGGTTTGCAGTGATACCAACTTAGCTTCAATAGCATGCAAATACACTGTTCCTATACAGCTATCTTCACTTATGTTTTTATTGTCATAATTTACATCATTATACACTGTATGCCCATTGACATAGATTTATCATTATTATTTTGTGCATTTGTCTTTTAAATAATATAGTAAACAAAGACGAGAAGTACAAAACAAAAATACAATAGTAATGGCTTTTATATTTACCTCTGTAGTTAACTTATTGGTTGTTTTTTATTTCTTTATATGGCACCGAGTTACTGTCTAGTGTCCTTTCTTTTCAGCCTGAAGACCTCCCTTATTATTTTCTGTAGGACAGGTCTACTAGTGACAAACTCTCTCAACTTTTGTTTATCCAGTAATGTTTTAATTTCTCCTTCATTTCTGAAGAACAGTTTTGCTAAATATAGAATTTTTTTAGCATAATTAAAGTTTATTTCTTGCTGTCATCACAGTTGGATGTGAATCAGGTGGCTCTTCTGGGTGACTGTCCTTTAAGTGATGACTTGCAGATTTGGATCACTTCCATCCTGTGACTCTGCCATCTTTGAATCTTTCATATCCATCAGTGTGAATACAAACACAGAGAGTGTATGAAAAATCTCTAGGGATGCTTTTGGGTTAAGGCCTGGAAGTGCTGCATTACTTCTGTCCATATCTCATCGACTGGCACTCAGTCACATGGCCCCAACCTAATTGCAAGGGAGATTGGGAAATATAGTCTCCTTTTGTGCCCAGTTGTCAAGGATTTCTGGTTGCGTCAACAATCAATGCCCATGGAAGCAGCAGTCAAGAAATCAAATGACATATTTAATTTGAAAAATATACTGCAAAAGACCTTTTTAAAGTGTTAAAAAGCAAAGATGTCACTTTATTGACTAAGGTTTGCCTGACCGAAAACATGGTCTTTTCAATCGCCTCATGTATGTGAAAGATGGACAATGAAAAAGGAAGATGGAAGGAGAATTGATGCATTTGAATTGTGGTGTTGGTGAAGAATATTGAATATACGTGGACAGTCAGAATTAATTTGATGGGAATGGGTTTGATTTTGGTTTTCCTCACTTTCTACTTCTTCCTTTCCTCCTTTTTCACTCTTTAACTCCTGCCACCTTACATGAGTTCACATTTAGATAATCCCTTCAGTAAGTAGTTATCCTGCTTTCATAAAGTCCAGTTTATATTTATTTCCTCACTAACTTCTTTAAAAAAAAAATAATTTATTTTATTTTTGTTGTTGTTGAAAGTATACACAAACAGCAGAATAAGAAAGACCAAAGAAGAATTGATGCCTTTGAATTATGGTGTTGGTGAAGAATATTTAATATACTATGGACTGACAAAAGAACGAATAAATCTGTCTTGGAAGAAGTACAGCCAGAATGCTCCTTAGAAGCAAGGATGGGGAGACTTCATCTCAAGTAGTTAGGACATGTTTTCAGGAGGGCCCAGTCCCTGGAGAAAGACATGCTTGGTAAAGTAGAGGGTCATTGAAAAAGAGAGAGACCCTCAATGAGATGGACTGACACAGTGGCTGCAACAATGGGCTTGAACATAGCAACAATTAGAAGGATGGCACAGCACTAGGCAGTGTTTCATTTGTTATACGTAGGGTTGCTGTGAGTTGGAACCGACTTGAAGGCACCTAACAATAACAACAACTTTGTTAGGTTTTAACAAATATAGAATTCTTAGTTGACAGTTTTTTTCCCCCCTCTTTCAGCTCTTTAAAGAATGCTGTTGGTATTTGGATCGGGATTACATTGTATTTGTAAATTGCTTTGGGTAGAATTGTCATTTTCACAATGTTGAGTCTACCTATCCATGAGCATGGTATGTTTTTCCATTTATGTAGATCCCTTTGGGTTTCTTGCAGTAGGGTTTTGTAGTTTTCTTTGTATAGGTCTTTTACATCCCTGGTTAGATTTATTCCTAAGTATTTTGTTTTATTAGGGGCTGTTATAAATGGTATTGTTTTCCTGATTTCCTTTTCATCATTCTCTTTATTGGTGTATAGGAATCCAACTAATTTTTATATGTTTATCTTGTATCCTGCTACTCTGCTGAATCTTTCTATTAGTTCCAGTAGATTTCTCGTGGAGTCTTTAGGGTTTTCTGTGTATAGTATCGTATCATCCGCAAACAGGGACAGTTTAACTTCTTCATTACCAAATTGGATGCCCTTTATTTCTTTTTCTCTCTTTATTGCTCTAGCTAGAACTTCCAGCACAGTGTTAAATGGAGTGGTGATAAAGGGCATCCTTGTCTTGCTCCTGTTCTCAAGGGGAATGTTTTCAGCCTCTCTCCGTTAAGGATGATGTTGGCCGTTGGTTTTGCATAGATGCCCTTTATTATGTTGAGAAATTTCCTTTCCACCCCTATTTTATTTAGAGTTTTTATCAGGAATGGGTGTTGGACTTTGTCGAATGCCTTTTCTGCATCAGTTGAGATGATCATGTGATTCTTTTCTTTCCTTTTATTTATGTGGTGAATTACGTTGATTGATTTTCTAATGTTGAACCATCCTTGCATACCTGGTATGAGTCCTACTTGGTCGTGGTGTATTATTTTTTCGATATGATGCTGAACTCTATTGGCTAGAATTTTGTTGAGAATATTTGCTTCTATATTCATGAGAGATATTGGTCTGTAATTTTCTTTTTTTGTGGAGTCTTTGCTGGCTTCATAGAATGAATTCTGTAATGTTGCTTCCTTTCTATGCTCTGAAATAGCTTGAGTAGTACTGGTACAAGCTCTTCTGCCAAAATTTTCTTGTTGCAATAATGAGAGTGATAATCTTTCTGCATATTTGGGCTGAAACTGGAAGTTCTGTCTTTACTGTTCACTCTGTTTACTGTGAATGTACCTCTTTCATGAAGTGCTTGAGCATCATGCCTTGCTTCAATTATGGAAAATTTGTTGCAATTATTTCTTTAGATTTTCTCAAATTTTGCTATATCCTTAAAAATGTTGGAGCCAATTAACAGCTCATTTATATTTTTAATCTTCTTTTCTCTGTTTGCTTTATTATGTGTCAGTTTCTCAGAATGATCACCCCATCTTGGGCAATGGGAAGTTCAAGATTTATTTCATATATTAATATTTTTTATTTCAGTGGCCATTTGTTTCAAAATAAAAATGAAATATTTTTTTATTTCTTTGATCTTAATTTCTTCCTGATATTTTAAAATAATAATCTATTCATTGTAAATGGAAATTTTGCCTTTACTTAACTCATTTGAACATCTTAAATGTATTTATTTTAATAGAATTTTCAGGCTGTGTCATAATGTGGACTTCATATAGAGTAATTCCTTTTTTCATTATTCGTTTTGTGTGTGTGTC
This sequence comes from Dugong dugon, assembly GCA_030035585.1. Taxonomy (NCBI): domain Eukaryota; kingdom Metazoa; phylum Chordata; class Mammalia; order Sirenia; family Dugongidae; genus Dugong; species Dugong dugon. Next base: position 150,731,195 of record CM057465.1, read on the forward strand.
TTTGTTCACTTGTCTTGAAATTTTGGCTTGTGGGCTAATTTGAATTGGTTTTTTGTTTTTCCTGTGTTTGTGCTTCTGTGCTCATCTTTCTCTATCTGGAAATTGCCTTCACTTGGACCTTTGTGACCTCTTTGCCAATCCAAAACCTAGTCTTGTAAGAATGTTTCAGAAATACTGACCTCATAAGTATGTTGGAAATATGGCAAATACCATATGGACAATTCAATTCCTGGTGTATTTTGTAGGTGTTTGTTTCCTTTGTCTTTAGACCTATGCTTCTAACTAAGGCAAAGTCTTTGCAGTTTACAAGCTTGGCACTGTTTCCTTTCCCCCTGAATTTTTGTTTCCTTTTACGTGTATGGGAGCTCAACCTCAACTCTAAAAATAATGACATTTGCCTACTGAACCACAAGACAATTATCACACTAAAAAAATTTAGCTTCAGTGCCAACTACAATCTGATGAAGAGTCTATATTCAAATTTCTCCAACTGTCACAAAGCTGTCCTTTAATGCTTTTTATTTTAAATTCAAGTTTTAATAAAGATCATGAATTGCACTTCATTTCTTTTAATGTAGGGCGGCTTCCCAACCATGTTTAGTGTTTCATATCATTGACATTTTTTAAAGATTCCAGGCCAATTGCTTTGTAGATGTAGCTGTGGGGAAGAGACCAGATTTTTTTTTTTTTTTGACATAAATAACTTTTTTTTTTCCAGGCTAACAAGAACAGCTGGAGAGACATAATTCCTTTAACATTTCCTAAATTTTTGTTCTCTTAACCCATTAGGCTTCACCATTAAGCTGATGGTCTACCAGGGGAGTAGTTGTTCCTTTCAAGAGTGGAGATGAGCATTCAGCCAGTGTGGTTCTGTACCCATCTTTCTGGGACTGTCAGTACTAACCACTTCTTTGGGCATTCTTATGTCATCAGCAATGGACAGTGTCGATTTTACCACCAGAAAGGTATGCAATAGTTGAAAACAATGCTATTTAAATCAACACCAAGGCCACACTGTACAAAAGGCTAAAAATTTGCCCCTAATCTATTTTCTTTCACCAGTTATATTCAGCTGCATTGTCCATTTTAGGTCATCACAGGTAATTCAATTTGATTAAATGACAACAATTGAGATGTTCCAATAATAAAATGTGAAGAAAAAGATGCCTCACATTTGAATAAAATAGTGCTGGTGCACAACAGCCACAGTAGAAAACCTCATTATTCATGGGGCATCAGTAGGGTATTGCCTCAGTATTGGGGAAAATTAAACCTTGACTAAAGACTGCTCCGGTCCCACCTAAACAAGTTTAAAACTAAGATCTGAAAGGATATAACTGTTCTCAAATAATTCTATCATTCCCAGATGATATAATTAGTGGACAGTTGGGGGTTTGAGGCAGAGTCCTTGGGTGGTGTAAGTGGTTAACACACTCTGATGCTGACAGAATGGTTGGAAACTTGAGACCACCCAGAGGCACCTCAGAAAAGGCCTGGCAATCTACTTCCAAGAAATCAGCCATTGAAAACCCTATGGAGCACAATTCTACTCTGACACACATGGAGTCATCAGGAGCTGAAGTCTACTCACTGGCAGCTGGTTTTGTTTTGGGCGGTGGGGGGGGGGGCGGGCGGGATTTGAGGACAGATAAGATGGAGGATTACAAAGGAGGATGAAGAAACATTTGAGGGTGGTGTGTATGTTCATTATATTTATTGAGGTAATGATTTCACAGGTGTAGCGTATGACAAAGCTAATAAATTCTACATTTTATATGTACCATTTCTTGTATGTCAATTATGCCTCAATAAAGCAGTTAAACATTTAAATTGTGCAAAAATTTTACTTCTATAAATTAGTACTAAAGAAATACCTGCCTATATTCATAGAGATATGTGTATAAAGTGCAGTAGTAGTATTTATAATAAGAATAATTAAAAACAACCTAAAATACCAGAAGTGAAATAAATAAATATATTACTGTACATCCATATAAGAAGGAGCCCTGGTGGTGCAGTGGTTAAGTGCTTGGCTGCTAACTCAAAGGTTGGCAGTTCAAACTCACCAGTTGCTCTGTGGGAGAAACTTGTGACAGTCTGCTTCTGTAAAGATTTATAGCCTGGGAAACCCTATGGGAGTAGTTCTACTCAGTCCTATAGGGTCACTATGAGTTGGAATCGACTCATCTGCAATGGGTTTGGTTTGGGGTTTATCCACGTAAGTATATTGTGCAGTCATTAAAACGATTGTGGTAGATCTATACGTGCATGGAATGATTTCTAAGAAAAATGTAAAAGTAAGTAAAGGGATTTGAGGGATTATCTTTTCTTGCTGTATAGTGCCCTATATACTTGCAATGATCATTGCAACTGGAGAAGTTATATCACTGGACACAGTAATTTAAGAAATCACCATTTTAAAATACAGGGTTCAATTTACAAAAAAGAAAAGTGTTCTGCAAAGGCAAAAGCAAAATGAAGGCAGGCACTTGATGACATCAGTGAACACCAATCTGGCTGTTACCCCAGGGGATTCTGCTGAACCCCCAGATAGTCTACTTTAATGATTTCCCTTAGCCTAGGGCATGTATTGGGTGGAGACTTAATTAAGACTCCTGCATAATATGAGATCTCAATTGTACTCATCAGGAAACTGTGTCATCACTGGTTCTGAGTAGAAAGGAAAATTTTATCTTTGTAACTTCCAATCAGCTCTCTATCTTCCAGCTAGTAATGGCTCTGGAGGTATAACTGGCGCTTTACCTTCAGTCAAAGAAAGCAAAGCAGAACTTCAGTATCCTGTTGTCTGTGAAAGATGATAATTCATTTAGAGTTTTCAGGAGAACCAATAGAAAAGGGCTCCATTTGTGAAATATCACAAATTTTTGTGAGATATGGCCAGATGAAAAGCCTTCATAAGTGGCCATTGGAGCAAAGTGAGTTTGTGAAAGAAGTTTTAAGAAAGGGCAAGTTAATATTAAATAAATTCAATAACTTGTACTACTTTTACTGCTTACTTTCACTTAATCAGAGTGAATTAGACGATTGTAAATTACAGATTGCACAAATCAGAAGAAACATGAGAATGGATTTGTGTATTCATAGGTAAAAATGAATTATTATGTGAAAATGATGAAGTGGCCATAGAATCAGCAAACCACTGGCCCCTAAACAGTGACCAGTTGTTTGACAACTGAAAGATGAGAGACAAAGATGAGGATTCACTTGCAATGAAACTCAAGCCAGATTATTTGTCTAGGGCACATAGCCTGCACTCTACAAAGAAAAGACACACTGATGAGATCAGCTAAATAGAGAAAACATAAATCCCCTATATGGTGAATAGGAGCCCTGATTGCACAGTGGTTAAAGCACTTGGTTGTTAACGAAAAGGTCAGTGGTTCAGACCCACCAGCCGCTCTGCAGGAGAAAGACGTGACAGTCAGCTTCTGTAAAGATTACAGCTGGGAAACCCTGTGGGACAGTTCTAATCTGTCCTATAGGTTCGCTATGAGTTGGAATTGACTCGACTGCAAATGGCTTTGGGTTTTGGTATACAGTGAGTGAGGACTATGTGAGAAAATGAACTTTCTAGAGCCACAAAAACTTCTTGCAACCTCCCACACTGGAGATTTGGCCACCATGCTATACATAACCACAAAGTTCTTGGAAACTTTACCTGAGTCTGAGACTGAGATCTGCCTCTATGTTGACTCTCTTTCTACAGAACTTTTAGTTCTTTATGCCTATCTTCTATGGCCACCCAGTTGGAATTCTTTGTCTTGCTCCTCATTAACCCCAGGCTATGACTTTTCTCTCCCATAGTTCCAGGACTTTATATTCTTATCAGATTTATGGCTTTTTAGTGCATTCCCCTAAGTTAACTAAAAATAATGATAGAATAATGACATAAATGATTTCATTAAGTGCATAGACTAGGCAAACGTTTTAGAATGAGAAAAGTGAATCAGTATGTTCCTAAGAAAACATTCCAGATAAAGATGATTATTTAATAACTTCAATAATTAAACTCTCCTAATAATTTTGTGCCATTCTCTCGTGTATTCTTATTTAGTTTGTATCATCAGACATTGTGGGTAGTCAGGAGTACTCCTTACTCTAAACTCACCCAATGTCTTGTCGTATGCAACTTATCCCCCAATTCTCTACCATCCTCTATCCTTATTTCAGTACCGGATATGTTGAAAATACTTCTCCAAAATTCTTCTGATAGCTGCCTTCACCTCCTTGTTCTTCAGGCTGTAGATGAGGGGATTCAGCATGGGAGTGACCATGGTATACTGCACAGAGAAGATCATCTCCATCGGGGAACCTGAGTTTGGAATAAGATAACGCAGCAAACCAGAGCCATAGTAAAGTGTCACTGCAGAGAGGTGGGAGGAGCAGGTAGAGAAGGCCTTGCTTCTGCCTGAGGTGGAGCTGATGCTCAAGATGGTGGAAATAATGTGTACATAGGATAAGAACACCAAGAGGAAGGTTCCCAGACCATGCAGGAGAGTGGAACAGAGCAAGGCAATGATGTTCCTGGAGACATCAGAGCAGGACAGAGGGAGGATAGACGGCATCTCGCAGCTGAAATGGTGGATGATTTGGGCCTCACAGAACACCAAGTTCATAGCTAGGAGGATATTAATGAGTGCATCCAGAAAGCCTAGTCCCCAGGAGCCCCACACAAGCTGCATAAACAGCTGTTTACTCATGATCTGTCCGTACAGCAGAGGGTGGCAGATGGCAGCATAGCGGTCATATGACATCACTGAGAGAAGACAGGCTTCTGTCCCTGCAGTGACAGATACAAAGAAGACCTGAGCCAGACAGCCCCTTACTGATATGGTTTTTCTCTGAGACAGTAAGTTCTCTAGCATCTTGGGCACAGTGACAGAAGAGAAGCAAAGATCAATGAAAGAGAGGTGACTCAGGAAGAAGTACATGGGGATGTGGAGGTGGGAATCAGCCCTGATCACCAGCAGCAGCATCAGGTTCCCCAACAGCGTCAGGAGGTAAATCACCAAGACAAACACAAAAAGCAGAGCCTGGACGTGGGGGGCTGCATCCAGCCCAAGGAGTATGAACTCAGTGATGGTACTGTGGTTCCTCAAGGCCATTTACAAAGGCTGTTCCCTAGAAATGACACAAAAAAAGGTTCTACTATGTCTCAAGCAATTTTCTCCTCATATTGATTCTTTTCTATCCTTATTATTCAGTAAATATTTTTAGCTCCTACCATGGCCTGGGTTTTCTGTCAGTTAATTGGAAGTTAAAGATCAATGACATGTGGTCCCTCCTCTTAAAAGTTTCCAGTTTATTGAAGGACATGAAGACAGGACATTATAAAACAGTGTAATTGGTACAAATAGAACTCAAAATGTGACTTAGAGAGGGATCAGTAATAACATTACACTATGAGAATTTGAGGAAAACTTTTAAGAAAGCGTTTGATTGCTCTAGGAAAACAGGTATCAAGGGGACACTTAGCCTGCATTAACAACATGTTCAAAAGTTCAAGACTGAGAAAAAGTAAGCTATGTTTGGTAAAACGTGGGAAGTTCTGAAAAGCTAATTCCCAGAGTATGAGTGAGCATCATAAGCCAATGGCTCAGCATGTGAACTCTTGGGCCAGACTACGTTCAAATACCAACTCCACCACTAATTAGCGTATGACCTTGTACATGATACGTAAATCTCTGTGCTTCTGTTTCCTTATATGAAAAATGCAGATAATAATGGCAGTACAAATGATTTTGAGGATTAAGTATGAGATTCTATAAAAACCTATTTGAAAGAAACCTACTCTTAACTATTCAGTATATATTTGTCATTATTATTATCATCATCATCATCATCAATGTTATTCTTTGAGATTGTAATTCTAGGCAAAAATCAGATAAATTCCCACAGGGTGAAGTATTATGAAAAATCAAAAGTTTTTGCTGCTATTGCTGCTGTTATTCTTTATTACGAGAGATGAAAGAAAGTTACCTTGAAATCACTACTGGTAGCTGCCATCCCCTCCTCGTGACTCCAGTTGGAAGGCAAATTGGCAGTTTGGAATTATTTTGGAGTTGATCCTCTCTCTTAAAAGAATAAACAACTGAAGGTGTCTTCACTCCGAAAGGAAAGTATGTAATTGCACCTACAGAGTATAACTGCCAGACTCCAGAAGCAACAAGGGGAGATGAAGTGGTTGGGACTCAGTGCAGACCTCCAGGCCCATCCTCTATAGCATTATGATGGTGGATGTGTATCACAGGAAAGATCAAAGTCTCTGGGCAAGCAAGCAAGAGGAATACTTGAGAGGGTTTCATGCCAGAGGAATATATGAAGTGGTATCCTGGCTGTAGCAGCAGCCAGTGTAGAGAACCCTACTCAGTACTAAATGTTTTGGACCATTCTCCCAGATAATATAATGAAAGAAGTTGGAAACTCATCCTAAGGGTCTGTGAGAGTTTAAATCTCAGCATCTGCTGGAAATACCCAATGCTACTAATCCCTACCCAACAGGGAGAAGTCCAATACCAGCCACTTTTCTAAGCTTATACTCTGAAGCCTGCTTGAAATAGGAATAGCACATTCAATCCTTTATATGCCTGTGTTGTATAGATATTTAGATTAACTTCTCTGATTTTCATCCTGAGACATTAGTCTCAGTCTGCATATACTATACTTCTCCCTCATGGCCAGACTGGGCTCGTGTCCCTCCACCCTGTTTTTCCTAAGTCTTCAGGTCTGGTTTGTAACAGTGTTCTCCCTGTTTGAACACTGAGTGTTTACCCATGACTTCCAGCTGTGCACTTACACCCTGAAGTCTGAACTTTGGTTCATTTATAGGACTCATTATGGTGGCCCAGTCAATTTCCTACTCATGGCCTTTCCCAATAAGTTCAAAGCCTGGACAAGGGGAATTTCTGAAGCCCTATTTATTGACTGTTCAGCCATAAACCCAGGCTCTAAACCCTTCCCATGACCCAAATACAGATTACCTGTACATCTTGTCCAGTCAGGTGATCTCTTCTTCAACTTGGCTGCAGGACTTTTATTTGAATTCATCTACTAAGAGGGAAGATGAACCAAAGAAGGTGACTTTCTATATCTTGTACCATACTTGAGTTTATAAAATCTTATGATCATGAAAAATTTTACTGCATTCTGCACTAACGAAGTGAAATGGCCATAGAACAAATTCTTCTTTCAAAGAGTCTCAAACGCCTTTTGATTTTTCCTGTTTCTAATAGCATGTCTCACCTACACAAAGTATTGTCAGGTTTAACCAAGCTGCAGAGCAGCTATATTTAGGCAGCTAGCAAGGTTGATTTTCTGCCCTTGGTAGCCCAGGGGATGGCTGGGGAAGTGGTTTTTATAGCTGATAGTTACAGCCTGCAGTGAGACTTAGTCATCAAGAAATTTAGCAACATTAGCTTTTATTAGGACCAAACGGAATCTCTTAGGTGTGGCCTTTGAAACCTTTGGTTTGATGTAAGAACCTGTAATCATTAAATGTAAACTTCTGAATCTGCTGGGAGTTGACAGGAGACAGAGTAGCCTAAGATGTATTTGACTGGTCCCCAAGCAGGAAAGGAGTAGTTTTCAACTGACAGTCTACAGATTGTGTCTTCTGTCTGGGATTTTGCAGGAAAAATCACTTGCATGTAAATTAGCTGTGTAAAAGTAATTTGTTGATCAAATAAGTAAAACCAAAAAACAAAATCTCAGCAAGCCTGTTCATTTCCTTAAACTCTGAATTCAAGTCTATTTGCTTTGATGAATCTGTTTAGTTTCCTACACAAAGGTCTTGTTTCAGTTTGAGTGCTTCCAGACTGAGGAGTACTTAGGAAAACATTTGTTTAATAAGTTTATGATAGTTTTAAGTAAGGGTAGATTGTTATATAAACCCACATTTTCATTTATTTATTTACAATGAGTTAAAAGGTTTTTACTCAAACCAGAATGTTCTGGCATAATATAGCTATTCTCCACCCTCACTTGTTAATTTGTTAAATAAGCAAAAGAAATACAATTCAAGAATATTTGGAATAATCAAGTTCACTTTTCCAGAACATTTGTTTTCTTTATTAGTATATATGGAATGTAAAATTATCTCACTTTTGTCTCATGATAATTTTTTTTTGTGCATGTATCTAAGAATTTATAATGAATTTATGTGTGTCTTTAATGGCTCCAGGTGTGCTTGATATAATTATTTTCCCCATATATGAGAAATATAAGTAGACATCTTTGAATGCATGTGTGTTTGTGTGTCTAAGTGTGAATAATTATATATAGAAGGTGTTACAGTGGTTTTTGCTATAATGAACCATGATGCAGGCTTTTTATTATCTATTTTTTTTCCCCTCAAATAATAGATTCATAAATTGGACTCGATTAAAATTAACATTAGAATTAAGAAGTTCTGCTCATTGAAAGACAACACTAAGATAGTGAAACAAACAAAAAATGGTTGATTGCGAGAAGATAAATATAGTAGATATATATGATGAGGAAACATACTAGAATATAAAAATAACTCCTACAAATAAATAATAAAATGCTCCATAGCATGCTTAAAATTAGGCAAAAGAGTTAAACTATCCTTTTGTAATGAGAGTATTTTCAAATAGCTAATAAGCAAATTAATAGACATGCAACTTTTAAGGAGATGCCATTAACTACAACGAGATTCTGTTACACACATCATCTGCTCATTTTATTATCATTATTATTTAATCTGTACATATATATTTTATACTCTTTCACAATGGAAATATTTCACATAACAAAAGCAAAGAATAAATTACTACTATTTCAACAATAAAAAGAAAAATAACATATAAAAAAATTAGTGTTAAGTTTAAAACATCACCATGAACGGGTCACTTTAAAAGAGTACCTCTCAAGCACCTTTGCTGCCTCTTTGCCACCCATTTTGCAGGGAGACTCTTCAGGTCTGATGGGGGATGGTGTACCTAGAATATCAATGCTCAGACATTGACCATAAGTTCATCCTCACAATACATAAGCACTCAAGTATGTGATAGGGTTATTTTCACTTATTGGTGAAAATAACCAGCTGACAAGTAACCAGATTCCTTCCAGATGAAATCCTCAACCTGGTCAGTATTGAAGAATAGTCAGCAATGGGAGCACTGAAACCCAAGGCAGCAGCCCCTCCAAGGCAGGGAGCTATGCTGAGCCTTGGGCTCTCTCTGGGGCTGCCTTCATGCAGTTATGCTTTCATGTCCTTTCCTCTTACCCTAAAAGGAATTTGCCTGAGTCTTTTGATACCTTTTTCTCAATCCCTGTTGTCCTGGTGATATTGGTATAGTGCCCATAACCAGCACTCATGTAGAATGACAACAACAGGTCAAACCAGGTCCCAGACTGCAGTGTTTTGCACTCTTTTCACTCTAGGGAAGATTGGCTTCTGAAGTTGTAACAGTCCAAGTCCAGGAAAGCAACAGATCTGATGCATTCCTCTATTCATAGAGGTTATATTCTGCTGTTCAGGAAGAGTTATAATGCATTCAGAGTTTGTTTGATTTTTAGTAGCAATTGAGAAGAGACTTCACTTGGGGGAGGTACGTGAAAGAAGAGTAAGGAAAGTTATCATCATGGCCAATTGTAATGAGGTGAGTTTGTAAAAAGCTTGAGAAAGATTTGAGTTAGCATAAAGCCACGCTGGAAGTCTTACTTCCCTTGGTGCCCCTTTTCATTTAATGACAATGAATAAGACCATTGGAAATTTTGGAATCAGATAATCAGGAGAACGTGAAAATAAATTAGTATATTTATATAGGAAGATATAAATTACCATAGAAGTCTTACACAGATGACCTTAGAACCAGAGAACAAGTGCAAGTTAATATTAAATAAAGCCAATAATTTGTACTTCTTTTAATTCCCCCTTTCACTTAATCACAGTGAATTAGACAATTGTAAAACACAGATTACACAAATCAGAGGCAACGTGAGAATGGATTTGTGTTTTTATAGGTAAAAATAACATGAGAATGTTGCAGTGGCCCCCAAACAGTGACCAGTTGCTTCACAGCTGAAAGATGAGAGACAAAGACGGTTTCAGGATCCACTTGTGATGAGACCTAAAATAGATTGTCTAGGGCACATAGCCTGTGCTTTGCAAGGAAAAGACACATTGACGATATCAGCTAATTGGAGAAAACATAAATTCCCTATATGGCGAATGAGGACTATGAGAAAGTGAAGTTTGTAGAGACACACAGACTCCTTGCAGCCTCTCACACCGGAGATCTGGCCACCATGCTGCACATAACAGAAAAGTTCTAGGCAATTTTATCTGAGTCTGAGAAGTGTCTCAACCTATTGACTATTTGCAGAACTTTTAGTTCCTTATGGCCACCCAGGTAGAATTCTTTATCTTGCTCCTCATCAACCCTATCTATGACTTTTCTCTACCATAGATTCAGGACTTAATATATATTTTTTAAATAATTTATTTCATTTTGTTGTTGTTGAAAATATACACAATAGAACATATACCAATTCAACAATTTCTGTGTGTACCATTCAGTGGCACTGATTACAGTCTTCATGTTGTACAACCATTCTCACCCTCCTTTTCTGGATTGTTTCTCCCACATTAACATTAACTCACTGCTGCCTCCCCAAGTTACCTATCTAATCTTTCTAGTTGCTATTGTCAATTTGATTCTAGATAGATAGTTCTTTAAAAGAACATAATACTCAAGGCTGACATTCTTTACTAATTAAGCTAAACTTTTTTTTTTTTTTTTTTTTGGTTTAAAGAAGACTTCATGGGATTTTTTTTGGTCAAAAGTTTAAAGATTATCTCAGTGCAGTAGTTTCAAGGGTTCATTCATCCTCAGTGGCTTCAGAAAGTCTGAATTCCATTAGAATTTGAAATTGTTTTCTGCATTTTCCCTCTTTTGATCAGGATTCTTCTATAGAATCTTTGATCAAAATATTCAGTAATGGTAGCTGGGCACCAATTCTTCTGGTCTCATGACAAAGGAGGCAGTTGTTCATGGAGGCAATTAGCCAGTCATTCCATTTCCTCTTCCCATCAGGACTATATTCTTATCAAGTTTATGACTTGTAGTGCATTCCCCAAAGTTAGTTAAAAATAATGATAGATTCATGTAACTAATGATTTTAGTAAATGCAAAGCCTAAGGTGAATGTTTTAGAATGAGAGAAAAATGAATCAATATGTCCATAACAAAACAGTCTAGATAAAGATGATTATTTAATAACTTAAGTAATTAAAGTTAACTATTTAAACAATCGAAATATTTAAACTTTCTCCCTATCCTAACTTTGTGGCATTCTCTCATGTACTTCTCATTTAGCTTGCAGCATCAGATGTTGTGGGAAGTCAAGAGTACTCCTTACTCTAAACTCATCCAATGTCTTGTTGTACGTAACTATCCCAATTCTCCACCATCTTCTTGTCTTTATTTCAGCACCTGAGATGTTGCAAATACTTTTCCAAAGTTCCTTTCATAGCTGCCTTGACCTCCTTGTTCTTCAGGCTGTATACGAGGGGATTAAGCATGAAAGTGATTGTACTGTTCTGTATAGAGAATATCAGCTCCATGAGGGAACCTGAGTTTGGCATAAGATGATGGAGCACATCTGAACCATAGTAAATTATCACTACCATGAGGTGGGAGGAGCAGGTAGAGAAGGCCTTGCTTCTGCCTGAGGTAGAAATGATGCTCAAGATGGTGGAGATAATGTGTGCATAGGATAAGAAGCCCAAGAGGAAACTTCCCCAACCATGTAGGAGAGTAGAACAGAGCAAGGCAATGATGCTCCTGGAGACACCACAGCAGGACAGAAGGAGGATAAATGGCATCTCACAGCTGTAATGGTGGATGATTTGAGCTTCACAGAACACCAGGTTCATAGCTAGCAGGATACTGATGAGTGCTTCTAGAAAGCCGAGCCCCTAGACGCCCCACACAAGCTGTATAACTGTTTGCTCACGATCCAATAATAGAGCAGAAGGTGGCAGATGGCAGCATAGCAGTCATAGGCCATCACTGAGAGGAGACAGGCCTCAGTTCTCACAGTGATAAACACAAAGAAGACTTGTGCCAGTCAGCCCCTTACTGAGATGGTTTTTGTCTCAGACATGAGGTTCTCCAGCAATCACAGTGACTGAAGAAAAGCAATGATCCAGGAAAAGAGAGGTGACTCAGGAAAACGTACCTGGGTTGTGGAGGTGGAATCAGCCCTGATCACCAGTAGCATCATTAGGATCCCCATCAGGGTCAGAAGGTAAATCACCAGGAAGAACATGAAGAAAAGAACCTGGACATGGGGGTTGGCAGACAGTTGAAGAGGGTGAACTCGGTGGTGGTACTGTGGTTCCTGAATGCCATTTTCAAAGGCTGTTGACTAGAAATAATATAAAAAAGCATGACAGTCAAGGTTCTACTATCCTTCAAGCAATTTTCTCATTGCATTGATTCTCTTCTCCTATCACTATTATTCAGTAAACATTTTTAGCTTCTACTGTGGCCTAGGTTTTTTGCCAGTCACTTGGATCATAAAGATGAATGACATATGGTCCCTGCTCTTAAAATGGTTCCAGTCTATAGAAGGATATGGATAAGAAGATAAAACATTATAAAACAGTGTAATTGGTGCAAAGGGAGCTCAAAATGTGACTTAGAGAGGGATCAGTAATAACTTACTTTGAGAGTACTTGAGCAAAACTATTCAGTGATAGAATTCTTCCCTCCATCCAGACAATCCAGTTTGATTCCCTGCCATTTTTCCTCATGCACAGATACCACCTGTCTGTAGGAGGAGGCTTACATATTGTTATAAAGCTGAACAGGTTTCAGCAGAGCTCTCAGACTAGATGGGCCTGAAGATCTACTTCTGAAAATTAGCCAGTGAAAAACCCATGAATCACAGTTGTCCGATCTGAAACCTATCATGGAGATGGGGCATGAACGAACAGCATTTCCTTCCGCAGTTCATGGGGTCACCATGAGTCAGGAGCCAGCTTGACAGCAGCTAACGACAACAACATGATTGCTCTAAGAAAGCATGCATCAGATATGGCACTTAGTTTTCATAAACATGTATTCAAAGCTTCAAGATTGAGAAAAAGCAAGCCATGTTTGGTAAAACATGGGTAGTTCTGAAAAGCTGATATCCAGGATACGAGTGAGTATCATGGAACAATGGCTCAGAATGTGGACTGTTGGGTCAGACTATGTTCAAATCCCAGCTCCACCACAAATTAACTATATGACCTTGTACGTAATATATAGATCTTTGTGCTTCAATTTCCTTCTATGTGAAATGCAGATAACAGTACTACAAAAGGTTTTAAGGAATAATTGTGTCATTATTTAAAAAGCTCTTTGAAAAGCACATAGTCCTAATTATTCAGTAAATATCTGTCATTATTATTATCACTATTATTCCTTGAGATTTTAATTCTAGGCAAGAATCAGATAAATTCTCACACAGGGTAAAGCACTATCAAAAATCAAAGTTGTTGCTGCTAAGGCTACTGTTGTTATTACTCTTTATCAAGAGAGATGTAAGAAAATCACCTTGAAATCCCTGCTGGTAGTTCCCTTGTTCAGGACTCCATTTGGAAGGCAAATTGGCAATCTGAAATTATTTTGGAATGGATCCCCTCTGTTAAAAGAGTAAACAACTTCGGAGTTATTGAGCGTGCCTTCACTCAGAAAGGAAAGCATGTAATTATCCCTATAGAATAGAGCTGCCAGATTCCAGAGATGACAGGGGGAGAGGAAGTGGCTGGGACTGAGTGTAGACCCAAGAGCCCATCCTGTATAGCATTACTAGGATAGATGTGTGTCATAGAAAAGGTCAGAGTCTTAGGGCAAAAAGCACGAGGAATACTTAAAGAAGTATCCTGGTTGTAGCAGCTACCAGGATAGAGGGCCTTGCCCTGCCCTGCTTATTCTGCACCATTCTCCCAGACAATGTAGGAAAGAATTGGAAAACTAAGGGACTGTAAGAGTTTGTGTGTGTCATCCTAAGGGACTGTGAGAGTTTGAATCTCAGTCTCTGCTGGAAACACCAGCATCTGCTGAAAACACCAACTTCTACTAGAAATACCCACTGCTGCTAATCCCTGCTCCACTAATTTTCCTAATCTCATACCCTGAAGCCTGCTTAAAACATGAATAGCACATTCAATTCTTTATATGCTTCTGTTGTACAGGTATTTGGATTAACTTCTCTGACATTCAACCTGAGACACTGTTCAGTCTCTCTATTGCACTCATGAACCAAATTGGGCTCATGTCCTTCCAATCGGTTTTTCTTAAGTTTTCAGGTCTGGTTGATAACTATGCTCTGCCTGTTTGAACACTGAGTTTTTACCCATGATTTCCAGATGTAAGTCTGGCCTTTCGTTCGTTCATAGGACTCATTATGGTGGACCAGTCAATTCTCTAGTCATGGCCATTCCCAGTAAGTCCAAACCCTGGACAATGGGAATTTCTGAAGCACTATTTATTAGCTGTTCAGCCATAAACTCAGCCTCAAAATCCTTCCCATAACCCAAATACAGATTACTTGTGCATCTTGTCCAATCAGGTGATCTGTTCTTCAACTTGGCTGCAGGATTTTTATTTGAATTCATCTACTAAGAAGGAAAATGAATCAAAGAATGTGGTTTTCTATATCTTTTGCCAGGACTGAGTTTATAAAATCTTATGATCATGAAAAATTTACTGGATTCTGCACTAACAAAGTGAAATAGTAATAGGACAGTTCCTTCTTTCAAAGGGTCTCAAATACCCTTTGATTTTTCCTGTTTCTAATATCATGTCTCAGCCACAGATAATGCCTGGTTTAACCAATCTGCGGAGCAGCTATGTTTAGGCAGCTGGTAAGGTTGATTCCATGCCCATAGTAGCCTTAGTTTTTATAGCCAATAATTATAGCCTGAAGTCAAACTTAGTTGTCAAGAACTTTAGCAACATTAGCTTGTAAAAGGACCAAAGGGAGTCTCTTAGGTTGGCATATGAAACGTCTGGGTTGATGCAATGACCTGTAATCATTAAATGTAAATTTCTGAGTCTGTTGGGAGTTGAAAGAAGACAGTAGCCAACGGGCATTTCATTACTCTCCAAGCAGGAAAGGAATAGTTTTCAATGGACTATCTAAAGTCTGTTTTCTCTTTCAGAGTTTCAGGTAAAATTACTTTCAGGAACATTTGCTGTATAAAAGTGATTTGTTGATCAAATAAGTAAAAAGGAAAAACCAACAAACATGAAAAACTCAGCAAGCACATTCATTTACATAAACTGCTTATTCAAATCTATTTGCTTTGGTGAATCTGTTTAGATTCTTACACAAACTGGATCACATTTTTGTTTTCGTTTGAGTGCTTCCAGATTTAGGAGTATTTAGAAAATTATTTGTGTAATGAGTTCATCATAGTTAGAAAAGACTGTTATATAAACCAAAATTACCACTTATTTATTTATAATTAGCTATAAGTTTTTCAATCAAACCAGAATGTTCTGGAATATTCCTTACCATCCCTTGAAAATATATTGAGTAAGCCACAGAAATACAATTAATGCTTGTTTAGAATAATCAAGTCCACTTTTCTAGAACATTTGCCTTCTTTGTTAAGTAATATAAAATTTAAAATTATTTATTTATATGATTATGAAATATATTTATATATGTATTAAGAATTTATACATGTATTTATGTATATATTTAATGGCTCCAGGTATGCTTGATATGATTATTTTTCCCATATATGAAAAATACATATATATATCTTTGAAAATGTATGTGAGTGTGTATCTGAGTGTCAAAACTATATATACAGTTTTATAGTGGTTTTGCTATAATGAACCATTATTAATGGTTTTTATTATCTATTTCTTTGGGGGATATTTCCTAAAACAAAAGATTAATAAATTGGGTTAAATTACAATTCAGAACTTCTGCCCATTGAAAGAAACACTAAAAGAATAAAAAAACAGCACAGATTGAGAGAAGATACAGTCTGTATGTATGAGGAGGAGTGTCCTGTAGGATTTCATCTTAAACTTAAATAAATGCTCAAGTTTGACGTGCATAAACTCATTTAGTTTATTGCTAGGTAGCCATGGGAGGACCCACAAGTAAGACCTCAACACATTAATCAGAATCAGAATTAACAGTTAAAATGTTGTTTTATGGTTAGAGTCCAAACCTTTAGCTTTCAGGCTTTTACTTTTTATGAATGGTCTTTGAAGGAAGGCTTGACCATGGGCTCAAACTCAGTGGAGGTCCCTCGTAGTTAGGATCTGAGGTTGGTGGTGGTATTAGAGTCTTAGCAGGCTTTCAGTCTTCAGAGAGAGTAAGAGACTAGAGAGAAAGATCCCTTTTGCCTCTATCTTCTCTCAGTGAGTATGCAGAAATTCAGGGTTTATATGTGAATTTCTCACCCTGGCTTCACAGGATAAGGGCCAGTGTGATGTCAAAGATTAGTATGTTAAGTCTTCTCTCCAGGGTTAGAGATCAGCTGAATGTCATATCTTTTCTTCCAGGTTAGATTGTCTATACTCATGTCTCAAGGCTAGTTTACAAAGATTAATTATGTTATGTTTTCTTTTATAACACCTTGCAGGGGCAAGGTAGACTTAAAAGTTGTTTACCACATTGTTCATATATTTCACATACTTCTATTTTTCTATGTCTAGGTTCAGAAATTTTCTACTTCTAAGTCACGTTATAGGTGATATATGTCTGTAGCTTAAGATCATTATAGAAGCAAAATTGCAGAGTCATTTATGATTTAAAAGTATTACAGAATCATATGTGATTTGAGAACTTTACAAAAATCATACATAACAAGAAAACATACTAGAATATGAAAATAACTCCTACTAATAAATAATAAAATGCCACATAGCCCATTTCACATTAGGTAAAAGAGTTAAACTATCCTTTCATAAAAGAATATTTCCAAATAGTCAATGAGCAAATAAATAGATGCTTAACACTATATAAATTTGACCTGTTGCCCTTGAGTTGATACTGAATCATAGTGACCCAATAGGATAGAGTAGAACTGCCCCGTAGGGTTTCCAAGGAGTGGCTGGTGGATTTGAACTGCCAGTCTTTTGATTAGCAGCTAAGCTCTTAACCACTGCACCACCAGGGATCCTAACACTATATAAGAGATGCAATTTAAACCACAATGAGATAATAATAAACAAACATGGAAAAGTATTCAGGCTCCTTAGAAATCAAAGAAATGCAAAATAAAATAATTATATATCATAGCTTGGTTATTAAATGATCAAAATTGAATATACTGTGTTAGTTTTCTAGGGCTGCCATACAAAGTACTAGAAAGTAGGTGGCTTAAAACATCAGAACTTTATTGTCTCTCAGTTTTTTTTTTTTTTTTTTTATATTTTATTGTACTTCAGGTGCAGGCTTACAGAACAAATAGTTTCTCATGAAACGGTAGTACACATGTTGTTTTATGACAATGGTTAACAACCCCACAACATATTAACCCTCTAAAGTCTCAACTTTTTTTTTTTTTTTTTGGTGAAAATACACATAGCCAAAGATACACCGTTTCAAAAATTTCTACATACACAGTTCAGTGACATTCACTACGCTCTTCCAATTGCGTTGTTATCCTCACTTAAGATGAAGGCTTACAGAACAAAATAGTTTCTCATTTAACAGTTACTACAAATGTTGCCCTATGACAATGGTTAACAATCTCACAACACATCAACAATATCCTTACTCAACCTTGTGTTCCCTATCACCAGCTTCCTTGTCCCCTTCTGCCTTCTGGCCCTTGTCACTGGACTCCTGTACCTCGTTAGTCTCATTTGGTTTTACAGGGCTGTCCACTCCCAGGCTGAACAGTGAACCTCGGAGGTAACTTCACCACTGAGCTAAAAGGGTGTCTGGGGGCCATACTCTCGAGGTTTCTCCAGTCTCCTTTAGACCAGTAAATCTGGTCTTTTTTTTCGTGAGTTAGAATTATGCTCTACATCCTTCTCCAGCTCTGTCCAGAACCCTCTGTTGTGATCCTGGTCAGAGCAGTCAGTGGTGGTAGCCGGGCACCATCTAGCTGTACTGGACTCAGTCCGGTGGAGGCCTTGGTAGCTGTGGACAATTAGTCCTTTGGACTAATCCTTTCCTTGTATCCTGTTCTCTTCATTCTCCCTTGCTCCCGAAGGGATGTGTCTCTCAGTTTTTGAGGCTAGAAGTCTGAATTTGAGGTGTTGGCAGGGCCATGCCCTCTCTGACAGCTCTAGGAGATGATTCTGTCTTGTCTCACCTAGCTTCAGGTAGCCCTAGGTGTTCCTTGGCTTGCAACTGCAGTCTCTATATTCATGGTCACATGACATTCTTCCCTCCTTCTGTGCCTCTTGTATCTCTTCTCCTCTTTTATCAGAACACCACTCATATTGGAGTAGGACACACTACTTCAGCGTGTCCTCATGTTAACTCAACAGATAATATCTTCAAAGACCCTATTTCCAAACCAGGTCACATTCACAGGTATCAGGGGTTAGAACTTCAACATATGTTTTCAGGGGACACAGTTCAGTCCGTAACAGATACTAATATTGTATGCGTAAATGTGAGATAAAGGAGATACTTCATGTACAGCAGCCACCAATGTAATCTGGTACAACTATTTTGGAAAATATTTTGGTATTATAAATCCAGAACCATAACAATGGGTATATTCTTTGACCAAAAAATTCCTATTCTGGGTATAATCCTAAAAATGAAAGAAAGGTTTTACTGGGTAAAGATGTTTAATACCACATTACTTACAGTACTGAAACTCTGCCTATGTATTTTTGGAACATAATGAAGAAATAAATTACTAAAAGAATACATCTTTGGAAAAGTGCAACAGTAAAGAAACATGCTACATAATAGATATTGATGACCAATGGTACTAGCCAGAGAAAGTGAAAACCAACAGAGAACATGGTGTCATGAAAACAAAGAATGCCTTGTACCCTTTTCTGTCCCTCAGCACACTGGAGGAGTCTGGCCTTGAAGAGAAAAGGGGGGAAGGTTTTTTGGAGTCAGACCACCTCCCCACACCCTTCACTCTAAGCAGTATAGGATGTAGATCAATCTTGCCCTGGGGACAGTGAGTGGTAAGGGGAGGAGCTGATATTTAAATTGAGTTGGAAATTAAAAATGATAAGATTGCATAAATTAGCAGAAAGATATTCCAAGGCTATGGAAGCTGCCCAAGATACCATTAAGGAATGATAAAGGCTGAAAGCAGAGAATACCAGAAAGATGTTTACCTGAGTTTTATTGACTATGCAAAGGCATTCGATTGTGTGGATGATAACAAATTATGTATTAACATTGTGAAGAATGGGAATTTCAGGACACTTACTGTGCTCATGAGGAACCTGTACAGTCATATGAACAAAACAAGGGGATACTGTATGGTTTAAAGTCAGGAAATGTGTGTGTCAGGGTTGTATCCTTTCACCATACTTATTCAATCTGTATGCTGAGCAAATAATCCGAGAAGCTGGACTACAAGAAGAAGAATGGGGCATCAGGATTGGAGGAAGACTCATTAACAACCTGCGTTATGCAGATGACACAACCTTGCTTGCTGGAAGTGAAGAGGACTTGAAGAACTTACCTATGAAGATCAAAGACTACAGCCTTCAGTATGAATTACACCTCAACATAAAGAAAACAAAAATCCTCACAACTGGGCCTATAAGTAAGATCATGATAAACAGAGTAAAGATTGAAGTTGTCAAGGATTTCATTTTACTTAGATCCACAATCAACACCCATGGAAATCAGATGACCCATTGCATTGGGCAAATCTGCTGCAAAAGACCTCTTTGAAGTGTTGAAAAGCAAAGATGTCACCTTGAAGACTAAGGTGCGCCTGACCCAAGCCATGGTATTTTCAATCTCCTCATATGCATGTGAAAGTTGAACAATGAATAAGGAAGACCAAAGAAGAAATGATGCCTTTGAATTGTGGTGTTGGCGAAGAATATTGAATATACCATGGACAGCCAAAAGAAAGAACAAATCTGTTTTGGAAGAAGTACAACCAGAATGCCCCTTAGAAACAAGGATGGTGAGACTAAGTCTTACATACTTTGGACATGTCAGGAGGGATCAGTCCCTGGAGAAGGACATCATGCTTGGTAAAGTAGAGGGTCAGTGAAAAAGAGGAAGACCCTCAATGAAATAGATTGACACAGTGGCTGCAACAAAGGGCTCAAGCATAATAACGATTGTGAGCATGGCGCAGGACCAGGCAGTGTTTCATTCTGTTGTATATTGGGTTGCTATGAGTTGGAACCCACTCGATGGCACCTAACAACAACAACACACACTTAGGTCTGCTTTACAACACTAAGTAGGAGAAACATTCCATATCCATAGTACATTCAAATAAACACATAACACTTTTTAAAAACAGTTTTATCTTCACCCCTTGACTATCTTCCATTGATAAGCATATGATCTCAGGCCTCTGGCTGGGTGGAACCAGTAGACCCTGGCCTGCTTATCTGGCTTATCTTGCACCAGGCCACTCCAGATACAGCTTTTTTCCCCTTAGCTGTGGCGTAACATTCCTTTTAGCCATTAGAGGCAACAACAATCAAAGTAACCATCTAAGAATCAAAAGTTTCACTTTCCAAGCCCCTTCATTCTTTCTCTTCCTAAGTCCCATGTTTCCATGAGCCTTGAGGCATTGCAAAGAATCCCACTTCTGATGCCAACTGTAAAAAACGGCATGGGGGCAACGTCTGACTGCTTCTCTCTTCAAAAGAAGGAAGGAAAATCAAGATTAACAGCCCAAGGCTGATTCCAGTGAGGAATCATGAGGTCAGACACCTGGTATACACTTAGTTAGGAACCCAGTTTGTGTCTCATATTTTGGAAAACAACCTATACATCCCTTTCATCTTCAAGTGCTGATCTTGTGCCTTATAGTGGAGTTTTGGGGGAGAGTTTCTGTTCTTCACTGCAGCTCTAGGCAGTCGTTGGTTTAGTGACCTGATCAGTTACATCTTTAAGTTACAACCAGATGTTGTGTATTGCTGAGCTGTTCTGCACTTCTAAATCGTATTGTTTGCCTTTCTGACTCTTCTTGTGCACTGAACCTGCCCTTCTCCTCCTCTTGTCATCTTGCATTCTAAAATCTTACTCAAAGATCAAATTTTCTTTCTGCTAAATTGTCTATATTATGAAATCACAGTCTTGATATTTCTTTAAATTTTGCTATGTAGGGCATTTTAGAAGCTTACTTTGTGTGGATCCCCTGATGGATCCCTTAGAACAGTTTCATTAGACTCTTCAGTCTCCCTTTGGATGCTCCTACCTGTCTTCAGCCTGTCTCTCGCCAGATTTAAATACCTCAGTTACCTACTATTGCACCTCCGTTCCTCCAAACCCTCTATCCTTCCCCATATTCAAGATTCAACATGCTTGTTCTATGCTCCCTTCTCTGATGGTCTGGGCGCTTGATGACTTTATTCCATGTTACTCAGTAAACTACTTAGTAAAAAGAAACAGGATGAGATGAAGACCTATCGGTACAGCAAAAAGACTATACAAGGAAAATGGCTAGATTAATGTGATGATTTGATGCTTTGCTCCACCTCTAAGCCAGAATTAATCGGAATCATCTTCTCCACCTCACCTCTAAATAGCTCTGTGAATTTCTAAGATACTTTTCTGCATCCAATATCAGGGACAATCATGAAATTCTCTAAATTTCAACTCACCTGACATCTTGCTGTAGTACACTAATTCTCCATCCTTCTCTGTCTGTGGTCAGCTACCTGAAATATTGGAGATAGTTTCTCAAGGTCCTTTTCACAGCTGCTTTCACCTTATTGTTCTTCAAGCTGTAGATGAGGGGATTCACTAGGGACATGATCGCACTGTACTGCACAGAGAAAAGCAACTCCAGTGGTGAATCTGAGTTTGGCATGACATAGTGAAGGAAAGCTGAGCCATAAAATAAGAGCACTATAGTGAAGTGGGAGGAGCAGGTAGAGAAGGCCTTGCTTTTACCTGTGGAGGAACTGATGCTCAGGATGGTGGAGACAATGAGGGTGTAGGAGAAAATGATTAGGACACAGGTTTCAAGTTCATGAAGGAGGGTAGAGCAGAGCATAACAGTAAAATTGGTGGATGCATCAGAGCAGGACAGAGGGAAGAGTGAGGGCAGCTCATAGCTGTAGTAGGGGATGGGCTTATCACCACAGAAATCCAAGTTCATAGCCAGAAGGATGTTGATGAGTGCATCCAGAAAGGCTAGGCTCCAGGAGCCTCAAACCAGACCTTACAGAGTTTGTTGCTCATAACCTGGCCATAGAGCAAAGAGTGGCAGATGGCAACATAAAGGTCATAGGCCATCACTGCAAGCAGGCAGGCTTCAGTGCCTCCAGTATCAAACAAAAAGAAGACTTGAGCTAGGCAGCCCCCCACAGAGATGATTTTTGTTTGAGACAAGAGATTCTCCAGCAGCTTGGACACTGTGGTAGAAGAGAAGCAAAGATCCAGGAAAGAGAGATGACTTAGGAAGAAGTACATGGGTGTGTGGAGGTGAAAATCCACCCAGATGACCAGTAACAGCAACAGGAGGTAAATCCCCAGGAACAACACAAAGAGCAGAGCCTGAATCTTGGGATCAGCAGACAGTCCAAGGAGGATGAACTTGTTTACGGTGGTGCGGTTTCCCCAGGACATTTAAAGATTCTTTTGTTCTGTGAAATAAGAACAGTAAGTAGATTGAGCCCTCCACTGACCCCTGCCTATGTCCCAGGAGATCTCCATCTTCTCCCTATACATTCCCCTCTTCTAAGTCTGCATTTTATCATAGAGATTTCAAAGCTGTTCTCACTGACCCCTAAGGCATTTTTTACCTCCCTGTCTGTGACAGGGGTCCTGAGCCTCCATGATCAGTCATGCTAAATTTTGACTTATACTTGTTCTTCGGCTTTAAAAGCCATGTTAATTTATGCCACCTTTTTCAACTGGGCTCTTAATTTGGTTAGCTTAATCATCATATATATATTTTTTTCTAGCATGTTTCTGAAAGTGGCTGTACCACACCTTTTCTGCTCTACTTTATCCCTCATTCTTCATTTTTTTATTCAATACCCTTCCATAATTCATTAGTTCTTAATGAGAGCATGTTGTGTTTGCTTAGTTTTTTGCCATTTAAGTGAGAATTTCACATATTTTGTCTTATTTAATCCAAGGGACAAAATTAAGAGGCTGGTGTGTATAATTATGTGTGTGGGCAGGTGGAAGAGAATTTGGTAGCAATGAAAGAGATGTCTAATTCACTTTTCAGATGAGAAAATTAAAGGTTTCTGCTAAAATATCTAAGTTCCTACATTAGTTGGGTTTGAATCTGTGTTATGTCGCTACATCAAGAGTTTTTTCTTTTTTATCAAGATGCCTCTTGGTCACTGCCCATAGAATAAAGTTAAATTTCTTCTTGATATTCAAGAGCCTCCGTCATCTGATATTAACTTGCCTTCACAATCGCATCTCCTGCTACTCCCCAAATGGCCTCACTGCCATTCCAAATAAAGGCCATCCAAGATAATCACCACTGCTAATCACTTAAATTCAGTCCCTGGATACACATTAGAATGAATGTGCATCTAAGGATAAATTGAAACAACTCTGGGAGACGTAGAACACGAATCTGAATTTCCAATTTAACTTCTTTATGAACATTGTAATTGTATCTCTTTGCCAAGTGACAGTAGATGAGGCTTCCTTCTTAGACAATGAGAAATAGACAACTCAGAAAATGTTATCTGAGTGCTTAAGTGAATGAGTGGATAGCCAGATAAGGGTCTGTAGTCTAGGAAGAATGAGAGGCCACTGCTCATGGAGGGGAGGTTTGGGTAGAGTGACCAGAATTGAGCTTCTGCAGAATGTGAGGCAGTGTGTACACACCAATATTCATGGGGCTGGGACCCAGAGAGAGAAGGCTGAGGAAGCCGGTGACAAGAATGTGTGGAAAACAAACTTTCCTACGATGGATTTTCTATCTCCCAAACCTAGGGTGACTCTTTTTGTACTCTCTCCTGTTTCCTTAACCACTTACCTTAGCAGACTCCATATTTGGGTTGGAAGTGGCTGTTTAGCAATAACATTAGAATTTTGAACCTACAAAAGACGATAAGCTTAGGCCACCAAGAGCCCAGTATCAACTCTCAATGGTTCTTTCCTCCCCTTCTCAGAGTGAGAAGCTTAAGCCTGACGGCTTTAGCTTTCCCTAATCTTTCCAGAGGAGCCCTGTTGGTGCAGTGGTTAAGAGCTTGGCTGCTAACTGAAAGGTCAACAGTGAACCCACCAGCTGCTCTGGGAGAAAGATGTGGCAATCTCCTTCCATAAAGATTACAGCCTTGGGAACCCTATGGGGCAGTTCTACTCTGTTCTATAGGGTCACTAGGAGTTAGAATAGACTCCATGGGACACAACAACAATAATCTTTCCAGGGACCCAGGCCATACAGAGGTTGTGCCCAGAATACAAGGAGTTCTCATTGCCAATGCTCACCATTACCCACCCAGGAAAGTGTCCTGCCTGAGCAGCTGAGTATAAGATTCTACCAAAAGGGAAAGCCAATAAAACACTGACACAGAGAGAGCTCTGCAAGAAGAAGCACAGAAGAGAAGAAAATTCAAAGTGAAAGGACATCTTTAAAGAGACAGGAAGAGAAGGTTCGATGATGAGAGAGAAACATAACCAGACAGGGCTGGGAAGAAGGAGGGAAAATCTTCAGAGAAATCATAACTGACCTACCATTTCCTGGCTTTTTCTGGTACAAAATGCATCTGTTTTTCTGTCCTGTTCAATACAGGAAATTGTCTGAGATCAGTAATTCTTTAGACATAAGAGAACAAGTTCTCCTAAGGTTGAACTATAGAAACATCACACAATATACGTTTTTCTTGTAGGAAGCCACAAAATAGGCAAGAAATAGAGTAGTCCCAACTCTTGATAATCTCAAAGGAAAATCTTCAGTATCCATATCCTTGAACCTCTTCTCCACTAGCCATAGTGGAAATGCTCAACAAAAGAAGTGCAGAATTTTTCTTATTTGATATCAAGCCCTATCACTTAAACATCTCCATTTATTTCTCATTGCGAATCTAAGCACAGTACTAAAGGTATATGAAAAATTCAGATCTATCCTTTTAGAAAGACACCTGTATTTAAAAGGCCAGTGCGTTGACCAGCAGGGCCTGGCAACACCAAGGGATATCTGGCTAATGATGTGAAATTGCAGCCTGAAACCAGATTTTATCTCATTATCTAAGTAAAGTGAACTTTTGAACAAGCACAGGGAATTCTCTAGCATGTGGAAATTTTAGATCTTTTGAGCTGACTCAATATTTTCAACCCTCTGAGAAATTTATTGGGAATTGCCAGTAAATAAGATCTTCTTGCTCTTGAAAAACTTACATTCCTGGCAAAGA
The DNA here is from genome assembly GCA_030035585.1 of Dugong dugon. Taxonomy (NCBI): domain Eukaryota; kingdom Metazoa; phylum Chordata; class Mammalia; order Sirenia; family Dugongidae; genus Dugong; species Dugong dugon. The sequence goes on from CM057465.1 coordinate 150,756,717, forward strand.
TCTTACCCTTATATCTAAAATATTATTCTTTATGAGAATAAATTTAGCCCAAACCAGCTGTTTTGTGTCTAACTTTATCTCATTGTATTGACTAAATGATTCAGCTAAAATTTTTTTCTGTCAGTGCTCTCTTATTAAAATGCTATTTTCCTGTGAATTTCACCTTATTTGATGAATACTGATACACACATATATATATATATATATGTATATATATACATATATATATATATATATATATATGTATCAGTATATCAATACTTACTAAGATATATATCTTATACATGTATATAGCTTATACACGTTCTCTCTTTATTTCAAACATTTACCAAATATTTCCCTTTTTTCTCCAGTGTCAGTGTGATATTTGCCCATAAAATGAAACTTATATTTTTTTTATTGTGCTTTAGGTGAATGGTTACACAGCAAATTAGTTTCTCATTAAGCAATCAATACACATATTGTTTTGTGACATTGGTTGCCAACCCCGCGACATGTCAATACTCTCCCTTTCTAGATCTTAGGTTTCTCATTTCCATTTGTCCAGCTTTCCTGTCCCCTCCTGACTTCTCATCCTTGCCCCTGGGGTGGTGTGCCCATGTACTCTCATATACATTGTTGAACTATGTATATTATTGTTTGCTTTATGGGCCTGTCTAATCTTTGGCTGAAGGGTGAACTTCAAGAGTGACTTCAGTATTGAGTTAAAAGAGGGCCCAAGGGCCATACTCTCAGGGTTTCTCCGGTCCCTGTCAGACCAGTAAGTCTGGTCTTTTTTGGCGAGTTAGAATTTTGTTTTACATTTTCTCCAGCTCTATCAGGGACTCTCTATTGTGATCCCTGTCAGAGCAGTTGGTGGTGGTACCCGGGCACCATCTAGTTGTGCTGAACTCAGTCTGATCGAGGCTGTGGTAGTTGTTGTCCACCAGTCCTTTGGACTAATCTTTCCCTTGTGTCTTTGGTTTTCTTCATTCTCCCTTGCTCCAAACGGGGTGGGACCAGTAGAGTATCTTAGATGGCCACTTACAAGCTTTTAAGATCCCAGATGCTATTCATCAAAGTAGAATGTAGGACATTTTCTTTATAAACTATGTTATGCCAATTGAGCTGGATATCCCCCAAGATCATGGTCCCCAGCCCTCAGCCCAGTAACCTGGTCCCTCAGGGAGTTTGGAGGTGTCTATGAAGCTTCCATGACCTTGCCTTGGTCAAGTTGTGGTGACTTCCCCAGTATTGTATACTGTCTTACCCTTCACCAAAATTACCACTTATCTATTGCCTAGTTAATGTTTTTCCCTCCTCACCCCTCTCCCCCATAACCAACAAAGAATGCTTCTTTTGTGTGTAAACCTTTCCATGAGTTTTTATAATAGTGGTCTCATACAGTATTTGTCCTTTTGTGACTGACTTATTTCACTCATCATAATGCCCTCCAGATTCATCCATATTGTCAGATGCTTTGCAGATTCATCATTGTTCTTTACCTTGCGGAATATTCCATTGTGTGCGTGTACCATAGTTTGTTTATCCATTCATCTGTTGATGGGCACTTAGGTTGTTTATATCTTTTTGCGATTGTGAATAATCCTGCAAAGAACGTGGGTGTGCATATGTCTATGTCTATTTTTGTGATGACTCTTGTTTCTCTAGGATATATTCCTACGAATGGGATTGCTGGATCATATGGTATTTCTATTTCTACCTTTTTAAGGAAGCAATATATCGTTTTCCAAAATGGTTGTACCATTTTGCATTCCTACCAGCAATGCATAAGAGTTCCAATCTCCCTGCAGTCTCTCCAACATTTGTTATTTTCTGTTTTTTTGATTTGTGCCAGGGGTGAGATGACATCTTATTTTAGTTTTGATTTGCATTTCTCTAATGGCTAATGATCATGAGCATTTCCTCATGTGTCTGTTAGCTGCCTTAATGTCTTCTTTGATGAAGTGTCTGTTCATTTCCTTTGCCCATTTTTTAATTGGATTATTAGTCCTTTTGTTGTAAAGGTATTGGATTATCCTATAGATTTTAGAGATTAGATCTCCGTCAGATATGTTATGGTCAAAAAAATTTTTTCCCAGTCTGTAGTTTTCTCTTATTACTCTTTTGATGAAGTCTTTTGATGAGCATAAGTTTTAATTTTTAGAAGATCCCAATTATCTAGTTTATCTTCTGGTGTTTGTATATTGTTAATTATGGTTTCTTTCCTATTTCTGCTGTGTGTTAGGACTTCTAGCGTTGACCCTATTTTTTCTTTCATGATCTTTGTAGTTTTAGGTTTTAAATTTATGTCTTTGATCCATTTTGAATTAGTTTTTGTGTATGGTGTAAGATATGGGTCCTGTTTCATTTTTTTACAGATGGACATCCAGCTTTGCTAGCACAAATTTTTTAAAAAGACTGTCTTTTCCCCATTTAATGGATTTTGGGCCTTTGTAGAAGATCAGGTGACCATAGGTGGATGGATTTACATCTGAGTTCTCTGTTCTATTGGTCTATGTGTCTGTCATTGTACCAGTATCAGGCTGTTTTGACTACGGTAGCTGTATAGTAGGTTTATGATACATTTTTGACAACTAGTTTTCTACATCTAATTGTAAAATACATATACATATACATGTAAGTTGAATACACATTATATTATTACATATATTAGTTGAAGATATACACATATCATGCACAATGTATGGTATATAGTATATATAAATGTATTATATGAATATATATTTTAGTTGAAAAGATTACTTTTATCTCAGTTATGACACTGAAATTTTTATTGGGACCAAAAGAATACAGTTATGAGCTTCTGAGGGTGCCTTTAGATGGTAGGTTTTTACGGAACTGTTTGAATCATTAATTTGTACAAACTCTCAAGGGGCACCACTGAAACCTGGATGGTTTATAAATATAATAATGAGAGTTTGGTCAGGAGTCATACTGGATATTTGGAGCTATTCTTTTATGTTACGTAATTAAGAAAATTGAAACTGTATTATAGATGATGTAATATTTACCGTTTTACCTTAATGGCATTTCTTTTTAATTTATTAATAGCTGTGAAGTTGGTATAAAATTAGAAATTTAGCTTCTATTTAGAAACATACAGCTGCATTTCCTGATTCATATGTTTGTAAGCAATTTATTTGCCTATATCATGTGGTAGTCAAATATTGTTTTGGGCAACTACTTATCCCTGGCTTTTGAATGCCCAGAATGAGCTACAAACATAATTATGACCATGATTATGAAACAGTCTGTGACCTACAGGGATTTCAATAGTTTAATGAGGGTCAGACCTATGCCAGGGCAACAATGAAGTATGCTAAGTACTGCAATGGCAGTGTGCACAAGATAATATTTATATAGACAGAAGACATTTCTTATTCATCAGCTTGAAGATGAGTGGTCAAGTGGACAATATGAACAAAGTTAAAATAAGTGGAAGGCAGCATGATTCCTGGGGGGAGGGGGAGATATGAATTTAGTGATTTGAAACTGAAATCAATTAGAGATGAGGCCCTAGATGTAGATAGAGGTAGATTATGTGTGGTTTTACATGCCGGGCTGAATAAAGTAACTTGGGATACCTAAGTGCTGGACACAAATGTTTTAAGTTTTGAAGAACATAGACATATTAGCATTTTTAGATTTAGCACTTTATCCTATACATAGAAGATGAGTTTGAAGGGGCAGAGCTGTGGGCAAGGAGATCGACCAGGAGGATGTTTATAATTTAATTCTGAAATAATGGAGACCTAAATTAGGGCTGTGGCGAAAGGGATAGAGAACTTCTAAGGAGTTAAGACTAGTGGTTCTAACCATCGATGGATGCTTATGGCAAATGAGAGAGAGAAGTCAGGGTTATATCCACGTTTTAAACTTGAGGGAACTGATGGATGCTAGTGTCATCAAATAGTATAAAGATTGTTTCCATCAAAGTGGTGAACTTCAAGTCCTGAAACACTATTGTTATATAACTTTTAGATCTGGTCAATCAAATATGATACAAGAAAAAGATCTTAAGCTGATAAGGAAAGTAAGAGAAATACTCTGAGGCTATAATTAAAGTTAAAGCCTAAGTTCAGGGGGATAAGTGAGCACTAAAAAATCTGCTATCCTGGGGCATCTATGGATCTGCATGGTCTAGAGCAGGAGTTGACAAACCATGGCCACAGACCAAATTTGGCCCACTGCCTGCTTTTGTAAACAAAGTTTTATAGGAACACAATCATGCTCAATAGTTTACTTATTGTCTGTGACAGCTTTTGCAGTAAAACAGTAGAGTTGAGTAGTTGGGTCAGAGAATCTATGACTTTCAAAATCTAAAATATTTTCTATCTGGGCCTTTACAGAAGTTTGTCAATTCCTGATGTAGAGCTATACTGTCAAATATGGTAGCCCCTGGCCACAGGCGTTGATTTAAATTAAAATTAAATAAAATTAAAAATTTATTTCCTAGGTCACATTAGCTACATTTTGAGTGCTGAATACATGCATAGAGCTAGTAGCTACTGTATTGGGCAGTGCAGATGTAGAACATTTCCATGATTGCCCTCTGCAAGGAAAAGACACACTGATGAGATCAGCTTATTGGAGAAAATATAAATCCCCTATATGGTGAATGAAGACTATGTGAGAAAATGAAGTTTCTGTATCTACACAGACTCTTTGCAGCCTCTCCCACTGGAGACCTGGCCACCATGCTGCATATAAACAGCAAAGTTCTGGAAATTTTATCTGAGTTTGAGATGTGCCTCAAAATGTTGACTCTCTCTTTGTAGAACTTTTAGTTCTTTATGACTGTCTACCATGGCCACCCACGTAGAATTCTTTTTCTTACTCCCTTCCGACCCCTGTCTGACTTTTCTCTCCCATAGATCCACGACTTTATATTCTTAGCAAATTTATGGCTCTTAATGTATTCACCAAGGTTAATTAAAATAATGATAGATTTATGACGCTAATGATTTTACTAAAGGCAAAGCTTAAGGCAAATATTTTAGACTGAGAAACATGAATCAGTACGTTTATAACAAAAACATTCTAGATAAAGATGATTATTTAATAACTTAAATAATTAAGGTGAATTATCTCCCTATCATAACCTTGAGCCATTCTCTCATGCACTTCTAATTTAACTTGCAGCATCAGACACCATGGGTAGTCAGGAGTACTCCTTACTGTAAACTCACCCAATGTCTTGTTGTATGCAAATTTTCCCCAATTCTCCACCAACCTCTTGCTTTTATTTCAGGACCTGATATGTAGCAAATACTTCTTCAGAGTTCTTCTCACAGCTGCCTTCACCTCCTTGTTCTTTAGGCTGTAGATGAGAGGATTCAGCATGGGAGTGATCACACTGTACTGCACAGAGAACATCAACTCCATGAGGGAACCTGAGTTTGGCATAAGATGACGGAGCACACCTGAGCCATAGTAAAGTGTCACTGCTGTGAGGTGGGAGGAACAGGTGGAGAAGACCTTGCTTCTGCCTGAGGTAGAGCTAATGCTCAGGATGGTGCAGATAATGCAGGCATACGAAATGAAAACCAAATGGAAGCCTACCAGCCCATGCAGGAGAGTGGAGCAAAGCAAGACAGTGATGTTCCTGGAGACATCAGAGCAGGACAGAGGGAGGATAGAGGGCATCTCACAGATGAAATGGTGGATGATTTGGGCCTCACAGAATACCATGTTCATAGCTAGCAGGATATTGATGAGAGCATCCAGAAAACTCAGTCCCCAGGAGCCCCACACAAGCTGCATATACAGCTGTTTACTCATGATCTGTCCATAAAGCAGAGGGTGGCAGATGGCAGCATAGCGATCATAGGCCATGGCACAGAGCAGAAGGAGTTCTGTTCCTCCAGTGATAAACACAAAGAAGACCTGAGTCAGGCAGCCCTCAACTGATATGGTTTTCTTCTGAGACAGGAGATTCTCCAGCATTTTGGGCACAGTGACTGAAGAAAAGCAGAGATCAATGAAAGAGAGGTGACTCAAGAAGAAGTACATAGGAGTGTGGAGGCAGAAATCAGCCCTAATCACCAGCAGCATCATGAGGTTTCCCATTATGGTCAGAAGGTAAATCACCAGGAAGAGCACAAAGAGGAAAACCTCTATATGGTGGTTGGCTGATAGCTGGAGGAGGAAGAACTCTGTGATGGTGCTGTGGTTCCTCAATGCCATTTACAAAGGCTGTTCTCTAGAAATAATATTAAAAAAATGACAGTCAAGGTTCTACTATCCCTCAAGGAATTTTATCATTCCATTGATTCTCTTCTCATAAAACTATTATTCAGTAAGCATTTTTAGCTCCTACTATGGCCTAGGTTTTGTGTTAGTTACTTGGAGCATAAGATGAATGACATACAGTCCCTGCTCTTAAAATGGTTCTAGTCCATTGAAATATGTGAAGACAGGACATTACAAAACAATGTAATTTGTGCAAAGGGGGCTTAAAATGTGATTTAGTGGAGGATCAGTAATAACATTATATTGTGAGAATCTGAGCAAAACTGTTCAGTAGCAGAATTCTTGCCTTCCATACTGGAGAACTGGGTTCAAAACTCTGCCAATGCACCTCATATATAGGCACCACCCATCTGTCAGTGGAGACTTGCATGTTCCTATGATACTGAACAGGCTGCAGTGGAACTTCCAGACTAAGACAGACTATGAAGAAGGCCCTGGTGATCTACTTCTAAAAATTGGCCAGTGAAAACCTTATGAATCACAATGGTTTGATCCACAACTGATCATGAAGATGGCACAGGACTAGGCAGTTTTCATTCATTGTTCATGGGGCTGCAGTGAGGGGGAGGGGATGACTCAATGGAAGCTAACAATAACAACAACATGATTGCTCTAAGAAAATGTGTGTCAGAGGGGCTCTTAGTCTGTATGAACAATGTGTTCAAAATTCAGGACTGCGAAAAATCAATTCATGTGTGTGAAAACATGTAGTTCTGAAAAGCTGATGCCCACGATATAAATGAGCATCATAGAACAATGGCTCAGCATGTGGGCTGCTGGGTCAGACTATGTCCTAATCCCAACTCCACTAAGAATTAGCTATATGATCTTCTCAAAATAAGTAAATCTCAGTGCCTTGATTTCTTTCTATGTAAAATGCAGGTAATAACAGTACTACAAAAGATTTTGAGGATTAAATGCACTTATGTAAAAAGCTCTTTGAAAAGCGCCTATTCCTAACTATTCAGTAAATATCTATCATTATTATTGTTGTTGTTAGGTGCTGTTGAGTTGATTCTGACCCTATATACAACAGAATGAAACACTGCCTGGTCCTGCATCATCCTCACAATCATTGCTATGTTTGAGCCCATTGTTGCAGCCACTGTGTAAATCCATCTCACTGAGGGGCTTCCTCTTTTTTGCTGACCCTTTACTTTACCGAGCATGATGTCTTTCTCCAGGGACTGGTCCTTCCTAATAACATGTCCAAAATGTGTGAGATGAATGGTTGCCATTCTTGCTTCTAAGGAGCATTCTGGCTGTACTTCTTCCAAGATAGATTTGTTTGTTCTTCTGACAGTCCATGGTATATTTAATATGCTTTGCCAACACCGTAATTCAAAAGCATCAGTTCTTCTTTGGCCTTCCTTATTTATTGCCCAGCTTTCAATGAGGCCATTGAAAATACCATGGCTTGGGTCAGGCACATCTTAGTCCTTACTACTACTACTATTCCTTAAGACTGTAATTCTAAGCAAAGTCAGATAAATTATCACATGAGGTGAAGCACTATCAAAGATTGAAGTGTTGCTGCTACTGCTTCTGTTGTTATTACTGTTTATCAAGAAATGTGTAGGACAATCACCTTGAAATCATAACTAGTAGCAGAGGTCTCCTGCTCATGACTCCAGTTGGAAGGCAAATTGGCAATTTGGAATTATTTTGGAGTGGATCTTCTCTCTTAAAAAGATAAACTGAGGGTTACTTCACTGAAAGAGGAAGGCATGTAATTCCTCCTACAGAATATAGCTGCCAGACCCCAAAGACGACAAGGGGAGAAGAAGTGGTTGGGACTCGGTGTAGACCCCCAGGCCCATCCTGTATAGCATTACTTGGATGGATGTGCATCACAGGAGAGGTTGTAGTCCCTGGACAAGCAAGCATGAGGAATACTTGAAGGGGTATCCTGGCTGTAGCAGCTGCTGGGATAGAGGACCCTGCCCAGTACTACGTATCCTGAACCATTCTCTCAGATACTATAGGGAAGAAGTTTGGAAGCTCATCCTGAAGTACTGTGAGAGTTTGACTCTCAGCTTCTTCTAGAAAAATCTGCTGCTACTAATCCCTGCCCAACAGGAAAAGCCCCTACCTCACTAACTTTCCTAAGCTCATACTCTGAAGCTTGCCTAAAACAGAAATAGCACATTCAATCCTTTATATGCCTCTGTTGTATAGATATTTGGATTAATTTCTCTGACTTTCATCCTGAGACGTTATCCACAGTCTCCATATACTATATTTCTCCCTCATAGCCAGATTGGGCTCATGTCCCTCCTCTCTGTTTTTCCGAAGTCTTCAGGTCTAGTTTATAACAATGTTCTGCCTGTTTGAATACTGAGTGTTTATCCATGACTTTCAGCTGTGCACTTACACCCTGAAATCTGACTTTTGGTTCAACCGTGGGACTCATTATGGTGGCCCAGTCAATTTCCTAGTCATGACCATTCCCAATAAGTCTAAAGCCTGGACAAGGGGGAATTTCTAAATCCCTGTTAATTGACACATCACCCATAAACTCAGCCTCAAAATCCTTCCCGTCACCCAATACCAATTACCTGTACATCCTTCTAATCAGGTGATTTATTCTTCAACTTGGCTGCAGAATTTTTACTTGGATTCATCTACTAAGAAGGAAGATGAACCAAAATAGGTTGCTTTCTATATCTTGTATCATGGTTGAGTTTATAAAAATCCTGTGATGATGAAATGTTTTCCTGGATTCTGCATTAATAAAGTGAAATATACATAGGGCAGTTCCTTCTTCCAAAGAGTCTCAAACACTGTTTGGTTTTTCCTGTTTCTATATCATGTGCCACCTACATATAGTACTGTCTGGTTCTGTACACAAATCTGTAGAACAGTTGCGTTTAGGCAGCTGGCAAGATTGATTCCCTTGGTAGCCAGGGGATGGCTGAGGCAACAGTTTTTATAGCTGATAGCTACTGCTTGAAGTCAAACTTATTCGTCCAAAACTTTAACAGCTCTGGCTTTTACAACGACCAAAAGAAATCTCTTAGGTGTGGCCTTTGGAATATCTTGGTTGATGCAATGACATGTTATCATTAAATGTAAACTTCTGAGTCTAGTGGGAGTTTAAAGGAGTATTTGACTGGTCCCCAAGCAAGAAAAGAATAGTTTTCAACTATCACTCCAAAGTCTATGTCTTCTCTCAGGGAGTTTGCAGACAAAATGTAAATTTGCTGTATAAAAGTGATTTCTTGATCAAATAAATAAAAAGAATGAAAATAAAGACAAAAATTCAGCAAGCCCATTTTATTTGCTCATTCAAATCTATTTGCTTTGATAGAGTTTCACACAAAAGCCCTGCTTCTGTTTTGGTGCTCCTAGATTTAGAAGTATTCAGGAAAGCATTTTTTAAAAGAGTTTTCATAGTCTTAAGTAAGAATAGACTGTTTTATAAGCCAAAATTCCCATTTATTTATTTACAATATAAATATTTACAATATTTATATACGGTTTTCAATCAAAGCAAAATGTTTTGGCATAATAGCTATTCTCCACCATCACTTGCAAATTTATTAAATAAACAAAAGAAATACAATTCAAGGGTGTTTGGAATAATCAAGTCCACTTTTGTAGAACATTTGCTTTCTTTGTTAATCTATATACAATTTAAATTTTATTTTTATGTATTTATCTTATTATAACATTTATCCACACATGTATCTATGAATTTATACATGTATTTATGTATGTATCTTTTATTTGTTTATTTTTATTGTGCTTTAAGTGAAAGTTTATAGTTAAGTCAGTTTCTCATACAAAAATTTATACAACATTGCTATGTGACCCTAGCTGCTTTCTCCATAATGTGAAAGCACACTCCTCCTTTCCACCCTGGACTTCCCTTGTCTATTCAACCAGCTCCTGTCACGTTTTGCCTTCTCATCTTGCCTCTGAACAGAAGCTGCTCATTTAGTCTCATGTATCTACTTGAGCTATGAAGCACTCTCTTCACGAGTATCATGTTATGTCCCATAGTCAAGTCTAATATTTGTCTGAAGAGTTGACTTTGAGAATGGTTCTGGGCTAATGGAGAGTCTGGGGGCCATGTCTTCGGAGTTCCTCTAGTCTCAGTCAGACCATTAAGTCTGGTCTTTTTATGTGAATTTAAGTTGGGCACCCCACTTTTCTCCTGCTCCATCAGGGTTTCTGTTGTGTTCCCTGTCAGGGTGGTCATTGGTGATAGTTGGGCACCATCTAGTTCTTCTGGTGTTCTTCATGCTCCTTTGCTCCAGGTGTGTTGGGACCAATTGATGCATCTTAGATGGCCGCTCGCTAGCTTTTAAGACTCCAGATGCCACTCACCAAAGTGGGATGCAGAGAATTTTCTTAATAAACTTTGTTATCCCAATTGACCTAAATGTCCCCTGAAACCATGGTCCCTAGACGCCCGCCCCTGCTACTCTGTCCCTCAAAGTGTTTGATTGTATTCAGGAAATTTCTTAGCTTTTGGATTATTCCAGTTGTGCTGACTTCCCCTGTATAGTGTGTTGTCCTTCCCTTCACCTAAAATAACTCTTATGTACTATCTAGTTAGTGAATACCCATCTCCCTCCCTCCCTACCCTCGTAACCATCAGAGAATGTTTTCTTCCATGTTTAAACCATTTCTAGAGTTCTTATAATAGTGGTCTCATACAACATTTGTCCTCTTGCAACTGACTAATTTCACTCAACATAATACCTTCCAGATTCACCCATGTTATGAGAGGTTTCACAGATGCCCCATTGTTCTTTATTGTTGCATAGTATTCCACTGTGTGAATATACCATAATTAGTTTATCCATTTGTCTGTTGATGGACACCTAGGTTGTTTCCATCTTTTTGCTATGGTAAACAGTGCTGCAATGAACATGGGTGTGCATATATCTATTCCTGTGATGGCTCTTATTTCTCTAGGATATATTCCAAGGAGTGGGATCGCGATCGCTGGATCATATGGTACTTCTATTTCTAGCTGTTTAAGGAAGCGTCAAATCAATTTCCAAAGTCGTCATACCATTTTACATTCCCACCAGCAGTGTATAAGTGTTCCAGTCTCTCCACAACTTCTCCAATGTTTATTATTTTGTGGTTTTTTGATTATTGCTAGCCTTGTAGGGGTGAGACTGTATCTCACTGTAGTTATGATTTGCATTTCTCTAATGGCTAATGATCGTGAGCATTTACTCATGTATCTGGTAGTGCCTGAATGTCTTTTTTGGTGAAGTGCCTGTTCATATCCTTTGCCCATTATTTAATTATTTGTCTTTTTGTTGTTGAGGTTTTGCAGTATCTTGTAGATTTTAGAGATTAGATGCTAATTGGATTTGTCATAGCCAAAAATTTTTTCCCAGTCTGTAGGTTGTCATTTTACTCTTTTGGTGTGGTCTTTTGATGAGCATAAATGTTTGATTTTTATGAGCTCCCAGTTATCTAGTTTCTCTTCTGGTGTTTCTGCATTGTTAGTAATGTTTTGTATTCTGTTTATGCCATGTATTAGGGCTCCTAGCATTGTCCCTATTTTTTCTTCCATGATCTTTATCTTTTTAGATTTTATATTTGGTCTTTGATCCATTTGAGTTAGTTTTTGTGCATGGTATGAGGTATGGGTCTTGTTTCACTTTTTTGCAGATGGATATCCAGCTATGCCAGCAGTATTTGTTAAAGAGACTGTCTTTTCCCCAGTTAACAGACTTTGCGCTTTTGTCAAATATCAGCTATTCATAGGTGGATGAATTTACGTCTGGATTCTCAATTCTGTTCCATTGATCTATGTATCTGTTGTTGTACAAGTACCAGGCTGTTTTGACTACCGTGGCGGTATAATAGGTTCTAAAATCAGGTAGTGTGAGACCCCCCACTTTGTTCTTCTTCAGTCATGCTTTAGTTATTTGGGGCCTCTTCCCTTTCCACACGAAGTTGGTGATTTGCTTCTCCAAATCATTAAAAAATGCCAGTGAAATTTGGATTGGGATTGCATTGTATCTGTAGATTGCTTTGGGTAGAAGTGACATTTTCACAATGTTGAGTGTTCCTATCCATGAGCAAGGTATGTTTTTCGACTTATGTAGGTCTTTTGTTTTCTTGCAGTAGTGTCTTGTAGCTTTCTTTGTATAGGTCTTTTATGTCTCTGTTTAGAATTATTCCTAAGTATTTTATCCTTTTGTGGGCTACTGTAAATGGTATTGATCTGATGATTTTGTCTTCAAAGTTCTCTTTGTTGATGTACAGGAATCCGACTGATTTTTAGTACGTTTACCTTGTATCCTGATACTTTGCTGAATCTTCTATTAGTTCCAGTAGTTTTCTTGTGGATTCTTTGGGGTTTTCTGTGTATAAGATCAAATCATCACATATGATACTTTTACATCACATAGAGATACTTTTACTTCTTCCTTACCAGTTTGGATTCCCTTTATTTCTTTTTCTAGCCTAATTTCTCTGGCTAGGACCTCCAGCACAATGTTAAATAAGAGTGGTGATAAAGGGCATCCTTGTCTGGTTCCCATTTTCAAGGGAAATGTTTTCAGACTCTCTCCATTTGGGATGATGTTGACTGTTGGCTTTGTATAAATGCCCTTAATTAGGAATTTCCTTTCTATTTTGCTAAGAGTTTTTATCATGAATGGGTGTTGGACTTTGTCAAATGCCTTTTCTGCATCAATTGATAAGATCAGGAAGATCAGGTGGTTCTTGTCTTTTGTTTTATTTATATGATGGATTACACTGATTATTTTTCTAATGTTGAACCATCCCTGCATACCTGGTATGAATACCACTTGGTCATGGTAAGTTATTTTTTTGATATGTTGTTGAGTTCTATTGGCTAGAATTTTGTTGAGGATTTTTGCATCTATGTTCATGAGAGATATTGGTCTATAATTTTCTTTTTTTTGTGGTGTCTTTACCTGGTTTTGGTATCAGGGTTATGCTGGCTTTACAGAATGAGTTTGGGAGTATGCCATCCTTTTCTATGCTCTGAAATACCTTTAGTAGTAGTGGTGTTAACTCTTCTTTGACAATTTGGTGGAATTTTCCCGTGAAGCAGTCAGGGCCAGGGCTTTTTTTGTTGGGAGTTTTTAAATTACTTTTTCAATCTCTTCTTTTGTTACAGGTTTATTTAATTGTTCCACCTCTGTTTGTGTTAGTTTAGGTGGGTAGTTTGTTTCTAGAAATGTGTCCATTTCCTCTAGGTTTTCAAATTTGTTAGAGTACAATTTTTCATAGTATTCTGTTAAGAGTCTTTTAATTTCAGTTGGTTCTGTTGTGATATTGCCCATCTCATTTCTTATTTGGGTTATTTGCTTTCTTTCCTGTTTTTCTTTTGTAAGTTTAGCCAATGGTTTATTGATTTTGTTGAACTTTTGACAGAATCAGCTTTTGGTCTTGTTAACTTTTTCAATTCTTCTTCTATTGTCTATTTCATTTAATTCTGCTCTAATTTTTACTATTTGCTTTCTTCTCATGCCCAAGGGCTTCTTCTGCTGCTCTCTTTCTATTTGTTTGAGTTGTAGGTTTAATGTTTAGATTTTGGCCCTTTCTTCTTGTTGGATGTGTGCATTTATTGGTATAAACTGACCTCTGAGCACTGCTGTTGGTGTGTCCCAAAGGTTCTGGTAGGATGTGTTTTCATTCTCATTTAATTCTACGAATTTCTTTATTCCATCCTTAATTTCTTCTATAACCAAGTAGTTTTTGAGCAAGGTGTTATTCAGTTTCCATGTGTTTGATTTTTTTCCCCTTGGTTTTTCTGTTACTGATTTCTACTTTTGTGACTTTATGGTTGGAAAAGATGCTTTGTAATATTTCAATGTTTTGGATTTTGTTAAGGCTTGCTTTAGGCCTAATATGTGGTCTGTTCCAGAGAATGTTCCATCTGCGTTGGAAAAGAAAGTATACTTGACTGCTGTTGTGTGCAGTGTTCAGTATATGTCCATGAGAGCAAGTTGGTTGATTGTAGCATTTAGATCTTCCATGTCTTTTCTGAGCTTCTTTCTGGATGTTCTGTCCTTCACCGAAAGTGTTGTGTTGAAGTCTCCTACTACTATTTGGAGCTGTCTATGTCTCTTTTCAATGCTGTTAGAGTTTGTTTTATGTATTTTGGAGCTCTGTCATTGGGTGCATAAATATTTATTATAGTTATGTCCTCCTGGTATATTGACCCTTTAATCATCATATAGTGTCCTTTCTTATCCTTTGTGGTGCATTTTACTTTGAAGTCTATTTTGACAGAGATTAATATTGCCACTCCTGCTCTTTTTTGAATGTTGTTTGCTTGATATATATTGTTCCTGTCTTTGAGTTTTAGTTTGTTTGTGTCTTTAAGCCTAATGTGTGTCTCTTGTAGGCAGCATATAGATGAATAGTGTTTTTTAATCCATTTTGCGACTCTCTGTCTCTTTATTGGCACGTTTAGTCCATTTACAGTCAGCTTAATTATTGATAGGTATGCATCTAGGCTGTCATTTTGATGTGTTTTTTTGTGTGTTGTTGACAGTTTCTTTGTTCCACTTAATTTTCTGTGCTGAGTCATTTTTCTTTATGTATTTTCTTTTCATCTTTTTCCTTGTTGTTGCTTTCGTATTTGGTGAGTCTTTCTTTTTTCTTGTTTTTTATTTTGATGTGTAGGATTGTTAATTTCCTTTGTGGTTACTTTAATATTTCCCTGTATTTTTCTAACTTTAAACTAATCTTTTATTTCTTTATATTGCCTTGACTTCCTCTCCATATAAAAGATCTATGACTACATTTTTTTGTCCCTCCTTTTTGTTTTAATGTTGTCATCTGTTATGTGTTGACATCTCTGTTTAACTATTTTCAGCATTTTAGCTTTGATTTATTTTTTGTGACTTCCCTATCTGGGTTTATATCTGGGTTGCTCTGTCCTGTGTTCTAGACTTGGGTTGTTTTCTGATGTTATTGATTTTCTAACTGGAGGACTCTCTTTAGTATTTCTTGTAATTTTTGTTTGGTTTTTACAATTTCCCTAAACTTCTGTTTATCTGGAAATGCCTTAATTTCGCCATCGTATTTGAGAGACAGTTTTGCTGGATATATAATTCTTGGCTGGCAATTTTTTTCCTTCAAGGCTTTATATATGTCATCCCATGGCCTTCTTGCTTGCATGGTTTCTGGTCAGTAGTCTGAGCTTATTCTTATTGACTCTCCTTTGTAGATGACTTTTTGTTTATCCCTAGCCTCTCTTAAAACTCTTTATCTTTGGTTTTGGCAAGTTTGATTATAATATGTCTTGGTGACTTTCTTTTGGGATCTACCTTGTGAGGGGTTAGATGAGCATCTTTGGTAAATACCTTCTCATCTTTCACGATAACAGAGAAGTTTTCTGCCAACAAATCTTCAACGATTCTCTTTGTATTTTATGTTATCCCTTCCTGTTCTGGTATTCCAATCACTCGTAGGTTATTCCTCTTGACAGAGTCCCACATAATGCTTAGGGTTTCTTCACTTTTAAAAATTCATTTATCTAATTTTTCCTCAAGTAATTTGGTGTCAAATACTTTATTGTCAGTCTCACTTATTCTGCCTTCCATTACCTTATTTCTGCTCGTATGACTTTCTATATAGTTGTCTAATTCTGAAATTTTATTGCTAATCTTCTGGATTTCTGTTTGCTGTCTCTCTATGGATTCTTGCAGCCTGTTAAATTTGTCATTGTGCTCTTCTATAATCTTCTTATGTTCCTCTATTGCTTTGTCTGTATGTTCTTTGGCTTGTTCTGCATTTTGAATGATCTCCTTCCTGATATCTTGAAGAGTTCTTGTATTAATCTTCTGTATTCTACCTCTGGTAATTCCAAGAAGTTCTCTTCCTCTGGATGATTTCTTGATTCTTTGTTTTGGGGGCTTGCTGAAGCCATCATGCTCTGCCTCTTTAAGTGATTTGATATTGACTGCTGTCTCCAAGCCATCAATAAGTTATTATACTTATTTATTTTATGTTTGCTTACTCTGTCCTAGCTTCTTATTTTGTTTTGTTTTGATATGTCCATATAGGCTACTTGTGTGAGCTACCTTGATTATCAGTGCCTTTGAAGCTCTAACATCATGTCACCAGGTGATTAGGTCTGTTACTAGGTATGTGAGCCCAGGAGTCCATTTACTTTTCTTGCATAGCTTCAACTCAGGTGTCTAGGTAGTTGGTCACCAAGTGTGTGGTGCAGTCTCTCACCTACAGCCCTAGATGGGCAGGGGTGATTGGAGTAGGCAGAGATATCTGGCTGCAGTAGGGGGTCACATGCTGAGTAAGGCACGGGGCTGAGAGCTGCTCCTGAATGGCTGGGAGGAAAGCATGTCCCTTGTCCCTAGAGTGTGTGTGGGGGTAGGTTTTCAGCCAGACTATGTGCATCCTGTGCTGTTGACTGGGAGGCACTACTTATTCTTGGACCCCATCATGGGTGGCTAGGTGGCATGGGTGGAGTCACCAGTCCTCAGACCCCTGATGTGGGTAGGCGAGGACCCTGCTTAATGGGCAGGGTGGTATCAAATGTCATGAACCTACCACTCCACCTTATAGCTGATACTGTGAAGTTAGGCTTCAGGTATATACCCTGTTGTACTGTGCTAATGAGGGCTTATGCTGTTGAAATGGGCCCCATAGTTCTATGCAGGGGTGAAAGGCATTCAAAGTCCATGGACTACTTATGCCTGTGCCTAAGCAAAGGAGCTGTGCTTGCTCTGAGTTCCTGGCTTAGGGGAGCTGGCAGATTATTTTTTCCTGTTAGTTAATTAGTTCCCTCTCCAAGGCCAAGAGAATGGCTCATGGTGTGCGACCGGTCCTACTTCTGGCCCAGGGGACTTGGCAATTGCTGAAGTAAGCCTGGAACTCAGTGCAGAGTGGGGAGGGAGCAGGTAAATGGGAGAGAGGTTCTTCCCAAATGGGGTGTTTTTTGATCCGAGTGGTAGGTTAAATGCATGTACTTATCTTTTGCCAATTGAGCACTGCTTTTCACTGGCTCTGAAGGCCTGAGCAGACTCTCCGCTGCTTGGTCTCTCCCAACATGGAATATGAGTCCCAAACACCACTGATTACCTCACTGCACATGCCAGCCAATCTGGCCTGCAGGACACCAGCTTCTGCTGGGTCAGGTCTGGTGACTCCTCGGTGCTTCTGAACTGTCTCTTCCTCCCCCTGCCACTCAATCTGATTCCTCAGCTTTGCCTTTGATGTTCAGGGCTCCTGGATTGTCATATATAATCGATTCACTTGTTTTTTTCAGGTCTTTCTTGTAAAAGAGACCACTGGAAGTGTCTGACTACTCCACCATCTTAGCCCTGCCTCTATTTATGTATGTATTTAATGGCTCCAAGTATGTTTAATATGATTATATTCCACATATATAAAAAATAAATATACATGTCTTTGAATATGTGTGTGTGTGTCTGAGTGTTACAGTAGACTTTGCTACAGTGAACCATGATGAATGGTTCTTATCAGTTTTGGGGGGAGTTATTTCCTGAAACAGAAGATTAATAAGCTGGACTGATTATAATTAAGATTAAAATTAAGAGTTTCTATCTATGGAAAGGTAACACTAAGAGAGTGTTATGGGTTGAATTGTGTCCCCCAAAATATGTAGTATAAATTCTAACCTCTGTATCTGTGGTTATAATCCCACTTGGGAATGGGTTTTCTTTGTTATGGTAAAGAGACAGGATTAGTGTAAGATGTGTCTTAAGTCAATCTCTTTTGAGATGTAAAAGAGATTAAACAAGCAAGGGAGAGAAGCAGAGATGGGGTAAGAGAGATGTTTAGCCACATGAAGTTTGCCCAGGAGCAGAAACTCAAAGAGACAAGGACCTTCCTCCAGAGCTGACAGACAGAGAAAGCCTTATCCTAGAACTGGCACCCTAAATTTGGACTTCTAGCCTCTTAACTGTGAGAAAATAAACTTCTGTTTGTTAAAGCCACCCATCTGTGATATTTTTATTGTAGCAGTACTAGATAATTAAGACAGAGAGTGAAAAATGCAAACTACTGATTGAAAGAAGATAAATACAGCACATATATATGATGAGGTATGCTAGAATATAAAAATAGCTCTTACAAATAAATAATAAAAAGCCACATAGCCCATTTAGAAATAGGCAAAAGAGTTAAACTGTCCTTCATAAAAGAATATTTCCAAGTAGCCAATAAGCAAATTAATAGATGTTCAGCATTGTCATTGATTTTGGATGCTGTCGGGTAGATTCTGACTCACAGTTATCCACTGTGACAGAGTAGAACTGTCCCATAGGGTTTTCTTGACTATAATCCTTAAGAAACAGATCACCAAGTCTTTCTTTCATGGAGCTGCTGGGTGGGTTTGAACCACCAACTTTTCAGTTAGCAGCTGAGCTCTTAACCATTGAGCCACAAGGAGATGCAATTAAACCACAATGAGGTTCTATTACGCACATCATCTGATCTGATCATTTTATTTTTGTTATTATTTAAACTATATATACTTTTTTCTTTTATAATTGAAATATTTCATGCAACAAAGTCAACCAAGAAATAAATTACTAACATTTCAACAATAAAAGGAAAAATAATATATATAAAAATTAGAGTTAAATTTAAAACATCATCATGAACTGGTCACTTTGAAAGACTTCCTCTTAAGCACCTTTGCTGCTGCTTTTGCTATCCAACTTGTAAGAAGACCCTTCAGGTCTGATAAGGGGATGGTGTACCTAGAATAGCAGTACTCAGACATTGGCCATAAATTCACCCTCACAATAAATAAGCACTCAGGTTTGTGTTGGGGTTATTACCAATTATTTGCATCTATTGGGCCAGCTGACAAGTAACCAGATTCCAGTTGGAATCCTCAACTTAGTCAGGAAATATGACCAATCATGTGGAAGCACTGAAATCTAAAGGAGTTGCTCCTCCCTCTCAGCAGGGAGATGTGCTGAGCCTAGGGATCTCTGAGGCTGCCTTCCTGCTGTTACACTGTCATGCCCTTTCCTCTTAGTCTAAAAGGAATTTGCCTAAGTCTTTTGATATCTTTCTCTCAATCACTATTGTCCTGGTGATATTGGTATACCGACCATAACTAGTACTCATGTAAAATGATAACAACAGGTCAAACTAGGTCCAAGACTGCAATGTTTTGCACTCTCTTTCACTCTAAATGGAGTCCTTGTGTGGTGCCAACCTTTAACAGGCGCAGTTGCTAACCAAAAGTTTGGAGGTTTGAATCCACCCTGAGGCGCTCAGAAGAAAAGCCTGGTGCTCTAATCCCAAAAAATCATTGAAAACACTATGGAGCACAGTCACAAACATGATTCACCATGAGTGTGAATCAACTCAATGGCAACTGTTTTTTTACAGGGTTTAGCGCTAAGAAAGCATGGCCACTGGAGTTGTAGCTTTGCCCCATCTCAAGTCCAGGAAAGCAAGACGGATCTGAAACATTCCATTATTCATGGAGGGGACATTCTATTATTTATAGAGAGTTCTAATACACTCAGAGCTTATTTGTTTGATTTTTAGTAGCAACTGAGAAAAGACTTCACTTGGGGGAGGTCTATGAAAGAAGAGCAAGAAAAGCCATAACAACTGGAATGAGATGAGTTTGTAAAAAGGCTTGATAAATTTTCAGTAAACATTAAATACATGCTGGAATTCTTACTTCCCTTGGTTTCCCTTTTCACTTAATGACAATGAATAAGACAACCGGAAAATTTGGAATCAAATGATCAGGAGAATATGAAAACAAATCTGTAATTTTATAGGTGGATATGAATTACTATAGAAGACTCAAACAAATTTCCTTAGAACCAGAGAACACAACTGCCTCTAATCATTCGCCAATTGCCTGGTAGCTGAAAGGCAACAGACAAGGTGTGCTCTGGATTCACCAGAGGTGAGACCCAAACCAGATTATTAGTCTAGGGCTTATAACCTTCACTCCACAAGATAAAACACTCTAACCCCAGTACAAGATGATATAAGGTAATACAAAGGAAATGGGGAAGTGGAAACTTTCCTGAGCAGAGAATGAAAACAGAAAATTGATATTCCTAGAGGTGCAGAGCCTCCTTGTGGTGTCTCTCACTGGAGGATCAGACACCCGTGCATGCAGACTACAACTAGCGCCCTTTGTGTGTGTGTGTGTGTGTGTGTGTGTGATAAGCTGAGGCATTTAATAATTTATATCAATAAATGTGATCCATTGCAAATTATTGCAGATTTCTCTAGGGCAAAGGTTAAGAACATGGGTTCTATATTCAGATGTAACTGGGTTTAAACTCCAGTTCCAATATTTATTTTGTATTCATAGGAAAGTTCATTTAGCTTCATTTTGTCATCCATAAGATCAGAATGATCATATTTACCTTATATGTTGTTGTCTACATTAAAAGAAATAGTGAACATAGTGCCTGTAATCCAGTCCTGGCATAACCTAAGGGTTCCAGGGATATTTGATATGATTATATGCCCCATTTTCTAATCTTAGGAAAATTAGAACAATTTCAAAGGAGAAAGCAAACATAATTGATTACAGAAAAATTTATATTTAAAATTTGATTATATAAAAATTACATAACTAAAAAAGATCACATTAAAATACAAAATAATTCCAACAAAGTGAATAAGTTGGCAACAATCATGACAGATCAAATTTATCATGTCTGATGAATTTCTAAGAAAACCATTGACTACAACCACTGGGGTGGGTAAAATAAAATAAAGACCAATCTCTACAAAAAGACATCATGTTTGGTAAAGTAGAGGGCCAACAAAAACTAGGGAAACCCTCAAAGATGGATGACACAATAGTCGTGACAATAAACTCAAATATACTGACAATCATGAAGCTGGTGCAGGACCTGGCAACGTTTTATTGTGTTATACATAAGGTCGCCGTGAGTTGTATCCAGTTTGATGGCAATTAACAACAACAAGATAAATGAAGAAAATCTTTCCAGAAGAGTAAAGAAACATAGAAACATGTTTCATTGTCACTGATAACAAAAGAAATACAAATATATTTAAAAATTCATATTATTTTTGCTGTTCAAACTAGTACAATATTCTTTGAAGACAAGGATATTTAATGCAAGGAAGAAATAGACATTTGCATCATTGCTGGCATCAGTGTAAACTGGTCCACACTTTTGGAAAGCAATCTGCCAGTGTGTAACAAGGACCTCCTCAGTATTCTTACCTATTGACCCAGCCATTCCAGATTAGGAATGATTCTAAATAGCAAAGAGATGTTCTATACAAAGAAGTTTAGTGCAATGCTACTTATAATAGTGAAAGTCTAACTTAACTGTATTCTAAACAATGTAAGGAAGTAAATTATAAAAGTGTAAAAACGAAACATACCTAAAGACAGAAAATTGCTTAGTAAATTTTGGAGGAAAAGCTTAATAGAATATTAAAATTGCTAAAACTGATGTTTACAACAGATTTGCATTAACGTGGAAAAATTCTTAGAATACAATATTAAGTAGGAACAGCTGGATACACAATTGTGTATGTTGCATGATTATGACTAAGCATAAAAATGTAGATTATTATAAAAGATATTGATTTGGACTTTTCCTAATGTGTTAGAATTTATGATAGGGCTCACAGAGAAATAGATCCTAAGTGTTTTATATTTTAAAGAAAGTTGCCAACAATTGTGGCAAAATACCTTTCCTTGGACTTATTAATAGTTTTCAGAACGGATCTGTTATTGTTAACTACCCATTTCCCAATCTATATAAGAAATTTAGAAGGAGTGTCTATGATATCTTCATCTTGTGGGGAAGTGAAGTGTTTGATTTGGACAAAAAATTCTTCCCCAGAGGTTCCTTCCTGTGCCTCAGATAACCTAAAATAGAGTAGAATGAAATCTCATTCCTCTCTTTAGGGACTTTTGATAATTTAAATTTATATTTTTAAAATTGGAAAACAAAGCATGTTAGTAAGTGTGATGGTTAAGAACGTGTGTCAACTCGGCTGTGATCGTTCCCATGGTGGGGTGTACTGTGAGTAGCCAATCAGTTGAAAGGGAGTTTTCTTGGGCATGTGGCCTGCATCCCAATATAAGCAGATGTTCTGGTTTTTGGCTTGATCTGGATCCTGTGGCTGCCTTCTGTTCATCTGACCTCCAGTTCTTGGGACTTAAGCTATCAGCTTATCTTATCTTGGGATTTGTCGATCTTCACAGCCAATGAGTGAGAGTCCTACTCTCTGAACTGCTGATCTTGGGTTCGCCAGCCCCTGCAGCTACATAAATCAGGAGAAGTCTTGTGGTCTTGCCTGCCAGTCTTGGGATTCGTCAGTCTTCACAGCCCGTGAACAAGAGCCCTGCTATCTGACCTACGGATCTTGGGTTCACCAGCCCCTGTGGCTACATGAATCTGGAGAAGCCTCTATCCTGGTTCACAAACTTGGGACATTTCAGCCTGTACAATTGCATGAGCCATTTCCTTAATATAAATCTCTTTCTAGATATATTTATATACTTTACTGGTTTTGCTTCTCTAGAGAACCCAGCCTAAGACAGTAAGTATTATAGAATCAAGCAAGAGTTACATTTTAAATACAGTGAAATGAAATGAAATGGAACTTCAAATAATTTTTTGTATACGTTCTGTACCCTAAGCCCACTGTCCAGCTCTTATCTGTCTGTTGTGTTCTGTGGTGGCTTGCATGTTGCTGTGATACTGAAAACTATGCCACCAGTATTTAAAATACCGGCAGGCCTGCCCATAGTGGACAGGTTTTCAGTGGACATTCCAGACTAAGACAGACTTGGAAGAAGAACTTGTCAGTTTACTTCTCAAAAATTGGCCAGTGGAAACTTTATGAATAGTAGTAGAACGTTGTCTGACAGTGTTGGAAGATTATCCCCTTAGGTTGGAAGGCACTCAAAAGGAATCAGAAAGTGGAATGTACGAAGAATGACTCTAGGAAAATTGGAAGTCATCAAAAATTAAATGGAACACATAAACACCGATATCCTAGGCACTAGTGAGCTGAAATGGACTCGTATTAGCCATTTTGATTCAGACAATCAGATGATATACAATGCCAGGAATGACAAATTGAAGAGGAATGACATCACATTCATCATCAAAAACAATATTTCAAGATCTATCCTAAGTAAACAATGCTGTCAGTGATAGGATAATATCCATACCCCTACAAAGACGACCTGTTAATACAATTATTATTCAAATTTATCCATCAAACATTAATGCCAAAGATGAAGAAATCAAAGATTTTTACCAACTTTTGCAGTCTGAAATTGATCAAACATGCAATCAAGATGCATTGTTAACTACTGGTGATTGGAATGCAAAAGTTGGAAACAAAGAAAGATCAGAATTGGAAAATACAGCATTTGTGTTAGAAATGCCGGGGATAGCATGATAAAATTTTGCAAGACCAACAGCTTCTTCATTGCAAATATCTTCTTTCAACAACATAAATGGCAACTATACACATGGACCTTGCTGAATGGAATACACTGGAATCAAATAGACTACAGCTGTGGAAAGAGATGATGGAGAAGCTCAATATCATCAGCCAGGACAAGGCCATGGGCCAACTGCAGAACAGACCATCACTTGCTAGTATGGAAGTTCAAGCTGAAGCTGAAGAAAATTAAAACAAGTCCATGAGAGCCAAAATAAGACCATGAGTATATCCCACCTTAATTTAGAGGCCACCTTAAGGATAGATTTGACACACTGAACATTAATGATCAAAGACCAGATGAGTTGTGGAATGACATTAAGGATATCGTACATGAAAAAAGCAAAGGGTCATTTAAAAAAGACAGGAAAGAAAGAAAAGACCAAATGGATGTCAGAAGAGACTCTGACGCTTCAGCCAAAGATTAGCCAGGCCTATAAAACAAACAATAACACACATAGTTCAACCATGTATATGAGACTAAATGGGCACACAAGCTCAGGAGCAAGTACAAGATGGCAGAAGGGGACAGGAAAGCTGGACAAATGAAAATGGGGAACCCAAGGTCGAGAATAGGAGAGTGTTGACATGTCTCAGGGTTGGCAACCAATGTCACAAAACAATATGTGTATTAATTGTTTAATAAGAAACTATTTTGCTCTGTAAACTTTGACCTAAAGCATAATTTTAAAAAAGAGGACTCTGAAACTTGCTCTTGAACATAGAGCAGCTAAAGCAAATGGAAGAAATGATGAAGTAAAAGAGCTGAAGAGAAGATTTCAAAGGGCAGCTTGAGAAGAAAAAGTAAAGTATTATAATGAAATACGTAAAGACCTGGAGTTAGACAACCAAAAGGGAAGAACATGCTCAGCATTTCCAAGCCGAAAGAACTGAAGAAAAAATGTAAGCCTCAGGTTGCAATACTGAAAGATTCTATGGACAAAAAATTGAATGGTGCAGGAAGCATCAAAAGAAGATGGAAGGAATATACAGAGTCACTGTACCAAAAAGAATTGGTTGATGTTCAACCATGTCAGAAGGTAGCATATGATGTAGAACCAATGGTATTGAAGGAAGAAGTCCAAGTTGCACTGGAGGCAGTGGTGAAAAACAAGGTTTCAGGAATTGACAGAGTACCAACTGAGATGTTTCAACAAACAGATGCATCACTGGAGGTGCTCTCTCAAGTATGCCAGGAAATTTGGAAGATAGCTACCTGACCAACCGACTGGAAGAGATCTGTATTTATGCCCATTCCAAAGAAAGGTGATCCAACATAATGCAGAAATTAACAAACAATATCATTAATATCACACACAAGTGAAATTTCACTGAAGATAATTCAAAAAACAGTTGCAGCAGTATACCAACAGAGAACTGCCAGAAATTCAAGCTGGATTCAGAAGAGGAGGTGGAATGAGGGATATCATTGCTGATATCAGATGGATCTTGACTGAAAGCAGAGAATAACAGAAAGATGTTTACCTGTGTTTTATTGACTATGCAGAGGCATTCGACTGTATGGATCACAACAAATTATGGATAACATTGCACAGAAGGGGAATTCCAGAACACTTATTTGTGCTCATGAGAAACCTGTACATAGACCAAGAGGCAGTCCTTCAAACACAACAAGGGGATACTGCATGCTTTAAAATCAGGGAAGGCTTGCATCAGGGTTGTATCCTTTCACCATACTTATTCAATCTGTATGCTGAGCAAATGATCTGAGAAGCTGCATTATATGAAGAAGAACGTGACATCAGGCTTGGAGGAAAATACATAAACAACCTGCGATATGCAGATAAAACAATCTTGCTTTCAGAAAGCAAAGAGGACTTGAAGCACTTACTGTTGAAGATCAAAGATTACAGCCTTCAGTGTGGACTATACTTCAACATAAAGAAAACAAAAATCCTCACAATTGGACCAATAAGCAACATCATGATAAATGGAGAAAATATTGATGTCAAGGATTTCATTTTACTTGGATCCACAATCAATGCCCATGGAAGCAGCAGTCAAGAAATCAAAGATGCATTGCATTGGGCAAATCTACTGCAAAAGACCTCTTTAAAGAGTTAAAAAAGATGTCACTTTGAAATCTGACCCAACCCATGGTATTTTCAATTGCCTCATATGCATGTGAAACCTGGAAAATGAATAAGGAAGACCAAAGAAGAATTGATGCTTTTGAATTATGGTGTTGGCAAATAATATTGAACATACCATGGGCTACCAGAAGAGTGAACAAATCTGTCTTTGAAGAAGTACAGCCAGAATGCTCCTTAGAAGTGAAAATGAGGAGGCTTCACTTCACATACCTTGGACACGTTATCAGGAGGCACCAGTCCCTGGAGATGACATCATGCTTGGTAAAGTAGAGGGTCAGTGAAAGAGAGGAAGATCCTCAATGAGATGGATTGACGTAGTGGCTGCAAGGGTGGTGTCTTAGTTATCTAGTGCTGCTATAACAGAAATACCACAAACGGATAGCTTTAGCAAAGAGAAATTTATTCTCTCACAGTCTGGTAGGCTAGAAGTCCAAATTCAGGGAGTCAACACTAGGGGAAGGCTTTCTCTCCTTGTTGGTTCCAGAAGAAGGTCCTCGTCATCAATCTTCCCCTAATAGAGGAGCTTCTCCTTGCAGAAACTCCAGGTCCAAAGAACACGCTCTGCTTCTGCCACTGCTTTCTTGGTAGTATGAGGTCTCCATGTCTCTCTGCTGGCTTCTCTCTTTTATATCACAAAAGAGATTGACTCAAGACACAATCCAATCTTGTAGATTGAGTCGTGCCTGCTAATCCCATCTCATAAACATCATAGAGATAAGATTCACAACACATAGGAAAATCTCATCAGATGACAAAATGATGGACAATCACACAATACTGGGAATTATGGCCTAGCCGAATTGATATACATATTTTTTGGGGAGCACAATTCAGTCAATGACAGATGGGTTCAAGCATAGCAATGAGTGTGAGGATGGCGCAAAACTGAGCAGTGTTTCGTTCTGTTGTACATAGGGTCGCTATGAGTCAGAACAGACTTGATGGCACTTAACAACAACAACAAGCCTGCTGTCAAGAGGGTAATATCTCACTATACAGAAACAAATATATGGTAGGTGCCAAAGGATTGGCAAATTCCTATACTAAAACAATGGAACAAAATGTGAATAAAAACTGCTTAAAGGAGGCAAAGTATTCTAAAAATTAAATGCAGTATTAAAAAAATAAAAACAAAAAATATCTGTTGCGGTCGAGTTGATTCTGACTCATAGTGACCCCATAGGGCAGAGTAGAACTGCCCCATAGGGTTTCCAGGGAGCAGCTGGTGGAGTCAAACTGCCTCCCTTTTTTTTTGTTTGTTTTGTGACATTGGTTGCCAACCCCATGACATGTCAACACTCTTCCCTTCTCGACCTTAGATTTCCCATTACCAGTTTTCCTCTTCCCTCCTGTCTTGTCATCCTTGCCCCTGGGCTAGTGTGCCCCCTGAGTCTTGTTTTGTTTTATGGTCCTGTCTAATTTTTGGCTGAAGGGTGAGCCTCAGGGGTGACTTCATTACTGAGCTAAAAGGGTGTCCGGAGGCCATACTCTCAGTGTTTGTCTCTTCTCTGTCAGACCAGTAAGTCTGGTCTTTTTTTGTGTGTGTGTGTGAGTTAAAATTTTTTCTACATTTTTCTCCAACCCTGTCCGGGACCCTCTATTGTGATCCTTGTCACAGCAGTTGGTGGTTGTAGCCTGGTACCATCTAGTTGTGCTGGACTCAGTCTAGTGGTGACTGTGGTACTTGTGGTCCATTAGTCCTTTGGACTAATCTTTCCCTTGTGTCTTTGGTTTTCTTCATCCCCTTTGCTCCAGACCAGTGGAGTATCTTAGATGGTCTCTCTCAAGCTTTTAAGACCCCAGACGCTACTCACCAAAGTAGAATGTAGAACATTTTCTTTATAAACTATATTATGCCAGCTGAGCTAGATGTTCCCTAAGACCACGGTCCCCACAGCCCTCAGTCCAGTAATTTGGTCCCTCAGGGAGTTTGGATGTATCTATGGAGCTTTCATGACTTTGCCTTGGACAAGCTGTGCTGGCTTCCCCAGTTTTATGTACTGTCTTACCCTTCACCAAAGTTATCTCTTACCTATTGTCGATTTAGTGTTTTTCCCTTCCCATCCTTCCCCTCCCTCATAACCATCAAAGAGTGTTTCTTTTTGTGTGTAAATCTTTTCATGAGTTTTTATAGTAGTGGTCTCATACAATATTTGTCCTTTTGTGATTTACTTATTTCACTCAGCATAATGCCCTCCAGATTTATCCATGTTGTGAGATGCTTCCCAGATTCATCATTGTTCTTTATTGTTGCATAGTATTCCATTGTGTGTATGTATAGTTTTTTTATACTTTAAATTGTTCATGGGCACTGATGGTTAAGATTGTGTGTCGACTTGGCTAGGCCGTGATTCTGTGTTTTAATGTGATCACTCCCATGATTGAATATACTGTGAGTAGCCAATCAAATGAAAGGGAGTTTCCTTGGGTGTGTGGCCTGCATCTGAATATAAGCAGACGTTCTGGCTGTTTGCTCATTCTGGATCCTGCGGCTGCCTCCTGTCTTCTCACCTCTGGTTCTTTGGACTTAAACTGTCAGCTTATCTGCCAAACTTGGGATTCGTCAATCTTCAAAGCCTGTGAGCGGAGCCCTGCTCTCTGACCTGCCCATCTTGGGTTCACCAGCCCCTGCAGCTACGTGAATCAGGAGAAACCTTGCAATCTTGCCT
This sequence comes from Dugong dugon, assembly GCA_030035585.1. Lineage (NCBI taxonomy): Eukaryota > Metazoa > Chordata > Mammalia > Sirenia > Dugongidae > Dugong > Dugong dugon. The sequence goes on from CM057465.1 coordinate 150,785,191, forward strand.
GCCAATCTTGGAATTCGTCAACCTTCACAGCCTCTGAGCAGGAGCACTGCTCTCCAACCTGCCGATCTTGGGCTCGCCAGCGTCTGCGGCTGCATAAATTGGGAGAGGCTTCTACCCTGATCCACGGACTTGGGATGTTCTAGCCTCTGTAATCCTGTGAGCTATTTCCTTGATATAAATCTCTCTCTCTATATATATATTTATATGTTTTACTGGTTTTGGTTCTCTAGAGAACCCAGCCTAGGACAGACACCTATGTTGTTTCCATCTTTTTGCTATTGTAAATGATGCTGCAATGAACATGAGTGTGCATATGTCTATTCATGTGACAGCTCTTATTTCTCTAGGATATATTCCTAGGAGTGGGTTTTCTAGATCATATGGTATTTCTATTTTTAGCTTTCTAAGGGAGCACCATATCATTTTCCTAAATGGTTGTACCATTTTGCATTCCCACCAGCAGTGCATAAGAGTTTCCATCTCCCCCCATCCTCTCCAACATTTGTTGTTTTCTGGTTTCTTTTTTTTTTTTTTGACTCATGCCAATAATGCCAGGGTGAGATGGTATCTCATTGTGGTTTTGATTTGCATTTCTCTAATGGCTAGTGATCACAAGCATTTCCTCATGTGTCTGTTAACCGTTTGAGTGTCTCCTTTGGTGAAGTTTCTCTTCATATCCTTTGCTCACTTTTTTGTTATTGTACTTTAAACGAAAATTTACAATTCAAGTTAGTCAGTCATACAAAAAGTTATACATACATTGTTATGTGATCCTAGTTGCTCTCCCTTTACTGTGACGACACACTCCTCCTTTACACCCTGGATTTCCTCCGTCTATTCAACCAGCTCCTGACCCTCTCTGCCTTCTCATCTCACCTCTGGATAGGAGCTGCCCATTTAGTTTCATCTATCTACTTGAGCTAAGAAGCACAGTCTTCATGAGTATCATTTTATGTCCCATAGTCCAGTCTAATCTTTGTCTGAAGAGTTGGTCTCAGGAATGGTTTTAGTTCTGGGTTGACAGACAGTCTGGGAGCCGTGCCTTTTGGGGTTCCTCCAGTCTCAGTCAGACCATTAAGTCTGGTATTTTTACTAGAATTTGAGTTCACCCCATTTTCTCCTGCTCCATCAGGGACACTCTGTTCCCTGTCAGGGCGATGATTGGTGGTAGCCAGGCACCATCTAGTTCTTCTGGTGTCAGGCTGATGGAGTCTCTGGTTATGTGGCCCTTTCTCTTTCTTGGGCTAATACTTTCCTTGTGTCTTTGGTGTTCTTCATTCTCCTTTACTCCAGGTGTGTTGGGACCAATTGATGCATCTTAGATGGCCGCTTGCTAGCTTTTAAGACCCAGATGCCACTCCCCAAAGTAGGATGCAGAACATTTTCTTTATTTTATTGTACTTCAGGTGAAGGTTTACAGAACAAATAGTTTCTCATTAAACAGTCAGTACACATATTGTTTTATGACATTGGTTAACAACTCCATGACATGTCAACCCTCTCCCTTTTTGATCTTTTTTTTTTTTTTTTGGTGAAAATATACATAGCCAAAGATACACCATTTCAAAAATTTCTACATGCGCAGTTCAGTGACATCAATTACGTTCTTCCAGTTGTGCTGCTATTCTCACTTTAGATGAACGTTTACAGAACAAAATAGTTTCTCATTAAACAGTTAGTACACTTGTTGCCCTATGACAATGGTTAACTACCCCACTACATGTCAACACTGTCCTTACTCAACCTTGGTTCCCTATCACCAGCTTTCTTGTCCCCTTCTGCCTTCTAGTCCTTGTCCCTGGACTGCTGTGCCTCATTAGTCCCATTTAGTTTTATGGGGCTGTCCGATCCCTGGCTGAACAGTGAACCTCAGAAGTGACTTCACCACTGAGCTAAAAGGGTGTCTGGGGGTCATACTCTCGGGGTTTCTCCAGTCTCTTTCAGGCCAGTAAATCTGGTCTTTTTTGTGTGTGTTAGGATTTTGTTCTACATCCCTCTCCAGCTCTGTCCAGAACTCAGTGTTGTGATCCCGGCCAGAGCAGTCAGTGGTGGTAGCTGGGCACCATCTAGCTGTACTGGACTCAGTCTGGTGGAGGCCATGGTAGCTGTGGTCCATTAGTCCTTTGGACTAATATTTTCCTTGTATCCTGTTCTCTTCATTCTCCCTTGCTCCTGAAGGGATGAGACCAGTGGAGTATCTTAGATGGCCGCTCACAGGCTTTTAAGACCCCAGATGCTACTCACCAAGGTAGAATGTAGAACATTGTCTTTATAGACTGTGTTATGCCAATTGAGCTAGATGTTCCCTGAGACCATGGTCCTCACAGCCCTCCGCCCAGCAATTCAGTCCCTCAGGGAGTTTGGATGTGTCTATGGAGCTTCCATGACCTTTCCTTGTACAAGTTGTGCTGGCTTCCCCAGTAATACGTACTGTCTTACCCTTCACCAAAGTTACCACTTATCTATTTAGTTCCCCCCCCCCCCACTCCTCCCATCTCTCGTAACCAACAATGATTGTTTCTTTTTGTGTGTAAACTTTTGCATGAGTTATACAGTAGAGGTCTTATACAATATTTGTCCTTTTGTGATTGATTTGTTTCACTCAGCATAACATCCTCCAGTTTTGTTCCTCTTACTCTCCTGTGCTGAGTTCCTTTTGTTTGTGGATTTTTTTCATTTCTTTTGTTTTTGTAGGTTTTGTTTTTACTGAGACTTTGTGTTTTTCTTCATTTTGATGAGTAGGTTTGTTAACTTTCTTTGTGGTTACCGTGAAATTTACACTTATCTTCCTAGATTTGAACCAGTCTATTATTACTTGGTATCGCTTGACTTCCTTTCCATTAGAAGGTTCTATATCTACACTGTTTGTTCCCTCTTTTATTGTTCTGATGCTGTTGTCATTTACAGATTAACCTCTCTGATTCCCTTTTGTAATTCTTTTGGTTTTGCATAGTCTTTAAGAGTTCATTTCCCAAGTTGGTATCTGGCTAGTACAATCCTGTGTCCTATATTCAGCCTGTGGTCTGATATTGTTTGTTCTCAGGTCGAAGGACTTCCTTTAATAAGTTTCATAAGTTTGGTTTGGTTTTTACATAGTCCCTTAATTTCTGTTCATCTGGAAATGATCTAATTTCACCATTATATTTGAACAAGAGTTTTGAAGTATATATTATTCTTGGCTGGCAATTTTTTTTCTTTCAAGGTTTTACATATGTCATCCCATTGCCTTCTTGCCTGCATGGTTTCTGCTGAATAATCCGAGCTTAGTCTTATTGTTTCTCCTCTGCATGTGACTTTTTGTTTTTCTCGAGCTTCTCTCAGGAATCTTTGTTTGTCTTTGGTTTTAGCGAGTGTGATTACGATATGCCTTGGTGATTTTCTTTTGGGGTCTATCCTATATGGGGTTTGTTGAGCTTCTTGGATAGTCAGCTTTTCATCTTTCATGATATTGGGGAAGTTTTCTGCCAGCAATTCTTCAATGATTCTCTCTGTCTTCTGTTTTCTCCCCCTGTGCTGGAACTCTGATTAGTCTCAGATTTTTGCTTTTGATTGTATCCCACATAATTCTCAGGGTCTCTTCATTTTTCTTCAGTCTTTTTTCTGATTTTTCCTCAAACAGAGTTGTATCCAAGTGTTTGTCTTCAATTCTGCTGATTCTGTCTTCCACCGTTTCAAATCTGCTCCTCAGCCCTTCTGTGACACTGTCCATTTCTGAAATCTTGTTGTTTATCTTTCAGATTTCTAATTGTTGTTTTTGTACAATTTCTAGTTGTGAATTTGTTCTGGCATTTTGTTCCTGCATTATTTTCCTGAATTCCTCCATTTTTTTGGTCTGTATTTTCCATGAATTTGTCTATTTTTTCCTCATTTTTGTCTGCTTTTGCTTCAACTCTTGGATAATTCTGAGTATTAGAGATTTGAATTCCCTATCAGGTAGTTCTAGTGCCTTTTTTTCTACTGGAAAGTCATCTGGTGTTTTATTTTGGATGCGTATTGGAACCATCCTGTCCTGTTTTTGTAAATGTTTTGATATTGTTTACTGTCTTCAGGGCATTCAGTAGTTATTTTTCTCATTTATTGATTGTAGATTTGTTTGTTGTGTCATTTTTTTTTGGCTATGTCTGAGCAGGCGGGCTGTGTGTTCTTTCTTTATTGTTTGCTTGTCTGTGGGTACGATACTTTTCACCTCCTTCTCCAATTGGCAGGGTCAGTTGTTCAGATATGGTACAGCAGGGCAGGTCAGTAATCAGTGCAGGGCAGGTTCCGGTAGGCCGTGCCTGTGCTGTTTGGTGGTGTGATGTTAAGCACGTGGTGCAGGTAGGCAGGATGGAGGGGGGAGATTGTGATGTGTGGAGCTAAGATTGGTATGGGAGAGAGGAGAGAGGAACAGGAGCCAAAAACATACAAACAAAAAAGAGTGCCAGGGCAGCTTGCCATTGGAGTGGAGATGAGAGACTATGAAATGGAGAAAAACAAAAAGGGGAACAAGAAGAAAAAAGAAAGAAAAGAATGAACAAATAAAATTTAGGAAGAAAAAAGAACAGCAAAGCTCCCAGGGATCCCACTGGTGCAGCTATGAGGTCTGGGGAAGTTGTTCCCAGCTGTTGCAGTACAGCCTGGCTAGAAGGCGTACAGGTATTCAGTGCCAGGTATCCAGGGGACAGGAAGAGAAGGAAGGTATAGAGAAATGAGAAACTGAAAAATGAAGAAAGACAAAAAGGGAAAAAGAGGGAAAAGAAAAGGAAACAAATGAAAAAAAAAATAACAAGAAAACCCCCCAAAAAACAGAAAGAAAAAAAAAAACCCAGGAAAAAAGAAATACCATCAGGGATCCCTCTGCACGTCTGCGCAAGCTGAGGGGGTAGGTCCCAAGCCATGTAGCACCGTCCGGCCAGAACGGGCTCCCAACTCAAGAAAAGAAAAAGAAAACAAACAACTGAAAACAAACAAACAAAAGCCCTGGGATCCCACTAGTGTGGCAGCAGGGACCGGGAAGCAATTCCACACTTGAAAGGAGTGCCACAGCCCTTCAGGAAGAAGCAAAGATGGCCCATGGAGCCAGGTGTTTGAGCAAAAGGAGGGGGAGGTGGTGAGAGATAAGGAATTAATCAAAAGAAGAAGCAAAAAAACAACACCAGCAGCCAACAAATGGTACTCAGGGAGTTGGCTAGTGCGGGTGAGTGGAATCCAAGCAGCCGGTTCTTCCCAGACAAAAGACTGTGGCTGCGGGAAGCAGAGGAGGCCGAGTGGGGGTGAAGAAGGGTGGGGGGTGGGAAAGCATATATTGCTGTTTACTGGTTGTTCTGTCTCCTGCTGGAAGCTCCATGAAGCTGCTTTCTCTTACCCACTGTTTGCTGGTCTCTGATAGGAGTCCAAGATGGTGGATCCGTGCTGCATTAGCTGATAGGGGACCTCTCTGTGTATGTCTCCTCCCTCTCTGTTCTCTGTCAGTTTCTCAGTCCATTTGGTGCTTGGCTGAGTTCTTTATCTCTTCATTTGATGTTTAGGGTTTCAGGATTGCTGTTTTCTCTGTTTGGCTTAGTTGTTCAGATCTTTGCTGTGGAGGGATGGCATGATGCTTTTGCCTAGAGCACCATGTTGCCGGAAGTCAGAACATTTTAATAAACTTTATTATGCCGTTTGACCTAGATGTCCCCTGAAACCATAGTCCCCTGACCCCTGCCCCTGCTAATCTGTCCCTCAAAGTGTTTGTTATATTCAGGAAACTGCTTAGGTTTGGTTTAGTCTAGTTGTGCTGACTTCCCCCATAGTGTGTGCTGTCCTTCCCTTCACCTAAGATAATTCTTGTCTACTATCTAGTTAGTGAATAGCCCTCTTCCTCCCTCCCCACCTTCATGACTATCAAAGAATGTTTTCTTTTGTGTTTAAACCTTTTCTTGAGTTCTTTAATAGTAGTCTTATACATACTTGTCCTTTTGCAACTGACTAAATTCACTCAGCCTAATGTCTTCCAGATTCCTCCATATTGTTTCGTGGATTCATTGTTGTTCTTTATCATTGCATAGTATTCCATTGTGTGAATATGCCATAATTTGTTTATCCATTCATCCGTTGATGAGCACCTAGGTTGTTTCCATGTTTTTGGTATCGTGAACAGTGCTGCAGTGAACACGGGTGTGCATATATCTATTCATATGACATCTCTTATTTCTCTAGGTTATATTCCAAGGAGTGGGATTGCTGGATCATATGATACTTCTATTTCTAGCTTTTTAAGGAAGTGCCAAATCGATTTCCAAAGTGGTTGTACCATTTTACATTCCCACCAGCAGTGTATAAGTGTTCCAGTCTCTCCACAACCTCTCCAACACTTGTGTTTTTTGGATTAATGCTAGCTTTGTAGGGTTGAGATAGTTTTGATTTGCCTTTGCCAATTTTTTAATTGGATTATTTGTCTTTTTTTTTTTGCAGAAGTGTTGAATTTTCATGTAGATTTTAGAGATTAGAACTTTGTCAGATTTGTCATAGCCAAAATTTTTTTCCAGTCTGTAGATTCTCTTTTTACTCCTTATCCTTTTTTTTCTTCTATGATCTTTATAGTTTTTCACTTCATATTTAGGTCTTTGATCCATTTTGAGTTAGTTTTTGTGTATGGTGTGAGGTATGGATCCTGTTTCATGTTTTTGCAGAGAGACATGCTGTTTTGCCAGCACCGTTTGTTAAAAAGACTTTCTTTTCTCCATTTGATGGACTTTGGGTCTTTGTTGAAGATCGAACTGCCTACCTTTTGGTTAGTAGCTGAACGCTGAACCACTGTGCCATCGTGGCTCCAAACATAGTATATTGTCTATCAGCGTCTGCTTGTTTGATAAGCACTTTTTAGAATATGATGTCTAGGAGAAAAACGCCTGTCATGGTTCGAATTATGTCCCCCCAAAAATGTGTGTATCAATTTGCCTCAGTCATGCTTCCCAGTATTGTGTGGTTGTCCTCCATTTTGTGATTGTAATTTTATGTTAAAGAGGATTAGAGTGGGATTGTATAACACCTTTACTAAGGTCACATCCCAGATCCATGTAAAGGGAGTCTCCCTAGGGTGTGGCCTGCTCCACCTTTTATCTTACAAGAACTAAAAGGAAAGGGAATCAAGCAGAGAATCGGCAACCTCGTACCACCAAGAAAGCAGTCTTGCAAGCATAGCACGTCCTTTGGACCCAGGATTCCTGCGTGCAGAAGCTCCTAGTCTAGGGGAAGATTGACGACAAGGATCTTCCTCCAGAGCTGACAGAGAAAGCCTTTCCCCGAGGCTGATGCCCTGAATTTGGACTTGTAGCCTACTAGCCTACTAAATTTCTCTTCGTTGAAGCCATGCACTTGGTTATTTCTGTTATAGCAGCACTAGAACTAAGACAATGCCTTTGGAACAATTTGTTAATAATCCTTGAAACGATCCAAGTATGCAAAGGCAAAATACCAAAATATTAGAGAGAATAAAATATGTCTATTAAAGTTTATAAATGTTAATGACTAAATGAATGTATCATAATAGGAATTTATTGTTCTAGAAAAGGACATTTAATATAAGCTTCCCTTTGAGTACATTGTTACTGGTAAACTGGACAGCTAGTGAGATGCTAGGATATTTCTTCAGAGAGCAGAATTAGATGAAAACGGAGCACCAAGGAGTGGGACAGGCATACAAGGGAAGGCAGAGATCATTGCTTGTTCAGTATTAAAATTCTGCCCAGAACCCACATTGTTTTCCCATATTTAAAAAAGTGAATATATATCCCCTTTATCTGAGGTCTCATCTCTGAGCTTTATTGTTGAATTCTGGGGAGAATGACAGCCCTGCAGCTGTAGACTCAGGCAGACACTGGTCCAGTGACTAGCTTAAACCCACCCTTAGCTTAGTGCAGCCAGTGATTCTGCATTGCACCACTAAGACTGGCTTTCGTTGTTCTATCTTCCAAAGAGTGTTCCCTTCTCCAGGGCTATGTGCCTCAGGTCAAGCCTGGAAAGAGAAGGAGCAGCACTCCTCTGTGGCTCAAGCAAGTGGAATTCTTCACAGGTCACTAAGGGCAAGAAACAGCATAGCTCTTGGAAGGTTTATATGAGTCTGATTTCTGCCAGTATGAAAACTCACTTTCTTCAGAACCTTCAGCTTTTTTTTTCCTATCTCCAAGGGTCACCCTAGTTGAAGTTCATTACTCTCATCCCTCATGAGTCCCAAGTCTACGACTCTTCATCTAATGACCTGGGAGCTTTTCTTCTTAGTAAAGTTATGTATTAAGTGTCTTTTCCTAAATTCAATTACAAATAATGACTCAAAACACACTATTTTACCTAATAAAAAGACTAAAGTGACTGTTTGAGGAGTAGTGAGAAAAATGAATCAGCACTTTTATTACCATACTTTCTAAATTGAGATAGCTATTTAGCCCATTGTTTTCCCTCTATTTGGGTTACTCTGTTGTTAGTTGCCATGAGTTGGCTCCGACTCATGATGACCTTATGCATACCATAACTAAACATTGGTAAATAAAAAATCATTGGTATGTTTGAGCCTATTGTTGTAGCCATCATGTCAATCCATCTCATGGAGTGTTTCCCATGTCTTCACTGACCTTCCACTTTGCCAAACATGATGTCATTTTCTAGTGATTGGTCTTTCTTGATGATTTGTCCAAAGTAGGCAAGACAAAGTCTCACCATCCTTGCTTTAAGCAGCATTCTGGCTAGACTACACTAACTCCTCTATAATAACTCTGTATTCATTTCTTTGTTGTTGTGGTTAGGTGCCATTGAGTCAATTCTGACTCATAGCAACCCTAGGTACAAAAGAATGAAACACTGCCCAGTCCTGTGCCATGTTCACAATCATTGCTATGTTCAAGCCCATTGTTGCAGCCACTGTGTCAATCCATTTTGCTGAGGGTCTTCCTCTTTTTTGCTGCCCTCTACTTTACCAAGCATGATGTCCTTCTCCAGGAGTTGGTCCTTCCTGATAACATGCCGAAAGTATTTGAGACGAAGTCTCGTCATACTTGCTTCTAAGGAGCATTCTGGCTGTACTGCTTCCAAAACAGATTTTTTCATTCTTCTGGCAGTCCATAAAATATTCAATACTATTTGCTAACACCATAATTCAAAGGCGTCAATTCTTTTTTGGCCTTCCTTATTCATTGTCCTGCTTTAACATGCATATGTGGTGATTGAAAAACACCATGGCTTGAGTCAGGAGCACCTTAGTCCTTAAAGTGACGTCTTTGCTTCTTAACACTTTAAAGAGATCTCTTGCAGCAGATTTGCCCAGTGCAATGCATCTTTGATTTCTTTACTGCTGTTTCCATGGGCGTTGATTGTGGATCCAAGTAAAATGAAATCCTTGACAACATCAATATTTTCTCCATTTATCATGATGTTGCTTTTTGGTCCAGTAGTGAGGATTTTTGTTTTCTTTATGTTGAGGTGGAATCCATACTGAAGGCTGTGGTCTTTGATCTTCAGTAAATGCTTCAAGTCCTCTTCACTTTCAGCAAGCAAGGTTGTGTCATCTGCATAACGCAGGTTGTTAATGAGTCTTCCTCCAATCCTGATGCCGCATTCTTCTTCTTGTAGTCCAGCTTCTTGGATTATTTGCTCAGCATACGGATGGAATAAATATGGTGAAAGATACAACCCTGACACACACCTTTCCTGACTTTAAACCACGCAGTATCCCTTTGTTCTGTTTGAACAACTGCCTCTTGATCTATGTACAGGTTCCTCATGAGCACAATTAAGTGTTCTGGAATTCCCATTCATCGCAATGTTATCCAAATTTGTTATGATCCACACAGTCAAATGCCTTTGCATAGTCAATAAAACACAGGTAGACATCTTTCTGGTTGTCATGGTTTGAATTATGTCCCCTCAAAAAATGTGTATATCAGTTTGGCTGGGCCATGATTCCTGGTACTGTGTGATTTTCCTATATGTTGTAAATCCTGCCTCTATGATGTTAATGAGGGAGGATGGGTGGCGGTTGTGTTAGTAAGACAAGACTGGATTTACAAGACTGGATTGTGTCCTGAGGCAGTCTCTTGAGATATAAAAGACAGAAGTGAGCAGTGACATAGGGGGACCTCATACCATCAAGAAAGCAGTGCCAGGAGTAGAGCGCGTCCTTTGGACAGGGGTCCCTGCGCCGAGAAGCTCCTAGTCTGGGGGAACACTGATGAGAAGGCCGACAGAGAGAGAAAGACTTCCCCTGGAGCTGACACCCTGAATTTGGACTTTTAGCCTACTTTGACTGTGAGGAAATAAACTTCTCTTCGTTAAAACCATCCACTTGTGGTACTTCTGTTATAGCAGCACTAGATGACTGAGACACTGGTATTCTCTGCTTTCAGCCAGGATCCATCTGACATCAGCAGTGATAGCCCTTGTTCCATGTCCTCTTCTAAATCCAGCTTGAATTTCTGGCAGTTCCCTGTCAATGTACTGTTGTAACTGCTTTTGAATGATGTTTAGGAAAATTTTACTTATATATGATATTAATGATATTGTTCGATAATTTCTGCATTCTGTTGGATCTCCTCTGTTTGGAATGGGTACAAATATGGATCTCTTCCAGTTGGTTGGCCAGGTAGCTGTCTTCCAAATTTCTTGGCATAGACGAGTGAGCGTTTCTAGAGCTATCTGTTTGGAAACATCTCATCTGGTATTCCATCAATTTCTGGAGACTTGTTTTTCATCAGTGCCTTCAGTGCAGCTTGGGCCTCTTCCTTCAGTACCATTGGTTCTTGATCACATGATACCTCATGAAATGGTTGAACATTGACCAGTTCTTTTGGTACAGTGATTCTGTGTATTCCTTCCATCTTCTTTTGATGCTTCCTGCGTCATTTAATGTTTTCCCTGTAGAATCCTTCAATATTGTGACTCGAGGCTTGAATTTTTCTTCAGTTCTTTCAGCTTGAGAAGTGCCAAGCATGTTCTTCCCTTTTGGTTTTCTATCTCCACATTTCATTATAATACTTTACTTGTCTTTTCTAACAGCCTTTTGAAATCTTCTGTTCAGCTCTTTTACTTCATCATTTCTTCCTTTCGCTTTAGCTACTCTACATTCATGAGCAACTTTCAGAGTCTCTTCTGACATCCATTTTGGTCTTTTCATTCTTTCCTGTCTTTTTAATGACCTCTTGCTTTCTTCATGTATGATGTCCTTGATGTCATTCCACAACTCATCTGGTCTTTGGTCATTAGTGTTAAATGCATCAAATCTATTCTTGAGATGGTCTCTAAATTCAGGTGGAATGTACTCAAGTTTGTGCTTTGGCTCTGGTGGACTTGTTCTAATTTTCTTCAACTTCAACTTGAACTTGCATATGAGCAATTGATGATCTGTTCCACAGTTGGCCCCTGGCCTTTTTCTGACTGACGATATTGAGCTTTTTCATCGTCTCTTTCCACAGATGTAGTCTGTTTGATTCCTGTGTACTCCACCTGGCGAGATTCAAGTGTATAGTAGCTGTTTATGTTGAAAAAAGATATTTGTAATGAAGAAGTTGTTGGTCTTGAAAAATTCTATCGTGCAATCTCTGGCATTGTTTCTATCACCAATGCCATATTTTCCAAGTACTGATCCTTCTTCTTTGTTTCCAATTTTTGTATTCCAGTCACCAGTAATTATCAATGCATCTTGATTGCATGTGTGATCAGTTTCAAACCGCAGAAGTTGGTAAAAATTTCAATTTCTTCATCTTTGACATTAGTGGTTGGTGCATAATTTTGAGTAATAGTCATATTAACTGGAGTTCCTTTGTAGGCGTGTGGACATTATCCTATCACTGATGGTGTTGTACTTTAGAATAGGTATTGAACATTTCAAGATTCATTTCTTAGGCACTGCTAATTTATTTCCTAGCATCTGACATTGTGTAGATCCAGGAAGTTTTTTGAGTGTTAACTTACACATGTCTGGCTACACATATTACTATCCCAATTCTCTATCAAGCTCTATTTTCTACCTGAAGCATGACAAATACTTGCCAAGTTTTATTCTCACAGCTGCCTTCACCACCTTGTTCTTTAGGCTGTAGATGGAGGGATTCAGCCTGGGAGAGATCACGCTGTACTACGCACATATCAACTCCAGGGACAAGCCTGAGGTCGGTATGAGATAGCATAGAAATCTGAGCCAACAAGCACACTGCAGTGAAGTGAGAGAAGCAGGTGAAGAAGGCCTTGCTTCTGCCTGAGGTGGAGCTGATGCTCAGGATGGTTGAGGCAATGTGGGCAAAGAAGAAGATAATTGTAAGGAAGGTCATGCACCAAGCCATGCAGCAGGGTAGAGCAGACCAGGACTATGAGGTTGGTGGTAATGTTTGAGTAGGACAGAGGGAAGTGAGAGGGCAACTCAGAGCTGTTGTGGCTAGTGGTATGGTACTCACAGGAGTCTTAGTTCTCAGCTGGTAGGATACTGATGAGTGCATTCAGAAAGCCTGAGCCCTTGATCCCCACCCAAGATGCACACACAGCTGTTTACTCATCACCTGGCCATAGAGCAGAGGGTGGCAGATAGCAGCATAGTTATCACAGACCATTCCCGAGAGCAGAAAACCCTCAGTCCCTGCAGTGATAAATACAAAGAAGCCGTGGTCCAGGCAGCCCTCTACTGAGATGGTTTTTGTCTCAGACAGAAGGTTCTCCAGCATCTTGAGTACAGTGACTGAAGAAAAACAAAAATCCAGGAATGACAGATTATTCAAGAAAAAATACATGGTTGTGTGGAGATGAGAATCAGTCTTGATACCAAAATCATCGTCAGGTTTCCTAACAGAGTCAGGAGGTAAATTACCAGGAAGAGCATGAAGAGCAGAGCATGGATGTGGGGGTCAGCAGAAAGCCCAAGGAGGATGAGATCAGCTATGGTGCTGTTGTTCCTCAAGGACATTTACAAAGGCTGTTCCTCAGAAATAATATGGAAAATTATGACAGTGAAGTTTCTTCTATCCTCCAACTCATTTTCATATTGCATTGGTTTTGCTTTAAAAAAAAATTTAGTAAAATATATATATATAACAAAAGTTTTCCATTTCAACCATTTTTTAACACTGTACAATTCAATGACATTAATTACATTCATCATCATGTGCTATCATCACCATTATCCATTTCCAAATGTTTTTCATCACCCAAAACAGAAAGTTAATACCCCTTTAGCAATATCTCCCCATTCCCCTCTCCCCTAGCTACTAATCCACTTTGGTCTCTGTGCACTTGTCTGTTCTAGATCACATAAGTGGGATCATACAATATTTTTCTTTTTGTGTCTGACTTATTTCACTCAGCATAATGTTTTTAAGGTTCATACATGTCATAGCATGTATCAGGACCTCATTTCTCACTATGGCTGAATAATATTGCACTGTATGTATATATCAAATTTTGCTGATCCATTAATCTGTTGATGAACCCTTGAGTTGTTTTCTCCTTTTGGCAATTGTGAATAATGCTGTAATGAACACCTTATAACCTTGTGCAAGTGACATCAAGTCTCTTGGGTATATACCTAAGAGTGGAATTGCTGGGTCATATGGTAATTCTGTGTTTAACTTCTTGAGGAAATTTACTTCCCTCAGAAATTTTTGAGTTTTTTTTTTTTTTTTTTTTTTGGTTTTGTTTTGTTTTTGCACCTAACTCTAAGGGTCACACTAGTTGAAGTTCATTACTCTTGTTCCTCATGAGTCTCAAGTCTATATTTCTTCATCCAACCATCTAGGACTTTTTCTTCCTAGTAAAGTTTATGTCCATAGTGTTTTCCATAGCGGATGCACAAATTTGCACTCCTACAGCTTTGGCTCTCTTTCATTATCACTATTAATCTGCAAATAATTTTGTAGCTCCTACTCTGGGCCAGGTTTTATGTCAAGTACTCTAAATATAATCAGGAATACTGTATGATTTTTTTTCATTTTAAAGGCCACACTTCAATGAGAAAACATATACGAAGACAAGAAATTAGAAAACATAATGGCCACAATGGGAGTTCTAAAGGTGATTTTGGGGAGGGGGTCAGTAGTGACTTAATATTGAGGTATTTAAGCAAAGATTTTAAGAAAGTGTATGCTTTCTCTAGAGAGTCTTATAGAGAAAATAGTGCATGCAAAGCCAAAGGATTAGAATGGGATAGTTCTGAATAGTTGGACCTACAGTGTGAATGAATTCCGTGGTGGAAGGAGTCACTCACAGTTAAGCATTGGACTACTTTCAAATCGTATTTCCAACACAAAGTATCTCGTAACCTTGTGCAAGGTGACATAACTGCTCAGTGCCTCAGTTTTCTTGTCTGAAAATGAGGTAATAATAGTACTGATCTCATCAGGTTTTGTGAGGATAAAATACAATACATAAAATATCTAGAAAAATACCTGCCCAAAGTGCTCATTTAGCATCATCATCATCATCATCATCATCATCAATATTATTCCCTGAGGTAATGATTTTGACAGAAGTTGGATAATAAATCCTGATGCAGGGTGATGTGCTATCAGGAATTAAAGTTGTTAATGCTACAATTACTGCTATTATTGTTGTTTCCAGAGAGAGGCTTAAGAAAATCACCTAGAGATCACTAAGGTAGCTAAAGACTGGCGTTTTGAAATCACTTTGGAGTATATCTCTTCCAAAATTAATTGTTTAAGAATTACTGAGTGTAATTTCACTCAGAAGGGGAGGGCATGTCATTTTCCTCAAAAGGAAGAACAGTCATGCTTGAAAGAGGAGGTATTTGGGGTTCTGGGTGTGCTTTTGGTACTTGTCCTGGCATCATTTTCTAGGGTAGATGTATATCTCATTTGGGCTGTGGCTTCTGCACAAACAAGGAAGTAGGGTACATGATTGGGTATCATGCCAGTGTCCAGAGCAACAAGAATAGAGAATTGCCATAGTTAAGATTGTGTGTCAACTTGGCTGGGTCATGATTCTCAGTGTTTTGGCAGTCGTGTGATATTGTGGCCACTTCCCTATTGAGATTTGACATGTAATCACTCCCATGATGGGATCTGCTGTGAGTAGCCAGTCAGTCAAAGGGGAGTTTCCTTGGGCATGTGGCCTGCATCGAGAGTGGGTGGGCATTCTAGCAGGGCTTGGGGGTTTTTGCTCATTCTGGATCTTGCAACTGGCTCCTGTTCATCTGACCTCCAGTTCTTGGGACTTGAACTAGCAACTTACCTTTGATCTTGCTGCCAATCTTGGGATTCGTCCATCTTCACAGCCTGTGAGCAACAACCCTGCTCTCCAACCTGCCAATCTTGGGTTCGACAGCCCCTGCGGCTACGTGAATCAAGAGAAACCTCTATCCTGACCCACGGACTTGATACATTACAGCCTCTACAACCACATGAGCCATTTCCTTGATATAAATCTCTTCTCTATACATATGTTTATATGCTTTACTGGTTTTGCTTCTCTAGAGAACCCAGCCTAAGACAAGGACCCTCTCCAGAACAACACACCCACCGCAATTCCTCCATACAGGGTAGGAAAGGCGAGCATAAGAGAAGTTTGAGAACTCATCCTCTTAACGCTGTGACAACTTGAGATTGATAGGGCTCCTACATTCTCCTGAAGTCACCGTTGCTTTTGATCTCTGCTCCAGAGGAAGTAGATCTCACCAACTGAGTCTTCTTTCTCAATCCTAGAATGGCTGCTGAAAACATGCAGTCCCATATATATCTCAGTTACGCACCTTACTGATCTTGATCCGTAAACACTGTTCTCCGTGTTCAGATCCCAAGTCTCTTTCTCATGCCTAGACTGTGTTCCTGACCTTGGAATCTACTTTTTCTTTCTTTTTTTTTTCTATTGTACTTTAGGTGAAGGTTTACAGAACAAATAGTTTTTCTCATTAAACAGTCAGTACACATATTGTTTTATGACATTGGTTAACAACCCCAAGACGTCAACACTCTTCTTTCTCGACCTGGGAGGACCGTTTTTTTTTTTTTTTGGTGAAAATATACATAGCCAAAGATACAACATTTCAAAAATTTCTACATGTACAATTCAGTGACATCAATTATGTTCTTCCAGTTGTGCTGCTATTCTCACTATCCTTTTCCAAATTATTCCATCACCATTGTCTTCAAGTCACTGTCCCCTAGGCTTCCCATCAAACCTTTTGGGTTGCTGTTGTCAATTTGATATCACATAGATAATTCTTTTTTTTTTTTTTTTTTGTACCTTAGGTGTAGGTTTACAGAACAGAATAGATTCTCATTAAACAGTTAGTACACATATTGCCCAATGACAATGGTTAACAACCCCATAACATGTCAACACTGTCCTTTCTCAACCTTGGGCTCCCTATCACCAGCTTTCCTGTCTCCTCCTGCCTTCTAGTCCTTGTCCCTGGACTGCTGTGCCTCATTAGTCCCGTTTTGTTTTATGGGGCTGTCCAATCCCCAGCTGGATGGTCAACCTCAGGAGTGACTTCATCACTGAGCTAAAAGGGTGTCCGGGGGCCATACTCTCAGGGTTTCTCCAGTCTTTGTCAGGCCAGTAAATCTGGTCTTTGTTTTGTGAGTTAGAATTTTGTTCTACATCCCTCTCCAGCTCTGTCCAGGACCCTCTGTTGCGATCCTGGTCAGAGCAGTCAGTGGTGGTAGCCGGGCACCATCTTAGCTGTACTGGACTCAGTCTGGTGGAGGCCTTGGTAGCTGTGGTCCATTAGTCCTTTGGACTAATCTTTTCCTTGTATCCTGTTCTCTTCATTCTCCCTTGCT
This sequence comes from Dugong dugon, assembly GCA_030035585.1. NCBI lineage: Eukaryota > Metazoa > Chordata > Mammalia > Sirenia > Dugongidae > Dugong > Dugong dugon. The sequence continues at coordinate 150,801,924 of CM057465.1, forward strand.
CCCAAAGTGGTGAGACCAGTGGAGTATCTTAGAAGGCTGCTCACAGGCTTTTAAGACCCCAGACGCTACTCACCAAGGTAGAATGTAGAACATTGTCTTTATCAATGGTGTTATGTCAATTGAGCTAGATGTTCCCTGAGACCATGGTCCCCTCCGCCCAGCAATTCAACCCCTCAAGCAGTTTGGATGTGTCTATGGAGTTTCCATGACCTTTCCCCGTACAAGTTGTGCTGGTTTCCTCAGTATTGTGTACTGTCTCACCCTTCACCCAAGATACCACTTATCTATTGCCTATTTAGTGTTTCCCCCCCACCCCTCCCATCCCTGGTAACCAACAAAGATTTGTGTGTGAACTTTTTCATGGGTTTTTACAATAGAGGTCTCATACAATATTTGTCCTTTTGTGATCGACTTATTTCACTCAGCATAATGTCCTCCAGTTTCACCCATGTTATGAGATGCTTCACAGATTCATCATTGTTCTTTATCATTGCATAATACTCCATTGTGTGTGTGTACCATAGTTTGTTTATCCATTCATCTATTGATGGGCATCTAAGTTGTTTCCATCTTTTTTGCTATTGCAAACAATGCTGGAATGGACATGGGTGTGCTTATGTCTATTCATGTGATGGCTCTTATTTCTCTAGGATATATTCCTAGGAGTGGGATTGCTGGATCATATGGTATTTCTATTTCTAGCTTTCTAAGGAAGCACCATATCATTTTCCAAAATGGTTGTATCATTATGCATTCCCACTAGCAGTGCATAAGAGTTCCGATTTCCCCACAGCCTCTCCAACATTTGTTATTTCCAGTGTTTTTGATTCGTGCCAGTAATGCCAGGGTGAGATTGTATCTCATTGTGGTTTTAATTTGCATTTCTCTAATGGCTAGTGATCACGAGTATTTCCTCATGTGTCTGTTGGCCGCTTGAATGTCTTCTTTGGTGAAGTGTCTGTTCATTTCCTTTGCCCATTTCTTAATTGGATTATTAGATTCTACTTTTTCCTAAGACTTTATATATAGTTTATAATACTAAGGTGTCTAGTTAAACAATGTTATCCATAACTTTCAACTCTAGCTTGATAACCTAAAGTCTATTCTTTAGGGGACTCCTAGGATTCATCATAGTGGTCCAGCTGGGTTCCTGGTTCTGGCTAATTCTGAGTTGCCTGGTACCTGATAATTCAAGATCTGGTCCAGACATAATTACCCAAAAAGAGTGACTCCTGGGTCTTTACCTACCAATTCTTTACCCATGATTCCGGCTTCAAAGTCCTTCCCATAAGCCAAATTCTGATTATCTGTAAACTCCATTTAACAAGGCAATCTGCTACCCAAGGAGGCTGCAGGACTGTGATTTAAATCCAGATTCTAAGAATATGAATGAACTGGAGAAGGTAGTTTTCTGCATCTTGCAACATGGTTAAGTTCACAAAATCCTATTGACAATTAAATGTATTCTTGGATTGTACACTAATAATGTGAAATAGCCACAGGATAGTTCCTGTTTTCAAATAGTCTCAAATCTTGTCACCCAGGCATCTCTTCACTTGGATTTCCACGTGTTTCTTTAAACAGTGCCTCAGCCACTCATAGGATTATCTGGTCTAACCAATCCTGAGAGCTGTTACATATAGGCAGCCTGCACATTAACTCCCTGGCTTAGAAGCTCAGGGGAATGACAACTTTGCTATTTCCCGTAGCCACAATTTGAAGTCAATCTCGTAGTTAAGAATTTTAGCAACTATACTCAAGAATGTTAGTGGAAAGAGAGACAATTCAAAAGCAGTGGATAAGTACAGATTGTGAGATCGCCAGTGCCCTGCTAGCTGAATCTGCACAGCACGCACGGGCTGAGGCAAGCGCAACATCCAAAGACGAGTCCTATCACATTGGGTGCAGCCAAGCAGCAACAAATCTACATGCACCTCCAGAACCAAGTAGGAGCAACACAGACCTGTGAAAGTTAAGTGCAAGCTTCTAACCTACTCTATGGGGGCAAAATAACCCCTCCTCCTCCTCAAGTTTCACAGCGAAGTGCTTCCTTCCCCTCACCCAGGACCCACCCTGCTCCACTCAGACACCAGTCCAGCAGTATTCAACAACTGCCACGCCCCCTCAGCAGGAACTCAGGGCTCTCCGTGCCCACACTAGTCTTGTGACTTTAAAAACTGCCACGTCCTCTAAGCCGGGAACTCGGGGCAGTTTGGGAGGCCCTGCCCCTTCACCCAGCCACTGGCATAAGGGGTCCATGAACTTGCAGCACACTTCACCCCTGCCTAGACCTGTGTGGGCTGATTCAACACCACATGCCCTCATTAGCATAAAACAGCAGGCATACACCTGAAGCCCATTTTCAACTGTAGCACCCAAGGAGGAGCTGCAGATTAATGACATTTGACACCACCCTGACCCTTAAGCAGGAGCCTCACCCACCCACATCAGAGGCTTGAGGGCTGTAGTACGACGCACTCAATCTAGCCACCCACAGCAGGGGTCTGAGAATAAGTGGTGCCTCCCAGTCCCTCCAGCCACAGCACCGGGTGCCCAAGGAACAGCTGCAGTACCCCCCTACCCCACTATGCAATCTAGAGGACAGGGACACGCAATCCACCCAGGCACCCAGGGGCAACTGTGAGCCCCCTGCCTTGCTCCACACATAGCCTGCTACTGCAGCCAGACACATGTGCCTGCTCTGAACACCCCTATAAAGCCATGCCCTTCTAGGATTTTAGGTAAGAGTCTGCACCACACACTCAGCGACCGATGAGCTGGACACCTGTATCACACCTGCACAAGAAAAGTGAACAGACTCCTGGGCTCACACACCTAGTAGCTGCTCTGACCACCTGGAGACAGGACATGAGAGCTTCAAAAATGCCAATAACCAAAGTAGGTCACACTTCCAGCCTCCTTGGGCATATCAAAACAAAACAAAACAAACAGTAAGGACACAGTAAACAAACATACAATAAATAAACATAATAACTTATTAATGCCTTAGAGACAACAGTCAATGTCAAATCACATAAAGAAGCAGGTCAAGAAGGCTCCAGCAAGCGACCAGAATAAAGAACCAGGAAACCTTCCAGAGGGAGATAAGATAATGGAACTACCTGAGATAGAATTCAAAAGACTAATGTACAGAGCTCTCCAAGAGATCAGGAAGGAGATCAAGCAAAACTCAGACCAAGCCAAGGAACACACAAACAAAACAGTAGGAAAACAATACAAGAACAAAACGACAAAATTAACAGGCTGATAGAATCCACCACAGAGACAGCAACTAGAAATCCAAAAGATTAACAATAAAATTTCAGAATTAAACAACTCAATAAGAGGTCATAGGACAATAATTGAGGCAATGGAAATCAGAATTAGTGAGACTGAAGATAAATCCCTTGACACTAATTTATTTAAGGAAAAATCAGAAAAAAAAATTAAAAAAAAATGAAAAAAACCTAAGAATTATGTGGGACATTATCAAGAGGAAAAACCAATGAGTGATCAGAGTACCAGAACAGGAGAGAGTAACAGAAAACACAGAGAGAATGGTTGAAGATTTGCTGGCAGAAAACTACCCTGATAGCATGAAAGACGAGAAGATATCTATCCAAGAAGCTCAACAAACCTCACACAGGGTTTACCCCAAAAGAAAGCCACCAAGACATATCATGCCAAAATCAAAGACAAAGATAGAATCTTGAGAGTGGCTAAGAATAAACAAGAAGCCACCAACAAAGGAGAACCAATAAGTCTAAGCTCTAACTACTTAGCAGAAACCATGCAGGAAAGAAGGCAATGGGATGACATATATAAAGCCTTGGAGGAAAAAAATTACATATCCAGCAAAACTGTCTCAAATAAAATGGTGAAATTAGGGCATTTCCAGAAAAACAGAAGTTAAGGAGAATTGTAAAAATCAAACCAAAATTACAAGAAATATTAAAGGAAGTCCTCCAGGTAGAGAGCCAACAATTCCAGACAACAATCCAAGGCTAGAACACAGGACAGATCAACCAGTTATCAACTGAGATAGGGAATTCACAAAAACAAATCAAAGCTAAAAGACTGAAAATAGGGAGCCAGAGACACTAATATGTAAACGATGACAACATCAAAACAGAAAAGAGGGAATAAATAGTGAAGTCATAGAACTTCCATATGGAGAGGAAGTTAAGGTGATATCAAGAAATAAAAGATCAGTTTAAACTTAGAAAAATAAAGGTAAGTTTCAAAGTAACCATAAAGGAAGCTAACAAACTTACCCATCAAAATAAAAAAGAAGAAAAACATAAAGACTCAGCAAATATAAAATCAACAATAATGGAAAAGATGAAAAGAAAATACACAAAGAAAAATAACTCAGCACAGAAAATTACGTGGAACACAAAAATTGTCAACACCTTAAAAAAATAAAAATAAAAATGACAGCAGTAAACTCATACCTATCAATAATGACACTGAATGTAAATGGCCTAAATGCACCAATAAAGAGACAGAGGGGGGCAGAATGGATAAAAAACGACACGATCTGTCTATATGCTGTCTACAAGAGATACAACTTAGACACAGAGATACAAACAAACTAAAATTCAGAAGATGGAAAAAAATATATCAAGCAAACAACAACGAAGAAAGAGCAGAAGTGGTGTCTTAGTTATCAAGTGCTGCTATAACAGAAATGCCACAAGTGGATGTCTTTAAAAAAGAGAAATTTATTCTCTCACAGTCTAGTAGGCTGGAAGTCCAAATTGAGGGCATCAGCTCCAGGGGAAGGCTTTCTCTCTCTGTTGGCTCTGGAGGAAGGTCCTTGTCATCAATCTTCCCCTGGTCCAGGAGCTTCTCTGTGCAGGAACCCTGGGTCCAAAGGATGTTCTCTGCCCCTGGTGCTGCTTTCTTGGTGGCACGAGGTCCCTCTGTCTCTCTGCTTGCTTCTCTCTTTTATATCTCAATAGAAATTGGCTAACAACACAATCTAATCTTGTAGATTGAGTCTGCCTCATTAACATAACTTCCTCTAATCCCATCTCATTAACATCATAGAGATAAGCTTTACAACACATAGGAAAATCACATCAGAAATGACAAAATGGTGGACAATCACACAATACTGGGAATCATGTCCTAGCCAAGTTGACAGATATTTTTGGGGAACAAAATTCAATCCATGACAAGTGGCAATATTAATCTTGGATAAAACAGACTTTTAAGCAAAATCCACCACAAAGAATAAGGAAGGATACTGTATAATGATGAAAGGGTCAATACACCAGGAAGACATAACCATAATAAATATATACGCACCCAATGACAGGGCTCCAAAATACATAAAACACATTCTAACAGCATTGAAAAAAGAAATAGTTCCACAATAGTAGTAGGAGACTTCAACACACAACTTTCAGTGAAGGACAGAACACCTAGAAAGAAACTCAATAAAGATACGGAAGACTTAAATACCACAATCAATCAAATTGACCTCACAGACATATATAGAACACTCCACCCAACAGCAGCCAGGTGTACTTTCTTTTCCAATGCACACGGAACATTCTCCAGAATAAACTACATTTTAGGCCACAAAGCAAGCCTTAACAGAATCCACAATACTGAAGTACTACAAAGCATCTTTTCTGACCATAATGCCATAAAAGCAGAAATCAATAACAGAAACAGCAAGGAAAAAAATCAAATACATGGAAACTGAACAACATCTTGCAAAAAACAACTGAGTTATAGAAGAAATCAAGGATGGAATTAAAAAATTCATAAAATCAAATGAGAATGAAAGCACATCTTACCAGAACCTTTGGGACACAGCAAAAGCAGTGCTTAGGGGTCAATTTATAGCAATAAATGCATACATCCAAAAAGAAGAAAGAGCCAAAATCAAAACATTAACACTATGACTCGAACAAAATAGAGAGCAGCAAAAAAAGCCCTCAGGCATCAGAAGAAGGGAAATAATAAAGATTAGAGCAGAAATAAATGAAATAGAGAATAGAAAAACAATCGAAAGAGTCAGCATGACCAAAAGATGGTTCTTTGAAAAGATCAACAATATTGACAAACCACTGGCCAAACTGACAGAAGAAAAACAGGAGAGGAAGCAAGTAACCTGACTAAGAAACGAGATGGGTGATATCACAACAGACCCAAATGAAATAAACAGGATCATAACGGAATATTATGAAAATTTGTACTCCAACAAATTTGACAACCTAGAGAAAATGGACAAATTTCTAGAAACATACTACCTACCTAAAGTAACACAAACTAGGTAGAAAAACAAAGCAAACCCATAACAAAAGTAGAGATTAAATAGGTAATAAAAAAAAACTCCCCCCCCAAAAAAGCCCTGGTCCAGATGGCTTCACTGGAGAATTCTATAAAATGTTCAGATGAGAGTTAACACCAAAACAATGAAAGGTTCAGAGCATAGAAAAGGAAAGAATACTTCCAAACTTATCCTATGAAGTCAGCATAACCCTGATACCAAAGCCAGGCAAAGACACTACAAAAAAAGAAAATTTCAGATCAATATCCCTCATGAATATAGATGCAAAAATCCTCAACAAAATTCTAGCCAATAGAATTCGACAACATATCAAAAAAACAATTCATCATGACCAAGTTGGATTCATGCCAGGTATGCAGGGATGGTTCAACATTAGAAAAACAATCAATGTAATGCATCACATAAATAAAACAAAAGACAAGAACCACATGATCTTATCAATGATGCAGAAAAGGCATTTGACAAACTCTAATAACCATTCATGATAAAAACTCTTAGCAAAATAGGAATAGGAGGGAAATTCCTCTACATAATAAACAGCATTTATACAAAGCCAACAGCTAGCATCATTCTAAATGGAGAGAGACTGAAAACATTCTCCTGGAGAATGAGAGCCAGAAAAGGATGCCCCTTATCAACATTCTTATTCAACATTGTGCTGGAGGTCCTAGCCAGAGCAGTAAGGCAAGAAAAAGAAATAAAGGACATCCAAATTGGTAAGGAAGAAGTAAAATATCCCTATTTGCAGATGATATGATCTTATGCAGAGAAAACCACAAAGAATCCACAACTACTGGAACTAATAGAATATTTCAATAAAGTATCAGGATACAAGGTAAACATGTAAAAATCAGTTGGATTCCTCTACACCAGCAAAGAGAACTTCGAAAAGTAAATCACCATATTAACACAGTTTACAATAGCCCCCAAGAAGGTAAAGTACTTAGGAATAAATCTAACCAGAGATGTAAAAGACCTGTACAAAGAAAACTACAAAACACTACTGCAAGAAACCAAAAGAAACCTATGTAAGTGGGAAAACATAGGATGCTCATGGATAGGAAGACTCAGCATTGTGAAAATGTCAGTTCTACCCAAAGCGATCTACAGATACAACGCAATCCGGATCCAAATTCCACTGGCATTTTTTTAACAAGATGGAGAAACAAATCACCTACTTTGTATGGCAAGGGAAGAGGCCCTGGATAACTTAAAGCATTACTGAAGAAGAACAAGGTGGGAAGCCTCACACTACCTGATTTTAGAACCTATTATACTGCCATAGTAGTCAAAACAGCCTGGTACTGGTACAACAAACACAGAGACCAATGGAACAGATTTGAGAACCCAGATGTAAATCCATTCACCTATGAGCAGCTGATATGTGACAAAGGCCCAAAGTCCATTACATGGGAAAAAGACAGTCTACCAAATAGAAGAAAGACCTGAATACAAAATCTACAACGATAAAGATCATGGAAGAAAAATAGGGACAATGCTAGGGGCTCTAATACATTGCATAAATAGTATGCAAACCATAAGTAACAATGCACAAACTTCAGAACGGAAACTAGATAACTGGGAGCTTCTAAAATCGAACACTTATGCTCATTAAAAGACTTCACCAAAACAGTAAAAAGAAAACTTACAGACTGGGAAAAAATTTTTGGCTACAACATATCTGATAAGGGACTAATCTCTAAAATCTACAAGATATTGCAACACCTCAACAACAAACAAAAATAAACTGATTAAAAAATGGGCAAAGGATATTGTCATGGATTGAACTGTGTCCCCCAAAAATATGTGTATCAATTTGCCTGAGCCATGATTCCCAGTATTGTGTAATTGTTCAACATTTTGTCATCTGATGTGATTTTCCTATGTGTTGTAAATCCTATCACTATGATGTTAATGAGATGGATTAGCAGCAGTAATACTGATGAGATTTACAGGATTAGATTGTGTCTTAAGCCAATCTCTTTTGAGATATAAAAGAGAGAAGGGAGCAGGGGACCAAGAAACAAGAGCCAGGAGAATAGCATGTCCTTTCAACCTGGGGTCCCTGTGCTGAGAAGCTCCTGGACAAGGAGAAGATTGATGACAAGGACCTTCCTCCAGAGCCAACAAAGAGAGAAAGCCTTCCCCTGACACCCTGAATTTGGATTTGTAGCCTACTAGATTATGAGAAAATAAATTTCTCTTTGTTAAAGCCATCCACTAGTGGTATTTCTGTTATATCAGCACTCGATTACTAGGACAGATATGAACAGACACTTCACCAAAGAAGACATTCAGGCGGCCAACAGATGCATGAGGAAATGCTCACGACCATTAGCTATTAGAGAAGTGCAAATCAAAACTACATTGAGATACCATCTCACACCAATAAGGCTGGCCTTAACCAAAACAACATAAAATAACAAAAGGTGGAGAGGTTGTAGGGAGATTGGGACTCAAGCATTGCTGGCAGGAATGTAAAATGGTAAATCACTTTGGAAAATGATATGGTTCTTTCTTAAAAAATTAGAAATACCGTATGATCCAGCAGTCCCACTCCTAGGCATATACCTCAGAGAACTAAAAGCTGTCACACAAATAGACGTACGCACACCCATGTTCATTGCAGCACTATTTGCAATAGCAAAAAATGAAAACAATCTAAATACCCATCAGCAAATGAATGCATAAAGAATTATGGTATATACACACAATGGAACACTATGCAATGATAAAGAACAATGATGAATCTGTGAAACGTCTCACAACATGGATGAATCTGCAGGGCATTATGCTGAGTGAAATAAGTCAGTCACATAAGGACAAATATTGTTTGAGACCATTATTATAAGAACTGAAGAAAAGGTTTCAACATAAGAAAACATTCTTTGATGGTTATGAGGGTGCGGAAGGAGAGGGAGGGGAAATCATTAACTAGATAGTAGACAAGGGTCAACTTCAGTGAAGGGAATGACAACACACAATACAGGGGAAATCAGCACAACTGGACCAAAGCAAAAGCAAAGATGTTTCCTAGACACATCCAAAAACTTTGAGGGACAGAGTAGCTGAGACTGGGGCCTGGGGACTATAGTTTTGGGGGACATCTAGGTCAACTGGCATAACATAGTTTATAAAGAAAATGTTTTACATCCCACTTTGCTGAGTAGTGTCTGGGGTCTTAAAAGCTTTTGAGCAGCCATCTAAGGTACATCTATTTGTCCTATTCCACTCAGAGCAAAGGAGAATGAAGAAAACCAAAGACACAAGGAAAATACTAGGCCCAAAGGACTAAAGGACCAAGTGAACCAGAGACTGTACCAGCCTGAGACCTGAAGAACTAGATGGTGCCTGGCTACCACCAATGACTGCCCTCATAGGGAACATAACAGAGAGTCCTGGACATGGCAGGAGGAAAATGTAGAACAGAATTCAAATTCATGTAAAAAGACCAGACTTAATGGTCTTACAGAGACTGGAGGAACCCCTAAAACTATGGCCCCTGGATGCTCTGTTAACCCAGAACTGGAACCATTCCTGAAACCTGCTCTTCAGATAAAGATTAGACAGGACTACAAAACAAAAAATAATACACACGAGGAACGTGCTTCTTAGTTCAATCAGATATACGAGAACAAATGGGCAGCCCCTGCCCAAAAGCAGGATGAGAAGGCAGGAAGGGATGGGAACAGGATGAATGGACACAGGGAAACCAGGGTGGAAAGGGGGAGAGTGCTGTAACATTGTGGGGACTGCAACCAATGTCACAAAACAACATATGTATAAATTTTTGAATGAGAAATTAACTTGAGCTGTAAACTTTCACCTAAAGCACAATAATAAAAATGAAAAAAAAAAAAAAAAAAAAAGGAAAATCACCAGGACATAACATTATCACACTCACTAAAACCAAACACAAAGAAAGAATCCTGAGAGCAGCTCGAGAAAAACAAAAGGTCACGTACGAAGGTGAAGCAATAAGACTAAGCTCTGAGTACTCGGCAGAAATTGTGTAGGCGAGAAGTCATTGGAACGACATGCATAAAAACTTGAAAGAAAAAAACTGCCTGAAAAACTCTCACTCAGATATGATGGTGAAATTAGGACATTTCCAGATAAACAGAAATTAAGAGAAAGTGTAAAAACCAAACCAAACTTACAAGAATTATTAAAGGCAGTACTTTGGTTAGATAACCAACAACATCAGATGACAACCTGAATCTAGGACACAGGACAGCATCAGCCAGATACCAAGCTAGCTAATGAACTTTCAAGGATAAAACAAAACTAAAAGGTTTACAACAGAGAACAAAAGAGGTCAATCTGTAAATGACAACAACATCAGAACAATAAAAGAATAAACGGTGTAGGTATAGAACTTTCAAATGGCACGAAGTCAAGGTGATATCAAGTAATAAAAGACTGGTTTATGCTTAGGAAGTTGGGGATAAATTTCAAGGTAACCACAAAGAAAGTTAACAAACCTACTCAACAAAATAAAGAAAAGCATAAAGTCTCAGTAAACACAAAATCTACAAAAACAAAAGAAATGAAAAAAAAATCCACAAACAAAAGGAATTCAGCACAACAGAGCAAGAGAAACAAAAAAAACATCAGTACCACAAGAAAGCACTACAAAATGACAGAAATAAACTCACACCTATCAATAATTACCCTGAATGTAAATGGCTTAAATGCACCCATAAAGAGACAGAGAGTGACAGAATAGATAAAAAAGGAAGACCCATCAATATGCTATCTACAAGAGACACACCTTAGAAATAAAGACATAAGTTTATTAAAAATCAAAGGATGGAAAAAATATGCTCAGCAAACAATAACCAAAAAAGCACAGAAGTGGCAATACTAATCTCAGAGAAAATAGACTTTAAAACAAAATCCACTATCAAATACAAAGAAGGAGATTACATAGTGATTAAAGGGACAATCCACCATGAGGATATAATCATAATAAGTATCTATGTATCCAATGACAGGGCTCCAAAATACATAAAACAAACTCTAACTACACTGAAAAGAGAAATGAACAGTTCCACAATAATGGTAGGAGACTTCAACACACCACTCTTGGTAAAGGACAGAACATCTAGAAAGAAACTCAACAAAGATACAGAGGCTCTAAAGGGCACAATCAACTAACTTGACCTTATAGTTATATATAGAACACTCCACCAAAGAGCAGCAAATTACACATTCTTTTCCAATGCACATGGAATGTTCTCCAGAATAGACCACATCTTAGTCCACAAAGCAACCTTCAACAAAATCCAAAACACAGATACTACAAAGCATCTTCTCTGATCACAACAGCATAAAAGTAGAAAATAATAACAGGAAGAGCAAGGAAAAAAATCAAATATATACGGACTGAATAACACCTTGCTTAATACGTGTAACAGGAGAAATCAAAGATGGAATAAAAAATTTACTAGAATCAAATGAGGATGAAAACACATTATACAAAAACCTTTGGGACACAGCAAAGACTGTACTCAGAGGTCAATTTATAGAAGTAGATGCACACATCAAAAAAGAAGGGACAAAATCAAAACATCAGCTGTACAACTCAAACAAATAGAAAGAGAACAGCAAAAGAAGCCCACAGCCACCAGAAGAAAGGAAATAATAAAGATCTGAGCAGGAATAAATTAAATAGAGAATAGAAAAACAACAGAATCAACAAAACCAGAAGCTGATTTTTTGAAAGGATCAGCAAAATCAACAAACCATTGGCCAAACTGACAAAAGAAAAATGAGAGAGGATGCAAATAACGCAAATAAGAAATTAAACGGGGGACGTTACGAGAGACCCAACTGAAATAAAAAGGATCATAACAGAGTACTATGAAAAATTATACTCCAAAAAATTTGAAAACCCAGTGGAAATGAACAAATTTCTAGAAACACAATACCTACCTAAACTAACACCAACTGCTGTCGAAAATCTGAGCAGACCCATAATAAGAGATTGAAAAGGGAATAAAAAACTCCCCCAAACAACAAAAAAAGCCTGGCCCAGAGGGCTTCACTGGAGAATTCTACCAGACTGAATGTTTGGTAGAGAAGAGAAGAGCCTGCACCAGTTCTTCTCAAACTATTTCAGAGCATAGAAAAGGAAGAGAAACTTCCCGAATTCATTTTATGAAGCCAGCATAACCCTTATACCAAAGCCAGGCAAAGACACCACAAAAAAGAAAATTACAGACCAATATCTCTCATGAGTATAGATGTCAAAATTCTCAACAGAATTCTAGCCAATAGAATTCAGCATCATATAAATAATACACCCTGACCAAGTGGGATTCTTACCAGGTATACAAGGATGGTTCAACATTAGAAAATCAATCAGCGTAATCCACCACATAAATAAAACAAAAAAATCACATGATAATCTGAATCAACATAAAAAAGGCATTTGATAAGGTCCAACACCCATTCCTGATAAAAACTCTTAATAAAATTGGTACAGAAGAGAAATTCCTCAACATAATAAAGGGTATCTGTATACAACCAACAGCCAACATCATTCAAAGAGAAGCTGAAAACATTCCCTCTGAGAACAGGAACAAGACAAGGATGCCCTTTATAAACACTCCTATTTAACATTGTACTGGAATTCCTAGCTAGAGCTATAAGGCAAGAAAAAAGAAATAAAGGGCATCCAAATTGGTAAGGAAGAAGTAAAATTGTCCCTATTTACGGATGGTATGATACTATACATAAAAAAAGAAAACCAAATCCATTGCAGTCAAGTTGATTCCTACTCATAGTGACCCTATAAGACAGAGTAGAACTGCCTCATAGGGTTTCCAAGGAGGGGCTGGTGGATTCAAACTGCTGACCTTTTGGTTAGCAGCCAAATGCTTAGCCACCAGGCCTCCAATACTATACATAGAGAACTCAAAAGACCCCACAAGAGAACTCCTGGAACTAATAGAAAGATTCAGCAGAGTAGAGGATACAAGAATGTCATGGATTGAATTATGTCCCCCAAAAAATGTGTGTATTGATTTGGCTGGGCCATGATTCCAAGTATTGTGTGGTTGTCCTCTATTCTGTGATTGTAATTTTATGTTAAAGAAGATTATGGTGGGATTGTAACACCCTTACTAAGGTCACATCCCTGATCCAATGTAAAGGGAGTTTCCCTGGGGTGTGGCCTGCACCACCTTTTATCTTACAAGAGATAAGAGGAAAGGGAAGCAAGCAGAGAGTTGGGGACCTCAGTGCTGGGAGCAGAGCGCATCATTTGGACCCAGGGTTCCTGCGTGGAGAAGCTCCTAGTCTGGGGGGAGATTGATAAGAAGGCCAACAGAGAGAGAAAGCTTTCCCCTGGAGGTGGCACCTTGAATTTGGGCTTTTAGCCTACTTTCTGTGAAGAAATAAATTTCTGTATGTTAAAGCCATCCACTTGTGGTATTTCTGTTAGAACAGCACTAGATAACCAAGACAAAGATAAACACGCAAAAATCAGTCGGATTCCTATACACCAATAACGAGAACTGCCACAAGGAAATCAAGAAAGCAATACCATTTATAATAGTCCCTAAAAAAATAAAATACTTAGGAATAAATCTAACCAGAGACATACAAGCCTATTGCAAAGAAAACTAAAAAACACTACTGCAAGAAACCAAAATGACCTACAAAAATGGAAAAACATACCATATTCATGGGTAAATAGACTGAACATTGTGAAATTGTCAATTCTACCCAAAGAAATCTACGAATACAATGCATTCCTGATCCAAATACCATCAGCATTTTTTAACGAGATGGAAAAACTAATCTTTAACCTTTTATGGAAAGGGAAGTGGCCCCAGATAAGCAAAGCACTATCGAAGAATAAAGTAGGAGGCCTCACACTACCTGACCCCAGAATCTACTATACAGCTATGGTAGTCAAAACAGCCCAGTACTGGCACGACAACAGATACATTGATCAATGGAACAGAATCAAGAACTCAGATGTAAATCCATTCACCTACAGTCACCTGATCTTCTACAAAGGCCCAAAGTCCATTAAATGGGGGAAAAGACAGTGTTTTTAACAACTGGTGCTGGAAAAACTGGAAGTCCATCTGTAAAAAAAAGAAAGAGGACCCATAACTCAAACCATACACAAAAACTAATTCAAAATGGATTAAAGACCTAAATATAAAAACAAAAACTAAAAAGATCATAAAAGAAAAAATAGGGTCAATGCTAGAGGCCCTAATACACAGCATAAATAGGATACAAACCATAACTGTTGTTGTTGTTAGGTGCTGTTGAGTCATTTCTGACTCATAGTGACCCTGTGTACAACAGAACAAAACACTGCCCAGTCCTGTGTCATCCTCACAATTCTTGTTATGCTTGAGCCCATTGTTGCAGCCACTGTGTCAATCCATCTCTTAAGGGTCTTCCTTTTTTTCACTGACCCTCTACTTTACTAAGCATGATGTCCTTCTCCGGGGACTGATCCCTCCTGATAACATGTCCATGGTATGTGAGATGCAATCTCACCATCTTTGCTTCTAGGGAGGATTCTGGTTGTACTTCTTCCAGGACAGATTTGTTCTTTCTTTAGCAGTCCATGATACAGTCAATATTCTTCACCAGCACCACAATTCAAAGGCCTCAATTCTTCTTCGGTCTTCTTTATTCATCATCCAGCTTTCAGATGCACATGAGGCGATTGAAAACACCATGGCTTGGATCAGGCACACCTTTGTCTTTAAGTGACATCTTTGCTTTTCAACACTTTAAAGAGATCTTTTGCAGCAGATTTGCCCAATGCAGTGCGTCCTCAGATTTCTTGACTTCTGCTTCCTTGGGAATTGATTGTGGACCCAAGTAAAACGAAATCCTTCACAACTTCAACCTTTTCTTCATTTATCATGATGTTGCTTAGTGGTCCAGGTGTGAGGATTTTTGCTTTCTTTATGTTGAGGTATAATAAGTACTGAGGGCTGTGGTCTTTGATCTTCATCTGTAAGTGCTTCAAGTCCTCTTCACTTTCAACAAGCAAGATTGTGTCATCTGCATATTGCAGGTTGTTAATGAGTCTTCCTCCAATCCTGATGCCCCTTTCTTCTTCATATAGTCCAGCTTCTCGGATTATTTGCTCAACATACTGATTGAATAAGTATGGTGAAAGGATACAACCCTGATGCACACTGTTCCTGAATTTAAACCACACAGTATCCCCTTGTTTTGTTTGAAAGACTGCCTCTTAATCTATTTACAGCTTCTGCATGAGCACAATGAAGTGTTCTGGAATTCCCATTCTTTTAATGTTATCCATAATTTGTTATGATCCATACAGGTGAATGCCTTTGCTAGTCAATAAAACACAGGTAAACATCTTTCTGGTATTCTCTGCTTTCAGCCAAGATCCATCTGACATCAGCAATGATATCCCTGGTTCCACATCCTCTTCTGAATCCAGCTTGATTTTCTGACAGCTTCCTGTTGATATACTCCTGCAGCCACTTTTGAATGATCTTCAGCAAAATTTTACTTGCGTATGATATTAATGTTATTGTTTAATAATGTCTGCATTCGGTTGAGTCACCTGTCTTGGGAATAGGCATAAATATGGATCTCTTCCAGTCAGTTGGCCAGGTAACTGTCTTCCAAATTTCTTGGCATAGATGACTGAGCACTTCCAGTGCTACATCCATTTGTTGAAACATCTCAATTGGTATTCCATCAATTCCTGGAGCCTTGTTTTTAGCCAATGACTTCAGTGCAGCTTGAGCTTCTTTCTTTAGTACCATTGGTTCCTGATCATATGCTACCTCCTGAAATGGTTGAACATCGACCAATTCTTTTGGGTATAGTGACTCTGTGTATTCCTTCCATCTTTTGATGCTTCTTGCTTTGTTTAATATTTTCCCCGTAGAATCCTTCAATATTGCAACTCGAGGCTTGAATTTTTTCGCCAGTTCTTTCAGCTTGAGAGACGCTGAGCCTATTCTTTCCTTTTGGTTTTCTGTCTCCAGGTCTTTGCACCTTTCATTATAATATTTTACTTTGTCTTCTTGAGCCGCCCTTTGAAATCTCCTGTTCAGCTCCTTTGCTTCATCATTTCCTCCTTTTGCTTTAGCTACTCAACATTCAAGAGCACATTTCAGAGTCTCTTCTGACACCCATTTTGGTCTTTTCTTTCTTTCCTACCTTTTTAATGACCTCTTGCTTTCTTCATGTATGAAGTCCTTGATGTCATTCCACAACTCATCTGTCTTAGATCATAAATGTTCAATGCATCAGATCTATTCTTGAGATGCTCTCTAAATTCAGGTAGGGTATACTCAAGGTTGTGCTTTGGCTCTTGTGGACTTGTTCTAATTTTCTTCAGTTTCCACTTGAACTTGCACATGAACAATTGATGGTCTTCTCAGCAGTTGGCCCCTGGCCTTGTTCTGACTGACAATATCGAGATTTTCCCATCATCTTTTTTTTTTACAGATGTAGTCGATTTGATTTCTATGTATTCCATCTGGTGAGGTCCATGTGTGTAGTCATCATTTGTGTTGGTGAGAAAAGGTATTTGCAGTGAAGAAGTCGTTGGTCAAACCATAACTAACAATACACAAACACCAATAGATAAGCTAGATGTTATGGATTGAATTGTGTCTCCCCAAAATGTGTATCAATTTGGCTAGGCCATGATTCCTACTATTGTGTGATTGTCCACCATTTTGTCATCTGATATGATTTTCCTATGTGTTGTAAATCCTAACTCTGTGACGTTAATGAGGTAGGATTAGCGGCAGTTATGTTAATGCAGGACTCAATCTACAAGATTAGATTGTGTTTTAAGTCAATCTCTTTTGAGATATAAAAGACAGAAGTGAGCAGAGGGACATGGGGATCTCATACCACCAAGAAACAAGAACCAGAATAGTGCTTCCTTTGGATCTGGGTCCCTGTGCTGAGAAGGTTCTTGACCAGGGAAGATTGATGACGAAGACCTTCCCCCAGAGACAACAAAGAGAGAAAGCCTTTCCTTGGAGCTGGTACCCTGAATTCAGACTTCTAGAGTCCTAGACTGTGAGAGAATAAATTTTTCTTTATTAAAACCATCCACTTGTGGTATTTTTGTCATGGCAGCACTAGATAGCTAAGACACTAAATAACTGGGATCTTCTAAAGATTAAACACTTATGCTCGTCAAAAGACTTCACCGAAAGTGTAAAAAGAGAACCTATGAGCTGGGGAATAAATTTGGCTATGACAAATCCGACAAAGGTCTAATCTCTAAAATCTATAGGAAAATCCAACATCTCTACAACAAAAAGATAAATAATCCAATTAAAAAATGGGCAAAGCATATGAACAGACATTTCACCAAAGAAAATTTTCAGGCAGCTAACAGACACATGAAGGAATGCTCATGATCACTAGCCACTAGAGAAATGCAAATCAAAACTACAATGAGATACAATCTCCCCCCAACATTACTGGCATGAATCAAAAACCAGAAAATAACAAATGTTGAAGAGGCTGCAGGGCGATTGGGACTCTTATGCACTGCTGGTGGGAATAAAAAATGGTAAACCATTTTGGAAAATGATATGGTGATTCCTTAAAAAAACTAGACACAGAAATACCATATGATGCAGCTATCCCACTCCTAGGAATATAACCTAGAGAAATAAGAGCTGTCACATGAGTAGGCATACGCACACCTATGTTCACTGCAGCATTATTCATAATAGCAAAAATATGGAAACAACCTGAGAGCCCATCAACAGATGAACGGATAGACAAACTATATATAGTACATACACACAATGGAATATTAAGCAACAACAAAGAAAAATAATGAATCTGAGAAACATCTCACAACATGGATGAATATGGAGGGCATTATGTTGAGTGAAATAAGTCAATTACAAAAGGACAAATATTATATGAGACCACTCTGATGAAAACTCATGAAAAAGGTTTACCCACAGAAAGAAACAACATTTGATGGTTACGAGGGAGGGAAGAGTGGGGAGGGAAAACACTGACTAGACAATAGATAAGTGGTAACTTTGGTGAAGGGTAAAGAGGTACACAATACTGGAGAAGTCAGCACAACTTGACCAAGGCAAGGTCATGGAAGCCTCATAGATACCTCAAAACTCTCTGAGGGACAGAATCACTGAGCTGAGGGCTGGGGACTATGGTCTTGGGGGGCATCTAGCTCAATTGGCATAACATAGTTTATAAAGAAAATGTTCTTCATCCTACATTGGTGAGTAGTGTCTGGAGTCTTAAGAGCTTGTGAGCAGCCATCTAAGATACTCCACTGATCCCACTCATCTGGAGCAAGGGAAAATGAAGAAAACCAAAGACACAATGGAAAGATTAGTTCAAAGGAGTAATGGGTCACAACTAGCACGGCTTCGACCAGACTGAGTCCAGCACAACTAGATGGTGCCCGGCTACCACCACTGACTGCTCTGACAGGGATCACAGTAGAAGTCCCAGACAGAGCTGGAGAAAAATGTAGAACAAAATTCTAACTCACACACACACAAAAGACTAGACTTACTGGTCTGACAGAGACTAGAGAAACCCCAAGAGTATGGCCCCCAGATCCCCTTTTAATTCAGTACTGAAGTCACTCCTGAGGTTCAACCTTCTACCAAAGATTATTTATTAGATGGGCCCATAAAACAAAACAAGACTAAATGGGCACACCAACTCCAGGGCAAGGACAAGAAGGCAGGAGGGGACCAGAAAGCTGGTAATGGGGAACAAGGTAGAGAATGGGAGAGTGTTGACATGTTGTGCGGTTCGCAACCAATGTCACAAAACAATACGTGTATTAATTGCTTAAGGAGAAACTAATGTGCTCTGTAAACCTTCATCTAAAGCACAGTAAAAAAAAAAAAATCTAACTCACAAAAAAAGACCAGACTTACTAGTCTGACAGAGACTGGAGAAACCTCGAGAGTATGGTCCCCCTTTTAACACAGTACTGAAGTCACTCCTGAGGTTCATCCTTCAGCCAAATATTAGATAGGCCCATAAAACAATATGAGACTAAATGGGCACTCAAGCCCATGGGCAAGGACAAGAAGGCAGGAGGGGACAGGAAGCTGGCAATAGGGAACCCAAGGTCAAGAAGTGGAGAGTGCTGACACGTCATGGGGTTGGCAACCAATGTCACAAAATAATACGTGTATTAATTGTTTAATGAGAAACTAATTTGTTCTGTACACCTTCATCTAAAGCACAACAACAACGACAAAAAACAAAACAAAAAACTTCATTGCTGTTGAGTAGATTCCGACTCACACTGACCTATAGGACAGAGTAGAACTGTCCCATAGGGTTTCCAAGGCTGTAAATCTTTACAGAAGCAGACTGCCACATGTTTAAATAGCCACATGTGGTTAGTAGCTACCACACTGAAAAGCTCAGATCTAAACCATTGTTTCTGATGGTCAGGGTTCCAGGATTGACATCTGTATCTGTTTTACTTGGTTTTTCAAGTTTTTACTGCAGAGGGACAACATGTTGTGTCTGACTAGTCTGCCGTCTTGGCTTAGCCATCTAAATACATTTCTAAATGTGATTTCTAAATATGAATTATAGTACTCAATAGCATGGGCTTACCTATGCAGTTCCTTGCTATCATGAATAATTCTCGGATAAATAGTCTTGTGCCTAAAATTTGATGGACTATCTGATTAGTTATTTGAACCTAGTAATGCTGGGGTAAAGAATATGAATTTTGTGAAAGCTCTTGATACATATTATCACATAATTTCCAGAAATGCTGAAACAGTTTACACTTTTATCTAAAGCTTATGAATATGCTTATCTCCTTAGATTCTCACCAATACTGACTACTACTGGTATACTTATTCTTTAAAATTTACTGACCAAAAAATATATTACACTTTAACTTACATTTTACATTCACTAGAGTGAATACTTTTTTTGTATATTTACTGGAAAATTCTATTTATCCTTTTGCAAACTGTGTGTTTGTATCTCTTGCAAACATTTGATTGGCATGTCTATGTTTTGAAGTAAAGTATTATGATGACATGTGCAAAGACCTGGAGATAGAAAACCAAAAGGGAAGCTCAGCATTTCTCAACCTGAAAGAACTGAAGAAAAAATTCAAGCCTTGAGTTGTAATATTGAAGGATTCTACGGGGAAAACATTAAACAATGCAAGAAGCTTCAAAAGAAGATGGAATACAGAGTCATAATACCAAAAATAAATGGTCAACGTTCAACTATTTCAGGAGGCAGCATATAATCAGGCGCTGATGTACTGAAGGAAGAAGTCCAAACTGCACTGAAGGCATCGGTGAGAAACAAGCCTCCAGCAAATGATAGAATACCAACTGAGATGTTTCAACAGACAGATGCAGTGCTAGAAGTGCTCAGTCAAGTATGCCAAGAAATTTGGAAGACTGCTACCTGGCCAGCCAACTGGAAGAGATCCATGTTTATGCCTATTCCCCAGAAAGGCGATACAATGGAATGCAGAAATTACCAAAGAATATCATTACTATCACATGCAAGAAAAATTTTGCTGAAGATTTTTCAAAAGTGACTGCAGCAGTATATTGATAGGGAACTGCCAGAGATTCAAACCAGATTTGGAAGAGACATGGCACCAAGGATATCACTGCTGATGTCAGATGGATCCTAGCTGAAAGTAGGGAATACCAGAAAGATGTTTACCTGTGTTTTATTGACTATGCAAAGGCATTCAACTGTATGGATTATGACAAATTATGGATAACATTGCAATGAATGGGAATTTCAGAACACTTAATTGTGCTCATGAGGAACCTGTACATAGATCAAGAGGCAGTTGTTCAAACAGAACAAGGGGATACTCCATGGTGTAAAGTCAGGAAAGGTGTGCGTCAGGGTTGTATCCTTTCACCACACTTATTCAATCTGTATGCTGAGTAAATAATCTGAGCAGCTGGACCATATGAAGAAGAATGTGGCATCAGGATTGGAGGAAGACTCATTAACAACCTGCATTATGCAAATGACACAACCTTGCTTGCTGAAAGTGAAGAGGACTTGAAGCACTTACTGAAGATCAAAGACCACAGCCTTCAGTATGGATTACACCTCAACATAAACAAAAGAAAAATCCTCACAACTGGACTAATAAGCAACTTCATGATAAATAGAGAAAAGATTGAAGTTGTCAAGGATTTCATTTTGTTTGGATCCACAATCAACACCCATGGAAGCAGCAGTCAAGAAATCAAAAGATGCATTGCATTGGGCAAATTTGCTGCAAAAGACCTCATTAAAGTGTTGAAAAGCAAAGATGTCACTTTAAGGACTAAGGTGCTCCTGACCCACACCATGGTGTTTTCAACTGCCTCATATGCATGCAAAGGCTGGACAATGAGTAAGGAAGACCGAAAAAGAATTGACGCTTTTGAATTGTGATGTTGGTGAAGAATATTCAGTATATCATGCCAGAAGAATGAACAAGTCTATCTTGGAAGAAGCACAACCAGAATGCTTCTTAGAAGCAAGGATGGTGAGACTAAGTCTCACATACTTTGGACATGTTATCAGGAGGGATCAGTCCCTGGAGAAGGACATCATGCTTGGTAAAGTAGAGGGCCAGTGAAAAAGAGGAAGACCCTCAAGGAGACAGATTGACACAGTGGCTGCAACAATGAGCTCAAGCATAGCAGTGGTTGTGAGGATGGCGCAGGACCGGGCAGTGTTTCATTCTTTTGTAGGTAGGGTCGCTGCCAGTAGGAACTGACTCGATAGCTCCTAACAACGACAGCAAATGTTTTGAATGCAGTATGTCTAATACAGGCTACAGTGGGGAGACTGAAGATTTACGTGCATTGTTGTTATCACACTAAAGTGATAAACAAAACTCTTTGCAAAATAATCTGCCAATATTTGTCAAGAGCTTAACACACGTTGTATGTACTAATCCCGCAATTCCAATTCTCAGACTAATTATAAACAACCAAAAAACCTCTTTGCATTGAGATATATGTTGTTATTTTAAAAACTGAAAATGCTTCCCTGAACTGTATTCTAAAATATCTGAGGAAATAAATTTTAATAGTGAACTATTAAAATATTTACAATGATTGAAAATTGCTAAATACACTTTGGGATATATGCTTAATAGATTATTAAAATAATTAAAACTGATATTTACAAAGAGGTTTCATTATCATAAAAACTATTAACAATATAATTTAATTGAAAATTCTGTATATAAAATTGTACATGTTGTATGACTTTTATCAGGCATAAAAAAGCAAAATAATATGTCAATGAGAATTTTCCCATTGGGCTGGAATTGGTAATAGGGCTCACAGAGGAATAGACGTTAAGTTTCTCCATTTTAAATAGGACTGCCAACAACTGTGGCCAGACACTTAGCCCCTTGGCTTACTCTCAGGTACTACAATAGATCTACTGCTGGAATCACAACCTGACACATGCTTAACAGTAGTTATGAGTCAGAATCCACTCGAAGGCAAAAGGTTTAGGCAACAGAGGGGTAAGAGGGAGTCTCCATGCAGTAGCCCTTTGGGAGTTGCAGTATATTTGCAATTTCCTCCCTCCTTGTTGGGGAGAGACAGGCAAATTCCCTCCCTGAAGTCAAGTAAAGGAGGCACCAAGAAAATTACTCATAAATACAAGATTTTATGAAAGCAGGGAAGATAGAAGTATCATTTCTGTGTATGTAAACTTTTGATAATTTAAATTCAGTTTATTTAATATTGGACAATATTGGCTAACATTAATGAGTACTACATGACCTAGTTTTGAATGTAGTGGACAGGTAACTCAAAGGGAACAACAAATGCTATATTGGATTGTATTGTAACCATGCCATACTGTCACACTTACTGAAGATGGAGCAATAACTTATTATTCAAAATTTAATACTGAGCAGGTGCTAAATTGATCCATAATTTTTATGTGGAAAAATGTATACAAATATGAATAAAAGTAGGAAAGAGGAAGTAACAATTATTAAATACATATGCTTGTTGAATCTTATATTAAAGATAGCCTACAGATAACCATTTAAAAATTATGATTACAATGTGAAATGTCTTTGAATCAATTGACTAATAATCTTTCAAATTCTCCAAAAAGGAAGAGAAATATATTTCAAAATATTAAAGGGGCTCAAATGTTTCTTTCTTATGTGAAATTTGGAAATGTTTTGATGCTAGAGTCTGGATAAATGTATTACTATAGCAATGTATAATTAGGATAAAGGATGTTTAGGAAAATTCAGTTTCAGCAAATTGTTATTGGACAACTGTGCCCCTAAGAAAGGAGCTCCGGTGGTGCAGTGGTTAAAAGCTTAACTGATAACTAAAAGGACACTGGTTTGAATCCACCAGCAGCTCCTCGAGAGGAAGACGTGGCAGTCAGCTTCCATAAAGATTAAGCCTTGGAAACCCTATGACAGTTCTACTCTATCCTATAGGGTCGCTATGAGTTGGAATCAACTTGATGGCAAAGGGTTTGGTTTTTTTGGTTAGGGCACCTAAAGAAATGCAAGATTCCTACAAGGAAATAGTGTGGCCCTAGGCACTTACACAGGAACAGGAGCATCAAAGATTGGGAAGGATTCACAAAGGGAAGGCAAAGGCCACCAAATGAGTCGTATTTCACAATTCTGCCCAGAATCTAACCTGTATTTGCTTATTTGGAAACATTTGTACACATTCCTTTCATCCCAAGTCCCTCCTTTGAGCCTTATGGAAGAGTTCTGAAAAGAACTTCAGTCCTTCAGCTGAAGATCCATATACTCACTGCTCGAGTGATTACCTGAGATCCCCTCAGGTTCTGCACTGTACTATTTTCTGTTCTTTTCTGTCCTGTTTTCCTCAGAATGTCCTTCTTCCTGAGGCTGAAGTGCAGCTTAAAACTGGGAAATGAGTACAACCAAGTCAGCTATGCTAGGAGTGGTTATCTCCAGATTAAGCTCCATTTAACAGCAAACATCTGGGAGGGTTTCATTCCTATTAGAGTGATGCATTCATTTCACTTCCTGCAACTCTAACCAGAACTCATTACCCTATGCCCCTGTGAACTCATTATACCCTTTATCCTCAAAAGATTCAGGCACTTTTCTATTTAGAAAAATTATAATTTCAGAGCCTTTCCCAAACTTAACTACAAATAATGACATAATTTAAACCAAGCCAACCTTCACGTACACACACACACACACACACACACACACGCACACTCAAACACACACACAAGCACACATGCACAAACACACAACGCACACATATAAGACAATTTTTGGTGAACGTGCTCATAACAAAATTATATGATTTGACATGAATATTTAATCCATTCTTTTGCCTCTGAGTGGGATTGTACTTAATGATCCACTCTATAATAGGTCTGTGTTTCTTAGGTATTTCTGATTTATTTTGCCGAACATGATACGAACAGTTAGGAAGTTCTCTTTAATGTGTTGCTACAAGTATTTCTATCTGAATTCCCCATCATCCTTTCTCTTTATTCTGCCACTGAAAACATCATAAATACTTTCCCAGTGTTCTTCTCACAGCTGCCTTCACCTCTTTGTTCTTCAGACTGTAGATGAGGGGATTCAGCATGGGTGTGATCACACTGTACTGCACAGAGAAGATCAACTCAAGGGGTGAGCCTGAGGTTGGCATGAAATAGCGGAGAAAAGCTGACCCATAGAAGAAGATCACTGCAGTGAGGTGAGAGGAGCAGGTGGAGAAGGCCTTGCTTCTGCCGGAGATGGAGGTGATGCTAAGGATGGTGAAGATGATGCAGATGTAAGAGAAAAAAATTAAAAAGAAAGTTATAAGTCCATGTGGGATAATGGACCAGAACATAACACGGAAGTTGGTGGAGACATCAGAGCAAGACAGAAGGAGGATAGAGGGCAACTCACAGCTGTAGTGTGGGATGATATAGGTATCACAGAAGTCCATTTTCATTGCCAGAAGGACATTGATGAGTGTGTCCAGAAAGCCCAGGCCCCATGAGCCACACACAAGCTGCACACACCGCTGTTTACTCAACATCTGTCCATAGAGCAGAGGGTGGCAGATGGCAGCATAGCGGTCATAGGCCATCACGGAGAGAAGACAGACTTCAGTCCCTCCAGTGATAAACACAAAGAATATCTGAGCCAGGCAGCCCCTGACTGCGATGGTTTTCTTCTGAGACAGGAGGTTCTCCAGCATCTTGGGCACGGTGACTGAAGAGAAGCAGAGATCAATAAAAGAGAGGTGACTCAGGAAGAAGTACATGGGTGTGTGGAGGTGAGCATCAGTCCTGATGACCAGCAGCATCATCAGGTTCCCCAGCATGGTCAGGAGGTAAATGCCCAGGAAGAACACAAAGAGTAGAGCCTGGATCTTGGGGTCAGCAGACAACCCGAGAAGGATGAACTCAGTAATGGCGCTGTGGTTCCTCAAGGCCATTTACAAAGTTTTATCCTTAAAAATAATGTAGAAAAGCATGGCAGTGAAATTTCTATTGTCCTCCAACCAATTTTCATGCTGCATTGATTCTCATTTAATACCACAGTCATCCAGAATATACTGGCCAGGTTTTGTGGCAGTCACTCGGAACATAAAGATGGATAAGATACAATGTCTATACTTAAAAAAATCATAGTCCAAAGAAGAACACAAAATAAAAACAAGCAATTAAATCAAAGTGTGATTAACTGTAATGGGAATTTTAAGTTGATTTAGAATAAATCAGTAATGTCATCACATTAAGGTAGCTGAGCAAAAAATTTAAAGGTGAGTATGATGTCTCAGGAGCCCTGGTGGTACAGTGGTTAAGTAAGAGCTTTGCTGCTGACATAAGGTCAGCAGTTCAAATCCACCAGCCGCTCCTTGGAAACCATATGGGGCAGTTCTACTCTGTCTTATAGGGGTGCTATGAGTAGGAATCGACTTAACGGCAATGGGTTTGTTTTTTTGTTTTGATGATGTCTTAGAGGAGTCATGGAATAGAAGCATATTTATATTGAGGTAGCAGTCTAGTCAAAGGATCAGGATTGAGAAATAGAAAGGTATGTTGGATAAAACATGGATATTTCTTAATAGCTGGAGCCCAAAACATGGGTAGACTATGTGGTGCAATGACTAAGGAAGTAGTCTCTTGGGTCTTTTTTTTACATCCAGAAAATTGGAATAATATACCACCCTGTTAGGGTTTTATGAGAATTAAATATGATAATGTATATAAAGTACATTTTAAAAACCAATACAATATTGCTTAGTGTAAATTATCATCAATATTATTTAAGATCATAATTGAAGCCTAAGAAAAATAATAAATACTCATGCAGGATAATCCTCTATCAGAGTTAAAGCTGATCTTGCCATTATTGCTACTTTTTAGGGAAAGGGGTACAATAAAACACTTGAAATCATTGTTCTCGTTTCCATCCTGCCCAGCTGAAAGGCAATATGGCATTTGGAATTGCAATGGAGCCTTCCCTTTAAAAGGACTAAATACCTTGAAGTTACTGAGGGTAATGTCACTCAGAGGTAAAGGGCAGCTAGTCTCAAGAGAGGACAAGGGAAATAGAAGGTGGACCCTCTAACTTCAGCACTGAAATCACTCTCTGGGATGGATGTGCACCTAGTAAAGGGCCAAGCCCCTAGGCAAATAAGGAGGAGGGGATTTGAGATAGTAGCATGACAGGGACCACTCACCCAGCAGAGTAGGGAAGAGGGAAAGGAGGAGTAGAATTTCAGGAACCCGTACTTCTACAATTTTGATAGCTTGCCAGGACACCTAAATTATTATGGAATCACCAGCATCTGCTGCTTCCTGCCCCTACAAAGAGCGATTCTTAATAAATAATTTTTCTTTACAGATTCTAATAAGTCTTCTTAAAATAGAGGGCTAGAACGTTCAGTCCTGTGTATTTCAGTCGTGCAGATATTTGCATTCAGCCTCTGACCTTCATCCCAAGACTCTTTTCTCAGTATTCAACTACTGGACTCTTCCGTGTCCCCTGACTTTGGTTTTGCCCCAACTTTCAGGTCTAGTTTATACAATCCTCTGCCTTTTTGAACACTGAATATTAGGCATCAGTTCCAGCTGTGAGCTGTTGTGCAAGAACAGGACCTTTTGGTCACCTGAAGGATTTATCATGGTAGCCAAGTCCATTTCTTGGTCCTGGCCATTCCTTTGCTGCCCTGTTCCCAATAATCATAAAACCCAGCCAAGGGGAGCTTTGAGTTCCTACTTTTCAACTGTTCAGCCAGCAACGTACCCCTATTCCCCACCCATAACCCAAAAGCATATTACCTGCACATCTTCTCCAAAAGACAATCTGCTCCCTGATGTAGCTGCACCGTCCTGTATTTGATTCAATTACTAGAATAAAAATTATAAAGGATGTATTTTCTATACTTAACAGTATGATTGAGGTTATAAAATTCTGTTGATAATGAAATGTTTTCTTGGATTCTTCACTATTGAAGCGAAATGGCCATATGAGAGTTCTTTCTTTCAGATGGTCTCAAACACCATCACCCTGGCATCTCTTCATTTGTTCCTCTGCTTTTCTTGTCCCTGCCATATATAGGATACTATGGTCTAACTAACCCTCAGAGCAGGTGTGTTTAGGAAGCTTGGGTTGACTTATAAGCATGGGTACCCAAAGGATGGTTGAGGCAATGCTAGTTATTCCCTGTAGTCACAACTTGAAGTCAGGTACTGTAGTCAAGAATTAAGCTGGTTTATAAATACCAGTAGAGTTGTCTTAAGTGTGGTCTTTGGAACATCTGGGTTGAAACAATGACTAGGACAATCAAATGTGAACTCTTGATAAAAAAGTTCAGAGAAGACAGAGAAAGCAATGGGTATTTAACTGTTATAAGAAATAAATATTTTCCAGTTGACACTCTCTGTGTTTTGTTTTCTTTCTGTTATTATCAGGCAATTTCACCTGGGTTAATTTGCTATGTACATGTAAGTTTATGATATAATGAGTAAATAAAAATAACAAATTTAGGCATGACACTACTTATAAAGATAATGCTCTACATTCTACCTTGGTGAGTAGTGTCTGGGGTCTTAAAAGCCTATGAGCGGCCATCTAAGATACTCCACTGGTCTCATCCCTTCGGGAGCAAGGGAGAATGAAGAGAACAGGATACAACAAAAAGATTAGTCCAAAGGACTAATTGTCCACAGCTACCAAGGCCTCCACCGGACTGAGTCCAGTACAGCTAGATGGTGCCCGGCTACCACCACTGACTGCTCTGACCAGGATGACAACAGAGGGTTCTGGACAGAGCTGGAGAAGGATGTAGAGCATAATTTTAACTCCCCCCCAAAAATAAAAAAAAAAAACCCCAGATTTACTGGCCTAAAGAATACTGGAGAAACCTCAAGAGTGTGGCCCCCAGACACCCTTTCAGTTCAGAGGTGAAGTTACCTTCCAGGTTCGATGTTAAGCCTGGGAGTGGACAGCCCAGTAAAACTAAACGGGACTAACGAGGTACAGGAGTCCAGTGACAAATGCCAGAAGGCAGAGGGGGAGTAGGAAACTGATGATAAGGAACACAAATTGAGTAAGGACTCTGTCGATGTGTTGTGAGATTGTTGACCACTGTTATAGGGAACATTTGTAGTAACTATTAAATGGGAGGCTGTTTTGTCCTGTAAGCCTTCATCTTGGGTGAGAATGGCAGCACAATTGGAAGAGCATAGTCAATATCACTTAAATGTGTAAGTAAAAAGTTTTGAAATGGTGTTTAAAAACAAAACAAAACAAATGAGACTAATGAGGTACAGTAGTCCAGTGACAAGGGCCAGAAGACAGAAGGGGACAAGGAAGTCCCCTGGTGATAGGGAACACAAGGTAGAGTAAGGATATTCTTGATGTGTTGTGAGATTGTTAACCATTGTCATAGGGCAACATGTGTAGTAACTGTTAAATGAGAAACTATTTTGTTCTGTAAGCCTTCATCTTAAGTGAGAATAACAGCACAGTTGGAAGAGCGTAGTCAATGTCACTGAACTGTGTATGTAGAAATTTTTGAAACAGTGTATCTTTGGCTATCTGTATTTTCATCAAAAAAAAAAAAAAGGTTGAGAATTTAGAGGCTTAATATGTTGCGGGGTTGTTAACCAATGTCATAAAACAACATGTGTACTACTGTTTCATGAGAAACTATTTGTTCTGTAAGCCTTCACCTGAAGTACAATAAAATATTAAAAAAACAAAACAAAACAAAACAAATTTAAAGGAAAGAAATTCAACAACCACTCATTTGCTGAAACCACTCAATCAAACATTTCTTGTATAATGAATCCATATATATTTCAAATTACACAATAGCTCTATACAAATTTGCATGCTTAGTGATTAAAATTTGTTTAGAGAAGCATTTACCTAAGTATATCATGTACTGAGTCACAATAAAAAACTCACTGCTGTTGAGTCGATTCCGACTCATACTGACCCTATAGGACAGAGTAGAACTGCCCCATAGGGTCTCCAAGCCTGTAAATCTTTATGGACAAGGAATAAGGAAGAAGAAATTGATGCCTTTGAATTATGGTGTTGGTGAAGAATATTGTGTATACCATGGACTACCAAAAGAATGAACAAATTTGAGTTGGAAGAAGTACAGCTATAATTCTCCCTAGAAGCAAGGATTGTGAGAATTTATCTCCCATACTTTGGGCATGTTATCAGGTGGTAACGGTCCCTGGAGGACATGATGCTTGGTAAAGTAGAGAGGGTCAGTGAAAAGGAGGAAGACCCTCAAGGAGATGGATTGCAACAATGGCCTCAAGCATAACAGTAATTTTGAAGATGGCACATGACCAGGCAGTGTTTGGTTCTGTTGTACCTAGGGTCACTGTGAGTCAACGGCACATAACAACAGCAACAATATATGGAAGCAGACTGCCACATCTTTAAATAGCCACATACGGTTTGTAGCTACCCCATTTAACTGCTCATACCTAAAATATTGTTTCTCTATAGGAAATCTACACAAAATTTAAATTGTTTTTATTTCACTTATTTATCTCATTATAAAAGTAATACATATATACATATATATAAAATCTAAGAGTGTTGTATATGAATCATGTACATACACATTTATATACTTTTATATATGTGTGTCTGCCTACGCCTGTAGATGAAAAATATGTATAATATATAAACAGTAGTTATCTTTGCATGGACAGTATTATGTACTATTTTTATTATTTACTCATTTCAAGATAATTATGTTTCTATATTGACTATTTACTAAATTAAGAAAAAATGTGCTAGAACAAAAGTCACAAGGCTCAAGTAAAAGAAACACATAAGTAAGAAAATAAAATGTCCTCTTATTTATCAGATTTTGAGGATACTCTGGTATTTAGGTATTTTTCCTTTAAACCTGTCTATCTGTCTACGTATCTATTTGTCTGTCTGTCCATCTGTCTGCCTGTCTGTCCATCTCTATCTACTTAATTTTCTTCTCAAAATTGATTATACCCTTGATACTCAAATGTAGTCTACAGACAAACATTATTAACATCATCTGGGAACTTATTAGAAATACAGACTCTTAGGCCCCATGCCAGATTTATTGAATATATATTTGCATTCAATCACATTCCCAGGTATTTCATAATGCACATTAAATATTGATAAATAGCAGATTAAATCTGAATTTAGCTTTGTGTCTTTTTAAATTAACATTTTAATATGTAGATTTTCCTTACAGTAAATACTTTTCTAAATGCTGTTTCTAAATATGGATTTTAGTACTCAATAGCATGTGTTTACCTTCATCAAACTACTTAATCAAACTGGTAAGAAGTTAAAGAGCACAGTATATAGGTTTCTTTGCTATCATGAATAAGTGCCTGACAAAAAGTGTTGTACTAAAATTTGATGGAATGTCTGAATACTTTTTTTAACCTAGTAATTCTGGGGTGAAGAATATGAACTTTGTGGAAGTTCTTGATACATATTATCTCATCATTTCCAGAAATGTTGACTCAGTTTACACTTTTGCCTAAAGCTTATGACTATGCTTATCTCTTTAGATTCTCACCAACATTGACTACTACTGGTATACTTATTCTTTAAAATCTATTGATAAAAAATTATAGTACATTTTACATTCACTAGAGTGACTACTTTTAGTATATTTACTGAACAATTCTATTTCTCCTTTTATGAATTGTGTATTTGTATCTCTTGCAAACATTTGATTGGCATGTCTGTTTTTTGAATGCAGAATATCTAACACAGGCTACCGTGGGGAGACTGAGGATTATATACATTGCTGACATCACAGTAAAGTGATAAACAAAACTCTGCAAAATAATCTGCCAATATTTGTCAAGACCCTTAACAAACATTTTATCTACTGATCCAATAATTCCAATTCTCAGACTAATTATAAATACCAAAAAATCTGTTTTTACTAAGATATTTTATATGTCATTTTAAAAACTGAAAATGCTACATCTAACTGTATTCTAAAATATTTGAGGAAATAAATTTTAATAGTAGTGAACTATTAAAATATTTATAATGATGGAAAAATGCTAAATACATTTTGAAATATATGCTTAATATATTGTTAAAATAATTAAAACTGGTATTTACAAAGGGTTTTCATTAACATAAAAAGTACTGACGATATAATTTAAGTAGAAAATCTGCATATAAAATTGTACATGTTGTATGACTTATTAGGCATAAAAAACCAAAATAATATATCAACGGGAATTTTCCTGTTGGACTGGAGTTGATAATAGGGTTCACAGTGGAATAGATATTAAATTTCCCCATTTTAAATAGTACTGTCAACAACTATGGCCAGATACTTATCCCTTTGGCTTACTCCCAGGTGGTACAATAGATCTACCACTGGAATCACTACCCCGACACATACTTAAGAGTACATAAAAGAGTATCTAGGGGACTAGAGGGAAAAGTGGGAGTCTTGATGCCCTAGACCTTGTGGGGAATTGCAGTACATTGGCAATTTCCTCCCCTCATTGTGGGATCAGTGACTTCCCTCCCTGAAGTCAAGTAAAGGAGGCACCAAGAAAATTACTCATAAATACAAGATTTCATGAAAGCAAGGAAGATTGACTTATAATTTTTGTGTATGTACACTCTCAATAATTTAAATTCAATTTCTTTAAAATTGGAAAATATTGACTAACATTAATGAGTACAACATGACCTAGTTAACCTTTTGTTTTTAATATAGTGAAAATATAACTGAATAGGAACAACAAATGCTGTATTGTATTGTATTGTGTCCATGCCATACTGTCATTTGCTGTCCACAGAGCAGTATTTTATTATTCAAAGTTGAACACTGAGCAGGTGTCAAAATGATCCATAATTTTTTAATGCGATAAAATGTATACAAATATGAATAAAAGTAGCAAAAAAAAAGAAGCAACAACTTTTAAAAATGTTTACTTGGTGAATATTTTATTAAAGATAGCCTACTGATAAGCATTTAAAAATTATGACTTCACACCTCTTAGTAGGAAGTTCCTAGGCTCAAAGGCAAAGGATCATAGATTCAGGGGACATTCAGCACAACATATTTCATAAAGACAAAGTTCTGTATCCTACTTTGGTGAGTTGCACCTTGGGTCTTGAAAGTTTACGAGCAGCCATGTAAGACACAACTATTGATCTCGTACCATCTGGAGCAAAGGAGAGTGAAGAAAGCAAAAGACTCAAAGGAGTAATTAGTCAGAAGGACTAATAGACCACATGAACAACACCCTCCATGGCCCAGAGACCAGAAGAACTAGATGGTGGCTGGCTCCACTACGAAACGCTCTGACTGCGATCACAATGGAGGGTGGAGGGTCCCAGACAAAGCGGGAGAAAAACTGTAGGACAAAAAATCAAATTCACATAAAAGACTAGACTTACAGTTCTGACAGAAACTGGAGGAACCCCTAAGACTATGACCTTAAGATGCCCTTCTGATCTGGAACTGAAGCTATTCCTGGAGACCACCTTTCTTCCAAACCATAGACAGACCCATAAAACAAACAATAACACCTGAGAGGAACGTGCTTCTTAGACTAATCAATTATATGAGATCCAAAGAGCAACATTTGCCCAAAAGCAGAGATGAGAAGGGAGGAAAGAGTAGAAATCAGGACAAAAGGAAACTGACACATTGTGGGGAGCTGACAAATTGTGGGGAATGAAACCAATGTTATGAAACATTTTTTGCACACGCTATTGAATGGGAAGCTAATTTGCTCTGTAAACATTCACCTAATACACAATAAAAATTTGAAAATAAAAGAAAAAAATTTATGATTTCAAAGTGAAATACCTTTGAATCAATTGACTAATAATCTTTCAGATTCTCCAAAAGGGAAGAGAAAAATATCCCAAAATACTAAAGGGGCTCAAAGTTTCTCTCCTATAAGAAATTTGGAAACATTTTGATGACAGATTCTAGATAAACGTATTACTACAGAAATGTATAATTAAGATAAAGGACATTTAGGAAAATTCAGTTTCAGCAAGTTGTTATTGGTCAATTGGGCAACTTAGAAATGAGCCCTGGAGGTACAGTGTTTAAGTGCTGGACTGCTAACTGAAAAGACCATAGTTTGAACCCACCAGCTGCTCCTGGAGAAAAGATGTGATGGTGGTCTTCCATAAAGATTACAGCCTTGGAAACCTTATGGGGCAATTCTACTCTGTCCTATAGGGTCGCTAAGAGTCGAAATTAACTTGATGGCAAAGGGTTTGGTCTTTTGGGTTTGGGTACCTAAGGAAGTGCAAGACCTCTTCAAAGAAATAGAGTGGCCCTGGGCACTTAGATAGGAGCAGGAGCATCAAAGATAGGGAAGGATTCACAAAGGGAAGGCAGAGGCCACCAAATGAGTTGTATTTCACAATTCTGCCCAGAATCTAACCTGTACCTACTTATTTGGAAGCATTTGCACACATTCCTTTCATCCCAAGTCCCTCCGCTGAGCCTTACGGAAGTGTTCTGAAAAGACCCATAGTCACTGCTTGAGTGATTACCTGAGATCCACTCAGGTTCTGCATTGTCCTGGTATTTCTATTCTTTCTGTTCTATTTTCCTAAGAGTGCTCTTCTTCCTGAGGCTGTGGGCCCACTTAAAACTGGGAAATGAGTACAACCAGGTCAGCTATGCTAGGAGTGGTTTTCTCCAAAGACCTGAGTTCCCAGATTAAGTACCATGTAACAGCAAACACCTGGGAGGTTTCATTCCTATTTGGGTGACTCATTTATTTCTCTTCCTGCAACTCTAATCAGAATTCATTACCCTATGCCCCTATGAACTCATTATGATCTTTCTCCTCAAAAGATTCAGGCACTTTTCTATTTAGAAAAACTATAGCTTTCAGCACCTTTCCCAAATTTAACTAAAAATAATGGACAGATAATTTACACGAAGTCAATCTTCATACACACACACACACACGCACACACACACACAAGCTCACATGCACAAACACACAACACAAACATATAAGACAATCATTGGTGAACATGCTCATAACAAAATTTTATGATTTGACATGAATATTTAATCCATTCTTTTGCCTCTGAGTGGGATTGTACTCAATGATCCACTCTATAATAGGTCTGTGTTTCTTTCTTAGATATTTCTGATTTATTTTGCCAGATATGATATGGACAGTCAGGAAGTTCTCTTTAATACCTTGCTACAAGTATTTCTATCTGAATTCCCCATCATCCCTTCTCTTTATTCCACCACTGAAAACATCGTAAATAATTTCCCAGTGTTCTTCTCACAGCTGCCTTCACCTCCTTGTTCTTCAGACCGTAGATGAGGGGATTCAGCAAGGGTGTGATCACACTGTACTGCACAGAGAAGATCAACTCAAGAGGTGAGCCTGAGGTTGGCATGAAACAGCGGAGAAAAGCTGACCCATAGAAGAAGATCACTGCAGTGAGGTGAGAGGAGCAGGTGGAGAAGGCCTTGCTTCTGCCGGAGATGGAGGTGATACTAAGGATGGTGAAGATGATGCAGACATAGGAGAAAAAGATTGAAAGGAAAGTTATAAGTCCATGTGGGATGGTGGAACAGAGCATAACAAGGAAGTTGGTGGAGACATCAGAGCAAGACAGAAGGAAGATAGACGGCAACTCACAGCTGTAGTGTGGGATGATGTAGCTATCACAGAAGTCCATTTTCATTGCCAGAAGGACATTGACGAGTGTGTCCAGAAAGCCCAGGCCCCACGAGCCACACACAAGCTGCACACACCGCTGTTTACTCATCATCTGGCCATAGAGCAGAGGGTGGCAGATGGCAGCATAGCGGTCATAGGCCATCACAGAGAGAAGACAGGCTTCAGTCCCTCCAGTGATAAACACAAAGGCTATCTGAGCTAGGCAGCCCCTGACTGAGATGGTTTTCTTCTGAGACAGGAGGTTCTCCAGCATCTTGGGCACGGTGACCGAAGAGAAGCAGAGATCAATAAAAGAGAGGTGACTCAGGAAGAGGTACATGGGTGTGTGGAGGTGAGCATCAGTCCTGATGACCAGCAGCATCATCAGGTTCCCCAGCATGGTCAGGAGGTAAATGCCCAGGAAGAGCACAAAGAGTAGAGCCTGGATCTTGGGGTCAGCAGACAACCCGAGAAGGATGAACTCGGTAATGGCGCTGTGGTTCCACAAGGCCATTTACAAAGTTTTATCCTTAAAAATAATGTAGAAAAGCATGGCAGTGAAATTTCTATTGTCCTCCAACCAATTTTCATGCTGCATTGATTCTCATTTAATACCACAGTCATCCAGAATATACTGGCCAGGTTTTGTGGCAGTCACTCAGAACATAAAGATGGATTAAGATACAATGTCTATACTTAAAAAAATCATAATTCAAAGAAGAACACAAAAATAAAAACAAGCGATTAAATAAAAATGTGATTAACTGTAATGGGAGCTCCAAGTGTGATTTAGAACAAGTCAGTAATGTCAGCACATTGAAGGTAGCAGAGCAAATTTTTTAAGGGTCATTGACTTGACAGCTACTTGTTTGGATGATATGTCTGAGACAGGGAATGGAAGCACGTTTATATTGAGGTAACGGTCTAGTCAAAGTATCAGGATTGAGAAATAGCAATGTCTGTTTGAGGAAACATGGATTTTTTTTTGTTTTGTTTTGTTTTGCTCAATGCTCCTAATGTAATTCTCAATGAATATTTTATTGAATTGTTTCAATTACATAGTCAATATTTTAATTTATTATTATTTTTTAAATTGTGCTTTAGGTGAAAGTTTACACTCATGTTAATTTCCCATATAAAAATTTATACACATATTGTTTCGCGACATTAGTTGCAATCCCCACAGTATGACAGCATATATCACCTTTCCACCCTAGCTTCCCTGTGTTCATTCAAGCAGTTCCTGTCCCTTCCTGCCTTCTCATCCTGCCTCCAGACAGGAGTCACCCATTTGGTCTTGTATATCTGATAAAACATGGGTATTTCTCAATAGCTAAAGCCGAAAATGTGGGTAGACAATGTGGTGCAACGAATAAGGATATAGGCTTTTGGGCCTTTGTTTACATTCTGAAATAGGGAATAATATACCACCCTGTTAGGATTTTATGAGAATTAAATATGATAATATATATAAAGTACATTTTAAAAACCTATGCAATATTGCTCAGTATAAATTATCATCATTATTGTCATCATTATTATTTCAGATCATAATTGAAGCCTAAGAAAAATAATAAATCTTTATGCAGGATAATCCTCTATCAGAGTTAATGCTGTTCTTGCCATTGTTGCTACTTTTTAGGGAAAGTGGTGTAATAAAGTTATTTGAAATCAATAAAGGCAGCTGCTCTCCTTTTCCATCCTCCCCAGTTGAAAGGCAGTTTGGCGTATGGAATCGCAATGGAGCCTTCACTTTGGAATGACTAAATACCTGGAAGTTACTGATGGTAATGTAACTCAGAAGTAAAGGGCACCCAGTCTCAAGAGAAGACAAGGGAAAGAGAAGGTGGAGCCCCTAACTCCAGCACTGAAATCACTTTTTGGGATGGATGTGCACCTTGTAAAGGGCCAAGCCCCTAGGCAAATAAGGAGGAGGGGATTTGAGATAGTATACCATGACACGGACCACTCACCCAGCAGAGTAAGAAAGAGGGAAAGGAGGAGTAGAATTTCAGGAACCCATACTCCTACAACTTTGATAGCTTGCCAGGACACCTAAATTATTAGGGAATCTCCAGCATCTGCTGCTTCCTGCACCTATAGAAAGAGGTTCTTAATACATAATTTTTCTTTACAGATTCTAATAAGCCTTCTTGAAATAGAGGGATAGAACTTTCAGTCAGTTGTTGCAGATATTTGCATTCAGTTTTTGACCTTCGTCCCAACACAATTTTCTCAGTATTCAAGTACAGGACTCCTCCATAACCCTTAATCTTGGTTTTGCCCCCCAGATTTCAGGTCTGATTTATACAATGCTCTGCCTTTTTGAACACTAAATGTTAGTCATCCGTTTCAGCTGTGATCTGTTGTGCAAGAATCACATCATTTGTTCACCTGTAGGACTTATCATTGTAGCTAAGTCCATTTCCTGGTCCTGGCCATTCCTTTGCTGCCCGGTTCCCAATAATCATAAAACCCAGCCAAGGGGAACTTTGAGTTCCTACTTTTCAACCATTCAGCCAGCAACACATCCCTATTCCATATTCATAACCCAAAGACATATTACCTGCACATCTTCTCCAAAAGACAATCTACTCCCCAATGTGGATGCACAGTCCTGTATTTGATTCATTTACTAGAATAAAAATTATAGAGGATGTATTTTCTATACCTGGCTTT
This sequence comes from Dugong dugon, assembly GCA_030035585.1. Taxonomy (NCBI): domain Eukaryota; kingdom Metazoa; phylum Chordata; class Mammalia; order Sirenia; family Dugongidae; genus Dugong; species Dugong dugon. Next base: position 150,840,118 of record CM057465.1, read on the forward strand.
ATGACTGAGGTTATAAAATTCTGTTGATAATGAAATGTTTTCTTGGATTCTTCCCTACTGAAGTGAAATGGCCACATGAGAGTTCTTTCTTTCAAATGGTCTCAAACACCATCACCCTGGCATCTCTTCATTTGTTCCTCTGCTTTTCTTGTCCCTGCTGTATGTAGGATACTATGGTCTAACTAACCCTCAGAGCAGGTGTGTTTAGGAAGCTTGTGAGTTGACTCATAGGCATCAGTAACCCAGAGGACGGCTGAGACAATGCTAGTTATTCCCTGTAGTCATAACTTGAAGTCAGACACTGTAGTCAAGAATTAAGCAATTTTATAAATACCAGTAGGGTTCTTTCAAGTGTGATCTTTGGAACTTCTGGGTTGAAGCATTGACTAGGACAATCAAATGTGCACTCTTGATAAAAAAAAATGTTCATGGGAGACAGAGAAAGCAATGGGTATTTAACTGTTATCCTTGTAAGAAATAAATATTTTTTAGTTGACACTCTAAGTGTTTCGTTTTCTCTCTGTGATTATCAGGGAATTTCACCCAGGTTAATTTGCTGTGTACATGCAAGTGTATGATCAAATGAGTAAATTAAATTAACAAATTTAAAGGAAAGAAATCAAATAACCAGGCATTTGCCTAAACCTAGCAACCAAACTTTTCTTGTATAATGAATCCATATATATTTCAAAATACACAATAGCTAAATACAAATTTGCATGCTTCGTGATTAAGATTTATTTAGAGAAGCAATTAGTTAAGTGTATCATGTATTGAGTCACAATAAAAAACTCACTGCTGTCGAGTCGATTCCTACTCATACCGACCCTATAGGACAGAGCAGAGCTCCCCCATATAGTTTCCAAGGCTGTAAATCTTTACAGACAATGAATAAGGAAGACCAAAGAAGACTTGATGCCTTTGAATTATATTGTTGGCCAAGAATATTGACTATACCATGGACTACCAGAACAATGAACAAATAGGAGTCACAAGAAGTACAGCCAGAATGCTCCTTAGAAGCAAGAATTGCAAGAATTCATCTCACATACTTTGGGCATGTTATCAAGAAGGACCATTCCCTGGAGAAGGACATCATGCTTGGTAAAGTAGAAGGTCAGTGAAAAAGAGGAAGACCCTCAAGGAGATGGATTGACAAAGTGGCTGTGACAATGGGCTCAAGCATAACAACGATTTTGGGGATGGCACAGAACCAGGCACTGTTCCGTTCTGTTGTACGTACGGACGTTATGAGTTGAAGGCACTTAACAGCAACAACAACAAATCTTTATGGAAGCAGACTGCCACTTCTTTAAATAGCCACAAATTCTTAGTAGCTACCACATTGAACAAGTCAGATCTAAAACATTGTTTCTCTATAGGAAATCTGTGTAAAATTTAAATTATTTTTATTTCACTTATTTAAATCATTATAAAAGTTATACATATATATTTATATCTATAATCTAAGAGTGTTGTATGTGAATCGTGTCCACATGTTTATATATTTTTATGTATGTGTGTCTGCGTATACCTGTATATGAAAAATATGTAAAACAGTATATAGTAGTTATCTTTGGATGGACATTCTTATGTATTATTTCTGTTATTTACTCTTTTAAAGTGAATTCTCTACATTTCTGTATTGAATATATACTAAATTAAGAAAAAAAGGTGTTACAACAAAACTAGCACAGGCTCAAGTAAGAGAGAAATGCATAAATAAGAAAGTAAAATGCCCTCTTATCACATTTAGAGAATACTCCGGGATTTAGGTACTTTTCCTTTTTAAACTTGTCTATCTATTTATATATCTATTTGTCTATCTATCTACTTAATTTTGTTCACAAAATTGATTACATCCTCAATACTCAAATATAGTCTAGACAACAGCATTATTAACACCAGCTGGGAACTTATTAGAAATACGGACTCTTAGGCCCCATGCCAGATTTATTGAACATGGATTTGCATTCAATCACATTCCCAGGTATTTCATATGTACATTAAATACTGATAAACAGTGGATTAAATCTGAATTTAGCTTTGTTTCTTTTTATATTAGCATTTTAATATGTAGATTTGCCTTACGTTAAATACTTTTCTAAATGTTATATCTAAATACGGTTTTAGTACTCAATAGCATGTGTTTACCTTCATCAAACTACTTAATCAAACTGGTAAGAAGTGAAAGAGCACAGTATACAGGTTTCTTTGCTATCACGAATAACTGTCTGATAAATAGTGTTGTACCAATATTTGATGGAATATCTGAACACTTTTTTTCAACCTAGTAATTCTGGGGTAAAGAATATGAACTTTGTGAAAGCTCGTGATAGATATTATCACATCATTTCCAGAAATGTTGAACCAGTTTACACTTTTGCCTAAAACTTATGAATATGCTTATCTCTTTAGATTCTCACCTACATTGACTACTACTGGTATACTTATTCTTTAAAATTTATTGACAAAAAATTATATTTTGACTTACGTTTTACATTCACTAGAGTGAATACTTTTGGTATATTTACTGGACAATTCTATTTCTCGTTTTGTGAATTGTGTATTTGTATCTCTTTCAAGCATTTGATTAGCATGTCTATGTTTTGAATGCAGTATATCTAATGCAGGTTACAGTGGGGAGACTGAGGATTACATACATTGCTGACATCACAGTAAAGTGATAAACAAAACTCTTTGCAAAATAATCTGCCGGTGTTTTTCAAAATGCTTAACAAACATTATATGTACTAATATAATAATTCCAATTCTTAGTCTAACTATAAATACCAAAAAAACTCTTTGTACTGAGATATTTTATATATTGTTATTTTCAAAACTAAACATGCTACTTTGAACTGTATTCTAAAATATTTGAGGAAATAAATTTTAATAGTGAACTATTAAAATATTCACAATGATGGAAAATTGCTAAGTAAACTCAGAATATATGCTCAATAGATTATTAAAATACTTAAAACTGGTATTTACAAAGGGTTTTCAATAACATAAAAGGTACTGACAGTAAAATTTAAGTAAAAAATCTGCATATAAAATTGTACATGCTGTATGACTTTTATTAGGCATAAAAAAGCAAAATAATATGTCAATGAGAGTTTTCTTGCTGGGCTGGAATTGGTAATAGGGCTCACAGTGGAACAGATGCTGAATTTCCTCATTTTAAATAGAACTGGAAACAACTGTGGCCAGACACTTATCCCCTTGGCTTACTGTCAGATGGTACAATAGATCTACTGCTGGAATCACTACCCCGGCACATACTTAACAGTACATAAAAGGAATTCTAGGGGACTAGAAAGAAAGAGGAAGTCTTGGTGCCCAGCCCTTGTGGGGAATTGCAGTACATTGGCAATTTCCTCCCCTCCTTGTGGAGGATAGATGGTGACTTCCCTCCCTGAAGTCAAGTAAAGGAGGCACCAAGAAAATTACTTACAAATACAAGATTTCATGAAAGCAAGGAAAATTGACATATTTCTGTGTATGTAAATTTTGATAATTTAAGTTAAATTTCTTTAAAATTGGAAAATATTGGCTAACATTAATGAGTATAACATGACCTAGTTAACCTTTTGGTTTTAATATAGTGCAAAGGTAACTGAAAGGTAACAACAAATGCCGTTCTGTATTGCATTGTATCCATGCCATACTGTCACACTTGCTGTCGACAGAGCAATACCTTATTATTCGAAATTGACAACTGAGCAGGTGCTAAAATGATTCATAATTTTTATGTGGTAATATGAATAAAAGTAGCAAAAAAGGAAGCAACACTTTTTAAAAATATATGCTTAGTGAATATTATAGTAAAGATAGCCTACTGATAAGCATTTAAAAGTTATGACTTCATGCCTCGCAGGAAGAAGTTCCTAGACTCAAAGGTGAAGGACCATATAGACTCAGGGGACATCTGTGTCAATTGGCATAACATATTTTATAAAGACAAAGTTCTGCATCTTACTTTGGTGAGTTTCATCTGAGGACTTAAAAGCTTACGACTGGCCATGTAAGACTCAACTATTGGTCTCTTATGATTTGGAGCAAAGGAGAGTGAAGAAAGTCAAAGACACAAAGGAGTAATTAGTCCAAAGGACTAATGGCTCACATGAACCACTCCCTATACCACCTAAAGACCAGAAGAACTAGATGGTGCCTAGCTACAACTACCAACCACTCTGACTGGGATTGCAACAGAGGGTCCCACACGAGCTGGAGAAAAATTGTAGAACAAAAAATCAAATTCACAGAAAAGATCAGACTTACTCGCCTGACAGACTGGAGGAGCCCCCAAGACTGTGGCCCTAAGACAACCTTCTGACCTGGAACTGAAGCTATTCCTGGAGACCACCTTTCTGCCAAACCATAGACAAACCCATAAAATAAACAGTAACACCTGAGAAGAACATGCTGCTTAGAATAATCAATTATATGAGATCCAAAGGGCAACATTTGCCCAAAAGCAAAGATGAGACGTGCAGAAGGGACAGAAATCAAGACAAAAGGAAACTGGGAATCTAGGACCAAAATGAGGAAAGAGCTGACACATTGTGGGGAATGAAACCAATGTCATGGAACACCTTTTGTACACACTATTGAAGGGGAAACTAATTTGCTTTGTAAACTTTCACCTAATACATAATAAAAAATTTAAAATAAAAGAATAAAAATTATGATTTCAAAGTGAAATGCCTTTGAATCAATTGACTAATAATCTTTGAAATTCTCCCAAAGGGAAGAGAAAAATACCCTAAAATACTAAACGGGCTTAAATCTTCCCCTCCTGTATCAAATTTGGAAGTGTTTTCATGATACAGTCTAGACAAATTTATTACTATAGAAATGTATAATTAGGATAAAGGACATTTAGGAAAATTCAGTTTCAGCAAACCGTTATTGGACAATTGGATAACTTAGAAAGGAGACCTGGTGGTACAGTGGTTAAGTTCTCGGCTGCCAACTGAAAGGATGACGGTTTGAACCTATCAGCCTCGCCTCAGGAGAAAGATGTGGCAGTCGGCTTCCATAAAGATTACAGCCTTAGAAACCCTGTGGGGCAGTTCTACCCTGTCCTATAGGGTCACTATGAGTCAGAATCAACTCGATGGCAAAGGGTTTGGTTTTTTTCGTTTGGGCACCTAAGGGCCCCTATGAACTCATTATGACCTTTCTCCTCAAAAGATTCAGGCACCTTTCTATTTAGAAAAACTATAGCCTTCAGTGCCTTTCCCAAACTTAACTACAAATAATGACAGATAATTTACACCAAACCAAACTTCGTACACACACACATGCAAACATACATGCACACAACGATGCACAAACGCACAACACACGAGAGAATTATAGGTGAACATATTCATAACAAAATTTTACAGTTTGACAAGAATATTTAATTCATTCTTTTGCTTCTGAGCGGTGCTGAACTCAATGATATACTTAATAATAGGTCTGTGTTGCTTTCTTAGCTATGTCTGATTTATTTTGCTGAAGTTTTTATCATGAGCAGTCAGGAAGTTCTCCTTAGTGTCTTGCTACAAGAATTTCTATCTGAATTCCCCATCATGACCTTTCTTTACTCTACCATGGAAAACATTGTAAATACTTTCCCAGTGTTCTTCTCACAGCTGCCTTTACCTCCTTGTTCTTCAGACCGTAGATGAGAGGATTCAGCATGGGAGTGATGACACTGTACTGCACAGAGAAGATCAACTCAAAAGGTGAGCCTGAGGTTGGCATGAAACAGCGGAGAAAAGCTGACCCATAGAAGAAGATCACTGCAGTGAGGTGAGAGGAGCAGGTGGAGAAGGCTTTGCTTCTGCCGGAGATGGAGGTGATGCTAAGGATGGTGAAGATGATGCAGATGTAAGAGAAAAAAATTAAAAAGAAAGTTATAAGTCCATGTGGGATAATGGACCAGAACATAACACGGAAGTTGGTGGAGACATCAGAGCAAGACAGAAGGAGGATAGAGGGCAACTCACAGCTGTAGTGTGGGATGATATAGGTATCACAGAAGTCCATTTTCATTGCCAGAAGGACATTGATGAGTGTGTCCAGAAAGCCCAGGCCCCATGAGCCACACACAAGCTGCACACACCGCTGTTTACTCAACATCTGTCCATAGAGCAGAGGGTGGCAGATGGCAGCATAGCGGTCATAGGCCATCACGGAGAGAAGACAGACTTCAGTCCCTCCAGTGATAAACACAAAGAATATCTGAGCCAGGCAGCCCCTGACTGCGATGGTTTTCTTCTGAGACAGGAGGTTCTCCAGCATCTTGGGCACGGTGACTGAAGAGAAGCAGAGATCAATAAAAGAGAGGTGACTCAGGAAGAAGTACATGGGTGTGTGGAGGTGAGCATCAGTCCTGATGGCCAGCAGCATCATCAGGTTCCCCAGCATGGTCAGGAGATAAATGCCCAGGAAGAACACAAAGAGTAGAGCCTGGATCTTGGGGTCAGCAGACAGCCCTAGGAGGATGAACTCGGTGATGGTACTGTGGTTCCTCAAGGCCATTTACAAGGTTTCATCTCTAAAAAAATGATATACGGAAACTTGACAGTGAGATTTCTGTTGTCCTCCAACCAATTTTCACACTACATTGATTCTCATTTACTATCACAATCATCCAGAAAATATGGGCCAGTTTTTGTGGCAGTTACTCCAAAAATAAATTGGATAAGATACAATGCCTATACTTTAAAAAATCGTTTTTCAAAGAAGAACACAGAAACAAAACAAGCAATTAAATCAAAGTGTGATTAACTTATGGGAGCTCTAAGTGTGATATAGAACAAGTAAGTAATGTAAGCATATTGAAGGTAGATGAGCAAAAATTTTCAAGGTGAGTATGATGTGTCAAAGGAGTCAGGGAATGGAAGCACATTTATACTGAGGTAGCAGTCTAGTCAAAGGATCAGGATTGAGAAATACCAAGGTATGTTTGATAAAACATGAGGATTTCTCAATAGCTGGAGCCCAAAACATGGGTAGACAATGTGGTACAATGACTAAAGCTATATGTTCTTGGATCTTTGTTTATATTCAGAAAATTGGAATAATATACCACCCTGTTAGGGTTTTATGAGAATTAAATATAACATATTTAAAGTACATTTTAAAATCCAAGACAATATTGCTCAGTATAAATTATCATCATTATTATTTGAGATCATAACTGAAGCCTAAGAAAAATAATAAATCCTCATGCAGGATAATCCCCTAACAGAGTTAATGCTGTTCTTGCCACTGTTGCTACTTTTTAGGGAAAGTGGTGTAATAGAGTCATTTGAAATCAATAAAGGCAGCTGCTCTCCTTTTCCATCCTCCCCAGTTGAAAGGCAAGTTTGGCGCATGGAATTGCAATGGAGACTTCACTTTAGAACGACTACACTCCTGGAAGTTACGAGAGTAATGTCACTCAGAGGTAAAGGGCACCCAGTCTAAAGAGAAGACAAGGGAAAGAGAAAGTGAACCCCCTAACTCCAGCACTGAAATCACTTTCTGGGATGGATGTGCACCTTGCAAAGGGCCAAGCCTCTAGGCAAATAAGGAGGAGGGGATTTGAGATAGTACCATGACATGGACCACTCACCCAGCAGAGTAAGAAAGAGGGAAAGGAGGAGCAGAATTTCAGGAACCATTGCTCTTGGAAATTTGATAGCTTGCCAGGACACCTAGATTATTATGGAATCACCAGCATCTGCTGCTTCCTGCCCCTATAGAAAGAGGTTCTTAATACATAATTTTTCTTTACAGATTTTAGTAAGCCTTCCTGAAATAGAAGGATAGAAAATTCAGTCCTGTATGTCTTGGTTGTGCAGATATTTGCATTCAGCCTTTGAGCTTCATCCCAAGACTCTTTTCTCAGTATTCAAGTACTGGACTCTTCCATGTCCCTTGACTTCGGTTTTGCCCCAACTTTCAGGTCTAGTTTATACAATCCTCTGGCTTTTTGAACACTGAATGTTAGCCATCAGTTCCAGCTGTGAGCTGTTGTGCAAGAATTGGACCTTTTGGTCATCTGTTGGATGTATCATGGTAGCTAAGTTCATTTCCTGGTCCTGGCCACTCCTTTGGTGCCCTGTTCCCAATAATCCCAAAACCCAACCAAGGGGAACTTTGAGTCCATACTGTTCAACTGTTCAGCCAGCAACACATCCCTATTCCCTTCCTATAACTCAAATACATATTACCTGCGCATCTTCTCCAGAAGACAATCTACTCCCCGATGTGGATGCACGGTCCTGTATTTGATTCAATTACTAGAATAAAATCTATAGAGGATGTATTTTCTATACCTGGCTCTATGATTGACATTATGAAATTCTGTTGATAATGAAATATTTTCTTGGATTCTTCACTATTGAAGTGAAATGGCCACATGAAAGTTCTTTCTTTCAAATCGTCTCAAACACCGTCACCCTGGCATCTCTTCATTTGTTCCTCTGCTTTTCTTGTCCCTGCCATATATAGGATACTATGGTCTAACTAACCCTCTGAGCAGGTGTGTTTAGGAAGCTTGTGAGTTGACTCATAGGCATCAGTAACCCAGAGGACGGCTGAGACAATGCTAGTTATTCCCTGTAGTCATAACTTGAAGTCAGACACTGTAGTCAAGAATTAAGCAATTTTATAAATACCAGTAGGGTTATATTAAGTGTGGCCTTTGGAACTTCTGTGTTGAAACAATGACAAGGGCAATCAAATGTTAACTCGATTAAAAAAAAAAAAAAAGTTCATAGGAGACAGAGAAAGAAATGTGTATTTAACTGTTATCCTTATAAGAAATAAATGCTTTTCAGTTGACAATCTTTTATTTTCTCTCTATGATTATCAGGAAATTTCACCCAGGTTAATTTGTTGTGTACGTATAAGCTTATGATCAAATGAGTAAATAAAAATAACAAATTTAAAGGAAAGAAATCCAATAATCAGTCATTTGCAATGACAAATCTTATAATGAATCCATGTATATTTCAAATTACACAATAGCTCTATACAAATTTGCATGCTTAGAGATTAAGATTTATTTTGAGAAGCATTTACTTAAGTGTATCATATACTGAGTCACAATAATAAACCCACTGCTATTGAGTCAATTCTGACTCATACCAACCAATTGGACAGAGTAGAACTACCCTATAGGGTTTCCAAGGCTATACATCTTTACGGACAATGAATAAGGAAGACCAAAGAAGAATTGATGCCTTTGAATTAGGGTGTTGGACAAGAATATTGACTATACCATGGACTGCCAGAACAATGAACAAATCTGAGTTGGAAGCCAGAATGCTCCTTAGAAGCAAGGATGGAGAGAATTCATCTCACATACTTTGGACATGTTATTGGGAGGTACCAGTCCCTGGAGAAGGACATCATGCTTGGTAGAGGGTCAGCGAAAAAGTGGAAGATCATCAAGGAGATGGAGTGACACAGCGGCTGCTACAACGGGCTCAAGCATAACAAGGTTGTGAGGATGGTGCAGGACTGGGCAGTGTTTCATTCTATTGTACATAGGGTAGCTATGAATCGATGACATCTAACAACAACAAATTTTTATGGAAGCACATTGCCACATCGTTAAATAGTCACAAATGGTTAGTAGCTACCACATTGAACAGCTCAGATCTAAAACTTTGTTTCTCTATAGGAAACCTATGCAAAATCAAAATTATTTTTATTTCACTTATTTATCTCATGACAGCTTTGTTGGAGCCCTGGTGGCGCAGTGGTTAAAGAGCTCAGTTGCTAACCAAAAGTTAGGCAGTTCGAATCTACCAGCTGCTCCTTGAAAATCCTAAGGGGCAGTTATACTCTGTCCTATAGGGTTGCTGTGAGTTGGAATCCAATGGACGGCAATGGGTTTATACCTGTAAATTCTGAGAGTGTTGTATATGAATCATGTACATACACATTTATATATTTTTGTATATGTGTATCTGTGTATAGCTGTATATGAAAAATATGTACCAAGTATAAATATTAATTATCATTGGATGGGCAGTATTGCATATTATATTTATTATTTACTCTCTTCAAGAGAATTTTCTGTTTCTATGTTGAATATCTACTAAATTAAGAAAGAAGATGTTAGAACAAAAGTAGTACAAGCTCAAGTAAAAGCTAAAAATGCATGAATAAGAAAATAAATGCCCTATTATTTATCACATTTAGAGAACACTCTGATATTCAGGTATTTTTCCTTTAAACCTGTCTACCTCTCTGTCTGTCTATGTATCTATCTACCTATCTACTTAATTTTGTTCTCAAAATTGATTACACCCTTGATACTGAAATACAGCCTACAGACCAGCATTTTATTAACACCATCTGGGAACTTATTAGAAATACAGACTCTTATGCCCTATGCCAGATTTATTGAATTTAGATCTGCATTCAGTCACATTCCCAGCTACTTCTTATGCACATTAAATATTGATAAAAGGAAGATTAGTTTTGTGTCTTTTAAATTAGCATTTTAATATGTAGATTTTCCTTATGGTAAATACTTTTCTAAATGTTATTTCTAAATATGGATTTTAGAACTCAGTAGCATGCGTTTACCTTCATCAAACTACTTAATCAAACTGGTAAGAAGTTAGCACAGTATACAGGTTTCTTTGCTATCATGAATAACTCTCTGAGAAATAGTGTTGTACCTAAAATTTGATGGAATGTCTGAATACTTTTTTTAACCTGGTAATTCTGGATAAAGAATATGAACTTTGTGACAGCTCTTGATACATATTATCTCATCATTTCCAGAAATGCTGAACCAGTTTCCACTTTTGCCTAAAACTTATGAATATGCTTATCTCTTTAGCTTCTCACCAACACTAATACTGGTATACTTATTCATTAAAATTTATTGATCAATAATTATATTACATTTTAACTTACATTTTAGCTTCACTAGAGTGAATACTTTTGGTATATTTACTGAACAATCCTATTTCTCCTTTTGTAAATTGTGCATTTGTAGCTCTTGCAAACATTTGATTGGCATGTCTGTGTTTTGAATGCAGTATATTTAACACAGGCTACAGTGGGGAGACTGAGGATTTATATACATTGCTGGCATCACAGTAAAGTGATAAACAAAAGCTTTTGCAAAATAATCTGCCAATATTTGTCAAGATGTTTACAAACATTATATGTACTGATCCAATAATTCCAATTCTCAGACTAATTATAAATACCAGAAAAACTCTTTGTAGTGAGATATTCTATATATTGTTATTTTCAAAACTGAAAACACTACCTTGAACTGTATTCTAAAATACTTGAGGAAATAAATTTTTATTTTTATCTTTATTTTATTGTACTTCAGGTGAAGGCTTACAGAACAAATAGTTTCTCATGAAACAGTAGTACACATGTTGTTTTATGACATTGGTTAACAACCCCACAACATATTAACCCTCTAAATTCTCAACTTTTTTTTTTTTTTTTTTTGGTGAAAATACACACAGCCAAAGATACACCATTTCAAAAATTTCTACATACACAGTTCAGTGACATTGACTACGCTCTTCCAATTGTGCTGTTATTCTCACTTAAGATGAAGGTTTACAGAACAAAATAGTTTCTCATTTAACAGTTACTACAAATGTTGCCCTATGACAATGGTTAACAATCTTGCAACACATCAACAATATCCTTACTCAATCTTGTGTTCCCTATCACCAGCTTCCTTGTCCCCTTCTGCCTTCTGGCCCTTGTCACTGGACTCCTGTACCTCGTTAGTCTCATTTGGTTTTATGGGGCTGTCCACTCAGAGGCTGAACAGTGAACCTTGGAGGTAACTTCACCACTGAGCTAAAAGGGTGTCTGGGGGCCATACTCTCGAGGTTTCTCCAGTCTCCTTTAGGCCAGTAAATCTTGTCTTTTTTTTTTTTGTGAGTTAGAATTATGCTCTACATCCTTCTCCAGCTTTGTCCAGAACCCTCTGTTGTGATCCTGGTCAGAGCAGTCAGTGGTGGTAGCCGGGCACCATCTAGCTGTACTGGACTCAGTCCGGTGGAGGCCTTGGTAGCTGTGGTCCATTAGTCCTCTGGACTAATCTTTTCCTTGTATCCTGTTCTCTTCATTCTCCCTTGCTCCCGAAGGGATGAGACCAGTGGAGTATCTTAGATGGCCACTCACAGGCTTTTAAGACCCCAGACACTACTCACCAAGGTAGAATGTAGAGCATTGTCTTTATAAGCTGTGTCATGCCAATTGAGCTAGATGTTCCCTGAGACCATAGTCCCCACAGCCATCCGCCCAGCAACTCAGTCCCTCAGGGAGTTTGGATGTGTCTATGGGGCTTCCATGACCTTTCCTTGTACAGGTTGTGCTAGTTTCCCCTATATTGTATACCGTCTCACTCTTCACCCAAGATACCACTTATCTATTGCGTATTTATATTCCCCACCCCCACCCCTCCCATCCCTGGTAACCAACAAGGATTGTTACATTTTGCGAGTGAACTTTTTCATGGGTTTTTACAATAGAGGTCTCATACAATATTTGTCCTTTTGTGATTGACTTATTTCACTCAGCATAATGTCCTCCAGTTTCATCCATGTTATGAGATGGTTCACAGATTCATCGTTGTTCTTTCTCGTTGCATAGTACTCCATTGTGTGTATGTACCATAGTTTGTGTATCCATTCATCTGTTGATGGACATCGAGGTTGTTTCCATCGTTTTGCTATTGTGAACAATGCTGCTATGAACATAGGTGTGCATATGTCTATTCGAGTGACGACTCTTATTTCTCTAGGATATATTCCTAGGAGTGGGATTGCTGGATCGAATGGTATGTCTATTTCTAGCTTTCTGAGGAAACGCCATATCATTTTCCAAAATGGTTGTATCATTTTGCATTCCCACCAGCAGGGCATAAGAGTTCCCATCTCCCCGCAGCCCCTCCAACATTTGTTATTTCCAGTATTTTTGATTCGTGCCAGTAATGCCAGGGTGAGATGGTATCTCATTGTGGTTTTAATTTGCATTTCTCTAATGGCTAGTGATCGCGAGCATTTCCTCATGTGTCTGTTGGCCATTTGAATGCCTTCTTTGGTGAAGTGTCTGTTCATTTCCTTTGCCCATTTTTTGACAGGATTGTTTGTCTTTTTGTTGTAGAGGTGTTGGATTTTCTTGTAGATTATGGAGATTAGACCTTTGTCTGACTTGTACCGTCCAAAAATTTTTTCCCAGTCTGTAGGTTCTCTTTTGACTCTTTTGGTGAAGTCTTTTGAAGAGCATAGATGTTTGATTTTTAGAAGATCCCAGTTATCTAGTTTATCTGTTGGGTTTTTTGTGTTGGTGTTTATGGTTTGTATCCTGTTAATGCCATGTATTAAGGCCTGAAGTGTTGGTCCTATTTTTTCTTCTATGAATTTTATAGTTTGAGGCTTTATATTCAGGTCTTTGATCCATTTTGAAGTAGTCTTTGTATATGGTGTGAGGTATGGGTCCTGTTTCATTTTTATACAAATGGATATCCAGTTTTGCCAGCACCATTTGTTAAAAAGACTGTCTTTTCCCCCATTTGATGGACTTTGGGCCCTTGTCGAGGATCAGGTGACTGTAGGTGGATGGGTTTACATCTGGGTTCTCAATTCTGTTCCATTGGTCAATGTCTCTGTTGTTGTACCAGTACCAGGCTGTTTTGAGTACTGTAGCTGTATAGTAGGTTCTCAAGTCAGGTAGTGTGAGTTCTCCAACTTTATTCTTCTTCTTCAGTAGTGCTTTACTTATTCGGGGTTTCTTCCCTTTCCATATAAAGTTAATAATTAGTTTTTCCATCTCTTTGAAGAATGTTGTTGGTATTTGTATCGGGATTTCATTGTATTTGTAAATCACTTTGGGTAGACTTGTCGTTTTCACAATGTTGAGTCTGCCTATCCATGAGCATGGTATGTTTTTCCATTTATGTAGATCCCTTTGGGTTTCATGCAGTAGGGTTTTGTAGTTTTCTTTGTATAGGTCTTTTACATCCCTGGTCAGATTTATTCCTAAGTATTTTATCTTTTTAGGGGCTATTGAAAATGGTATTGTTTCCCTGATTTCCTTTTCATCATTCTCCTTACTGGTGTATAGGAATCCAACTGATTTTTGAATGTTTATCTTGTATCCTGCTACTCTGCTGAATCTTTCTATTAGTTCCAGTAGATTTCTCATGGAGTCTTTAGGGTTTTCTATGTATAGTATCATATCATCTGCAAACAGGGACAGTTTAACTTCTTCTTTACCAATTTGGATGCCCTTTATTTCTTTTTCTTGCCTTATTGCTCTAGCTAGAACTTCCAGCAAAATGTTAAATAGGAGTGGCGATAAACGGCATCCTTGTCTTGTTCCTGTTTTCAAGGGGAATGTTTTCAGCTTCTCTCCATTAAGAATGATGTTAGCCGTTGGTTTTGCATAGATGCCCTTTATTATGTTGAGAAATTTCCCTTCTATACCTATCTTATTGAGAGTTTTTATCAGGAATGGGTGCTGGACTTTGTCAAATGTCTTTTCTGCGTCAATTGAGATCATCATGTGATTCTTTTCTTTCCTTTTATTTATGTGGTGGATTACATTGATTGATTTTCTAATGTTGAACCATCCTTGCATACCTGGTATGAATACTACTTGGTCATGCTGTATTATTTTTTTGATATGCTGTTGAATTCTATTGGCTAGAATTTTGTTCAGAATTTTTGCATCTATATTCATGAGAGATAATTGTCTGTAATTTTCTTTTTCTGTGGCACCTTTGCCTGGTTTTGGTGTCAGGGTTATGCTGGCTTCATAGAATGAATTTGGAAGTGTTGCTTCCTTTTATATGCTCTGAAATAGTTTGAGTAGAACTGGTACAAGCTCTTCTGTAAATGTTTTGTAGAATTCTCCAGTGAAGCCATCTGGGCCAGGGCTTTTTTTGGTTGGGAGTTTTTTTTATTACCTTTTCAATCTCTTCTCTTGTTATGGGTCTGTTCAGATTTTCAACATCACTTTGTTGTAGTTTGGGTAGGCCGTGTGTTTCTAGAAATTTATCCATTTCCTCTAGGTTTTCAAATTTGTTGGAGTATAGTTTTTCATAATATTCTGTTATAATCCTTTTTATTTCAGTTGGGTCTGTTGTAATGTCTCCCATTTCATTTCTTATTTGGGTTAATTGTGTCCTCTCCTGTTTTTCTTTTGTCAATCTGGCCAGTGGTTTGTCGATTTTGTTGATTCTTTCAAAGAACCAACTTTTGGTTTTGTTGATTCTTTCTATTGTTTTTCTGTTCTCTATTTCATTAATTTCTGTTCTGATCTTTACTATTTCCTTTCTTCTGGTAGTTGTGGGCTTTTTTTGCTGTTCTCTTTCTATTTGTTTGAGTTCTGTAGTTAATGTTTTGATTTTGTTCTTCTTTTTTGATATGTGCATCTATTGCTATAAATTGTCCCCTGAGGACTGCCTTTGCTGTGTCCCAAAGGTTTTGGTATGATGTGTTTTCATTCTCATTTGATTCTAGGAATTTTTTTATTCCATCTCTAATTTCTGGTATTATTCAGTTTCCATGTAGTTGATTTTTTTTTCCTTGCTCTTCCTAGTGTTAATTTCTACCTTGATGGCATTGTGGTCAGAGAAGATACTTTGAATTATCTCAACGTTTTGGATCTTGTTAAGGATTGCTCCGTGGTCTAAGATGTGGTCTATTCTGGAGAACGTTCTGTGTGCATTGGAAAAGAACGTGTACTTTGCAGCGGTTGGATGGAGTGTTCTCTATATGTCTACGAGGTCAAGTTGGCTGATTCTGCCGTTTAGGTCTTCTGTATCTTTGCTGAGTTTCTTCTTATTTGTTCTGTCCTTTACTGAGAGGGGTGTGTTGAAGTCTCCTACTATTATTGTGGAACTGTCAATTTCTCTTTTCAGTGTTGTTAGAGTTTATGTATTTTGGAGCCCTGTTGTTGGGTGCGTAGATGTTTATTATGGTTATGTCTTCATGATGGATCGTCCCCTTAATCATTATATAGTGTCCTTCTTTGTCTTTTATGGTAGATTTTGTTTTAAAGTCTATTTTATCTGAGATTAGAATTGCCACTCCTGCTCTTTTTTGGTAGTTGTTAGCTTGATATATTTTTTTCCAACCTTTGACTTTTAATAAATTCACATCTTTGTTTCTAAGGTGTGTCTCTTGTAGACAGCATATTGATGGATCCTGTTTTCTTATCTATTCTGTGACTCTCCATCTCTTTATGGGTGCATTGAGTTCATTTACATTCAGTGTAATTATTGATAGATGTGAGTTTGTTGCTGTCATTTTGTAGTGCTTTTTTTTGTGGTGCTGAAGTTTTCTTTGTTGTTCTTACTCTCTTGTGATGAGTTACTTTTGTTTGTGGATTTTTTTTTCATTTCTTTTGTTTTTTGTAGGTTTTGTTTTTGCTGAGACTTTATGTTTTTTCTCTTTATTTTTATGAGTTTGTTTGTTAACTTTCTTTGTGGTTACCATGAATTTTACCCTTATCTTTCCAAGTTTGAAACAGTCTACCATTACTTGGTATTACCTTACCTTCCTCTCCATTAGAAGGTTCTATACCTATGCCGTTTATTCCCTCTTTCATTGTTTTGATGTTGTTGTCATCCATCGATTGACTACTCTGATTCCCTGTTGTATTTCTTTTGGTTTTGGATAATGCTTGAGAGTTCATTTCCTAGGTTGGTATATGGCTCGTACGATCCTGCGTCCTAGGTCCTGCGTGAGGGCTGAAGCTGTTTGTCCTCAGATCGAAGAACTCCCTTTAATAATTCTTGTAAGTTTGGTTTGACTTTTACATGTTCCCTTAGTTTCTGTTTATCTGGAAATGACCTAATTTCACCATCCAATTTGAACGAGAGTTTTGCAGGATATATTATTCTTGGCTGACAATTTTTTTCTTTCAAGATTTTATATATGTCATCCCACTGCCTTCTTGCTTGCATGGTTTCTGCCGAATAATCTGAGCTTAGTCTTATCGTTTCTCCTCTGTATGTGACTTCTTGTTCTTCACGAGCTGCTCTCAGGATTCTTTGTCTTTGGTTTTGGCGAGTGTGAATATGATATGCCTTGGTGATTTTCTTTTGGGGTCTCTTCTATATGGGGTTCATTGAGCTTCTTGGATGGCCAGCTTTTCATCTTTCATGATGTTGGGGAAGTTTTCTGTCAGCAGTTCCTCAATGATCCTCTCTGTGTTTTCTGTTTTCTCCCCCTGTTCTGGAATGCCAATCACTCGTAAATTTTTGCTTTTAATTGTGTCCCATATAACTCTCAGGGTCTCTTCATTTTTCTTTGTTCTTTTTTCTGAGTTTTCCTGAAACAGAGTTGTATCCAAGTGTTTGTCTTCAGTTCCACTGATCCTGTCTTCCACAGTTTCAAATCTGCTTCTCAGCCCTTGTATGACATCATCCATTTCTGAAATCCTGTTGTTTATCTTTTGGATTTCTAATTGTTGTTTTTGTATAGTTTCTAGTTGTGAATTTATTTTGGCATTTTGTTCCTGCATCATCTTCCTGAATTCTTCCAATTTTTTGTCTGTATTTTCCATGAATTTGTCTATTTGAGGAAATAAATTTTAATAGTCAACTATTAAAATATTTACAATAATGGAAAATTACTAAGTACACCTTGGAATATATGCTTAATTGATTGTTAAAATAATTAAAACTGGTATTTACAAAGGGGTTTCATTAACATAAAAAGTACTGACAGTATAATTTAAGTAAAAAATCTGCATATAAAATTGTACATGTTGTATGACTTTTATCAGGCTTAAAAAAGCAAAATAATATGTCAATGAGAATTTTCCTGTCGGGCTGGAATTGGTAATAGGGCTCACAGTGGAACAGATGCTAAATTTCCTCATTTTAAATAGAAATGGAAGCAACTGTGGCCAGACACTTATTCCCTTGGCTTACTCCCAAGTGGTACAATAGATCTACTATTGGAATCACTACCCCGGCACATACTTAAGAGTACATAAAAGAATATCTAGGGGGCTAGAGGGAAAAGTGGGAGTCTTGATGCCCTAGACTTTGTGGAGAATTGCACTACATTGGCAATTTCCTCCCCCACTTGTGGGATCAGGGACTTCCCTCCCTGAAGTCAAGCAAAGAAGGCACCAAGAAAATTACTCATAAATATAAGATTTCATGAAAACAGGGAAGACTGACAAGTCATTCCTGTGTATGTAAACTTTTGATAATTTATATTTAATTTCTTTAAAATTGGAAAATATTGGCTAATGTTAATGATACTGCATGACCTAGTTTTGAATATAGTGGAAAGGTAACTCAAAGGGAACAACAAATGCCACATTACATTGTATTGTATCCATGCCATACTATCACACTTGCTGAAGATGGCGTAATAGCTTATTCAAAGTCGAATACTGAGCAGGTGCTAAAATGATCCATAATTTTTATGTGGTAAAATGTATACAAATACGAATAAAAGTAGCAAAAGAGGAATCAACAATTTTTAGATACATATGCTTGGTGAATCTTAAAGATAGCCTATTAACAAGCATTTTAAAAATATGATTTCAAGGTGCAATGTCTTTGAATCAGTTGACTAATAATACTTCAAATTCTCCCCAAGGGAAGAGAAAAATATCCCAGAATATTAAAGAGGCTCAAATGTTTCTCTCCTATATGAAATTTGGAAACATTCTGATGATAGAGTCTAGATAAACGTATTACTATAGAAATGTATAATTAGGATAAAGGACATTTAGGAAAATTCAGTTTCAGCAAATTGTTATTGGACAATAGGGTAACTTAGAAAGGTGCCCTGGTGGTGCAGTGGTTAAGCACTTGGCTGCTAACTGAAAGGACAGTGGTTTGAACTCACCAGCCACTCCTGGGGAGAAATATGTGGCAGTTGGCTTCCATAAAGATTACAGCCTTGGAAACCCTATTGGGCACCTAAGGAAATGCAAAACTCCTACAAAGAAATAGCGTTGCTTGGGCACTTAAGACAGGAGGAGGAGCATCAAAGATTGGGAAAGATTCACAAAGGGAAGGCAGAGGCCACCAAACATGTCCTATTTTGTAATTCTGCTCAGAATCTAACCTGTATCTGCTTATTTGGAAACATTCCCACACATTCCTATCATCCAAATCCCACCTTTGAGCCTTATGGAAGAGTTCTGAAAAAACTTCAGTCCTTGAGCTGAAGACTCAGGTAGTCATTGGTCAAGTTATTATCTGCGATCCACTCAGGTTCTGCATTGTCCTGGTATTTCTGTTATTTTTTGTGCTGTTTTCCTAAGAGTGTCCTTCTTCCTGAGGCAGTGGGCCTGCTTAAAACTGGGAAATGAGTACAACCAGGGTAGCTATGCTAGGAGTGGTTTTCTCCAAAGACATTAGTTCCCAGAATACACTCCATGTAACAGCAAACATCTGGGAGGGTTTCATCCTATTAGGCTGACTCATTCATTTCTCTTCCTGCAACTCTAACCAGAACACATTACCCTATGCCCCTATGAACTCATTATGACCTTTCTCCTCAAAAGATTCAGGCACCTTTCTATTTAGAAAAACTAAAGCTTTCAGTGCCTTCCCCAAACTTAACTACAAATAATGAGAGATAATTTACATCAAACCAAACTTAATACACACACACACACGGAAACATACATGCACACAAACATGCACAAGCATACAACACACACACATGAGAGAATTATTGGTGAACAGGTTCATAACAACATTTTATGTTTGGGCATCAATATTTAATACATTTTTTTTTATCTCTGAGTGGGGTTGAACTCAATGATCCACTCTATAATAGGTCTGTGTTGCTTTCTTAGCTATGTCTGATTTATTTTGCCAAATTTGATATAATGAGCAGTCAGGAAGTTTTCCTTAGTGTCTTGCTACAAGAATTTCTGTCTGAATTCCCCATCATGACCTTTCTTTACTCTACCATGGAAAACATTCTAAATACTTTCCCAGTGTTCTTCTCACAGCTGCCTTTACCTCCTTGTTCTTCAGGCTGTAGCTGAGGGGATTCAGCATGGGTGTGATCACACTGTACTGCACAGAGATCACCTCAAGGGGTGAGCCTGAGGTTGGCATGAAACAGCGGAGAAAAGCTGACCCATAGAAGAAGATCACTGCAGTGAGGTGAGAGGAGCAGGTGGAGAAGGCCTTGCTTCTGCCCAAGCTGGAGGTGATGCTAAGGATGGTGAAGATGATGCAGACATAGGAGAAAAAGATTGAAAGGAAAGTTATAAGTCCATGTGGGATGGTGGAACAGAGCATAACAAGGAAGCTGGTGGAGACATCAGAGCAAGACAGAGGGAAGACAGAGGGCAACTCACAGCTGTAGTGTGGGATGATGTAGCTATCACAGAAGTCCATTTTCATTGCCAGAAGGACATTGACGAGTGTGTCCAGAAAGCCCAGGCCCCATGAGCCACACACAAGCTGCACACACCACTGTTTACTCATCATCTGTCCATAGAGCAGAGGGTGGCAGATGGCAGCATAGCGGTCATAGGCCATCACGGAGAGAAGACAGACTTCAGTCCCTCCAGTGATAAACACAAAGAGTATCTGAGCCAGGCAGCCCCTGACTGAGATGGTTTTCTTCTGAGACAGGAGGTTCTCCAGCATCTTGGGCACGGTGACCGAAGAGAAGCAGAGATCAATAAAAGAGAGGTGACTCAGGAAGAAGTACATGGGTGTGTGGAGGTGAGCATCAGTCCTGATGACCAGCAGCATCATCAGGTTCCCCAGCATGGTCAGGAGGTAAATGCCCAGGAAGAGCACAAAGAGTAGAGCCCGGATCTTGGGGTTAGCAGACAGCCCGAGGAGGATGAACTCGGTGATGGTGCTGTGGTTCTTCAAGGCCATTTACAAAGTTTTATCCCTAAAAATCGTATAGAAAAACATGACAGTGAAATTTCTTTTATCTCCTAACCAATTTTCACATTGCATTGATTCTCATTTAATATTACAATCATTCCAGAAACCATGGGCCACACTTCGTGGCAGTCACTTGGAACATAACGATGGATAAGATACGATGACTATACTTAAAAAATCACAGTTCAAAAAAGAATACAAAAATAAAAACAAGCAATTAAATCAAAGTGTTATTAAGTATAACGGGAGCTCTAAGTGTAATTTAGAACAAGTCAGTAATATCAGTACATTGAAGGTAGCTAAGCAAAAAATTAAAAGGTGAGAATGATGTCTCAGGAGCCCTGGTGGTGCAGTGGTTAACAGTTCAGCTGCTAACAAACAGGTCAGCAGTTTGAATCCACCAGCTGCTCCTTGGAAACCCTATGGGGCAGTTCTACTCTTTTAGGGTGGTCCAAATTGACTGGGTAGCAATGGGCTTGGTTTTTTGGTTTGATAATGTCTCAGATGAGTCAGGGAATGGAAGCATATTTATACTGAGGTAGCAGACTAGTCAAAGGATCAGGATTGAGAAATAGCCATGTTTGATAAATAGCCAAACATGGCTATTTCTCAATAGCTGGAGCCCAAAATGTGGGTAGACAATGTGATGCAATGGCTAAGGATGTAAGCTCAGGAGTCTTTGTTTACATTCAGAAAACTGGAATAATATACCACCCTGTTAGGGTTTTATGAGGATTTAATATGATAACATATATAAAGTACATTTTAAAAATCTATACAATATTGCTCAGTGTAAATTATCATTATTATTATAATCATTACTATTTGGGATCATAACTGAAGCCTAAGAAAAATAATAAATCCTCATGTAGGATAATCCTCTATCAGAGTTGAAGCTATTCTTGCCACTGTTGTTACTTTTTAGGGAAAGGAGTACAATAAAACACTTGAAATAATTGCTCTCCTTTTCCATCTTCCCCAGTTGAAAGGCAAGTTTGGCATTTGGAATCACAATGGAGACTTCCATTTAAAAGGACTAAATACCTTGAAGTTACTGAGGGTAATGTCACTCAGAAGTAACGGGCTGCCAGTCGCAAGAGAAGACAAAGGAAAGAAAAGGTGGACCTCTAACTCCAGCACTGAAATCACTTTCTGGAATGGATGTGCACCTTGTAAAAGGGCCAATCCCCTAGGCAAATAAGGAGGAGGGGATTTGAGATAGTACCATGACATGGACCACTCACCCAGCAGAGTAGGAAAGAGGGAAAGGAGGAGTAGAATTTCAGGAACCATTGCTCTTGGAAATTTTATAGCTTGCCAGGACATCTAAATTATTATGGAATCACCAGCAGCTGCTGCTTCCTGCCCCTATAGAAAGAGGTTATTAATACGTAATTTTTCTTTACAGATTCTAATAAGCCTTCTTAAAATAGAGGGATAAAACATACCGTCCTGTATATTTCAATCATGCAGATATTTGCATTCAGCCTTTGAGCTTCATCCCGAGACTCTTTTCTCAGTATTCAAGTACTGGACTCTTCCATGTCCCTTGACTTTGGTTTTGCCCCAGCTTTCAGGTCTAGTTTATAAAATGCTCTGCCTTTTTGAACACTAAATGTTAGCTATCAGTTCCAGCTGTGAGCTGTTGTGCAAGAACAGGACCTTTTGGTCATCTGTAGGATGTATCATGGTAGCCAAGTCCATTTCCTGGTCCTGGCCATTCTTTTCCTTCTTGTTCCCAATAATCCCAAAACCCAGCCAAGCGGGACTACTGTTAAACTGTTCAACCAGCAACACATCCCTATTCCCTTCCTATAACTCAAATACATATTACCTGCACATCTTCTCCAAAAGACAATCTACTCCCGATGTGGATGCACGGTCCTGTATTTGATTCAATTACTAGAATAAAATCTATAGAGGATGTATTTTCTATACCTGGCTCTATGATTGACATTATGAAATTCTGTTGATAATGAAATGTTTTCTTGGATTCTTCACTATTGAAGCGAAATGGCCACATGAGAGTTCTTTCTTTCAAATGGTCTCAAACACCATCACCATGGCATCTCTTCATTTGTTCCTATGCTTTTCTTGTCCCTGCCATATATAGGATACTGTGACCTAACTAACCCTCAGAGCAGGTGTGTTTGGAAAGCTTGTGGATTGACTCATAGGCATCGGTAGCCCAGAGGACAGCTGAGGCAATGCTAGTTATTCCCGATAGTCACAACTTGAAGTCAGACGCTGTAGTCAAGAATAAAGCAATTTTATAAATACCAGTTGGGCTCTCTTAAGTGTGGCCTTTGGAAATTCTGGGTTGAAACAATGACTAGGACAATCAAATGTGAATCTGCTGTTTTGCTCTAAGACACCGTTGAGTCAATTTCGGCTCATAGCAACCCTATAGTGACCCTATAGGGCAGACTATAACTGCCCCACAGGGTTTCCAAGGCTGTAAATCTTTACAGAAGCAGACTGCCACACCTTTCTTCCACAGAGTGGCTGGTAGGTTTGAACTGTTCGAACTGCCGACCTTTGGGTTAGCAGCCAAGCTCTTAGCCATTGTGCCACCAAGGCTCCTCAATGAGTTATACCCTTGTATAATTTCTTCCCCTTGATTGTAGGCAGAACATGTGACATATGGAGTATGACAAAAGTGATGGACATCACTTCCTTGATTAGGTTTCATTATATGACAAAGATGAAGGGATTTTTCAGAGGCAATTAAGGTTCCCAATTAGCTGTTTTGAGCTAATCAAGAGGGAGATTATCATGGGAAGGTCATATTCAGCCCTTAAAAGAGGGATTGGGCCATTTTGTAGAGAGAGATGCTCTACTGCTGATCTTGAAGAAGCACACTTCCACACTGTGACTATCTATAAAGAGGGCCATGTGAATTACTGGTGGCCTCTATGAGCTGATGGCAACCTCAAGGAGCTGAGGGTGGCCACCAGCCACTGGCTATTAAGAGGCTGGAGCCCTCAGTCATAAAACTGCAAAGAAAAGAATTCTGCCAAAAATCTGAGTGAGCTTGAAAGAAGAGTTTCACCAAGTTGAGTCTCCAGATGAGAACACAACCTGGCTACCATCACAAATGCAGCTTTGTGAGACCATCAGTGGAGGACCGGCTAAGTTGTGACCTGAATCTTCACCAACAGAAACTGTGAGAAAACAAATATGTATTGTTTTAAGCTGCTAAGTTTGTAGTAATTTGTTACACAGCAATAGAAAACTAATACAGGTGGTGGCAGGAGAGGCATAGCTCTGGGGTTGGCAGTGGTGAGGCTACTTTCTGGTTAGGTACAATTATGGCATGGTTCCCAGACTTGTCTTGGAAGCTGTTGTTTTAATCTGATTTCTCCAGTTAAGTACCAGATTCTATGAAACTAGCTAATAGATTAAATTTCTGCTTCAACTAACCAGAGTCGATTTTGCAGTCCCTGGGTGGCACAAATGGCTAAGCGCTAGATTACTAACCAAAAGGTTGGCAGTTTGAATCCACCCAGGGGCACCTTGGAAGAAAGGCCTGGTGATCTGCTTCCAAGAAGACACAGACTTGAAAACCTTATGGAGCACAGTTCTATTCTGCAACACATGGGGTCAACATGTGTTGAAATCAACTCCATGGCAACTGGTTTAGTTGTTTTGGTTTACTAAAAACACTAACTTCTACAGTCTGCAAAAGGATGAAAATTTTCCTCATGACTTAGATTCAAAACTCCTCATTGCTTCTAGACCTATAGGTTTGGGAGGATCGTAAAGTAAAATCTGAAAGACAGCTTACACTCAAAAGGAATTGCAAGATTCTTCTAATTTATATTGGCAAAAACTGTAAGAATATGTGTGGAAATAGATTCTGATCGTTCTGGACCAGCAAAGGAGGAAGATAAATTAGTATCAGGTTGCATTCATTGATATAGTTCTTTTACCCAGGATTCTTTCCTAAGAAAATTATTATTTTTTTTACATTTAATTTAAAGCATACCATAGGGTTGGTTGAAGACACCTGGCTCTGGAAGGTATGGGTATAGGCATGGAGAACCTCATTTCTAGCCTTTTTAGATCTAATCTTTTAGATTTGTCCATGTTGTTGTTGTTGTTAGGTGCCATCGAGTCAATTTTCAACTCCCAGTGACCCCATGGAACCCTAGTGGCACAGTGGTTAATAGCTCAGGCTGATAACCCAAAGGTCAGCAGTTCGAATCCACCAGAACTGACTTGTTGGCAGTGGGTATGGTTTGATTTAGTGACCCCATGTGACCGAGCAAAGCTGCCTCAGGATTTTCTAGGTTGTAATCTTTACAGAAGCAGATTGCC
Organism: Dugong dugon; assembly: GCA_030035585.1. Classification (NCBI taxonomy): domain Eukaryota; kingdom Metazoa; phylum Chordata; class Mammalia; order Sirenia; family Dugongidae; genus Dugong; species Dugong dugon. The sequence goes on from CM057465.1 coordinate 150,865,325, forward strand.
AGGTCCTTCTCCCATGGAGCTGCTGGGTAGGTTTGAATCGCCAATCTTTTGGCTAGCAGCCAAGCAATTAACTCTTGCACCACCAGGGTTTCTAGATTTGTCCATACCAAAAAAAAAGACCAAACCCCTTGCTGACTCACAGCAACCCTACAGGACAGAGTAAACTGCTCCATAGGGTTTCCAAGGAGCAGCTGGTGGATTTGAACTGCCGATCTTTTGGTTAGCAGCTGATCTGTTATCCCTGAATTAGGAACATTATAATCTCTATGTGTTTAACACTGAAAACATACAGAGATTTTGGTGTACAATGTACTATAATATGTGCATGGAAATTAAAAGGCAATATTAAGGGACTAAAAGTAAACCTTGGAGTGGTATGCTGATTCTGTGGCAAATGGTACCAAGATTTTAGTAACAGTGCAGACAGAGAATGGAGAAAGTGAGAAATATACAGTGGTGTTATCACATTGACCCCAATGTATAAATGGAAGAGAGGTGAATCGTGAGTTGAGGGCCTTGCCATTACCATCTTGTAGCCAAATGTTGGGAAAGTTCACCCTTTGACTGGTTCTAATTACATGCTAAATGGGATCCATTAGCATTGTCTACACCTTTCTCAATAGTAATTACTAAGCAGAAAAAGGACAGTGGTAATCTCAGCCCTCATTAAGAAAATCATATAGAGCTTCTGGGCAACGTGGTGCTATAGACAGAAGCACCAAGCCGTCCCTCCACAGCAACGATCAAAAAAACTAAGTCAAACAGAGACAAACATCAATCCTGAAACCCTAAGCATCAAATGAAGAGATAAAGAACTCAGCTAAACACCAAATGGAATAAGAAACTGACAGAGAACAGAGAGTGAGGAGAGATATATGCAGAGGTCCCCTATCAGCTAATGCAGCATGGATCTGCCATCTTGGACTCCTGTCAGAGATTGGAGAACAGAGAATATGGGAAAGCAGCTTCAGGGAGCTCCCAGCAGGAGACAGAACTCGTAACCAGTAATATACGCCTTCCCATCCCCACCCTTCTTCACCCCTACTCCTCCTCCTCTGCTTCTTGTGGCCACAGTCTCTTGGTTGGGAAGCATGGGCTTCACCCCTGTGCCGCTTGGATTCCACCTGCCCGCACTGGCTGGCTCTCTGAGTGCCATTTGTTGCTTGCTAGTGTCACTTTTTTCTGCTTCTTTTGGTTTCTTCGATACCTCTCACCACCTGCCCCTCCTTTTTCTCAAAAACCTGACTCTGTGTGCCATCTTTGCTTCTTTCAAAAGGCTGTGAAACACCGCTTAACTGTGGAACTGCTTTCCAGCCTGTACTGCCACGCTGTTGGGATCCCCAAGGCTTTTTGTTTGTTTTGATTTGTTTGTTTTCTTTTTCTTTTCTCAGCTTGGGAGCTCCTTCTAGCTGGGCAGTACTGCATGGCTTAGAAGCTACTTCCTCAGTGTGCAGTGGGATCCCTGGGGACATTTCTCTTTCTTGTTTTGCTTTGTTTTCTCTCTTTTTCCCTTTTTGTCTTCCTTCACTTCTCAGTTTCTTGTCTCTCTATACTTACCTTCTCTTCCTATCTCCTGAATACCTGGTGCCGTGTAACACCTCTCCCCCTTCTAGCAAGGCTGTATTTCATGGCCTGACAGCAACTTCCCCAGTCCTCACAGCCAAACCGGTGGGATCTCTGGAGGCTTTTCTTTTTTTCTAATTTTTATTGATTTTTTTTTATACTTTTTCTTTTTTTTCTTTCTGTTTTTCTCCATTACTCAGTCTCTCATCTCTCCACTCCAATGGCAAGATCCCTTAGTACTCTTTGTTTGTTTGTATGTTTTTGGCTCCTGTTCCTCTCTCTCCTCTTTCCCATACCCATCTTAGCTCCACATATCACAATATCCCCCTGCTTCCTGCCTACACGCACCATGCACTGAACATCGCACCCCCGAGCAGCACAGGCACGGCCTACCGGAACCTGCACTGATTCCTGGCCCACCCTGTCAGCCCTAGTACATGCCACGAACAATCCATACCATCAACTCCCCTTCAGCTGGACCTGCCCTGCTGTACCATACCTGAGAGACTGACCCTGCCCATTGGAGAAGGGGGTGAAAAGTATTGTGCCAACAGACGAGCAAACAACAAAGAACACACAGCTCACCTGCTCAGACATAACCAAATAAAACAAAAAAGCAGGACGAAACAAACAAATCTACAATCAGTAAATGAAGAAAATAACTACTGAATGTCCTGAAGATAACAGACAATAACAAAACAGATAAAAAAAAAAAGACATTAAGGGTCCAGTAGGTGCCCAAAATAAAACACCAGATGACTTTCCAGTAGAAGAAAAGGCACTAGAACTACCAGAAAGGGAATTAAAATCCCTAATATTCACAGTTATTCAAGAGTTGAAGCAAAAAGCAGACAAAAATGAGGAAAAAACAGACAAATTCATGGAAATGTCAGACTAATTCATGGAAAATACAGCCAAAAAAATGGAAGAATACAGGAAAATAATACAGGAACAAAAATGCCAAAATAAATTCACTACTAGAAATCACACAAAAACAACAATTAGAAATCCAAAAGATAAACAACAAGATTTCAGAAATGGACAGTGTCATAGAAGAGCTGAGGAGCAGGTTTGAAACGATGGAAGACAGGATTAGCAAAATTGAAGACAAACACTTGGATGCAACTCTGTTTGAGGAAAAATCAGAAAAAATAACAAAGAAAAATGAAGAATTCCTGAGAATTATGTGGGATACCATCAAAAGCAAAAATTTGTGAGTGATCAGAGTTCCAGAACAGGGGGAGAAAACAGAAAACACAGAGAGGATCACTGAAAAACTGCTGACAGAAAACTTCCCCAATATCATGAAAGATGAAAAACTGACCATCCAATAAGCTCAACGAACCCCATATAGGATAGACCCCAAAAGAAAACCACCAAGGCATATCCTAATCACCCTTGCTAAAACCAAAGACAAACAAAGAATCCTGAGAGCGGCTCAAGAAAAACAAAAAGTCACATAGAGAAGAGAAACAATAAGATTAAGCTCGGATTATTTGGCAGAAACCAGGCAGGCAAGAAGGCAATGGGATGACATATATACAACCTTGAATGGGATGACATATATACAACCTTGAAAGAAAAAAACTGCCAGCCAAGAATAATATATCCTGAAAAACTCTCATTCAAATATGATGGTCAAACCAGGACATTTCTAGATAAACAGTAATTAAGGGACTATGTAAAAAACAAACCAAACTTACAAGAATTATTAAAGGGAGTCCTTCGATCTGAGAACAAACAACATCAGACCACAGGCAGGATCTTACCAGCCAGATACCAACGTAGGAAATGAACTCTCAAGGACTATCCAAAAACCAAAAGAATTACAACAGGGAACCAGAGAGGTTAATCTGTAAATGACAACAACATCAGAACAATAAAAGAGGGAAAACCAGTGTAAGTATAGAACCTTTTAATGGAGAGGAAGGCAAGGCAATACCAAGTAATAATAGACTGGTTCAAACTTAGGAAGATAAGGGTAAATTTCAAGGTAAACACAAAGGAAGTTAACAAACCTACTCATGAAAATAAAGAAGAAAAACATAAACTCTCAGTAAAAACAAAACATACAAAAACAAAAGAAATGAAAATAAAATCCACAAACAAAAGGAATTTAGCACAGAAGAGTAAGAGAAACAAAGAAAACATCATCACCACAAAAAAAAGCACTTCAAAATGAAAACAATTAACTCACACCTATAATTAATTACACTGAATGTAAATGTCCTAAATGCACCCATAAAGAGACAGAGCATGACAGAATGGATAAAAAAACAGGATCCATCAATATGCTGTCTACAAGAGACACCCCTGAGAAACGAAGATGTAAATTTATTAAAAATCAAAGGACGGAAAAAAATAAATCAAACAAACAGCTACCAAAAAAGAGCAGAAGTGGCAATACTAATCTCCGATAAAATAGACTTAAAAACAAAATCCACCATAAAAGACAAAGAAAGACACTATATAATGATTAAGTGGATAATCCATCATGAAGATATAACCATAATAAACATCTACGCACCAATGACAGGGCTCCAAAAATACATAAAACAAACTCTAACAGCTAACAGCACTAAAAAGAGAAATGAACGATTCCACAGTAATAGTGAGCGACTTCAACACACCACTCCTGGTAAAGAACAGAGCATCTAGAAAGAAACTCAACACAGATACAGAAGATGTAAAGGGCACAATCAGCTGACTTGGCCTCATAGAAATATATAGAACACTACACCCAACAGCTGCAAAGTACACATTCTTTTCCAACACACACAGAACTTTCTCCAGAATAGACCGCACCATAGGCCACAGAGCAACCTTCAACAAAATCTGGAATGTTGAGATAATACAAAGTATCTTCTCTGATCACAATGCCATCATGGTAGAAATTAACAACAGGAAGAGCAAGGAAAAAAGATCAGTTATGGAAACTAAATAACACCCTGCTTACAAACCACTGGGTAATAGAAGAAATCAGAGATGGAATAAAAAAATTCCTAGAATCAAACAAGAATGAAAATACACCATACCAAAACCTTTGGAACACAGCAAAGGCAGTCCTCTGACAACAATTTATAGCAATAGATGCACACATCAAAAAAGGAGAAAAGGACAAAATCAAAACATTAATTACACATCTCGAACAAATAGAAAGAGAACAGCAAAAGAAGCCCACAGCCACCAGAAGAAAGGAAATAATAAAATTTAGAGTGGAAATAAATGAAATAGAGAATAGAAAAACAACAGAAAGAATCAACAAAACCAAAAGTTGGTTCTTTCAAAGGATCAACAAAATCGACAAACCACAGGCCAGACTGACAAAAGAAAAACAGGAGAAGATGCAAATAACCTAAATAAGAAATGAAATGGGGGACATTACAACAAACCCAACTGAAATAAAAAGGATCATAACAGTATATTATGAAAAACTATAACAAATTTGAAAACCTAGAGGAAATGAATACATTTCTAGAAACACACTACCTACCCAAACTAACACAAAGTGATGCTGAAAATCTGAACAGACCCATAACAAGAGAAGAGATTGAAAAGGTAATAAAAAAAACTCCCAACAAAAAAAAGCCTTGGCCCAGATGGCTTCACTGGAGAATTCTACCAAACACTCAGAGAAGAGCTTATAGCAGTACTCAAACTATTTCAGAACATAGAAAAGGAAGCGACACTTCCAAATTCATTCTATGAAGCCAGCATAACCCTGACACCAAAACCAGGCAAAGGTGCCACAGACAAAGAAAATTACAGACCAATATCTCTCATGAATATAGACGAAAGAATTATCAACAAAATTCTAGCCAATAGAATTCAGCATCATATAAAAAAAAAAAAAATACACCACAACCAAGTAGGATTCATACCAGGTATGCAAGAATGGTTCAACATTAGAAAATCAATCAACAAAATCCACCATATAAATAAAAGGAAAGAAAAGAATCCCATGATCATCTCAACTGACACAGAAAAGGCATTCGACAAAGTCCACCACCCATTCCTGACAAAAACTCTCAATAAAATAGATATAGAAGGGAAATTTCTCAACATAATAAAGGGTATCTATGCAAAAGCAACCGCCAACATCATTCTTAATGGAGAGCAGCTGAAAACACTCCCCTTGAGAACAGGAACAAGCTGAGGATGCCCTTTATCACCACTTCTATTTAACATTGTGCTGGAAGTCCTAGCTAGAGCAATAAGGCAAGAAAAAGAAATAAAGGGCATCCACACTGGTAATGAAGAAGTCAAACTGTCCCTGTTTGCATATGATATGATACTATACATAGAAAATCCTAACAACTCCATGAAAAAAATTACTGGAACTAATAGATTCAGCAGAGTAGAAGAATACAAGATAAACATACAAAAATCAGTTGGATTCCTATACACCAATAAAGAAAACGATGAAAAGGAAAACAGAAAAACAATACCATTTATAATAGCCCCTAAAAAAATAAAATACTTAGTAATAAATCTAACTGGGGATGTAAAAGACCTATACAAAGAAAACTATAAAACACTACTGCAAGAAACCAAAAGAGATCTACATAAAAAAACATACCACGCTCATGGATGGGTAGACTCAACATTGTGAAAATGACAATTCTACCCAAAGCAATTTACAAATATAATACAATCCTGATCCAAATACCAACAACATTCTTCAAAGAGATGGAAAAACTAATCATTAACTTTATATGGAAAGAGATGAAGCCTTAGATAAGTAAAGCACTATTGAAGAAGAAGAATAAAGTAGGAGGACTCACACTACCTGACCTCAGAACCTACTATACAGCTACAGTAGTCAAAACAGCCTGGTACTGGTACAACGACGGATACATTGACCAATGGAACAGAATTGAGAACCCAGATGTAAATCCATCCACTTACAGTCACCTGATCTTCCACAAGGGCCCAAAGTCCATAAAATGCGGAAAAGACAGTCTTTTTAACAAACGGTGCTGGCAAAACTGGATATCCATCTGTAAAAAAATGAAACATGATGCATACTGCACACCATACACAAAAACTAATTCAAAATGGATCAAAGACCTGAATATAAAGCCCAAAACAATAAAGTTCATAGAAGAAAAAATAGGATCAACACTAGAAGCCCTAATACATGGCATTAACAGGACACAAACCATAACCAACAACACACAAACTCTGGAAGATAAGCTAGAAAACAGGGATCTTCTAAAAATTAAACACTTATGCTCATCAAAAGAATTCACGGAAAGAGTAAAAAGAGAACACACAGACTGGGGAAAAAAAATTTGGACATTACAAGTCAGATAAAGGTCTAATCTCTAAAATCTATAAGAAAATCCATTACCCTACGACAAAAAGACAAATAATCCTATTAAAAAAATGGGCAAAGGAGATGAAAAGACACTTCACCAAGGAAGGCATTCAAACGGCCAACAGACACATGAGGAAATGCTGGTGATCACTAGCCATTAGAGAAATGCAAATTAAAACCACAATGAGATACCATCTCACCCCGGCATTACTGGCATGAATCAAGAAAATGGAAATAATAAATGTTGAAGAGGCTGTGGGTAGATCGGAACTCTTATGTACTGCTGGTGGGAATGAAAAATGATACAACCATTTTGGAAAAATGATATGGTGCTTCCTTATAAAGCTATAAATAGAAATACCATATGATCCAGCAATCCCCCTCCTAGGAATATATCCTAGAGAAATAAGAGCCATCACACAAATAGACATATGCACACCCATATTCAATGCTGCATTGTTCACAATAGCAAAAAGATGGAAACAACCTAGATGCCCATCAACAAATGAATGGATAAACAAAGTATGGTACATACACACAATGGAGTATTATGCAATGATAAAGAACAATGATGAATCTGTGAAGCATCTCATAACATGGACGAAACTGGAAGACATTATTCTGAGTGAAATAAGTCAATCACAAAAGGACAAATATCATGCGAGCACTACTGTAAAAACTCATGAAAAGGTTTAAACACAAAAAGAAACAATCTTTGATGGTTATGAGGATGGGAGGGGTGGGGGGGAATACTAAATAGATAATAGATAAGTGGTAACTTTGGTGAAGGGCAAGACAGTACACAATACTGGGGAAGACAGTACAACTTGTACAAGGAAAGGTCATGGAAGCTCCATAGACACATCCAAACTCCCTGAGGGACTGAATTGCTGGGTGGAGGGCTGTGGGGACCATGGTCTCAGGAAACATCTAGCTCAATAACATAGTTTACAAGCAAAATGTTCTACATTCTACTTTGGTGAATACTGTATGGGGTCTTAAAAGCTTGTGAGCGGCCATCTAAGATACTCCACTGGTCTCACCCTATCTGGAGCAAGGGAGAATGAAGAAAACCAAAGATACAAGGGAAAGATGAGTCCAAAGGACTAATGGACCACAAGTACTACAGCCTCCACCAGACTGAGTCCAGCACAACTATATGGTGCCCGGCTACCATCACTGACTGCTCTGACAGGGATCACAATATAAGGTCCCGGACAGAGCTGGAGAGAAAGGTAAAACAAAATTCTAACTCACAAAAAAAAAAAAAAAAGGAACAGACTTACTGGTCTGACAGAGACTGGAAAAACCCTGAAAGTATGGCCCCCAGACACCCTTTTATCTCAGTAATGAAGTCACTCCTGAGGTTCACCCTTTGGCCAAAGATTAGACAGGCCCATAAAACAAAACGAGGCTAAATGGGCATACCAACCCAGGGGCAAGGATGAGAAGGCAGGAGAGGACAGGAAAGCTGATAACAGGGAATCCAAAGTCAAGAGGAGGAGAGTGTTGACATGTCATGGGGTTGGCAACTAATGTCACAAAACAATACGTGTACTAATTGTTTAAAGAGAAGCTAGTTTGTTATGTAAACCTTTATCTAAAGTACAATTTTTTAAAAAAAGAAAAGATTACAGCCTTGGAAACCCTAACGAGCAGTTCTACTCTGTCCCGTAGGGTTGCTATGAGTTGCAATCAACACAACAGCAATGGGAATGTCAGTGGGTGTATCATATCCATGAGCAGGAAGCCTCTAACTCTAGGATTAATGATAGAACACCCTAAGGAACAACCCACTCCTGTTGTTGAATGGTCTGAATTTTATGACTCTCTTTCCACTGCAGTGTAACAGGCTGCTCACCTCACCAATCGGAGTTTCTGTATTGAAGAATGGGACTTTATGTGGAAGTCTGCTGCTATTTTTCCAGCATAGTAAACTCCTAGTTGAAAAAGGCAAAGTTAAGTCTGCCCAATAGGCTGAACTGAAAGCAGTGTACATAACAATACAAAAAGAACTTAATTTTTCTCTTAAGGCAAAGTTCTAAGTGATACAAAATACTATATAAAGATGTCTGGATATTCACAGAAACCCTGGTGGCATATTGGTTAAAAGCTGTGGCTGCTAACCAAAAGGTCAGCAGTTCCAATCCACCAGGTGCTCCTTGGAAACTCTATGGGGCAGTTCCACTTTGTCCTATAGGGTCGCTATGAGTCGGAATGGACTTGACGGCAATGGGTTTGGTTTTTTTTGCTTGTATTGTTTTGGGTATTCACAAATTCCTAGGCCACAGCCAACGGCCTTGCCATATGTTCTGGCTAATGTATGTTTGAGGAATGGACAATTAAAGACTACTGTGATGTGGAAAATGCAATTGTGGAAGGCCTATGGGAATTCAGAAAGAAAATTAAAGTTGATCATATGAATGCCCACCAAAAGAAACCAATTACTGGCTCAGAGAGGAACTAGAATGCAAGATGGATGCCTTGGCCCACCCTCTGGAGGTAGTCATTTGGATGCATGAGATGAGCAGGCAAGGTAGTGTCCAAGAATGCAACACTGAGTGTTACAACAACATATTCCACTGCCACCCACCAAAGCCACAAATGTGGCAGGAGACTGTCCTGAATATTAAGAGAAAAACAGTCTGAAATTGACCTTGGGGAGAATCCCTCAATAACAAAGACCGATGCAAAGCTATCAGATGGGTCACTGCTATGTTTTCTGGAGGATTCAAAAGGATTTCAACCAAAAAATAGGCACATTTCTCCTCGGGATTTGTTACTCTTTAACTGAAGCAGAAGCTGAAATGCCATCAAGGCCCTGGAAATAGGCATTTTATATCAATTTGGACCCATAACATACATCTCATTGAACCAAGGAACACATTTCAACAAGGCCATTGCGTCAAAAGGACTCTTTAAAGCCTATGCAGCAGTAAATTATTTCGAATGGGATATTGTATTAAAGATATGGTAAGATCTTCAAGGGGTGCCTAGCTCAGCTGGATGAATGTGTGCCTCACCTGAAAATGAGGAATGGTACAGGTGAAATCCTTTTAGAGATATATCTCGACACTGGAGGTTGGAGAGAGGGGGTAGGCAATAATTCTGCAATACAATTGTCTGTCTTTCCCACCACACACAGTCTTCCCTCCTTCCTTCCTTCCTTTTCACCTTCCTTTCTTCTTCTTTCCTCATTCTTTCTTCCCTCCCTCCCTTTCTCCTGCCCTCATACAGATTCTTCACTCACTGTTTCAGCTAGAGAAGTTACAAAAAGATCTAATGGACTATTTGGTTGGGTCGCTGAAGCATGGATTATGTGGTGGCCTACACGAAACCAAGTTGAAGTACCAGACCTGCCTTGGCATACTGTAGAAGACGATATCTAAAGGCTTAGAGAAATTGGCATGCTAGAGTGGATTTATCAGGTTGGACCCACAGACTCACATGGAGTGCCCAGAGGACACACCTTTTACCACAACTATGAGGAACAAATTCGTGAAGAGAGCCCCAGCATCCTTGAAGACTGCTGTGATTGCTATTTTATGTAAGTCAGATTTGACAGTGGGAACTGCCCTAACTGAATTAAGACTCTTAACTACAGTGGGGCTGATTGGACCCTGTGGTAGTAGGGGCCAAGTGTCAGCAATCGACAAAGATAAGGTAGGCGTGGTTCCATCACAGACAGCAGAGTAATAGCAGTAATCAGAACAGTCTTGCTCGTATGGACTTACGGCATTGGCTACTTAGTCATGGTGTCCCTAGGAGTGAAATAGATAAGAAATGTACTAAATATGTACTTGATCTGTACAAGCAGATGAATTCTAGATCAAGTGAACCAGCAGTCTAACTCGAATTGCCAGAATAGAGAGTCACAGTCCTTCAGTCAGTTCCCAGACTTGAGCTATTTTAAAGAACCACAACTCCTTCAGTTAAGTGGAGGCCAGGTCTCCTTGAGGAAGGACGCCACTACTCTGCCAAAAACTTATACCATTAATATTTCTCCCAGCCTTCCTCAAAGGGATCTGTGGCCTTTTACAAGAGTGACTCTTCATTGGGAAAAAGGAAATAGACTTTTCGGGGATTACTGGATAGTGGCTCTGAACTGACACTAATTCCAGGAAATGCAAAATGTCACTGTGGCCCACCAGTCAGAGTTGGGGCATATGGAGGTAAGTTCAGTAATGGAGTTTTAGCTCAAGCACGTCTCCCATTAGGTCCAGTGGGTCCCCAAACCCATCCTGTAGCGATTTCCTCAGTTCAGGAACGCATAATTGGGGTACATATACTCGGCAAGGAGCCCTGGTGGTGTAATGGTTAAGAGCTCAGCGGCTACCCAAAAGGTCAGTAGTTCAAATCCACCAGCTGCTCCTTGGAAACGCTATGGGGCAGTTCTACTCTGTCCTATAGGGTCGCTATGAGTCGGAACCAACTTGACAGCACCTAACAACGACAACAACAACATATTTAGCAACTGGCAGAACCCCCACACTGTATCCCTGACAAATGGAGTAAGGGCTATTACGGTAGGAAAAGCCAACTGGAAGCCATTAGAACTGCCCATACAGAGCAAAATAGAAAACCGAAGGCAATACCACATTCCTGGAGGGATTGCAGAGATTACTGCCACTATCAAGGGCTTGAAGGATGCAGGGGTGGTGATTCTCACCACATCCCCATTCAACTCACCTATCTGGCCTGTGCAAAAGCAGATGGGTCTTGAAAAATGACAGTGGAATGTCAAAAACTTAACCAGGTGGCGACTCCAATGGCAGCTGCTATTCCAGATGTAGTTTTCATTACTTGAGAAAATTAATACATATCCTGGTATCTTGTATGCAGCTATTGATCTGGCTAATACCTTTTTGTCCATACCTATTTCAGAGCACCATTAGAAGCAGTTTGCCTTCAGCTAACTAGGCCAGCAATACACCTTCAGTTGCCTACCTCAGGGCTACATCAACTTCCCAGCCCTAAGTCATAATTTAGTCTTCAGGGACCTTGATGGCCTTTCCCTTCCACAGGACATCACACTGGTCCGTTACATTGATGACATTATGCTGATTGGGCCTAGTGTCAATGACTGTGGACTTATTGGTGGGAAGTGTAATTGACTCTGACTTATTGGTAAAATATCTGCATGTTAGACAGTAGAAAATTAATTTCATAAAAATCCAGGTAACTTCCACCTCAGTGAAATTTCTAGGGGTCCAGTGGTGAGGGACATGTCAAGATATTCCTTCTAAAGTGAAGGATAAGTTATTGTATCTGGCCCCTCCCACAACTAAAAAGGAGGCACAATGCTTAGTGGGCCTGTTTGGGTTTTGGAGGCAACATATTCCTAATTTGGGTGGGCTACTGCAGCTTCTTTATCAACTGACTCGAAAAGCTGCTAGTTTTGAGTGGGGCCCAGAGCAAGAGAAGGCTTTGTAACAGGTTCAGGCTGCCAAGCAAGCTGTTCTGCCCTTTGGCCTGTATGATCCAACTGATCCAATGGTGCATGAAGTGTCCATGGCAGATAGAAATGCTGTTTGGAGTCTTTGGCAGGCCCCTATTGGTGAATCACAGTGCAGACCCTTAGGATTTTGGAAGCAAAGCCCTGCCATCCTCTGCAGAATAACTACTTTTGAGGAATAGCTTTTAGCTTGTTACTGGGCCTTATAGAGACTGAACACTTAACCATGAAACATGAAGTCACCACGCAGCCTGAGCTGCCCATCATGAACTGGGTGTGTCTGACCCACAGAGTCATAAAGTTGGACGTGCACAGCAGCACTCCATCATTAAATGCTAGTGGTATATACGAGATCAGGCCTCAGCAGGACCCAAAGGCACAAGTTGCATGAGGAAGTCACCCAAATGCCCATGGCCTCCACCCGTTACATTACCTTCCATCTCCCAGTCTGTACCTATGACCTCATGAGGAGTTCCTTATGATCAGTTGACTAAGAGCAAATTTGTGCCTGGTTTACAAGTGGTTCTGTGCAATATGCAGGCACCACTCGAAAGTGGACAGTGGCAGCACTACAGCCTCTTTCTGGGACCTCCCTGAAGGACAGTGATGAAGCGAAATCCTCTCAATGGGCAGAACTTCAAGCAGTGCACCTCGTTGTTCACTTTGCCTGGAAGGATAAATAGCCAGGTGTCCAATTATATACTGATTCATGGGCTGTGGCCAATGGTTTGGCTGGATTGTTAGGGACTAGGAAGGAACATAATTGGAAAATTGGAGACAAGGAGGTATGGGGAAGAGGTATGTGGATAGACATCACTGAATGAGCCAAAGAAGTAAAGATATTTGTGTCTTATGTGGATGCTTACCAAAGGGTGACCTCAGCAGAGGATGATTTTAACAGTCAAATGGATATGATGATGCATTCTGTGGAAACCAGTCATCCTCTTTCTCTAGTCACTCCAATCATTGCTCAATGGGCTCATGAACAAAGTGGTCATGGTTGTAGGGATGGAGGTTATGCATGGGCGCAGCAACATGCACTTCCACTCACCAAAGCCAACTTGGCTACAGCCAGTGCTGAGTGCCCAATCTGCCAGCAGCAGAGACCAACACTTAGTCCCGGTTATGGCACCATTCCTAGAGGTGATCAGCCAGCAACCTGGTGGCAGGTTGATTATACTGGACCGCTTCCATCATGGAAAGGGCAGCGTTTTGTTCTTACTGGAAAAGACGCTCTGGATATGGATTTGCTTCTGCCAAAACTACCATCCATGGACTTACAGAATGGCTTATCCACCGTCATGATATCCCACATACCATTGCCTTGGATCAAGGGACTCACTTCAGAGCAAATGAAGTGCACAATGGGCTGATGCTCATGGAATTCACTGGTCTTACCATGTTTCCCATTATCCTGAAGCAGCTGGCTTGATAGAAGGATGGAATGGCTTTCTAAAGACACAATTACAGTGCCAGCTAGGTGGCAATGCCTTGCAGAGTTGGGGCAATGTTCTCCAGGAGGCTGTATATGCTCTAAACCAGCATCGAATATATGGTGCTGTTTCTCCCATAGCCAGGATTCATGGGATCAGGAATCAAGGGGTGTAAATGGGAGTGGCACCACTCACTATTACCCCTAATGATCCACTTGCAAGGTTTTTATTTCCTGTCCCTGCGACCTTATGCTCTGCCAGTCTAGAGGTCTTAGTTCCAAAGGGAGGAATGCTCCCACCTGGAGACACATCACTGATTCCACTGAACTGGAAGCTAAGAATGCCACCTGGCCACTTTGGGCTCCTTATGCCTCTGGATCAACAGGCAAAGAAGGGAGTTACCTTACTGGCTGGTAACTTTGGTAAAGGGTAAGACAGTACACAATACTGGGGAAGTCAGCACAACCTGACCAGGGAGAAGTCACAGAAGCTTGACACATACATCCAAATGCCCTGAGTGACTGAGCTACTGGGATGAGGGCTGGGGACCATGGTCTCAGGGCACATCTAGCCCAACTGGTGTAACTTCGTTTATAAAGAAAATTTACTACATCTGACTGTGGTGAGTAGTGTCTGGGGTCTTAAAAGCCTGTGAGCGGCCATCTAAGATACAACTACTGGTCCCATCCCAGCTGGAGCAAGGGATAATGAAGAAAACCAGAGACACAACGGAAAGATTAGTCCAAAGGACTCATGGACCACAGCTACCACAAATTCCACCAGACTGAGCCCAGAACTACTAGATGGCACCCAGTTACCACCACCGACTGCTCTGGCAGGGATAACAATAGAGGGTACGGGACAGAGCGGGAGAAAATGTAGAACAAAATTTAAATTCACAAAAGACCAGGCTTGCTGGTCTAACAGAGACTGCAGAAACCTTGAGAGTATAGCCCCCAGGCACCCTTTTAGCTCAGTACTGAAGTCACTCCTGAGGTTCACCCTTCAGCCAAAGATTAGACAGGTCTATAGGGCCAATAATAATGCACGTGAGGAACATGCTTCGTAGTTCAATCAGGTATGTGAGACTAATGGGCACACCAGCCCAAAAGCAAGAAGGCAGGAAAAACGGACGAATGGAAACAGGGAACCCAAGGTGGAGAAGGGGAAGAATGTTGACACATCACAGGGTTGGCAACCAATGTCACAAAACAATTTGTGTATCAACTGTTTAATGAGAAACTAACTTGCTCTGTAACTTTCACCTAAAGCACAATAAAAAATAGAAAGTACTAGTTTTTTTAAATTATGTTTATAGGCATTCACTGCTTGAGTCAAGGTTAGGCATGTTAAGTGATTTAAAAAAAATTCTATTACAGTGGCATGCACTTATCTTATTCTAAAAGAATGAAATGCATAAAGAGAAACATTTTATTTTTGTTTGCAGCTTGTAAAATTTGCTAATGTAAAATAACAACAATTCACTTTTAGAACATGCCACCTTCTGAAAGTGCCATACACTCACTTTCAAATGTGTCAAAGTTATAGCACATCACAGACTTGGCCAGAGCAAAAGAATGCAATCAAGTGACTGTTCTTGGAGAACAAGTGCTCACCTCAAACAACAGGTAACTGATGTGTTGGGAAGCAGCCATGGAGCAAGGCAGCATAGCCAGATGGAAGAGATTTTTCATTAAAAGGCCAAATACCCAAATGGCCTTCTGGCATAGGCAATTTCAACTTTCACGCTCATAAGCTTGTGTATGATCTCCTAACCTTAATTTCATTCTTCTTAAAGGTCTAGTTCGGATTGACTTGTTGAGAATGGTATCCATTATATAAGTCAGGAGAGAAAGATTCTTGTGGTTACTTGTAAACTTGTCATAGGTTTGCAGAAATTTCAAGTGAAGAGGGTAGTAAAGAAGTTAGCTATGATTCATATGCTCCATCTACTTGAAGGTCAAACCAGCTTCATTGTACACCCTGAAGATTTTCTCAATGACATAGGCAGCCATTGCCATATCCATTCCCAGGTTATACTTCTTGGCCATGCTCATGATTTGCCTGGCAGAATACTCCATAGTATGAGCTAAGCCAGAGTGCACTATGTCTTTCTCAGACGCACCCGATATTCTCTCTTGGAAACCTGCTGTGGGTACAATGGGAATAGTTCCACCGAGCCTTCCAAATGTTCTTTCTAAACTCTTTTAACAGATCTGAGCAAGTGGTAGTTAGAATCGCTTTCATATTTGAAAATCAAACGGCCATAGCTGACATGATTTATATTCTTCAGCCACTCAAAGTAAGATACTGTCACTTTTCCAGCATTCAAGTAGACATCAGGAATTACCAGAATGTTCTTTGCCAGGAAAATCTTATGAGCTTCTGGAGTAGTCAGTCCATTGGCACCTTCAGCAATGATCTTGGCTTTGACTTCGTGTGCACTGAATTTGGTCAACTGCTTCTCACTGGCAGCAAGAATCAGTATGACACACTCAGCTTCCAAGATGCTTCCTTCATAGGGCTTTGCCTTGGGGAAACCCATGACTGATCCATGTTGCAATTTGAAATCCTCCAGTTCCTTTGGATCAACACCATCTGAATTCCATATGCTCCCATGAGAGTCACTAACACCAACACATTTAGCACCAGAACGATGTAAATATCTCATAGTACAATGGCCCACATTACCAAATCCCTGAACAATAAATGTTTTATTCTGAAGCCCTGATGTCAACCCTAAAATGTTCATGTAAGAAGTTTCATTGATAAAGTTTTCAATACCAAGGAAAACACTGTGGCCAGTAGCAGAGGTATGTCCATGGATACCACCCTGACTGATGGGTTTACCTGTAACACAGGCATGTGAATTAATATCATAGTACCCTATGGTGCTGGCAAAGGTGTCAGCAATCCAGGACATCTCACGCTCACCAGTGCCCATGTCTGGGTCAAGCACATCAACACCAGGACCAATAAAGCCCTTCTTTGCTAGTTCCATAGTGAACCTCTTTGTAATCTTCTCCGATTCATTATCAGTGTAGTTCTTGGGATTGATCTTAATACCAGCTTTAGCACCCCAAATGGCACATCAACCACAGCACATTTATATGTCATCAGAGCAGCCAAAGCTTTTACTTATCTACACTCACATTCGCACTGTAACGGACGGATACCACCCTTGGAAGGAGTGCAATGCTGACTGTGCTGGGCTCAAATGACCTCCCAGGAACCGCTGGGAGCCAGATGGGGAAGGAGAGCCTCAGCACTTGGTTGCAGGGCATGATGATTCGCAGGATCCCGCGCACCCGTTTCCGCTTCTGCTCCTCACTGTCCTGGGTCTTGATGAACTCCATTAGCTTGTCTTCCACGATGCTTAAGCCACAGTCGAAGAAGCCCTCTACCATCTTGGAAAAGTTAGGGTTCTCACAATTCGCGGCTGCCTCGTTGTAGTGTCGCTGGGCAGGTGGCCTGGACCCCAACTGTTGGACAGTGGCGGCCTGCCAGCGGGTCCGGCCCATAAGTGCTGCTGAATTGGCCGCCGCCGAGGCCAAGGCAACGGGCCTGGGCCTGGCCCTGGCCAGCAGCTCCGCTTAGCACAGGCAGCGGTACATGGCCGCAGAGGCAAAGGCATCACCGCGGAGAAAATGCGTGCGGGTCGCAGGAGAAGCACATTCGGAGGCCCTTGGGAAGGGCCAGGCTATCCTTTCCAAACCTCAGCCTCCTGCCTTCCAGGCTGTCGTCGCACCTCCTGGCGCTCGTCTCCTAACGCGCAGGAACCGTCTGTCTATGGGTGGGTGTTGCTGCCGAACGACGCCTGCAAATGGCAGAGCTGGGCAACGCGGGACACTGGGGCACAGCGCCTAACGGAGTGGGACGTCTGCCTCCGCCTCCGCTTCCGCTTCGACACCGACTACCTCGCTGCCACATCTCTAGTGAAAGCACATGTCCGGGGAGGAGCTTCTCCTTCATTTTGGAAGTGTACTTTGTCGGCATAGAACTCCAGTTTGCATTTATTTTATATCAGCATTTTCAAAATGTCAACCCATTGTCTTAAGCTGCCATCATTTCTCGTGAGAAATCAGTTTTCAGTCTAATGATTGCTCTTTTGAAGGCCGGCCTACCCCGACTTTTTGCCCAATTAAAAATATAAATGGAGGCCCATGATCCTGCGTCACTCTTTTTTTTCTCCTACCCTTGTGCGTGTCATGAGCTTTGCGTGCTTAAATAATCCAGTGCACATGATCAAACTCTGTGAACGCTGATCAGGCCTCTGTGTGCACACTCCTGTGGAAAGAGGGCTGTGAGACCTGGAACTGGACTTCAAGCTGTTTCGGCAAGGAATTCTGAAGTCTCAGATATTTGAAGCACGATTTGTAGAAAGTACTGGCTGTGGTATATCATCTAGACTTTGCAAGATCCATACCCTGCAGAGAATGACTGGCCATTTAGGCAGGGGCCACAGTTACCTGTCTAAAGGTGGTGCTGTACAGTTTAAAGGTCTTTTGTCTCAGACTGTTTTAATTTTTTTTCTCTTTGTCTTTGGTTTTCAGTAATTTATTACAAAATGCCTAGGTGTGATTTCATTTACATATATCCTGTTGGGGGCTCATAGCTGTGCTAGTTATCAAGCTACTCTCTCTTACCTCCAAATCACCTTTAGCTTTGTGATGGGCAGAATCTGGAAAGTATACTTCTTCTTTGCCAGCTGACCCCTCTTAGGTTCTGGCACTACACGGAGACTACTTTCTTGTTTCTGTCAGGTTCACTCCAGCAATAGCTAGGGTTCCACTTTCCAGCTTTTTCTCAGCACTCCCCAAACTAGTCTCATCGTGCCCTCTCAGACAAATCAGCAGCAGCCAGAAAGCTCCCCTTCCAGTTCCACCCACCTCACTGCCATCAAGTATATTTTGACTCATAGCAACCCCCATACAGTTACCAAGGCTGTAAATCTCTAGGGAAACAGACTGCCGTATCTTTCTCCTGTGGAGCCGCTGGTGCTTTCAAACTGCTGACCTTTCGGTTAGCAGTGGAGCACTTTAACCACTGTGCCACCAGAGCTCCTTCCCAGTTCCACAAGACCCCTTATCCAAGCCCCTGAGATAGCAGCACAGATGGGCAGCACTCTCCTTCAGGGATTTGAGTCCCAGTTCAGGGGCCCTCTCCTGCAAACTTCTAGTTGTTGATGACTCAACATCTTCTATTTGCTTTCCTAACTCTGAGGATGGTAGCCCCTATGGCTGCTAACCAAAGATCAGTAGTTCGAATCTACCAGCTGCTCTTTGGAAACCCTATGGGGCACTTTTACTCTGTCCTATAGGGTTGCTATGAGTCGGAATCCACTCGATGGCAATGGGTTTGGTTTTTTTTTTTAAAGATGGTAGCTACTTCTTATAATTACTCTCTCTGTATCATAGTAATGTTACCTTTTTTGCTGTTGCAATTTTCAACTTTTTTAACAGATTTTCATATTAAATTACATTGCTTTGTCCCATTTTGTCTGTTTTCTTTTTCTGAGACTCTAAATGCACATATGTTAGCATTTTTTAAAACCATTTCCTAGATTTTTATTCTTTTATTCTGTATTTTCCATCTTTTTTGTCTTTGTATTTTAGTATTGCTATTTCCTATTGACTTACATTCTAGTTTATTAATCTTTTTTCTGCTTAATTTCAATTATTATATTTTTCAGTTCTAGAATTTACATTTTTTCATTCTAGTTCTCCATTTTGCCATCTATTTACTTGAATACATTACTCAAAGTTATTTTAAATGCATGTCTAATAACTCCAATAACCGGATTGCCTGTGGGTCCGTTTCTATCGTCTTTTTTTTCTTCCTTGGTTTTTGGTCATTTGGTTATGTCTTCAGGAATACCTGACTCTTCAAAAAAATTGAGTGTCAAAAATTGTACAATGAAAAATTGTAGAAATAAAATTGAGACTCTGACTGTTGTTATGTTACTCCAGAGAAGAATGGCTTTTGCCTTATGTAGGCTGTTAGGGTAGAAGCAGGTCACCTTAATCCAATCTGAGATTGAGCTGTTTTAAAATGTGTTTCAAAGACTGGTCTATTTCTTGTTAATCTTACTTCTAGGGTGTAGCTTTTCCATGCCCTTCCATGGTCTTAACTAAAAGCGTCAAGTTACTACCAGCCTCCTATTCTTGGTGGACCCTAAACTCCTAATTTTAATTTGGATCTGCTTGGCTTCTCATCCTCTTAAGACAGCACTTTCTGCTCAGCTTCTTATCCTGTTGTGTGCTACTTGGAAAATGGCAAATATCTCATTTGGAAAACTGATACAGACTATTGGGCTCACATTAAAGCATTTTCCTTCTTTTTGGGATCTTGGCCTGACAAATCCTGGCCGCCTTGATAACCCTGAACTTCAAGTTTTGTGTCCACACGCCCATGAGACTGCCAAAAGTTTGGCTCAGGCTCTCAGTCTCTAGCTGTCAGTTTCTGCTAGGCTTAGTCTTGTTGAATTAGCATGAAATAGAGGGTATCTTTGTCTAGTTTCTGTTTTCAACGGGACTCCGATAATTAAGTTGCCTGTTTATCAAGTGAAAAAATTCTCTATTACTTTTATAAAGTCTTAACAAAAAAATTGTATTTTAATAAATGTTAAAATTGTATTTTAACAATATCTAATAAGATAATAATGTGATTTTTTAAAACTTAAGGTTATTGTTAGAATTGTTTATTATTTTACTAGTGTTGCAACAAATCCTCACTCCTGGGGTTAAATATATTTAATATGTTATGCTTACTTGTTAGATTTTGTTTAGAAAGGAGATACCTTCCCTATCATGTAATATGTGCATTTATATGTGCAAAGATCATTGTCTGACAAATTTCCTAAGTAGTCACTTTTCTTGTAGGAAATAATTTTAACTAAGTGGCCTTTTTACAGGCTACAGGACAGCTATGTTGGAATGGTAGAATATGAGATCATCTAGATCACAGAATATTAGAACTAAAAGGAACCTTCAGCATTTTCCGGTTCTGCTTCCTTATTTTACAGGAGAGGAAACCGAGGCCCACAAGGCAGAATAACTTGGGCAATGTCAGTATGAGTTTGTGACTTTATAATTCATGTCTTCTAATCTACAGTGCTGCCCTCTGAACCAAATGCAATACCATACTTGCCCATTCTATCACTATATCCCATAACACAGTAAAAACCAATAGGGCAAATGTCTTGCATGTCACTACGCATTTATTTCATCAGATGTTTGATGGTTTCTTTGCTTGGCAATTGTGGTATGCTTGGGTTTCACTCATCTCCAAGTTCCCAGTTGTAAGCATAGACCCTGGCATCTTCATCCATGGGCACCAACACCCTTTTCTGGGTTCAGTGATGATGTTTGCCTAATATCTCCTTTTTTAGGCAACTGAAGCTATGCCCAAGATGTCACGGTCACATGTATGGAAATAAAAGAAATTTTATTCTCCTCTCTGCTAGATAGTTTACTAAGCAGAAGGTACTAAACGTAAAAGCAGTCCTTATGGTGATGCATCTACCCTCATGTCCCCCCCCCCCCCCCCCGCCACACAAGATATCCAACACAATCTGAAGGAGGAGATCCATTGATTGTAGAATATCTTCTCTCATTCTATGATCCACTCCAGATCTCTGCTATTCTCCACTTGATGTCTATGTTTTACGTAAGAGAAAGGAAGCTTACTGCCTTAATTTCTGAACCAAAACTGGGTTTTGAGTGATGACAGAGTTTTTTGTTAGTGTATATATTTTTTTGGGTTCATGAGGGAATTAGGAAGATGTAATATAGTTGCCAAATGTTGGGATATTTTGTGTACTTTGATGATTTATGGACAAACAGGATAAAATATTTGAAAGGGGACTATTCAAGAAAATACATAGAGTCACTGTACTTAGAAACCTGAAGATGAACCCAATTTTCTCCACCCCCCCATCACTCACATTCTGTCCTATAAGGAATTCCCAGTGAACCGTAGACAGGATCATATAGAGGGTGTGACTAGCATAGGCTATGCTACAGGGTGAACATCTGAGACAGTCTTCCCCTCCATGTGGGAATAGATGTCAGGTGAGTGTAAAGAGCAGGGGAGTTAAAAGAGTTGAGGAAATAGCCTGTGACTTAAGCAGTTCCTTTGAGGAAGTACCCTCAAATACTTTAATTAACAAAAACCCTGACAATAGAGTCCATTTTGGACCTACTGTTTTTGACTCTTGATTCTGAATTAAGCCCCAAAGAGAACGTCAGTTTCTATATAACTTTCTAGGAGGGAATTATGGGACTTGTATTCCTTAGTGTGATTTTAAACTTTCCGCCTTTCCATCTCTCTATTCCACGATTGTCTCTCCTTGATTGCTGAACTCTCCTCCTTATACAGAACTATCCACATCTGACACACTGTTTGACTCTGTCTTGATAACAAGACCAAAAGAGCCTGGCTTGGCCCTCCCCTCACCCTTTCACCCTTTTGGTGGAGTGCTGCTTTGCCATGTTGGAGCGAGGACCCATGAGGCCTGGGTTCCTGACTACAGCAGGGGTGGGCAGGGTGGAGCTCGGGAGAAAGATCAGTTGGGTGAGACACCTGACAGAAGCTGAAGAGGACTGCTTCCTTGATTATAGAGTTAGGGTCCAGGGTCGCAAGCCAACTGTTTGGAGAGTTGGGTCCTTAAGCCATGGGCAGAGCCTCCTGAGGGCTGCTCTCTACTGCTGGACAGTGATTGTCTCAATTTTGGGGTCATCCAGGAAACTGGAGGCCTGATACTTCTGCACCAAATAAGAAGAGGTTGTGGAGGTATAAGGGAGAGATATTCCACCCCTTAAGCCCCATCCCTAGCCTCCACTGTTTTTGGGATTTCATTACTCCTCCAGGGAATGGGCATCACTGGCTCTGGGAGTTGGAATTCTTTGATGATAATGTGGCCCATGGGAAAGAGCACTTGCTGGGTGCTAGGAGACAAAGTGCATAACCTAACAGAGCTTAGTTTTTCATCAGGAAAATTCCTCCAGCTTTCCTCAGAGGAATGTTAAAATTAAATAAGATCATAAATCCAAAAGGACTTTAACCAAATGAAAGTGCTCCTCATATGTAAAGGTTTACAATAATTACGTTCGGAATTTAGGTAAATAGGAGATCACCTATCAGCTATTTCCCATTTTCAGCACTGAGCAAGTTAAAGCATAATGATCTATCTCTAAGAGGCATTTTTAAAAATCTTATTATGGCCAACTATCTGAGACCAACAGCACAGGGACAAATTCTGTTCAAATAGGAACCTAGAGAGTTCTTCTTCTCCATTTCCTGTTTCAGGTAGGACCATATCTGAAAGATGTCAAACTGATGAAAAAATTCGTATCTATTTTAAAGCCCTCTGCAGGGCATGCTGTTGTCATCTTGTTTGACTACCCAATTCTCTGTTTCTCAGTTGTCACTATTGGAAAGTAATTCTTACTGTCTAAATTAAATCCCTGATGAAATAGCCTGATCTTTTCCCCTTAGTGTTGTTCTTATGGAGAAGAAATAGACTATCTCCCAATGTTGGGGCATTTGGACTCCTAAGCTTTTATTAATTTTTTTGACCTTCTTTTCTTAGACTAACAAGTCCCTGACTCTATACCCTTTATTCATGGCTTTCCTTTCCTATTTGTCATTTTTTTCTATGTTCTCTATTCCCTAAGTTGAATGAAGAGAATCTCCCAAAATGTGATATATTGTGATCCAAGACTGGTCCTGAGATTCCAGGGATTTCTGATGGGGTCTGAGGATTGAGGAGGACACTCTGGCTCTGTAGTTAAGGATTAGTTGAGAGTGGTGGGGGCCACCTCCTGCCCCTTTGTGAAGAGCTGTGTGTGGTAAGTACAGGCTTCAGAAGGCTCAAGGCTCAGAGCTAGCTATATTCTTGTCCACCACACCTATGTCCAGGGGGATTACATCTCCCTTGGAGACTATCAGAAGAGGCTTACTTACCCAATCCTGGATGCAGATGACATGGGTGTCTTGGAGCAATTGCTCATACCTGAGGTGGACACAAGAATGAGTCATCCTGCTACAGGGATCTAGAAATGTCTCCCTAAGAATCAACCTCACATCCCTAGTTTGGAATATAGCCAGTTAGAGTGCAAGGGGCCATAACTTGTGGTTTTCTAAGCCTGACAGAGAGGCAGTTGCAGAATATGGCATCAGACATTTGGCCACATACAAAGTGTAATGAATTATGGCCTTCTGACCTCTGTTCAGCCAGTGCTGGGCATTTAGGAGTAACCTAAATACTTGACCTTTAGGGTACTGCCACTGGAACAGGTCCCTGGTTTCTCCTTGTTTCTGTTTTCTCTATGGAAAATGGGTACAATGAGACTTGAATTCTCACTCTGAATTTCCCTCCTCTCACAATCACAGGAAGCAGATAAGTAACAGGAACAGATAGGATTCTAAACCTATATTTTTATAGCTTGTGTCATCAGGCTGGGTGTTTATAGGATTCTGCAGTGACTTCTTTGGAAATCAGGCTTCCTTGGTTTAAGGAGAGTATCCTTCAAGAGGAGCTAAGGTTGGCCTTTTGACTGTAGACCCACAGAGGATCAGCATCCAAGAAATTTTCATCTGTAGCTCACAGTGGACTTGGCAAGGCCATAAATCCTTATCGGTCTGGAGAGAAGGTGAATGGTGAGGCTTAGAGAAAGATCAAAGATCAAAGGGGGGCCTTCTCTGAACTGACTTTGTATTTAAAGATCTCCAAGAAGGTTAGGACACTTATGGACTCTTTTTTTTTTTTTTGGTGGGAGGACTGGAAAAGCAATGAGTGATTCTAATTCTCAGAGTAGACAGAATCTTCTTTGGATTTCCTTTTCCCCCTTCCTCCTATACCTATATCTGAAGTCTTCTCAACATTTAATGCGGTTTAGAAGTCTCTAAATTAAAGCTTATTTCATTCTAACATTAGAGGATCTTTCTTTGCACTCAGTCATTTAGATTTTTTTTTTTTGTGTGTTTTAGACCTAATCAGTCTTTTTATTATTATTATTATTATTTTTTATTATACTTCTGGTGAAGGTTTACAGAACAAATAGTTTCTCATTAAACAGTAGTGCACATATTGTTTTATGACATTGGTTAACAACCCCACGACATGTCAACCTTCTCCCTTCTTTTTTTTTTTTTTTAAATTCTGTTAATATTTTTTTTTTAATTTTTTTTTATATTTTATTGTACTTCAGGTGAAGGCTTACAGAACAAATAGTTTCTCATGAAACAGTAGTACACATGTTGTTTTATGACATTGGTTAACAACCCCACAACATATTAAGCCTCTAAATTCTCAACCTTTTTTTTTTTTTTTTGATGAAAATACAGATAGCCAAAGATACACCGTTTCAAAAATTTCTACATACACAGTTCAGTGACATTGACTACGCTCTTCCAACTGTGCTGTTATTCTCACTTAAGATGAAGGCTTACAGAACAAAATAGTTTCTCATTTAACAGTTACTACACATGTTGCCCTATGACAATGGTTAACAATCTCACAACACATCAAGAATATCCTTACTCCACCTTGTGTTCCCTATCACCAGGGGACTTCCTTGTCCCCTTCTGTCTTCTGGCCCTTGTCACTGGACTACTGTACCTCATTAGTCTCATTTGGGTTTTTTTTTTTTTTTTAAACACCATTTCAAAACTTTTTACTTACACATTTAAGTGATATTGACTATGCTCTTCCAATTGTGCTGCCATTCTCGCCCAAGATGAAGGCTTACAGGACAAAACAGCCTCCCATTTAATAGTTACTACAAATGTTGCCCTATAACAGTGGTCAACAATCTCACAACACATCGACAGTGTCCTTACTCAACTTGTGTTCCTTATCATCAGTTTCCTACTCCCCCTCTGCCTTCTGGCCTTTGTCACCGGACTCCTGTACCTTGTTAGTCCCATTTAGTTTTACTGGGCTGTCCACTCCCAGGCTTAACATCGAACCTCGAAGGTAACTTCACCTCTGAGCTGAAAGGGTGTCTGGGGGCCACACTCTTGAGGTTTCTCCAGTATTCTTTAGGCCAGTAAATCTGGTTTTGTTTTTTTTTTATTTTTGGGGGGGAGTTAAAATTATGCTCTACATCCTTCTCCAGCTCTGTCCAGAACCCTCTGTTGTGATCCTGGTCAGAGAAGTCAGTGGTAGTAGCCGGGCACCATCTAGCTGTACTGGACTCAGTCCGGTGGAGGCCTTGGTAGCTGTGGACAATTAGTCCTTTGGACTAATCTTTTCGTTGTATCCTGTTCTCTTCATTCTCCCTTGCTCCCGAAGGGATGAGACCAGTGAAGTATCTTAGATGGCCGCTCATAGGCTTTTAAGACCCCAGACACTACTCACCAAGGTAGAATGTAGAGCATTATCTTTATAAGTAGTGTCATGCCAATTGAGCTAGATGTTCCCCGAGACCATGGTCCCCAGAGCCCTCCGTCCAACAACTCAGTCCCTCGGGGGGTTTGGATGTGTCTATAGGGCCTCCATGACCTTTCCTTGTGCAGGTTGTGTTAGTTTCCCCTGTACTGTGTACTATCTCACCTCTCACCCAAGGTACCACTTATCTATTGCCTATTTAGTATTTCCCCCCGCTCCCCTCCCATCCCTGGTAACCAACAAGGATTGTTACATTTTGCATGTGAACTTTTTCATAGGTTTTTACAATAGAGGTCTCATACAATATTTGTCCTTTTGTGATTGACTTATTTCACTCAGCATAATGTCCTCCAGTTTCATCCATGTTATGAGATGGTTCACAGATTCATTGTTGTTCTTTCTCGTTGCATAGTACTCCATTGTGTGTATGTACCATAGTTTGTGTATCCATTCGTCTGTTGATGGACATCGAGGTTGTTTCCATCGTTTTGCTATTGTGAACAATGCTGCCATGAACATAGGTGTGCATATGTCTATTCGAGTGACGACTCTTATTTCTCTAGGATATATTCCTAGGAGTGGGATTGCTGGATCGAATGGTACGTCTATTTCTAGCTTTCTGAGGAAACGCCATATCATTTTCCAAAATGGTTGTATCATTTTGCATTCCCACCAGCAGGGCATAAGAGTTCCCATCTCCCCGCAGCCCCTCCAACATTTGTTATTTCCAGTATTTTTGATTCGTGCCAGTAATGCCAGGGTGAGATGGTATCTCATTGTGGTTTTAATTTGCATTTCTCTAATGGCTAGTGATCGCGAGCATTTCCTCATGTGTCTGTTGGCCATTTGAATGCCTTCTTTGGTGAAGTGTCTGTTCATTTCCTTTGCCCATTTTTTGACAGGATTGTTTGTCTTTTTGTTGTAGAGGTGTTGGATTTTCTTGTAGATTATGGAGATTAGACCTTTGTCTGACTTGTACCGTCCAAAAATTTTTTCCCAGTCTGTAGGTTCTCTTTTGACTCTTTTGGTGAAGTCTTTTGAAGAGCATAGATGTTTGATTTTTAGAAGATCCCAGTTATCTAGTTTATCTGTTGGGTTTTTTGTGTTGATGTTTATGGTTTGTATCCTGTTAATGCCATGTATTAAGGCCTGAAGTGTTGGTCCTATTTTTTCTTCTATGAATTTTATAGTTTGAGGCTTTATATTC
This sequence comes from Dugong dugon, assembly GCA_030035585.1. Lineage (NCBI taxonomy): Eukaryota > Metazoa > Chordata > Mammalia > Sirenia > Dugongidae > Dugong > Dugong dugon. The sequence continues at coordinate 150,892,697 of CM057465.1, forward strand.
AGGTCTTTGATCCATTTTGAAGTAGTTTTTGTATATGGTGTGAGGTATGGGTCCTGTTTCATTTTTATACAAATGGATATCCAGTTTTGCCAGCACCATTTGTTGAAAAGACTGTCTTTTCCCCCATTTGATGGACTTTGGGCCCTTGTCGAGGATCAGGTGACTGTAGGTGGATGGGTTTACATCTGGGTTCTCAATTCTGTTCCATTGGTCAATGTCTCTGTTGTTGTACCAGTACCAGGCTGTTTTGAGTACTGTAGCTGTATAGTAGGTTCTCAAGTCAGGTAGTGTGAGTCCTCCAACTTTATTCTTCTTCTTCAGTAGTGCTTTACTTATTCGGGGCTTCTTCCCTTTCCATATAAAGTTAATAATTAGTTTTTCCATCTCTTTGAAGAATGTTGTTGGCATTTGGATCGGGATTGCATTGTATTTGTAAATTGCTTTGGGTAGAATTGTCATTTTCACAATGTTGAGTCTGCCTATCCATGAGCATGGTATGTTTTTCCATTTATGTATATCCCTTTGGGTTTCATGCAGTAGTGTTTTGTAGTTTTCTCTGTATAGGTCTTTTACATCCCTGGTCAGATTTATTCCTAAGTATTTTATCTTTTTAGGGGCTATTATAAATGATATTGTTTTCATGATTTCCTTTTCATCATTCTCCTTACTGGTGTATAGGAATCCAACTGATTTTTGAATGTTTATCTTGTATCCTGCTACTCTGCTGAATCTTTCTATTAGTTCCAGTAGACTTCTCGTGGAGTCTTTAGGGTTTTCTATGTATAGTATCATATCATCTGCAAACAGGGAGAGTTTAACTTCTTCATGACCAATTTGGATGCCCTTTATTTCTTTTTCTTGCCTTATTGCTCTAGCTAGAACTTCCAGCAAAATGTTAAATAGGAGTGGTGATAAACGGCATCCTTGTCTTGTTCCTGTTTTCAAGGGGAATGTTTTCAGCCTCTCTCCATTAAGAATGATGTTGGCCATTGGTTTTGCATAGATGCCCTTTATTATGTTGAGAAATTTCCCTTCTATACCTATTTTATTGAGAGCTTTTATCAGGAATGGGTGTTGGACTTTGTGAAATGCCTTTTCTGCATCAATTGAGATGATCATGTGATTCTTTTCTTTCCTTTTATTTATGTGGTGGATTACGTTGATGGATTTTCTAATGTTGAACCATCCTTGCATACCTGGTATGAATCCTACTTGGTTGTGGTGTATTATTTTTTTGATATGATACTGAATTCTATTGGCTAGAATTTTGTTCAGAATTTTTGCATCTATATTCAAGAGAGATATTGGTCTGTAATTTTCTTTTTTTGTGATGTCTTTGCCTGGTTTTGGTATCAGTGTTATGCTGGCTTCATAGAATGAATTTGGAAGTGTTGTTTCCTCTCCTACGCTCTGAAATAGCTTGAGTAGAACTGGTACAAGCTCTTCTGTAAATGTTTTGTAGAATTCTCCAGTGAAGCCATCTGGGCCAGGGCTTTTTATGGTTGGGAGTTTTTTTATTACCTTTTCAATCTCTTCTCCTGTTATGGGTCTGTTCAGATTTTCAATATCACTTTGTTGTAGTTTGGGTAGGCCGTATGTTTCTAGAAATTTATCCATTTCCTCTAGGTTTTCAAATTTGTTGGAATATAGTTTTTCATAATATTCTGTTATAATCCTTTTTATTTCGGATGGGTCTGTTGTAATGTCCCCCATTTCATTTCTTATTTGGGTTATTTGTGCCCTCTGCTGTTTTTCTTTTGTCAGTCTGGCAGTGGTTTGTCGATTTTGTTGATTCTTTCAAAGAACCAACTTTTGGTTTTGTTGATTCTTTCTATTGTTTTTCTGTTCTCTATTTCATTAATTTCTGCTCTGATCTTTACTATTTCCTTTCTTCTGGTGGTTGTAGGCTTTTTTTGTTGTTCTCTTTCTATTTGTTTGAGTTCTGTAGTTAATGTTTTGATTTTGTCCCTTTCTCCTTTTTTGATATGTGCATCTATTGCTATAAATTGTCCTCTGAGGACTGCCTTTGCTGTTTCCCAAAGGTTTTGGTATGATGTGTTTTCATTTTCATTTCATTCTAGGAATTTTTTAATTCCATCTCTGATTTCTTCAATTACCCATTGATGTGTAAGCAGATTATTATTCAGTTTCCATGTGTTTGATTTTTTTTCCTTGCTCTTTCTAGTGTTAATTTCTACCTTGATGGCATTGTGGTCAGAGAAGATACTGTGAATTATCTCAGCATTTTGGATCTTGTTGAGGATTGCTCTGTGGCCTAAGATGTGGTCAATTCTGGAGAACGTTCCATGTGCATTGGAAAAGAATGTGACTTTGCAGCAGTTGGATGGATTGTTCTATATATGTCTATGAGGTCCAGTTGGCTGATTGTGTCCTTTAGGTCTTCTGTATCTTTGCTGAGTTTCTTTTTAGTTGTTCTGTCCTTTACTGACAGTGGTGTGTTGAAGTCTCCTACTATTATTGTGGAACTGTCAATTTCTCTTTTCAGTGCTGTTAGGGTTTTTTTAATGTATTTTGGAGCCCTGTCATTGGGTGCATAGATATTTATTATGGTTATGTCTTCATGGTGGATCATCCCCTTAATCATTATATAGTGTCCTTCTTTGTCTTTTATGGTAGATTTTGTTTTAAAGTCTATTTTATCTGAGATTAGAATTGCCACTCCTGCTCTTTTTTGATAGTTGTTAGCTTGATATACTTTTTTCCAACCTTTGATTTTTAATAAATTCACATCTTTGTTTCTAAGGTGTGTCTCTTGTAGACAGCAAATTGATGGATCCTGTTTTCTTATCCATTCTGCCACTCTGTGTCTCTTTATGGGTGCATTGAGTCCATTTACGTTCAGTGTAATTATTGATAGATGGAAGTTTGTTGCTGTCATTTTGTAGTGCTTTTTTTTGTGGTGCTGAAGTTTCTTTGTTCTTCTTACTCTCTTGTGCTGAGTTACTTTTGTTTGTGGATTTTGTGTTCATTTCTTTTGTTTTTGTAGGTTTTGTTTTTGTTGAGACTTTATGTTTCTTGTCTTTATTTTTATGAGTTGGTTTGTTAACTTTCTTTGTGGTTACTATGAATTTTACCCTTATCTTTATAGTTTTGAAGCAGTCTACCCTTACTTGGTATCGCCTTGCCTTCCTCTCCTTTAGAAGGTTCTATACCTATGCTGTTTGTTCCCTCTTTCATTGTTTTGATGTTGTTGTCATCCTTTGATTGATTTCTCTGATTCCCTGTTGTATTTCTTTTGTTTTTGGAAAGTCCTCTGTAGTTCAGTTCCTAGAATGGTATCTGGTTCATATGAACCTGCGTCCTATGTCCTAGGTCCTGCCTGAGGGCTGAAGCTGTTTGTCCTCAGATTGAAGAACTCCCTTTAATAACTCTTGTAAGTTTGGTTTGACTTTTGCATATTCCTTTAGTTTCTGTTTATCTGGAAATGACCTAACTTCACCATCAAATTTGAATGAGAGTTTTGCAGGATATATTATTCTTGGCTGACAATTTTTTTCTTTCAAGATTTTATATATGTCATCCCATTGCCTTCTTGCCTGCATGGTTTCTGCCGAATAATCTGAGCTTAGTCTTATTGTTTCTTCTCTGTATGTGACTTCTTTTTTTTCACGAGCTGCTCTCAGGATTCTTTGTTTGTCTTTAGTTTTTTCGAGTGTGAATATGATATGTCTTGGTGATTTTCTTTTGGGGGTCTCTTCTATATGGGGTTCGTTGAGCTTCTTGGATGGCCAGCTTTTCATTTTTCATGATATTGGGAAAGTTTTCTGTCAGCAGTTCGTCAATGATCCTCTCTGTGTTTTCTGTTTTCTCCCCCTGTTCTTGTATGCCAATCAGTCGTAAATTTTTGCTTTTAATTGTGTCCCACATAACTCTCAAGGTCTCTTCATTTTTCTTTGTTCTTTTTTCTGAGTTTTCCTGAAACAGAGTTGTATCCAAGTGTTTGTCTTCAGTTCCACTGATCCTGTCTTCCATGGTTTCAAATCTACTTCTCAGCCCTTCTATGACACCATCCATTTCTGAAATCTTGTTGTTTATCTTTTGGATTTCTAATTGTTGTTTTTGTATAATTTCAAGTTGTGGATTTATTTTGGCATTTTGTTCCTGCATCATCTTCCTGAATTCTTCTAATTTTTTGTCTGTATTTTCCATAAATTTGTCTATTTTTTCCTCATGTTTGTCAGCTTTTTGCCTCAGTTCTTGGAAAATTCCGAGTATTAGTGATTTGAGTTCCCTATCAGGTACTTCTAGTGCATTTTCTTCCACAGGAGAGTTATCTGGTGTTTTAATTTGGACACCTATTGGAGCCATCTTGTCTTGTTTTTGTAAATGTTTTGATATTGTTTGCTGTTTTCGGGGCATTGAGTAGATATTTCTCTCGTTTATTGATTGTAGATTTTTTTTTTGTTTGTTTCGTCCTTGTGGTACAGCTGGGCAGATCTAGCTGAAGAGGAGCCACTGGGACGGGTTGTTTGTAGCACTCACCGCAGCCACCAGGATGGTCGGTAGTCAGTGCTGGGCAGGTTCCAATAGGGCGTGCCTGCACAGCTTGGTGGTGTGATGTCAAGTGCACAGTGCAGGCAGCTAGGGTGCAGCGGGAAGATGGTTATGTGTGAAGCTAAGTGGTCGTTCTGTCTCCCACTGGACGCTCTGTGAGGCTGCTCTCCTGTTCGCTGGTCTCCAATAGGAATCCAAGATGGTGGATCCGCGCTGCGTTAGCTGGTAAGGAATCTCTGCATGAGTCTCTCCTCGCTCTCTGTTCTCTTTTAGTATTCTCACTCCATTTGGTGTTTGGCTGAGTTCTTTATCTCTTCATTTGGTGTTCTAGGGTTTCAGGATTGTTGATTCTCTGTTAGGCTTAGTTTTTCGGATCTTTGCTGTGGAGGGACTGCGTGGTACTTCTGCCTAGAGCGCCATCTTGCCCCACCTCCTCATTTAGATTCTTGATACTCAAGAGTATGATCCATGAACCAGCAGCAATACCACGTGGGAGCTTGTTAGACATACAGAATCACAGAATATCGAGACCTGCCCTAGACCTACCAAATCAGAATCTGCTTTTTAACAAGGGCCCAGGTGACTTGTATACACATGAAAGTTTGAAATACTCTGATTTCTAAGTTCCTTTTTGGGTGGGTGAAGGAAAGAGCTCCAAATATGGATTTTATGCTATAACGCCAGGCTCTTGGGTATTTTGAGTATTTTTATGAAACACTAGAATTTGCATCTGGGCATCTGAGAACTGTAACTTGACCACCCTAAAAAATCATTCCACTGTGACCTCCCTACCACTCCATCCCCATACCAATGTTGCTAAGCCCTTACAGCAGAGCTGGAAAGCTGCTCACCTCTGTGCTTTTTGTCTCCCCTCTACGAAAAAACCCATGTCTGACTGAGGAGTGAGGGTGTCCTCAGGCCCTCAACAGCCATCCCAAGAGAGAAAAGGCTTTTGCATCTTTATCCAGGAAACTGTGCTGGATAGACGAGAGACTAGAAGTACTCATGGAGGCTTCAAGGAAAGGCAATGCCCAGCTTGGCTGAAGGAGGAAAGGAAAAGAGAACCTGGATTCCAGTTCTAAGTCAGATAGAACATCCTAAGAAGACTTTGGGGTGAACTCCTTCTTGTTCTCTCCCACCACTCTTGGCTTATCCAAACCTTAGAATACTGCTCTTTTACCTCGAATCTGAGCGTCTTCCTGCAGCTGAAAAATAATGAGATTCAGAGAGTCAGAGACTCAGGGGGCTGTTCTCCTCTGAACCTTCAGTATACTAGCTATAGACTTGGTCAAATGAAGAAATGTCTATTTGGGAAAAATAAGCTTCTTCAGAATGGGAGTAAATTCTAAGTTTCCCAAAAGCAGAATTGGTGTTGACTTTGTATCCTCACACCAAACTACTTAACATAATGTTTTGCATATAGCATATGCTCAATAAATGTTTGTTGAGTGATGAATAAATAGCAAGCACGTGGGATCACCATGAGTTGGAATCCACTTAAAGGCAATGGGTGAGCTCTAGGGGTAGAAGACACAATTCATTACTTATAATCATAGCTACTGATACTATGGCCTTTTCCTCTTTTGTTCTTTCCTGCCTTTCAGCTTTCCGTCTTCTGGCCCCTTTCACACTCCTAACGGAGTCTCCAGAGGTTCTCTGTTGTTATGAAGAACTTTAAAAGAATCCTTCTAACTCATCCCAGAGAAAATAGCTACTGATTATACACTTTGGGCCCCTGAGTTCACAGAACAGGCAAGATGGTCTTTCTGAGTAAGAATACTCTAGGACTGCATCTTAGGTTTGCCTCACCAGCAAGAAAGTACATTCTAATTCATTCTAATTCTTCCTTTCCCTACTGGTCCTTTGCTTGGTTTTCTTCCCTTAGTATTTAGGTGCAAAAATTGCCCCTATATGTCTGTGACTAGATGTCTGTTTTGTCTGCACCAGCCTGAGGGATCTGTGAGGGCAAGGGTTGTGTCTGACTCCATGAGGAAGCACCAGAAGAAAGCTTCAGCACAGGGCATGTCAGACATGCCTGTTAACTTCATGTATAAGCCCTGAGAAGAAGGAGTCAACACACACAAGTCCCACTTACACATAAACCTCCTCCTCCTACTAGCCCAAGTCCTGCCTGGAGGAGCCCCAGGCCTTAGAGGATTAAAGTTTGGATCAGAGTGGAGGTACCCCAACCTAGAAGCAAAACCTGAATGAAAATATAAGGCTCTGGTCTCTATCCAGTGCCCCCTTTTACCTGCAGCCAGGAAGAGTCAAAGACTGCTGTAACCTGCTCTAGAGTAAGGCCTAGACATAGCAGGTTACACAGATAAGGCTTCTAAGACTATAGAAGGGGGCTCAGTTCAGAGGCCAAAAGTGGTCCAGATAGTGAGACAGAGGAAGTTTATTTTCAATGCCTTCTCAACTCCTTTGCCCGTCATCCTTCCCCAAGTAGGAAGAGACAGCTACTGTTTCTAAGACCACACAAGGCTCATATTACATTTAGATTCTAATTTTAGCAAAATTATATCTGTATTCAAAGGAAAAAATTTAAGAAAATTTGTAAAGAAATGTCTCATTTGCCCTGATTTTATACCACTTGTACGTGTCCTAAATTTTGCCTTTTCTTATGTTTATAGCCTTTGTAAATAGTCTGTTGATAAAGAATTGTGTAGATGGTGCCAGTTGCTCACACTGTAACAGACAGCAAGACAATAAGATGGGACTGTGGGCTTGATAGGACTGAGACATACCAGCTCCATGGGCAAACTAAATAACTTGGTGTCTGGGATAGGCCAATGATATAGTGCATATTTGACTATATTTTTAAAATATTTGATCAATGGTTTAGAAAAGAGGCTGAAATCTGCATGGAGAAAGAGCAGAGACTGAGGGGGCTCTAACTTCTAATTTGCACTTTCCTATGGTTAATAGACACACTCTCCTGATAAGTCAATTTAACAAGTCACTTGGGGACCCACCAACTCAGTCACTTATCAGTGTTCCATACAACCACGTAGAGTATTCTTGCTGAGAAAAGCTCTGACAGATAGAATTTTCTTTCTGTTATTACGTTTCCCACAAGGGAATTGTTAAGCATCTTTTTTGCCTTAGCTGCCTCTTCTGACAAGTCAATGCTACCCTTTAAATGGGGAAATCACTACATAAAGAAATGAAGCTAAAACTTTGATCAGAGTCTCAGTAGGGTATTTAGGAAAATGGGAGCAAGGGCTGGTGGCGAGGCCAGGGAGTTCAGAGAATTGGAATATAATCTCACCTCCTTTTGTATATCCTTAAAAGCCATCAGCACCTGATAGAACGCAAAAATAGAAAATGTTATATATTATCACTTTATAGTTTACAAGGGGATTTTATATATAGAATTGAGTTACCTAATACCCCAGTCGCTAAACTGTAGAGTATGAATGCCAGGAGACTATAGCTTTCTAGCTCCAGCAATAAATCTCATTGACTTCCACTGTACATATATTTCTAGGCCACCATTTCTCCACATGGTAAATGGGTAAAATACAGGAAAAGTTAGTAAAAGGAGCACATAGTGAAATCCATTATTATATTTTGTCTGTATAATTGGCCCTTTTTTGAAGCTAAGTATAGCTATTAAAATCAACATATATCTGTATTTAGATTGTAATACACAGAAGGACATTACCAAATGTTGGTGAGAATATAGAGCAACTGGAACTCTCATATATTGTTGGAGGGAGTGTAAAATGATATGATCACTTTGGAAGCTTTGGCAGTTTTTTATTAACACTAAATATGACCCATCCACAGATGGATATAGGGACTGGTGAAACTCTGTGTTGCATTACTTTGGGGAAAGGATGAGAACTTTACTTTAAGACAAACAGTTATATCTTATTTGGTGGAAATATAGAGTTGTTTTGTTGGTATTCAGGAGTTTCAATGTGTGTATAAGGGTGCAACACAGAAGCTGAGTTGTCAAATGGGTGGACTGTGCCAGTTACCAATTTATTGCTTCTCAGCTCCAAATTCACCCCTTGCTATATCATAGGTATCCCATTATTTACTGTTTTCCAACAGAATGATATTCTGATCCCTGCATAATCAACTTACCCTTTAGCTAATACAGAAACAGTAAGAAAATAAAATAATTGTGCTAATTCACAGCATTTTAATTAAGAAGATTATTTCTTTTGGTAACACTTCCAGGAGGAATCACTGAATCACAGAGAATTAAAAAAAATTTGTTGCACTAGTCATTTCATATAATATTGTTCAGTGGGGGCTGGCAAGAGAAGCTATGAAGAATTTACTCACTTTCAATCAAAAAGCCATAGTCATTGATTTAACAGTTTTTTCCTGCTCAGCTCCATATGGGAAACTTACAGGTTCAAAACTGATCAATTCTCTCTCATTTCTTGTTTCTATCCAAGAGTTTAAATGTACATGCAAATAGAATATTAAAGTTGAAATTGCTGATATTTGTGTGAAGGCTTTTAGAAACTCCAATGAAATGTCTGTGTTCTAGTATACAACAGTTTTCTCTGGCTCTGTTATGGGCATAACCAGCTTCTGCACTCACATATCATTCAAATATAAAGTGAAACCTGCTGTTTACATGTTTGAGGGTTGGCCACCTTGTCATTTTCAGACAGCTAGGAAATCAAAGATATTTTATCAAAGTGAACAAGGCAAAAGTTTTTATAGAATTAGAAAATGCTACTCATGAATTCATTAAATTTAAGTCTACTTTAAGTACTTTTTAAAAGGGGCTAATAATATAGATTCTGAGACTTTCTACTCATTGCGTAGCTTCAGTTAGAAGACCGAAGACACAAATTCCCATTGGTAACCTGATAAGTCTATTTCTAACTTTCAACTCAGTTTTCAGATCTCAAAACTCTCGACAAGACTCAACTGTTTCATTCACTATAAAATATCTGATGAAATGATATTCCACAAAAGAGTATATTTTTTATTTACTGGATCTCTTTAAACCAATTTAGACTAAACAATTTCATCTAATTCCTAAGGTATAGCTCCCTTGAGATAGAATCAAAATAGTCTTTTTCCTAGTCACAGAAAGGGCAATTCTTCTTCATACCCCAAGTATAAACTCATTATTATTATTATTATTTTTTTTTTTTGCTGTCATCACTTTAGAAGTTTCTAACAAATAACAGATCTGTGTCTCTTAAATCTAATAAAGAACAGGAAAGCTCTAGGCATACTTTTCTACTGTTAGCGATTATTCTCCTTTAAATAATAGTCTGTAGATTTGGGATTATGTAAGATATTTTGAAACATTAAAAAAAAAGTTGTCAGCCTTTGAATTCACAGAGAGAATCTGAGTTTCATGTTCCTTCAGAATCTTGATTGAAATACTCTAAAGAAAATCAGAACAGGTATAAACATCCTTGTACTGAAGCCAATTCCTGTTCTAAATCATACAAGGCAGTATAGTGTTCTAGCTACTGAAATTATATTTAATGATTTAATCCAATTTTAATGTCTTGACCTATGACCTCCAGCCACAGCCATGGGTTGGCGGGGGGGCACAATTCTTCTGTATGCTAATGACAGGCTCTTAATCATGTTCCAGGCAAGACCTCCAGAGCAATGTGACCAGTTGGCATGTTACTTTCAGAAACAATAGCTCACTAGCAATTATACTAAAATTAATCACTTTTTATGGAATCAATTTGGCATTCCAATGAAAAAACTAAATCCTCAACTCATCAGGTTGATTCATTTAGTTTTTTTAGAGGTTTGTTTTGAGGCTAATTCATTCTGAAGGGCCCAAACCTTTCAGAAAATTATTACGTTTTATGATGCAAGAATCAAGGACCACAATCAAATGTTAGCCAATTTGAGCAGCTCAGGGGGCAGAATAACTTTCTTTCTGCTCAGAAATGGAGTTTGGATCTTAAATTTTCATTAAAAAATTACAAATTTTTCATATAAAAGTTAAAGTACATGACTTTCTCAGTACTTGCCCTCAGGTGTCAGAGATGACCCATCTGTACTCACCTGTTCCCATAGGGTTTCAGTGATTGATAGATGAATTTCCTATTGATGTAAGAAACAAAATTTGAGAATGTTACCCTGACTCCTCAGAACTGAATTGACACATCATGGAATTGGTGGAATACTTGGTAGGATACATTTTTTTGGAATCAAGATAGGTATCTCACATCACCCCATTGCAGCCCGAAGTCTCCCTCTGTCCTGCTGAGTCATTTTCCAACCCACATCTCCTGGTCTTCTCATGATCTATCTGGTGGGTGACAGGTCCCAATCAAATCCAAATGCTTACCCACACTTATCAATGCCTGCATAGCCTGTCTACCCCTGAAGTCATCTAGTGTGGTAGTGTTATTGGAGGTATTACCTGGTCTTATTAGACAATGGCCCATCAACCAGTCAAGAGCACCTCAGTCTACAAAGTCCCTTCCCCTCCAAGATATAGCCCTTGTCAGGCAGCTTTTCTGCCTGGTCATTGTCTCTTCTCTCCTCTCCCCAGGAACCAGGAGCCCAAAGGAACCAGTGTATTTGAATTTCTTACCCACCTGAGGTCTCATTGTATCTTCCTGGGATTTGCTGGTGGAAAGAAGGATGATATAAACCTGATAAGTTACAGGGAACATAAGTTGTTATGGATTGACTTGTGTCCCCCCAAAATATCTGTTGTGAATCCTAACCCCTATACTTGTGGATATAATCCCATTTGAGAATAGGGTTTTCTTTCTTATATTAATGATACCATATTAGTGTAGGGTGTGTTTTAAGGCAATCACTTTTGAGATATAAAAGGGTAGATTAGGCACAGAAGCAAGCAGGCACAGATTGGGGAGATAGATTCCATGCCACGTGAAGATTGTGAATCAACTGAGTAATAGAAAGTAAAAAGAGACAAGGACCTTCCTCCAGAGCCAACAGCAAGAGAAAGCCTTTCCCTCGAGCTGGTGCTCTGAATTCAGACTTCTAGCCTCCTAAACTATGAGAAAATAAATTTCTGTTTGTTAAAGCCACAAACTTGTGGTATTTTCATTATAGCAGCTCTAAGAAACTAAGACATAAGCCAAGGATCTTCCCTGACTGACCTCTATCCTACAACTTCTAGCAAGAATTCTTGTAATTTCTATACTAAAAATGCAGGAAGGATAGCAAAAGCCTACCCTCTCACTTCTGTTATCCCTGCTGGGACTTGTGGTCTCATCTTTCCAGTATCTTTGCTTTATAATAGCCCTTTGACAACTCTAGAACACAGAGGAATGGAAGTGATGGTGATGATTGCTACCATTAAGCCTTGCCGTTCACCCATCTAATTGTGTTCACTCTTCACCTTTCACCCCACCAAACTTACTAAATAGCTCAGGTCCCTCCTGAGAAAGTACATCTAGTTATCACTCAAACTGCCTCCTTTTTTCTCCCCACACAAAGCATTTTCCTTTTCCTTCACAACCTCTGAGGTGGTAGATATGGGGATGGAAGATTGAGGAAGAAGTCTAAAAGATTTGGCTTACTTGTTTCTAAAGACCAACAGAATCAGTGCTAACATCAGCTAGGGGAGAGGGTAGCTGTATACAGGGTTAGAGAGTCAAGGAAGGAGAGGGGTGTAAAAGGGTGAAAAGTTGGACAACATGTCTGATCTACCATGCTATTGGATCCTGAGCAAACTCAGACTGGATCTTCTGACCCTGTGTAGACCTCTGTAGGGTATTGGGAATTAACTGGAGGAAGGAGAGTATGTCATTACCTCCTAGAATTGTTTCAGAGGCCTTGGGATGCGATCCTCAGAAAGGGTTGGAAAAGAAGGAAAATAATGAAAGGTGGTGGAAGGAAAAACATGTTTCAGAACCCAAGGATCCTTACATCTCTGGCCTAGTATTCCTGCCTATACAGCTCTTGCCGTGTGTCATGGATTGAATTGTGTCCCCCCAAAAATGTGTGTATCAATTTGGCTGGGCCATGATTCCCAGTATTGTGTGATTGTGTACCATTTTGTAATCTGATGTGGTTTCCTTATGTGTTGTAAACTCTATCACTAAGATGTAATAACATGGATTAGTGGCAGTTAATGAGACTGATTAGGTCTACAAGATTAGATAGTGTCTTAAGTCAATCTCTTTTGAGATATAAAAGAGAGAAGTGAGCAGAGACACACAGGGACCTCATACTACCAAGAAAGCAGCACCGGGAGCAGAGCGCGTCCTTTGTAGCCAGAGTCCCTGCATGGAGAGGCCCCTGGTCCAGGGGAGGATTGATGAGAAGGCTGACAGAGAGAGAAAGCCTTCCCCTGGAGGTGATACCTTGAATTTGGACTTGTAGCCTACTAGACCGTGAGAGAATAAATTTCTCTTTGTTAAAAGCCATCCACTTGTGGTATTTCTGTTATAGCAGCACTGGAAGACTAAGACACCATGAAAAGAAGCCCTAAGGCATTCCAAACAAGGGTAAGGAGGCCAGAAAGCACAGGGAACCTGGAGGACAAAGAAGAGAGCAAAAACTGACCCCAAGAAGGCATTAAGCCTAGCGATCTCCAGTACTGAGGAGATTGTGAATGGAAAGAACAGGCTAGAAATCAGATCTCTGTCCTTGGGAACTATCCTATCAGATGACTCACACAACTCACCCAGCTCTGCCAGCTAGAGTGTTATTTTCCCACTGAACCTAGGAATAGATATCCCTCACTCCAAATCTAAGCCGCCTCCCTTACTTTAAAAAAACCCATACTTTTAAGATTCTTCTCCCAGGGATTTCATCTATTTCAGGGAGTGGGGAGGAGAGAGAAAATAAGTAGACTTGGGGTTCAGCTGAAGTTTTCTCCCCCAGGCTGTTTTAATCCAACCTTTCCTAAACAGAAGCAAAGGGCGTTGAGGGGAATGGTTGGAGCAGAAGAGGCGGGGAGGGTGAAGAATACGTATTTGCAATAGAAGTCTAGAAATTTGTTACTGGAAACCGGAGCATAAGAATGCACCTCCGTGAGCCAGGCACTGAGGTACGTGCTTTGATCCACACATCCAGTCCTCAAACATTCCCGTGAGGGAAGTGTGGCTGCCTACTTTACTGTGGAGCAAACTGATATGCTAAGTAATAGTAATGGAGAAGCTGGAATTCCAACTCAGGCCTTTTTGATTCCACTCTATGTTATGAGTTCCCTAAAAGAGACTGAGTTGTGTCAACTTGTTTTATGAGCTGAATTATAGGAAGCCTCATTACGTTGCAAGGAGTCTTGCTGGTGCTTGGCTGCTAACCAAAAATTCAGCGATTTGAACCCACCAGCTGCTCCGCGGGAGAAAGATGTGGCAGTCTGCTTCTGTAAAGATTTACAGCCTTGGAAACTCTATGGGGCAGTTCTACTCTGTACTCTGTCCTATAGGGTGGCTATGAGTCAGAATTGCCTGACTGCAATAGGTTTTAATTATACTGCAGTATGAAAAATTGCCATGAGTCAGAATTGACTTGATGGTAACTAACAACAACAACAAAAGGAAGAAGTTGGAGACAGAAGAGTTTTGTTTGAATTCCAGCTTTACCAGTCTTCATTTCCAGGACTTTTGGTCAATCTCTTTGCCTATATGAATCTGTTTCCTCATCCATAAAACAGGAGGAATGATCTCTACCAAACAGAGTTGAGGGAGAATGGCATGAAATTCTTTTAAACTATAAAGTTCATTTCAAATATTATTGCCATCATTACTATTTTTACAGCATCTTGCCCATTTCTACTGCCACAGTATCCATACATCAGAGAGAAGTCATGGCTTTGGTGTGGTTTATGCACTTTCTCATATAGAACTCTTAACAGATGTCAGTATCTACTCATTATTATCTCCTCATGGTCTTGCAGCTGTCCAGAAGAGAATTCATACTCTTAGATAATGCAGGTTCTCACCTTCCTCCAAGGTTCAGGCTTCTGGATTCCTCACTAGCTCTCAAGTTCAGGCCCAGTTAACTATTCTGAGCATTTTAATAAAAAATAGAAACCTAGAAGACCCTTTCAACTCTTTTTCTCCCTGAATTTCTACAACTCTTCCCTCAAGACATATCCTCCTGCCTTCTTCAAAAGCTCAAACCAAGTCCCAATTCCTTTCTGAAGCTTTCCTGAAGCATAAGTTCACAGCAATCCCTCCTTTTTTTCTGAATTTATGGCTAACATTGCCTGGGACTCATTCAGCCTCAAGCATCAGATTCTGGTCTTCTTCTCCACCCCAGTGCAAGGGAAGAATAGTTTTGGATGGCTGGCCTTGATTCACACTATAGGGGCCATAAAGGACTTAGAGAAAGTCACCTCTGCAATAAAGAAATGTATCTAGGTTGCATAGTTACCCTACTCCACCTGCTAACTCCTAGAGGAATTGCAGACCGATATCCACCCTTGGAGCCTTGGTGGCGCAGTGGTTAAGAGCTATGGCTGCTAACCAAAAAGGTTGGCAGTTCTAATCCACCATCTGCTCCTTGGAAACCATATGGAGCTGTTCTAACTCTGTCCTGTCAGTATGAGTTGGAATCACCTCAACGGCAACAGGTGCAGGACCCACCCTTCTAAATTGGAATGCCAAAGATTTGCCATTTTCACTACCATTGAGGAGGTAGGGAAGATGGACGGCACATAAAAGTCCCCATCTTCCGCAATCAGGAAGCCAGACAAAAAGGGGTAGAAGACAAGCGACCCTATTTCACTCAGAGCACATCCAAGCCAAGGACTCTTGAGGGTCCTCATTAGCCTCATTTACCTTCTCTTCTGCCTGTAGGTCCTTTCTGCCACTTGTTCTTGATCCTGGCAGGCATACTGTTCCATTTGTCTTTAAACAGAAACCAGGTACTGTAGAGCTGAGGGTGGAGATAGATAAATGAGTATGGAGAGAGGGCAGGTGTATGGTGAGGAGAAAGACACTTACCCACTGAGAAACCACCAGGACAGAAGTCTCAGTGGTTCATGAAGTATGTGTTTTGAATGGGTCATTGTTTGTGTGCATGTGTGTGTGTGTGTGTGTGTGCATGTGCATATGTGTAAAGGAAGATGAGGATGAGGGGAAGGAAGGGTTTGCCCCAGGTAAGGTCTCCTTATCCTCTTTTTCAGTAACAATAGAAATTCCAGTGAGAAGGGGGGTGAATAAAAGAGAAAGATATCTAAGTAAAAAATAATAGCTGGAGGAGATTGGGGGTAGGGAGTTGGCCAGAGGCACCCTGAAGGTGAAGGTGGGCTCTAAGGCAAGGATAAGAAGTGGTGCATAATGAAGAAATTCAAGATTGGCAAATACCCTACCCCTCCCCACCTCACAGTCAGAATCTTCACAGTCAAATAAGTGTAGAACTTTGGGCTAGAAGTCAGTCAGCTCCAGCCTGAAAGTACTTTGTAGGGAAGGAGGGAAACTCCACAGCCTGTACCGTCAAAGAGACATGGGGCTGAGAGGCCAAAGCAATAGCATCCAGACAAGAGACAAATCCGCCCTTGAGACGTTTCCCTCCCAGTTTTCCTACTCCTATCCTTCCCCTACTCCAAACTCCAGTCTGGAAGCAGGCCATTTATACCTGGCAACTTACCCAGCTGGGATCCCCAAATCACACTTCACTCCATCCCTTCTACCCTAGACATTCTCCTCTTAGAGCCCCATCTCACACCAGTCTGCTGCTCCCCATATCAACCTTGTCCTTTTCAACACTTCTGTGACCTCAGCTGTGACTTCACAGATCTGGGACAACTGGCTGTTACCTCCCTGCCTCACCCCAGGCTGATAGTGATAGAATTATGAGATATCCATTTTATCCAAATGATAATGGTAAAATAATGGGATAATATTATGAAATGTAATCCGATCCGATTTTAATTTCCAGGAATTTTTGCTGCTTCACTGCCCTCCATCCATTGCGTTAGATACCCATCACTTCTTTTTTTTTAAATTTTATTTTATTGTTGTACTTTAAGTGAAAGTTAGCAATTCAAGTTAGTCTCTCATACAAAAATTTATACATAGGTTGTTATGTCATCCTAATTGCTCTCCCTATACTGTGGCAGCACATTCCTCCTTTCCACCCCTGATCTCCCGTGTCCATTCAACCAGCTCCTGACCCTCTCTGCTTCTCATCTCACCTCCAGACAGGCACTGCCCATGTAGTCTCATGTATCTAGTTGAGCTAAGAAGCACACTCTTCACGAGTATCATTTTATGTCCCATAGTTTGGTCTAGTCTTTCACTGAAGAGTTGGCCTCAGGAATGGTTTTAGTGCTGGGTTGACAGAGAGTCTGGGGGCCATGCTCTCTGGGGTTCCTCCAGTCTCAGCCAGACCATTAAGTCTGGTCTTTTCATTAGAATTTGAGTTCTGCATCCCACTTTTCTCCTGCTCCAACAGAGACTCTCTGTTGTATTTCCCATCAGGGCCATCATTAGACACCCATTGCTTCTGATTGACAGTAGGACTAGGCCCAGATGAATAATCCAATTTTTACTTTGAATTTCAAAACATGGTCTGAAAAACCAGGCTTTCAATTTCAGGAGCTAGGTCCTTGCTAGAGTAATGGTTTTGTTTTGAATTCCAAAGGCTTTGACTTAGAATGTCACCAAGGGTTGGTGAATAATCATGGATTTAAGACCTTAGAGGGGATGGAAACAGTTTTCCTGAAGAAAAAAGAGGATTGTCAAAAAGAAGCCAGGAAGGAAATATTGGGAAAGAAATAAATTAGTTGTAGACGTGCAACTCTGATAGGGACCTGCTTCTCTTTGGTGGGGATGCATACAAAATCCCAAAATATGTTTAAAAATCTAAGAACAGAAAGGGCCAAGCCCATGCTTCCCCCTTGCAATACAACCCAAGGAGGAGCAGCTTCAGAGAGGGCTGTGCCAACATGTCACGGTAATGGTAAAGTGGAAACTGTGGTTTGTTATGTTTACGCAGACAGGACCTTCCAGTTACCCATAGCTTGCACAGGTGATCCCTATTATGGATTGAATTGTGTCCCTACAAAATTGTATTGTATTGTATTGAAGTCCTGGCCCCTATACTATTTTTAGTCTTTCACTATTAAGTATGATGTTAGCTGTAGATTTTTTTGTAGATACCTTTTGTAAAGTTAAGCAGTTCCCTTATATTCCTAGTTTGCTGAGATTTTCTCATTGGGAATGGGTTTTGGATTTTGTCAAATGCTTTCTCTGCATCTGTTGAGATTAAATTTTTTCTTCTTTTGTCTGTTAGTATGGAAAATGACATTGATTTTTGAAAGTTAAACTAATCTTGCATTGCCAAGATAAACCCCACTGAATTATGATGTATTATTTTCTTTATATATATATTGAATTTGATAAAATTTTGTTAAAATTTTTGCATTATGTTCATGAGAGATATTTTTCTCTCGTTTTCTTTTCTTATAATGTCATAGTCTGATTTTTGGTATAGTAATATGAGGATCAAAAAATTAATTGGGAAGTATTTCTTCCTTTTCAATTTTCTGGAAGAGGTTGTATGTAATCTGTATTATTTATTTTTTAAATGTTTGATAGAATTCACCAGTGAAGTCTTCTGGGCTCGATTTCTTTTTTCAGATGGAAATGGTTTTATCTACAAATTAAATTTCTTTAATTGAATTATTTCATAGTGCTATTCAAGTTAATCTATTTCTTTCTGAGTGAGATTTAGTAGTTTATTTATTTCAAAAAATGTGTCAATTTCATTTAAGTTTTAAAATTTACTGGCATAAAGCTTTTCCAAAACTTCTGTTATTGTGCTTTTAATATCTATACAATCTGCAGTAATGTCACCTCTCTTATTCCTGACATTGGACATTTTTGTCTTCTCTCTTTTCATCTCTGATCAGTCTTGCTGGAAGTTTATCAAGTCTATTTTTCTTCTTAAAAAAACAGCTTTTGGTTTCATTGATTTTATTTTGTTTTCTATTTCAGTGGTTTCAATATAATCTTTATTATTTCCTTTCTTTTGCTTACTTTGGGTTTCCTGTATTCTTTCTTTTCCAGCTTCTTAAGATGACAGCTGATGTCATTAATTTTAGACTTTTTGTTTTCTAATACAGACATTAAATTCTATAAATGCCCCTCCAACTACTGTTTTAGCTGCATCCAACAATTCAGGAAATTTGGGTTTTCATTTCATCCAGTTTGAAATACTTTCTAATTTTCCTGTTTTACTTCTTCTTTGATCCTTGGGTTATTGAAGTGTGTTAATTAGTTTCTAAATTTTGAGGATTTCCCAGATATCTTTTTGTCATTAATTTCTAATTTAATTCTATGGTAGTCAGACACAATACTTTTACGGCTTGCATCTTTTATAATGTATTGAGATGTGTTTTATGATCCTGAATGTGGTCTCTCTTAGAAAATGCTCCACACGCACTTGAAAAGAATGTGTACTATGCTGTTTTTGGGTTGAGTGTTACATAAATTTCAATTAGGTCAAGTTGATTAATAGTGTTTATCAAGTCTGTATATTTACTGTTTTCAGCCTACTTGTTCTACCAATTAATGAGAGAGGGTATTGGAATCTCCAACTCTCCAACTATAATTGTGAATTTGTCTGTTTCTCCTTTATTCTCTCAATTTTGTGTCTTAGGCTGGGTTCTCTAGAGAAGCAAAACAAGTAAAGTGTATAAAATCTATATATAGAGATTTATATCAAAGAAATAGTTCATGCAATTGTAGAGGCTGGAATGTCCCAAGTCCATGGATCAGGATAGAGGCTTCTCATGATTCACGTAGGCACAGGGGCTGGCAGGTTGGAAAGCAGGGCTCTTGATCACAGGCTGTGAAGATCGACAAATCCCAAGATTAGCAGATAAGCTGACAGCTCAAGTCCCAAGAACTGGAGGTCAGATGAACAGGAGGCAGCTGCAGGATCCAGAGCTGGCAAAAAGCCAGAATGTCTGCTTATATTTGGATGCAGACCACACCCCCAAAAAAACTCCCTTTCAACTGATTGGCTACTCACAGAATATTCAGTCATGGGAGTGACCACATATAAATACTTAGAATCACAGCTTAGCCAAGTTGACACACAATCTTAACCATCACAGTGTCAGTTTACATGCATAAATGTCCTATTTGTGAATTGACCCTTTTATCATTATGAAATGACCTCTTTAGCCTTGGTCATATTCTTTGCTCCAAAACCTACCTTGTCTGATATTAAAACAGCCACTTCAGTTTTATTTTTATTAGTATTAGCATGGTATATAATTTTCTATTACTTTTCTTTTGACTTGTTTGTGTTTTATGCTTAAAGTGGTAGGTAACATATAGTTAAGTCTTGGTTTTTTTAAATCAAATCTGATAATCTCTGCCCTTTATTTGGGACATTTAGACACTTTACATTTAATGTGATTATTGATACATTTGGGTTTAAATCTACCATCAAGTTCTTTGCTTTCTGTATGACCTAGTTGTTCTTCATTCTCTTGTTCCTTGTTTTCTATGTCTTAGTGGATTGAGTATTTTTTATGACTCCATTCTTATCTGCTTGGTTGGCTTCTTACCTATAACTCTTCTCGTGTTTAGGGCTACTTTATGGCTTATAGTTTACATCTTTAACTTACTACAGTTTACCTTCAAGTGATATTATATCACTTTATGAATAGTATATAAGAAATCTTACCACAATAAACTTCTATTTATCCCCTTACAGACTTTGTACTGTTGTGATGTTATAAACCCCACAATACATTGTTACTATTTTTGCCTTAACTAGTCAGTTATGTTTAAAAGATATTTTAAAAGGAAAACATTCTTTTATATGTAAATGATATGTAAATATCATTTTTTGTGCTCTTATTTCCTTCATGTAGATCTGGTATCATTTTCCATCTTCCTGAAGGACTTTTCTTTAACATTTATTGCAGTTTAGATCTCCTGGTAATGAATTCTTTCAGCTTCTGTATGTCTCAAAAAGTCATGTGTCCAAAGTTTTATTTTGTTAAATGTAAATATTTAAATTGTTTCATCTTTCTTTGTAGTTTTGTTTGGGCATTTATTTATTTATTTATTTTAGAATAATGAGTGTCTTAGGCTGGGTTCTCTAGAGAAGCAAAACCACTGCAGCATATAGATATATATAGAGAGAGATTTATATTAAGGAAATGGCTCATGTGATCATAGAGGCTGGAAAGTCCCAAGTATGTGGGTCAGGCTGGAGGCTTCTCCTGACTCACATAGCTGCAGATGCTGCTGAATCCAAGGGCAGAAGGTCAGATAGGAGGCCTCTAGCTCACAGGCTGTGGAGGCCAACAAATCCCAAGATCAGCAGGTAGGGTGGCAAGTAAGTGGCTACCTCAAGTCCCAAGAGCCAGGAGTCAGATGAGTAGGAGCCAGCTTCAGGATCCAGAGCAAGTAAAAACCCACAAGACTTGCTTCTGGCCTACCTATATTGAATGCAGGCCACACCCCCAAGGTAACTCCCTTTCAACTGATTGGGTAGTCACAGCAGATCCCATCATGGAGGTGATCACACTGTATCAGATCTCATCATGGAGGTGATCACATCGTTATACAACTGCCAAACTACTTCATAACTGCCAAACCACTGAATCACAGCCCAGCCAATCTTAATAATCACAATGAGTGCTTCAAAAGTGGAAATGACCTTGGTATCTCTAACATTCAGGAGAGGCTGTATGACTCCCAAAATCAACCCTCAAAATATTAGTGGCTTAAAACTAGAAGGGTTTATTTTTTGCGCATACTACAAGTCCTTCCTGGGAGGGCTTGGGGCTCTTCACTATGTCACCCTCACTCAGGGCATCAGGCTTAGGGAGTTTTCTTTCTCTATGTTTCAGCAATTGCTGAGCTTAGCAAACAGAAACATAATAAATCACACACTGTTTTAAAACCTTCTACCTTGAATTGACATATCAATCCCATTTTATTTCATTGGTCCAAGCAATACATACAGCCACACTTAACTTTGAAGTGGCTGCAACGTTTCATTCTACCCTACTCAGCCCAGAAAGAGAACTGGAACATTGATGATTACCACAGCATTTGCAAGCTTTTAAAGTCCTGGCCTGAGACTCCCATTGTTTAGACAGCAGGGCCCATCAAGCAGAGAAAAAACAAAAGGTAGGAGGGAGCTAGGAAAGTACAATTTAAGAGAATTCAAGTCAGGAAATAAATCAAAGGAGGAAAAGGCAGTTAATATTTGTTAAGAAGATTCTTGGTGAGTAAAAAGTGTGCAGTTTTTGCTCCTTTAAAAAATCATCTATATGTGACCAAACTATCAACAACTACTCTAAAGCAAAGATGAGAAGGTAATGGGGCAGGAAAACTAGATTACTGGAAACAGAACAACCAGAACCAAAATAATGAGAAGGCTGACACATTGTGAAAAATGTAACCAATGTCATTGAATAAATTGTGTAGAAATTGTCAAATAGCAACATAATTTGCTATGTAAACTTTCACAGAAAACACAATGTTTTTTTAAAGTGTGCAGTTTCTGAAGAGAATACATAGAAGCAATCCTGCAGGAAGAAGTAGAGTGTAAGAAAATAAATGGGTAGGCAATAGTGTCAGCAGATCAGGGCATGCTTTGAAAAGCTCAGTGGCAAAAGTAAAAGATTTGATAAGTTTCATTAAATGGCTTTAAATCTTTTTTAAACTCTAAGTGAAATATTTACATGCTCCAACGAAGGCTAAAGGTGTATAAGTCTGCTCATGTATGCTGAAACATCTCAGTCTTCCTTCTAAAATAAGATGTGAGGTATTACTAGGATCAGATATGGGGTTTTGGAAAAAAAGAAGAGCAACCGAGAGAGGCTCCGTAGAGAGGGTGTCAAGGATAAAACAATAATCACTGGAGATCAGAAGGCTGATATGATCATTAGTTTATTTTATAAATGTTTATTAAGCACCTGCTATGTCTTGAGTAACTCCCTCAGTGGTGTAAACGGTTAAGTGCTCTGCTGCTAACCAAAAGGTTGGCAGTTGAAGTCCACCCAGAAGTGCCTCGGAAGAAAGCCCTGGTGCTCTACTTCCAATAAATCAGCCATTGAAAACCCTATGGAGCACAGTTCTTCTCTGGCACACATGGGGTCGCCATGAGTCAGAATCAACTCGATGGCAACTAACAACAACAATGTCTTGGTCTAGGATAGAAAATGGTAATAAAATAACTGGTGAAGAATGGTCCCTGCTCTTGAGGAGCTGTTTTGTAGAAGCAGTAGCATTTGGGTGAGCCATGCGGTAAATGAATGGGATGGAGGCAAACTGAGGAGTGGTTGTTACAACAACAACAAAACAGCAGTAGAAAGAATACATAGAAAATTATGGAAAAGAGGAGCCTATCTTGTCCAAACACTCCAACTATAAAATTCTAGGTGCTTTCAGTTATTAAGTTACATGTTTTCAATGTTTATGGTGCATAAAGTTTATGGCTGTTCTAGTCCCTCTCCTGTATCAGTCAAAAAAAAATTCTAAATTCAGAATATTCTCTCAGATAGCTTCTGGACAATTTGTGCATGTTATCAGCTAAAACAGGTCAGGCTGGAACTCACTAAGAAAGCCTCCAGGGCATCCCTTCCCTTTTCTGCATTTCTGTTGCTTTTGCTAAGATGAAGCTGAAGGCCAGGTGGGCATCTGGCTAATATTTTTTCAGAAGCCTCAAGGTGAAGGAGGCTAAAGCACAGGCTGTCCTTGCCCTCAAGCAACTTTTCCTGGGCTCAGACACTGGGGAGCTGCTTCCACAAACTTCCCTAAACTAAGCTTCTTGTGATCTGTCTGAGGAGACTGAAGCTACTGGGGTCGTAAGAGACCAGCACAGGTTTGCAGTAACAAGACCCCAAGACACTTGGCAGGAGCTTGCTCCCCCGTCAGCCTGCTCTCTGTTAATGAGGCTCAATGGGATAAAAGTTGCTTCTCCCCAGGACAATATTTCAGTGTTAGTGTGGATGGAGAGAATGCCAAACAGAAGGAGGAGCCAAAAGCCAGAGAAGGCTGCAGACAGGAGAGAATCCTAGCCTTCTGGGCACTGAAGCTCACTTACCCATTCCATCCCATCCTAGTAAAAAGGGGATCAGTTGCTGGACATGAAAAGTAAATGAGCCAAGTGCCCACCAGAATAACTGCCCCTGATGAGGGTCTGGAGGCCCAACTTCCTCCAGCTCAGTGGTTCTGAAAGTGTAGTCTTCAGATTAGAAGCATCAGCATCACCTGGGAAGTTGTTACATATGCATATTCATGGACCCCACCCTAGACCTGCAAAATCACAAACTCTGGGATTGGGGGCCAGCAGTGTTTTTGAAGCCAAGGCCTGCGCCTCAATCACCCCAGTGTATTTCTGTTTCTTATCTAACCTCCCCCATGCCCCTTGCTTAACCACTTTGTTAGCTTGTTTTGCAGAAAAATAACAGGTGTTTCAAGAATCCAAGGCCAGAGTGGTAAACAAGAACCAGCCTGAACCAGATCTGGCCCAAAATACCTATGTATGAGACTTCCCAGAAAATTGATAAATATGATAACTTCCTAGATTAGAATCCCAATAAAGGCTGTAACCTAACCCCTGCTCGGGGAGTCAGATCTGGGCAAGTCCCCTGGCTCCTTGCATTGCTGCTCTGCAATAAACTACTTTCTCTCCTCAAAACTTCGTGTGTCTTGTCTCTTGGATTTACAGCTCACTGGGCAGGGACCTACGTGGTCTGGAAACATTTTAATAGGTGATTCAGATTCACACTAAAGTTTGATAACTATTGCTGTGGTTGTTTCTTTTTTAGGACTGCCAAACACATGGTGGGAGAGATCAACCGTAAGGTGCAGAGGGAAACTATTTTCTTTGTATTCATCTGACACTGAGTTTATGGCTCAGTCCTTTGGGTTCTAGGATCAGGGTCTGCTGATTACCTCTGACCCTAAACAACCCCCAAACCAAACCAAAAACCAAGCCTTAAGGTCTATTCCAACTCTTGAAGACCCCATACGTTACCAGGTAGAACTGCTCCACAGGGTTTTCTTGGCTATAATCTCAATGGAAGCAGATCACCAGGACTTTCTTCCACAGCACAACTGGGTGAGTTTGAACCATCAACCTTTTGGTCAGTAGCCAATAGCAACTATTTGCACCACCCAGGGTTGGCCAAATTCCATCTAATTCCATAATCTAAGAAGTACCCATTATGGGCTGAGGATACATTGTTGTTGTTAGGTTCTGTCAGTTCTGACTCATGGCAACCCCATGTTGTAAATCCTATCTCTACGATGTTAATGAGATAGGATTAGCAGCAGTTATATTAATGAGGCAGGACTCAATCTACAAGATTAGGTTGTGTCTTAAGCCAGTCTCTTTTGAGATATAAAAGAGAGAAGCAAGCAGACAGACATGGGGACCTAATACCAACAAGAAAGCAGCGCCAGAAGCTGAGCATGTCCTTTGGACCTGGGATTCCTGTACAGAAAAGCTCTAGACCAAGGGAAGATTGATGATAAAGACCGCCCCCAGGGCTGATAGAGAACGAAAGCCTTCCTTTGGAGCTGATGCCCTGAATCTGGACTTTCAGCCTGCCAGACTGTGAGAGAGTAAACTTCTGTTTGTTGAAGCCATCCACTTGTAGTATTTCTGTTGTAGCAGTGCTAGATAACTAAAATACTTTGCAAAGTCAATAAAACACACGTAAACATATTTCTGGTATTCTTTGCTTTCAGCCAAGATCCACCTGACATCAGCAATGATGTCCCTCATTCCACAAACTCTTCTGAATCCAGGTTGAATTTCTGGTAGATCCCTCCCCATATACGGCTGCAACTGTTCTTTAATTATCTTCAGTATAATTTTACTTGCAGGTGACATTAATGATATTATTCTATAATTTCTGCATTCTGTTGGGTCACCTTTCTTTGGAATGGACACAGATATGAATCTCTTCCAGTCAGTTGGCCAGGTAGCTGTTTTCCAAATTTCTTGGCCTATGTCAGTAAGAGCTTCCAGTGTTGCATCTTTTTGTTGAAACACCTCAATTGGTATTCTGCCAATTCCTGGAGCCTTTTTGCCAGTGCCTTCAGTGCAGCTTGGACTTCTTCCTTTAGTACCACTGGTTCTTGATCATATGCTACCTCATGAAATGGTTGAAAGTCAGGCAATTCTTTTTGGTACAGTAACTCCTTGTATTCCTTCAATCTTCTTTTCATGCTTTCTGCTTCACTCAATTTTTTCCCGTAGAAGCCTTCAATATTACAACTCGAGGCTTGAATTTTTTTCTTCAGTTCTTTCAGCTTGAGAAGTACTGAGTGCGTTCTTCCCTTTTGGTTTTCTAACTCCAGGTTTCTGCACATTTCATTATAATACTTTACTTTGTCTTCTCAAGCCACCCTTTGAAATCTTCTGTTCTGATCTTTTATTTATTTCATCATTTCTTCCATTCACTTTCACTACTGTATGTTCAAGAACAAATTTCAGTGTCTCTTCTGACATCCATTTTGCTCTTTTCTTTCTTTTTTGTGTTTTTAATGAACTTTTGCTTTCTTCCTGATGATGTGCTTGATGTCATCCCACAACTCATCTGGTCATTAGTGCTCAGTGAATCAAGTCTATTCTTAAGATGGCCTCTAAATTCAGGTGGGATATGCTCAATGTAGTACTTTGGCTCTCATGGACTTATTTTAATTTTCTTCAGCTTCAGCTTGAACTTGCATGTGAGCAATTGATGATCTGTTTCACAGTTGCCTCCTAGCCTTGTTCTGAATGATGATATTGAGCTTCTCCACAGTCTCATTCCACAGATGTAGTCGATTTGATTCCTATGTATTCCATCTGGCAAAGACTACGTGTATAGTCACTGTTTATGTCGTTGAAAAAAGGTATTTGCAACGAAGAAGTCGTTGGTCTTGCAAAATTCTATCATGTGATCTCTGGCATTGTTTCTATCACCAAGGCCATATTCTCCGACTTCCAAACCATTCTTCTTTGTTTCCAACTTTTGCATTTTAATAACAAGTATTTATCAATGCATCTTTGATCAGTTTCAGAATGCAGAAGTTGTCACGTTTGTCATACTGTGGTGGCTTACATGTTGCTGTGATGCTGGAAGCTATGCAACCAGTATTTCAAATAGCAACAGGGTCAACCACGGTGGACAGATTTCAGCAGAGCTTCCAGACTAAGACAGACTGGGAAGAAGGACCTGGTGATTCTTCTGAAAAAAATGACCAGTGAAAACGTTATGGATAACAGCGGAACATTGTCTGATACAGTACCGGAAGATGAGTCCCTCAGGTTAGAAGGCACTCAAAATATGACTGGGGAAGGGCTGCCTCCTCAAAGTAGAGTCGACTTTAATGACGTGGGTGGAGTCAAGCTTTCGGGACCTTCATTTGCAGATGTGACACAACTTAAAATGAGAAGAAATAGCTGTAAATATCCATTAGTAATTGGAACATGGAATTTACGAAGTATAACTCCAGGAAAATTGGAAGTCGTCAAAAATGAAATGGAAAGCTTGCAAATAGATATCCTAGGCATTAGTGAGCTGAAGTGGATTGGCATTGGCCATTTTGAATCAGACAATCATGTGGTCTACTATGCCGAGAATCTCAGATTGAAGAAGAATGGCATTGCACTCATCGTCAAAAATAACATTTCAAGATCTATCCTGAAGTATAACGCTGTCAGTGATAGGATAGTACCAGTAGGCCTACAAGGAAGACCCTGTTAATACAACTATTATTCAGATTTACACACCAACCATTGATGCCAAAGATGAAGAAATTGAAGGGGACATGTTAGACACTACATACTAATAGGAGAGAGAGACAACTACCCACTGACCTAATGTGAGATAATTTAAGAACTACAAAGTACCTAGAAATCACCTAGAAGGGAATGATTTTAGCAATAGGATAAAATCTAAACATTCAACATGGCATTAAAGATTCTTTGCAATCTGACCCTCATAATAGTAATATACCTTCCTTGATTCTCAGATGCACATTTTTCATATTTTAGTGTTTCTGAAATTCAGATGTATCTCACAGTTGATGTGTACATTAATGTAGTTTGCTCTGCTTGCCAGAAAAAAAAAGAAAGGTGGTTTTTAATTGATGGTTCATTCTTCCTCCAATGCCAACAAAGATTGAGAGATATATATTAATAATAATACAGCGATAATGGGCCAGACAGAGTTCTAAAAGTTATATGCATATCTTGTTCAATCCTCTCAACAAAGCTATGAGGTAGGGTACTATTATCAAATCCACTTTGAAAAATATGGCAAAGAAATAGAGAGAAAGAGAAGTAAGTTTCCTAAGGTCAAGTGAGTAACAGAGCTGAGATTCAAACTCAACTGTGTGTGACTAGAGTCCATGCTCTTAACTCCTACAGGTTATATTTTCACATCCCTCTCCTTTTACAAACTGTTTCCTCTGCCTGGAAGATTTCTCTCTTCCTAAAACTTGCTTATTTAGATAGGGCAGAGTCAAGATATCTTTCTTGTAAAGACTTCCCTGACCATCTTATACAGAATGCATTTTTCCTCCCTGAACTCCCATAGCAATCTTGTCACACTGATAGACTATAACTTAGTATATTGCATTATAGCTGTTAATGTAACTTTGTTCCTCATTACAGTGTTTCTTAAAGGTAAAGACTATCTCTTACTCATCTTCATATCCCCAGAGCCCAGTACAGTGCCTGGCAATCATTGTTGGCTGAATTGCTTAAACAGATGTATTTTTCTTACTTGACTGAGAAATAGAAAAAGCTTTATAGAATTTTTAAAATATTATTTATTGAATACAAACTATTTGCTAACATAGCATTAGCTAAACACTTTATATGCTGTATATATGTTGTGAGGATAAACAAGACAACCAATATAAAACACTTCAAATAGCATGTGGACTTAATCATGTTAGTTCTTTTTTTATTATTATCATTATTTAGCTGTTGCAAAAACTCACTGAGTTAGTTACTATGATTGCACTATTCTATAGATAAAGAAACTGTAATATAAGGCTAAGTAACTTATTGTGTCATAGTCACAACAATGGACTCAAACATACGAACAATCACGAAGATGACACAGGACCGGGCAATGTCTCATTGTTACGCCATGTGTCGAAGCCAACTCAACAGCAAGTAACAACAGCAATATCAACTTATTCACAGTTAAACAGACCATAAGTGACAGAGTTAGATTTTAAATTTGGGTCTTTCTTCATAATTATAAATTATGTGTATTTATAATTATTCATTGGTGGTTCAGTGATAGAATTCTCACCTTTCATGCAGGACACCCAGATTTAATTCCCAGCCAAAGCACTTAATGTGCAGCCACCACTATCTGTCACAGACGGCTTACGTGCTGCTATGATGCCAAACAGGTTTCAGCAGAGCTTCCAGACTAAGACAGACTAGGAAGAAAGCCCTGGCAATCTATTTCTGAAAAATCAACACTCTAAAACTTTATAGATCAAAATGGCCCAATCCGCCACTGATCAGGAGGATAGAGCAGGACTGGGCAATGTTTTATTCCATTGTACACGGGGTCACCATGAGTCCGGGACCAACTCTACAGCAACTAACAGCAATAAGATAATTATGCGTAATTTTCCATAATACACGAAAATTGATGCCTGTTATCAAGACTTGGGTTTAAGGGTGGAGCCAACATGGAGCTATAGACAGAAGTGCCACGCCACAGCAAAGACTCAAAAAGTTAAGTAAAACAGAGACAAACATCAATCCTGGAACCCTAAGCATCCCTGAAGAGATAAAGAACTTAACCAAGCACTGAATGGAATAGTAAACTGACAGAAAACAGAGTGCCAGGAGAAATATGGAGTGGAGGTCCCCTATCAGCTAATGCAGCAGGGATTTGCCATCTTGAACTCCTCAGCCACTGAGATCGGTGGACAGGGAGTACCAGAAGGCAGCTTCATGGAGCTCCCAGCAGGAGACAGAACACCAGTAACCAACAATACATGCTTTCCCAGCCCCCCCACCCTTCTTCCCCCTGCTTGGCCTCTGCCGCTTCCCAGAGGGCCACGGTCACTTGGCTGGGGAGGCGCTGGCCCCATGCCACTTGGATTCATCCCACCCACACCAGCCAGCTCCTTCAGTGCCATTTTTTTTGTTGCTGTTGTTGCTTTCTTTAGCTTTTGGTTTCTTCTCTCTCTCTAACCTCCTTCCCTTCCTTTCTCTTGAACACTTGGCTCCGTGTGCCATCTCTGCTTCTTCTTGACAGGCTGTGAAGTGCCACTTGGCTGGGAAACCACTTCCCTGGTCCAAGCCACCATGCCAGTGGGCTCCCTGGGGGCATTTCTTTTTTTTTTTTATTTTTACTATTTTTTTTCTTTTTGCTTTCTTCATTTCTCAGTTTCTCATCTCTCTTTAGTCTCCTTTTCCTGTCTCCTGACTACCTTGCACAGTGTGCCATCTCCACCCCTTCTGGATGGGCAGTGCACTGCCTAGTGGCTTGAGAGCCACTTCCCCAGTCTGCATCACCAAGCCAGTGGGCTCCCTTGGGGATTTTTTTTCTTTTCTCAATTTCTTGTCTCTGTCTACCATCCTTCCTTTCTTTTCTCCTGAACACCTGGAGCTGCATGCCATCTCTGCTCCTTCTAAATGGCCTGTGCAGTGCTGCGTGGCTTGGGAGCCACTTACCCAGTCCAAGGTGTCATGCCAGTGGTATCCCTGGGACCATGTCTTTTTTTTTTTTTTTCTTTTCTATTTTCCTTTTCATTTTTCTTCACTTCTCAGTTTCTCATCTCTCTCTACTCTTTTTCTTGTCTCCTGAATACCTGGCACTATGTGCCAACTCTGCCCCTTCTAGACAGGCTATGCAGTGCCTAGCAGCTTGGGAGCCACTTCCGCAGTCCACACCACCAAACCAGTGGGCTTCCTTGAGGCATTTTTTCCTTCTTTCTTCTTTCTTTTCTCTGTTTCTTGTCTCACTCTGTCTCCCTTCCTTTCCTTCCTCCCAACCACCTGGCATCTTTCCTTCTTTTTTTTTCTCAGTTTCTTGTCTCTCTCTACATTCCTTCCATTCCTTTCTTCTGAACACCTCGCTGCATGTGCTTTTCTCTCTCCTTTTTTTAAAATCTAGTTTCTTATCTCTTTCTCCCTTCCTTCCTTTCCTTTCTCCCACCCATCTAGCTGTGTGTACTATATGTGTCCTTTTTTGATGGGCTGTGCCTCACTGCCTGGCTAGAAAGCCACTGGCACCCAGCTTCCCTGGGTCTGCACCACTCCAATGGTAGGCTCCCTCAGCACTTTTTTTTTGTCTCCTGTTTCTCTCTCCTCTTTCTCTTCTTTCCCATACCCACTTAGCTCCATACAGCACAACCTCCTCCTCCCTCCTGCTTATCTGCACCATGCACTGAACATCGCACCCCCGACCAGCACAGGCAAGGTCTACCAGAACCTGCCCTTCACTGACCCTTGGCCCCACTCTGTTGGCACCAGTACAGGCCACAAACAACCCATCCCATCCTCTCCCCTTGCACTGTACCTGCTCTGCACCACAGCTGAGTGACTGGCCCTGCCCATTGGACAAGGTGGTAAGAAGTATCAGGCCCACAGATAAGCAAACAATGAAAAATGCATGGCCCGCCTGCACAGACATAACCAAATAAAACATAAAAGCAGGACAAAACAAACAAATCTACAATCAATAAATGAAGAAAATAACTACTGAATGTCCCAAAGACAGCAGACAATATCAAAGCATATACAAAAACAGGACAGGATGGTTCCAGTAGGCATCCAAAATAAAACACCAGATGGTCTTCCAGCAGAAGAAAAGGCACCGGAACTGCTTGATAGGGAATTAAAATCTCTAATACTCAGAGCTATCCAAGAGTTGAAGCAAAAAGCAGACAAAAATGAGGAAAAAATAGACAAAATCATGGAAAAGACAGATAAAACAATGGAAGCATTCAGGAAAATAATACAGGAACAAAATTTCAAAATAAATTCACAAATAGAAATCATGCAAAAACATCAATTAGAAATCAAAAGATAAAAGAATTTCAGAAATGGACAGTGTCATAGAAGGTCTGCGGACCAGGTTTGAAACAATGGAAGACAGGATCAGCGAAACTGAAGACAAATACTTTATTATCATTTTGTTCGAGGAAAAATCAGAGAAAAGAATGAAGAAAAATGAAAAAACCCTAAGAATGCTGTAGCATACAATCAAAAGCAAAAATCTGAGAGTGATTGGAGCTCCAGAACAGAAGGAGAAAATGTAAAACACAGAGAGGATCATTGAAGAATTGCTGACAGAAAACGTCCCTAAAATCATGAAAGATGAAAAGCTTACCATTCAAGAAGCTCAATGAACCCAATATATGACAGACCCTAAAAGAAAATCACCAAGGCATATCATAATCACACTCATTAAAACCAATGACAAAGAAAGAATACTGAGAGGAGCTTGAGAAAAATGAAAAGTCATACACAGAGGGGAAACAATAAGACTAAGCTCTGAATATGTGGCAGAAATCATGTAGGCAAGAAGGCAATGGGATGACATACATAAAACCTTGAAAGAAAAAATTGCCAACCAAGAATAATATATCCTGCAAAACTCTTGCTCAAATATGATGGTGAAATCAGGACATTTCCAGATAAACAGAAATTAAGGGAATATGTAAAAATAAAACCAAACTTACAAGAGTTATTAAAGGGTGTCCTTCAGTTTGAGAACAAACATCAATGACAGCCTGAATGTAAGATGAAAGACCATATCAGCCAAATACCAACCTAGGTAAAGAACTCTCAAAGATTAATCAAAACTAAAAGATTGGCAACAGAGAACCAGAGAGGTTAATCGGTAAATGATAGCATCAGAACAATAAAACAGGGAATAAATGGTGTAGGTATGGAACTTTCTAATGGAGGGGAAGGCAAGGCAATAGCAAGTAATAAAACACTGGTTCAAACTTAAGAAGATGTCGTAGTCATCCAGTGCTGCTATAACAGAAATACCCAAATGGATGGCTTTAACAAAATTTATTCTTCACAGTCTAGTAGGCTACAAGTCAAAATTCAGGGCATCAGCTCCAAGGGAAAGCTTTCTCTCTCTGTTGGCTCTGGAGGAACGTCCTTGTCATCAATATTCCCATAGTCGAGGAGCTTCTCAGAGCAGGGACATTCAGTCCAAAGGATGTGCTCTGCTCCTGGCACTGCTTTCTTGATGGTATGAGATCCCCTTGTCTCTCTGCTCGATTCTCTTTCATATCTCAAAAGACATAGGCTCAAGACACAATCCAATCTTGTAGATTGAGTCGGCCTCATTAACATAACTACTGCCTATCCCACCTCATTAACATCATAGAGATAGGATTTACAACACACAGGGAAATTACATCAGATGACAAAACGGTGGACAATCACACAATACTGGGAATCATGACCTAACCAAACCGGTACACATATTTTTGGGGGACACAATTGAATCCATGACAGGAGATAAGGGTAAATTTCAAGGTAACCACAAAGTCAGTTAACAAACCTACTCATCAAAATAAAGAAGAAAAACATGAAGTCTCAGTAAACACAAAATCTACAAAAACAAAAGAAATGAAAAAAAATCCACAAACAAAAGGAACTCAGCACAGGAGAGTAAAAGGAACAAAGAAAACGTCAGCGCCATGAAAAAAAGCACTACAAAATGAAAGCAATAAACTCAGACATATCAATAATTAAACTGAGTGGAAATGGCCTAAATGCACCCATAAAGAGAGAGACTGACAGAATACTTAAAAAAAAAAAAAAAAACCAGCATCCATCAATATGCTGTCTACAAGAGACACACTTTAGAAACAAAGACATAAGTTTATTAAAAAACAAAGTGTGGAAAAAAATATATCAAGCAAGCAGCTACCAAAAAAGAGTAGGAGTGGCAATACTAATCTCAGATAAAATAGACTTTAAAACAAAATCCACCATAAAAGACAAAGAAGGGCATTATATAATGATTAAAGGGACAATCCTTCATGAAGACATAACCATAATAAATATCTATGCACCTAATGACAGAGCTCCAAAATACATAAAACAAACTCTAATAGCACTGAAAAGAGAAATTGACAGTTCCACAATAATAGTAGGAGACTTCAACACACCACTCTTGGTAGAGGGCAGAACATCTAGAAAGAAACTCAACAAAGATACAGAAGATCTAAAGCCACAATCAGCCAACTTGGCCTCATAGACATATATAGACACTCCACCAAACAGTTGCAAAGTACACTTTCTTTTCCAATGCACATGGAATATTCTCCAGAATACAACACATCTTAGGCCACAAAGTAACCCTCAACAAAATCCAAAACATTGAGATAATACAAAGTATCTTCTCTGATCACAATGCCATCAAAGTAGAAGTAACAACAGGAAGAGCAAGGAAAAAATACCA
This sequence comes from Dugong dugon, assembly GCA_030035585.1. Lineage (NCBI taxonomy): Eukaryota > Metazoa > Chordata > Mammalia > Sirenia > Dugongidae > Dugong > Dugong dugon. The sequence goes on from CM057465.1 coordinate 150,926,544, forward strand.
ATTACATGGAAACTGAATAACACCCTGCTTAAAAACCACTGGCTAATAGAAGAAATCACAGATGGCATCAAAAAATTCCTTAAATCAAATGAGAATGAAAACACACCATACCAAAACCTTTGGGACACAGCATAGGCAGTGCTCAGAGGTCAATTTATAGAAATAGATGCACACATCAAAAAAGAAGAAAGGGACAAAATCAAAACATTAACTACACAACTCGAACAAATAGAAAGAGAACAGCAAAAGAAACCCACCGCCACCAGAAGAAAGGAAATAATAAAGATCAGAGCAGAAATAAATGAAATAGAGAATAGAAAAACAATAGAATCAACAAAACCAAAAGTTGGTTCTTTGAAAGGATCAACAAAATTGACAAACCACTAGCCAAACTGATAATAGAAAAACAGGAGAGGACACAAATAACCCAAATAATAAATGAAATGGGGGCCATTACAACAGACCCAACTGAAATAAAAAGGATCATAACAGAGTACTATGAAAAACTATACTCCAACAAATTTGAAAACCTAGAGGAAATGGACAAATTTCTAGAAACACACCACCTACCCAAGCTAACACAAGATAATGTTGAAAATCTGAACAGACCCATAACAAGACAAGAGACTGAAAAGGTAATTAAAAAAAAAAAAAAAAAAAAAACTCCCAACAACAACAACAAAAAGCCCTGGCCCAGATGGCTTCACTGGAGAATTCCACCAAACATTCAGAGGAGAGCTTACACCAGTACTATTCCAATTATTTCAAAACATAGAAAAGGAAGGGATACCTTCCAAATTCATTCTATGAAGCCAGCATAACCCTGATACCAAAGCCAGGCAGAGACTCACAAAAAAGAAAATTACAGACCAATATCTCTCATGAATATAGATTCAAAAATTCTCAACAAAATTCTAGCCAATAGAATTCAGCATCATATCAAAAAAATAATACACCACGACCAAGTGGGATTCATGCAAGCTATGCAAGGATGATTCAACATTAGAAAATCAATCAGCATAATCCACCACATAAATAAAAGGAAAGAAAAGAATCACATGATTATCTCAACTGACGCAGAAAAGGCATTCTACAAAGTCCAACACCAATTCCTGATAAAAACTCTCAATAAAATAGGTATAGAAGGAAAATTCCTCAACATAATAAAGGGCATCTATATAAAACCAATGGCCAACATCATTCTTAATGGAGAGAGGCTGAAAACATTCCCCTTCAGAACAGGAACAAGACAAAGAAGCCCTTTATCATCACTCCTATTTAACATTGTGCTGGAAGTCCTAGCTTGAGCAATAAGGCAAGAAAAATAAATAAAGGCATCCAAATTGGTAATGAAGAAGTAAACCTGTCTCTATTTGTGGATGATATGATACTATACATAGAAAACCCAAAAGACTCCACAAGGAAACTACTGGAACTAATAGAAAGATTCAGCAGAGTAGCAAGACATAAGATAAACATAAGAAATCAGTTGGATTCCTATACACCAATTAAAGAGAACAATGAAAAAGAAATCAGGAAAACAATACCGTTTATAATAGCCCCTAAAAAAATAAAATATTTAGGAATGAATCTAACCAAGGATGAAAAAGACCTATACAAAAAAAAAAAAAACTATAAAACACTACTGCAAGAAACCAAAAGAGCTACGTAAATGGAAAAACATACCATGCTTATGGATAGGTAGACTCAACATTGTGAAAATGACAATTCTACTCAAAGCAATCTACAGATATAATGCAATCCCGATCCAATACCAAAAGCATTCTTTAAAGAGATGGAAAAACTAATCACTAACTTTATATGGAAAGGAAAGAGGCCCCAGATAAGTAAAGCATTATTGAAGAAGAAGAATAAAGTAGAAGGACTCGCACTACCTGACCTCAGAACCTACTATACAGCTATGGTAGCCAAAACAGCCTGGTACTGATACAGCAACAGAGACATTGACCAATGGAACAGAATTGAGAACCCAGATGTAAATCCATCCACCTACAGTCCCCTGATCTTTGACAAGGGCCCAAAGTCCATCAAATGGGGAAAAGACAGTCTTTTTAACAAATGGTGCTGACAAAACAGGATGTCCATCTGCAAAAAAAATGAAACAGGACCCATACCTCACACCATACACAAAAACTGATTTAAAATGGATCAAAGACCTAAATATAAAACCAAAAACTATAAAGATCCTAGAAGAAAAAATAGGATCAAAGCTACTGGCCCCAATATACTACATTAACAGGATACAAACCAGACCTAACAACACACAAACTCTAGAAGATAAGCTAGATAACTGGGATCTTCTAAAAGCTGAGCACTGATGCTCATCAAAAGACTTCACCAAAAGAGTAAAAAGAGAACCTACAGACTGGGAAAACACTTTTGGCGATGAGAAATCCGACGAACGTCTAATTTCTAAAATCTACGGGAAAATTCAACACCTCTACAACAAAAAGACAAATAATCCAGTTAAAAAAAGGGCAAAGGAAATGAACAGACACTTCATCAAAGAAGACATTCGAGCAGCTAACGGACACATGAGGAAATGCTCGCGATCATTAGCCATTAGAGAAATGCAAATCAAAACCACGATGAGATACCGTCTCACCCAGGCATTACTGGCACAATCAAAAAAACAGAAAATAACAAATGTTGAAGAGGCCGAGGGGAGATTGGGACTCTTATGCACTGCTGGTGGGAATGTGAAATGGTACAACAATTCTGGAAAATGATATGGCACTTCCTTAAAAAGCTAAGAATAGAAATACCATATGAGCCAGCAAACCCATTCCAAGGAGCATATACTAGAGAAACAGAGCCATCACATGAATAGACATACGCACACCCATGTTCATTGCAGCATTGTTCACAATAGCAAAAATATGGAAACAACCTGGATGCCCATCAACAGATGAATGGATAAACAAACTATGGTACATACACACGATGGAGTACTACGCAACGATAAAGAACAATGATGAATCTTCGAAGCATCCCAAGACATGGATGAACCTGGAGGGCATTATGCTGAGTGAAATAAGTCAATCACAAAAGGATAAATATTGTATGAGTCCACTACTATAAAAGCTCATGAAAAGGTTTACACACAAAAAGAAACAATCTTTGATGGTTATGAGGGATGGGAGGGGTGGGGATGGAAAAACACTAAATAGACAACAGATAAGTGATAACTTTGTTGAAGGGTAAGAGAGTACACAATACTAGGGAAGCCAGCACAATTTGTACAAGGCAAGGTCATGTAAGCTACATAGACATATCCAAACTCCCTGAGAGACTGAATTACTGGGTTGAGGGCTGTGGGGACCATGGTCTCAGGGAATATTTAGCTTAATTGGCATAACATAGTTTATAAAGAAAATGTTCTACATTCTACTTTGGTGAGGTTCTGGGGTCTTAAAAGCTTGTGCACAGCCACCTAAGATTCTCCACTGGTTTCACCCCACTGGGAGCAAGGAAAACGAAGAAACAAACCAAAACCTTGCAGTTCTTTGTCCCAGGGGAGTAGAAGTTCAGATTTTTTCTAATCTCTTTCTCCACTGTGATAGCATCCCTCCTTCTACTGTGGTGTTTCTTCCCTCCCTTTCCTTAGTCCTTTCCCCCACCTTACAATAAATTTTGAATGAAAGTCATATTTGCATGTTTTAATACTGTCTGGTGCAACTTTTCTTTGACAGAGTCAAATTTCCAAGCTCTCAAGCTTTAGAAAAAGAAAAGGCAAACAGCAAAATAAGGATTGTTGTTGTTGTTAGGTGCCATCCAGTTGGTTCTGACTCATAGCGACCCTATGTACAACAGAACAAAATGCTGCCCAGTCCTGTACCATCCTCACAGTTGTTGTTATGCTTCAGCCCTGTTGCAGCCACTGTGTCAATCCATCCCCTTGAGGGCTTCCTCTTTTTTCGCTGACCCTCTACTTTACCAAGCATAATGTCCTTCTCCAGGGACTGGTCCCTCCTCATAACATGTCCAAGGTACATAAGACCAAGTCTCGCCATCCTTCCTTCTAAGGAGCGTTCTGGTTATACTTCTTCCAAGCCTGATTTATTCGTTCTTCTGGCAGCCCATGGTATATTCAATATTCTTCGCCAGCACCATAATTCAAAGGTATCAATTCTTCTTCGGTATTCCTTATTCATTGTCCAGTTTTCACAAGGGTCAGGGGCATCTTAGTCCTTAAAGTGACATCTTTGCTTTTTAACACTATAAAGAGGTCTTCTGCAGCAGATTTTCCCAATGCAATGAGTCATTTGATTTCTTGACTGCTGCTTCCATGAGCATTGATTGTGGATCGAAATAAAATGAAATACTTGACAACTTCAATCTTTTCTTTGTTTATCATGATGCTGCTTGTTGGTCCAGTTGTGAGGATTTTTGTTTTCTTTATCTTAAGGTATAATCCTACGGAAGGCTGTAGTCTTCGATCTTCATCAGTAAGTGCTTCAAGTCCTCTTCACTTTCAGCAAGCAAGGTTGTGTCATCTGCATATCACAGGTTATTAACGAGTCTTTCTGGAATCCTGATACCATGTTCTTCTTCATGTAGTCCAGCTTCTCAGATTGTTTGCTCAGCATACAGATTGAATAAGTACGGTGAAAGGATACAACCCTGTTGTACACCTTTCTTGACTTTAAACCACGCAGTATCCCCTTGTTCTCTAAAGGACTGCCTCTTGGTCTATGTACAGATTCCTCATGAGCACAATTAAGTATTCTGGAATTCCCATTCTTCACAATATTACCCATAATTTGTTATGATCCACATAGTAAAATGCCTTTGCATAGTCAAAAAAACACAGCTAAACATCTTTCTGGTATTCTCTGCTTTCAGCCAGGATCCATCTATCATCAACAATGATATCCCTCTTTCCACATCCTCTTCTGAATCTGGCTTGAATTTCTGGCAGTTTCCTGTCAATGTACTGCTACAACCACTTTTGAATGATCTTCAGCAAAATTTTACTTGTGTGTGATATTCATTAATATCATATTGTTCAATAATTTCCACATTCTGTTGGATCACCTTTCTTTGAATTGGACACAAATATGGATCTCTCCTAGTCAGTTGGCCAGGTAGCTGTCTTCTAAATTTCTTGGCAAGAAAGTGAGCACCTCCAGCACTGCGTCCATTTGTTGAAACATCTCAGTGGTATTCCATCAATTCCTGGAGGCTTTTCACCAATGCCTTCAGTGCAGCTTGGATTTCTTCCTTCAGTACCATTGGTTCTTGATCATATGCTATCTCCTGAAAGGTTGAACATTGACCAATTCTTTTTGGTACAGTGACTATGTGTATTCCTTCCGTGTTCTTTTGATGCTTCCTGTGTTATTTAATATTTTCCCGTAGAATCCTTCAATATTGCAAATCTAGGCTTGAATTTTTTCTTCAATTCTTTCAGCTAGAGAAATGCCAAGTGTCTTCCATTTTGGTTAAAGGTATCAGTGAGAATTCAGGCATACTATATCAAAGACCTTCAAACTTATGAGCTGAATGGGTAATCAAAACGTGGTACATACATACAATAGGAAACTGCTTAGTCATAAAGAGAGATAAAGTCCTGATCCACGCTAGAACATGGATAAACCCCAAAAAACTTATGCTCAGTGAAATAAGTCAATCATGTTGTATGATCTCACTTATTTGAAATAACAAGAATAGGCAAATGTATAGAGACCAAAGTTTATTAGTGGGTAACAGGGGTAAGAAGGAGGAGGCAAGGGGGAGCCATTGTTTAGGAAGCAGTGAGTGTTTGTTTATGGTGATGGGAAATTTGACAACGATTTATGAGTAATGGTTGCACATCATGATTAATGTGATTGATATCACTAAACTGTACACCTGAAAAATATTGAATTGACAAATGTTGATTTATATATATATTTACAACAATAAACAAAAATAAGGGAGGAAAGAAACAGGTTGTATGACTGGATATTGTTGCTTGCCTACTATATTGTCATTTCCTCTTTTTACCTACTAACAACTCTTATTTTATTTAGATACTCAGCACCATACATGGAATCATGATTGTCTAAACAGCTCACAGAATTTCACTCCCCTTTGCCAGATATTCATTTTCCCAATCTTCCTTGCAGTTAGGGGTGGTCATGTGATAAAAGTTCTTGTCAGCAAGTTTAAAGTGAGCCTTTTAGTATAATAATGTTTGCAATCCTTCCCTAATTTGGACATGATTGTATGAGAATGTGGTACTATGAGCTCCAGGAGTCATAATGTGAATATGAGGACAAGGGGAAAAATTATAGTCACACTGAAACCAGTTTCCTGACTCATCATGAAAATGAAGAACCAAACCCAGAATCACATAATCCCCAGACTTCTTGTTAAATAAAGATAAACCTTATTATGGATTAAGTCATGGCTATTTAGCTTTCTTCTTATTTTCATCCAAATGTATCTTAACTGAATGCAATTAAAGACAGAAGAAGAAACCAATCTAGGAGAAAAATAAACTAAAAAATTCAAGTTCCTTGCATGTGTTTCTTTTGATAGAAATATGTATTAAGAATATTCATTTCTTTGAACATGCATTAGGGCCAGTTTGAATGCCATATGTTCTCTTGCAGAATGAAATTATTCCTTCATTGAAATTTTTGTTTTAATATCTATTAGTGTGTCAGTTCAATGTTTCCACTAGGACAAGGGCAACACCGTAGAGGTGAATTAGAAGTAAGCTAGCCTTTCCATGAACTAAGGCCTACCCTTATTTTCTCAGCCCCTAAAATTACATTAAAGTGATCCATGGTTGCTGATGCCCCTAGCTAACTGACAGAAGCAAGTGAAAATTTTCTTGGGAAAGAGAGACTATGGGGGACAGATTTCAGCAGAACTTTCTGACTAAGACAGGCTAGGAAGAAGGACCAGGCGGTCTACTTCTGAAAAAATTGGCCAGTGAAAACCTTATGGATAACAGCGGAACATTGTCTGATATAGTTCTAGAAGATGAGCCCCTCAAGTTGGAAAGCACCCAAAATATGAATGGGGACGAGTGGCCTCCTCAAAGTAGTATTTATACACACATTGTTATGTGACCCTAGTTGCTCTCCCTATACTGTGACAGCACACTCCTACTTTCCACCCCGGATTTCCAGTGTCCATTCAACCAGCTCCTGTCCCTTTCTGCCTTCTCATCCCATCTCCAGACAGTAGATGCCCATTTAGTCTCATCAATCTACTTGAGCTAAGAAACACTTTATTCATGAGTATCATTTTATGTCTTATAGTCCAGTTTAATCTTTGTCTGAAGAGTTGGCCTTGGGAGTGGTTTTAGTTTTGGGCTAACAGAGAGTCGGGGGGCTGTGTCTTCTGGGGTCCCTTCAGTTTCAGTCAAACCATTAATTCTGGTCTTTTTACTAGAATTTGAATTCTGCACCCTACTTTTCTCCTTCTCCATCAGGGACTCTCTGTTGTGTTCCCTGTCAGGGCAGTCATTTGTGGTAGCTGGGAACCATCTAGTTCTTCTTGTCTCAGGCTGATGAAGTCTCTGGTTTATGTGGCCCTTTCTGTCTCTTGGACTAATATTTTCCTTGTGTCTTTGGTGTTCTTCATTTTCCTTTGCTCCAGGTGTGTTGGGACCAATTGATGCATCTTAGATGGCTGCTTGCTAACTTTTAAGACCACAGACGCCACTCAAGAAAGTGGGATGCAGAACATTTTCTTAATAAACTTCAATATGCCAATTGACCTAGATGTCCCTTGGAATCATGGTCCCCAGGCCCCTGCCCCTGCTACTCTGTCCCTCGAAGTGTTTGGTTGTATTCAGGAAAATTCTTAGCTTTTGCTTTAGTCCAGTTGTGCTGACTTCCTCTGTAGTGTGTGTTGTCCTTCCCTTCACCTAAGATAATTCTTGTCTACTCTCTAGTTAGTGAATACCCTTCTCCTGCCCTCACCCACCTTCATAACCATCAAAGAATGTCTTCTTCTGTGTTTAAACCTTTTCTTGAGTTCTTATAATAGTCGTCTTATACAATATTTGTCTTTTGTGGCCAACTAAATTCACTCAGCATAGTGCCTTCCAGATTCATCCATGTTATGAGATGTTTCTCGGATTCGTCTTTGTTCTTTATTGTTGTGCAGTAGTCCATTGTGTGAATATACCATAATTTGTTTATCCATTCATCTGTTGATGGGCACCATCTTTTTGCTATTGTGAACAGTGCTGCAATGAACATGGGTGTGCATATACCTATTCCTGTGACAGCTCTTATGTCTCTAGGATACGTTCCAAGGAGTGGGATTGCTGGATTGTATAGTACTCCTACTTCTAGGTTTTTAAGGAAGCACCAAATCAATTTCCAAAGTAGTTGTACCATTTTACATTCCCAACAGTGTATAAGTGTTCCAGTCTGTCCACAACCTCTCCAACATTTATTAGTTTGTGTTTTTTGGATTAATGCTAGCCTTGTTGGGGTGAGATGTTATCTCATTGTAGTTTTGATTTGCATTTGTCTAATGGCTAATGACCGTGAGCATTTCCTCATGTGTCTGTTAGCTGCCTGAATGTCTTCTTTGGTGAAGTGCCTGGTCATATCCTTTGCCCATTTCTTAATTGAGTTATGTGTCTTTTTGTTGTTGAGGTTTTGCAGTATCTTATAGATTTTAGAGATTAGATGCTGATCAGATTTATTGTAGCCAAAAATTTTTTCCTAGTCTGTAGGTTGTGTTTTTACTCTTTTGGTGAAGTCTTTTAATGAGCTTAAGTGTTTGATTTTTAGGAGCTCCCTGTTATCTAGTCTCTCTTCTGGTGCTTGTGCATTGTTACTTATGGTTTATACTCTGTTTGTGCCACGTATTAAGGCTCCTAGCATTGTCCCTATTTTTTCTTTCATGATCTTTATCGTTTTCAATTTTATATGTAGGTCTTTGATCCATTTTGTGTTAGTTTTTATGCATGGTGTGAGGCATGGGTCTTGTTTCAGTTTTTTGCAGATGGATATCCAGTTATACCAGCACCATTTGTTAAAGGGACTGTCTTTTCCCCATTTAACAGACTTTGGGCCTTTGTCAAATGTCTTAGTTATGTAGTGCTGCTACAACGGAAATACCACAAGTGGATGGCTTTAACAAAGAGAAATTTATTTCCTCCCAGTCAAAGTAGGCTAAAAGTCCAATGTCAGGGTGTCAGCTCCAGGGGAAGCCTTTTTCTCTCTGTCGGCCTTCTTCTCTCTGGTGTTCCCCCAGACTAGGAGCTTCTCTGCGCAGGGACCCCAGTCCAAAGGACGCGCTCTGCTCCCAGAACTGCTTTCTTGATGGTATGAGGTCCCCCTGTTTCTCTGCTCACTTCTGTCTTTTATATCTCAAGACATTGCCTCAGGATACAATCCAATCTTGTAGACTGAGTCCTGCCTTACTAACACAACTGCTGCCCATCCTCCCTCATTAACATCATAGAGGCAGGATTTACAACCTATAGGAAAAGCACACAATACCAAGAATCATGGCTTGGCCAAACTGATACACACATCTTTGGGGGAACATAATTTAATCCATGAAGTCAAATATCAGCTGTTCATAGGTGGATGAATTTATGTCTGGATTCTCCACTGTGTTCCATTGGTCTACGTATCTGCTGTTGTACCAGTACCAGGCTGTTTTGGCCACCGTGACAGTATAATAGGTTCTAAAGTCAGGTAATGTGAGGCCTCCCACTTAGTTTTTCTTCAGTCATGTTTTACTTATTCAGGGCCTCTTCCCTTTCCATATGAAGTTGGTGATTTGTTTCTCCGTCTCCTTAAAAAATGCCATTGGGATTTGGATTGGGATTGCATTGTATCTGTAGATCACTTTGGGTAGAATTGACATTTTCACATTGTTGAGTCTTCCTATCCATGAGCAAGGTATGTTTTTCCACTTATGCAGGTCTCTTTTGGTTTCTTGCAGTAGCGTCTTGTAGTTTTCTTTGTATAGGTCTTTTATGTCTCTGGTTAGATTTTGTTTTATCTAAGTATTTTATCTTCTTGGGGGCTATTGTAAATGGTATTGATTTGGTGATTTCCTCTTGGAAGTTCTCTTTGTTGGTGTAGAGGGATCCAACTGATTTTTGTATGTTTATCTTGTATCCTGATACTTTGCTGAAATCTTCTATTAGTTCCAGTTGTTTTCTTGTGGATTCTTTGGGGTTTTCTGTGTATATGATCAGATGATATGATCCTGGGATACATAGGAATACTTTATATGGTACATAAGGATACTTTTATTTCTTCCTTACCAATTTGTATGCCCTTTGTTTCTTTTTCTAGCCTAATTGCTCTGGCTAGGGCCTCCAGCACAATGTTGAATAAGAGTGGTGATAAAGGGCATCCTTGTCTGGTTCCCGTTCTCAAGGGGAATGCTTTCAAACACGCTCCATTTAGGATGATGTTGGCTGTTGGTTTTGTATAAATGCCCTTAATTATGTTGAGGAATTTCCCTTCTATTCCTATTTTGCTGAGAGTTTTTATCATGAATGGGTGTTGGACTTTGTCAAATGCCTTTTCTGCATCAATTGATAAGATAATGTCTTTTCTTTTATTAATGTGAATGATTACATTGATTGTTTTTCTAATGTTGAACCATCCCTGCATACCTGGTATAAATCTCACTTGATCAAGTGAATTTTTTTTTATATGTTGTTGAATTCCATTGGTTAGAATTTTGTTGAGGATTTTCATATCTATGTTCATGAGGGATTGTGGTCTGTAATTTTCTTCTTTTATGGTGCCTTTACCTAGTTTTGGTATCAGGGTTATGCTAGCTTCATAGAGTGAGTTTGAGAGTATTCCATACTTTTCTATACTCTGAAATACCTTTAGTAATAGTGGTGTTAACTCTTCTCTGAAAGTTTGATAGAATTCTCCAGTGAAACCATCAGGGCCAGGGCTTTTTTTGTATTGGGAGTTTTTTAATTACCTTTTCTTTTTTAAAATTTTATTTTTTTATCTTATTGTACTTTAAGTGAAAGTTTAAAACTCAAGTTAGTCTCTCATACAAAAATTTATACATACATTGTTATGTGACCCTAATTGCTCTCCCTGTACTATGACAGCACACTCTTCCTTTCCACCTCTGATTTCCAGTGTCCATTCAACCAGCTCGTGACCCTCTCTGCCTTCTCTTCTCACCTCTGGACAGGAGCTGCCCATTTAGTCCGATGTACCTACTTGAGCTAAGAAGCACACTCCTCATGAGTATCCTTTTATGTTCCATAGACCAGTCTAATCTTGGTCTTAATTACCTTTTCAATCTCTTCTTTTGTTATACTTTTATTTAGTTTTTCTACTTCTGTGTTAGTTTAGGTAGGTAGTGTGTTTCTAGAAATTTCTCCATTGCCTCTAGGTTTTCAAATTTGTTGGAGTACAGTTTTTCATAGTATTCTGTTATGATTCTTTTAATTTCATTTGGGTTTGTTATGATATCGCCCATCTCATGTCTTATTCTGGTCATTTGCTTCATCTCCTGTTTTTCTTTTGTCAGTTTTGCCAGCGATTTATCAATTTTGTTGATCTTTTCAAAGAACCAGCTTTTGGTCTTTTTAACTCTTTCAATTGTTTTTCTATTCTCTATTTCATTTAATTTTGCTCTAATTTTTATTATTTCATTTCTTCTGGCATCTGAGGGCTCCTTTTGCTGCTCTCTTTCTACTTGTTCTAGTTGTAGGGTTAATATTTTGCTTTTGGATCTTTCTTCTTTTTGGATGTGTGCATTTATTGCTATAAATTGACCTCTGAGCACTGCTTTTGCTGTGTTCCAAAGGCTCTGGTAGGATATGTTTTCATTCTCATTTGATTCTGTGAATTTCTTTATTCTGTCAGTAGTTTTTGAGCAAGGTGTTGTTCAGTTTTCATGTGTTTGATTTTTTTTCCTTGCTTTTCCAGTTATCGATTTCTACTTTTGTGGTTTTATGGTCAGAAAATATGCTTTGTAATATTTTGAAGTTTTGGATTCTTTTAAGGCTTGCTTTATGGCCTAATATGTGGTCTATTCTGGAGAATGTTCCATGTGGCATTGGAAAAGAAAGCATACTTGGCTGCTGTTGGGCAGGGTTTTCTGTATATGAGATGAAGTTGGTTGATTGTGGCATTTGGATCTTCTGTGTCTTTATTGAGCTTCTTTCTAGATGTTCTGTCCTTCACTGAAAGTGGTGTGTTGAAGTCTTCTACTACTATTGTGGAGCTGTCTATCTCTCTTTTCAATACTGTTAGAGTTTGTTTTATGTATTTTGGAGCCCTGTTGTTGGGTGCATAAATATTTATTATGGTTATGTCCTCCTGGTGTATTGACCCTTTAATCATTATATAGTGTCCTTTCTTATTCTTTGTGTTGGATTTTACTTTGAAATCTATTTGGTCAGAGATTAATATGCCACTCCTACTCTTTTTTTTATTGTTGTTTGCTTGATATATATTTTTTTCCATCCTTTGAGTTTTAGTTTGTTTGTGTCTTTAAGTCTATGTTGTGTCTCTTGTAGGCAGCATATAGATAGATCAAGTTTTTTTATCCATTCTACCACTCCTGTCTCTTTATCGGTGCATTTAGTCCATTTACATTCAGCATAATAATTGATATGTATGAGTCTAGTGCTGTCATTTTGATGTCTTTTTTTGTGTGTGTTGTTCACAGTTTCTTTGTTCCACTTAATTTTCTGTGCTGAGTTGTTTTTCTTTATGCATTTTCTTTTCATCTTTTTCATTGTTGTTGGTTTTGTGTTCACTGAGTCTTTATATTTTTCTAGTTTTTTTATTTTGACTTGTAGGATTGTTAGTTTCCTTTGTGGTTACCTTAATATTTACCCCTATTTTTCTAAGTTTATACCAGTCTTTTATTTCTTTATATTGCCTTGGCTTCCTCTCCATATGAAAAATCTATGTCTACATTTTTTAAGTCTCTCTTTTTTGTTTTAATGTTGTCATCTTTTACATATTGACAGCTGTTTCCCTATTTTCAGTGTTTTAGCTTTGATTTACTTTTGTGACTTCCCTGTCTGGGTTGATATCTGGTTGCTCTGAACTGTGTTCTAGTCTTGGGTTGTTAACTGATGTTACTAATTTTCTAATCAGAGGACTCCCTGTAGTATTTTTTGTAATTTTGGTTTGTTTCTGGCAAATTCCCTAAACTTCTGTTTATCTGGAAAAGCCCTAATTTTGCCATCATATTTGAGAGACAGTTTCGCTGGATTTATAATTTTTGGCTAGCAATTTTTTTCCTTCAAGGCTTTATATACGTCATCCCATGGCCTTCTTGGCTGTATGGTTTCTGCTGAGTAGCCCAAGCTTATTCTTATTGACTCTCCTTTGTAGATGACTTTTCATTTATCCCTAGCAGCTCTTGAAATTCTCTCTTTATCTTTGGTTTTGGCAAGTTTGATTATAATATGTCTTGATGACTTTCTTTTGGGATCTGCATTATGTGGGCTTTGATGAGCTTCTTGGATAGATATCAGGGAAGTTTTCTGCCAACAAATCTTCAACAATTCTCTCTGTGTTTTCTGTTATCCCCCCATTCTGGTACTCCAGTCACTCATAGGTTATTCCTCTTGACAGAGTCCCACATAATTCTTAGGGTTTCTTTATTTTTTAAAATTCTTTGTCTGACTTTTCCTCAAATAAATTGGTGTCAAGTGCTTTATCCTCAATCTCACTAATTCTGACTTCCATTGCCTCAATTCTGTTCTTATGATTTTTGGTTGAGTTTTCTAATTCTGAAATTTTATTGTTAATCTTCTGGATTTCTGTTTGTTGTCTCTCTATGGATTCTTGCAGCCTGTTAAATTTGTTATTATGCTCTTCTGTAATCTTCTTAAGTTCCTGCATTGCTTTGTCTGTGTGTTCCTTGGCTTTTTCTGCATTTTTCCTGGTCTCCTGAAGAATTCTGTCTATTAATCTTTTGTATTCTACCTCCAGTAATTCCAAGAATTTCTCTTTATCCGGAAGATTTCTTGATTCTTTGTTTTGGGAGCTTGCTGAAGCCATCATGGTCTGCCTACTTATGTGATTTGATATTGACTGTTTTCTCTGAGTCATCAATAAGTTATTATAGTTATTTATTATATGTTTGCTTACTGTGTCCTAGCTTCTTATTTTATTTTGTTTTGATACGCCCAAATAGACTACTCGTGTAAGCTAGTTTGATTATTGGTGCTTTTGAAGCTCTAACGTCCTGTCACCATGCAGTTAAAGCTGTTACTAGGTATGTGAGCCCAGGAGTCTGTTTACTTTCCTTGTATGAATCCAGCTCAGGTGTCCAGGTTGTCAGTCACCAAGTGTGTGGTGCAAACCTCACCTACAGTCCTAGATGGGCAAGGGTAATTGGTGTAGGCATAGGTATCTGGCTGCAGTAAGGGGTCATATGCTGAGCAATCGGGGCTGATGGCTTCCCCAGAGTGTCTAGGAGGTAAGCATGTTCCTGTTCCTTAGAGCACATATGTGGGTGGGTTTTGCAGCCAGACTATGGGCACCCAATGCTGTTGGCTGTAAAGACTGGGAGACACTACTTATTCTTGGACCCCTGTCACAGGTGGCTAGGTGGCATGGGTGGAGCCACCAGTTCTCAGGCCCCTGATGTGGGTAGATGAGGACCCTCCTTAACAGGCAGAGTGGTGTCAAATGTCATGAACCTGCCACTCCACTATATAGCTGATATAGTTGAAGTTAGGCTTCAGGTATATACCCTGTTGTACCATGCTAATGAGGCCTACACTGTTGAAATGGGCCCACACAGGTCTATGCAGGGGTGAAAGGCATTCAAAGTCCATGGACTGCTTATGCTTGTGCCTCGGCAAAGGAGCTGTGCCTACCTTGAGTTCCTGGATTAGGGGAGCTGGCAGATTATTTTTTACTATTTGCTGATTTGTTACCTCTGCAAGGCCGGGAGAATGGTTTAGGGCACCTGGCAGGTTATACTTCTGGCCCAGGGGATGTAGCAATTGCTGAAGCTGGCCCATGATCCAGTGCAGAGCAGGGAGGGGACAGGTAAAAGGGAGAGAGATTTTTCCCAAAGGGGGTGTTTTTTGATCCACACAATAGGTCAGACACATGTACTTATCTTTTGTCAATTGAGCACAGCTTTTCACTGTTCTGGAGGCCCGAGTACATTGTCTGCCACTGGGTCTCTCCCAATGTGGACAACGTGTCCCGAATGCCACTGCTTGCCTCACCACGTACGCCAGCCGTTCAGACCTGATCCTGCCAGATCAGGTCTGACAGCTCCTCCGGTTTCTGAACCTTCTCTCCCTCCCTCTGCTTCTCAATCTTGTTCCTCAACTTTGCCTTTGATGTTCAGGGCTCCTAGATTGTCATATATAATTGATTCACTTTTTTTGGGTCTTTCTTGTAAGAGGTACCACCAGGAGCATCTGACTACTCAGCCATCTTGGCCTCGCCTTCCTGTAATACTCTTTAAAATATAAAAATGAAAACAAAAAGCAAAGAACCTAAATATCCATCAGTAGAGCCCTGACTTAATGAATTAAAGTTAATCTGTCTGTAATACCTTCTATCTAGACATTTAAAAAAATAAATTGAATTGTTTTGTAAAAATATAGGGTAATCTCCAAAATTTACTAAGTGTCAAAAACAAGTTGCAGAGTAATATGTATGCCATGACAGGCCAAATTATAGGAGGTGACAGCCCAAATTATAGGAGTGGTTGCCTCTGCAATGTGATTTTGGATGTGTAGGAATATGGCTGGGAATTTTTATTTTACATCTTCATACTGCTTATATGGTTCACCTTTTTCATATACTACTTATACAGTAAACTACCATTTTAAAAACTTGTATACTGTCTTAGACATCTAGTGCTGCTATAACAGAAATACCACAAGTGGATGGTTTTAACGAAGAGAAGTTTATTTCCTCACAGTCGAAGTAGGCTAAAAGTCCAAATTCAGGGCATCATCTCCAGGGGAAGGCTTTTTCTCTCTGTCGGCCTTCTTCTTTTCAGTGTTCCCCCAGATTAGGAGCTTCTCTGTGCAGGGACCCTGGTCCAAAGGACGCGCTCTGCTCCCAGCACTGCTTTCTTGATGGTATGAGGTCCCTCAACTCTCTGCTTACTTCCCTTTCCTTCTGTCTCTTGAGAGATAAAAGGTGGTGCAGGCCACACCTCAGGGAAACTCCCTTTACATTGGATCAGGGATGTGACCTGGGTAAAGGTGGTGTTACAATCCCACCCTAATCCTCTTTAACATAAAATTACAATCACAAAATGGAGGCCAACCACACAATTCTGGGAATCATGGCCCAGCCAAATTGATACACACATTTTTTGGGGGGACATAATTCAAACCATGACATATACCTAATTTTTACTTGTTTGATTATTTCACTCCTCAGCCCAGTTATGTTTTTAAATTCAGCTCATAGGTATTCAGAAAGGGTAGTTTACTAATAGGTAAACTGTGAGTCACCTAGCTTGGTTGGAAAATCCCAGAGGACTCATCCAGTAACCTTTTTACCCAATGAGTCTGAAGTTTGCTCCATGCTGAGCCTTCCAGGAATCAGAATGGACCCAACTGCCCCCTGGGCTTTCAGGCGATACCTTTCCATCCCATTGGCCACCTCAACCCAGCAGCTCTTCTGAATGGTTATACCTAAGCCTCTTTGTTAGGACAGCACTCTTGGCACTATATTAACAGTAACAGAGGGAGCTTTGTAAAGAAATGATTGTGTAATTATGCTAGGGATAGTATAAAATATTACTATTACTAATATTAATATTAGTAATATTACTATTACTCCTTAGAATTTGAAGTTTTCAAGTTTACCTTTCTTTTGTCTTTTTATGGGTGTCATTAGGAATAAGAGCAAAAATGCTGTCAAAGTTCAGAAAATCTTCCTGAAGTCTTTATTTGCAGGGGCTTCTGAGGGCTGAGTTTACACATTTCTCTTTATGCAAAAAAATTTTTAAAGAGTCTTAAAAAGAAAAAGCAATGTCAGTTCACATAATGGAACCGCTGTGGAACTTTTTCTCTTGCGTGAATTTCTCCTGAGCTCAGAAGCATAGCCACTACGTCAGAAAACCAGATGCATTCTGCACCAGGAAAAGGCAGAAACATGGTAATGTCTTCCCACTGTGCTCTGATAGTTTTCTTTGCTGTCAACTTCCCTGTGTAGGACCTTTTCCCCCTAAGTATCCACCTCTTCCCTTCCTCCCATCAGTCACTTCCTTTCCCTATCAGTTCTCTCATATTATCTTTGTTCCCCTGAACTGGAGGTAGAGCCCACATTTTCTCTCTGATCTGGTTTTCATTTCCGTTACACATGTTTTGGTCTGTTTTTCAGAATCACCTCTTTTCCTCCTTTTGGGAAAATTAAACACTTGGGTTGGGAGTGAAGAAAAGAGAAATCAGATGGTTCTTCAACACCTCATGTTGTCTTGAGCACTATACTTAATTACTAAATTAAGTTCTTACAACCCTACACGGTAGCTATTTTTAGCTTACATTTTACATCCAGGACAATTGGAACAAGGTCTTTTTCCTATATCCTGTTATATTGTTTCTGGTGCTAAAAGCTCACATTATCCCAGAAGCCTGGAAGTTTGGGGAAGCTGATACCTGAGAGCTATGTATACAGTGGGAGGAGATGAGAACATCAGTGATAGATTTGGAGCTCCTTGTGACTCAAAAATAACCCTCTCTGAGCACTCCAAACATATGAGATCCCTAAGGTAATAGTATGCCTAACTCTGGGGTATATGGAAGTTAAAAATAGGGCAAGAGATAGTGCACTGGAGCTAACCTCTCCCATTGGTGATTTTTCTCCAGTGCCCTTCCTGCATCTGGCTTCATGCAAGCCTAGGGTATTCAGAATCTCTAACTGGTCTCTAACCAGGTCCATCATCTGTGAGTAGTGAAGTCCTAGAATATTCTCCTTCTGTGTCTCATTTATTCATTCACTCATTCATTTATCCATTCATATTTTTCAATAACACTTTTTGAGCAACTCCTTTGGTCCAGTCACAGTGTTAGGTACTTTTTGTATGTCTCATTCTAAAATGAGCTCTTCTCAGGCAGCTCTTCCTTTGAGAAGATCCAATTAGTTGATTCCACTTAAATGTGATAAAAACTAACAACTTACAGTGGTAGTTTTCTCAGAGCTGTTTCCATTCTAAGTTTTATCTCACAGTCTGAATAAATGAAGCAAGAGAGAATAGTGAAATTGCAGCACCAGGTTAAAAAAATGATTATTTTATTAGAGGGAGTTATTTCTGTGATCCCCTCAAATAACTCTAACACAATGCACCTCTATCTGTGAGGGAGTCTGGCCTCTTACAATGGACAATTTCAAGATTCATCCTTTGTGAAAGTGCCCTTTGCAAGATTTTCACTCTTTGGCCTTATTTCTAAGGGAAAATGTTTCCCCACCGTTTAAGAAATTTCTAGTAGCTAGTAAGTGAGACTCTGGAGATGGATTGAAGAGAGGGATTTTTCTTTTTGCTGCTCCTCTGAAATTATAATGGGTGATATGGGTTCTCTGTTAGCATTTCATGGTCTGATTCCCTGTTTTTCTAGCATCTTCTGCCAATAAGGTGATATTCTCAGGATGAAGCCAAGAGCCTTTATGGTTACTGTGGCTAAGCTACACCAGTAAGTAAAAGAAGAAAAATTAAAGCAATAATATAGAAAATGTAATCCCCACATGACTGGAAATATTTAGGATTTTAAAAATAATATACACAATTTAGCCTTTTATTTTCCTCTTTTAGAAATCAAGGAAGACATTTATATCCAACAGGAATTTTCAAACTCCACCTTAATACCAAATTTTCACAGTGACTTTCAAACTTACTAGTCTTCTGGATCACTGAATTTGAAAATTTTGTTCTTGAATTCTGTGCTACTTATTGCTCAACTGGGTGAGAAATACAGGCAATGTAGACTTTATTCTTAAGTATAGCTTTAACGCTGGGTGCTGTTTCAATAGACGATGGGAGAGAAATCATAAGTCCTTCAAGAAATTGAATGTGCCAGGTGGTAAGTATGACTACAATAGAAGACAGAGCAGAACAGGAAGGGTCAAGATAGTGGAGTCAACAGTCTTGACGAATTATCCTGACCCTATGATTGCAATCTGGCTTGTCACTTCGGAGTGGGAAAAGAAAGTCAAGCTTTAAAGTGTCAGCACGTAGTTTATGTTTACAAATGGCATGAGAGGACAGACGAGCTGAATCTTAATGTACCACAAGTGGATTATGTTTAATCCGGGCATGGAGATTATGACCAGAGTATGTTCCGGTATTAATTAACAGTTTCTCCTGATTAATTACACAGCATGTAGAATATCTATGTGCTGTCTTCCCTCTGTCTTATTTTTTTTTTAAATTTTCCATTCTTTTTAAATTTTAAAATCAATGTGAAACATTCAGGAAATGGGTGAAAAATAAATGTCTGAAAAATAAAATTCCTCACCATTTTAATTAACTCAACTTTTCAGTACCTGGTCTTCCAAAATCCTAGACTTCCTCCTTCACAATAAGTTTTCTTCCACTCATTCATGATCGTATCTTTGACATTTTATCACTCACTCCTGCATTAACACCTTCGAAATCTGGATTGTAAGTATATTTAACCACCATCTCATCTACTTTCAACTCATTTTCTTCTAGTACCACCACTCCAGAAATATTTTGACCACCTTACCACGTTTTCCCCATCCACCTTCCTCCTCATGCCCTCACTCTTCTCCTGCAGAAAGCCTGTATTCAACGATTCAGCATTATAATCACTCATATGACAACAGTCTTAAACTCTTTGCGTTTCTTCTCTCTTCTCACTTCTCTGGACAATTGCAATGCTTGTTAACTTCAGATAACCACCCACTCCCTCTTCTCCCAAAGTAGCTAAAGTTTGCTAGAGAAAATCGTTAGTTGCACATTAAATCTCAGAAGAGCACTGAACACGGACATAGAACCCTGTTTCGTTTCTTTAGAAAATTTATTTGCTCATTCCACAAGCAGATTATTTCACTTTCTCCTCACTCTGCAAATCACTCTTGACCCTCTTCACTTTCCTTTAATGAGCCCACTGGTATATTTATTGCAAAAATAAAAGCAATTAGATGGGAACAGCTTCCTTTCCAATACCAAATCTACTGACCCCATGCCTGGTTGATGGATGAAGTAAACCTGCTCCCACCTAAGGCCGTACTTTGCTTCTTGCCTGAAATTGAAACGGCTCTCACTCTCTCAGAGGCACAATTTCTTCAATGTTTCCTTATTCTTCCTACAATTTCTCCCACTCTGCTAGATTACTGTCAATAGTCTAGAAACATTCTTCAATAACTTTAATAATAAAACAACAGTAACAAACTCTAGGAAACTAAAGCAAGAGCAATAAAGGTTGGCAGGAATTTGATTGAGGATTGGGGTCTTGCAGAAAAGATTACTAAGGTTTTAGAAAATCTAGGGACTTAAGGAAATTTTTGAGTAGGCGTGAAACTTTGTGACTAGAGAAGAGGGCTGAAACACTTGGAGATGTGTTAGGCATAAAAACAGGCTTTATCTGACTTCTTTCTTACATTCCAAAGAACATAATGAAGGCAATGAGAAACCACAGTGCTGTCTCGAAGTTTATCCTCCTTGGGCTGTCTGCTGACCACCAGATCCAGGCTCTGCTTTTTGTATTGTTCCTGGTGATTTACCTCTTTACCATGATGGGGAACCTGATGATGCTGGTGGTGATCAAGGCTGATTCTCACCTCCACACACCCATGTACTTTTTCCTGGGACAACTGTCCTTTCTGGACCTATGTCACTCCTCTGTCACTGCACCCAAGCTGCTGGAGAATCTACTGTCTGAGAAGAAAACCATCTCAGTAGAAGGCTGCCTGGCTCAGGTCTTTTTTGTGTTTGCCACTGGGGACACCGAGTCCTGCCTACTGGCTGTGATGGCCTATGACCGCTATGTTGCCATCAGCTCTCCTCTGCTCTATGGCAAGATCATGAACACGTGGGTCTGTGTGGGGCTCGTGTGGGGCTCGTGGGGCTTAGCTTTTCTGGATGCTCTCATCAACATCCTTGTAGCTCTCAATTTAAACTTCTGTGAGGGTCAAAATATCCACCACTTCAGCTGTGAGCTGCCCTCCCTCTATCCCTTGTCTTGCTCTGATATTTCTGCAAGTTTTACTGCCCTTCTCTGCTCCAGCCTTGTGCATTTCTTTGGAAATTTCCTCCTGATCTTTTTCTCCTACGTTCGCATTATCTTCACCACCCTGAGCATCAGCTCCGTCAAAGGTAGAAGCAAGGCCTTCTCCACGTGCTCCTCCCACCTCACGGCAGTGATCTTCTTTTATGCCTCAGGATTGCTCCGCTATCTCATGCCAAATTCAGGATCCACTCAAGAGTTAATTTTCTCCCTGCAGTACAGCGTGATCACTCCCATGCTGAACCCCCTCATCTACAGCCTGAAGAATAAAGAGGTGAAGGCAGCAGTGAGAAGAATGTTAAGAAAATGTTTCTAGTGTTTCAAATAATAGAGTACTATATCAGAATGATGAGGAAACTGGGCATCACTGCAATATGCAGTGCCTGGATATTATGGAGAATTCTCTGATATTAGGATCTGCAAGATAATTTATACCTTCTTTTTTCTTAAACATATCTTTAAAAAAAATTAGACAACTGTTTTCTTGATATGAAACAAGTTTACTCCTAGTCAGAGGAAGGTGAATGGATAAGATAAATCTCTTGCCTAGCAATTTTTCTTACAAAGATATTTATTACACACAGTACGGTAGACATTGTTATTGCATGCTTGGTCTACTTTTACCATTCTCCTGGTAACTAAACTCCACGTGTTCAGTATGGTTCCAGAAAGACTGTTAATCATGGTGCCCCAACACCCTTCACCACAGGCCATTATTCTATCCCACCTTCCAGGAATGAGCTCATGGTCAATGTTAGGCCACTCACTCTGTTAGGAATTTTAATCTTGAGGAGAGATTCAGAGAGGCAGAATTCAGTCATTCTGGTTGCAGTGCTCTAACAGGTTGTTATTAATTGAATTGTATCCACCAAAAAGTATGTGTTAAAATTCTACCCCCTGTACCAGCTAATATGACCCTGTTTAGAATTAGGAGCTTTCTTTTGTTCTGTTAATGAAGCCATACCAGAGTAGGGTGGGTCCTAAAACTAATCACTTTTGAGTTTGTAAAAAGAACAATAGACACAGAGACTCACACAGGGGGAAGATAGATGCCAAGGAATGCCATGGAACACCAAGGAACACCAAGGAATGCCAAAGAATTCCTGGGGCTACCAACAAGGAAAGGCCGCCTTAGAGCTGATGCCCTGATTTGGACTTTTAGTGAGACAATAAATTCTTGTTCTTTGAAGACACCCATTTGTGGTATTTTTGTTATGGCAGCACCAGCAAACTAAGTCCCAGTCTATCTAAGTGCCTTTGCTAAGATCACTAGCATTATCCTGATTCTGTCCTTCTAATGCCAGATTTATAAACATGTATCATAATAAGGGCACATTTATTAATATTTACATCTCTTCAGGCCCTGGGCCAAGCATGTTGCATACTCTATCTCATTTAAATATCACAACAAATTTTAGGTAAATACTTTCATTATTCCTGTTTTAGAGACAAGAACACTGAATCAGAGAGGTAAGTGGTTGAGTTGGAATCCAGGACCAAAGAGACTTACCCTAGAGCCTGTTTCCCTGACCATCTTGATAAACTGACTCTCCCCTCAATGCTGTGAGCTATCCTGGACACTGTTCATGAATTTCCTTTGTAATGTTTTGTTTTATTTTGCTTTGCTTTGCTTTGCTTAAGTAAGTCAGACTTAAATTCACTACAAGGAAAAGATCTAAAAGATATATGAAGGATCTAAAAGATGTACATTGAAGTTGTCAAGAATTTCATTTTACTTGTATCCACAATCAACGCGCATGGAAGCAGCAGTCAAGAACGTATTTGCACTGGGTAAATCTGCTGCTGCAAAAGACCTCTTTAAAATGTTGAAAAGCAATGATGTCACTTTGAGGACTAAAGTGCACCTGACCCAAGGTGTGATATTTTCAATTGCCCCTATGCATGTGACAGCTGGACTATGAATAAGGAAGACCGAAGAAGAATTGATGCCTTTGAATTACGGTGTTGGTGAAGCATATTGAATACACCATTGACTGCCAGAAGAATAAACAAGTGTGTCTTGAAGAAGTACAGCCAGAGTGCTCCTGGGAAATGAGGCTGATGAAACTTCATCTTACGTACTTTGGACATGTTATCAGAAGTGACCAGTCCCTAGAGAGGGACATCATGCTCGGTAAAGTAGAGGGTCAGTGAAAAAAAAGGAAGACCTTGACAAGATGGATTGACATAGTGGCTGCAACAATGAACTCAAACATAGCAATGGTTGTGAGGATGACGTAGGACTGGGCAGTGTTCCATTACGTTACACATAGGGTTGCTATGAGTCACAACAGACTCAACTACGCCTAACAACAACCACAACCAGGATGGAACTGCAGGTATTGACATTCAGGGACAACTGGGATATTTGAAATTGTTGACTGGGTCTGGGCATGTCCAACAGAGACTGTAAATAATACATTTGTTTATGACACTTCAAACCATTTTCCTGGTGGCCAACCATCTCCAGCAGTGAGGGGACCTATGACAAGGGAAGATTTTCCAGCTTGCACATACTCCTAGACAAGTTGCTCTGCTACTCAACACTTACGATGCTGCAGAAATGGCAGAATGTGAGAGTCAATGACAGAACAAGTGCTGGGCAGGGTCTGTGGCAAGCTCCAAGAGGAAAGTCACAGAATTGTGGCAAAGCCCCCTTGCATTGTGGAACATAGTTGGAGGATTAGTGGTGAGAAGGAAATTTGGGAAAGGCGTGTGATTAACAGTATCATGGTATAAAATGATTTATTATTTCTTTCTGAAATTACCTTTTGCTTTTTACTTACTTTTAAGTTTTCATCTGCCACCCTCCCCTCTACTCCCACTCCCCAGCAGCGGAGAATGTAAGCTCAAAGAAAGGAAGAGCATATTCTGACATCTTCACTACTTTTTCAATAATATTAAAATAGTTTCAGGCATGCTTGATGCACAGTACATGTATTTCAAAGATATGAGAACGTGCCAAGTATATGGGAATATATCTAGAATGAATTCTAACCAGAAGGGCCCTACTGCCAAAGCAGTTCAAAATAATGGCTGGGCTAGGTGGTGGTTATGCAAAAGCTCAACAAATGATTTTCATTCACCAAAGCTGATCTGCTTTGTCATTGGTGAAAAGTATTTTGGTAAAGCTCACACTCACTAGATACCTTCTATCTTTTACTTCTGTTTTGAATGAAATTTTAAGGATTCTATTACATTAACACTTACTACTTGGTTATTTTTAGTATATAGGAATACTGTGGATTTTTGTACATTGATCTTTTGTTTGTCAACTTTGTTGAACTATCTTCTTAGTTCAAATGATTTGTTTGTAGATTTATTAAAATTTTAAATTTTATTAGTTTATTTTAAAAAAAGGAAAATTTTTTTTCCTATCCATTTTTAATAAATTTCATTGTTTAAGTTAATTCAGTGGCCAGGAACTATAGTACAGACATCTTTTTATTGAGGTGAAGCTATAGTACAGACATCTATTTACATGAGGTGAAACCTTCTCATATGCCTTAGCATTAAGTATGATGTTTGCTTGGTTTTTCAATACCTTAACTAGTTAAAAGAATTCTTTCCTTATCATATTTTGCTGTGAATTTGTGTGGCATTTTATCAAGTGATTTTTCTACTTCTATTGAGGACCAGGACTTTTTCTTTTTTGTTCTCTACTGTATAATCCCTAGTATATAGTAAGTGTACAATAAATATATGTTAAATAAAAGGATTGAAACATTCATGTTTTTATTATTTAATTAGGTGATAATAAATTATATCATTAAGTGTTCTAGTGTTAAGAATTCTTACTGCAACTTTCCTACTTAGGTAGAATTAAAAAAATGAAGTATCAATATTTAATTTAGGAATGTCCTGTCTATATTCATAAGTGAGATTAATATAAATTATTTTCTTGTATTTGCCTGATCTTACCTTTTAATAGCTGTGTTGAGACATAATTCACACACCACAAAATTCACTCAAAGTGTACAATTCAGTGGTCTCTAGAGTCACAGAGTTGTGCAACCATCACTACAACCCAATCCCAGAATACTTTCATCACCCCAAAAAGGAACCCATACTCATCAGCTGTCACTCTCCACTGTCTCCTTTTAGTACCTCCCTCATTTTAGGCAATATCTAATCCACTTTCTGTCTCTATCGATTTGCCTATTCTGAACATCTGCTCTTGACATCAATAGCATAATTGTTTTCATCTTTGTACCTTAAAGCTTTGCATAAAAAAAAGTGATTACTTTTTTGAAGGCTTTAAAAAACTTACCTTTAAAAATATTGGAACTTTGGTCTCTTTTTTTAAGGAAAATTTTGATTACCAGTTTCACTCGTTTGATGTATTTGAGTTTTATATTTGTTCACTAATAAATTTTTATGATGTGTAATTTGTGCCTCTATTATCCATTTAACATTTTTAATTTCATTAGTATTGTGTTGCTTATAATATTCTTTATGATTTTTTCAACATTTCATTCTGAAAATTTTCAAATATGTAGCAAAGTGGAAAGAATATTACAGTGAATACCCATATAACCACATCTAGATTTTACTATTAACATTTTCTTCTACGTGCCTTATCACATACCTATCCATCTATTCATTCATCAATCTACTTCTTGAGGGATGCGTTTCAAAGTAAGTTAACAACATCAGTACACATCACCCTAAATACTCCTACATAAAACCAAAAACCAAACCCATTGCCATTGAGTCAATTCTGACTCATTGCGACCCAATAGGACAGAGTAGAACTGCCCCACAGGGTTTCCAAGGAGCGGCTGGTGGTTTTGAACTGCACACCTTTTGGTCAGCAGCTGAGCTCTTAACCACTGGTGCCACTGCATACATGTCATTAATTAGAGTTCAATATTTGATTACAGTTTCTCTTTTTCTTTTGAGGTAAAATCTATATGCAGAAATATGACGCCTATCATTCAATGAGTTTTGATGAATGCAAACTACTATGTAACCCGAACTCCTACTCAGATGTTGAGCATTACCACCACCCCAGAAAATTGTCTCACGTCCTTTTCTAGTTGTCCTTGCTGCAACTTTCACATGTTAACCACTGTTCTAAAGTGGTTAATGGTAGTTTTAATTTGAATTTTTAATTGTTCATTCCTAGTGTCTAGAAATACAATTTATTTTTTAAATTGACTTTGTATCCTGTAACTTTGCTAAATTAATTCACTTATTAGTTCTAATGGGAGTTTTACTATTATTATTACTCTTTGGGATTTGCTTGGTAGGCAAGCATATTGCCTGTGAATAGGTACAATTTTATTTCTTCCTTTCCAATCTATATGCCTTTCATTGCTTTTTCCTGTTTTATTGAACTGGATAGAACTTTTCATAAGATGTTGAATAGGAGTGGTGAGATCAGACATCCTTGCCTTATTCCCATACTTACGGTCTTTCACCATTAAGTATGATGTTAACTTTAGTTTTTTTCTAGATGTCCATTACCAAGTAAAGAACATTTTTCTTAATTCCTAGTTTGCTTAGAATTTTTATCATGGATGGATGTTGAATTTTGTCAAATTTTTATGAATCTGTTTAGAGGATCATATGGTTTTTTCTTTTTTTATCTGTTATCATGGTGAATTACATTGATTAATTTTTGAATGTCAAAGCAATCTTGCATTTCTGAGATAAACTTACCTCCTCATGATGTATAATCTTTTATACATATTGTTGGATTTTACGTGTTTTATTTATATTGAAAATTTTTGTGCCTATGTTTATGAGGAATAATGGCTTGTAGTTTTGTTTGTTTTTTTCTTATACTTTCTTTGTCTGGTTTTAGTGTCTGGGTAATTCTGGCTTTGTAAAATGAGTAGGGGAAATATTTCGTTCTCATCTATTTTCTGTAATAAATTGTGCAGAATTAATATTATTTCTTCCTTAAATGTTTGGTAGAATTTTCCAGGGAAGCCATCTGGGTCTGCAGTTTTCTTTAGAAGAGTTTTGAATTCAATTGGTGGAAGAATTATGAATTTTTATTTAATAAACATAGGACTGTGCAACTACTCAACTTATTTCTTTTTGAGTAAATTTTAGTAGTTGTTGAATTTATGGGCATAAAGACATTTTCTATTTTATGTTCAGTAACTCCCATAAGATTATAGATGGCATTTTGTTTAAATTTAATGGGATCCTCAGCTATAACTGTAATTTGAAACCCAGTATTGATTAAGTCCACAAAAGTTTACCAATTAATTCATTTCAGCAGATGTTGAAATTAGTTCCAAACCTTTGTTGTAGAAGTATATAACCAAAAAAAAAAAAAAAAAAAACCAAACTGGTTGCCATAGGGTTTTCAATGGCTGCAATCTTTTGAAAGTAGATCACCAGGCCTTTCTTCTGAGGTGCCTCTGGGTGGATTTGAACTGCCAACCTTTTTGTTAGTAGCTGAGTGCTTAACCGTTTGTGCTACCCAAGAACTCCATAAATATATAAACCAAAACCCATTGCTGTTGAGTCGATTCCGATTCATAGCAACCCTATAGGGCAGAGTAGAGCTGCCCCATAGGGTTTACAAAGCTGTAATCTTGAAGCAGACTGCCACATCTTTCTCCTGTGGTTGGTTTGAATCGCCAACCATTCAGTTAGCAGCCAAGCACTTAACTGCTGCACCACCAGGGCTCCTTCCATAAATATACATGTTGTGTAAATTATTTTACTAAATTCTGTTTTTCTAATTTGGTCAAATTATGAACCTCTGTTTAATTTTTTTTTGTTTCCTCCTCCAGTATCCAGGCTACTTTTCCTTTCCTTTCCTTCTTTCTTTCTTCTTTTTTTTCCTTCTTTTTTTTTTTTTGGTGGTTACTTGGTATGATTTGGGATGTGTGTGTGGTGGGGGAGTCCTTTCTATCTTGCTCGTATGTATAACTTCTTCCCCCAGAGAGCCTCAAATCAGTATCATCAAGATTATGAGCCTCTTCCGTGGCAGGGTTGAATCATCCCCTTGGTTGTGCCACAAGAGTGCCATGGATGTTTTTTTCACCCTGAGGATCAAGATCTTTGTTGTGACTGAGACACAGGCAGCAGCAGCAACAGCAAAGACATTTTCTAGGGTCATAGTGAGCCTAAGAGTATGGACCTCAGTAATTCAAATCTTTAAATGATGACTGCTCTTTAAAAAATGATTACTATGCCTCCACACAAGCGACCACTCAATGAGCCCATATAGCACATACGGTATCAGTTTTTTCCCTGAGCAATCTAGAGAATGGAGACCAATGTCTGGTTAAAACACACACAAGCTAAGTCTTTCCCCAAGCCTATCATTAGTCATGGCTTATTCTGGAATCAATAAGACACACACATTGGTCTGGGCTGAGACGTATGACCCAGGGCCACTTTAAGAAGGACTCTGATCCCATACTTCTGTTCCTTATGCTGGTTATTGAACCTTCTGTCTTATGTTGGCTAAATCTATAACAGAGTCTCAGTAGGACTCAGAAAATGCAGCACAAGACAGAGCAACTCAAAACACAAGCTAACCAGGAAGCAACAGCTCAAAGTGAATGCTCGAGAGCAGACAGTAGAGCAGTTAGCAAGCCAAAGTTAGAGAAGAAGGACCCTATGGGCTGGTGGTCATCACCTATACTATCCTGCTCACAGTGCTACTTGTTTTTGGAAACTACTAGAGCAGGATGGACCTCCACACAAAATTTGGTTCCCGTGTTGTTATACAAATGGCCCAAAGACACCGTCTGTGTATTGGCCCCCAGTTTGTTTATTCCTTCACAGCAGGCCAGGACCCATTAGCCCAAAAGCATGCCAGCACCAAACTCAAAGTTCTATGCATCCAATTTCTCTACAAATAGCCAATAAACAGGTTTTTAACCATTTAAAGCCTGCTTGCTTTTCATGTCCCACTAAACTGCACTGGGGCTCCTCTGCTATAAGATAAACCCTGTATTTATAAAGACCCCAAGCCACTATTTCCCTTTGGAGCTCTCTGACCAGAGACTTTCCACCTTGCTTCTGAATGACATTGCGTAGAGATGTAAGCTCCCTTTTCTCTTCCTCTCTCACCAGGGAGTTCTCCTGTCCTCTTTCCCTTCTGGGTGGCCCCACTGGGCCCCTTGCCTTTCGAAGAGTTTATGCTGTGAGGGATATCCCCTGCATGAAAACCTATCAAAGTGTTTCCCCCAATAAATAGCTTATTCTGCAACACTGCCATCTTGTGGTTATATCACTTACCTTAATTAGCCTCCAAATCCCTGAGACTCACTACAGATGTCAAGACTGATGTTGCCACACACACATACCACCCCAAACCAAACCCACTGCCATCAATTTGATTCTGACTCATAACAACCCTATAGGACAGAGTAGAACTGCCTCATAGGGTTTCCAAGGCTGTAAATCTTTACGGAACCAGACTGCCACATCTTTGTCTCGCCACACACACCAAGAAGATGTGAAAAAGTTTGTTACTCACATAATGAGGCTTTCTGGGGAGAGGAGGGCAGCCTTCCAAGCTGGTCAGAAAAATACTTAAGAAGGTAAGAAAAAGAAACTGGCTTGGGGTTTTTATGGTGGCTAGGGAGTTGGGGTAATGTGAAGGTTCCCTTGTGTGCTTTGAACTTCCCACCAGCACTAAAGGAGGAAGCATCTTGACTTTCTTATCAGTTTGCCCAGATGTGGGACTGAAGAAAAAGAGGGAGGAGTGAGGCTTAAAAGCTGTCTGCCGTCAGGTATAAAAAAGTAGAGTGAGACTCTTTAATATACTTGCTGACCACATTTGGAGTCCCGGTGTTATGCAGTTGTCTAAATTAAAGTCCTTTCCCTGGGCAAGCCTAGGCTAAGGGCAGTGAAAAGTGGAGCGTCTAGGTTCAACAGAAACTCCTAGAGTAAAGGCCAGATTTGGTACACATTTACCTTATTGAGTTCCTGCTTTTGTTTTGCTTTTGCCTATGGTTGAAATCTTTCTAATTTTGCAAACTCAGCACTATATTTGAAATGGTGATTTTTTTTTTAAAAGAAGTACTGTGTCCAGTGTTGTATCTTTTCCAGTTGCATTGGTCATTGAAGTTATATAGGCTGCTACCCAGCAAGAAAAGGGACATCGCTCAAATTATTTTACTTAGCTTTACTATTTTTCATGGAAATGAGATGATACCAATAGCCTACAAAAACTCTGTTCCTAAACAGCTTCACGTCTTCAACTTTAAGTTGTTATTGTCACAGATTAACATCTTTATACGACGAAAGCTGTGAGAGCCGGAACTAGATGGGATTGCCTTATTTTTCAGGGTGATTTAGGAAATAATATTGGAATCATTATTCTCTATCCGTGAGCATAGAGAATGTGATCCAGCTGGAGCTGGACTCACAAGGACTCACAGGGACACATCAACACAAGACAATAGCTAAGATAATCTTGGAAAATATGTTTTATGGAACCTTTCACATAAACCATTCAAACAGAACACAAAAGACTTTCCACTCTTATCTTTTTCTATTAGCATTTAGTGAATAGAACATTGTTGGACCAATGAGGATGCTCCTGACTGTCTTTACTGAAACCTGCACCAATGATTGTTAAGAAAGACCGTTCAAAACGTAGGATCACTGTTTCTAGCCAATCTGTGGAAAGGGGAAGCTTTCAATGGTTTTGCCCGTTTGTAATGTTAATATATACTGATGACTCTAATATTTCTTGGGCTCCAGCAGACACGGCTGTGGCAGCATGCTTGTCCTTTTTCCCATTTTTGTCTATTCTGTAATATTCCTTGGACTTGGGCAGACATGGCTGTGGCAGGATACTTTTCTGTTTTCCCACTTTTGTCTGTTCTGTGATATTTCCTTGGACTCCAGCAGACATGGCTCTGGCAGCATGGTTGTCGGCTTCTCACTTCTGCCTTTTTAAATATATGCTGTATAAAACTTTCTTTTTGCTTTACTAAACTTTGTGATGTTTTACCCCTACAACACAGCTCTCACAAGTTCTCCGCCTCTGACAGGGTACAGTCTTACCACTTTTCTATCTCTCCTTTTAGTGGAAAATATTTGAGTTTTCCTTCTCTGACATTTTCTGCCTTACATAGGTTCCAGCTTTCACAGATTTTACTGTACATTGTGTGTCCATTAACATAGTTTTATAATCACTGTTTGTGTCTTTTAAATCATATAGGAAAAAAAGAGGAATTACAAACCAAAAATGCAACAATTTGGGCTTTTATATTTACCTATGTTGTTATCCTTACAGGTTTTCTTTGTGTCTTCATTTGGCTTCAAGTTACTCTCTAGTGTCCTTTCATTTCAGTCTGAAGCACTCCCATTAGCATTTCTTATAGGGCAGGTCTACTAGCAAGAGGCTCCCTTGGATTTTGCTTATCTGGGAATGACTTAATTTTTCCTTCATTTTTGAAGGATAGTTTTGCTTGGTATAAAATGCTTGCTTGGTTGAGCACATTTTTCTTGAGCATTTAAAATATATTATCCCACTGCCTTCTAGCCTCCGTGTTTTCTGATGAAAAATTGGTTATTAATGTTATTGAGGATACCTTATATATGATGGATGATGAGTTTCATTCTTGCTGCTTCCAAGTTTCTCTTTGTCTTTCAACAATTTGATTATAATGGGTCTCCTTGTTGATATCTTTGAATTTATTCTACCTGGATTTCATTGAGCTTCTTGGATGTGTAGATTAATCTACTTTTCCAAATTTGGGAAGATTGGGACTATTATTTCTTCTTTCTGCCCTTTCTATCTCTCCTTTACTTCTGAGACTCCCATAATACATATATTGATATTTTTTTTGTAGGTTTTGTTTTTACTGAGACTTTATGTTTTTCCTCTTTATTTTTATGAGTATGTTTGTTAACTTTCTTTGTGGTTACCGTGAAATTTACCCTTATCCTTCTAAGTTTGAAGCGGTCTATTATTACTTGGTATCGCCTTGCCTTCCTCTCCATTAGAAGGTTCTATACCTACACCATTCCCTCTTTTACTGTTCTGATGTTGTTGTCATTTACAGATTAACTGCTCTGATTCCCTATTGTGTTTCTTTTGGCTTTGGATAGTCCTTGAGAATTCATTTCCTAGATTGGTATCTAGCTGGTATGATCCTGTGTCCTAGATTCAGTCTGTGAGCTGAAGTTGTTTGTTCTCAGATCGAAGGACTCCCTTTAATAATGCTTGTAAGTTTGGTTTGGTTTTGACATATTCCCTTAATTTCTGTTTATCTGGAAATGTCCTAATTTCACCATCATATTTGAATGAGAGTTTTTCAGGATATATTATTATTCTTGGCTGGCAATTTTTTTCTTTCAAGGTTTTATATATGTCATCCCATTGCCTTCTTGCCTGCCTGGTATTGTTTCTCCTCTGTATGTGACTTGTTGTTTTTCACGAGCTGCTCTCAGGATTCTTTGTCTTTGATTTTGGCGAGTGTGATTATGATATTCCTTGGTGATTTTCTTTTGGGGGTCTATCCTATATGGGGTTCGTTGAGCTTCTTGGATGGCCAGCTTTTCATCTTTCATGATATTGGGGAAGTTTTCTGTCAGGAGTTCTTCAATGATCCTTTCTGTGTTTTCTGTTTTCTCCCCTGTTCTGGAAATCTGATCACTCGTAAATTTTTGCTTTTGATTGTATCCCACATAATTCTCAGGGTCTCTTCATTTTTCTTCTTTTTTCTGAGTTTTCCTGGGACAGAGTTGTATCCAATTGTTTGTCTTCAATTCCGCCGACCCTGCTTCCACCGTTTCAAATCTGCTTTTCAGCTCTTCTATGACACTGTCTATTTCTGAAATCTTGTTGTTTATCTTTTGGATTTCTAATTTCTTTTTTTGTATAATTTCTAGTTGTGAATTTATTTTGGCATTTTGTTCCTGCGTTATTTTCCTGAATTCTTCCAATTTTTCGTCCATATTTTCCATGAATTTGTCTGCCTTTTCCATAAATTTGTCTATTTTTTCCTCATTTTTGTTTGCTTTTTGCTTCAACTATTGGATAATTCTGAGTATTAGAGATTTGAATTCCCTATCAGGTAGCTCTAGTGCCTTTTCTTCAACTGGAAATTCACCTGGTGTTTTATTTTGGACACCTACTGGAACCATCCTGTCCTGTTTTTGTAAATGTTTTGATATTGTCTGCTGTCTTTGGGGAATTCAGTAGTTATTTTTCTCATTTATTGATTGTAGATTTGTTTGTTTTGTCCTTTTTTTTTTAATTTGGCTATGTCTGAGCAGGCGGACTGTGTGTTCTTTGTTGTTTGCTTGTATGTGGGCACAATACTTTTTGCCTCCTTCTTGAATTGGCAGGGTCAGTTGCTCAGACATGGTACAGCAGGGCAGGTCTAGCTGAAGAAAAGTTACTGAGGACGGGTTGTTTGTGGCACTTACTACAGCCACCAGGGTGGGTCAGTAATTGGTGCATGGCAGGTTCCAGTAGGCCATGCCTGTGCTGCTTGGTGGTGTGATGTTAAGCACACGGTGCAGGTAAATGGGATGTAGAGGGGAGATTGTTATGTGTGGAGCTAAGATGGATATGGGAGAGAGGAGAGAAGAACCAGAGTCAAAAACATACAAACAAAAAAGAGTGCTAGGGGAGCTTGCCACTGGAGTGGAGAGATGAGAGACTATGAAATGGAGAAAAACAAAAAGGATAAGAAGAAAAAAAAAGAAAGAAAAAAAAGAATAAATAAATAAAAATCAGAAAGGAAAAATAACAGCAAAGCTCCCAGGGATCCCACCAATGCATCCATGAGGTCTGGGGAAGTTATTCTCAGGTGTTTAAGTACAGCCTGGCTAGAAGGTGTAGAGGTATTAAGCACCAGGTATTCAGGGAACAGAAAGAGAAGGAAGGTACAGAGAGACGAGAAACTGAGTAATGAAGAAAGACAAAAGGAAAAAGAGGGAAAAGAAAACAAAACAAATTAAAAAAAAAAAAGAACAAGAAAAGCCCCCCAAAACGCAGAAAAAAAAAAAAACCCACAAGAAAAGAAATGCTCTCAGGGATCCCCCTGCACATCTGCGCAAGCCGAAGAGGTAGGTTCCAAGCCACGCAGCACTGCCTGGCCAGAACGGGCTCCCAACTTAAGAAAAGGTAAAGAAAACAAACAAACAATTCAAAACAAACAAACAAAAGCCCCGGGATCCCACCAGCACGGCAGCCCAGACCAGGAAGCAGCTCCACACTTGAACGGAGCTCCGCAGCCCCTCAGGAAGAAGCAAAGATGGCGCACGGAGCCAGGTTTTTGAGTGAAAGGAGGGGGAGGTGGTGAGAGGTAAGGAAGCAATCAAAAGAAGCAGAAAAAAGCAACACCAGCAGCCCACAAATGGCACTCAGAGAGCTGGCCAGTGCAGGCGGGTGGAATCCAAGCAGCTGGTGCTTCCCAGCCAAGAGACTGTGGCTGTCGGAAGCAGAGGAGACCGAGTGGGAGTGAAGAAGGATGGGGGTGGGAAAGTGTATATCACAAATTACCAGTTGTTTTGTCTTCTGCTGGAAGCTCCGTGAAGCAGCTTTCTCGTACTCGCTATTTGCTGGTCTCCGATAGGAGTCCAAGATGGCAGATCCGTGCTGTGTTAGCTCATAGGGGACCTCTGCATAAATCTCTCCTTGCTCTCCATTCTCTGTCAGTTTTCTCACTCCATTTGGTGCTTGGCTAAGTTCTTTATCTCTTCATTTGATGTTTTAGGGTTTCAGGATTGCTGTTTTCTCTGTTTGGCTTAGTTTTTTGGATCTTTGCTGTGGAGGGATGGTGTGGTGCTTCTACCTACAGCACCATTTTGCCGGAAGTCCCAGAAAATTGAGAAAATAGTAAAACTTGAAGAAGCAAAATCTGAAGAATGAATTGCACCA
This sequence comes from Dugong dugon, assembly GCA_030035585.1. Taxonomy (NCBI): domain Eukaryota; kingdom Metazoa; phylum Chordata; class Mammalia; order Sirenia; family Dugongidae; genus Dugong; species Dugong dugon. Next base: position 150,961,541 of record CM057465.1, read on the forward strand.
AATTTTCCATAATTGAAAAAAGACATGACTTCTCAAGCACTTCCTGGAAATAGATAAATTTACAGCATAGAGAGTGAAACTGCCGATCAAGAATGAACAGAGAACTTCCAATTTCAGCCTAGACGTGTAGAGAGCTAGAAAGAGCACCACTCCCAACACTGCAACAAGAAAATAACTTGACAAACTGTAAATTAACAAGTTTTGTTGCAACCATAAGAGAACTGAGATTGCAGCTTGAAATCTAGAGAGAGAAACACCTGCAGGGATAAACAGGACCTAGGAATTTACTTAGAACAGACAACTGACAGGAAGAAGAAACACAAAAATTTTAATGAATTCCTAAAGGCTGAGTGTGAGCTAGTGTCAGAATGTGAAGCCCATGGGGACCACAGACACAGAGGGTTTGCACCCTCTTGCAGCCTTCTCCTCCAGGAAATATAAGGAAACAAAGAGAATACTAAAAAAGCTGCCCTGTGGTAATGGTTGGGGTAGGAGAACAACAATCATTGTCCAAACTCTACCCAGATTCATCTCCTATATCTCCTATATGGAACAAAAAACCTGAATCTTCAGGGAGTTGGTCATCAAAACCTTTAGCTAAGGGTAGTCACAGAGTTTCTTTGTAGCTGAGTGAGAGGAATAGAAGCTACCACTAAAATTCCACCCAGACAAATCTCCCCTAACTCCCTAGGGGGTCAAAAGTCTTAACTAAAGGGTGAAAAGAATCAAAACTATAGCCTAAGAGCACTGGTGAAAACCTACTGCAACTAGGGGAAAAGAATAGAGGGGGGAGAGGGAAAGAAGTTCTATGTATGGAGAAAGGGCAAGAATATGTACTAGGCAGCCAGAGAATAAACATACATTGCTTAAAGTGGAAGAAAGATAAGAATTACCTAGACTTCTCATGAGAAACCATGCAAGCAAGAAGAAAATTGATGGAAATCTTTAAAATGCTGGAAGAAATTGTCAACTGAGAATTCTCTATCTAGAGAAAATAATCTTCAAAAGTAAAAAATAATCAAAGACTTTCTCAGCAAAAAGAAACCTGAAAAAATTAATTGCTAGCAGACCTACTCAATAAAAATGTTCAAGAAAGTTCTTCAGGCAGAAGAAATATAGGTTAGAAACTCGGACATACACAAAGAAATAGAAAGAGTAAAAATGTAAAGAAGAGGGCAAAATATAATCTTTTTGAAAAATTTGACTGCTGTAAAAGATAAATAACTTTTAAAACATCAATGGTAACTATGTATTGTATGTTTCTAGCAGGTGTAAAGACGAAGTGATTGATAACAATGGGTGTCTTACGCTGGGTTCTCTGGAGGAGCAAAAGTAGTGAAACGTATACACTTGTGTGTATACGTATATTTATTCAAGGAAATGGCTCACACAGTTGTGGAGGCTGGCAAATCCCAAATCTGTGGGTCAGGTATCAGGCTGGATGCTCCTCCAGACCCACGTGGTTGCAGGGGCTGACAAACCCAAAATTGGCAGATCAGATGATAGGCTGGCAGCTCACAGGGCTACAGGAGCTGGCACATCTCAAAATCTGCAAGTCAGATGGCAGGCTGCCAGCTTACATTCCAAGAACTGGATCAAGATGATGACAACTAGGTAGATGATGACGAGATGCTGATGATGCAGTATCCAGAGCAAGAGTGAAACTTGCTGAAACATCCACTTATATACTGAAAGCAGGCCACACCTCCAAGGAAATTCCTCTTTAAACTGATTAGCTGCTCATAGCAGATCTCATCATAGAGGTGATTACTATTTTACATTATGGAAGAGCAATCAGTCTAATGTCTGCCAAACCATTGAGAATCATAGCCTAGCCAAGTTGACACATAACATTAACCATCACTTTCCACCCTTATCAACTTGGCACCTGTACACATCTCCTTAAACCATAGATAATCTCTAAATAATGACAATTTATAATAAAGCCATATTTGTGCCTAACATGCTACAACTAACATACGAACAACCAAAAACACATTAACCCCATTTACATCTTGCATTTTATAAGTAATGGCATACGGGGAGGAAGAAAACAAAAATGTTCGCTCTATCTCTCTCACACACACACGCACACACACATATGCATAATCAAAACAAAGAAGAAATACTCCTAACAATTACAGTCCCCATTTCTGCAACTGGTCATGTGTTTGTAGCTGATATTTAAAACTACCTTCTTCCACCATCCATTTTGTATTCCTTTTGCCCTCAACAAGCACATCAGCTGGTTGTGGTTCTTTGCTTGGTGGGGTGATCCAAATCTTCATTCCTGAATGGTCCGTGCCATTAGTAGTCATGTTGGAATTGGGTTGCTGTAGTTTTCTATTGACTTTAATTACAGGGCATGGTAGTACTAAGAGACATCCTAAGGGAGTCATCCTACAGGAATGTATTCCAGACATATTCTTCTTTACGTTTATCATGTAATGTCAATCCTATTTCCCCTTGGTAATCAGGATAAATCACACCAGCCAATACAAGAACTCTTTTCTTTGTCTGTTGATCCAGAGGCATGAAGAGCCCAAAGTGGCCAAGTGACATCCTTAACTTCCAGTTCAATGGAATAAGTGTTGTGTGTCCTAGTGGAGCATTCCTCCTTTTGGAACTAAGACTTCTAGACCCGCAGAGCATAGGGTCATGGGAACAGGAAGCAAAAATTTTGAAGTGGGTCATAGTGATTGGTGCCACCCCCATTTCCACCCCTTAATGCATGGGCCCATGAATCCTGGGTATAGAAGAAACAGCACCATATATTGGATGCTGGTTTGGAGCATATACAGCCTTCTGCAGAACATCACCCCATTGCTGCAAGGTATTGCCAACTAGCTGGTACCATAATTGTGTCTGTAGAAGTCCATTCCATTGTTCTATCAAGCCAGCCGCTTCTGGATGATGGGAAACATAGTAAGACCAGTGAATTCCATGAGCATGGGCCATTGCCACACTTCATTTGCTGTGAAGTGAGTTCCTTGATCTGAAGCAATGCTGTGTGGATACTATGATGGTGGATAAGGCAGTCTGTAAGTTCACTGATGGTAGTTTTGGCAGAAGCATTGTGTGCATGGAAGGCAAATCTGTATTCAGAGAAAGTGTCTATTCCATTAAGAACACAATGCTGCCCTTTCCATGATGGAAGTGTTCCAATGTAATCAACCTGCCACCAGGTTGCTGGCTGATCTCCTTAGGAATGATGCCATAACCAGGACTCAGTGTTGGTCTCTGCTGCTGGCAGATTGGGCGCTCAGAAGTGGTTGTAGCCAAGTCAGCCCTGGTGAGTAGAAGTCCATGTTGCTGAGCCCATGCATAACCTCCGTCCCTACCACTATGACCACTTTGTTTGTGAGCCCATTGAGCAATGATGGGAGTGACGGTGGAAAGAGGATGACTGGCATCCATAAAACACACCATCCTATTCACTTGATTGTTAAAACCCTCTTCTGCTGAGGTCATCCTTTGGTAGGCATTCAAATGAGACACAAATATCTTCACTTCTTTGGCCCATTCCTAAAGGTCTGTCCACAAGCCTCTTCCCTATACTGCCTTGTCACCTATTTTCCAATCACGTTCTTTCCTAGTCCCTGACCATCCAGCCAAACCACTGGCCACAGCCATGAATCAGTATACAATCTCACATGTGGCCATCTCTCCTTCCAAGGGAAATGAACAGCCAGGTGCACTGTTCAAAGTTCTGTCCACTGGGAGGATTTCCCTTCACCACTGTCGCTCAAGGAAGTTCTCAGAAAGGGGCTGCAGTTCTGCCGCTATCCACTTCTGAGTGGTGCCTGTATATTGCACAGAACCATCTGTAAATCAGGCACAAGCTTTCTATTCCTCAGTCAACTGATTGTAAGGAACTCCCCATGAGGCCATAGGTGCAGACTGGGAGAAGGAGGGTAATGTGAGAGGAGTGGGGACCACAGGCATTAGGGTCATTTCCTCATGTAACATACTTGTGCCTTCAGGTCCTGCTCAAGCTGGATCTCATATATACCACTTTAATTTAATAGTAGACTGCTGCTGTGCACGTCCAACTTTATGACTTTGTGGGTCAGACAACACCCAGTTCATGATGGGCAGTTCAGGTTGCATAGTGATTTGGTGGCCCCTGGTTAAGCATTCGGTCTCTACTAAGCCCCAGTAACAAGCCAAAAGCCATTTCTCAAAAGGAGAGTAGTTATCTACAGAGGATGGCAGAGCTTTGCTCTGAAATCCTAAGGGTCTGTGCTGTGATTCACCAACTGGGGGCTGCCAAAGACTCCAAACAGCATCTCTATCTGCCACTGACATTTCAAGAACAATTGGATCAGCTGGATCATATGCTCAAGTGGCAGATCAGTTTGCCTGGCAGCCTGAACCTGTTGCAGAGCCTTCTCTTATTCTGGGCCCAATTAAAAACTATCAGCTGTTCGAGTCACTTGATAAATAGGCCAGAGTAGCAAACTTAAAAGAGAGATGTTGCCTCTAAAGTCCATAGAAAACCATCATACATGTGAGTCCTTTTTAGTTGTAGGAGGGGCCAGATGCAACAACTTGTCCTTCACTTTAGAAGGACTATCTCGACATGCCACGGTGCTTCTTTCAGTTTGTGGTACTGTGGTGGTTTTTGTGTTGCTGTGATGCTGGAAGCTATGCCACCAGTATTTCAAAACCAGCAGTGTCAGCCACGGTGGACAGGTTTCAGCAGAACTTCAACACTAAGACTGACTGGGAAGAAGGACCTGGTGGTCTATTTCTGAAAAAAACTGACCAGTGAAAACCTGGTCAGCAGTGGAACATTGTTTGATACAGTGGCAGAAGATGATCCCCTCAGGTTAGAAGGCACTCAAAATATGACTGCGGAAAAGCTGCCTCCTCAAAGTAGAGTCCACCTTAATTACATTAACGGAGTCGAGCTTTCAGGACCTTCATTTGCTTATGTGGCACAATTCAAAATGTAATGAAACAGCTACAAACATCCATTAATAATCAGAACGTGGAATTTACAAAGTATGACTCTATGAAAATTGAAAGTTGTCAAAAACGAATTGGAATGCATAAAGATTGATATCCTAGGCATTAGTGAGCTGAAATGGACTGGTATTGACCATTTGGAATCAGACAACCATATGGTCTACTATGCCGGGAGTGACAAATTGAGGAGAAGTGACATCACATTCATCGTTAAAAAGAACATTTAAAGGTCCTTCCTGAAGTATAACACTGCCAGTGATAGGATGATATCCAAACACCTACAAGGAAGACCAGTTAATACTACTACTTTCAAACTTACTCACCAACCACTAATGTCAAAGATGCAGAAACTGAAGATTTTTACCAATTTCTGCAGTCTGAAATTGATCAAACATGTAATCAAGGTGCATTGATAATTATGGTGATTGGAATGCAAAAGTTAGAAACAAAAAAGAAGTGTCTGTAGTTGGAAAATATGCCCTTGGTGATTGTTATGGATTGAATTGTGTCCCCCCAAAAAATGTGTGTTAACTTGGCTAGTCTATGATTCCCAGTATTGAGTGATTATCCACCATTTTGTCATCTCATGTGATTTTCCTGTGTGTTGTAAATCCTACCTCTACGATGTAAATGAGGTAGGATTAGAGGCAGTTATGTTTATGAGGCAGGACTGAATCTACAAGATTAGGTTGTGCCATAAGTCAATCTCTTTTGAGACATAAAAGAGAGAAACAAGCAGAGAGACATGGGGACCTCATACTACCAAGACAGTGCCAGGAACAGAACGTTTCCTTTGGACCCAGGAACCCTGCACTGAGAATCTCCTAGACAGGGGAAGATTGATGATAAAGATCTTCCTCCAGACCCGACAAAGAAAGAAAGCATTCCCCTGGAGCTGGTGCCCTAAATTTGGGCTTCTAGCCTATTAGACTGTGAGAAAATAAATGTCTGTTTGTTAAAGCCATCCACTTGTGGTGTTTCTGTTATAGCAGCACTAGATAACTAAGGCAGTGAAAGAAAAATGCCAGAGATTGCATGATAGAATTTTGCAAGAGCAATGACTAATCCATTACAAATACCTTTTTTCAACAACACAAATGGCAACTATACACATTGATGGACATCATCAGATGGAAAACACAGGAGTCCAATTGACTACATCTGTGGAAAGAGACATATCTTCAGTCAGAACAAAGCCAGGTGTCAACTGTGGAACAGACCATCCATTGCTCCACATACAAGTTTAAGTTTAAGCTGGAGAAAATTAAAACAAGCCCATGAGAACCAAAATACAAACTTGAGTCTATTCCACCTGAATTTGGAGACCATCTCAAGAATAGATTTGACACAGTGAATGCTAATGACTGAAGAGCAGACTAGTAGAGGGATGACAAGGACATCATACATGAAGAAAGCAAAAGGTCATTTAAAAGACAGGAAAAAAGAAAAGACCAAAATAGATGTCAGAAGAGACTCTGAAACTTGCTCTTGAACATACAGTAGCTAAAGTAAAAGGAAGAAAAGATGAAGTAAAAGAGCTGAACAGAAGTGTTCAAAGAGCAGCCCGGGAAGACAAAGTAAAATATTATAATGAAATATGCAAAGACCTGTTAGAAAACAAAAAGTGAAGAACACTCTTGACATTTCTCAAGCTGAAAAAACTGAAGAAAAAATTTAAGCTTCAAGTTGAAATTTTGAAGGATTCCATGGGCAAAATATTAAATGATGCAGGAAGCATCAAAAGAAGATGGAAGGAATACACAGAGTCACAGTACCAAAAAGAATTGGTCAACATTCAACCACTTCAGGAGGTAGCATATGATCAAGAACCAATGGTATTGAATGAAGAACTCCAAGTTGCATTGAAGGCATTGTCGAAAAAAAGGCTCCAGAAATTGATGGAACACCAATTGAGATGTTTCAACAAACGTATGCAGCACTAGAGGTACTCACTCATCCATGCCAAGAAATTTGGAAGATAGCTTCCTGGTCAACCAACTGGAAGAGATCCATATTTGTATCCTTTGCAAAGAAAGGTGATCCAACAGAATGCAGAAATTATCAAACAGTATCATTAATAATGCATACAAGTAAAATTTTGCTGAAGATAATTAAAAATGGTGCAGCAGTACATCTACAGGGAATTGCCAGAAATTCTAGCTGGATTCAGAAGGGAACATAGAACAAGTGATATCACTGCTGATGTCAGAGGGATCTTGGCTGAAAGCAGAGAATAACAGAAAGATGTTTCGCTGTGTTTTATTTACTATGCAAAGGTATAGTCTGTGGACTATGTGGAACATAACAAATTATGGATAACATTACAAATAATGGTAATTACAGAACATTTAATTGTGCTCATGAGAAACATGTACATAGACCAAGAGGCAGTCATTTGAACAGAACAAGGAAATGCTGCGTGGTTCAAAATCAGGAAGTTGTGCATCAGGTTGTATCCTTTCACTGTGTTTATTCAATCTGTATGCTGAGCAAATAATGAGAAAAGCTAGAATATATGAAGAAGAACGTGGCATCAGGATTGGTGGAAGACTCATTAACAACCTGTAATATGCAGATGACATGACCTTGCTTGCTGAAGGTGAAGAGGACTTGAAGCACTTAACTGATGAAGATTAAAGACAGTATAAGTTATAGCTCAACATAACGAAAACAGAAATCCTCACTACTGGACCAATAAGCAACATCATGATAAATGGAGAAAAAGTTGAAGTTGTTAAGGATTTCACTTTATTTGGATCCACAATCAATGCCCATGGAGAGAACAGTCAAGAAATCTAACAATGTATTGCATTGGGCAAATCTGATGCAAAAGACCTCTTTAAAGTGTTGAAAAGCAAAGATGTCACTTTGGGAACAATGGTGTGCCTAACCCAAGCCATGATATTTCCAATGCCTTATATGCATGCAAAAACTAGAAAATGAATAAGGAAGACCAAAAAAGAATTGTTGCCTATGAATTACGGTGTTTGCAAAGAATATTGAATATACTATGGACTTCCAGAAGAATGAACAAGTCTGTCTTAGAAGACTTACAGTCAGATTGCGCCTTGGAAGCAAGGATGGTGAGACTTCATCTCAAGTACTTTGGACATGTGTTTTGTTCTGTTGTGCACAGGATCACTATAAGACAGAACAGACTCAACGACACATAACAACATCTTGATGTGCCCCATGGCACTATACGGCTGGAAATTTCACTGAGGTGGAAGATGCTTGAATTTTTGTTGGGTTAATTTCCCATCCCTCAGTGTGCAAATATCTTACCAATACATCTAGAGTTATTTATACTTCTTCCCTACTACGTTTAATCAGTATGTTATAATGTAATGGACTGGTGTGACATCTTGTGGAAGGGAAAGCTGATCAAGAACTCTGTGGACTAAATTATAACATAGCACTGGAGAGTTGATTTACACTTGAGGTAAGACAATGAAGGTGTATTGTTAGCCTTGCCAGCTGAAAGCAAACTGCTTTGGGTGGTCCTTTGAAACAAGTACAGAGGAAAAGGCATTAGGCAGATCAACAGCTGCCTATCAGGTACCAGGAGATGTATTAATTTGCTCAAGCAATGAAACCACATCTGGAACAGCAGCTGCAGTTGGAACCACCAACTGGTTAAATTTTTTATAATCCACTGTCATTCTCCAAGATCCATGTGTTTTTTGCAAAGGCCAAATAGGTGAGCAGAAGGGGGATGTGGTGGGAATCACCACCCCTGCATTCTTCAAAACCTTGATGGTGGCAGTTATCTCTGAAATCTCTCCAGGAGTATGGTATTGCTTTTGGTTTCCTATTTTCCTAGGTAGGGGGAATTCTAATGGCTTCCACTTGGCTTTTTCTAACATAATTGCTCTTACTCCATATGTCAGGGATCTAATGTGAGGGTTCTGCCAGTTACTATTCCAATTATGCATTCTGGAACAGGTGAAATCATTACAGGATGTGTTTGGGGACCCACTGGACCCACTATGAGAGGGCCTTGAGCTAAAACTGTACTAAAAACCTGACCTCCATATGCCCCTACTGTTACTGGTGGGTCACAGTGACGTTTTGGGTCTCCTGGAATTAGTGTCAGTTCAGAACCAATGTCCAGTTATGCCCAAAATGTCTGATTATTTCCTTTTCCCCCAATTAACAGTCACTCTCATAAAAGGCATAGTTGCTTTTGGGGAAGGATAGGAAAAAGATTAACAGTATGAATTTTTGGCAGTGTAGTGGAATACTTCCTGAAGGGGACCCGGCCTCCCTTTCATCCAAGGAGTTGTGGGTCTATAAACTGGCTCTAGTCTGGGAATTGACTGTGAGGCCATGACTCTATTCTGACAATTCAAGTTAGAATGACACTCACTTGACCTAGAATTCTTCTGCTTGTACAGATCAATTAAATATTTATTAGATTTGCCATCTATTTCACTCCTAGGGACACCATGACTAAGTAGCCACCAGCATTTGTCCATATGAGTCAGATTATTCTGATTACTGCTTGGACTCTGCTGTCTGTTACTGAACCATGCCCACTTTATCTTTGTTGTTTAAGTACCGCCACTTGGTCTATAACACCACAGGGTCCAATCAGCCCCAATTTAGTTAGGTGTCTTAATTCACTTAGGACAGTTCCCACTGTCAAATTGGATTGTTACATAAAATAACAATCGCAGCAGTCTTCAAGGATGCTGGGGATCCCTTCACAAATGTTTTCCTCACCATTGTGGTAAAAGATATGTCCTCTGGGCACTCCATGGGTGGGTCCATGGGTCCAACCTGATAAATTCACTCTAACATGCCAATTTCCCTAAGCCTTTGGATACTTTCTTATACAATATACCAAGGGAAGGTCTGGCACTTCAACTTGATTTAGTGTAGGCCACCACTTAATCCATGCTTCAGTGAACCAACCAAATAAACTCTTAGATCCTTTTCTAACCTCTCAAGCTGAAACTGAATGAAGACTCTGTGCTTAGTGGGTGCATATCAATAAACTCAGACTGATGCAACTTGATGTTCCTTGCACCTTTATCCCACATCCTTAATAGCCATTCCCACACATATTCCCCAGGTTTTTGTTTGTATATTGTTAGAAAAATCAAGCATTTCTTTTGGAATGTAGTGTACCTCCTCCTGGGTCACACTTTGTACTTCACCTCTTGGGGATCACCAAGACTTAAGTGTAGTTATAGATCTAGAAGTAAAAACGGGGGGTGGGGGTGTCTTGGCAACATTCAGCAATGTCTTCTAAAGCATCTGCCTCAGGCAATGCCCAGGCACCACCCCAGGTGATATCTCAAACAAAGACTGTTCAAGCACAGCTGGGTTAATCTCATCAGACGGAGTGGAAAGGATAATGGTTTTACTGGGGAAGGTGGTTTATCAGACAAACATGGAGTAATCTGCTCAGATGGGAGTAAGAGGCCTGGTTCTGTTGGCAAGAATGATTTGACAGAATTTAGGGGCTCAATGTACCCAGCTTCCTGATTATCTGCCCATATGTCCCCATCCCAAGTTTCAGGATCCCATTTCTTCCCAGTCAATATCCTCACTTTACTTTCAGACACCATTCGAGGTTGGCAATTCAATTGGCGTTGTAATTCAGCCACTCTTACGATAAGACTCTGGGTTTCATTTTTGGCAATATCAGCTCTGCTACTACAAGAAGTAAGACTTTCTTTCAGGGCACAAGTAGCAACTTTCATGTCTTGTATGCAGCACCTGTGTTGTGACCTTAAAGCCCTGACATCATCTCTTTCTTTCACCACTTTGTCTGGTGAAATTATAACCAACCAGCCAGCTTTCTTATACTTCTCATTCTGAGAAAGTTGTAGAAAAGTATCAACTATGCACTATTCATCTTAGTTTGTTGTATTGTGGTGTCTTGCATGTTGCTGTAATGCTGGATGGTATGCCACCAGTATTTCAAATACCACTAGGGTCACCCATGGTGGACAGGTTTCAGTGAAGCTTCCAGACCAAGACAGACTAGGAGGAAGGACCTGGTGATCTACTTCTAAAAAAAATTGGCCATTGAGAACCTTATGAATAGCAGCAGAACATGGGCTTAAACAGAGCAATGATTGTGAGGATGTCACAGGACCAGGCAGTGTTTCATTCTGTTATACTTAGGGTCGCTATGAGTCAAAACTGACTCTATGACACCTAACAACAACAACAACAACATCAAATATGCAATCACCCAGAGCCGTGTTTCTCACAAATATTTGATCCACTGGTGGTGATATTTTGCTTACTTCTATTTCCACTTCACATGTCATGGGTTAGCAGTGCCCTCTCTACTACTGGAGACAGAGGTGTCAGCACCTTTAAGACTGGCCAGACTTGAGAATCAATTGAGAAAACTCATCCTTAAGCCTTTGTTCCCCTAGAACAACTCTTGGTACCAGATCTCTTAAGCTGTGTTCTCTGGAGGAACAAAACAAGTGAAACGTATATGTATAAATATAGAGAGAGATTTAATTCAATGAAATACTTCACGTAGTTGTGGAGGCTGGAAAGTTCCAAATCCATGGATAAGGGATCAAGCTAGAGGCTTCTCCTAACTCACTTGGTTGCAGGGTCTGACAAACCCAAAATCAGTGGGATAGGTAGCAGGCTGCCAGCTCACAGGCTGCAGAAGCTGGTGAATCCCAAAATCTGCAAGTCAGGTGGCAGGCTGCTGGCTCACATCCCAAGAACCAGAGGTCAGATGATGACAAGTTGGATGCAGGATCCAGAGCGAGAGTGAGCCTTGCTGGAACATCCATTTATATACTGGAGGCAGGTCACACCCCCAAGGAAACTCCCCTTTCAACTTATTGGCTGCTCATAGCAGATCTCATCATAGAGGTGATTACATTATGTCAGATCTCATCGTGGAAGTGATTCCATTGTATTACATTATGGGAGCAATCTGTCCAATGTCTGTCAAACAACTAAGAATCATAGCATAAGTTGAGACATAGCACTAACCATCACAAATGGCAAAGGAATAGGAAGGAAGAATTGGGAATAAACTGTTACTAGGTAAAGTATTTTAATGAAATGTGCAAAAACCTGGAGTTAGAAAACCAAAAGGGATGACATGCTTGGTGTTTCTCAAGCTGAAAGAACTGAAGAAAAAATTCAAGTCTCAAGTTGAAATTTTGAAGAATTCTATGGGCAAAATATTGAATGACCCAGGAAGCATTAAAAGAAGACAGAAGGAATACACAGAGTAACTGTACCAAAAAGGGTTGGTCAACATTTAACTATATCAGGAGGTAACATATGATCAAGAACTGACGGTATTTGTCATGGATTGAATTGTGTCCCCAAAAAATATGTCAACTTGGTTAGGCTATGTTTCCTGGTATTGTGTGGCTGTCCTCCATTTTTGTATTGCAATTTGTATTGCAAAGATTAGGGTGAGATTGTAACACCCATACCCAGGTCATATCCCTCATCCAATGTAAAGGGAGTTTCACTGAGGTGTGGCCTGCACGACCTTTTATCTCTCAAGAGATGAAAGGGAAGCTAGCAGAGAGTTGGGACCTCATACCACCAAGAAAGCAGTGTTGGGAGGAAATCTTGTCCTTTGGACCTGGGGTCCCTGCGTGGAGAAGCTCCTATCTGGGGAAAGGTTAATGAAAAGCCAACAGAGACCAAAAGCCTTCCCCTGGAGCTGATGCCCTGAATTTGGACTTTTAGTCTACTTTATTGTGAGGAAATAAACTTCTCTTTGTTAAAGCCATCCACTTGTGCTATTTCTGTTATAACAGCACTAGAAGACAGCTCTGAAGAGAGAAGTCCAAGTTGCACTGAAGGCCTTGGTGAAAAACAAGTCTCCAGGAATTGATGGAATATCAATTGAGACGTTTCAACAAATGTATGCAGCACTGGAGGTGCTCAGTCTTCTACGGCAAGAAGTTTGGAAGACAGCTACCTGTCCAACCAACTGGAAGAGACCCATGTTTTTATCCATTCCAAAGAAAGGTGATCGAACAGAATATGGAAATTATCAAACAATATCATTAATAATACACACAAGTAAAATTTTGCTGATGATGATTCAAAAACAGTTGCAGCAGTACATTGACAGGGAATTGCAGAAATTCTAGCTGGATTCAGAAAAGGATGTAGAACAAGGGACATCATTGCTGATGTCAGATGGATCTTGGCTGAAAGCAGAGAATACCAGAAAGATGTTTACCTGTGTTTTATAGACTATGTAAAGGCATTTGACTGTGTGAATCATAACAAAGTATGGATAACATTGTAAAGAACGGGAATTTCAGAACACTTAATTGTGCTCATGCGGAACCTGTACATAGACCAAGAGGCAGTCACTTGAATAGAACAAGGGGATACTGCGTGGGTTAAAATCAGGAAGGACGTGTGTCAGGGTTGTATCCTTTCACCATACTTATTCAATCAGTATGTTGAGCAAATAATCCGAGAAGCTGGACTATATGAAGAAGAAAGGGGCATCAGGATTGGAGGAAGACTCATTAACAACCTGCAATATGCAGATGACACAATCTTGCTTGTTGAAAGTGAAGAGGACTTGAAGCACTTACAGATGAAGATCAAAGACCACAGCCCTCAGTACTTATTATACCTCAACCTAAAGAAAACAAAAATCCTCACAACCTGACCAATAAACAGCATCATGATAAACAAAGAAAAGATTGAAATTGCCAAGGATTTCATTTTCTTTGCACCCACAATCAATGGCCATGGAAGCAGCAGTCAAGAAATCAAGTGACGCATTGCATTGGGCAAATCTGCTGCGAAAAACGTCTTTAAAGTGTTGAATAGCAAAGATGTCACTTCAAGGACTAAGGTGCACCTGACTCGAGTCATGATCTTTTCAATTGCCTCATATGCATGTGAAAACTGGACAGTGAATAAGGAAGACCAAAGAAGAATCGTTACATTTAAATTATGGTGTTGGTGAAGAATACTGAATATGACACGGACCCAGAAGAATGAACATGTCTGTCTTGGAAGAAGTACAGCCAGAGAGCTGCACAGAAGCAAGAATGGCAAGACTTTGTCTCATGTACTTTGGACATGTTATCAGGAGGAACCAGTCCCTGGAGAAGGATATCATGCTTGGTATGGTATAGCTTTAGGGGAAAAAAATAAAATCCTCAGTGAGATGGGTTGACACAATGGCTGCAACAATGGGCTCAAACATAGCAATGGTTGTGAGGATGATGCAGGACTGGGAAATGTTTCATTCTGTTGTATATAGGGTCTCTATGAGTCAGATCTGGTGTGAATACACCTAACTACTACAACAGTCCTTACAGTACATGTGAAGTAGCATAATATTATTTGAAGGTGGACTTAGGTTATTTAAAGTGTATATTGTATATTGTAAATTCTAGGTTAACCACTAAAAAAAGTTTTAGAACGAGATATAAGTAACAAGTCAATAAAAGATATAAAGAAATCTTTAAAACACTCAAACCATAAGAAGGAAAAAGAAGAAAACAACAAAACTAACAGAAAACAGCTAGCTAGATGGTAGATTATAATTTACTGTATTAATAATCATTTTAAATGTGAATAGTCTAAACACACCAGTTAAAACACAGATATTGGAGGGGGAGGCCAAGATGGCAGAGTAGTTAGACACTTCTAGTCATCCCTCTTACAACAAAGACACGAAAAAAACAAGTGACTCAATTATATATGACAATCTAGGGACCCTGAACATCAAAGGCAAAGTTGAGCAATCAGACTGAGTGGCAGGAGGAGGGAGAGATGGTTCGCAAGAAGCAAGGACTTGCCAGAACTGACTGGTTGAGAGCCTGGGCCCTTCAGTCCTGATCAGCTTGTGGTGTGTGGTGAGGCAGGCAAGCAGCAGCACTCGGGAGGCGTTTTCAACACCAGGAGAGACCAGCAGCAGAGAGTCTACTCAGCAATCCAGAACCACTAAGAGGCAGCCCTCGATCAGTGAAAGATAAATACTTGCATCTGGCCTACCTTGTGGATCAAAAACACCCTTAGGAAAAACCTTTCTCCTGTTTATCTCCCTGATCTCTGCTCTGCACTGAGTCCAGGACTGGCTTCAGCAAGTACCAAGTCCCCTGGGCCGGAAGTAGGACCCATCACACACCCTGAGACATTCTCCCGGCCTTAGAGAGTGAACAAATTAACAAACAAGGGAAAAAATAATCTTCTGGCTCCCCTAAGCCAGGAATTCAGGGTAGGCACAGCTCCTTTGCCTAGGCACAGGTATAAGGGATCCATGGACTTTGAGTGCCTTTCCCTCTCACACACTTGTGTGGGCCCATTTCAACAGCGTAGGCCCTCATTACCACAGTAGAACAGGGTATATACCTGAAGTCTAACGTCAGTTGTTTCAGCTATGAAGTGGCAGGTTCGTGACATTTGACACCGCTCTGCCCATTAAGCAGGGTCTTCACCTACCCACATCAGGGGGCCTGAGGACAGGTGGCTCCACCCACGCCACCTAGCCACCTGTGACAAGGGCCCAAGAATAAGAGGCGCCCCTGAGTGCTTACAGCCAACAGCATTGGGTGCTCATAGTCAGGCTGCAAAACTCACCCATCTATGCACTCTAGGGAAGAGGGACATGCTTTCCTCCTGGACGCTCGGGGGTGGCTGTCAGCCCCCTGCCTTGCTCAGCCTGTGTCCCCCTGCTGCAGCTGGATGCCTGTGCCTACACCTATCACCTATGCCTGTCTAGAGCTGTAGGTGAGAGCCTATACCACACAGTTGGTGGTCGACTACCTGGACACTGAGCTGAATCCATACAGAAGGAGTGGCAGGACTCCTGGGCTCACATACTCAGTAGCAGATCTGGCCACCTGGTGGCAGGATGTTGGAGCTTCAGGGGTGCTGCTAGCTCACACGAGCAGCCTATTTGGGCATATCAAAACAAAACAAGAATGTAGAACACAGTAAGCAAACATAAAATAAATAAATATAATAACTTATTGATGGCTTGGAGACAACAGTCAATATCAAATCACATAAAGAGGCAGAACATGATGGCTTCAGCAAGCTCCCAAAATAAAGAATCTAGAAATTTTCCAGAGGAAGAAAATTTCTTGGAATTTCCAGAAGCAGAATACAAAAGATTAATATACAGAACTCTTCAAGATATTAGGAAGGAAATTAGACAAAATGCAGAACATGCAATAGAGGAACTTAAAAAGATTACAGAAGAGCATAATGATAAAATTTACAGGCTGCAAGAATCCATAGAGAGACAGCAGTCAGAAATCCAGAAGATTAACAATAAAATTTCAGAATTAAACAACTCAAGAGAAAGTCATAGGAGCAGAATTGAGGCAATGGAAGTCAGAATTAGTGAGACTGAAGATAAAACACTTGACACCAACTTGTTTGAGGAAAAATCAGATAAAAGGATTTAAAAAAATGAAGAAAACCTAAGAATTACGTGGGATTCTATCAAGAGGAATAACCTACAAGTGATGGAACTACCAGAACAGGGGCGATAACAGAAAATATAGACAGAATTGTTGAAGATTTGTTCCCAGAAAACTTCCCTATATCATGAAAGATGAGAAGATATTTGTCTAAGATGCCTATCCCCACATAAGGTAGATGCCAAAAGAAAGTCACCAAGCCATATTATAATCCAACTTGCCAAAACCAAAGATAAATAAAGAATTTTAAGAGTGGCTAGGGATAAACGAAAAGTCATCTACAAAGGAGAGTCAATAAGAATAAGCTTGGACTACTCAGCAGAAACCAAGCAGGCAAGAAGGCAATGGGATGACATATATAAAGACTTGAAGGAAAAAAATTGCCAGCCAAGAATTATATATCCAGCAAAACTCTCTCTCAAATATTATGGTGAAATTAGGGCATTTCCAGATAAACAGACGTTTAGGGAATTTACAAAAACCAAACCAAAATTACAAGAAATACTAAGGGGATTCCTCTGTTTAGAAAATCAATAACATCAGATAATAACTCAAGACTAGAACACAGGACAGAGCAACCAGATATCAACCCAGATAAGAAAGTCACAAAAAATAAATCAAAGCTAAAACATTGAAAATAAGGAAAAAGATGTCAATATGTAAAAGATGACAACATTAAAACAAAAAAGAGGGACTAGAAAATATAGACATAGATTTTTCATATGGAGAGGAAGTCAAGGTGATATAAAGAAATAAAAGACTGTTATAAACTTAGAAAAATAGGGGTAAATATCAAGGTAACCATAAAGGAAACTAACAAGCCTACATGTCAAAACAAAAAACAATAAAAATATAAAGACTCAGCAAATATAAAATCAACAACAATGAAAAGAAAATACAGAAAGAACAACTCAGCACAGAAAATTAAGTGGAACAAAGAAACTGTGAACAATACACAAAAAAAGACATCAAAATGACGGCACTAAACTCACACCTATCAATAACTACACTGAATATAAATGGACTGAATGCACCAATAAAGAGACAGAGAGTGGCAGAATGGATACAAAAACACCATCTGTCTCTATGCTGCCTACAAGAGACACACCTTAGACTTAAAGACACAAACAAACTAAAACTCAAAGGATGGAAAAAAATATATGAAGCAAACAACACTCAAAAAAGAACAGGAGTGGCAATATTAATATCTAACAAAATAGACTTTAAAGTAAAATCCACCACAAAGGATAAGGAAGGACACTATATAATGATTAAAGGGTGAATACACCAGGAGGACATAACTATAATAAATATTTATGCACCCAACGATGGGGCTCCAAAATACGTAAACTCTAACAGCATTGAAAAGAGAAATAGACAGGTCCACAATAGCAGTAGGAGGCTTCAACACACCGCTTTTGGTGAAGGACAGAACATCCAGAAAGAAGCTCAACAAAGACACGGAAGATCTAAATGCTACAATCAACCAACCTGATCTCATAGACATATACCAAACACTCCACCCAACAGCAGCCAAGTATACTTTCTTTTCCAATGCACTTGGAACATTTTCCAGAATAGACCACATATTAGACCATAAAGCAAGCCTTAACAAAATCCAAAGCATCAAAATATTACAAAGCATCTTTTCAGACCATAAACTCATAAAAGTAGAAATCAATAACAGAAAAAGCAAGGAAAAAAAATCAAACACATGGAAACTGAACAACACCTTGCTCAAAAACTACTGGATTATAGAAGAAATTAAGGATGGAATAAAGAAATTCATAGAATTAAACGAGAACAAAAACCCATCCTCCAGAACCTTTGGGACACAGCAACAGCAGTGCTCAGAGGTCAGTTTATAGCAATAAATGCACACATCCAAAAAGAAGAAAGGGCCAAAATCAAAACATTAACCCTACAACTGGAACAAGTCAAAAGACAGCAGCAAAAGAAGACCTCGGGTGCCAGAAGAAAGGAAATAATAAGAATTAGAGCAGAATTAAATGAAATAGAGAACACAAAAACAACTAAAAGAATTGCCAAGACCAAAAGCTGGTTCTTTGAAAAGATTGACAAAGTTGGTAAACCACTGGCCAAACTGACGAAGCAAAACAGGAAAGGAAACAAATAACCTGTATAAAAAATGAGATGGGTGATATTTCAACAGACTCAACTGAAATTAAAAGAATCATAACAAAATACTATGAAAAATTGTTCTCTAACAAATTTGAAAACCTAGAGGAAATGAACAAATTTCTAGAAACTCACTACCTACCTAAACTAACACAAACAGAGGTAGAACAACTAAATAAACCTAAAACAAAAGAAGAGATTGAAAAGATAATTTAAAAAACTCCCAACAAAAAAAAAGCCCTGGCCCAGACGGCTTCACTGGAGAATGCTACCAAACTTTCAGAGAAAAGTTAACACCACTACTACTAAAGAAAGGTATTTCAGAGCATAGAAAAGAAGGATTACTCCCAAACTCATTCTATGAAGCCAGCATAACCCTGATACCAAAACCAGGTAAAGCCACCGCATAAAAAGAAAATTAGAGACCAATCTCCCTCATGAACATTGACACAAAAATACTCAACAAAATTCTAGCCAATAGAATTCAGCAACGTATCAAAAAAATAATTCACCATGATCAAGTGGGATTTATACCAGGTATGTAGGGATGGTTCAACATTAGAAAAATAATCAATGTAATCCATCACATTAATAAAACAAAAGACAAGAACCACATGATCTTATCAATTGAAGCAGAAAAGGCATTTGACAAAGTCCAATACCCATTCATGATTAAAACTCTCAATAAAATAGGAATAGAAGGGAAATTCCTCAACATAATTAAGGGCATTTATACAAAGCCAACAGCCAATATCATCCTAAATGGAGAGAATTTGAAAGTATTCCCCTTGAGAAGAGGAACCAGACAAAGAGGCCCTTTATCACCACTCTTATACAACATTGTGCTGGAGGTCCTAGCCAGAGCAATTAGATTAGGAAAAGAAATAAAGGGCATCAAAATTGGTAGGGAAGAAGTCACAGTATCTCTGTTCGCAGATTACATGATCTTATACACAGAAAACCCCAAAGAATCCACAAGAAAACTGCTGGAACTAACAGAAGATTTCAGCAAAGTACCAGGATACAAGATAAACATACTAAAAATCAGTTGGATTCCTTTACACCAACAAAGAGAGCTTCAAAGGGGAAATCAGCAACTCTATACCATTTACAATAGTCCCCAAGAAGATAAAATACTTAGGAATAAATCTAACCAGAGACATAAAGGACCTATACAATGAAAACTCCAAGACACTACTGCAAGAAACCAAAACAGACCTGCATCAGTGGAAAAACATACCTTGCTCATGGATAGGAAGACTCAACATTGTGAAAATGTCAATTCTACCCAAAGCGATCTACAGATACAATGCAATCCCGATCCAAATTCCACCAGCATTTTTTAATGAGATGGAGAAACAAATCACCAACTTCATATGGAAAGGGAAGAGGTCCTGGATAAGTAAAGCATTACTCAAGAAGAAGAAGAAAGTGAGAGGCCTCATACTACCTGATTTTAGAACCTATTATACCACCATGGTAGTCAATACAGCCTGGTACTGGTACAACAACAGATACATAGACCAATGGAACAGAATTGAGAATCCAGACACAAATTCATCAACCTATGAACAGCTGATATTTGACAAAGGCCCAAAGTCCATTAATTGGGGAAAAGAAAGTCTCTTTAACAAATGGGGCTGGCATAACTGGATATCCATCTGCAAAAAAATGAAACAAGATGCATACCTCACACCATGCACAAAAACTAACTTAAAATGGAGCAAAGACCTAAATATAAAAGCGAAAGCGATAAAGGTCATGGAAGAAAAAATAGGGACAATGCTAGGAGCCCTAATACATGGCATAAACAGAATATGAACCATAAGTAACAATGCACAAACACCAGACTAGATAACTGGGAACTCCTAAAAATCAAACACTTATGTTCATCAAAAGACTTCACCAAAAGAGTAGAAGACAACCTACAGGCTGGGAAAAAAATTTTGGTTATGACACATCGGATCAGCATCTAATCTCTAAAATCTACAAGATACTGCAAAACCTCAGCAACAAAAAGACAAATAATCCAATTAAAAAATGGACGAAGGATATGAACAGGGACTTTGCTAAAGTAAACACTCAGGTGGCTAACAGACACATGAGGAAATGCTCATGATCATTAACCATTAGAGAAATTCAAATCAAAACTACAATGAGATACCATCTCACCCCAACAAGGCTAACATTAATGAAAAAAATCACAAAATGATAAATGCTGGAGAGGTTGTGGAGAGACTGGAACACTTGTACATTGTTGGTGGGAATGTAAAATGGTACAACCACTCTGGAAATAGATTTGGCACTTCCTTAAAAAGCTAGAAATAGAAGTACCATACGATACAGCAATCCCACTCCTTGGAATATATCCTAGAGAAATAAGAGCCGTCACATGAATAGATATGCACACCCATGTTCTTTGCAGCACTGTTCACGATAGCAAAAGATGGAAACAACCTAGGTGCCCATCAGCAGACGAATGGGTAAACAAATTATGGTATATTCACACAATGGAATACTACGCAATGATAAAGAACAACAATGAATCCGTGAAACATAACATGGAGGAATTTGGAGGGCATTATGCTGAGTGAATTTAATCAGTCACAGAAGGACAAATATTGTATAAGACCACTATTATAAGGACTCAAGAACACAGAAGAAAACATTCTTTGATGATTGCGAGAGTGGGGAGATGGTAGACAAGAATTATCCTGGGTGAAGGGAATGACAGCACACACTACAGAGGAAGTCAGCACAACTGGACTAAACCAAAAGCTAAGAAGTTTCCTGAATACAATGAAACACTTCGAGGACAGAGTAGCAGGGGCGGAGGTCTGGAGACCATGCTTGCAGGGGACATCTAGGTCAATTGGCATAACAAAGTTTATTAAGAAAATATTCTGCATCCCACATTGGGTGAGTGGAGTCTGGGGTCTTAAAAGCTAAAAACCAGCCATCTAAGATGCATCAACTGGTCCCAACCAGCTGGAGTAAAGGAAAATGAAGATCACCAAAGACACAAGGAAAGTACCAGCCCAAGAGACAGAAAGGGCCACATAAACCAGAGACTTCCTCAGCCTGAGACCAGAAGAACTAGATGGTGCCCAGCTACCACCAATGACGGCCCTGACAGGGAGCACAACAGAGAGTCCCTGATGGAGCAGGAGAAATGTGGGGTGCAGAACTCAAATTCTAGTAAAAGACCAGACTTAATGGTCTGACTGAGACTGGAGGAACCCCAGAAACTATGGCCCCTGGACTCTCTGTCAACCCAAAACTAAAACAACTCCCAAGACCAACTCTTCAGACAAAGATTGGACTGGACTATGGGACATAAAATGATACTCGTGAAGAGTGTGCTTCTTAGCTCAAGTAGATACATGAGACTAAATGGGCAGCTTCTGTCTGGAGGTGAGATGAGAGGGCAGAGAGGGTTAGGAGCTGGTTGAATGGACATGAGAAATCAGGGGTGGAAAGGAGTGTGCTGTCTCAGTATAGGGAGAGCAATTAGGGTCACATAACAATGTATGTATAAATTTTTGTATGAAAGACTAATTTGAAATGTAAAGTTTCACTCTAACTAGAACAATAAAAAATTTAAAAAAGAATACAAATAAAGGTGAATATAGGATATTCTAAGTGTAAAAAAAACCCAGATATTGTCAGATTGCATTAAAACGCAAGCAGTAGTATATGCTGCCTACAAGAAGCTAACAAGACACAGGTCAAAGAGAAGTGGAGAAAGACCTGTCACGAAAGACCTAACCAAATGAAACCTGGAGTATCTACATTAATTTCAAAATACACTTCAGAATAAGTAAGATTATCAGGAGTAAAGAGGGACATTATATAATGATAAAGGGGTGAAATCTTCAAAAAGACATAACTTCTTAAATGTGTATGGATCTAAAAGTAAAGTTTCAAAAATACATGATGAAAAACAGATCTGAATGTAGAAATAAACAAATCCACAATTACAGTCGGAGACTTAAACACTCCTCTACAGTAATCAATATGGCAAGTAAACAGAAAATTAGTATATGAAGATACTCAATAACACTATCAATCAACGTGATCTAATGACATTTATAAAACATCACACTGAACAACAGCAGAAAATATATTTTTCTCAAGTTCACATACAGCATTCAACAAGATAGGCCGTATTCCAAGACATAAAACAAATCTTAACAAATTTGAAGAAATAGAAACCATACAAACTATGTTCTTGAACATAACAAACTTAAACTTCTAATCAGTAAAGAAAAATTTTTCTGGAAAATTCCCAAATATTCTGAAATTAAGCAACAGACTTATAAATAGCCCATGAGTAAAATAGAAAGTATCATAAAATATTAAATTTCTTGAATTGAATAAGAGGACAACACAACATATAAGAATTTGGGATGCAGTTACCACAATTGTTATTGTTAGGTGCCATCAAGTTGGTTTCAACTCATAGTGACCCTATGTATAACAGAATGTAATGTTGTCTGGTCCTATGCTTTCCTCACAGTAGTAGGTATGTTCGAGCCCATTGTTGCAGCCACTGTGTTTATCCATCTCGTTGAAGGGCTTCCTCTTTTTTGCTGATGCTCTACTTTACCTAGCATGATGTTCCTCTCCAGGGATTAGTCCCTTCTGAGAGCATGTCCAAAGTAAGCGAGATGAAGTCTTGCCATCCTCACTTGTAAGGAACATTCTGGCTGTACTTCTTCCAAGACAGATGTGTTTATTCTTCTGGCAGTCCATGGTAGAGTCAATATTCTTAGCCAACACTGTAATTCAAATGCATCAGTTTTTCTTTGGTCTTCCTTTTTTTGTTGTCCAGTTTTTGCATGCATATAAGGTGACAGAAAAGACATGGTTTGGATCAGGCACACTTTAGTCATCAAAGTGACATCCTTGCTTTTTAAGATTTTAACACAGTGCTTAGAGGGAAATTAAAATTATATATATATATATATATATATATGAAAAGAAGAAAAATATATAATCAGTAACCTAACCTTACACCTTAAGAAACTAGACTAAGTACAGAAGATTAAATCTAAAGCAAGCAAAAGAAAAAAATAATAAAGATTAGAGAAATCAATGAAATTGAAAACAGAAAATCAATGAGACAAAAAGCTGATTCTTTGAAAAGTTCATCAATACTGATAAAACTTTAGCCAGAATGACCAAGAAGAAATGAGTGGAGACTCAAATTACCGGTATCGGAAATGAAATAGGGGACGTTCTACTGATCCCACAATCATTAAAACGATAAATAGAAAATACTACAAACAGCTGTATGCTCATAAGTTTTATATCTTAGATGAGATGGACCAAATTACCTGCAAGAGTCAAACTACCAAAACTAACTAAGGAAGAAACACATAATATTAATAGTCCTGTATATTTTTTTTAATTGAGGTGAAATTCACATAACATAAAATTGACCATGTGAAAGTGTACCATTCAGTGCCATTCAGTATATTCACACGTGCAACCACCTTTACCAAGTTCCCGGATATTTTCATCACCTCTGCACCAAAAAAAAAAAAAAAAAAACCAAACCCATTAGCAGTTTTCCCCAGTCTACCTCTTCCCAGCTCCTGACAACCACAAATCTGCTTTCTGTCTCTATATATTTACCTATTCTGGATATTTCGTTAAATGAAATCATACACTATGTGCTATTTTGAGTATGTCTTTTTTCACTTATAATGCTTTTGAGGTTCATCTGTGTTGTAGTATGTATGAGTACCTAATTACTTTTTATGGCTGAATATTATTCCGTTATATAGGAGTCCTGGTGGCATGGTGGTTAAGAGCTACGGCTGCTAACCAAAAGGTCAGCAATTAGAATCCCAGCCCTCCTTGGAAACTCTACGGGGCTCTGTCCTATAGAGTCACTATGAGCCAGAATTGACTCAACGGCAATGAGTTTTTATATATATAACCACATTTTGTTTATCTATCCATCTGTTGATGAACATTTGAGTTTGTTTCCACATTTTGGCTGTTGTCAGTAGTGCTGCTATGATTCTTCATGTTTAAGTATTTGAATACACATTTCAATTCTTTTGGGTATATACCTAGGATTGGAATTGCTGGGCCATATGGTAATTCTATGTTTAACTTACTGAGGAACTGTAAAACTGTTTTCCTCAGTGGCTGAACCATTTTACATTCCCACCAACAATGTACAAGAGTTCCAATTTCTCCATATCCTCACCAATGCTTGTTATTTTCCATTATTTTGATTGTAACTATCCTAGTGAGTGTGAGGTGGTATCTCATTGTGGTTTTGATTTACATTTCCTTAATGACTAACAATGTTGAGTATCTTTTCATGTGCTTGTTGGTCATTTTTGTTCTGTCCTGTGTTTCAGAAATGTCTATTCAAGTCCTTTGCTGATTTGTTAATTGAGTTGTCTTTTTGTTATTGAGTTGTAAGACATATGTGTGTGTGTGTGTGTGTGTGTATGTATGTATATATACTAGATACTAGATCTTTATCAGGGATATGATTTGCATTTTTTTTTTGCATTGTGTAGGTGCTCTTTTCACCTTCTTGATAATGTTCACTGACGCACAAAAGATATTAATTGTAATGAGGTCCAATTTATCTATTTTTTCTTTTGTTGCTTATGCTTTTGGGGTCTCATGGTCACAAAGATTTACACCTATGTTCTCTTCTAAGGGTTTTATAGCTTTAGCTCTTGCATTTAGGTTATTGATCCATTTGGAATTAATCTTTTATATGATGTGGGGTAGGGGTCCAACTTCATGCCTTTACATGTGGACATCCAATTGTCCCAGCACCATTTGTTGGAGAGATTATTATTCCCCATTGAATGGTCTTGGCACTTTTGTCAAAAATGAATTAACCCTAGATGTACAAGGTTATTTCTGTGTTATCAATTCTATTCTATTTTTATGCCAGTACCAAACTGTTTTGATTACTGCAGCTTAGCATAAAGTTTTGAAATTAGGAAGTGTGAGTCCTCCGCATTTGTTCTTCGAGATTTTTTTTTTTTTACTGTTCTGGGTCCCTTAAAATTTCATATATATTTTAGGATCAGCTATTCTATTTCTGCAAAAAAGGCTACTGAAAATTTGATAGGAGTTGCATTGAATATGTAGATTGCTTTGGGTAGCATTGCCATCCTAACAATATTAAGTCTTCCAGTCCATGAACATGAAATCCATTTCCATTTATTTAGGTCTTTAATTTCTTACAGCAATGTTTTGTAGTTTTTAGTGTATGAGTTTTAAATCTTGGTTCAATTTATTCTTAGGCATTTTATTCTTTTGGATACCGCTATAAATGGAATGTTTTAATTTATTTTTTTGGATTGTTCATTGTTAGTGTATGGAAATACACTTGATTTTTGTGTGTTGATCTTGTACTCTGCAACTTTACTGAATTCATTTATTACCTCTAATAGTTCCTTGGGGGATTCTTGAGAATTTTTTATATATAAGATCATGGCATCTACAAATAGGAATGGTTTTGCTTCTTCCTTTCCAATCTGGATGCCTCTTATTTCTTTTTCTTATCTAATTGCCCAAGGTAGACCCTCGAGTACAATGTATAGAAGTATAGAAAGTAGACTTCCTTGTCTTGTTCATGATCTTATGAGGAAGATTTTCAGTCTTTCACCACTAAGTATGATATTAGCCACAAGCCTTTCATAAATGCCCGTTAGCATGTTGAGGAATTTCCCTTCTATTCCTGGTTTGTTAAGTATTTTTTTATCATGAAAGGGTGTTGGATAACCCTATATCTACTAAATAAATTGAATTTGTATTAAAACCCTTGAGAAACAGAAAACTCCAGGCCTAGAGTGTTTCATGGTAAATTCTATCAGACGTTTAAGAAAGAAGCATCAGTTCTCCACATTCTCTTTCAGAAAACAGAAGAGAAGGAAATACTTCCCAACTCTTTTTATGAGGTCAGCATAGCATAACCTTAACACATAACATAGAAAAGGATATTACAAGATACAAAACCACAGGTTATGTTTACCCCTCATTAACATAAACACAAATGCCCTCGACAAAATATTAGCAAATAAAATACAGAAATATCTTATAAAAAAGGATAAAGCAGCCTGATCAAATGGGATTTATCCCAGAAATGTAGGGCTTGATCAATTTCAATGAAATTCAGTATATTAACAGACTAAATAAGAAAAACCACATAATAATCTCAATAGATGCATAAAAAACACGTGACAAAATTAAACATCTATTCATGATTTAAAAAGTAGGAGGGATAGTATCTAATGATGTGGCAGGAGAGTCACTTGTGTGCTGCTTAAGTGATTTATAATTTCTTGTATAATAAAATAATAAAAGGTAAGTTTGTCTTATTTTTACTCCTTTAACTATCCTGATACTCAACCCTGTTGTATTTACAAACCTATTCATATACGTATGGGAAGATGATGAGACAGTGAACTCCAAGTCACTTCTCAGCTTCCATAGTAAATCCCAGAAGGTTCATCCACCTTGTATTGGACCCATGGGAGATTCCTACACAGGGACCAAATTTCCTATTCCCTCTCTGTTCCCTCCCCATTTTCATCAGAATAGCAAGATTTCTCATTCAATAGTTCAGGGTTATTGCTTCAGCCCAGGATTTCCAAAGATTATGTATAATAAAATCCCTTGATACTCTAAGAAAAAAGTTCCTCTTTTTAGTAAATGAGTCCGAAGTCAAGCTTCTTGGTGTGACTACAGGGACTGCCTGGCAGTGAGCCAGCTGCCTCTTAGGCTCCTATACTTAGTCTAACAACCCATTGGCTGCCTAAACTCAGCTGCCTTCTTCTGATTGGTTACACTGGATAATTCTTTATTTGAATAATGCTAACCTCAAAATATTAGTCATAGGGGAAATTACATGGACAAATGATTGTGTGACCAGGATTAAGAAAAATGAAAGAAATTGGTCAAGAATTTGAATTTTTTAAGATGATTCTTGGGCAGAAATTAGAAAAAGCTTCTGAAGATTTAGCTACAGAGGCTTTTGGAGCCTGGGTAAACATACTTCTTTTTTCTCACCTAGTTTCCTAGGATAGAAAACTATATCTATTCCCAGAGATGAATAGTGGTGGTACATTCTCTTGATGGGAATCATCTGAGCTAAGATGTGTTCACCTGTTGACTCTGACCTCCAGGATACAAGCCAGGAGTATAATAACATCCTCCCTAAATTATCTGATGCTTTTGTCCCTTCTGACCAGTTCTTAGTCTACTTCTTTGTCTCCTTCTCTCCCTCTCTCTCTTACTGGCTTTCTAAGGCACTTACTTTTTTTCTGAGCCCTCTCATCTTACCTCTCTTTTCCTGTGCTAGAGCTCTCCTGCAGTCCAACCTTCTCCAGATTGACTAGTTTTTAATCTTTTCCCTAAAATGTCCTTATCGGCTTCTCAGGTGTGCCTCTCTTCCTCTTCCTTTGTAATATTGAGCATTTAAATATAAATAGTAACCTGAGTTTATTAAAGCTCTTAATTTATGTAAATTATTCAATTAAATTCTCACAACACTGCCAAGTAGGTATGGTTACCCCACTATGCTGGTGGGAAACTTGAAATTAAAAGATGAAATTTTTTTTTCAGAGCTTGCGTAGCTACAAAGTAAAAGATCTAGGATAAGACCTGCTGGGAAAGTATAATTAAAAACAAAATCGCCTGCCAACTCAGAACCCCTCTTCACAAAGGTGGAAGAGAAAGAAAACTGTTTTATTGTTGAATAAAACATTAAACCAGAGTATAATGCTCATCACAGACAATGCATACGCTAAAGTGGTTGCAAAGACAGAAGGAAATCTGACCCTTTCATATAACCAAGCAGATGCAACCCATTTTGTAAATGTTCTCAAGATAAACGACAACTAATCCTCGAAAGGACTTGACCGCACAATTTGTCACACAATAGTTTATCCTAAATTCACCTGGTAATTGGGGTAGCCACTTATGTTTGCTAATTGCCTTTATCTGGTGGAAAAATAAATTTGTTGTACCTTTATGACAGCGAGTAGTTTTGCAACTTGGAGCCAGGCATCTGCTGCAGTTGGGCTCCTATCCTCCCAGGGAAGCTGGGAGACAGGGGTGCTCTCTTCCTTGATTATTACATTTCAAAGAGATGGCTCCAGGTCCTTGAGAAAAAGATTCCTGGGTTGTAAAACTGGCAAGAGGCTTATCCAGCTTTTTAAAGGATTTGCATACATCTCAAAGAAGCAGAAAGAGAATTTACAATGACAAGTTTTCAAAAGTAAATGTTCTAAGGTAGAGAAGTGTGTGGAGGTGGGGTGGGAAGGGAGCGGTTTCTTTCTTTTTTTTGCACCAGGGAGAATTTTTTTTTTTAAGGTATTTTATTTACCCTTACAGATCTCACATATGTGTGTCTCCAAGGAGCTCTGATACACCTCTGCTGTTTTCCTTACCCTTTGGCATAGAGCCTCCATTTCATCAGCGCCTAGGAAGGTTGGGGGAGGTGAGACTGCCATCTGAGTGGTAAGAACATCAAGTGCAGATTTCCAATCTTTATAGATCAGGCATTCCTCTATTCCCTGAACTCTAAAGAGTTTTTGGTTTTTTTGGGTTTTTGTGGTAACTAAAAGTAAAGAAATCACAAAGTCTGTATAAGTTATAAACTTATTTTACGAGCTGGCAGTATTTTTTAAACTATCAATATAAAATAATACCTTTAAGAAATACATACACTGCAGCAAGAAGTATTGGAATAGAGCTTGTTTTTATAAGTGCAGATCTTACCACCCTATCTACGTATGCATTTATAAAGCAAGAACCTAAATAAAATGAAAAATGAGTATACAACATGTAGTCCATTTACACTGAAAGACTTCTAATTCCTTCACAACAGAAGATGGAATCCTTGTCAGTATAAACATATCCACTGATGGCAATGTACATACCATGATTTCTGACATCAACTAACACAGTCAACAAAAGGGTACTTTTGTAAAAGCTATGACATCACAAGGCTGTAAAACTCCATTTCTAACCTATGTTTGTGGAACAAATGCACAATCATCTGCTTGTAAGTTTCTAGTTCAACGTTTGTTTTAGTCTGTGAATCGGTACTTAAAAATTAAATTATGTGAAATATCTACCAATTTAAAAATCAGTGATAGTGTCAAACAGTTGAGTAATTTGAGATGTATTTGCCATTTTATGCTTGACCTTAGTTGCCTTTATTGGACCATTTTAACTGTGAAAATATGGCTTTAATACAAGGCACTGAGGACAGACATTTACCTAGCATGTATTTGAGCAAGCTCTATGTATTATTTATCCTTGTTTCACACCACAGTGAGAACTCACAACTTTTAACATAAACAAAAATACAAGCACATTAACAGTTGTCTTAACTGTGTATTTGAAGAGTTAGTTTGCAGTGTGTGCATTGCTGGGAATGGTGAATGTGTTTTAATCAAGCATAAAGTTTTATTATCAGTTTGCATTGCAAACACTATGGTCTGTAGCCCACGGGGCAATACTTCATAATAAAAGAAAATACACGGTAATTGTTATCTGTAACTTAACTGTGTTTTTAAAAGTTTTAGTGTCATTTTAGTTTGATCATCCACAGTGGACAGTCTGTTATTTAAATAAAACTTACTGATTGAATTTATGCTTAAATAGATGAGATTTGAAGCCTTTTGAAGCATAGGTCCTTGTCCTCTAAGGTAGTACTTCAGCTCTAAAGAACTCTTGTGGCATAATTCTTTTTGCGCTGTACAATGCCTCATCACGTCCTTGCTTCTAGGGCAAATTTGCCTGCTGCAGGATGCTGTGTATGTGACGCAGTGTGCCTTGTTCAGTGCACTTCCTGGAGAGCTGGAACCGGGAACTCTACAAACGATGTCAGTTGTGTGGTGCTTATAGTATGTCCTTACTCATGTGGAGAAGTACTATTCAAAATATTGTCAGTTGATTGCACAATGAAATCACTACGATTTATATAAACCCTCGAGACACTTACGCAGTAATACTATCGAATTCCAGGCTTGTTTAGAAAAATTTTGCATTAAAAAACTTCCCAAACCTCCTTTAACCCATCCCGGAATAGATGAGGCATCTAACAGGGTAAGGGGGCAGAAGTTAGAGCATAATCAGGACACATTTAGAAAATGGGTTATGTTTATCTTTGCTGTCTCTCACTTTAATACTTTTCCCTCATGTCAAGTGCCCCTTCATGAATTCAGAAACATCAAGCTAATATAGACTGTCTAGAAGTCCCCATTTTGGACACATAGACAGGCTTATCTTCCAAGAGCAATGTCGCTCTCTCTCTCATTCCTTTATTCATTCGTTTTTGTTTTCTACTATCACATTCTGAGCATCTTCCATGAGCTATTTATTATGGTGCCCTTTGTTTGATTCTGAAATGAAAAGTTCTCAAGGAGATTTTCCTTTGGGCAGGAGCCAATTAATTTCTTCCATATAATGGTGTTACTATCTAGAAACAAATCCACTATGTTATGCTCCCAGGGCTGTTTATTTTAAATTTTGAAACATAGAATGAAATAATAAATCAATCAATGAATAATAATAAGTTACATTTCAAGCATCAGCCACAGTAAAAATATAAGTTTTAATTTTATTTTTGGAAGATTGTTCTGAGAATCTCTAAATTACCTTAAGAAGAAACCTGCCCTGAAATCAAGCTCCTAGCATTGACCTTTATTGCACTGGTAGTTTCTATGCATGGTTTTGCCTTTTTCCAAGGTTAAGATTTTCTCCCCAGCTCATGGAATTTCTGGAGCTAGTAAATTATGCTATGTTTGGAAGTGACCAAGAGGAAGGGGATTTTGTGTGTGTGCTGGCCCTGAAATCATACAACACAGGCCTGACTACCGTGAACTTTCTGCCTGGGCTGAAAAAGTAATGATTTTCTTCACTTCCAAGCTGCTTTGCTCTGGAGGTGATGAGGGGCTCTCAGGATGAGTGCTGGGTGTCCCCCCTTGTACAATGGCGCTAGATGTAAACTGAAGAGTGAAAGAGGAAGAATTTAAGCAATGATCTGCTCTATCCTCTCCCCAAATAATGGGAAATAAATACTCAGATATAGTCCACAATTTACTATTTTGTATCACTAGTGTTGATCCATCATCAAAGTTAACTTTCAGCTTGATTTTTTTACTTCTCTCCTAAACCAGTATTCTCAACGTTGACTTTACGAACTGAGAAGTTTTGTCAGGTACTGGATCTGAAGGTATTGCCGCCACAACCGAGAGTGTGCCATCAATTGAGAATGCAGGTAATTGGATTTTGTCCTTCACCAGGGCTGGATGACTCAGCTGTTCAGTTAACCAACAATGGGCTCTTCAGTCTCCACGATGAACTAAATGGGCTAATGTTGAATTAGAACCGTAAAGGCCAGGATGGGTCTCTAGATTGTGAGGAGTATTGAGGAGTTATTCTGAGACACAGGTAAAATCTAGAATATTGGGTCAGTGTGGGAAAACATGCACAAGTTCTAAAGCTTGAGAAGGTAGTTCCGGTAAGCATGTGGAGCCTTTTAACCTGTGAGGGCTTGGACAGGAGGGGTGACTGCATATATTATTGGATATGTAGGTTTTAGGATGGGCATTGTGTAACTAACCAGGGCATTGTACTGTAGTAGTAAACAGCATCTCATGACCTATTGCAGGCATAGCACTGCCCACGGAAGTCTACCTAAAATATCACTGGGCCCCATGATCTAGGGTGCTAGTTTTTAAAAGTTCATTATTATTATATGAATAAATTTTACAATTAGATAGTAACGCAATACCACTGAATGAAATGGGGGAAATTTAAAATAAGAAAAATCCAAAATAATCTAATTGCACACCCCAGACTATGGATTCCTTGATGTTTTGTTGTCCAACTATATTTAGTTGACTTAGAACGTCTATGTTAATATGATGATCAGGAAGTTAACTTTTAAATATCTGAATGTGAATTTTGGGACAGTATGGAAAAGGTATTTATGGAGGATAAGATGTAGGTGCTGGGGTAACTGAGAGGCATTAAAGCAGTTTTGGTGGATCCTTTCTTATATTCCAGAGAGAACACTTTGATATACAGCAATGAAAAACTATAGTGCTATCAGTGAGTTCATTCTCCTTGGACTGTCTACTGACTGCCACATTCAGGCTGTCCTATTTGTGCTATTCCTTCTCATTTACCTCCTCACTCTAATGGGGAACTTCTTAATGCTGCTGCTGATCAGGGCTGATTCTCACCTCCACACACCCATGTACTTCTTTTTAAAACAACTGTTCTTCCTGGACCTCTGCAACTCCTCTGTCACAGTACCCAAGATGCTGGAGAATCTAGTTTCTGAAAGCAAAACCATCTTTCTCCAGGGCTGCCTGGCTCAAGCCTTCTTTGTGTTTGCCACAGGGGGCACTGAGGCCTGTCTGTTGGCAGTGATGGCCTATGACCGCTATGTGGCCATCAGCTCCCCTCTGCTCTATGGCCAGGTGATGAGTAAACAGTTGTGTGTTGGGCTAGTTTGGGGTTCCTGGGGCCTGGCCTTTGTTGATGCTCTTAACAATATTCTCCTGGCTGTCAAATTAGACTTTTGTGAGGGCAGGACTATCCCCCACTTTATCTGTGAGCTGTCTTCTGTCTTCCCTCTGTCTTGCTCTAATACCTCTATCAACTTTATGCTACTGCTCTGCTCCTCTATCCTGCCTTTCTTTGGAACGTTCATTATGATTGCTTCCTCCTATGCATGCATCATCTCCACCATTATGAGCATCACTTCCACCTCCAGCCAAAGCAAGGCCTTCTCCCCCTGCTCCTCCTGCCTCACTACTGTGATATTTTTCTACGGCTCAGGTTTCATCAGCCATCTCTTACCAACCTCAGGTTCCCCCCTGGAGATAATCTTTTCTTTGCAATACAGTGTAATCACACCCATGCTGAATCCCCTCATCTACAGCCTCCAGAACAAGGAGGTGAAGGCAGCCATGGGAAGAATGTTCAGAAAATATTTTCGTCCTCTCATATAGCAGACACAAATCATGATGAAAGAGAAACTGAGCCGTTCTAATACAAGATACCAGGTAACTGGCCTTTAAAGAGAATTCCTTGACTGTCCATGATGCTAGATGCCACAGGGAACGTGGTGGTATTTACTTCCTTGGAAATCCTTCTGAAAAGGGCAGAAAACTCTTTTGGTAGAATGATTCAGAGTCAACTTATTCAGAGCAGGAGTAATGGATCTGATAACTATCTTCTCTGGGGGATCATTTTATGAAAATGTTAATTTATTATTCATATCTATGTGGACATGTGTTGCTATTAGTTGCCCATTATCCCTTCATTTTTCTTCTAATAATTACACCCTAAATTTTCAGTAAA
The DNA here is from genome assembly GCA_030035585.1 of Dugong dugon. Classification (NCBI taxonomy): domain Eukaryota; kingdom Metazoa; phylum Chordata; class Mammalia; order Sirenia; family Dugongidae; genus Dugong; species Dugong dugon. The sequence continues at coordinate 150,995,443 of CM057465.1, forward strand.
AGTGATTCTCTCAGATGCGCATGTTCATCAAAGAGGGTGATCACACAACCCAAGATAGGCTAATAACATTCTACCCCTTTCTCCTAGCAGTGCACTGGGACAAGAAGTGAAACCATGACCCAAGCTAGGTACATCAGAATCTTTCTCCAAGAGATTTGAATATTGAGCCAAAACAAACAAACAAAAAAAGAAGGCATTTGGAACAGAGTCAATCTGACTGTAGTGGCCTAAATAGACAGTCTATGAAACCATGCTCCCCTGGCAATTGTCCTTCCTTAGGTCATATTTTTTAAGAATCCCTGGTGACACAACGGTTAAGTGCTCAGCTGCTAACTGAAAGGTTGGTTGTTCGAACCCACCCAGTTGCTCTGCAGGAGAAAGAGCTGGTGATCTGCTCCCATAAAGATTATAGCCTAGAAAACCCTACTGGGCAGTTCTACTCTATCACATGGGGTTGCTATAAGTCAAAAATAGACTCAATGGCACCTAACAACAACAACAACAGGTCATATTTTTAATAAAAATAGTAATAATGGCAAATTAGTTATTATTCTTAACTCATGCCAAGAACTGTGCTATCTGTGGTAGGCAGAATAGCCTCCCAAAGATGTTCTCCTTCCAATCCCTGGAACCTGTGAATATGTGCAGATGCAACTAAGCTTATGAACCTTAAGATAGGGAAACTACCATGAATGATCACGGTGGGCCAAATCTAATGAATTCTTGAAAACAGAGAACCTTCTCCCCCTGAAGGCAGGAAAGATGAGGCAGAAAGGGAGATCAGAGAGATTTTAACCATAAGAATCTTAGAATCTAAGATTACTGCTAAGTTTGTGGTAATTGTTATGGCAGCAATAGAAAGCTATACAGATATTGGTGTCAGGAGTTGGGTGCTGGTGTAAAAAATACCGAAAAATGTGAATTTGGCTTTGGAATCAAGTGGTGGGTGGTGGCTGAAAATATTTGTGGAAGATGATAGAAAAAGCCTAGCTTGCCATGAACAGTTTGTTAGCAGAAATATGGACATTCAAGGCCCTAACAGTGAAGGTTCAGAAGGAAATTAGAAATACTGGAAACTGGAGGAAAGGAAATCCTTGTTATATATTGACAGGAACTTTAGTGAAATTGTGTCCTGCAGTTATGTGCAAAGCAGGTATGTAGATGAGTAGACTTCCAAGCAAAGTGTTGAAGGTGTGGCCTGGTTTCTTCTTGCTGCTTACAGTAAAATGCAAAAGGAAAGAGATAAATTGAGGGAAGAACTGTTATACAAAAAGGAACCAGGACTTGATGATTTGTGACATTCTCAGCTTATCCCCATGGAAAAAGTCATTAAAATCAAGAGATTCAGTGTCAAGAAAAGTACACTCTGGAGAAAAAATTGAGTTTGTAATTCTATAATCCTTTGCTGAAACCTTGGAATGACCAAAATTTCAGAGTATTCAGTTACAAGGAACTAAAGGTGTGACTCAGAGATTCCCTCAGTCAGACCAGAGGCCTCTAGGAAACTTGAAGACTTTGCCCTGCAGTCATCTCAGCAGAACCCAATATAAAGAATGGATTATCTAAAAAAAATTTGTGGACCTTGCTTCTGTATATTGGAGTGATTGCCGGTTACATGCGTGGAAGATTTAAAAAGTTCTTGATTCTTTAACTGGAAACATTGAGTGGACTGAAAGAGACAGAGAATGCATGAAATGAAGGAAGGCTGTCAAACCTCCCATATTCTATTGACAAGAAGCAGCTGATAAAACCTTAGCTGCAAACACCTGCTACCTTTCATAAATAAAGAACGATAATTCAGATGGAAGAGCCACCAGCTCAGAGGTTGGATCAAGAGTCACAGAAGATTATTCCCAGGCTTCAAAACCTAATGGATTTTGAAATTGCTTTGGACTGATGACTCCTTTTTGCCTTCAATTATCTGTTATTGAACTGGAATGACTATACCTGTTACTCCAGGCCTGTTACACCATTGCATGTTGGGAGCAGAAAACTTGTCCCTTTAGTATTATACTTTCACAGATAGAGGGAAAATGTACTGTAGGATGGATTTATACCCAGAGTCCCATCCGTAACTAATTTAGATGATAAGATTTTGGACTTTTGAGCTGATGAGATTTAGATAAGATTTTGGGCTTTGAGTTGACGCAGTAACGGAGTAAGATCTTTGGGACCTTGGGATGGGAAGAATGTATTTTGCATGTGGGATGGACATGAATCTTAGCGGGTGAGAAGGCAGATTGTGGTAGGCAGAATGCCTCCACAAAGACGTCTTCATCCTAATCTCTGGAACCTGCGAATATCTTACGTTATGTGAAAAAAAGCACTGGGCAGATGTAACTAAAATTATAGACCTTAAAATAAGGAGATTATCCTAGATTATCAAAGGCATGCAAAACCTAATCACACAAATCCTTAAAAGGAGAGAAACTTCTCTGGATGTAGGCAGGAAAGATGAGGTAGAAGGGCAGATCAGAGATATTCTAAGTATAAGGAAGACACAACTCCCCATTGCTGACTCTGAAGATAGAGGGGAACATGAGCCAGGGATTGTGGGTGGTCTTTGAAGATTAGAATGATCCCCAGTCAACAGCTAGCAAGGGAACAGGAGAGATCTCAATCCTATATCCACATGGGAATTCTCCCAACAACCTGAATGTGCTCTCCTCAGAGCCTAGATTTCAGCCTTGTGAGACCTAGAGCAGAGAAACCAGTTGAGCCTACCCAGATTTCTGACCTAAAGAACTGTGAGATAATAAATTTGTGTTGTTTGAAAGCCACTAAATTTGTGGTAATTTCTTATGGCAGAAATAAAACACTCATTCAGTACCTTGTCTTTATTATCCTACTTAATCGTATCAACAAGTATGTAAGATAAGTTTTATTGTTAGTTTCCCTTCGCTGATGAGGAAATGAGACATAGGATGTTTCTGTTGTATGCTTGTCCAGTGATTCATAGCAAGGAAACTGTGTAACTGGAATTTTAATCCAGGCAGTCTGAACCCAGAGTCCATGATCTTTATCACTGAACTCCCCCTCTATTAACTCTACAAGGCTGCTACATCCTTTTCATAATTATCTGCTATCAGATTCAGTTGCTTACACCAAAGAAAAGGTTTCATTGGAGCTTCCAGACTAAGATGGACTAGATTCAGGAGGTCCTACCCAAGAGGAGAACCAGGACTGTCATGGCAGAAGTCTTCACAGTTTCTGAGCAGATATGGAAATTGTTACTGTTATTGATTTTTTGAAGAAATACATATAATTTGCCTGTGGAATACCCACATTCTGGATTTAATGGATTTTCTTCCTTGTGTTATTTAGCTTGTTCTCCTATCCTGCATTTTATCTTGAGAAAAGATGAGTCTTAAAACATACTTCACGAGTGGAGTTTTGCACTTCATGCTGCATTTCAGTAGGAGAAATATGATATTTAGTTATCCCATTTTTTTTTTTTTTTTTTTTTTGATGACAAGGTTGATCAGTGGGTTCAGGTGATGACAGTCTTATCCCTTCTTTGTAAAGTTCTCCATCCTTCTTTTACTTAAAAATTTTTACCATCCACTGATGACCATTGTCTGAAGCAGTTTTTCAACTGAAGCTTCACAGTAGTAATTTTATAATATTATTATTCCTTCTTTGTTATCTGGTTTCTTATCCATATGGTTTATTTGATTACCCTGAAATATAGTTTATGCTAGAAGGCAGGATAAGTATTTAATTCTTTCCCTTTAGTTATCAATTTTTAGAGTGATCTCCATTGATATGCAGTGAGTTTTTTTTTCTGTCCCTTTATTGATTGTTTTAGTAAATGATTGATGGTACATTGTTATTCAAACATGTCTTTTTATACATTCAATGTGTCTTAATCAATTTCAGTTATTATTTTTTAGATAAAAATATCATATCCTTGGCCTGTAGTCTTTGGCTGTGCCCTCTTGATGACTGTATTACATTTTAATGGCTTCCTTATTTTCTGGCACACACACACACACACACACACACACACACACACACACAAAGATCCCAGATTTATCAGGTACACTTATGCCCTAGACTGGAAGCAGCCATTTTCCTAAGAAATCCTGGATCTTTTAATAGTACAGGTATCCCCTGCTTTTTGAAATTTCGCTTTATGCCAATTCACTTCTATGAAACACCTACATTAATACCTGTTTCCACTAACACCAAAAGAAATCCAAAGAGGATTTTTGCTTTTACAAAAAAAAGGTGAAAAGCAGAAATAGCATTCAGTGTTTGTTTTGCAGTGAGCCATTAAAGAGGCAGTGGTACCCTGAGCAGTGACAGTGGCTTTGCCAACCTCCTTCCCCAGGAACTACACTCAGCATCAAGCCACCATAGCTTTTAACTGTGTCTGTGAGCATCTGTGCTTTATCGCCATTCATTTTGTGCATCTGTTAGCAAGGTGTGTCCTAAGGTATCAGAAAAGCCTAAGAGAACTCAAAAGGGTTTTATGTGTTATTTGGTATGATTTGGTAGATATTTTTTGGATCTGAAATGCTCAAAAATTTTTCTCGTATAAATTAATGATAATTGCTTCTTTGTTTTATGCCATTTCAGCTTACAAGAGGTTTCATAGGAATGCTCTACTTTCAGATAGGGAGGGAAACCTTATTTGGAAACCAAAATCAGGGAGCCGTAGGTGAACATTACTATTTTATTATTACTTCTAGTCCTTTTCCATGGACAGAGCCTTTTTAAATAGGGGAAAAAAGTAACAACTTCATATATATTTCAAAATCAAATTTAAAATTGCAAAAATTTTTACTTCTTTAATTTTATATTTTGTCACTTTGCTCTTATGATGAAATATAGCTTCCTGACAATATCAGCATCATACTTATTTTGTATCCTTCAAATATACATATCATAATTTCAAAAAACAACATCAATGCTATTACTAACAATAATACTGAATGAAGTGTCTCTCACTGAGGCAGCTCAGCCAAAATCCCATAATCTAAGATCAGTTGAAAAAATTATTTTCTGTAGTGGTTATATCACCAACTTGGTATACAATTAGGCTCATTTGTTTCAGTTTTATTTTTAATTTAAGGGTTTCCATTTAATTTTTCTGTTTTTACTTTATAAAACAAATAATTCAGAAGTAAATATTACATAACACATTCAAATGGTATCACTTTCATCCCTGGAACCTCCATCATGTTTGTTTTTTCCCTCCCTCTGTAGGTAATCACTTTTATTAGTTTTATTTTGTCCTTCAGTTGTTTCTTTTTTAAAGATTGAACAATTTATATATATACTTGGTATTTAAAAGCTAGCATACCTTAAAGACTGCTTTGCATTTTGTTTTTTTTTACTTGACAATGTATCCTAGCTATTACTCCATAGCAGTAGATAGAGATCTTCCTTGTTCTTTTTTTTCAGCTGAATAGTACTCCATTGTGTGGATATGCAATAGTATATTCAACTGGTCCTCTACTGATGGACATTTGGTATTTTCCAATCTTCTGCTATGATAAATGATGTCACAATGGATAATCTTAACACAGATGTACACATGCAAATATCTTGAGCCTTTCTTCCAGGCTTACCCAAGGTGACATAAATGAGGATATATATCCAGGTGACTACATAGGTAAAGGAAATTCTGAAAACATTTTGGAAACTACTAAATAAAGACTCTTGAGGTAACAGTAATTCCTTGGTAACCTAAAATGTCATTACTGTCTCTGTATTTCATCTAAGAATACAGTTGCCACCATCTTGAATGTTATGGGTGTTTCCCCAGTTACTAAGTATAGTTAGACCAGATATTTTTTTTCTTTGAGTGTCAAAGTGTTTATTTTATTTTATTATTGTTGTGCTTTAAGTGAAAGTTTACAATTCAAGTTAGTCTCTCATACAAAAATTTATACATACATTGTTTTGTGATCCTACTTGGTCTCCCTATACTGTGACAGCACACTCTTCCTTTCCACCCCAGATTTCCCATGTCCATTCAACCAGGTCCTGACCCTCTCTGCCTTCTCTCCTCACCTCTGGATGAGAGCTGCTCATTTAGTCTCATGTATCCACTTGAGCTAAGAAGCACACTCTTCATGAGTATCATTTTATGTCCCATAGTCCAGTCTAATCTTTGTCTGAAGAGTTGGCCTCAGGAATGGTTTTAGTTTTGGGCTAACAGAGAGCATGGGGGCCACGTCTTCAGGGTAACTCCAGTCTCAATTAAACCATTAAGTCTGGTCTTTTTACTAGAATTTGAGTTCTGACCCCACTTTTCTCCTGTTCCATCAGGGACTCTCTGTTGTGTCCCCTGTCAGGGCAGTCAGTGTGGTAGCCAGGCACCATCTAGTTCTTCTGGTCTCAGGCTGATGAAGTCTCTGGTTTATGTGGCCCTTTCTGTCTCTTGGGCTAATACTTTCATTGTGTCCATGGTGTCCTTCAAGCTCCCTAGACCAGATATTTTTAACAACTACAAAATTATCCCCTACTGGCTCCCTAACCTATAAGGTAAGGAGTATAAAATAGGAAAGATCACATAGAAGCTATTGAAACTTATGCTCTGCATGTCTATATTGACTTATTTATGGGCAATATTTATGGGTAAAATATTGAACGATGCAGGAAGCATCAAAACAAGATGGAAGGAATACACAGTTACTATACCAAAAAGAAATCAACCATTTCAGCAGGTAGCATATGATCAAGAACTGATGGTATTGAAGGAAGAAGTCCAAGCTGCACTGAGGGCATTGGTGAAAAACAAGTCTCCAGGAATTGATGGAATACCAGTCGAGATGTTTCAACAAACTGATGGAATACTGGAAGTGCTCATTTGTCTATGCTAAGAAATTTAGAAGATAGCTACCTGGCCAACCAACTGGAAGAGATCCATATTTGTGCTCATTCCAAAGAAAGGTGATCCAACAGAATGCAGAAATTATCAAATAATATTATTAATATCACACACAAGTAAAATTTTGCTGAAGATAGTCCAAAAATGGTTGCAGCAGAACATCAACAGGAAACTGCCAGAAATTCAAACCAGATTCAGAAGAGGACATGGAAGGAGGGATATCATTGCTGATGTCAGATGGATCCTGGCTGAAAGCAGAGAATACCAGAAAGATGATTACCTGTTTTTTATCGTCTATGCAAAGGCATTTGACTGTGTGGATCATAACAAATTATGGGTAACATTGTGAAGAATGGGAATTCCAGAACACTTAATTATGCTCATGCAGAACCTGTACATAGACCAAGAAGTAGTGGTTCAAACAGAACAAGGGAATACTGCATGATTTAAAATCAGGAAGGATATGTGTCAGGATTGTGTCCTTTCATGCTTATTCAATCTTTATGGTGAGTAAATAATCCAAGAAGCTGGACTATATAAAGAACAGGGCATCAGGAGTGGAGGAAGACTCATTAACAACCTTTGATATGCAAATGATACAACCTTGCTTGCTGAAAGTAAAGAGGACTTGAAGCACTAACTGATGAAGATCAAAGACTACAGCCTTCAATATGGATTGCACCTCAACATAAAGAAAACAAAAATCCTCACCACTGGACCAATAAGCAACATTATGACAAACGGAGAAAATATTGAAGATGTCAAGGATTTCATTTTACTTGGATCCACTATCAACACCCATGGAAATAGCAGTCAAGTAATCAAAGGATGTATTGCATAGAGCAAATCTGCTGCTGAAGACCTCGTTAAAGTGTTGGAAACAAAGGTGTCACTCTGAGGACTGTCTTAGTCATCTAGTGCTGCTCTAACAGAAATACCACAAGTGGATGGCTTTTAACAAAGAGAAATTTATTCTCTCATAGTCTAGTAGGCTACAAGTCCGAATTCAAGGCATCAGCTCCAGAGGAAGGCTTTCTCTCTCTGCCAGCTCTGAAGGAAAGTCCTCGTGATGCATCAGTCTTCCCTTTCTCTGGGAACATCTCAGTGCAGGAACTTCAGGTCCAAAGAATGTGCTCTGTCTGCTCCTGGACTGCTTTCTTGGTGGTATGAGGTCCCCCATTCTCTGCTTGCTTCCCTTTCCTTTTATCTCTTTTAAGATAAAAAGTGGTGCAGGCCACACCCTAGGGAAACTCCATTTACATTGGATCAGGGATGTGACCTTAGTAAGGGTGTTATACAATCCCACCTTAATCCTCTTTAACATAAAATTACAATCACAAAATGGAGGATAACCACACAATACTGGGAACCATGGCCCAGCCAAATTGATACACACATTTCTGGGGAGGACACAATTCAATCCATGACAAGGACTAAGGTGTGCCTGACCCAAGCTATGGTATTTTTAATCACATCATATGCATGTGAAAGCTGGACAATGAATAAGAAAGACCAAAGAAAAACTGATGCATTTGAATTATAGTGCTGATAAAGAATACTGAATATATCATGGACTGCCAAAGGAATGAACAAATCTGTCTTGAAAGAAGTACAGCCAGAATGCTCCTTAGAAGCGAGGATGGTGAGACTTCATCTCAAGTATTTTGGACATGTTATCAGGAAGGACTAGTTGGTGGAGAAGGACATCATGCTTGGTAATGTAGAGCGTTAGCAAAAAAGAGGGAGACCTTTGGTGAGATGGATTGACACAGTGGCTGCAACAGTGGGCTCAAATAGCAACAATTGTGAGGATGGCGCAGGACCAGGAAGGGTTTTGTTCTGTTGTACGTAGGGTCGCTATGAGTCGGAACTGACTCCAGGGCACCTAACAACACTGAATTATTGTACAGTAAAATACTAATTTATTTTTAATTTTCTCTTCTTTTGATTATCCTAATATTAAACATATTTACATGTATAAACCCATCTCGTACGCACATGAGAAAATGATCTAGAAGTTAGCTGTGAATCTCTTTTCATATCCCAGGAGAATTCTCTGAGGGTCTATATGACCTGTATGTTCCCAAGAGAAAATTCCGGCTTCCTTCACAGGTTTCAAATTCCCTTCTCCTACTCTGCTTCTCTTTAGTTCCCAGAAGACTAGCAAGAAAGCTCATCTAGAAGTTTAGGTTGATTGCTTCAATTCACAATTTGCAAAGGTCACACAGAAAATCCTCTGTGACTCTTTAAAAGTTCAAGTTTCTCAGTAAATGTCTAAAATTCTGCTTCAGGCTGTAACTCCAGGGAACACAGAGTATTGAGCCAGTCCCCTGAGCTCCTTAGTTCAGCCTAAGCCAACTGCTCTTTTGATTGGCTAGTCATTGGAATCCTTTGTTCAGATGATGCTGTAATAAAAATATTTAAAGTCATAGAGGAGATTGTGAGGACCAGGGATTGTGTGTTCACCTATAGACTCAGATCAAGCTTGAGACAGTATGACAGAAATTTCTCCAAAGTGACCTATCGAGAACTTGAAAATTTCAAGATATTTCTTCTGTCTTTCCTTCAAAGTAATAATGGGGTAAGAGCACAAACAAGACTCTGTAGACTTTCTCTGCAGGTAAAGTGCTTTTTAGAGCCTGGGCTAATGTATCTTTTTTCCTCACATCCAGCCTCCCAGAGAGAAAATTAGGTCTGTTCTCAGAGTTGGGAAGTTGTGGTACAGTCTCTTTTAATAAAAATCACCTGATTCCTGATGTATTCACCTGTTGATCTAAAGCTCCAGGATACTGTCTTCACTAAGAAGCATGATAAAGTCCTCCCGAGTTCTCTGATGACTTTGTCCCCTCCTAACATGCTCCTTGAGGTACTTTCTTTTTCCCTTCACTCCCTTACTCTCTCCTTGGCTTTCTAAAGATTTAGTTTCCTTCTGAAGCCTCTCATTTATTCCCCAGGCTTTGAGACAGATCTTCTGCAAAACAGTCTTGTGTTATCTCTTCCCTAACATGCTGTATTCTGCTCCTCCAAAACACTTCTCTTCCTCTCCTTGGGAAGACTTAGCAATTACAATAGATCAGAAATCTTGTTTCCAGCTCTATATGTGTATGCTATATAAATCCAGTTCTTCAAAATTTGTAAGAAATACATTATCTCCCCCAACTTTACTCAATTTACAGAAGGGGAAATTTTAGTGTTACAAAAGTCAAACAGCTAGTAAATGATGTGATTTGGATATATCACACATATATGTGTCTCTAAATTGTTGGCTACATTCTGCTACACTTCTTGAGCCTCAAGTATAAATTCTGTACTTTATCTTGGAGAAGCTGAGTCCATCATCTGATAGCAGCACAGATGGAAGTACAGTAGGCTGAGGACATTAGGGGCAGATTTCCCACTCTTCATGTCAAATATCGTTCCTCATCAACTATACCTCATAAATTTCAAAGAGTTGCTTTATCTGCAGTAAAAATCATCTTCAGGTAGCTTAGTCCTGAGGCATATAGAGCAAGATCAAGGTATAATCTGGGAAAAATTATAAAATAGGCGATGCTCATGGCCAGTGCCCTCATATCTCTGGCTTTAGTATTTCTTTTTCTTCATATAAGGTGCCTCTTCATAAAACCAGGGCTTTAAACTCCCTTGTGATCAGGCTTATCTCCTCAAATCAATAAAACTCTGGATCACTTTCTCCTTCTGCTTCCCACTCATTCATACAATTATTCATGTTCTTTGATAATACTTTCTGATCAACATTATGAAACAAAGTCATATTTCATTCTGTCATGAAGGGTCTTTAGCTGCTTTTCCTTTGGACAGAATCCAATTAACCAGCTCCATCTAATGATGTAAATATCTGGAAGAAAACTATTGCATTAAGCTTCCCGGAAGTGTCGACATTTTATGTTTAGAAACAACAGAAGAAAGAAATCATTCATGGTGACACTTTAGGCATCAGTCATGGTAAAAAGGTATGTTTTTACTTATTTTACTTATTTACATTGAGGGAATCCTTTTGGCACCCTAAAAATACCCTAAAAAGAAATCCAATTTTCCACTTCTATGGAAGTCAAATCCCTGGCCAGCTACTTTTTCCTAACATTGTATTTTATGTGTACAGATACACTATGCAAGCTTACTTCATCTTTCTCTTTGTTGCAAGGATACAATTCCTTCCACAAGTCATAGAAACTTTTGGAGTTAATAAGTAGGAATATATTTGGAGGTGGGAGGTAGCAAAGAGGTTTTTCTTTGTACTGTCCTGAAATCATGTGACAGAGGCACCACAGCCCCTTCTACACCCCTTAATAATGTGGACCTTCTGCCTGACGTAAAGGATTTCACAGTTTAATCCCCTCCCTGCTACTTATCCTCTGGAGAAAATGTGGTGTTCTGAGTTCCAGGAGCCCAAGTAGACAGTGTGGTCTGATCTAAATCAAAGAGTGAAATGGGAAAATTTTAGCCATTATTTTCATAATCCATTCCTTAAATAATTGGAAATAAATATGCAGACATTTGAAAAAATAATATATGCAATTCATTATTTCTTATTGCTAGCATATAATTCACTACAGTATTAATTTTAAATAGATCTCTTCCCAATTCTGCTCACATATAGGGTTCTCAACACTATTTGCACAAGCTGAATAATTTTCCCTGTATATGAATACTTTGTCACAGGATCTGACAGCATTGTTGCCACAACCTGGTGCTACTGGTTATTCAGACAGATAACTGGACTTAGTCACCCTAATGCTTAGTTAACAGTCAGAGAAGAGAAACTCTAGTTTCCTTTTATCAACTGAACATATTTGTCTTGAGTCAGAATCAGGAAGGCCAGGATAGACTAGACTTGGACAAATTTTAGAATAGTTACATTAGTCTAGGGCTGAGGCTACAGGTCGCGGGTTTCAGAACAAAGTAAGAAAACATGGGTGAGTTTTGGAGTGAGAACGTAGCTCAGTTGGCATGTGGACTTCCAAAGCTGGCTGAGATGTTGACGGGAGCTTAGTCTGATTATAAAACTATTAGAAGGGGTTTAAGCTGGGCATGGGATAGGTGTCCAGATATTACCCCGTTGCAGATATTATCCTGAAACAGCTTTTATGGCCAAATGTAGGTAGGTGTTTCTTGTGACAATATACTTGAATTATCACACGACTGTCTAACTTGGATTAATCTTTTTTCACTTAATTTCATTTATATTTTAAAACTAGTAAATCTTCATTTAAGGAAATGGAATAAAGTTGAAAAAAAAAAAAAACTCACTACCCTAACTCAAAGCTCTAGGTCTTTTGTCCTGCAGTATACCAGTGTCTGAATCTTCTACCCTACCTTAGCCTTCTACTCCCACAATATCACCCATCACTTTGTGATCCTCAGAACTTATAGCACACCTACGATATCTGAATTTCAAGCATCCCCGTATCAAACCACTATCTCCTAAATTTATGACTTGCTTGCCTTGCCTTCTACAGATGCAATTCTTCAAACCCAAACCAACGACTTTGCCACTTATTCCCTATCTTCTGCGTGTCCTAATTTAATTACTTGCACATCTATGTTTCTGCAGTTCATTCACTCTGCAAGCATGCTTTACTTGTTGATTTCTTTTTTTCTTTGTCAGTCCATGTGCCTGGCAAAAACTCAACCCAGTTAAAATCAAATATCTGTCTGCCTCACACATGTGCTTAAGCATTTAAATGTTACTGAAGATAATCACCTACTTGTTTGAACTAGTCTCAAAATCTCAAACGAGCAAACACTTAATTCTACTGCATTTTTTTGTGTAAATTAAGCTTCTGCTTGCTGTATTCAGTTTTGTCTCCTTGAATCATCAAAATCTCTCCACCATGACCTCACTGAAAGCACACACTATATACACAGAGATATGTTCTTGTTTTTAGTTGCCATTGAGTTGATTCTGACTCCTGGTGACCCAATGTGTGCAGAGTAGAACTGTTCCATATGGTTTTTTTGGCTGTGATCTTTAGGAAAGCAGATTGCCAGGCCTTTCTTACATGAAGCCACTGGGTGGGTTCAAACAGCCAACCTATTGGTTAGCAGCAAATCTTACACTGTTTGTTCTACCCAGGTATGTTACACAGAGAGACCGAGACAGAGATAGAGCTATATGTGGAGAGAGAAAGAGACTCTGTTCATGATCTCACTTCACACTTCATCAAAAACTTTGCAGCAATTGGTTGGAAAATCTTGCATATTCCAACCATAAAATCTGTGGGGCTGTCTCTGTCCCCACTCTCTTTATCTTCCACCCTATTTACAATAGATAAAGAGCCCTTCCTCTTCTCTAAGGACAATATTTCACTTGTGCTCTCTATCCCACTCATTTTCTGTCCCTTAAGCACTTCACTTTTGCTATTAGATCCTTTCTCTGCTGCATCAACAACTCTCTCTCTATTCTCATTAAGCATGCAAAATGTTCTTGAATTAATATCCGTCTTAAAAATAAAAGACAGAAACTCCTAAAGGCATAACAGGATGATCCACAAAATTGCATACAGGGTTGATAGAGGGGTGGTGGACTGTCATCCAAGATTATCGGTGTTATCATGATGATTATGAAGTTAGCTTAGAAATATCTGAACATGGTTTTCAGCGTAGCCATGAAATAATATACATGGGCAAGAGGGCTAAGGCACTGGGGTAAACAGGGAGGCAGAAACGGAGTTTTGAGGTCTTCTTTTTCTTGGATTCCTAGGATAAAATTTCTTTTTATCACTATGGGAAACCACAGCGTATTCAGTGAGTTCATCCTCCTGCGGCTGTCTTCGGACACTCAGACCCAGGCTCTTCTCTTCGTACTGTTCCTGGTGATTTATCTCCTGACCCTGATGGGAAACCTGGTGATGCTGATGGTGATCAGGGCTGATTCCCACCTCCACACACCCATGTACTTCTTTCTGGAACAACTGTCCTTCTTGGACCTCTGTCACTCCTCTGTCACAGTACCCAAGATGCTGGAGAATCTACTTTCTGAAAACAAAACCATCTTTGTACAAGGCTGCCTGGCTCAGGCCTTCTTTGTGTTTGCCACAGGGGGCACTGAGGCCTGTCTGTTGGCAGTGATGGCCTATGACCGCTATGTGGCCATCAGCTCCCCTCTGCTCTATGGCCAGGTGATGAGTAACCAGGTGTGTGTCAGGCTGGTAGGGAGTTCCTGGGGCCTGGCCTTTGTTGATGCTCTTATCAATATCCTTCTGGCTGTCAATTTAGACTTCTGTGAAAGCCAAACTATCCCCCATTTCAGCTGTGAGCTGTCTTCTCTCTTCCCTCTATCTTGCTCTGATACCTCCATCAACTTCATACTCCTGCTCTGCTCCTCTGTCTTGCATTTCTTTGGAAGCTTCGTCTTGATTTTCTTCTCTTACACTCGTATTGTCTCCACCATTGTGAACATCAGCTCCACCTCCAGCAGAAGCAAGGCCTTCTCTACCTGTTCCTCCCACCTCACTACTGTGATCTTGTTCTATGGTTCAGGCTTCCTCAGCTATCTCTTGCCAACCTCAGGTTCCCCCCTAGAGATGATCTTCCCTTTACAGTACAGTGTGGTCACTCCCATGCTGAATCCCCTTATCTACAGCCTCCAGAACAAGAAGGTGAAGGCAGCTGTGAGAAGAATGTTCAGAAAATATGTAAACTCTTTCACATAGTGGACCAGAGAAGCAGGGCCAAAGGGAAGTTAAATTGTTCTGCCACAAGATATCTGGTAACTGGAAATTAAGGAGAATTTCCTGACTGTCCATCATACCAGCTGTCATCATCTTAATACATGGGTAAGAAGAGAGCAGTATGCTCTATTCTTAGAATGATTCACTTTTATCCTTATTCAGAGGAAGAGAAATGGGTCAGATAACATTTTCCAAGGTATTGTTTACCAAAAATCTTAAATATTTAGGTTGTAGAGGACATCTGTTATTTTTGCCTGCCCAGTATGTTTTCAAAATTCCTCCAGTAACTCCACATGTCATTATAATACTTTACTTCGTTTTTCTAGCCACCCATTGAAATCTTCTATTCAGCTCTTTTACTTCATCATTTCTTCCTTTCACTTTAGCTACTTGACATTCAAGAGCAAGTTTCAGAATCTCTTCTGACATCCATTAAGTAAAGTATTATAATGACATATGCAAAGACCTGGAGTTAGAGAACCAAAAGGAAAGGACACGCTCAACATTTCTTAAGCTGAGAGAACTGAAGAAAAAATTTAAGCCTCAAGTTGCAATAGTGAAGGATTCTATGGGGAAAATATTAAACAACACAGGAAGCATCAAAAGAAGATGGAAGGAATACACAGAGTCACTATACGAAAAAGAATTGGTCGACATTCAATCATTTCAGGAGGTAGCATATGATAAGGAACCAATGGTACTGAAGGAAGAAGTCCCAGCTGCACTGAAGGCATTGGTGAAAAACAAGTCGCCAGGAATTGACGGAATACCGTTTGAGATTTTTCAACAAACGGATGCAACGTTGGAAGTGCTCACTCTTCTGTGCCAAGAAATTTGGAAGACAGCTACCTGGCCAACCAACTGGAAGAGATCCATATTTGTGCCGATTCCCAAGAGAGGTGATCCAACCGAATGTGGAAATTATCAAACAATATCATTAACATCACACACGTGTAAAATTTCGCTGAAGTATAGACAAGCAACTGCCAGAAATTCAAGCCGAGTTCAGAAGAGAGCATGGAACAAGGGATATCATTGCTGATGTCAGATGGATCCTGGATGAAAGCAGAGAATACCAGAAACATGTTTTCCTGTGTTTTATTGACTATGCAAAGGCATTCGACTGTGTGGATCATAACAGATTATGGGTAACGTTGCAAAGAATGGGAATTCCAGAGCACTTAATTGTGCTCATGAGGAACCTGTACATAGATCAAGAGGCAGTCGTTTGAACAGAACAAGGGGATACTGTGAGGTTTAAATTCAGGAAAGGTGTGTGTCAAGGTTGTATCATTTTACCATACTTATTCAATCTGTATGCTGCGCAAATAATCCAAGAAGCTGGACTATATGAAGAAGAATGGGACATCAGGATTGGAGGAAGACTCATTAACAACCTGTGATATGCAGATGAAACAACCTTGCTTGCTGAAAGCAAAGAGGACTTGAAGCACTAACTGATGAAGATCAAAGACCACAGCCTTCAGTATGGATTACACATCAACATAAAGAAAACAGAAATCCTCACCACTGGACCAATAATCAACATCATGATAAATGGAGAAAAGATTAAAGTTGTCAAGGATTTCATTTTACTTGGATCCACAGTCAACACCTATGGAAGCAGCAGTCAAGAAATCAAATGAAGCATTGCATTGGGCAAATCTGCTGCAAAAGGCCTCTTTAAAGCATTAAAAAGCAAAGATGTCAACTTGAAGATTAAGATGTGCCTGACCCAAGCCATGCATAGGAAAGCTGGACAATGAATAAGGAAGACCAAAGAAGAATCAATGCCTTTGAACTGTGGGGTTGGCAAAGAATATTGAATGTACCATGGACTGCCGAAAGAACAAATCTATTCTGGAAGAAATACAACCAGAATGCTCATTAGAAGCAAGGACTACGTCTCATGTACTTTGGACATGTTATAAGGAGGAATCAGTCCCTGGAGACGGACATCAATGCTTGATAAAGTAGAAGGTCAGCCAAAATGCAGAAGACCCTCAACAACATGGATTGACACGTGGCTGCAACAATGGTCTCAAGCATACCAACGATTGTGAGGATGGCATAGGACCGGGCAGTGTTTCGTTTTATTGTACACAGGGTCACTATGAGTTGGAATCAACTCGATGACACCTAACAACAACAACCAGTAACTGCAAACCACTGTTGCTTAGGGAAACTAACCCTTCCCCACTCTATGTGACCCAGTGGGACTCTGAACTGTGATGTTAAGCCTCCCCTTACCATGAGGAGACAGTGTGAGCCACAAAGGTAGTCATTCTACCCCTGCTTCCTAACAAGAGACTGCTCATGTGGCCCTGCTACTGTAATTGCTACTAAAAAGTGAGTTATAGCCTATAGGTCCCCAGTAAAATGTATAGGTTTTTTCATTGATTAACACACTCAAAGGTGCAAAAGAGAGCAAGTCTTCCACTTATAACTCTGATGGAAACCATGGGACACCGTGGCATTCAATGGTAAAACTTACCTGCACTCACCTGAAATCATGCATCCACTGAAAATTAAGTTATGATGAAGAAGCTACTGTTTTCATCCAGTATGATGAAGATAACAAGATTAAGACTCAAGGATTGTTTTAAGCAAAACAACAATTTCAAATCTGGAAATTCTGCCCTTACTGCTGATGACTCAGAGATGACCTAAAGCTAAACTCAGAGACTGATTAGATTTCTATTTAAAAAATCTGGAGATTATTTGTGGAAAAGGATTTTGAGTATATTTGACAAGGCTGTGAACTTTACTTTTTAAAATAATTTTTGAACACATAAAGACACATATAATTTTAGGAGAAGGCATGAATAGGAACATACCATGAATGTTCTTCGTGGTGGTATAGTCTTATTTTTTTTCCTTTCTTTTTTATTTAGCTCTTCTTTCTCCGTTGCCATCCTCCCTTCAGTCATATCACTCCCCTCACCAGGAACCCATGTTAACTGAATATACTTTTTTATAATGCTCTTCATGCTCATATAAATGCGTACAAATGTTCATAAACATGTATACAGTTATTCATACTACCTTTTACACATACATGACTATTTTGTTATTTTTTAGCCCTCTAAATAAATACTTTTTTTTTTTAATCTTCTTCTCACTCAACAATACCGCAGGCATATTAACCTAAATCTAATGGTTTATCTCTAATTTATTCTTTTGAAATTTTGTTTAATATTTCATGGTAAGGATGTGTCGTATCTGTACAACTTTCCCTTATATGGGAATTACTTTTATTTGCAGTTTTCTGACACAATGAATAACATTTCGATAAATACACTTGTCTATAAAAATTCTTAACTTTGGATGTGTTTTATTCTTTTGGGAGTGATTCTCAAGAATGGGACTTCAAAATCAAAGTGTATATGTAGTTTTAATTTGAATATATGTTCCTAGATTGCTTTCTGGAATGTTGAAACAGTTCACAATTCCTAAGTAATGAATAAGTAGTTTTCCCGTGTATGCCCCCCAGAAGTAGGTGTTACAGATTTTTTAAAACTTTTTGCCATTCTGATGTGTATAAAGTGCTGTCTCAGTTTAGCTTATTCTGCATTTGTCTAACTATTAGTGAGTTTTATTATCTTTTCAAGTACTTGTTAACCATTTGGATTTGCTTTTGTGTAAGCTTCTTCCTCCTATCTTTTGCCTATTTCTCTTTTGTATTTGTCTTTGTCTTGTCCACTTGCAAGATTTTGTTCACTAGTGGTACTTACAGTAGTCTGTACTGTTGCAAAAATTAACCCAGATCTATTATTTATCTATTAGTTTTGTGTTAGTTTGCCATACAAAAGTGGAAATCTTTATATAGTCAGTAGTGTCTGTCTTTCCCTTGATAACATGTAGATGTCCTGTTTTGATAAATTCTCTTGTTGCTGAATTGTGCATATTGTCTCTTAATTTTCCTTAATTGGTATTATTTTATCTTTTATATTTAATTATTTGAAATTTATTTCTACTTATAAGATTGATATCTAAATGTATTATTTTATGGATTTATAGCCACCTGGACAATAATATCTGTTAAATATTACTTTATTTCCCACTGCATAGAAATATTATGTCATGCATTAAATTTTATGATCTCTGTCTGAGGTTTCTATTCTGAATCAATTATCTATTTGTATATGTCTCTTACAAGAGCTCGGCTGCTAACCAAAATATTGGCGGTTCCAATCCATCAGCCACTCCTTGGAAGCCCTATGGGGCAGTTCTACTCTGTCCTATAGGGTTGCTATGAGTCAGAATCGACCCAATGGCAGTGGATTTGGGTTTTTTTAAAATTATTATTATAACTTTACAGTGATTGTTCTGAAATATCATAAGGCAAAGCTCTTCCATATACCCATCATTCATTATTTTTAAAACAGCTTAATTGAGGTATAATTTATATACCATACCATTCATTCATTTTAAGTGTAAATTCAAGACTTTTTAGTAAATTTACATTATAGCACAAAGGACAGAGGGGAAAATGGAACTATAGTATTGTATGACTCCAACACTCTGTATGAAGTTGACTCATATTATTTAAAGGTAGACTGTGATAAGTTAAAGATGTACACCACACTGCTCATGCAAAGAGGCATGAGAAAACTTTCTGGAGTGAGAGAAATGCTCTATATATTGATTGTAATGGTGGTTACATGACTGTATACATTTGTCAAAACTCAACAAACTCTACCTTTAAAATGGGTGAATTATACTGTATGTAAATTATACCTTGTGATGGTTAATGTTATGTGTCAACTTGATTAGGTTATAATTCTCAGTGGTTTGGCAAACATTGCCATACTGAAGGCTGTAATCTTTGACTTTCATCAGTTAGTGCTTCAAGTTCTCTTCGTTTTCAGCAAGCAAGGTTGTGTCATATGCATATTGCAGGTTGTTAATGAGTCTTCTTCCAATTCTAATGCTACGTTCTTTTCATATAGTCCAGCTTCTCAGATTATTTGCTCAGCATACAGATAGGCTAAGTATGGTGAAACGATGCAACCCTGACACACACCTTTCTTGATTTTAAATAATGTAGTATGCCCTTGTTCTGTTTTAACGATTGCCTTTTGGTCTATGTACAGGTTCTGCATGAGCACAATTAAGTGTTCTGGAATACCCATTCTTAGCAATGTTATCCATAATTTGTTATGATTCACACAGTCAAATTCCTTTCCATAGTCAATAAAACAGAGATAAACATCTTTCCGGTGTTCTCTGCTTTCAGCCAAGATCCATCTGACATTAGCAATGATATCACTCGTTCCACATCTCTTCTGAACCCAACCTGAATTTCTGGCAGTTCCCTGTCAATGTACTGCTGCAAACGTTTTTGAATGATCGTCAGTAAAATCATATTTGTGTGTGATATCAATGATATAGTTCAATAATTTCCACATTCTTTTGGATAACCTTTCTTGGAATGGGCACAGATATGGATCTCTTCCAGTCAGTTGGCCAGGTAGCTGTCTTCAAAATTTCTTGGCATAGTTGAGTGAGCTCTTCCAGCGTTGCATCTGTTTGTTGAAACATCTCAATTGATACTCCATCAATTCCTGGAGACTTGTTTTTCATCAGTGTCTTCTGTGCAGCTTGGAATTCTTACTTCAATACCATTGGTTCTTGATCATATGCCGCTTCCTATAATGTATGAATGTCAACCAATTCTTTGATACAGTGATTCTGTGTAGTCCTTCCATCTTTTTTTTTTTTTTTTTTTGATGCTTCCTGCATCGTTCAATCTTTTGCCCATAGAATCCTTCAATATTGCAACTTAAGGCTTGAATTATTTCTTCAGTTCTTTCAGCTTGAGAAATGTAGAACATGTTATTTCCTTTTGGTTTTCTAACTTCAGGTCTTTGCACATTTCATTATAATACTTTACTTTGTCTTCTGGAGCTGCCCTTTGAAATCTTCTGTCCATCTCATTTCTTCCGTTTGCTTAGCTACTCTATTTTCAAGAGCAAGTTTCTGAGTCTCTTCTGACATCTATTTTGGTCCTTTCTTTCCTGTCTTCTTAATGACCTTTTGCTTTCTTCATATATGTCATCCCATATCTCTTCTGGTCTTTGGTCATTAGTGTTCGATGGATAAAATCTACTCTTTAGATGGTCTCTAATTTCAGGTGGGATATACTTAATGTTGTATTTTGGCTCTTGTGGACTTGTTTTAATTTTCTTCAGCTTCATCTTGAACTTGCCTATGAATCAATTCATGGTCATTTCCACAGTCAGTTCCTGGCATTGCTCTAACTGATGATATTGAGCTTCTCCATCATCTCTTCCCACAGATGTAGCTGATTATTCAGTCAGCCAGGTCCACATGTATAGCTGCCATTTATGTTGACAAAAAAAAGGTATTTCCAATGAACAGGTTGTTGGATCCTACAAAATTCTATCTTGCCATCGCCAACGTCATTTCTATCACTAAGGCCATATTTTCCAACTACTGATCCTTCTTCTTCGTCTCCAACTTTTGCATTCTAATCACCAGTAATTATCAATGCATCTTGATTGCAAGTTTGATCAATTTTAGACTACAGAAGTTGCAAAAAATCTTTAATTTCTTCATCTTTGGCCTCAGTGATTGGTGTGTGAATTTGAATAATAGTTGTATTAACTAGTCTTCCTTGTAGGTGTATAGATAGTATCTATCATTGACAGTGTTGTACTTCAGGATAGATCCTGAAATGTTCTTTTTAATGATGAATGCAACACTATTCCTCTTCAAGTTGTCATTCTCGACATAGTACATATGATTGTCCAATTCAAAATGGCCAATAGCAGTCCACTTCAGCTCACTGATGCCTAGGATATGTATCTTCAAGTTTTCCATTTCATTTTTGACAACTTCTACTTTTCCTAGATTCATATTTCTTACATTCCACATTCCAATTATTAATCAATGTTTGAAGCTGTTTCTTCTCAGTTTGAGTCATGCACATCAGCAAATGAAGGTCCCAAAAGCTTTACTCCATCCATATCATTAAGGTCGACTCTACTATGAGGAGGCAGCTCTTTCCCAGTCATATTTTGAGTGCCTTCCAACCTGAGGGGCTCATCTTCTGGCACTATATCAGATAATATTCCACTACTATTCATAAGATTTTTACTGGACAATCTTTTAAGAAGTTGCTATAACAGAAATACCACAAGTGAATGGTTTTAACAACAAAAATTTATTCTCTCACAGTATAGTAGGCTAGAAGCCCAAATTCAGGGTGTCTGCTCCAGGGGAAGCTTTCACTCTCTGTCAGCTCTGAAGGAAGGTCTTTCTCATCAATCTTCCTCTGGACTAGGAGCTTCTCCACACAGGACCTCCAGGTCCAAAGGACACGTTCTGTTCCCTGTGGTGTTTTCTTGGTGGTATGAGGTCCTCCGTCTCTCTGCTTGCTTCTCTCTTTTATATCTCAAAAGAGATTGGCTCAAGACACAATCCAATCTTGTAGCTTGAGTCTTGATCCATTAACAAAACTGCCATGTATCCCACCTCATTAACATCATAGAGGTAAGATTTAAAACACATAGGAAAATCACATGAGATGACAAAATGGTGGACAATCACACAATACTGGGAATCATGGCCCAGCCAAATTGATACATATAATTTTGGGGGACACAATTCAATCCATGACAGAAGTAGATCACCAGGTCCTTCTTCCTTGTCTGTCTTAGTCTAGAAATTCTGATGAAACCTTTTGACCATGGGTGATGCTGCTGGTATTTGAAACACCAGTGGTATAGTTTCCAGCATCACAGCAACATGCAAGCCACCATAGTACAACAAACTGACAAATGATTTTGTCAGAATGAGTATAAGGAAGCTCATGGGTTGGTCCTACTTTCACTAAACAAACTGTTGAAAAAAAGAGAAGAGCTCAGGGCTTCAGAGTCACAGCTTAAGCACCACATACAAGACCTAAAAGTTGCCACATGCACCCTGAATGAAAGCCTTAAGAAATAAGTAGCAGACCTGATATTGCTGAAAATGAAAGCCCTAGTCTTATTGTAAGAGTGGCTGAATTACAACATCAATTGAATTCTCAGCCTTAAACAGTGTCTGAAGTTAAAGTGAGGGCATTGATTGGGAAGAAATGGGATACTAAAACTTGGAGTGGGGATATATGGCAGATAATCAGGAAACTGGGGACACTGAGCCCCTAAATTCCACTGAACCACTTTTGCCAAGAGAACCAGCCCTATTACTCCCATCCAAAGAGATTACTCTATCTTTGTCTGCTAAGTCACCCTTCTTAGCAAAACCATTATCCCTTCCACTACCAGCTGATGAGATTAACCCAGCTGTGCCTGAAGAGTCTGAGATATCACCTGAGGTATGCCTGGGGCATCGCCTGAGGCAGATGCTTTACAAGATGTTGCTGAATATTCCCAGCACCCACCCCCACTACCAATTTTTGCTTCTAGACCTATACCTAGATTTAAGTTTCATCGAGCTGAAATAGGTGAAGTACAAAATGTGACCCAGGAGGAGATATGCTACACTTCAAAAGAACTGCTTGAGTTTTCCAATATACACAAACAGTAACCTGGGGAATATGTGTGGGAATGGCTACTAAGTGTGTGGGATAATGGTGCAAGGAACATCACATTGCATCAATCTGCATTTATTGATAGAAGCCCATTAAGCACAGATTCTTCATTCAGTGTTTCAGCTCAAAAGGTTAGAAAAGGATCTAACAGTTTATTTGGTTGTTTGACTGAAACATGGAATAAGTGGTAGCCTACACTAAATCAAGATGAAGAGCCAGGCCCGTAGAAGAAAGTATACTGTAGAAGAAGGTATCCAGAGGCTTAGGGAAATTGGCATGTTAGAGTGGATTTATCAGGTTGGGCCCACAGACTCACACATGAACTGACAAGAGGACACACCTTTTTCCACAACAGTGAGGAACAAATTTGTGAAGGAAGCCCCAGCATCCTTGCAGACTGATGTGATTGCTATTTTATGTAAATCCAATTTGACAGTGGGAACTGCCCTAACTGAATTAAGACACCTAACCACAATGGGGCTGACTGGACCCTGTGGTGGTAGGGGCCAAGTGGCAGCACTTAATCGACAAAGACAAGGTGGGTGTGGTTCCTGTAATGGACAGCAGAGTCAAAGCAGTAATCAGAATAGTCTGACTTGTACGGACTTATGGCGTTGGCTACTTAGTCATGGTGCCCCTAGGAGTGAAATAGATAAGAAATATATGAAATATTTACTTTATCTGTACAAGCAAAAATATTCTAGGGCAAATGACTGGCAGTCTAATTCAAATCGCCAGAGTAGAGAGTCATGGCCCCTCAGTCAATTCCCAGACTTGAGCAAGTTTACAGGCCCACAACCCCTTGAATGAAGGGGAGGCCTGGCCCCCTTAAAGAAGGACCCCACTACACTGCCAAAAAATTAATACTGTTAATATTTCTCCCAGCCTTCCCCAAGGGGTCTATGGCCTTTTTTGAGTGTTCCCCATCAACCAGAAGCAGCTGACTTGATAGAACAATGGAATGGCCTTCTAATGACACAATTATGGTGCCAGTTAGATGGCAATACTTTGCAGGTTTGATGCAGTGTTCTCTAACCTGTTGTTGTCAAGCTGATTCTGACTGATAGCCACCCTATAGGACAGAGTAGAACTGCTCTATAGGGTTTCTAAGGAGCAGCTGGTGGATTTGAAGTGCCAACCTTTTGGTTAGCAGCCGAGCTCTTAACCACTGTGCCACCAGGGCTCCTTTGTTCTCTAAGAGGCTGTATATGCTCCAAACAGGGGTCCACTATATGGTGCTGTTTCTCCATAGCTAGGATTTCATGGGTCTAGGAATCGAAGGGTTAAAATGTGAGTAGTACCACTTACTATTACCCCTAGTGACCCACTCGAGAAATTTTTGCTTCCTGTCCCGTGACTCTGTGATCTGTGGGTCTAGAGGTCTTAGTTCCAAAAGGAAGAATGCTCTCACCTGGAGACACAACACTGACTCCACTGAACTGAAAGTTAAGAATGTCAACCAGCCACTTTGCCTCATGACTCACAATCAACAGGCGAAGAAGAGAGTTACCGTACTGGCTGATGTGATTGATAATGATTACCAATGGGAAATTGGATCGATATTACAAAATGGAGGTGAAGAAATGTATGTGTGGAATACAAGAAATCTCTTAGGGTGTCTCTTGGTACCACCACGCCCTCTGATTAAAGTCAATGGAAAACTACAGCAACCCCATGCTGACATGACTTCTAATGGACCAGACCCTTCAGGAATGAAGTTTTGGGTCACCTCACCCAGCAAAGAACCAGGACGAGCTAATGTGCTTGCTGAGGGCAAAGGGAATATGGAATGGGTGGTGGAACTAGGTAGGTCTAAATACCAGCTACAATCACATGACCAGTTGCAGAAATGAGGACCATTATTGTTGAGTATATTTCTTTTTTGTTTTATTATACATGTATGTGTGCATATTCATGAGACCTTCCAGACTAGACAGACTAGGAAAAAGGGCCTGGTGATCTACTTCTAAAAAAACTGGCCAGTGAAATCCTTATGAATAGCAGTGGAACACTGACTGATATAGTGCCAGAAGATCATCCCCTCAGGTTGTAAGTCACTCAGGATACTACTGGGGAAGAGCTGTCTCCTCAAAGTAAAGCCAACCTTAATCACATGGATGAAATCAAGCTTTTGGACCTTCATTTGCTGATGTGGCATGACTCAAAGTAAGAAGAAACAGCTGCAAATACCAAGTTTAATCAAAACGTGGAATGCACAAAATAAGAAAACTGAAAGTTGTCAAAAATTAGATGGAACACTGTCTTAGGCTGGGTTCTCTAGAGAAGCAAAATCAGTGAAGTGAATAAATATATATATATATATAGAGAGAGATTTATATCAAGGAAACAACTCACGCAATTGTAGAGGCTGGTAAGTCCCAAGTCCGTGGATCAGGACAGGGCTTCTCCTGATTCATGTAGCCACAGGGGCTGATGAACCCAAGATTTGCAGGTCGGAGAGCAGGACTCTTGCTCACAGGCTGCGAAAGTTGACGAATCCCAAGATCAGCAGGCAAGACCAAAAGGCTTCTTCTGATTCATGTAGCTGCAGGGGCTGGTGAACCCAAGATTGACAGGTAAGCTGCTAGCTCAAGTCCCAAGAACTGGAGGTCAGAAAAACAAGAGGCAGCTGCAGATCCAGAACAAACCAAAAGTTTGGCAAGGTGAGCAGGAAGGAAGTAGGCAGCAGAGGGCAGAGAGATGAAGGCTGAGGGAGCGGTGAGCTGCCACAGGCCCCGCCCCTGCTGGTACCACTCAGCAGATTCCATCATGGGAGTGATCACATATCAAATTTCAACAGGGAAGTGATCATAACATTATACAACTGCCAAAACAATGAGAATCATAGCCCAGCCAAGTTGACATACAATCTTAACCATCACAAACACATAAACAGCAATATCCTAGGCATTAATGAGCTGAAAAGACTGATATCAACCATTTTGAATCAGACAATCACGCAGTCAACAATACCAAGAATGACAAATTAAAGAGGAATGGCATCTCATTCATCACCAAAAAGCACATTTCAAGATCTATCCTGAGGTAAAATGTTGCCAGTGATAGGATAGTATCCATTCGCCTACAAGGAAGATCGGTTCATACGATTATTATTAAACTATATACACCAACCACTAACACCAAAGATGAAGAAATTGAAGATTTTCACCCACTTCTGTAGTCTAAAATTGATCAGACATGCAATCAAGATGCTTTGATAATTACTGATTATCAAAATGCAAAAGTTGGAAAACAAAGAAGAAGGATCAGTAGTTGGTGATACAAACAAAGCCAGAGATCACATGATAGAATTTTGCAAGACCAATGACTTATTCATTGGAAATACCTTTTTTCAACAACATAAACAGCAACTATGCACGTGGATCTTGTGGAATGGAATACACAAGAATCAAATTGACTACTTCTGTGGAAAGAGACAGTGGAGAAGCTCAATATCATCAGTCAGAACAAGGCCAGAAGCCGATTTCAGAACAATCTATTGCTCATATGCAAATTCAAGTTAAAGCAGAAGAAAATTAAAACAACTTGATGAGAGCCAAAGTACAACCTTGAGTATATCCCACCTTAATTTAGAGACCATCTAAAGAATAAATCTGACATACTGACCACTAATGACTGAACACCAGAGGAGTTGTGGGATGACATCCTGGACATGACATGTGAAGAAAGCAAAAGGTCATTAAGAAGACAGGAAAGAAAGGAAAGACCAAAATGGATGTCAGAAGAGACACTGAAATTTGCTCTTTTTTTTTTTGTTTAATTTTCTTTTTTTATTGTACTTCAGGTGAAGGCTTACAGAACAAATAGTTTCTCATGAAACAGAAGTACACATGTTGTTTTATAACATTGGTTAACAACCCCACAACATATCAACCCTCTAACTTCTCATCCTCTTTTTTTTTTTTTTTTTTGGTGAAAATACACATAGCCAAAGGTACACCATTTCAAAAATTTCTACATGCACAGTTCAGTGACATTGACTACCCTTCTTCCAATTGTGCTGTTATTCTCACTTAAGATGAAGGCTTACAGAACAAAATAGTTTCTCATTTAACAGTTACTAAAATGTTGCCCCATGACAATGGTTAACAATCTCACAACACATCAACAATATCCTTACTCAACCTTGGGTTCCCTATCACCAGCTTGTCCCCTTCTGCTTTCTGGCCCTTGTCACTGGACTCCTGTACCTCGTTAGTCTCATTTGGTTTTACGGGGCTGTCCACTCCCAGGCTGAACCTTGAACCTCAGAGGTAACTTCACCACTGAGCTAAAAAGGTGTCTGGGGGCCATACTCTCAGGGTTTCTCCAGTCTCCTTTAGGCCAGTAAATCTGGTCTTTTTTTGTGTGTGGGTTAGAATTATGCTCTACATCCTTCTCCATCTCTGTCCAGAACCCTCTGTTGTGATCCTGGTCAGAGCAGTCAGTGGTGGTAGCCGGGCACCATCTAGCTGTAATGGACTCAGTCTGGTGGAGGCCCTGGTAGCTGTGGACAATTAGTCCTTTGGACTAATCTTTTCCTTGTATCCTGTTCTCTTCATTCTCCCTTCCTCCAGAAGGGATGAGACCAGTGGAGTATCTTAGATGGCCGCTCACAGGCTTTTAAGATCCCAGACACTACTCACCAAGGTAGAATGTAGAACGTTGTCTTTACAAGCTGTGTCATGCCAATTGAGCTGGATGTTCCCCAAGACCATGGTCACCAGAGCCCTCTGCCCAGCAATTCAGTCCCTCAGGGAGTTTGGATGAGTCTGTGGGGCTTCCATGACCTTTCCTAGTACAAGTTGTGCTAGTTTCTCTTGTATTGTGTACTGTCTCACCCTTCACCCAAGATACCACTTATCTATTATCTATTTAGTATTTCCCCCCACACCCCTTCCATCCTTGGTAACCAACAAAGATTGTTACATTTTGTGTGTCAACTTTTTCATGGGTTTTTACAATAGAGGTCTCATACAATATTTGTCCTTTTGTGATTGACTTATTCACTCAGCATAATGTCCTCCAGTTTCATCCATGTTATGAGATGGTTCACAGATTCATTGTTGTTCTTTCTCGATGCGTAGTACTCCATTGTGTCTATGTACCATAGTTTGTTTATCCATTCATCTGTTGATGGGCACCTACGTTGTTTCCATCGTTTTGCTATTGTGAACAAGTTGTGCATATGTCTATTTGAGTGACGACTCTTATTTCTCTAGGATATATTCCTAGGAGTGGGATTGCTGGATTGAGTGGTATGTCTATTTCTAGCTTTCTGAGGAAACGCCATATCATTTTCCAAAATGGTTGTACCATTTTGCATTCCCACCAGCAGTGCGTAAGAGTTCCAATCTCCCCGCAGCCCCTCCAACATTTGTTATTTCCAGTTTTTTTGATTCGTGCCAGTAATGCCGGGGTGAGAAGTTATCTCATTGTGGTTTTAATTTGCATCTCTCGAATGGCTAGTGATCACGAGCATTTCCTCATGTGTCTGTTGGGCATTTGAATGTCTTCTTTGGTGAAGTATCTGTTCATTTCCTTTGCCCATTTTTTAATAGGATTATTTGTCTTTTTGTAGTAGAGGTGTTGGTTTTTCTTGTAGATTATGGAGATTAGACCTTTGTCTGACTTGCACTGTCCAAAAATTTTTTCCCAGTCTGTAGGTTCTCTTTTTGCTCTTTTGGTGAAGTCTTTTGAAGAGCATAGGTGTTTGATTTTTAGAAGATCCCGGTTATCTAGCTTATCTGTTGGGGTTTGTGCGTTGATGGTTATGGCTTGTATCCTGTTAATGCCATGTATTAAGGCCTGAAGTGTTGTTCCTATTTTTTCTTCTATGAACTTTATAGTTTTAGGCATTATATTCAGGTCTTTGATCCATTTTGAAGTAGTTTTTGTATACGGTGTGAGGTATGGGTCTTGTTTCATTTTTTTGCAAATGGATATCCAGTTTTGCCAGCACCATTTCTTAAAAAGACTGTCTTTTCCCCATTTGATGGACTTGAGGCCCTTGTCGAAGATCAGGTGACCGTAGATGGATGGATTTACATCTGGGTTCTCAATTCTGTTCCATTGGTCAATGTATCTGTCGTTGTACCAGTACCAGGCTGTTTTGACTACTGTAGCTGTATAGTAGGTTCTCAAGTCAGGTAGTGTGAGTCCTCCAATTTTATTCTTCTTCTTCAGTAGTGCTTTACTTATTCGGGGCTTCTTCCCTTTCCATATAAAGTTCATGATTAGTTTTTCCATCTCTTTGAAGAACGTTGTTAGTAATTGGATTGGGATTGCGTTGTATTTGTAAATCGCTTTGGGTAGACTTGTCGTTTTCAAAATGTTGAGTCTGCCTATCCATGAGCATGGTATGTTTTTCCATTTATGTAGATCGCTTTGGGTTTCTTGCAGTAGTGTTTTGTAGTTTTCTTTGTATAGGGCTTTTACATCCCTGGTCAGATTTATTCCTAAGTATTTTATCTTTTTAGGGGATATTGAAAATGGTATTGTTTTCCTGATTTCCTTTTCATCATTCTGCTTATTGGTGTATAGGAATCCAACTGATTTTTGAAAGTTTATCTTGTATCCTGCTACTCTGCTGAAAATTTCCATTAGTTCCAGTAGATTTCTCGTGGAGTCTTTAGGGTTTTCTGTGTATAGTATCATATCATATGCAAACAGGGACAGTTTAACTTCTTCAGTACCAATTTGGATGTCCTTTATTTCTTCTTCTTGCCTTATTGCTCTAGCTAGAACTTGCAGCACAATGTTAAGTAGGAGTGGTGATAAAGGGCATCCTTGTCTTGTTCCTGTTTTCAAGGGGAATGTTTTCAGCCTCTCTCCATTAAGAATGATGTTGGCCGTTTGTTTTGCATAGATGCCCTTTATTATGTTGAGAAATTTCCCTTCTATACCTATTGTATTGAGAGTTTTTATCAGGAATGGGTGTTGGACTTTGTCAAATGCCTTTTCTGAGTCAATTGAGATGATCATGTGATTCTTTTCTTTCCTTTTATTTATGTGGTGGCTTACGTTGATTGATTTTCTAATGTTGAACCATCCTTGCATACCTGGTATGAATCCTACTTGGTTGTGGTGTATTATTTTTTGATATGATGCTGAATTCTATTGGCTAGAATTTTGTTCAGAATTTTTGCATCTATATTTATGAGAGATATTCGTCTGTAATTTTTTTTTTTTTTGTGACATCTTTTCCTGGTTTTGGTATCAGCATTATGCTGGCTTCATAGAATGAATTTGGAAGTGTTGCTTCCTCTTCTATGCTCTGAAATAGCTTGAGTGGTACTGGTAGAAGCTCTTCTGTAAATGTTTTGTAGAATTCTCCAGTGAATCCATCTGGGCCAGGGCTTTTTTTGGTTGGGAGTTTTTTTATTACCTTTTCAATCTCTTCTCTTGTTATAGGTCTGTTCAGATTTTCAACATCACTTTGTCGTCGTTTGGGTAGGCTGTGTGTTTCTAGAAATTTATCCATTTCCTTTAGGTTTTCAAATTTGTTGGAGTATAGTTTTTCATAATATTCTGTTATAATCCTTTTTATTTCAGTTGGGTCTGTTGTAATGTCCCCCATTTCATTTCTTATTTGGGTTATTTGTGTCCTCTCCGGTTTTTCTTTTGTCAGTCTGGCCAGTGGTTTGTCGATTTTGTTGATTCTTTCAAAGAACCAACTTTTGGTTTTGTTGATTCTTTCTATTGTTTTTCTGTTCTCTATTTCATTTATTTCTGCTCTGACCTTTACTATTTCCTTTCTTCCAGTGGTTGTGGGCTTTTTTTGCTGTTCTCTTTCTATTTGTTTGAGTTCTATAGTTAATGTTTTGATTTTGTCCCTTTCTTCTCTTTTGATATCTGCATTTATTGCTATAAATTGTCCTCTGAGGACTGCCTTTGCTGTGTCCCAAAGGTTTTGGTATGATGTGTTTTCATTCTTATTTGATTCTAGTGATTTTTTTATTCCATCTCTGATTTCTTCTATTACCCACTGATGTGTAAGCAGGGTATTATTCAGTTTCCATTTAGTTGATTTTTTTCCCTTGCTCTTTCTAGTGTTAATTTCTACCTTGATGGCATTGTGGTCAGAGAAGATACTTTGAATTATCTCAGCCTTTTGGATATTGTTGAGGATTGCTCTGTGGCCTAAGATGTGGTCTATTCTGGAGAATGGTCCATGTGCATTGGAAAAGAATGTGTACTTTGCAGTGGTTGGATGGAGTGTTCTATATATGTCTATGAGGTCAAGTTGGCTGATTGTGCCCTTTAGGTCTTCTGTATCTTTGCTGAGTTTCTTCTTAGTTGTTCTGTCCTTTACTGAGAGTGGTGTGTTGAAGTCTCCTACTATTATTGTGGAAATGTCAGTTTCTCTTTTCAGTGTTGTTAGAGTTTGTTTTCTGTATTTTGGAGCCCTGTCATTGGGTGCGTAGATGTTTATCATGGTTATGTCTTTATGATGGATCATCCCCTTAATCATTATATAGTGTCCTTCTTTGTCTTTTATGGTAGATTTTGTTTTAAAGTCTATTTTATCTGAGATTAGAATTGCCACTCCTGCTCTTTTTTGGTAGTTGTTAGCTTGATATATTTTTTTCCAACCTTTGACTTTTAACAAATTCACATCTTTGTTTCTATGGTGTGTCTCCTGTAGACAGCATATTCTTATTTCTCATCCATTCTGTCACTCTCCTTCTGTTTATGGGTGCATTGAGTCCATTTACATACAGTGTAATTATTGATAGATGTGGGTTTGTTGTTGTCATTTTGTAGTGCTTTTTTTGTGGCGCTGACGTTTTCTTTGTTCTTCCTACTCTCTTGTGGTGAGTTACTTTTGTTTGTGGATTTTTTTTTTCATTTCTTTTGTTTTTGTAGGTTTTGTTTTTGCTGAGACTTTATATTTTTCCTCTTTTTTTTTTTTAATGAGTATGTTTGTTAACTTTCTTTGTGGTTACCATAAATTTTACCCTTATCTTTCTAAGTTTGGAGCAGTATACCATTACTTGGTATCACCTTGCCTGCCTCTCCATTAGAAGGTTCTATACCTACGCCGTTTATTCCCTCTTTTATCATTTTGATGTTGTTGTCATTTACTGATTAACTGCTCTGATGCCCTGTTGTATTTCTTTTGGTTTTGGATAGTCCTCGAGAGTTCATTTCCTACATTGGTATCTGGCTGGTACGATCCTGTGTCCTAGGTTCTGCCTGTGAGCTGAAGCTGTTTGTCCTTAGATTGAAGAACTCGCTTTAATGATTCTTATAAGTTTGGGTTGACTTTTACATATTCCCTTAATTTCTGTTTATCTGGAAATGATGTAATTTCACCATCAAATCTGAACAAGAGTTTTGCAGGATATATTATTCTTGGCTGGCAATTCTTTTCTTTCAGGATTTTATATATGTCATCCCATTACCTTCTTGCCTGCATGGTTTCTGCCGAATAAGCTGAGCTTAGTCTTATTGTTTCTCCTCTGTATGTGACTTCTTGTTTTTCAAGAGCTGCTCTCAGGATTCTTTGTTTGTCTTTGGTTTTGGCGAGTATGAATATGATATGCCTTGGTGATTTTTGTTATGGGGGGTCTCTTCTATATGGTGTTCATTGAGCTTCTTGGATGGCCAGCTTTTCGTCTTTCATGATATTGGGGAAATTTTCTGTCAGCAGTTCCTCAGTGATCCTCTCTGTGTTTTCTTTTTTCTCCCCATTCTGGAATTCCAATCAGTCACAGATTTTTGCTTTTGATTGTGTCCCATATAACTCTCAGGGTCTCTTCATTTTTCTTTGTTCTTTTTTCTGAGTTTTCCTGAAACAGAGTCGTATCCAAGTGTTTGTCTTCAATTTCACTGATCCTGTCTTCCACTGTTTCAAATCTCCTTCTCAGCCCTTCTATGACATCGTCCATTTCTGAAATCTTGTTGTTTCTCTTTTGGATTTCTAATTGTTGTCTTTGTATAATTTCTAGTTGTGAATTTATTTTGGCATTTTGTTCCTGCATTATTTTCCTGAATTCTTCCAATTTTTTGTCTGTATTTTCCATGAATTTGTCTATTTTTTCCTCATGTTTTTCAGCTTTTTGCCTAAGTTCTTGGAGAATTCTGAGTATTAGAGACTTGAATTTCCTATCAGATAGTTCTAGTGCATTTTCTTCCAGAGGAGAGTCATATGGTGTTTTACTTTGGACGCCTACTGGAACCATCCTATCCTGTTTTTGTAAATGTTTTGTTATTGTCTGCTGTCTCCGGGGCATTCAGTAGTTATTTTTCTCGTTTATTGATTGTAGATTTGTATGTTTTGTCCATTTTTTAAAAAAAAATTTGACTATGTCTGAGCAGGCAGACTGTGTGTTCTTTGTTGTTTGCTCGTCTTTGGCCACAATACTTTTCACCTCCTTCTTCAACTGGCAGGGTCAGTCACTCAGATATGGTACAGCATGGCAGGTTTAGCTGAAGACGAATTACTGGGACGAGTTGCTTGTGGCACTTACTACAGCCACCAGAGCTGGTCGGTAATCAGTGCAGGGCAGGTTCCAGTAGGCCATGCCTGTGCTGCTTGGTGGTGTGATGTCAAATGCATGGTGCAGGTAGGCAGGATGCAGCAGGGAGTTTGTTATGTGTGGAGCTAAGATGGATATGGGAGGGAGGAGAGAGGAACAGGAGCCAAAAATCATACAAACATACAAACAAAAAAGAATGCTAGGGGAGCTTGCTGTTGGAGTAGAGAGATGAGAGACTACGAAATGGAGAAAAACAGAAAAGGGAGGCAGAAGAAAAGAAAAGAATGAATAAATAAGAATCAGAAAGGTTAAAGAACCGCAAAGTTCCCAGGGATCCCACCGGTGCAGCTATGAGGTCTGGGGAAGTCGCTCTCAGGTGTAGCAGTACAGCCTGGCTAGAAGGCATAGAGGTATACAGTGCCAGGTATTCAGGGAACAGAAAGAGAAGGAAGATATAGAGAAATGAGAAACTGAGCAATGAAGGAAGACAAAAAGGGGAAAAGAGGAAAAAGAAAACAAAACAAATTAAAAAAACAAAAACAAGAAAGGCCCCCAAAGAAACAGAAAAAAAAAAAAAAACCAACGTAAAAAGAAATGCCCTCATAATCCCTCTGCACGTCTGTGGAAGCCAAAGGGGCGTCTCCCTGCCACTCAGCTCAGCCTGGCCAGAAAGGGCTCCCGACTCAAGAAAAGGAAAAGAAAACAAACAAACAATTCAAAACAAACAAACGAACAAAAGCCCCGGGATCCCACCAGTGCAGCAGCCCAAACTGGGAAGCAGCTCCACACTCGAACGGACCTCCACAGCCCCTCAGAAAGAAGCAAAGATGGCGCACGGAGGGAAGGGAGGGGGAGATGGCTAGAGGCAAGTAAGAAGTCAAAAGAAGCAGAAAAAAAAAAAAGCAACACTAGCAGCCAACAAATGGCACTCAGAGAGCCAGTGAGTGCGGGCTGGTGTTTCTGCACAAGAGACTGTGTCCGTGTGAAGCAGAGGGGGCTGAGTGTGGGTGAAGAAGGGTAGAGAGTGAGAAAGCATATATCACAAACTACCGGAGCTCTGCAGCCCCTCAGGAAGAAGCAAAGATGGTGCACGGAGCGAGGTACTTGAGCTAAAGGAGGGGGAGGTGGGGAGAGGCAAAGAAGAAATAAAAAGAAGTGGAAAAAAAGCAACACCACCAGCCAACAATGGCACTCAGACAGCTACCAGTTCGGGTGTGTGGAATCCAAGCAGCTGCTGTTTCCTTATCAAGAGACTGTGGCCGTGGGAAGCAGAGGAGGCCGAATCGGGGTGAAGAAGGGTGGGGGGTGGGAAAGCCTATATCACCAATTACCGGTTGTTTTGTCTCCCACTGGAAGCTCTGTAAGGCTGCTTTCTCGTACCCCCTGTTTGCTGGTCTCCGATAGGAGTCCGAGATGGCGGATCCTCGCTGAGTTAGCTGGTAGGGGACCTCTGCATGAATCTCTCCTCGCTCTCCATTCTCTGTCAGTTTTCTCACTCCATTTGGTGCTTGGCTGAGTTCTTTATCTCTTCATTTGATGTTTTAGGGTTTCAGGATTGTTGTATTCTCTATTCGGCTTAGTTTTTCAGATCTTTGCTGTGGAGGGACAGCGTGGTGCTTCTGCCTAGAGCGCCAGTTTGCTAGAACTCTGAAATTTGCTCTTGAATATAGAGTTGCTAAAGCAAACGGAAGAGATATCATGTAAAAAAGCTGAACAGAAGATTTCAAAGGGCAGCTGAAGAAGAGAGAGTAAGGTATTATAATGAAATGTGCAAAGACCTGGAATTAGAAAACCAAAGGGGAGAACAAGCTCATCATTTCCCAAGCATAAAGAATTAAAAAAAAAATTCAAGCCTCGAGTTGAAATATGGAAGAAGTCTATGGACAAAATATTGAATGACACAGGAAGCATCAAGGGAAGAGGGAAGGAATACACAGAATCACCATACCAAAAAGAATTGGTCAATGTTCAACCATTTCAGGAGGTAGCATATGAACAAGAACCAATGGTACTGAAGGAAGAAATCCGGGCTTCACTTAATGCATTGGTGGAAAAACAAGGCGCCAGAAATTGACAGAATACCAAATGAAATTTTTCAACAAACAGATGCAATGATGTAAGCACTCGGTCATCTATGCCAAGAAATTTGGAAGTCAGCTGCCTGTCCAATCGACTGGAAGAGATCCATATTTTTGCCCATTCCAAAGACAGTTGATCTAACAGAATGTAGAAATTCTTCAACAATATCATTAATATCAATTTTACCATACAATTAATTATAACTATTTATAATTATACTATATAATCAATATATATTAATATACAATTTTGCTGAAGATAATTCAAAAACATTTTCGGCAGAACACTGACAGGGAACTGCCAGAAATTCAAGCCAGATTCAGAAGAGGATGTGAATGAGGGATATCATTGCTGATGTCAGATGGATCTTGTTTGAAAGCAGAGAATAGCAGAAAGATGTTTACCTGTTCTATTGACTATGCAAAGGAATTCAACTGTGTGGTTCACAACAAATTATGGATAACATTTTGAAGAATGGGAATTCCAGAACACTTAATTGTGCTCATGCAGGACATGTAAATAGACCAAGAGGCAGGCAATCAAACAGAACAAAGGGATACGGCATGGTTTAAAAGGTATGTGTCAGGGTTGTATCCTTTCACCATACTTATTCTATCTGTATGCTGAGCAAATAATCCGAGAAGCTGGACTATAAGAAGAAGAACATGGCATCAGAACTGGAAGAAGATTCATTAATAATCTTCAATGTGCAGATGACACAATCTTGCTTGTTAGAAGTGAAGAGGACTTGGAGCACTTACTGATGAAGATCAAAGACTAAAGTCTTCAGTATGGATTACACATCAACATAAAGAAAACAAAAATCCTCACAACTGGACCAATAAGCAACGTCATGATAAATGGAGAAAAGATTGAAGTTGTAAAGGATTTCATTTTTCTTGGATCCACAATCAACGCCCATGGAAACAGCAGTCAAAAAATCAAACGTTTTACATTGGGCATATCTGATGTAGAAGACCTCTTTAAAGTGTTAAAAAGTAAAGATGTCACTTTGATGACTAAGGTGCACCTGACCCAAGCCATGATATTTTCATTCATCTCATATGCATGTGAAAGCTGGACAATGAATAAGGAAGACGGAAGAAGAATTGATGCATTTGAATTATGGTGTTGGAAAAGAATGTCGAATATACCATGGACTACCAGAAGAAAGAACCAATCTGTCTGGGAAGAAGTACAGCCAGAATGCTCATTAGAAACAAGGATAACGAGACTTTGTCTTATGTACTTTGGACATGTTATCAGGAAGGACTAGTCCCTGGAGAAGGGCATTATGTTTGGTAAAGTAGAGGGTCAGTGAAAAAGAGAAGACCTTCTAGGAGATGGATTGAAACAGTGACTGCAACATTCGGCTCAAACGTAGCAACAGTTGTGAGAATGGTGCAGGACTAGGCTTTTTTCTTCTGTTGTACATAGAGTTGCTATGAGTCACAACCAACTCAACAACACCTAACAACAACAACAAAAGAAGAAACTTGAGATAACATCAGTTAAGATGTGTGGTGATTAAGCCTTTAAAGTCTGACGACGTATGAAAACGTTGGGCGTTTTCCCAAGCAATGCTATTTTCTTGGGTTGATTCAAGTTTAATTCTGCTCGGAGACAAAGCATTGAATCTGCTTTTTCATGAGATTATTTTATAACATGTTGATTTATCAGCAGAGATGAGGGAAGAGAGATGCCAAGCCACATGAAGTTGCCCAGAAGCAGAAGCTCAGAAGAGACAAGGACCTTCCTCCAGAGCCAACAGAGAAAGAAAGCCTTCTCCTAGAGCTGACACCCTAAATTCAGACTTCCAGCCTCCTCAACTGTGAGAAAATAAATTTCTATTTACTAAAGTCACCCACTTGCAGTATTTCTGTTATAGCAACACTAGATAACTAAGAATTTGGTACTGAGAAGTGGGGGTGCTGCTCTAACAAATACCTACAATATGAAAGTGGTTTTGGAATTGGGTAATAGGTGGAGGCTGGAAGAGTTTAAGGTGCCTAATAGTAAAAGCCTAGGTTGCCTTGAAGAGACTGTTGGTAGAATTATGGACGTCAAAGGCATTTCCGGAGAAGGCTCAGAATGGAAGTGAGAGAAGTGTAGAGAAAGTCCCTATCGTCTTAGAGAATAGATATGGTGCCAGCAACAGAATGTTGCTAGAAATGTGGATGTTAAATGTGCTTCTAGTGAGGCTTTAAAAGAACATTTAATTGGACAATGGA
This sequence comes from Dugong dugon, assembly GCA_030035585.1. Taxonomy (NCBI): domain Eukaryota; kingdom Metazoa; phylum Chordata; class Mammalia; order Sirenia; family Dugongidae; genus Dugong; species Dugong dugon. The sequence goes on from CM057465.1 coordinate 151,033,329, forward strand.
TGAATGGTGATGCTTTTTATAAAGTGGCAAAGAACTTGTCTTAATTATATTCATATGTTTGGTGGAAGGTAGAACTTCTAAGTGATGAAATTAGATATCTGGCTGAAGAGATTTCTAAGTAAGATCTTAAAGGGTGTCTTAGTCATCTAGAGCTGCTATAACAGAAATACCACAAGTGGATGGCTTTAACAAAGAGAAGTTTATTCTCTCACAGTTCAGTAGGCTACAAGTCCAGATATAGGGTGTCAGTTCCAAGGGGATGCTTTCTCTGTCGGCTCTGGAGGAAAGTCTGTGTCATTTATCTTCGCTTGGTCTGGGAGCATCTCACACACAAGAGCCTCAGGTCCAAAGGAAGCGTTCTGCTCCCAGCACTGCTTTCTTGGTGGTATGAAGTTCCCATGTGTCTCTGCTCACTTCCCTCTTTTATATCTCAAAAGAGATTGGCTTAAGACACTATCCAATATTGTATACCTCATCAGTTTAACTGACATTAATCTATATTATTAGATCATAGTGATTGAATTTACAACACATAAGGAAATCACATCAGATTATGCAATTATACAATACTGGGAATCATGACCTAGCCAAGTTGATACACATATTTTTGGGGGGACACAATTCAATCCATGACAAGGGGCTTCATGGTTTCTTCTTACTGCTTATAGTAAAATGTGAGAGAAAAGAGATGGACTTAAAAACGAACAGTGCAAAATGAAAACAAAAGTTAAAGATTTGGAAAATCCTGTTATACAAACTAAAAACATGTGCCCTAGAATGTTCACCAAGGACGTGGCTACACAATCTTTTGTTAAAGAGATTAAGCCTGTGACTGATGAATCTAATCAACTATCACAGCAGAAAACCCATTGCCTGAACTGAAGGGGACAGAGAAAGAACTAAAGAAAAAAACTCTTGTCTGCCTCTTGGAATTCTACAGGAAGGAAACCGGCCAAAGGAGCGACATCTGTTTTCCTCCAAGAAAAGAAAGCGACCATTGCTGGAGCAGCATGGAGATCAGCAGAACTGCTGGAATGAGCACCAGAAGCAGGGCCTTCTCAGTTTTAAGGGGTGGGACCACGGTCTCCTGGATCTCAAGAGGTAGGACGACAGCCTCCTAGGTTTCAAAGAGTTGGATGTTCTCCAACTCAGTTCCAGAGTGTGGGGCTGCTGTTAAGGTGTGTCAGCAGGATGGGCCACCATCCAAAGCTTAGATGGCAGGGCTCCCATACCCAATAGGGAGAAGAACAGGGCCTGCCATGGCCGAGAGAATGGGGTCACCACTCAGATGAACTAGGCAAACTGGTCCGCCCAAAGCTGAGGGAGCAGATTTGCTGTCCCAGTAGGCATGGAAGGCAGAGCTGAAGCCCAGGGCTGAGGGGCCTCCACCCAGAATCCAGAGGCATGGCCAACACCTGGAATCTGGAGGGCAGGGCCATTGCCCAGATAGTCTCAGAGAATAGAAAATTATTTTCAAGCGTTGAGAGCTAATGTAATTTGTTTTGCTGGTTTTTTTTTACTTGCTTCATGCCTGTTATCCCTTCTTTCCCTCCAATTTCTCCTATACGTAATGGAAACGTTTACCTTGTGCCTATTCCACCATTGTACTTTGGAAGCAAATAATTTGTATTCCAGATTTCACAAGTTCACAGATGAAGAGGAATTTTACCCCAAGATGGAATACATCTAAAGTTTTACCCATATTTGATTTAGATAATTCAGAAGATGAGATTTTGGACTGGGAGTTGATTTAAGACTTTTGGTATAATGTGATGAGGTGAATGTGTTGTGCATCTGTCAAGGACATGAATTTTGGAGGGCCAAAGGTGAAATGTTATGGATTGAATTATGTCCCCCCAAAATATATGTTGTAAATCCTAACCTCTATGCTTGTGGTTATAATCTCATTTGGGAATGGGTTGTCTCTGTTATGTGATGAGGCAGGATTAGTTTAGGGTGTGTCTTAAGTCAATCTCCTTTGAAATATAAAACAGATTAAACAAGTGAGCAGAAGCAGAGATGGGCAAAAAGAGATACCATGTCACATGAAGATAGTCCAGGAGTAGAAGCTCAGAGGAGACAAGGATCTTCCTTCAGAGCCAACAGAGACAGAAAGCCTTCCCCTATAGCCAGCACCCTGAATTTGGACTTCTAACCTCCTAAGCTGTGAGAAAATAAATTTATGTTTGTTAAAGCCATCTACTTGTGGTATTTCTATTATAGCAGCACTGGATAACTAAGACAATTACCAACAAAAAAGACTTTCTTTCTCTACCTTCCCCTGGATCCACACTCTTTGCCACATGACTTTGTTGTTCTTCCCATTAAGAAGTAGAGTCTATTTCCCCACCTCTTGAATCTGGGATAACCTTGTGACTGGCTTTGGCCTATAGAATGCTAGTTCTGAGTCTCAGATGGGTTCGCCCACTTATCCTCTCACTCGGACTACTGTTTCTGTCATGAGAACAAGCTGAGACTGTCCCGGAGGAAGATGAGAGACTGATCTACAGCCACCTGACCCCCAAATATGTTAGAGAATCCAGTGAAGGTTAGCAGAGCTGCCTACTTCACCACAGCTGACTGAAGTAGCATGAGTAAGCCCAGCTATGATGAGCAGAACCACCAGATAATCTATAGATTCGTGAATAACAATAAATACTTATTGATTTAAATCTCTGAATTTGGGGTTTGTCTGTTATGCAGCATTATCATAGCAATAGATAACTGATAAAATATACAAAGTATGAGTCCATGACCCAAACTAGGCCAATCAGAATTTTCCTCCAAGAAATTTGCATATTGAGCAGTGACAAACAGAGAGAAAAGGTAGACAGAACTGAGACAGTCTGAAGGTGGTACCACAATGAGACTATCCATGAATCCCTGTTACTGAGATCACAAGAACTACCCTGGTTATTTTCTTTCCTAAGGTCAAAATAACAATAACAAACATATGTTAATGCTTATGCCAAGAACTCTGCTAAATGTTTCACATACATTATCCCATTGCCAGCCTCAACAAACCTAAGAGTCTTATTTTTAAGATGAGTAAATTGGGACACCGAGAGGTATTCAACTTGTCCAAAGCCATAAAGCAAATAAATGGTAGACATAAGATTTCAAATTAGGAAGTCTGAATCCAGAATTCAGTTTCCTAACCACCACATTATATTGCCCCCTTTTCTTAGTCTATTAGTTGCCCACTATCCTTTCCACAAACATCCATTATTTCCTTATCAGAACCAAAATTAGATTCTCTCAGTGGAATAAAAATTCAAACTAATACTGAAATTGTTTGTAGTGGCTGCCTTAATGCATTATCTCTCCCTTCAATGTATTATTTCCCACTTCCAGCAACCTTTTCTTAAATTATTTTCTTAATTTTGCTTAAGTAAGTCAGAGTCAATTTCTATTGCTCACAACAAAGAAAACATTGTATTAGAGAATGCGTTAAGTTAATGACTTCATGGAAGTATGAGGGTAATTGTAATTTGTTATTGTGCCAGAGTAAATTAAAAAAGAATGATACTTCCAATTATATTCTCTGATGAGAAAATAGCATCCTAGCATATGGAACAGGAAGATGTATCTTTATTTTATCACCTTTGATCACCTAAGGTAATGGGTGCACTGAGAATGAAAATCTGGTGACAGGGAAATTAACTATCGTTGGCCAATTTATGGATGACACTAAATAACTTAAAACAAGCCGAGTTCAAGTCTCCAAATTCTGACCTCAATGAGCAGAATAAACCTTACAGTTTTTATTTTCCATGATGAAAATTTATCTTGCAGCCATAGGACTGAAAGTTGTTTCCAAATTTGGGATATTATAAATCAAATTGCCGTGAAAATATGAGTAGACGTCTTTGTGAAGACGTATGTGATCCGTTCTTCTAGGGGTCAAGGTAAAGCCTTTTCCACCTGTTCCTCTCACCTCACTGTGGTGCTTTTGTATTCTCGGACAACTTTGTTTAGGTACATGACTCCTCTCTCAGGCTCCTTGTTGGAGCAAGTGGTCTCCATTCGGTACAGTGTGATCGCATCCTTGTTGAACCCTGTCATCTATAGTTTGAAGAACCAGGCGGTAAAAACAGCTCTGCGTAAAATGTTGAAGCAGTGAATGTATCCCTCAGTTTATGGAGGTTTCATTTTGTGGTTGGTTAAAAGATGATGAGAAAACATAGGCAGAGGATGAAATACATTTATGGTTAGCTTGGTCACTTTAAAAAATTGCCATTTGATAAAAATAACCTCTTGAGTCTGGAAAATAAAAGGTTCAAGGGTGTGACTGCTTATTTTATTGTATGTATCAAGAAAATAAAGTGAAGACTGAGAAACCGGTATCAGGACGGAGTAGTATAGGCAACTAAGTCCAGACATGTTTGCTTCATCTGAGAGTTTTGAGAGTATGGAATTCCAAAAAAAAAAAGAAATGATGGGATATTTAAAACGTACTCAAAGTGGCTACTAGTTACTGAATGAAGATTGCTTCATCCACTTAGCCTGGAAGCACTTAAAAAATTGAAATGCCTAGCTAAAGTTGACTAACTTACGGATTGTCAAAAAGCAAAGACACGGATTGGCCACTTGCTTTAACTAGTTCAAGGGAAAAAGACTATTTCAGGTGTGCTGAAATGTGACTATTCCTGGGTGTCTGGGATGGGAGTTGACTCCATGATGGCTAGAATAGAGACCGAGGCCCAAGGTGGTGAATGTCTATGTGTCTCAAGACGATGTTTTCATTCAACCTTGAAGACACCAAGCTGATTAATACTCTGTATCTGCCAGTCCCTGTGTGCCAAACCCCTCCTGAGCCCTCAGCACATTGTTGCCTTGGCACACACATTTTAATGAGCAAGGTTGTTGTTCTTTTCTGTGCCAGAACTATGTATCAGTCTCTCTTTCTCAGACTGATTTTTTTTTTTTTTTTTGTGCTGCAAAAAGCAGCTTTATTGTTTCCATTTGCTCCATGGCTTGGGAGAGGTGGTTCAGGGTGGTTCAGACGCTGCCTCATGGCTGGAGGAAGAAGTTCAGGCAGAAGCCTGATGAGGACAGAAGAATGCAGAGGGGACCTCACAAGTCGCTAGGCTCTGGAGAATCCTAGTGGTGCATAAGGGTGAGCCTCCCGCAGAAATACTCGCCTAGCCCAGCTTGAGGGCTGGCCAGCCTGCGGATGTTGGTCAAGTGGTCGCCCATCTTCTTGGTGCTGCGTGCAAATCCAGAAGGGCCTGGTTCAGGTTCTTCTCCACGGCCAGGGCTGCTTCCATGGCATCCAGGGTTCTACCTCACTCATCTTGGGACAGCTTCTGCACGTCCTGGAGGAGGGCGCGGCCGCCTCTCTGGTTCCGCAGCTTCAAAAGACGCTCCGCACCCTCGCGCTTTTCCTTCGCCGGTTCGCTGAAGAGAAGTGTCCCATGCCTTCCAAGTCCACATAGTCGCGGTCAAAATAGAAGCCCAAAGAGAGGTAGGTGTAGGAGGCCTGCAGATGCAGATTGACCAGGCGGTTGGCGCTGGCCTCCGCTTCGGCGGAATAATTCTGCTGGATCTGAGAGGTCATGGTTGGTTGATGATTAGGAGCTAACCACAAAAAAGTGTTAGCTGGCCTCGGAAAGAGGATGGCCGAGAAGATGGTCCCGGAGGTTGCACCTGGAAAGGAGGTTGACAGGTGTGTGAGGCTGGAGGTGGGAAGTCTCCAGGTCTGTTCCATCCAAACACTGTTGAAGCAAGAGACAGATCCGCAGGACCGCCAGTGGAGCTTTCAGAGTGATGTTTATACAGATTCAATCAAATAAATTAATACCTTGTCACAAAAGATTCATTGCAGGGGGGAGTGGACAATAAGTTCACAACCTAATATGCAGGCTAACCCACATTATCCTTTTAATGAAATACTTAGTATATATCATTACGTTTCTACCCTTATAAGCATTTTAAAAAGGTATGATTTTATTTTGCTTTGGTTTTTTTCTTAATTTCTTAAAACTCAAAGTAATAAATAGTTTGCATCTGTTTACATTTTCATTTTGGACTTTTCATCTTAAATGTATGAAAAATTCTATTATAAGAGGAAAGATAGTGGAAGGCAAGGGAAATATTTTATAATTTTTTTAAATGAGAATATAAAAATTTTTTTTCAGAAAAAAATACACTTCATTTCAGAGTGTATTTCTAAAATATGAATAATGGTTACATATCAATAGTAATTACCTTTGGGTCAGTTATTCTACAGATTGACAAATTTTTCTATTTCATCAAGGAAAAGAGGGTTTTAGTAGACAGTGTAGGCAATCATGTACCTCGTGTGGAACATCTGGTGCTCCCTTAAGTCATCTAAAATTCAAGGTATAGTTGTGTTGTTGTTAGGTGCCATCGAGTTGATTTTTGACTCATAGCAACCCCATGTGATGGAGTAGCATTGCTCCATAGAGTTTTCTAGGCTGTAATCTTTACAGAAGCATATTGCCAGGTCTTTTTCCCCATTGAGTGGATTGGAACCTCCAATCTTTTATTTGGCAGCCGAGCACTTAACCATTGCACTACCAGGGCTCCTTAGGTATAAAAAAACAAAAATCAAACCCATGGTCGTAGATTCAAACTCAAAGTGACCCTGTAGGATGAGTAGAATTGCCCCATAGGGTTTCCAAGGCTGAAATCTTTATGGAAGCAGACTGCCACATCTTTCTCCCGTGGAGTGGCTGGTGGGTTCAACCACCGACCTTTCAGTTAGCAGCCTAGCGCTTAACCACTGCACAACCAGGGCTACTTTAGGTATAGTTAGGAAGTTGGATTAACAACTCTTACTGACTTTTTAGAATAAGTGATGAGTCAATAATAACATCTTTATGCCTTTTCGTTTCTTTTAAAAACATTCTTAAGGGAAGTTCTCCAAAGTGTATCTATTTAGATTATAGCTTGTAGGCATGAGTCAGAAGGCCATTGTGATGGTTAAGATTGTGTGTCATCTTAGCTGGACCATGATTCTCAGTGTTTTGATGTAATCACTCCCATGATTGAATATACTATGAGTAGCCAATCAGATGAAAGGGAGTCTTCTTGGGGGTGTGGCCCGCATCTGAATATAAGCAGATGTTCTGGCTTTTTGCTCTCTGGATCCTGCGGCTGTTTCCTGTCGTCTCATCTCCCGTTCTTGGGACTTGAGCTGTCAGCTTATCTGCCAAAACTAGGATTCATAGATCTGCACAGCCTGTGAGCAGGAGCCTTGCTCTCCGACCTGCCGATCTTGGGCTTGCCAGCTTCTGCAGCTGTGTAACTTGAGAGAGGCCTCTATCCTGATCCACGGACTTGGGACGTTCTAGCCTCTACAATCGCGTGAGTTGTTTCCTTGATATAATTTCTCTCTATATATATATACTTATACACTTTAGTGGTTTTGCTTTTCTAGAGAACCCAGCCTAAGACAGCCATCCTTCTCCAGACCAAACCCTAACCATAACAGAGGATAAAAGTGGGGTCACAGAAACTGTGGTAAACAATATATCACCTGCATCTTACAGTCACTTCCTCCCTCAAAAGCAATCTTTGAGGTATGGGTCTAAGGACAAATCTATACTCAATCTCCCCCCTCTTAGGAGATTGAGGCAATTACTGTTTGCCTGTCCCCTGCTCCCTTATTTTCAGTCTCAAGGAGCTTTGTGGCACACTGATTAAAATGCTCATCTGCTAACCAAAAAGGTTAGCTGTTCAAACCCACCAGCAAAGCTGCAGGATACAAGATTAATAGCGACCCTATAGAACAAAGAAGAACTGCCCCATAGAATTTCCAAGGAGCAGATGGTGGATTTCAACTTCCAACCTTTTGGTCAGCAGCCAAGCTCTTAACCACTGTGCTATCAGGGCTCCAAGATTAATAAACAAAAATCAATTGTATTTCTATACACTAGCAATGAGTAATCCAAAAGTGAAATTAAGCAAACAATTCCATTTAAAATAGCATTAAAAAGAATAAAATATTAGGAATAAATTTAACAACAGAAGTGCAAAACTTGTACTCTGAAAACTACAAAACAATGTTGAAAAATATTAAAGAAGACCTAAATGGAGAGGCATCCCATTTTCCCGGCTCAGAACATTTAATATTGCTAAGATGGACATATTCCCCCAAATTGATCTACAAATTCAAGACAATCCCTATCAAAATCTCAGCTACGTTTTGTTTTTTCAGCAATTGACAAGCAGAGCTTAAAATTCATATGAAAACTCAAAAGATGCAGAATAACCAAAAAGAATCTTGAAAAAGAAGGGCAAAATTAGAGGACTTACACTTTTCAATTTCAAAACTTGCTACAAAGCTAAAGTAATCAAGACTGTGTTAATGGTCTAGGATAGACATATAGACCAATGGAACAGAATTGAGAGTCCAGAAATAAACTCTTACATTTATGGTCAATTGATTTTTAACAAGGCTGCCTGGACAGTTCAATGGAGCAAAGAATAGTCTTTTCAATAAATGGTGCTGACACAACTGGATATCCACATGCAAAATAATAAAGTGGGACCCCCTTCCTCATAAAATATGCAAAAACTAACTCAAAATGGAACATGGTCTCAATAAAAATAGCAACAGGCTTCTTTTAGAAGTAGATGATTTGATTTTGAAAATTCAAAAGGAAAAATAATAAAGGAAGAATACTCAACATATTTCTGGAAAAAATAAGTGAAATAGGGGAATAAATCCTTCAGAATATTAAAATATATTCTAAAGATATAATAATTAAAAACAGTATATCACTGGTGCATAAATACACAGGATAGACAGCAAAAATTTAAAATAAATCATTCAAGGATGGAACACTGTAGACAGATTTAAAAGACAGACAACAAAAGCTAGGAAAAATATTACAGCTCGTATCACTAATTTCCTAAAATACAGTGAGTATCCACAAATCAGAGAGAAAAAGATCAACAATCCAACAGAAAACTGGGAAAATTATATGAATAATCAATTCACAGAAGAGAAAATACATAGACCCTTAAACATATAAAAAGATGCTTAAATTCACTAAAGATAAATGCAGAATAAAACTACAATGAGATTTTTTTTAGCTATCAGTTTGGCAAAGATCAAAAAGTTTGTAAGGTTATGGGCAGAAGTATGGGAAACAAGCACTGATGGAATTTTAAAATTGGCACAAGTTCTTTTGGTGACCTCCATCAAAAATTCTCTAATCAAGTATATCCACTCTTAGGAATTTATCTTACAAATATTCTCACAAGTGTGCAAAATGGAACACATATAAGGATAGTTGTTACAACATTACTCCAGAAAGGCAGATATCTTTATCTGTTTTTTCACTAATGTCTTTTCAAGAGCTTAGAACCATTCCTGGCCCATAGTAGATGATCAATGGACATTTGTTGAATAAATGAATGAGTAGCAAAATATTGGATATAGCCACTTATAAAGGATAGGTTGAGTAATTATAATACTTCCATATAGTAGAATACTAGACAGCCATTTAAAAAATGAGGCAGGTCTCAGACTTCCAGCAACATGACACTCTAGGCAGAAGCACCACGCGGTCTCTCCACAGCAAAGATCTGAAGAACTAAGCCAAACAGAGAAAACAGCAATCCTGAAACCCTAAACATCAAATGAAGAGATAAAGAACTCAGCCAAGCACCAAATGGAATAAGAAACTTACAGAGAACAAAGAGTGAGGAGACATACATGGAGAGGTCCCCTATCAGCTAATGCAGCACGGATCCACCGTCTTGGACTCCTATCACAGACCAGCAAATAGGGGGTATGAGAAAGAAGCTTCTCGAAGCTTCCAGCAGGAGACAGAATAACTGGTAACTGGCGATATAAGCTTTCCCACCTCCCACCCTTCTTCACCCCCACTCAGCCTCCTCTGCTGCCCACGGCCACAGTCTCTTGGCCAGGAAGCACCGGCTGCTTGGATTCCACCTGCCCTCACCGGCCAACTCCTTGAGTGCCATTTGTTGGCTGCTGGTGTTGCTTTTTTCCACTTCTTCTGATTTCTTCCTTACCTCTCACCACCTCCCCTTCCTTTCGCTCAAATACGTGGCTCCATGCGCCATCTTTGCTTCTTCCTGAGGGGCTGTGGAGCTCCGCTTGAGTGTGGAACTGCTTCCCGGTCTGTGCTGCCATGCTGCTGGGATCCTGGGGCTTTTTGTTTGTTTGTTTTGAATTGTTTGTTTGTTTTCTTTTTCTTTTCTCGAGTTGGGAGCCCATTCTGGCCGGGTGGTGCTGCGCAGCTTGGGACCTACCCCTTCAGCTTGTGCAGATGCACAGAGGGATCCATGAGAGCATTTCTTTTTTTGTGGGGTTTTTTTTTTTTTTTCTGTTTTTTTGGGAAGTTTTCTTGTTTTTTTTTTTTTAATTTGTTTTGTTTTATTTTCCCTCTTTTTCCCTTTTTGTCTTTCTTCATTACTCAGTTTCTTGTCTCTCTATACCTTCCTTCTCTTCCTGTCCCCTGGATACCTGGCACTGAATACCTCTATGCCTCCTAGCCAGGCTGTACTTCAACACCTGGAAAAAACTTCCCCAGACTTCGTAGCCACACCAGTGGGATCCCTGGGAGCTTTGCTGTTCTTTTTTCTTTCTAATTTTCATTTATTCATTCTTTTCTTTCCTTTTTTTTTTTCTTCCTCCCCTTTTTGTATTTCTCCATTTCATCGTCTCTCATCTCTCCACTCCAAAGACAAGCTCCTCTAGCACTGTTTTTTGTTTGTTTGTATGCTTTTGGCTCCTGTTCCTCTCTCCTCACTCCCACACCCATCTTAGCACCACACATCACAATCTCCCCCCTCTATCCTGCCTACCTGCACTGTGCGCTTAATATCACACCACCAAGAAGCACAGGCAAGGCCTACCGGAACCTGCCCTGCACTGATTACCAACCCGCCCTGGTGGCTGTAGTAAGTGCCACAAACAACCCATCCTAGCAACTCCTCTTCAGCTAGACCTGCCTTGCTGTACCATGTCTAAGTGACTGACCCTGTCAATTGGAAAAGGAGGTGAAAAGTATCGTGCCCACAGACGAGCAAACAACAAAGAACACACAGCCCGCCTGCTCAGACATAGCCAAATTTTTTATAAAAAAGGATGAAACAAACAAATCTACAATCAATAAACAAGAAAAATAACAACTGAATTCCCTGAAGACAGCAGACAATATCAAAACATTTACAAAAACAGGACAGGATGGTTCCAGTAGGCATCCAAAATAAAACACAAGATGACTTTCCAGTAGAAGAAAAGGCACTAGAACTACCTGATAGGGAATTCAAATCTCTAATACTCAGAATTATCCAAGAGTTGAAGCAAAAAGAAGACAAAAATGAGGAAAAAATAGACAAATTCATGGAAAAGGCAGACAAAAAAATGGAAGAATTCAGGAAAATAATGCAGGAACAAAATGCCAAAATAAATTCACAACTAGAAATTATACAAAAACAACAATTATAAATCCAAATGATAAACAACAAGATTTCAGAAGTGGACAGTGTCATAGAAGGGCTGAGGAGCAGATTTGAAACGGTGGAAGACAGGATCAGCGGCATTGAAGACAAACACTTGGATACAATTCTGTTTGAGGAAAACTCAGAAAAATGAACAAAGAAGAATGAAGAGACCCTGAGAATTATGTGGGATACAATCAAAAGGAAAAATCTGCAAGTGATCAGAGTTCCAGAATGGGGTTGGGGCGGGGACAGAAAACACAGAGAGGGTCATTGAAGAACTGCTGACAGAAAATTTCCCCAATATCATGAAACATGAAAAGCTGACCATCCAAGAAGCTCAACGAACCCCATATAAGAAAATCACCAAGGCATATCATAATCACACTCACTAAAACCAAAGACAAACAAAGAATCCTGAGAGCAGCTTGTGAAAAAGAAGTCACATACAGAGGAGAAACAATAAGACTAAGCTTGGATTATTTGGCAGAAACCATGTAGACAAGAAGGCAATGGGATGATATATATAAAACCTTGAGAGAAAAAAATTGCCAGGCAAGAATAATATATCCTGCACAACTCTCATTCAAATATGATGGTGAAATTAGGTCATTTCCAGATAAACAGAAATTAAGGGACTATGTAAAAACCAAACCAAACTTACGAGACTTATTAAAGGAAGTCCTTCAATCTGAGAACAAACAATATCAGACCATAGGCTGAATATAGGATACACGATTGTACTAGCCAGATACCAACCTAGGAAATGAACTCTTAAGGACTATGCAAAACCAAAAGAATTACAAAAGGGAACCAGAGAGGTTAATCTGTAAATGACAACAGCATCAGAACAATAAAGGCGGGAATAAACAGTGTAGATATAGAACCTTCTAATGGCGAGGAAGTAAAGTGATACCGAGTAATAATAGACTGGTTCAAATCTAGGAAGATAAGCGTAAATTTCAACGTAACCACAAAGAAAGTTAACAAACCTACTTAACAAAATAAGGAAGAAAAACATAAAGTCTCAGTAAAAACAAAACCTACAAAAACAAAAGAAATGAAAAAAAAAATCCACAAACGAAAGGAACTCAGCACAAGAGAGTAAGAGGAACAAAACTGGAGGACATTATGCTGAGTGAAATCAGTCCATCACAAAAGGACAAATACTGTATGAGACCTGTACTGTATAACTCATGTCAAAGTTTACACACAAAAAGAAACAATCTTTGTTGGTTACGAGGGATGGAAGGAGTCGGGGTGGTAGTACTAAATAGGTAAGTGGTGACTTTGGTGAAGGGTAAGACAGTACACATTACTGGGGAAGCCAGCACAACTTGTACAAGGAAAGGCCATGGAAGCTCCATAGACACTTCCAAACTCCCTGAGGGACTGAACTGCTGGGCGGAGGGCTATGGGGACCATGGTCTCAGGGAACATCTAGCTCAATTGGCATAACACAGTTTATAAAGACAATGTTCTACATTCTACCTTAGTGAGTAGTGTCTGGGGTCTTAAAAGCCTGTGAGCAGCCATCTAAGATACTCCACTGGTCTCACCCCTTCGGGAGCAAGGGAGAATGAAGAGAACAGGATACAAGGAAAAGATTAGTCCAAAGGACTAATGGACCACAGCTACCAAGGCCTCCACCAGACTGAGTCCAGTACAGCTAGATGGTGCCCAGCTACCACCGCTGACTGCTCTGACTGGGATCACAATAGAGGGTCCTGGACAGAGCTGGAAAAGGATGTAGAACAGAATTCTAACTCACAAAGACCAGATTTACTGGCCTGACAGACTGGAGAAACCCTGAGAGTATGGCCCCCGGACACCCTTTTAGCTCAGTGGTGAAGCCTCTCCTGAAGTTCACTGTTCAGCCGGGAATTGGACAGCCTCATAAAACAAAACAGGACTAATGAGGCACAGCAGTCCAGGGACAAGGACTAGAAGGCAGGAGGGGACAGGAAAGCTGGTGATAGGGAACCCAAGCTGAGAAGGGACAGTGTTGACATGTCATGGGGTTGTTAACCATAGTCATAGGGCAATATGTGTACTAACTGTTTAATGAGAAACTATTTGTTCTGCAAACCTTCATCTAAGGTACAAAAAAAAAAAAGAATTATCTATGTGAGATCAAATTGACAACAGCAACTTAAAAGATTTGAGGGGAAGCCTAGGGGACAGTGAGTTGAAGATAATGGCGATAGAATAATTTGGAAAAGGATAGTGAGAATAGCAGCACAACTGGAAGAATGTAATTGATGTCACTGAATTATACACATAGAAACTTTTGAAATGGTGTAACTTTGGCTATGTATATTTTCACCAAAGAAAGGTCCTCAAGGTCGAGAAGGGAGAGTGTTCGCATGTCGTGGGGTTGTTAAGCAATGTCATAAAACAATATGTGTACTGACTGTTTAATGAGAAACTATTTGTTCTGTAAACCTTCATCTAAAGTATAATAAAATTGAAAATAAAAAATGAGGAAGCTCTGTGTGTACTGATGTGGAATGATCTTCAAAATAAATTGGTAAATAAAAAAGAAAGCTGCAAAACTTCATCTGTAGTATAGAGTATAGAGTATGCTACTGTTTATGTGAAAATATTGTATACATACGGGTGGCTATATACATAGACTATCTCTGAAAGTTTACAAGTAAACTGGTAAACAGTGCTTTCATCTGAGAAATGGATTATGCAATTGGGAAATAAGGGTTAGAGAAAAACTTACTTTTTGTTCCATGTACCTGCATTTTTTAAAAAATTTTAAAATATGAACCAACTAAAGATGTTTTCGAAGAGAAAAGCTAAGAGAATTGATCACCTGCCAGCTTGCTCAAAGAATTTACTAAAGGATATGCTTCCATGGGAAATAAAATGATACGAGAAGAAAGGACTGGTATATAAGGAATAAAAATATATATATACATATATATATATAAATGGAAAATGTTAGTAATTTAATTATTAATCATTAAAATAGCTATTTTCAGTGTCTTTTACTGTAGCAAACTCTAGCAAACAATCACAAAGAAGAGAAGGATTAATAGGTGAATACTCAAAGCATGGTGGTATCATCCTGCCCTTGTTCAGAGCAGTATCATTTATCTCCCCAACTCTAGAATATTCATTTTAGTGTCTCTCTGCCCCTGTCCTTGATTTCCTCCCCTCTAACCAGTAGTTCTGCTGTGACTTGGGATTAACCCTGAGCTCCTTAGAATTGCATATGGCAGGAGTTGGTGAACTTTTTTCATAAAAACGCAGAAAGTAAACATTGCAGGCCTCGTGGGCCCTATGTACAGTCCCTGTTACAATTACTAAACTTTGCCATTGTAGTATGAAAGCAACCAGAGACCATAAGTAAGGGAGTTAGCATGATTCTGTTTCAATAAAACTTCATTTACAAAAACAGGTGGCAAGTTGAATTTGGCCCACAGGTCATAGTTTGTCAGTCCCTTGCATATAAGATCCTTTTTAAACCTGCTCCAAACTACAATTCCAGTCACTCCCCCTCATTTATTCACACTTTCTAATTCCATGCCAAATTTATTTTTGTGAAAAATAGGATATGTATAAACATATACATATGTAACTAAACATATATATATATAACATCATATGTAATACCCCTAAGCCTGATCCCTGAACAAAGTGAATTAATTATTTACATCTTTATGCTACTTGTATACAGTATAGTACTTGTAGCTATCCACTGCCATTTGGAATCCTACAACCTATAAGGAAGCAAAGCCCAAGTGTCCATCACTAATGGAAACCACTATACCTCCTGGTCTTTTCCTATTAGAGGAAAATCCCACTTTTTCCAAAGGAAGGCCTAGATAAGGGTTTTCTTCACTATGGCTCAAGAAGACTAAAGAAGACTACCTCTTCAGTTTTCTCTTAACTGCTTAAGCCGTCCAGAGATTAGGTACCCAGTCAACACTTAGGAGATGAGGACTGAAAAGTGATGTTTCTTGCATCCCAGTATCATGAAACAAATTCATATTGGTTGTAGAAGTTACTAGCATCAGGAGAGAGAAGCAATGGTGGGTGCAGAATCCACAGTGTTGTGGCATGAGGAGTAAGAAAGGCATAACAGGTTATATAGTTAAGCTAGACTTTTAGTAAATGTGGCTGTGAAAGGAGCGATGCAATGCAAAATCGGTAGCTTCAGTGGGACATGGGACAATTGGATACTTTTAAATATGGGAGAGATTTTATATGTTTATATTCTTGGTATAAATGAGTAATACAAAA
The DNA here is from genome assembly GCA_030035585.1 of Dugong dugon. Taxonomy (NCBI): domain Eukaryota; kingdom Metazoa; phylum Chordata; class Mammalia; order Sirenia; family Dugongidae; genus Dugong; species Dugong dugon. The sequence goes on from CM057465.1 coordinate 151,049,034, forward strand.
GAAGAGATTAATGACAAAACAGATAATAAGCATGGTTGAAAAAGAAGGACCCAGAGGTTTAGGACAAGATAGGAGTTGAAGTTCAAGTAGAGGTCTTAGTCTTGGGTTAAGGAGAGACACCTCTACCACGAAAACTAAGGAAAGGACAGGAGGAATATATATGCTTATAGGTGGGAAATCAAGAATACTAAAGAATTCTTGCCTCATAACTCTAATTTCTCTTACATGGTGTCTCAGTCATCTAGTGCCACTATGACAGAAATACCGTAAGTGGATGGCTTTAACAAAGAGAAGTTTATTTCCTCACAATAAAGTAGGCTAAAAGTCCAAATTCAGGGCATCAGCTCCAGGGGAAGGCTTTCTCTCTCTCTGTTGACCTGGCCTTCTCATCAGTCTTCCCCCAGACTAGGAGTTCTCCATGCAGGGACCATGGGTCCAAAGGACGTGCTCTGCTCCCGGCACTGCTTCCTTGGTGGTATGAGGTCCCCCCCACCCCCCACTCCACCCCCCACTCCACGCCCACTTGCTTCCCTTTCCTTTTAGCTCTTGTAAGATAAAAGGTGGTGCAGGCCACACCTCAGGGAAACTCCCTTTGCATTGGGTCAGGGATGTGACCTTAGTAAGTGTGTTACAATCCCACCTTAATCTTCTTTAACATAAAATTACAATCACAAAATGGGGGACAACCACACAATACTGGGAATCATGGCCCAGCCAAATTGATACACACATTTTTTGGGGGACACAATTCAATCCATGACACATGGCCATGTGATGAGAGTATATGGGAAAATATAGCACACCTAAAGATAGTACAATTTGAAGTAAATCCACAAGAAGAAAAGGAATGTTAGACTTTTTATGAGCGTGTGTGTGTGTGTATCCATGCACGTGCCTCTGTACTTGAATTTATATGGCTGAGTTCAAGAAGCTTTAGACTGAGCTTTGTCAGATTCTACCTTGTTCCTTGTATTCTTCCTAGAAAATGTTCTGCATCCCACCCTATCCCCTTCCCTGGAGATCACAGCCAGCCCTTCAATGTCAGAACCAGATCCCAAGTGAGTCTGACTACTGCAGCCTCCTCCATGAGCAGTAACTATTCCCAGGCTCCCTGGGGTTCTTACCTGTGCTCCTCTCCCAGGGCTACCTTGACAAAGAGATGGTTGAAGAGAATAGGAGTAGAGAAATATAAGACTCCTACAAACTAGTCAGGAGTTTATCAGGACTGAGGTAGGTCACCATGGGAAAAATGACAAGAACTAATGCTTTCTAGCACGGCCAGGAGAAGCCCAATGCAAAGAATGCCAGACCGTTAAGCTTTACTCAGGACTTCCCACACAGAGTCTGATCCTAGAAACTTTCAGGAAATAAAATAGACTTTTCCCGAGACCTAGCTGGTGCCCTCTCTGACTCCATTTGCCAACTATGGAGGCAATAAGCAATCTGGCTCAGAACCCCAAGGAGGAGCCAAATTCAGAAGAGTCGGCTCTGCAATAGGAGTAAGAAGGGGTCAGATATTCAACAGTTTGTAAAATTTAGAGGAATCCTGTTCTGACCCAAACTATTCATGGTACTGAGAAGGAAATTGAAATCAAGCACAAGGGAAGTATCTTGCCCAAAGTGAACAAGTAGACCAAGTTTGTTGTTGTGGTTTTCTGGGAGTAGAATCAAATAAGATGTTGAGCATGTGCACTTCTGTCCATCTGAGGTCTCTCTGTCCCTCCTTTCATGTCCCTGGTCCTTGAGAAAAAAGCAGGACCTCTTTTGGCATGGAGGAGCTACAGGGAGGTCATCCAGATGAAGAACTGGAGGATCATGCCCTTGAATGAGGGATGTGGCAGGAAGTCGAAAGAGTCCTTCTGATTCCCTCTTGCCTGAGTTTTATTAAGAGAATTCTAGGATCTTATGGCTTCAGGGATAGCAAGAGATGTTGTAGTTTTACCCCTGCCTGCAAATAAGAAATAAACCTCCAAAGAGGCAGTGTAGCCTCTTAGAAAGTGTTGGAGGTGAAGAGGTCCCCAATAATTCCTTTGCTGTGATTATCAGGACTGGGAATTGGAAAGGAGTTTTGGTTTTTTATCTGAAAAGCCAATTCCCAAAGGCTACTGGGAAATCTTCATGTGCTTAGCGCTGGAAGGGAATAGCCGCACCTTTTTACTCTTTTTCTACTCCCTCTTTTAGTCAGTTTCTTTCCATCAGAACTCCTCTCTCTTTTCAGAACCATTTCTCCATTGTTCCTGTCTGTGGAAATTTCTCCCAACAGCACTGGTCTGTTAACTCCTCCCTCCCACCAAGCTATTGGAACCTCCCAGGGAGGCGTGACCCCAGATATCTAGGAAGGTGACTCAAATCTGGGAAACCTCTCATCATTGGTTGAGCTCTCTTATCTCCTTATTTAAGAAACCACTGCTCTTAAAACTAAGCTAATTTCTTAGGGGCAAATACTTTGTTTGGGTGCATCATCAAAGGAGAAGGGAGAGGAAGTCGATTTTTTAACTGGGTGCATTTAAAGCCAAAGAGTCGATGGGGGTAACTTTAAGATAAAGGGAAGTTGGAGGTTTGAGGGAGACCACAGGAAAAAGCGTCTTGAAGACCAGTTCTAATCATACCAAGCAGAAATTGAATATTTTGTTTTTGCAGCTAATATTGGTATGTTTCCATGTTGCTACGTAGGCTTATGATTATCACTTTATTGACTTCATATAGTTCTGTTCAGTTGGTGTTTGGTTATGCATTCCAGGATATGGAGACATTTAAATTGTTTCCATTTTTTATTGAATATATAACACTACAGTGTGGATCATTCTGCAGGTCATGTTTTAGTTCTTTTGAGTTACATTCTTAGTATAAACACAAGGACTTAGAAGTTTGCTTAGTCAAAGTCTGTAGCTTACAATGTCATCAGCAGTGTATAGACTCCCTCCAGCATCTTCTTAGGATTATTACTGTAAACATTTTTGGAAATCAAATAATCACAAAATTGGATCCTTGTTCCTATTTTATCTTACTTTTTTTATTCTTATTATCTATATGTATATAACACAACCTTTGCCAAGTTAACGTTTTTAATGTGTACAATTTGGTGACATCAATTACATTACTCATGTTGTGTAACCATCACCAATGGGGGAAAATAGGAGTCATTGTTTAAGAAGCATTGAGTTTCTGTTCACTTTTTTTAACTGGTTAAGCTGAATATTTTCCCAAATACTTATTTTTCTCTTGAATTTCCTCTTGAATGGCTTTTCTATTCATGTGACCAGTATCAGGCTTTATACAATAGCAAGGGTAAAATGGACTGAAGAGGAGGAGAAGCAATGGATGTGGAGACTAGTTCTGAGAAGACAGCAGGGAAGGTAGCTATAATAATCCAGTTCAGGTTCCCAGTGAAAAATGTGGATCCAGCTAAAAGTCATGCCTTAGAACTTTTTTAGACGGTAAAGGCAAGAATAAACTAGAAGAAAGGAAATAAAATACTGACTGAACACTTAAGCATCAGGTCATGAGCTAAAACTACAGCAGAGTAGGATTAAAGTGATTTGATCAAGGTCTCCAAACTAAGCAGATTAGTGTCAGAGTTTGCTCCAGAAATTTGTTTCCAACCATTAAAAAGAATTGTGAAGTTCATGTCAATCATGTGAGATAGCTATAACTGTTCCCCATTTTATGGATGTGAAAATTGACCTTTGGAAAGGTTAAGTGACTTGCTCAAAGCTCACATAACTTTCAATTCTCAGACCCAATTTTTTTATTTTAAGCACAATGCAATGTTTAAGATACCGCTACTAACAGTGTATCAAAACTCCTCTCTCTCCTCAGAACAGTTTCTTATAGTGGTGTCTACATGTTGGGAGTGCTGTGGTGCAAAGAGCACTGGACTGGGAGCAAAGTATTCAGTTTAATTCTTGGCTATTCCGCTGATTAGCTGTGTGATGCACAGTGAGTCATTTCATCTCTTTGGGTCACCATTTCCCCACTCTGAGGTGCTGTGAATACATGATCTCATTGCCCATGAAGCAAGCTTTCCTGAGGGACTCCCACCCATTCCCACAAATACTTTTCTAGCTTTGCTAGTATGAGGTTGGAGGAGATTAAGATACCCCTGAAGGGATCCTAGAATGTTTAGAAAGCCCCTTCAACCTCCAGCAGCATATTTCAAGCCTCTTTTCCACTTTTTTTATCCAAAATTCACAATGTCTCAGATAAGATGATGAGTTCTGTAGTTCTTGACTTTGAGACCATAACATAAATACAAAAAGACTTGCAATTAAATGTCTCTCTTTTCCAAAATAATCTCATTTGAAGCATCCTGTCCTCTTGTTCTCACAAATATACTCTTTATGATCAAAGCACATAATCTGATTCAGGTTCCAAAGATGTTCATATATTCATTGACAGAATTAGTGACAACTATTGAGAAGGGCCAAGGGGCAGAAACCCTGAAAGTCACAAATGCAATTACTCAACCTTAGTTTTCCTTTTCTATTTTTAAGCTGAGAGTAGTATTGCTTGGGGAGTTTTGGGATGTGGGGATGATATTCTGATCATGAGAAATTACTCAGATTACTGACCCATTATGTGTGGTGGGATTGATATCTTTTTAGGGATAGAATTTATAAACAACTATGAACAATTTCACTGTCTTCACTGAGTTCATCCTTCTCGGGCTGTCTGCTGACCCCCACATTCAGGCTCTGCTCTTCGTGCTCTTCCTGTTGATTTACCTCCTGACCTTGGTGGGGAACCTGGTGACGATCCTGGTGATTGGAGCTGATTCTCACTTCCACGCTCCCATGTACTTCTTCCTCCAACATCTGTCCTTCCTGGACATCTACTTCTCCTCAGTCACCATGCCCAAAATGCTACAGCACTTCTTGTCTCTGAAGAAAAGCATCTCAGTGTGGGGCTGCATCACCCAGAGTTTCTTTTTCACTCTCTTTGGGGTAACCGAAGCCCGTCTGCTCTCTGCCATGGCCTATGACCGCTATGCCGCCATCTGTCACCCTCTGCTCTACAGTGTGGTCATGAACAGGCCTCTCTGCACCGCAATGGTCAGTGCAGCATGGGTGATGGGGTTTCTGAACTCACTAGTGAATAATCTTTTCATCCACAAGTTACATTTCTGTGGATCCAACATCATCTCCCACTTCAGCTGTGAGCTGCCTTCACTATTCCCACTGTCCTGCACTGATCCCACTGCCAACAAGTTGCTTCTGTCTGGGTCAAGTGCATTTCTGGGGCTGCTGACACTTTCCCTGATCCTCTTCTCTTACTCCAGAATCATCTCTGCCATCCTGAGCATCCATTTCTCTGGGGGCCAAGGCAAAGCCTTCTCCACCTGCTCCTCCCACCTCACCGTGGTGCTCTTGTTCTATGGGACAGCTCTATTCAGGTACATCTGCCCTCCCACAGGCTCACTGTTGGAGCCAGTGGTCTCCATTCAGTACAGTGTGATCACATCCTTGCTGAACCCCATCATCTACAGCCTCAAGAACCAGGAGGTGAAGGCAGCTCTGCAGAGGATGCTGAGGCAGCAAATGTGTTCCTCAGAGGAGGGAGTCCTTGTGTGGTGTTCCGTTAGAGAATTAGCAGAAGGGATCTTCAGAAACAGAAACACCTTCTGAGGAAAAAAGACATTTTACGTCAGAGGTTCTCATAGTGTCATCCCAGACCAGCAGCATCAGCATTCCTGTGAGCTTGCTAAAAAGGCAATTCTCTGGCCCGACCCCAGAGCTGGTGAATCAGAAATTCTGGAGGCAGAGCTCAGCAGTCTGTGTTTTAACAAGTCCACCAAGTGACTGTCTGCATGTAAAGTGTCTTAGGCTGGGTTCTCTAGAGGAGCAAAACCAGTGAAGCATATATATGTAAATATATATAAAGAGAGATTTATTTCAACGAAATGGCTCTTGCAGTTGTGGAGGTTGGCAAGTCCCAAATCCATGGTCAGTCATCAAGCTGGAGGCTCCTCTTGACTCACATGGTTGCAGAGACTGATGAACCCAAAATTGGCAGATCAGAAGGCAGGCTGCTGACTCATGTCCCAAGAACCAGAGGTCAGAGGATGATGAGTCAGATGCAGGACTGAAAGGTAACTAGCTTTTCCAGAACATCCATATATATTGGATGCAGGCTATACCACCAATGAAACTCCCATTTCAAATGATTGGCTATTCACATCATATCACAAAATGGAGGATGATTACATAATATTTGCCAAACCACTGAGAATCATGGTCTATCCAAGTTGACACATAACCTTAACAATCACATCAAGTTTGAGAAACACTTTTTTAGGCCAAGTAATGTTTGACATGACTTTGGAGATGTTAGCAGGAGGGACCAGGCCCTGGAAAAGAAATAATGCTTGGTAAAGCAGAGGGTCAGTGAAAGAGAGAAAGACACAGTGGCTGCAACAATGGGCTCAAACATAGCAACGATTGTGAGGATGGCATGGGACCAGGCAGTGTTTCATTCTGTTGTACATAGGGTCACTATGAGTCAGAACCAACTCAACAGTACCTAGCAACAACAACGTTTGAGAATACTCACAACTGGACCAATAAGCAACATCATGATAAACAGAGAAAATATTGAAGTTGTCAGGATTTCATTTTACTTGGATCCACAATCAATGCCCACAGAAGCAGCAGTCAAGAAATCAAACGATGTAGTGCGTTGGGCAAATCTGCTGCAAAAGACCTCTTTAAAGCATTCAAAAACAAAGATGTCACTTTGAGGACTAAGGTGTGCCTGACCCAAGCCATGATATTTTCAATCTCCTCATACGCATGTGAAAGCTGAGTAAGAAAGACCGAAGAAGAATTGATGCCTTTGAATTATGGTGTTGGCGAAGAATATTGAATACACCACGGACTGCCAGAAGAACAAACAGATCTGTCTTGGAAGAAGTACAGCCAGAATGCTCCTTGGAAGAGAGGATGGTGAGACTTCATCTCACATACGTTAGACATGTTATCAGAAGGAACCAGTCCATGGGAGAAGGATATCATGCTTGGTAAAGTAGAGTGTCAGCATAAAAGAGGAAGACCCTCAAGGAGATGGATTCACACAGTGGCTGCAACAATGGTCTTAAACATAGCAATGATTGTATGGATGGTACACAACGAGGAGATTGTCTTTGGTGAAAGGCAAACTGAGTATTGACTTCTCAAAAATGAAGACTCCATCTTAAATGAGAGAGCTGGTCAGTAAAGTAGTCAGGACAGTAACATTTGATTGTGTGATCATATCAACTGTTTCACTCTGCAAGGCTGCTAAAGGGGGAAAAAACATCCTACATCATTTTAGGGCATAGGGGTGGGGCAAGGAAGAGCTGGGCTGCTCCACCGAAGCAGCCCCAGCTTATTCCTTCTTGGTTGTCATTCTTAAAGACCCTTCAGGGGCTAAAACAGCATTCAGGCCAAAGGACAGGTGGTCCAGAATAGCAGCCCTCAAGCATTTCACTTACCTCATCTGAGGTACCTGGGGGCACCAAACAGCCAGTGTGCCTGGTTAGAGATCACTGGTTTGTCCCAGAGAGCACTGCAGCCTTAGGCTATAGTGGAGGGGCAGTAGTCCACAAGATGCATTGCTTCACGTGCAAGCGCTTTCCGCTGAGAACTGCCTGCTTTCTGTTCTGGTTGTCTGCGCCAGACTGTCAGGAGTCCTGGGCAGTGAGTTCTTGCTTCTTTACATTTTCCCTCAAGACTATTGTTTCCCGTTCTTCCTTGAGGACTCCAGGCCCCTCTCAATCTTTTTTTTTTTTTTTTTAAACTATAAACTCCAATATACTTACAAAATTGTATGTACATTTTTAAAAATAAAAATAAATCAGTCAACTGTGTACTCATCCCCTGACTTAAGACAGAATATCTCCAGCCCTAGAAGTTCCCAGTGTATCTCCCACTCTCTTCCTCTCCCCTGAGATAACCAGTGTCGTGAATTACACAGTACTCATTCCCTTATATAGTTTACCACCTATTTGTTATCCTTAAATGTGACTGTTGAGCTTTGCCTGTAATGTGACTATTGAGTTTTGCCTGTTTTAAACTTTATATGGCTGGAATCATACTGTATGTATCTTCTATGACTTGCTTCTTTGGCTTAACATTATTCTTGTGTTTTAAGTATGTCTTTTTTAAGCAGCATGTAGCTGCACTGTGATTATTTTACCAGTCTGAAAATACTTGTCTTTTTTATTTTTATTTTTTTTATATTGTTGTGCTTTAAGTGAAAGTTTACAATTCAAGTTAGTCTCTCATACAAAAATTTACGCACACATTGTTCTGTTTCTCTCCCTATACTGTGACAGCACACTCTGAAAATCCTTGTCTTTTAAGAGGAGAGTTAATTCATTAATTGTTACAATGATTACTGATATATTTGGATCTATTTCTATTCTTTTAGGTACTTTCTTTTTGTCCCACCTCGTCTGTATCTTCCTTTTCTTTCTCATAGTTTTTCTCATTTCATTCCATTTTTCCCTCTGATTGCCTATTATTTTGATAATTACCCTACTTTTTTTTTTATTAATCTTGCTTACTTTACTTAACAAAGTCTAACCTTAGTAGTTTGACCCTCCTCCAAAAACAATATAAAGACCAGAAGACACTTTAAATCTAATCATTACCACCACCAACTTAAATCTATTCCTGTTCAATATTTTAGTTCTTTCCTTTTCCACCACAAATTATACATTATTATTACTACCGTATACAGTCAGTTTTAGTTTAGGTTTACCCATGTATTTATCATATCTTTGCTCACTATTTGTTTTTGCACCTGGGATCATTTTCTCCTATCCAAATCTGATCCTTTAGAATTCTCTTTTAAGTGACCACCTGTTGGTAGTGAACGTGTTTGTCTGAACTTGACTTTATTTCTTGAAAGACCATTTTCCTGGCCATAAAAATCCTAGGCTATTCTCACAGAAAGGATATACATTTGTTTCTACCAGTTTCCTTGAAGTCACCCCTCTGCTTGAATTGTTTCAGGCCATATGCACAGTGCGATTTCAGACTTCGAATTCATCTGAGCCCCAGCTACGGTTATGCTTTCTCAGGAAATATCTTCTCTCTTTACTCAGCTCCAGTGTCAGAATAGCCAGGTTTTCTCACAGTCCCTGTCACATGGTGGATTATTTCTTATTCATGCTTCTGCTGCGGTCCCTATGTTTAACAATCATATAGTGTTTACTACGTGCCAGGTATTGTTTTAAAAACTTTAAATATATTAACTAATTTAATGCTCTGAGCGACCTTATGAGATAGATACTATTATTATCCTCATTTTACAGATGAAGAAACTGAGACATAGAGAGGAAAAGTCACACCGCTACAGGTCACACAGCTAAAAGGTGGAAGAGTTGGTATTTATTTAAACATAGGCAGTCTAGATCCAGAGTCTATGTTCATAAGCACTGGGTTGAACTGCTTCTGGGATTTATGTGCGTGAATGTGTGTCAATCTCATGTGGTTGTTCTATTAGGGTTCTTTCTATTAAGAGTCCACGGTTAGGATGCCTACCCTACATGGTCCCTAGAGTTTATCTCCTGCTCATTATATCCTGTGCAGCCATCAAGCTGTTTTGGTGCTTGCTTAACTTCTAGAGTTTATCCTTTCTATTCATTTGAGCCCTTCCTTTAATGTCAGTTTGGCAACCTATTAATTTTTTTATTCAGTATTTTAATTATTTCAACTAAGAATGTTGTTTGAGATAATTAATCTGCTATATTTTCAGAAGTAGAAGTTGCCTCTCCTCTCAAAAAAAAAAAAAAAAATTTTTTTTTTTTAAATGCTTCCCATTCCCACCAGTGCTGACTTAATTTCTGGCCCAGGCTTCTCCTGACCTCCAACCTCACAATGACATTCTGAGTGGTGACTTTTTGAGATTAGTTCACAGGTACCATTCAAGTACAGTCCCTCCTTTTCAGGGTAAGGTTGACACACATTCACTTAAACAAATGAATGTTTTGATATAAGCTGTTTGTGGTCAATAATAAATATACAGTCAACAATGTATATTGATCTACATGTTTCCTCCAACTAAATACATAAACATGTATATTTGAACTTCTACCTTAATAGTCTTTGAGTAGAAGTAAACTGTTTGATGTTTTTGTTTTCTTTTGCCTCCAGACTAAAGTAATAAATGGTATCTAGGAATACTAGATATTTTTATCTTGGGATTATTTTTACTATTAGATTTCTAATTTAAAAGTCATTACAAACTCTATAGAAAAGTAAAAATGGTAAAGATAAGAGGGGAGATAGAAAATAGTTTTATGTTTTATCAGGATAGATCAGAATTTCATCATTTTAAATTCTTAATAAAATGCGTAAGTCAGTATCCACAGTATGCTGAGATATGGCACCATATTAATTGTTTCAGAAATATAAATTAATCCTCTATATCCTTTGGAGTCAACTCCTAATTTGTTTATTTTAGAAGTAAATAAATGTTCTGATTCCTTCAGAGAAAAGGGATCTTGCTAAAGAACATAACCAGCCACGTACTTCATTTAGAATATCTGATTTTCCTGGAACTTCATCTTTAAGAGGTCAATATCTGAGGTATATTAGATCTCATGAATAAGGAGAAAACAAGAGCCTGGAATTATTCCATTTAATTTGGGTTTATATTAACTGTTCCATAACAGAATTTTTGTCAGATTTTGCTATCATAAATAATACTGTGATTGACATCTTTGTGCTTAAATACTAGCCTACGTTTCATTTCCTTAGGAGAGATTCAATCTGAGTGCGAGAAAAATGGAGTCACAAAAATAATAATAAAAAGTATTTGGGGGAAGAAGTCTTGTTTTCATAAGCTACTATTAGATGTTTGTCCCTTCCCTCATGATCTATCTTCATTCCTGGCAACCCCAGGGATATTCCTTGGTTCCCTACACAGGTACTCTCATTTTTCACAAACTGCCAAGAGCACTTGCATGGCAAGAATTGAAATGGTCCTGAACCATTACCATTGCTTCCAGTGCCTGGAATAACTGATCTCTTTGCAACACACAGTTTTCTGACCAGGAAAATGATATTTCTATTCATTGAGGTATTGAGGTATTCTACCTAGCAGACAGATAAGAAATTGAAGTTGTCAGTGATTTCATTCTACTTGGGTCAACAATCAACATCCACGGAAGCAGCAGTCAAGAAATCAAATGATGTATTGCATTGGGGAAGTCTGCTGCAAAAGACCTCTTTAAAATTTTAAAAAGCAAAGATGTCACCCAAGCCATGGTCTTTTCAATCACCTCATAGGCATGTGAAAGCTGGATGATATAAAAAGAAAAGAGAATTGCATTTGAATTGTGTATGCTATGATTTATGTATGTCAATGTGGTCAAGATATTACTCATGCTTTTCAAATCTTTCACATTCTTGCTGATTTTTAGTCTGCTTGTTCTATCAGATCGTTATCAAGGGTAGAGTATTAAAACCTCCCAATCTGACTGTGGATTTCTCAATTTCTTCTTTTACTTCTACTTTTTGCTTTATATATGTTGAAACTGTGTTATTAGGTGCTCTATCAGTCAGCTATTGCTGCATAACAAACAACTATAAAATCTTAGTGACGTACAACAGTAACTATTTAGATTTCTCACTCATAGGTCTACAAGTCAGCTGAAGTGGATCAGAGTTAGGCTGAAGTCTGCACATCAGCTGGACTTGGTTCCAGGCTGTTGGGCTACTTCACGTGTTTCATTCTCGGGTCTAGTCTGAAGGGGCAAAGCCTACCTGGGCATATTCTTCTCTTCATGGAGGTAAGAAACTCCCAGAATGACAAATGGAAATATGAAATGTCTCTTAAAATGAAGGCATAGAGCTGGAAATCTGCCACTTTTGCTCACATTTTATTGGCCAAATCATATGGCCAAGCCCAACTCCAGTGGGATAGGAAAGTATATTCCTTTCATGGAGGTGAGAAATAAGTAATGACTATTTGCTGAACAATGATCTAATATCTCTACCACATGTAGAATCATTATATATTCCTGTTGGATTGACTCTTTTATCATTATTAAATGTGCTTCTTTACCTCTAAAAATGTTTCTTGCCTTAAATCTACTTTATCTGATATTAATATAGTTACACCAACTTGCTTTTGGTTAGCGTTTGCTTGGTATCTCATTTTCCATCCTTTTACTATCATTCTTATATATCTTTACATTTTAGGTATGTCTCTTATAAGTAGCATATGGTTGGGTTTTGTTTTTTAATTCAATATGATGATATTTATCTTTTAATAGGGTGTTTAGCCCATTTAAGGAGCCCTAGTGGTGTAGTGGAAACCCTCGTGGTGTAGTGGTTAAGTGCTACGGTTGCTAACCAAAAGGTCGACAATTTGAATCCACCAGATGCTCCTTGGAAACTCTATGGGGCAGTACTACTCTGTCCTATAGGTTTGCTATGAGTCAGAATTGACTCAATGGCAACAAGTTTGCTTGGTAGTGGCATAGTGGAGCCCTGGTGGTGCAGTGCTCTTTTGTTTTTGTTTTAGTGGTATAGTGGTTAGGTGATTGGCTACTAACTGAAAGGTCAGCAGTTCAAACCCACCACCTACTCCAGGGGACAAAGATGTGGCAGCCCGCTTCTGTAAAGATTTACAATCTTGGAAACCCTATAAGGCAGTTCTACTCTGTCCTACAGGGTCATATGAGTTGGAATTGACTCAATGGCAGTGGGTTTCGTTTGATTTTTTTAGTCCATTTACATCTAATGTAATTATTCATGTATTTGAGTTTAAATTTACCATTTGACTGTCTGTTTTCTCTAAGTCCTGTTTGTTCTATCCATTTTTCTCTCCTTTCCTGCCTTCTTTTGAATTTAATAAGATTTTTATTATTCAATTTTTCCCCTTTATTAACTTGTTAGATATACATTTTTCCCCAATTTTAGTGGTTGCCCTAGAGATTACAAAATGCATCCTTGCCTTATTAAAAAGTCTAATATGAAATAGTGCTTTTGCTACTTTCCAGACAATGCAAGGACCTTAGAATCCTTTAACTCCATTTCCTCTCCCTTCCTTTTGCATTATGACTAGCATGCATTTTAATTCTATATATATTTGAAAGACATTATGATTACTGTTGTTTTATACATCAATATTCTTTTAGACTTATCCCATATTTACCCTTTCGGTTGATTTTATGTCTTGCCTTTCTGTGTCTCCAGACTGAATCATATTCGTTTACCAGAAGAGCTCCCACGAAATCTGCTGGTGACAAATTATCTCAGTTTTTGTCTGTCTAAAAATGTCTTTATTTAACCTTTGTTTTTGAAGAATATTTTCACTGGATATAGAATTCTTGGCACTTGTTTTCTCCCAGTACTTTGAGGATGACACAATTGTGTCCTTTAGCTTCCACTGTTTATGTGATAAGTTAGTTGTCAGTATTATTACTGCTGCTTCAAAGGTAATATATGCTTTTAAGATTTTTCTCAATGTCAGCTATTTCACTATGATGTGTCTTGGTGCGAGATTCTTTGTACTTATCCTGCTTGAAGTGTGGAGCTATTTTTGAAGCAATGTCTTGATATATTTTGTCATTTCGGAGTAATTTTCTTCAAATATTTCACCTGCCTAATTCTCTCTTCTCCTTCTGAATTTATAATAACTTGTATATTAGATATTTTAACCATTACCCACCTGTCTCTTATGTTCTTCTCTATATCTTACATCCTATTTCTCTCAATGCTTCAGTATGGATATTTTCTTCTTACTCATCTTCATTAATCTCTTATTCTGCTGTGTATAATATTTTGTTATACATATCCATTAAGTTCTTCATTTCAGTTACTGTAGTTTTCAGTTCTAGAATTTCCATGTATATATAATGAACTAACAAAAATACCTAGGACCTATATGAACAAATTTTAAAAACTAAAATGTAAACAAAAAGAAAAGATTCTAATAAAGAAAGGATAGAACATATTCTAAAGTTTCAGTTATTCCCAAGTTAATATGTTGGCTAAAAAACAATTTTAACTGAAATCTCAAGGGTTTTTTGTTTGTTCCTTTGTTTTAACCAAAAGTCCAATTCTGAAGTGTAAGCAGTAACATTAAATAAAAAATATAAAAAGAAAAGTGAATATCAGGAACTGGCACTGACAACTATTAAAGCATATATTATATCTACAGTCATTAAGGCAATATAAGAATAAAAAAAATAAAACCATTGCCATCAAGTTGATTCTGACTCATAGTGATCCTGTAGGACAGAGTAGAACTGCCGCATAGGATTTCCAAGCCTGTGATCTTTTTCACAGAAGCAAACTTCCACATCTTTTTCCCCGCTGAGCGACTGGTGGGTTTGAACCACTGAACTTTCAATTAACAGCTGAGTGCTTAACCACTGCACCACCAGGGCAATCTAGTACTACTGTAAGATTAGACAGGTTATGAAGTAGAATAGAAAACTTGGAAATAAAAACTAGGGAATATAAAAATTTAGAACAGGTTTACAAGCCTTCATTCCCAATTCCAAACTCCAAAAAGAAAACCAAATTTCTTTTCAAAACTAATTTTGGGGGAAAACTGGAAGTTAACTGACATGAGGTTATTTGTAGCTTTTTATCCCACTTAGAATGAGTATTCAGGAGTTGCATTATAGAAATAGTAACGTGTTTGACTACAGGATGCAGCATGGAAGTCACATAATAAGTTTATATATATATATATATATATATATATATATATATATATATATATATATATATAAAAAACCTTTACCCATTGCTGCTCAACTCATGAAATGTTGCGCAGTCCTGAGCCATCTGCATGATTAGTTGTGGATTGGATTGGTGTGATCCATATAGTTTCCATATGCTGATTTTTGGAAGTAAATCATCAGGCCTTTCTTCCAGGTTCATCTTAGGCTGAAACTCTGCTAAAAACCGTTCAGTATCATAGCAACATGCAAGTCCCCACTGACAAACAAATGATGGCTACACATGATGTGCATTGGCCGGCTGGGAATCAAACCTGGCTCTCCAACATGGAAGGTGAGAATTCTACAACTGAACCACCAATGCAGTATATATATATGCATGTGTGCGTGTGTGTCTGTGTGTGTGTGAATTTTTGTTGTTAGGTGTCATCGAGTCAGTTCCAACTCACAGTGACCCTATGTACCATAGAACAGAACACTGCCTGGTCCTGTGCCATCCTCACAATCATTGCTATGTTTGAGCCCATTGTTGCAGCCACCGTGTCAATCCATCTCGTCAAGGTCTTCCTCTTTTTCACTGACCCTCTACCTTATCAAGCCTAATGTCCTTCTTCAGGAACTGGCCCCTCCTTATAACATGTCCAAAGTATGTGAGACAAAATCTTGCCATCCTTGTTTCCACTCAGCACTCTGGCTGTACTTCTTCCAGGATAGACTTGTTCATTCTTCTGGTGGTCCATGGTATATTCAATATTCAAAATTGCAGCACATTTGCCCAATGTGCTATGTCAGTTGATTGCTTTTTTTTTTTAAATTGTACTTCAGGCGGAAGTTTATAGCTCAAGTTAGTTTCCCGTACAAAAACTTATACGCACATTGTTATGTGACCCTAGTTGCTATCCGTATAATGTGACTGCACATTCCTCCTTTCTACCCCAGATTTCCCGTGTCTATTCAACCAGCTCCTCTCCCTTTCTGCCTTCTCATCTTGCCTCTGGACAGGAGCTGCCCATTTAGTGTCGTGTATCTACTTGAACTAAGAAGCACACTCTTCACGAGTATAGTTTTATATATTATAGTCCAGTTTATTCTTTGTCTGAAGAGTTCGCTTCGAGAATGGTTTTAGTTCTGGGTTAACAGAGAGTCCAGGGGCCACGTCTTCTGGGGTCCCTCCAGTCTCAGTCAGACCATTAAGTCTGGTCTTTTTACTAGAATTTGAGTTCTGCACCCCCACTTTTCTCCTGAGCCGTCAGGGACTCTTTGTTGTGTTCCCTGTCAAGGAGGTCATTGGTGGTAGCCAGGCTCCATCTAGTTCTGGCCTCAGGCTGATGGAGTCTCTGGTTTATGTGGTCCCAGTGCAGATCTGGGAGAAGGCACGTAAATGGGAGAGAGATTCTTTCAAAAGGGGATGTTTTTTGATCTGCGAGATAGGTTAGATGCATGTACTTATCTTTTGCCAACTGAGCGCCACTTCTTACTGGTTCTGGAGGGTTGAGCAGACTCTCCAACTCTCAGTCTCTCCGGATGTGGAAAACATGTCCCGAGCATCACTGCTTGCCTCACCACGCACGCCAGGCAATCCAGCCTGCAGGAACTATTCTTCTTTTGAAAAGAACAGATTCTGGCTTGCCACTGGGCATTGGTAGAGACTGAATACCTAACCATGGGCCTCAGATGATTGTTTAGCCTGAGCTTCCCACCATGAACTGGCATGGTCTGACTCATCAAGTCATAAAATTAGGCATGTACAGTAGCAATCTATCATCA
Source organism: Dugong dugon (assembly GCA_030035585.1). Lineage (NCBI taxonomy): Eukaryota > Metazoa > Chordata > Mammalia > Sirenia > Dugongidae > Dugong > Dugong dugon. The sequence goes on from CM057465.1 coordinate 151,065,484, forward strand.
AAAGGAAATGGTACAAACCCTAGGGGGCAGTGAATTTATGTTAATAGGTGAGGAACAACTCAGAGAAGGAGAATGTGAATGGGTTCACAACTTGAAGAGTATAATCAATGTCACTGAATTGTACATGTAGAAAAGATTGAAATGGTGTATGTTTTGCTGTGTATATTTGCAATGATGACAACAACATAAATTTAAAAAAATAAAAATAAATGAGATCATAAAAGAAGGAAGTGGTACATAACAGACAGAGCTGGAACATGCCTGGAAGCATGGGTAATTTGCCTGAGAAGGTGGTTTAGACTCCTTGACACCAACTCCTGTTGCATTGCCTCCTCTCCATCAATTCATGCCTGGAGTACTCCATATAACCAGTTGGCTGAGATTGAAAAACTTGGATCTGGTGTACAGATGGGTCTACACAGTATGCTTGTACTACCTGAAGGTGGACATCCGGACACTATAGCTCTATAAAGGGTGGATGACTCTGAAGAACGGTTGTAAAGGAAATCCTCCCAGTGGGCACAAATTTGACCAGTACGCTTGGTTGTTCACTACGTCTGATATGAGAGATGGCCAGAAGCAGGCACGTATACTGATTTTATAGACTGTTGCTGATGGTTTTTGCTGGGTGGTCAGGGACGTGGAAGAAACAACATTGGAAAGTTGGTAACAATAACTAGAAGATGAGACAGCTCTTGGCCATTTTAGGTTCCTTATGCCTCCTTATGCTATGATGCTGAAACCTGTGCCACCAGTATTTTAAATACCAGCAGAGTCACCCGTGGTAGACAGATTTCAGCAGAGCTTTCAGATTCGGATAGACTAGGGAGAAAGACCTGGAGATCTACTTCTGAAGATTAGCCAATAAAAACCTTGTGAATCACAGCAGAACATTGTCTGACTCGCTTGCTTTGGACATGTCATCAGGAGAGATCAATTGCTGGAGGAGGACATGGTGTTTGGTGAAGTGGAGGGCCCGTGAAGATGAAGGAGACCCTCACTGAGATGGATTGGCACAGTAGCCAACAACGGACTTGAATGTGCTGACAATCATGAGAACGATGCAGGACCAGGAAACATTTTGTTCTTTTGTACATAAGGTCTCCGTGAGTTGGAGTCGACTCAGTAGCAGCTATCTATCTGTCTGTCTGTTCCTCTAAACCAATAGACAGAAAAAGAGATTATTCAACTGGCTAAAGTGATTGATCTTGGGGAAATTGGGTGGCTGCTACATAATGGGGGAAAGGAAAGCTATGTCTGGAATGCAGGAATTCTCTAGGGTTCCTCTTAGTCCTTTTACACCCAATAGAAAACGTTAATAAAAAACTATAGCACCTCTTCTCTCCTCACCCCCCGCCCCCCAAAAAAAGGCAGAACAAATGGGGACTCAGACCCTTCAGGAATGAAAATTTGGATTACTTCTCTATGTAAAGAACTTTGACCAGATTCTGGCTGAGGACAGGGGAAATGTGAAATGGGTAATGAAGAAGAAAGTCATAGATATCAATTATGGTCTCATGACCGATTAGAGAAATGAGGATTGTAGTAAGTTTGCATATTTTCCCGTTTCTTGTTAGATTTATTTTTACTTGCTAACAATCTTCTTTTTTTTTTTTTTCTCCTTCTTCCATTTTTTATTTTGTATATAAGTTGTTAAGGAACCCTGGTGGCGCAGTGGTCAAGCGCTTGGCTACTAACTGAAAAGTTGGCTGTTAGAACTCACCAGCAGCTCATCGAGAGAAAGATGTGCAGTTTGATTCTGTATTACAGCTTTGGAAACAGTATGGGGCAGTTCTACCCTGTCCTGTAGGGTTGCTATGAGTCGGAATCGACTTGAAGGCAACGGGTTTGGTTTTGGTTTTATGTAAATTGTTGGAATTTATCATTACAGTTTAATATTTAAGGAACAGAGTATTAGGTGGAACAGTGATGGAATTTAAATAATAATTAATATAGCCAGCAGTGGATACAATGACTATTGGGACTGTGCATCTCCTCATTTTGGGAAAGTGTAAACTTCTTGCCTTGTAAGAAAAGGGTTTTAAAACGTGCATACCATGCTATAGCTCTTATTACTTATAACTAGATTGATTTCTGAAAGGAGTTAACCAGTATAAGACGTGGTCAACAATGTATACATGTATCTGATTACTCATGTTATCATTAAATTTCATGATATTTCTTTATGTTTGCTAAAGTAATAGATGAAAATAATGCTCTCTTGATGTTTTACATTATGTAACCGCTGTTGATTTGTTTCTGGTTTACAATATGTGTATACCTCAAGTACAAATGCTATGTTTTATAATGTATGCCCTCAGGGAGGAGGTTGTAGCAAAACACAATATGCATTTGTTCATTTGCTATTTCACTATCCCTTGGCTATTTGCAGGTACACATGACATTTGATGCCAACAGTGCCATCAGGTCAGGTGAGAGGGCTCTGATCTGTCTCATCCTGGAGCATTATCTGTATCTGATCTACTTCTTATTATGTACCCTTTTATTAATGAGCTCCTTTGTGCAACTCCAAAGCAAAGATAATAGTTATGGGCTCAGGGTCTCTGTTCTTGTCCAGCCTCCTCAGCTGCAACCAAGGCACCCCTTCTGGATTAATTTACAAAGGCTGTGGTAGGAGCACACAGTCTCTCTATGGGGAGAAGTAGTAGGCAACCCCTTTTTCCCAGGCACAAATTCTTCTTTCTTCACTATATTTCTCAGCTTTTGGAGGTCCCTTCACTTTGAATAAGGAGAAAATATAGTTGAATTTAATTAAAAGGCAAGTTCCACAGGAGCTCTGAGTTTACAAAGTTCTCTTACTTTGTAGATTGATTTTTTTTCATAGAGCAAAAACCCTGATGCCCATTTCTTACCCTGAGACACATATTTGCTGCCTCAGCATCCTCTGCAGAGCTGCCTTCACCTCCTGGTTCTTGAGGCTGTAGATGAGGGGGTTCATCAAAGATGTGATTACACTGTACTGTATAGAGACCACCTGCTCCAAGACTGATCCTGAAGAGGGGCTGATGTACCTGAATAGAGCTGTCCCATAGAACAAGAGCACCACGGTGAGGTGGGAGGAGCAGGTGGAGAGGGCTTTGCCTTGGCCCACAGAGGAGGAGATACTTTGAATGGCAAACATAATTTTTGAGTAAGAGAAGAGGATCAAGAGAAGTGTCACAAGTCCTAGAAATGCAGCTGACCCAGCTAGAAGAATGATGTTGGCAGTGGGATCAGTGCAGGACAGAGCAAAGAGGGAAGGCAGCTCACAGCTGAAGTGGGGGATGATATTGGGTCCACAGAACTGTAAGCTGTGAATACAAAGATTGTTCACTAGTGAGTTTAGAAACCCCATCCCCCATGCTGCACTGACCATGGCAATGAAGAGAGGCCTGTTCATGACCACAGCGTAGAGCAGAGGGTGGCAGATGGCTGCATAGCTGTCATAGGCCATGGCAGAGAGCAAGCAGCCCTCCGTGCCCCCAGAAAGAATAAAAAAGAAGCTCTGAGTGATGCATCCCCACACTGAGATGGTTTTCTTCTGAGACAGGAAATTCTGCAGCATCTTAGGCACAGTGACTGAGGAGTAGCAGGCGTCTAGGAAAGATAGGTGTCCAAGGAAGAAGTACATAGGGGTATGGAGGTGGGAATCAGCCCTGATCACCAGCAGCAGCATCAGATTCCCCATCAGGGTCAGGAAGTAGATCACCAGGAAGAGCACAAAGAGCATGGTCTGGATCTGAGGGTCACTGGACAATCCCAGGAGCACAAATTCATTAATAATACTAAGATTTTTCATGGTTTTTTTTACAGATACCGTTCCTAGAAAGAAACAAATACTTCTTCAGTTGGTGAGACAGTGATTGGAGTCATTCTCAGTGTACAGGATTTTTTTTTTTAAACCTATAAATATTTCACCTTTTAGCTTCAAGCCAGAAATTGAATCTCAGGATAAAAAAATATTTGACTGCCTTGTTAAATACTGTAGCTTTCCTTCTCCTGCCCATCCTCTCCTAATCCTCTTATACAGCTCAACTTCTTTTTCTTTATAGCACTTAACACTTTCTAACATACTGGATAATTGACTTATATTAAAAAATTCTCTCCTTGCTAGAATTTATAGCATACATAGACAAGGATCTTTTTTTCTCCCAACTAATGCAGCCCAGGTCAGTCCCTGGGTGGCAAAAATGATTAAGAGCTGGACTACTAGCCAAAAGGTTGGTGGTTCAAACCCACCAGAGACAGCTTGGAAGTAAGTCCTGGTCATCTGCTTCCTTGAAAACCCTGTGGAATTCAGTTCTGCTCTGCACACTTGGGATTGCCATGAGTTGGAATTGACTCAACAGCAACTAACAACAAATGCATCCCAAGTGCCTAGAACTGTCACTGGCTCAATAACTTTTGAGAAGAATATCAGGAAAGTGTCACAAGTCCTAGAAATGTGGTAGACCCAGACAGAGGGCTCTCAACAAATATTTGTGGAATGAAAGAAAGAATTCCTCCTCAACCACAATCTCCTCTCTTAACCCTTGTTGCTACCAGCTCCCCAACTCCTTAGATGGTAGACCTCTCATAGTCTCTACCCTCTCATATTCTTCCCCAGTGTTTCCTCAGAGCACCTGATAACATCCAAGGTGAGGTGAACCCTGCGGTTTAAACAAGTAGAAAGCCTCCACACCAGAGGCAAAGCAAGAGAGACTCTTTCATAGGAGGCTACTTTTCAGAAAAATTAGAGCTTAAGTTTCTAGCATATTTCATCCAAAAGGAACATTCATAGACATGGAATCGGACCTCTCTTTTCTGATGAGGAAAATGTGGAACAGAAGGGTGACATTACTTGCACAGTAACACAGCTAGATGGTGTCAAGAGCCAGAACAAAGCCAGGTGTCCTGACTCTTGTCCAGTTCTCTTCCATTGCTCCACACATGGACAATGTCTTAGTTATTTATTGCTGCTATAACAGAAATACCACAAGTTGGTGGCTTTAACAAACAAAAATTTATTCTCTCACAGTCTAGGAGGCTAGAAGTCTGAATTCAGGGCACTAGCTCCCAGGGAATGCTTTCTCCCTCTGTCAGTTCTGGGGGAAGGTCCTTGTCATCAATCTTCCCCTGGTCTAGGTGCTTCTCAGTGCAGGGACCTGGGGTCCAAAGGAGATGCTTTGCTCCCAGTGCTGCTTTCTTGGTGGCATGAGGTCCCTCTCCTCAATGCTCAATTCACTCTTTTATATCTCAAAAGAGATTGACTCAAAATACAACTTAATCCTGTAGATTGAGTCCTGTCTCATTAACATACTGCCTCTAATCCTGCCTCATTAACATCATAGAGGTTAGGATTTACAACACATAAGATAATCACATCAGATCACAAAATGGTGAATAACCACACAATACTGGGAATCATGGCCTAGCCAAGTTGACACACATTTTTTGGGAACACAATTCAGTCCATAACAGACAATAAATATCTATGGATTTAAAAAGCTTTGGGTTGAGCCTGGTGTGGATTGGGGGGATAGAATTGACCTTTCACTTGAGGCCACTGTTATGACCCAGTTTTCCTTGGACCTGGGTGATTGCAATATTCTCTGAGATTCTACAGCAGCTGTAGCGGCAGTGAAACAACACTAGACTTAGGGTCAGAAGACCTTTGCTGCCTACTGACTGTGAAACCTTTCCAAGATATAACTTTTCAAATGCAAATCCTTTCTTTTTTTCTCCTTCCTTCTTTCCCTCCTGCCCTCCCCCATACCTCATTTCACACACCCTCTTTCCTGTCCCCAGCACCCTCATACATACATACTCCAAGGATAGCAACTATCATTTACTTGATATGTACTATATCCCAGATAAATATTCTCTATCCTGTATAGGCTTTTCATATCATTTAATCCTCACAACACGTGGTAAGGTAGATATTACCAACCCCTTTTCTGTGGGTCACAAAGGTTAAGTGACATGCTCAGTCACAGCCCTTACAAAGTAGCAGAGTTGGGACTCACACAGAAGGTTGTCTGACTCCAAATCTCATTCTTTTTCTACTTTTGCAACACTGCAGAAATTTGCTTGTGACTATGAGAAAATCCCAGTTTGGAGATTTTGCATTTTCTTGGGGAAACTTTGGAGCCCAGGCAAGCATATGAGGTAGCCCTGGGAGTTTGAACCATTGACCTGTGTCTGGAAATTCTCCCTTACCCAGGATGTCCTAATGCTCACAGAGAGATGAACATGAGGGTATTTGAGCCTTTGGAATAGGGATGGGGACTTTTGGGTCAGGGAAAATTCCAGGAAGAGAAGACTAAGGAAAAGGCATATTGAGGACTGAGAACAATTCTGGGAGAAAAAAGCTGAACTCTACAAGGATGGGGAAAATGGGGTATCAGAGATGGCCCTTCCAGTTTTCCCTCATGTGTTTGCCTACTTGAAGCAACTGAGAAAGTCTTGGTGATGCATCAAGTAAGTGATCGTAGACATGAAAGACTGGGACTTATTCAGATAAAGAAAAATTCTCTTTTTGTCCCCTTTCCTAAAAACAATAGCAAATTTAACTTAAAAAAACAAAAAAAAAGATTTTCATTGCACTCTTCCAACAGCTACCATGCTCTATTTTGATCCTATATGGCAGCAGGGTACTACCTTCTGCCAGAACTCTAGAACTCTAGAAATCCCCAGGATCCCTGAATGTAAGTTTAGTGAAAATTTTCCAGGTATGCTCCATGGAACCCAAATGTGCTGCCCCAGTGCTTGAGGCCACCATAGGCACTGAGAGGTTAGTCCAGTGTGTAGGTCTCTGACTCTACCCCCACTTACTTTAATCATCATAACTTTCCATTTTTTACTTTGTATATACATGACTTTTGCAGTGAGTTTTTAAAAAATGATAATGAACAAAATATTTCGCTAATTAAACAACTTTGAAAACAAGTGACTTAGGAAATCTTTATATTCACTATTCCACCCATCCTCCATCTTAGAGAAAGATTTTTTTCTCCTGTCCAGAGCTTGGTACATGAAGAAACAGTATAGAAAAATCCCAAATGGGCAAAAGGTTAGAGAACTCAACCTTGCAAGCCAGTTTCTACTTAGTTTTGTGACTTTGAGCAACAATCTTCTCCATTCTGGGTCCTGTTTCCAATTCTAACAAGAAATTTAGAACTAGTGCCTATTCCGATCCCTCCCACTTAGATGTATCCCTGGCTTGCTCACCTCCTCACTGAGCAGAGCTATCTCAGGTCCAGAACACCCTTTGGACTTTGAGCCAAGATGTCAACTGTCTCCACTGCAGGGCTCTGACATGTGAGAGAAACTCTCCAGCAGTAGGGGTCTTCTGCAGAGGGCGCCAACTAGATCCCACACAAAATGGGCTTAGTTCCCAATCAATGCTAGGTCCAAAGTCATGTTCAAACTCAAAGCAGCTCACTATGCGGTCAGTTCTGGGTAAAGGCTAAAGTGTCCCAGCATTCAGTTGATACTGTTTTGAGTCTTGTGGTCTCAGCTAACAGAAGATGGTACTCCTTATCATTTTACTCTTTTGTCTAAAACAGTCCTGAAGAAAGCTCATGGCCAGTTTGTATGACTTATATTTCTTCCTTCATCAACTTGTTGCTAACCTCCTGCTAAGCAGACCCTGGGGAGGGTTGTTGAGTAGGCACCCGAGAGAGCCAGGAACTGCTCACTGCCTATGGGAGAGGCAGCAATAACCAGAGTCAACGGGGCCATCAGTCCAGGGATGGACAGGCTACTGCTACTGTTGTGGCCAGAGAAGGACACAGGAGTGCAGAAGGCTCCTGGCTACAAGCTGCTTTGCTAATAATAAGAGAGCAGGGGGCTAGGTGAATGCCATCATATGAGACTATGCTTAGGACTTCTTTAGTCCTCAATAGTCCTGGGGTTCTGAAAACTAACTCTCTCTTTCCACCCAGGTACATACACTCCCATTCCTCACTGTGATTAATTCAACAGTTTCATTACTCTTCTGAAGCTACCTACACCTTCACCTTATACTCCCAACTCTTAGCTGATATTTCACAGAGGAAATGTTCCTGTTATGAGCAATCTTCAACTTTCTGATTTCTACATGTAGAATTATTCTCCCCTTCTCGCCTCCAGACTGGGGAGAAGGCCTTTCTCCTTTATCTATGGTCAGTGTCTTTCTCAGCTCTGAATATCACCTGGACTTTTCTTGAGCATTTTCCTGAATCGACCACACTCTTTCTCTTCCATCATCTATCCCTTTCCATTGAGCTTTTTGATCCAGCTTATACTTAGAACTACTTACATTTCTCCCATTTAAAATAGAGCATGAAGAACTAGTAAACCCCTCTCTTCCAGAGGAAGCCTTAAAAAGATAATGGAATTTGGAGGCTTTCCTTGAGTAATAATGAAAATTGTCATTAAAGATTTCTACATGTGAAAACACTAAAATTTAGGCACTTTTCCTTTTGAGATGCAAGGGAAAGTACAAGCTGGTGAAAATGTTACTCTTACCCATCTACATTGTAATCTAATTCTGAGATTGTCCAAATCCTTCAGAAGACATATATATATTCTGAAAAGACCAAAATGCATGTCAGAAGAGACTCTGAAAGTTGCTCTTGAATGTAGAGTAGCTAAAGCAAGTGGAAGAAATGATGAAGTAAAAGAGATGAACAGAAGATTTCAAACGGCAGCTTAAGAAGACAAAGTAAACTATTATAATGAAATGTGCAAAGACCTGGAATTAGAAAGCCAAAAGGGAAGAACACACTCAGCATTTCTCAAGCTGAAAGAGCTAAAGAAAAAAATTCAAACTTCGAGTTGCAATACTGAAGGGTTCTGTGGACAAAATGTTGAACGACGCAGGAAGCATCAAAAGAAGATGGAAGGAATACACACTCACTGTACCAAAAAGAATTGGTCAACATTCAACCATTTCATGATCAAGAACTGATGGTATTGAAGGAAGAAGTCCAAGCTGCACAAGGTACTGGATAAAAACAAGGCTCCAAGAATTGACGAAATACCAATTGAGGTGTTTTAATAATGCAGCACTGGAGGTGCTCACTCATCTATGCCAAGAAATTTGGAAGACAGCTACCTGGTGAACCAACTGGAAGAGACCCATATTTGTGCCCCTTCCAAAGAAAGGTGATCCAACAGAATGCATAAATTATTGAACAATATTATTAATATCACATGCAAATATAATTTTGCTGAAGATAATTAAAAAACTATTGCAGCAATACATTGACAGGGAACTGCCAGAAATTGAAGCTGGATTCATAAGACGATGTGGAATGAAAGATATCATTGCTGATGTCAGATGGATCTTGGCTGAGAGCACAGAAAACCAGAAAGATGTGTACCTGTGTTTTATTGACTATGTAAAGACATTTGACTGTGTGGATCATAACAAATTATGGGTAACATGGTGAAGAATGAGAATTTCAGAACACTTACTTGTGCTCATGGGGAACCTGAACATAGACCAAGAGGCAGTCGTTCAAACAGAACAAGGGGATACCATGTGTTTAAAATCAGGAAAGGTGTACATCAGGGTTGTATCCTTTCACTATACTTATTCAATCTGTATGCCGAGCAAATAATCCAAGAAGCTGGACTATATGAAGAATGTGGCATCAGGATTGGAGGAAGACTCATTAGCAACGTGCAATATGCAGATGACACAACCTTTTTTGCCGAAAGTGAAGAGGACTTGAAGCACTTACTGATGAAGATCAAAGACTACAGCCTTCAGTATGAATTACATCTCAACATAAAGAAAATAAAAATCTTCACAACCAGACCAGCAACACCATGATAAACAGAGAAAATATTGAAGTCGTCAAGGATTTCATTTTATTTGGATCCACAATCAATGTCCATGGAAGCAGCAGTCAAGAAATCAACCGAGGAGGCAGGGCCAAGATGGCGGAGTACTAAGATGCTTCCTGTAGTCCCTCTTTACAACAAAGACCTGGAAAAGCAAGTGAATCAATTATCTGTGACAATCTAGGAGCCCTGAACGTCAAAGACAAAGTTGAGGAATTGGACTGAGTGACAGAGAGAGATGGTTTAGAAGCAGCAAGGAATTGCCAGACCTGACCCAGCAGGAACTGGCACCCTGCAGGCTAGATCCGCTGGCACACGTGGTGAGGCAAGCAGTGGTCTTCCCGAGGCGTTTCCCACATCGGGAGAGACTGAGTGGCAGACAGTTGGCTCAAACCTCCAGAAACAGTGAGAAACAGTGCTCAATCAGCGAAAGATAAGTAAAAGTGTCTAACCTACCATGCAGATTTAAAAGAAGAAAACCCTCCTTTTGGGAAATACCTCTCTCCTAATTATCTGCTCCCTCCCCATTCTTCTCCCGGTCCAGTCTGGCTCCAGAGATTGCTGCACTCCCTGGACCGGAAGTAGGACTCATAGCATGCCCTGAGCCATTCTCCTGGCTTTGGAGAGGGAACAAACTAACAAATAGGAAAAAATAATCTGCCAGTTTCTCTAAGCTGGGAACTCAGGGCAGGCACAGTCCCTTTGCCTAGACACAGGCATAAGGGGTCCATGGGCTTTGAATACCTTTCACTCCTGCGTAGACTTGTGTGGACCCAGATCAACAGCATAGGCCTTCATTAGCTCAGTATACCAGGGTATATACCTGAAGCCTATTTTCATCTGTATCTGCTAGAAGGGGGAGTGGCAGGTTCATGACATTTGACACCGCCCTGCCCCTTAAGCAGGGTCCTCACCTACCCACATCAGAGGATTGAGGACTAGTGGCTCCACCCACTCCACCAACCCACTCGGGACAGGCGTCCAAGAATAAGTGGTGACTCCCAGTCCTTGCAGCCAACAGCATTGGGTGCCCATAGTCCAGCTGCAAAACCCACCTATGTACATGCTCTAGGGAACAGGGATATGCCTTCCACCCAGACACTCAAGGTCAGTAGTCAGGCCCCTGCCTTGATCAGTTCATGACCCCCTACTACAGCAAGATACCTGTGCTTACTCCAGTCACCCCTGTCTGTCTAGGACTGTAGGTGAGAGCCTGCACCATACACTCCATGACCGATGACCTGGACACCTGAGCTGAATCCACACAAGAAAAGTAAATGGACTATTGGACTCACATACCTAGTAATACCTCTAGCCAGCTGGAGACAGGACGTGAGAGCTTCAAAGACACCAATAATTAAAGTAGCTCACACAACCAGACTATTTGGGCATATGAAAACAAAACAAAATAAGAAGTTATGACACTGTAAGCAAATATAAAATAAATATAATAACTTACTGATGGCTCAGAGACAATAGTCAATATCAAATCACATAAAAGGCTGACCATGATGGCTTTAGCAAGCAACCAAAACAAAACTCAAAAAACCTCCAGAGGAAGAGAACTTCTTGGACTTACCAGAGGTAGAGTTCAAAAGACCAATATACAAAACTCTTCAAGAAATCAGGAAGGAGATCATGCAAAATGCAAAACAAGACAAGGAACACACAGACAAAGTAATAGAAGAACTTAAGAAGGTTATTCAAGAGCATAATGACAAATTTAGCAGGCAGCAAGAATCCATAAAGAGAGAGCAAACAGAAATCCAGAAGATTAACAATAAAATTTCAGAATTAGACAACTGAACAGAAAGTCATAGGAGCAGAACTGAGGCAATGGAAGTCAGAATTAGTGAGACTGAAGATAAAGCACTTGACACCAACTTATTTGAGGAAAAATAAGATAAAAGAATTTTTAAAAATGAAGAAACCCTAAGAATTATGTGGGACTTTATCAAGTGGAATAACCTACGAGTGATTGGAGTACCAGAACGGGGCAGGGGACAGGGCGGATAACAGAAACTACAGAGAGAATTTGATGGCAGAAAACTTCCATGATATCCTGAAAGATGAGATGATATCTATCCAAGAAGTTCATCAAACCCCATGCAAGGTAGACCCCAAAAGAAAGTCACCAAGACATATTATAATCAAACTTGCCAAAACCAAAGACAAAGAGAGAATTGTAAGAGCAGCTAGGGATAAACAAAAAGTCATCTACAAAGGAGAGTCAATAAGACTAAGCTCAGACTACTCAGCAGAAACCATGCACGTGAGAAGGCAATGGGATGACATATATAAAGCCTTGAAGGAAAAAAATTGCCAGGCAAGAATTCTATATCCAGCAAAACTGTCTCTCAAATATGATGGTGAAATTAGGGCATTTCCAGACAAACAGAACTTTAGCGAATTTGTAAAAGTCAAACCAAAATTACAAGAAATACTAAAGGGAGTCCTCCAGTTAGAAAATCAATAACATCATATCACAACCCAAGACTAGAACACAGGACAGAGCAACCAGATATCAACCCAGATAGGGAAGTCACAAAATTAAATCAAAGCTAAAACACTGAAAATAAGGAAACAGAGACATCAATATGCAAAAGATAACAACATTAAAACAAACAAGAAAGACTAAAAAATGTAGTCATAGATCTCTCGTATGGAAAGGAAGTCGAGACAATATAAAGAAATAAAGACTGGTTTAAACTTAGAAAAATAGAAGTAAATATTAAGATAACCACAAAGGAAACTAACAATCCTACACATCAAAATGAAAACCAAGAAAAGCATAAAGACTCACCAACTACAAAATCAAAACAAGGAAAAAGAAAATACATAAAGAAAAACAACTCAGCACAGAAAATTAAGTGGAACAGAGAAACTCTTAATAACACAGAAAAAAAGACATGAAAATGACAGCACTAAACTCATACCTATCTATAATTACATTGAATGTAAATGGACTGAATGCACCAATAAAGAGATAGAGAGTGGCAGAATGGATTAAAAAACACGATCCATCTATATGCTACCTACCAGAGACACACCTTAGACTTAAAGATACAAACAAACTAAAACTCAAAGGATGTGAAAAAATATATTAAGCAAATAACACTCAAAAAACAGCAGGACTGGCAATACTAATCTCTGACAAAATAGACTTTAAAGCAAAATCACCACAAAGGACAAGGAAGGACACTATGTAATGATTAAAGTGTTAATACACCAGTAGGACATAACCATAATAAATATTTACACACCCAACGACAAGTCTCCAAATTACATAAAACAAACTCTAACAGCATTGAAAAGAGAGATAGACAGCTCCACAATAATAGTAGGGGACTTCAGCACACCACTTTCGGTAAAGGACAGAACATCCAGAAAGAAGTTCAATAAAGACACAGAAGATCTAAATGCTTCAATCAGCCAACTTGATCTCATGGATGTACACCGAACACTCCTCCAAAAGCAGCCAAGTATACTTTCTTTTCCAACCCACATGGAACATTCTCCAGGCTAGACCACATATTAGGTTACAAAGCAAGCCATAACAGAATCCAAAACATTGAAATACTACAAAACATCTTTTCTGACCATAAAGCCATAGAAGTAGAAATCAATAACAGGAAAAGCAAGGGGAAAAAAGTCAAATACATGGAAGCTGAACAACACCTTGCTCAAAAACTATTGGGTTATAGAAGAAATTGAAGACGGAATAAAGAAATTCACAGAGGCGTCTGGGGTCTTAAAAGCTTGCAAACAGCCATCTAAGATTCATCAATTGGTCCCAACCACCTGAAGCAAAAGAGAATGAAGAACACTAAAGACACAAGGGAAGTATTAGCCCCAGAGACAGAAAGGGCCACATAAACCAGAGACTTCATCAGCCTGAGACCAGAAGAACTAGATGGTACCTGGCTACCACCAATGATTGCCCTGACAGGGAACACAACAGAGAGTCCCTGATGGAGCAGGAGAAAGGTGGAGTGCAGAACTCAAATTCTATTAAGAAGACCAGACTTAATGGTCTGACTGAGAGTGGAGGAACACCAGAAAGCATGGCCCCTGGATTTTCTATCAGCCCAGAACTAAAACAATTTCTGAGGCTAACTCTTCAGACAGGGATTGGACTGGACAGTGGGACATAAAGTGATACTCGTGAGGAGTGTGCCTCTTAGCTCAAGTAGATACAAGAGATTAAACAGGCAGCTTCTGTCCAGAGGTGAAATGGGAAGGCAGAGAGGGTTAGGAGCTGGTTGAATGGACATGGGGAATCAGGGGTGGAAAGGGGGAGCATTCTGTCACAGTAAGGGGAGAGCAATTAGGGTCACATAACAATGTATGTATAAATTTTTGTGTGGGAGACTACTTGAAATGTAAACTTCATTTAAATTACAACAATAAAAAAAATAAAAGAAATTCACAGAATCAAATGAGAATGAAAACATATCCTACCAGAACCTTTGGAACACAGCAAAAGCAGTGCTCAGAGGTCAATTTATAGCAATAAATGCACATATCCAGAAAGAAGAAAATGCCAAAAGCAAAACATTAACCCTACAACTCAAACAAGTAGAAAGAGAGCAGCAAAAGAAGCCCTCAGGTGCCAGAAGAAAGGAAATAATAAAAATTCCAGAAGAATTAAATGAAATAGAGACTAGAAAAACATTTGAAAGAGTTAACAAGATCAAAAGCTCGTTCTTTGAAAAGATCAACAGAATTGATAAACCACTGGCCAAACTGTCAAAAGAAAAACAGGAGAAGCAAAACCTGAATAAGAAATGAGAAGGGTGATATCACAACAGACCCAACTGAAATTAAAAGAATCATAACAGGATATTATGAAAAATTGTACTCTAACAAATTTGAAAACCTAGAGGAAATGGACAAATTTCTAGATGCACACTACCTACCTAAACTAACACAAAAAGAGGTAGAACAACTAAATAAACTATAACAAAAGAAGAGATTTAAAAGGTAATTTAAAAACTCCCAACAACAACAACAAAAACCCTGGCCCTGACGGCTTCACTGGAGAATTCTACCAAACTTTCAGAGAAGAGTTAACACCACCATTACTAAAGGTTTTTCAGGGCATAGAAAAGGACGGAATACTCCCAAACTCATTCTATGAAGCCAGTATAACCCTGATATCAAAACCAGGTAAAAACACCCAAACACAGAAAATTACAGACCAATATCCCTCATGAACATAGATGCAAACATCCTCAACAAAATTCTAGCCATTAGAATTCAACAACATCAAAAAAAAATAATTCACCATGACCAAGTTGGATTCATACCCAGTGTGGAGGGATGGTTCAACATTAGAAAAACAAATAATGTAATCCATCACATAAAGAAAACAAAAGACAAGAACCACATGATCTTATCAATTGATGCAGAAAAAGCATTTGACGAAGTCCAACACCCATTCCTAATAAACACTCTCAGCAAAAAAAGATAGAAGCGAAACTCCTCAACATAATAAAGGGCATTTATACAAAGCCAACAGCCAACATCATCCTAAATGGAGACAGTCTGAAAGCATTCCCCTTGAGAATGGGAACCAGACAAGGATGCCCTTTATCACCACTCTTAATCAACATTGTGCTGGAGGCCCTAGCCAGAGCAATTAGGCTAGAAAAAGAAATAAAGGGCATCCAAATTCGTAAGGAAGAAATAAAAAGTATCCCTATTTGCAGATGAAATGATCTGATACACAGAAAACCCCAAAGAATCCACATGAAAACTACTGGAACTAATAGAAGATTTCAGCAAAGTATCAGGATACAAGATAAACATACAAAAATCAGTTAGAGTCCTCTACACCAACAAAGAGAACTTTGAAAAGGAAATCATCAAATCAATACCATTTACAATAGCCCCCAAGACGGTAAAATACTTAGGAATAAATCTAACCAGAGACGTAAAAGACCTATACAATGAAAACTATAAGACACTACTGCAAGAAACCAAGAGACCTACATAAGTGGAAAAGCATACCTTGCTCATAGATAGGAAGACTCAACATTGTGAAAATGTCAATTCTACCCAAAGTGATCTACAGAAACAATGTAACCCCAATACAAATCCCAACAGCATTTTTTAATGAGATGAAGAAACAAATCACCAACTTCATATGGAAAGGGGAGAGGCCCTGGATAAGTAAAGCATTACTGAAGAAGAAGAACAAAGTGAGAAGCCTCACACTACCTGATTTTAGAACCTATTATACCACCACAGTAGTCAAAACAGCCTGGTACTGGTAAAACAACAGATACATAGACCAATGGAACAGAATTGAGAATCCAGATGTAAATTCATCCACCTATGAATAGCTGATATTTGACAAAGGCCCAAAGTCCGTTAATTGGAGAAAAGACAGTCTCTTTAACAAATGGTGCTGGCATAACTGGATATTCATCTGCAAAAAATGAAGCAAGACGTATACCTCACACCATGCACAAAAACTAACTCAAAATGATCAAAGACCTAAATATAAAATTGAAAACGATACAGATCATTGAAGAAAAAATAGGGGCAATGCGAGGAGCCCTAATACATGGCATAAACAGAATAGAAAACATTACTAACAATGCACAAATACCAGAAGAGAAACTAGATAACTGGGAGCTCCTAAAAATCAAACATTTATGCTCATCAAAAGACTTCACCAAAAAAGTAAAAAGACAACCTACAGACTGGGAAAAAATTCTTGGCTATGACAAATCCAATCAGCATCTAATCTCTATAATCTACAAGGTACTGCAAAACCTCAACAACAAAAAGACAAATAACCCAGTGAAAAAATAGGCAAAGGATATGAACAGGCACTTCACCAAAGAAGACATTCAGGCAGCTAACAGATCCATAAGGAAATGCTCATGATCATTAACCATTAGAGAAATTCAAATCAAAACTACAATGAGATACCATCTCACCCCAACAAATCTGGCACTAATCCAAAAAACACAAACTAATAAATGTTGGAGAGGTTGTGGTGAGACTGGAACACTTAAACACTGCTGGTGGGAATGTAAAATGGTACAACCACTTTGGAAATCGATTTGGTGCTTCCCTAAAAAGCTAGAAATAGAAACACCATATGATCCAGCAATCCCACTCCTTGGAGTATATCCTAGAGAAATAAGAGCCATCACACAAATAGATATATGCACACCCATGATCACTGCAGCACTGTTAACAATAGCAAAAAGATGGAAACAACCTAGGTGCCTGTCGACAGATGGATAGATAAATTATGATATATTCACACAGTGGAATACTATGCAATGATAAAGAACAACGATGAATCTGAGAAACGTCTCATAACATCGATGAATCTGGAAAGCATTATTCTGTGTGAAATCAGTTAATCACAAAAGGACAAATATTGTATGAAACCACTATTATAAGAAGTCAAGAAAAGAAAGTGTTTAAACACAGTAGAAAACATTCTTTGATGATTACTAGGGTGGGGAGGGAGGGAGAGGATATTCACTAACTAGATAGTAGACAAGAATTGTCTTAGGTGAAGGGAAGGACAACATACACTACAGAAGAAGTCAGCACAACTGGACTAAACCAAAAGCTAAGAAGTTTCCTAAACACTACCAAACACTTTGAGGAACAGTGTAGCCATGGTTTCGGGGGACATCTAGTTCAATTGGCATAACAAAGTTTATTGAGAAAATGTTCTGCATCTCACATTGGGGACTGGCGTCCGAAAAGCTAGCAAGGAGCCATCTAGGATGCATCAATTGGTCCCAACCTACCTGTAGCAAAGGAGCATGAAGAACACCAAAGACACAAGGAAATTATTAGCCCAAGAGACAGAGAGGGCCACAAAAACCAAAGACTCCATCAGCCTGAGACCAGAAGAACTAGGTGATGCCTGGCTACCACCAATGACTGCCCTGACAGGGAACACAACAGAGAGTCCCTGGTGGCTCAGGAGAAAAGAAGGGTACAGAACCCAAATCTTGTAAAAAGACCAGACTTAATGGACTGACTGAGACTGGAGGAACCCCGGAAGACATTGCCCCCAGACTCTGTTAGCCCAAAACTAAAACCATTCTCAAAGCCAACTCTTCAGACAAAGATTAGACCAGACTGTAAGATATAAAATGATACTTGTGAAGAGTGTGATTCTTAGCTCAAGTAGATACATGAGACTAAATGGGAAGCTCCTGTCCAGAGGCAAGATGAGAAGGCAGAAGGGGACAGGAGCTGGTTGAATGGACACAGGAAATCCAGGCGGAAAGGAGGAGTGTGCTGTCACAGTATAGGGAGAACAACTAGGATCACATAACAATGTGTGTATAAATTTTTGTATGAGAAACTAACTGGAACTGTAAACTTTCACTTAAAGCACAGTAAAAAGAAGAAGAAGAATAGTAATTTGCAGAAGAGTGTATAGATTTGCTTCCAAATCTTAAAGGTAAGTCTGCGATTCTCCTATTGGAGCTTTTCAGGGGCTCCATATAGCATTCCTGTTTGCCATGGATACTTTGAGTATCATTGGATCTTTTGGATCAAAAGGCCCAAATGATAGAGCAGCTCATATTGCAGCTTGAACATTCTGTAGAGTCTCCTTTTGCTATGGTCTCAACTTGAAACTGGCAGTCTTACAGGTGACTCTCGGGGTGGGTTGAAGTAAATGTGATATATTTTACCTCCAAAATTAAAAAGGACTTTAAGGCATTGTGTTTCTTTGTGTATGTTGGGGGAGGGGTTAGAGAATGTAAATTGCAGCAACTTGTCTTTAACCTTGAAAGGTATATCTCGACATGCTCCAGCCTATTGAGTGATCTAAAATTTCACTTAGGTAGCAGGTACCTGAATTTTTGGTTCATCTTCCTCTGCATAGTCTTATGAAGGAATCTAAAGTGTTTGCTACTTACTGATCATCAGATCCAATCAGCATAATGTCATCAGTGTAGTGGACCAGTGTGATTCCTTATGGAATGTCAAGATGATTAAGATCCCTAAAGAATATTTTATGACACAGAGCTGGAGAACGGCCCTGAGGTAAGACTGTATGGGTATTCTGTTAACCCTGCTCAGCTAAAGCAAATTATTTTGGTGATCTTTTCAAGTTGGTATGGAGGAAAAGGCATTAGCCAGGTCAATAGATGCATACCAAGTGTCAGGAAGCATGTTGATTTGCTCCAATAAAAGCTCTACATCTGGCACCGTATCTGCAATTGTAGTTACCACTTAATAAAACTTATGGTAGTCCACAGTCATTCTCCAAGGTCCATTTGACATCTGCACAAGTCAAACTGATGAGTTAAATGGGAATTTGATAGGTATCACCACTGCTGATTCTTTTAGGGGGGCATTGATCTCTGTAACTCCCCCAGAGATGCAGTATTGCTTCTTGTTTATTATCTTGTTAGAAAGAGGAAGGCCCAGAGACTTCCATTTAAACCCTTTCTACCATAACTACCTTAATCACCTTGGATCAAAGAACCAATATGGGGATTCTGCCAGTTTCCAACTCTGTCTGTTCTAATTATACATTCAGAAACTGGGGAAACAATCACAAAGTGGATTGTGGATCAGCTGAGTCAACGGTCAATCAGCCTTAGGCTATGACTCCATCTATCACCTGGCCACCATAACTCCCTACTTTAACTGGTGGACCACAGTGATATTTTGGGTTCCCAGGAATTAACATCAATTCAGAGCCAGAGTATAGTAATCCCCTAAAGCCTTGCTTCTATCCCTTTTTCCAATATTTATAATCACTCTAGTAAAAGGCCAAAGGTCCCTCTAGGGACAAGTTAGGGAAAGATTTATAGCATGTGCTTATGACAATGGTGCAGGGTCCTTCCTCAAGAACACCTGGCCTCCCTTCAATCAAGAGACTCTAGGTATGAATTAACTAGGTGAAAGGCCATAGCTGTCTACCGTGATGTCTCAAGTCAAGTACCAGACTTAGAGTTTTTCCTAATATATAGATCAAGAAATATTCTAATATACTGCCCATATATTTTGCTTCTAAGATAACCATGACCAATTAGCCACTACAAAAGACCTCTGAAGGCCACAGCATTACTAGAACAACCCTGCTACCCTTTACAGTAGATACATCCACCTTGCCTTTGGCAGTTAAGTTCTGGAGTCCCATCTTTTCCATTGAAACCTCAGTGGCGGCATCCCCTACAACTACCTGGTCTACAAAAGAATACACACACACACACACACACAC
Organism: Dugong dugon; assembly: GCA_030035585.1. NCBI lineage: Eukaryota > Metazoa > Chordata > Mammalia > Sirenia > Dugongidae > Dugong > Dugong dugon. The sequence goes on from CM057465.1 coordinate 151,085,522, forward strand.
ACACACACACACACAGAGAACATTTCAAGGATTCAGGTGCTCCTCATACTAATTTATTTCTCAATGCCTTAATGAATTAAGTATCTTTTGGGCCTTCTCATGGAATATATTTGGAGCCTGGGTGTGAATATTGCACATGATAAATTCAGTCCAAAATCTTTGTATTCTCTCTTCCACATTATGCAAATGAAGCTCTGGCATTTCAAGTTCATTAGATGTAGCCCGTTGAGTTCAAGATTCAGTCAACCAAACAAGTAAGCGATTAGAACTACCTTCAATCATACAAGCTGACACATTAAATCTAGAACCTATAATAAGTACACCAATATCAATGAATTTAGACCAATCTAGTGTTATAATCTTCCCTCTTGATCTAACATTCTCATAAATCACTCCTACACATGTTCCTCAAGCTTCTGCTAATATGTGTTAGTGCAGCCTTGTAATTTTTGTGTGTAAGCTAATTCATCGTAGGTCATAGTGTATACTTGCCGCCCCCCACCCCCACAGTACACTGAAATTTGACCTCAGCAATGGGACTAATGACAACAGGGGGTAGTTGTGGTAGATTTTAAGGAAAGTGAATATCTCCTTTCAAAGCATCTTCCCCCAGATGAGGTTATCACAGGATTTTCAAGCAAAAGAAAGCTAATGTCCTCAGACACCAGAGGGTAAGCTACTTCACTGGCAAGGGAGGCTCCATGTGACTTGAGTCAACATTGTTTCACCTAGATCCAACCAGATGTCCCTCTTCCAAGTTTCAGAATTTCATAATCACATTCTCTTCTAATCAATGTCCTAATTTTCACTTAAGAAGTTTGATAAGACTATAAATTCAACTGTCACTGTGTTTCAGCAACCCAAACAAGTAAATTTTGTATTTAATTTTCAGCAACATCAGTCCCGTGTCTACCCACTAATAAGAGATTCTTTTAGGGCTTGTATTAGTTTCAAATTTGTATTGGTGTTGTTGTTAGGTGCCATCGAGTCCCCTCCAACTCATGACAACCTCATATATAACAGACTGAAACATTGTCCAGTCTTGCACCATCCTCACAGTCAATGCTGTGTTTGAGCCCATTGTTGAAGTCACTGTGTCAATACATCTCATTGAGGGTCTTCCTCTTTTTTGCTCACCCTCTACCAACCATGATGTCTTTCTCCAGTAATTGGTCGCTTCTGAAGACATGTTGAAAGTCATCAAGACACTATCTTGCCATACTTGCTTCTAAGGAACATTCTGGCTGTACTTCCTCCAAGACAGATTTGTTTGTTCTTCTAGCAGTCTGTGGTTGTTATGGATTGAATTGTGTCCCCCCAAAATATGTGTCAACTTAGCTAGGCCATGATTCCCAGTATTGTGTAGTTGCCCTCCATTTTGTGATCTGATGTAATTATCCTCCATTTGCAATGTGTTGTAAATCCCAGCTTCTATGCCTGTGGTTATGGTCCCATTTGGGAGTGAGTTGTCCATTGTGTTAATGAGGCAGGATTAAGATGGGATGTATCTTGAGTCACCACCTTACTAGAGGGTGTGACTCAAGTCACTACCCTTATCCCAGTCACCACCCTTACTCAAGTCACACCCTTGCTTGAGTCATACCTTTTATCCTACAAGAGGTGAAAGGAGAGAGAAGCAAGCAGAGAAGAGAGGGACCTACTGCCACCAAGAAAGAAGAGTTGGGAGTAGAGCACATCCTTTGAACCGGGGGTCCCTCCACTGAGAAACTCCTAGACCCAGGAGAAGATTGATACCAAGATATGTGGAGATATCCAAGGAACACCAGGCCCACAGATGTTGAAAGGAAACAAAGACCTTCCTCCAAAGTCAGCAGAGAAAGACAGCCTTCCCCTAGAGCTGGTGCCCTGAATTCAGACTTATAGCTTCCTAAACTGTGAGAGAATAAATTTCTATTTGTTAAAGCCATCCACTTGTGGTATTTCTGTTACAGCAGTACTAGATAACTAAGACAATGGTATATGCTACATTCTTCACCAACACCATAATTCAAATGTGTCAATTCTTCTTCCATCTTCCTTTTTCATTGTCTAGTTTTTGCATTCATATAAGGCAGTCTTGGGTCAGACACACCTTAGTCCTCAAAGTGACATCTTTGCTTTTTAACACTTCAAAGACGTCTTTTGCAGCAGATTTGCCCAATCCAATACATTGCTTGATTTCTTGACTGCTGCTTCCATGGACATTGGTTGTTGAATATCACCAAAATATGTATTAATTTTCTATGGCTGCTTTAACAAATTGCCACAAACTGGTAGCTTAAAACAACAGAAATTATTCTCTCACAGTTCTGGAGGCCAGAAGTCTAAAATCAGTATCATGGGGTGTAAACTAAGGTGTCAACAGGGCTGCACTCTCTCTGGAGGCTCTGGAGGGGAATCCATTCCTTGCCTTTTCCAGATTCTGGTGGCTGCCAGCATTCCTTGGCTTGTGAACACATCACTCCCATCTCTGTCTCCGGGGTCAGATTGCTATCTCCTTTTCTGTGTGCCAAATCTCCCTCTAAATCCATCTTATGAAGATGCTTGTGATTGCATTTAGATTAATTACATACCTGGATAATTCCAAATAATCTCACCACCTCAAGGTCATTGCAAAATCTTTTATTGCCATATAAGGTGACATTCACAGGTTCCAGGGATTATGATGTGGCTATCCTTTGGGGTCCATTATTCAGTCACAGGGCTGTCATAGAAGATCTCTGGTTCTCAGACCATGACTTGAGCTGAGAGTTAAAGAAATGACCTAAGCTTGTCATTTTCTTTCTCTAAGCATTCGCGTGCACTCACTGTATTTCTAAATCATATAAATTCTTTGCAAAGAATTTGTCCCATACTACTGTTATTTAGTCATCATTACTGCCGTAACAGTAAAGTGCAGCAGCTACTTGGGCTTCTAAGGCACTTTCTTCAGTTGGCACTTCATCACAACAAACCACAGGTGATAGCTTGATTAAATATGATGTTACTACATGGCATGGATTGCTAGCATCCCATTTCTCATTGGCAAGGAGCTCAGCACTGCACTCAAATGCGAGAGTATGACCAAACCCATTTCAGAATCCCAACTTTGAGAGTCTGTCTCCTTGGGTCCACTCTTAGTACCAATTCTGTATCAGTTAGGGCCCAATCAAGGTACAGAAACCACACAGTAATTTGAACAAGCAAAGTTTAATATAAATAATTATTAACTAACAGGGGATTAGAGTAACTGGGGATTGGCTGGAAAGGAGAAAAGACAATTCTAAAGAATACAGGAATAGTAGTCCTAAAACTTCAGATAAAATTAATCATTAAATATTTACTCTTTTGTGTCTTATTTTTATCACTCAACCAGTTGCTTCTGAGATTCATCAATGCTGTATGCTGTATCAGAAGTATCAAACTTTTTAATTACTGTGTAGTGTCCCATTGTATGAATATGCAGCAATTTATTCACTTATTGATAAATATTAGAATGTCTCTAGTTTGAGGCTATTATGAATAAATATGCTGTAAACATTCTCATGTCAGTCTCTTTGAGGACATATGTTTTTATTTCCTTTGAGAAAATAACTAGAAGTGACTATGCTGGGATATAGGAAAAGGATATATTTAATTTTATAATAAATCAGTAGGCAGTTTTCTAAAGTAAACATATTATTTAAAGTCCCACCATCAATGTATGATATCTTCACTTGTTCCATATCTTCACAAACACTTGGTATTGTTAGTCACTTTAATTTTAGTTACTGTAGTGGTTATAAAGTGGTATCTCATTATGGTTTAATTTGCATTAGCCTGAGGGCTAACGATGTTAAGCTTTTTTTCTTGTGCTTATTTCCAAATCATAAAAATTCTTTGCAGTTTTTGTTCAAGTCTTTTGCCTGTTTTAATTGGGTTGTTTACAGTTTTTATTTTTAAATTATAGAAGTTCTTTATTTTAAGAAACAAGCCCTTTATCTGATAGATGAATTGCTGATATTTTTGCCCAGTCTGTGGCTTGCCCTTTCATTTTCTTAATAGTCTCTTTTGATGAAAAGAAGTTTTTAATACTGATGAAGTCCAATTTCTCATGCCTTTATAGTTACAGCTTTTGTTTTTCTAAGAAATGGCTGCTTAGTATGAAGTCATGAAAACATTCTCCTATGTTTTCTTCTAGGAGCTTTTTAGTTTTAGCTTTTACATTTAGGTCTATTAAAACCTATGCCATTGAACACGGCCATCTATGATGCATCAATTGGTCCCAACTGCTTGAAGTAAAGGAGAAAGAAGAACACCAAAGACACAAAGAAAGTATTAGCCCAGGAGACAGAAAGGGCCACATAAACCAGAGCCTTCATCAGCCTGAGACCAGAAGAACTAGATGGTGCCCGGCTACCACCAATGAACTCCTGACAGGAAACACAACAGAGGGTCCCTGATGGAGCAGTAGAACGATGGGATGCAGAACTCAAATTCTAGTAAAACCAGACTTAATGCTCTGACTGAGACTGGAGATGTCCCAAAAAGCATGGCCCCTAGACTCTCTATCACCCCAGAACTAAAACAATTTCCGAGGCCAACTCTTCAGACAGGGATTGGACTGGACTGTGGGACATAAAGTGATACTCGTGAAGAATGTGCCTCTTAGTCAAGTAGATACAAGAGACCAAAGGAGCAGCTTCTGTCCAGAGGTGAGATGGGAAGGCAGAGAGAGTTAGGAGCTGGTTGAATGTTCATGGTGAATCAGGGGCAGAGGGGAGGAGTGTGCTGTAGCAGAATGGGATGAGCAGTTGGGGTCTCCTAACAATGTATGTTAAAAAAAAAAAATTTTTTTTTTGTATGGGAGACTAACTTGAAATGTAAACTTTATTTAATTACAACCATAAAATAAATAAATAAATAAATAAATAAACCCTACTGCTATCATGTTGATTCTGACTCACAGCAACCCTATAAGGCAGAGTAGAACTGCCCCATAGGGTTTCCAAGGCTGTAAATCTTTACGGAAGCAGATTGCCACATCTTTTCTCCTGCAGAGCAGTAGGTGGGTTCAAACTGCCTTTCAGTTAGCAGCCGAGTACTTAACTTCTGCGCCACCAGGGCTCCCCTTTAGGTCTATTACCCATCTCAAAATAAGTTTTATGCATTGTGTGAGGAAGGGGTCAAGGTTCATTTTTTTCCATATAGTTAGTTGATTGTTCTAGCATCATCTATTGAAAAGATTTTCCTTTCCCTATTGAATTAGATTCCCATTGTTTGAAATTAATTAATAGTATATTTGTAGGTACATTTTTGGAATTTCTCTTCTGTTCTGTTGATCTATTTGTATATCTTTACATCAATACCACTGCATTGATTACATAAGCTTGAAATCAGATAGTGTAAGTCCTCCAAATTATCCTTTTTCAAAACTGTTTTGGCTATTGCATTTCTACATAAAATTTACATTAAGCTTATGAATTTCAATGGGAAAGGATCAAAAAAGCCAAAAGATGGTTCTTTGAAAAGACCCTTTGGCAGACTGAACAGAAAGGAAAGCAAATACAAAAATAAATATTGGGAATAAAAAGGGGACATAACTAGAGGTATCAGAAAGGATTTTTAAAACTATGGTGGAAATACCTCTGCTGATTTGTGTTCGTTTCCATTTAGATAAGACCTTGCAGTAAATGTGTGTGGCCTGACTCAAGGATAGGTGTGTGCTGCTATGACCTGAAATGCTAGCAGTCTGCCTTTTTCTAAAAGTCAAACCTCTAACACTTGGCGCTGCTATCTGTAAGTGCTTTTTGACTCTCAAGGCTACTCCTCCTCTACTGCTATTATTAATATTTTGTTTAAAACATTTTTTTATGCAACAAATATTTGGAATCCTCACACTAAAGAAGGACATTCCTGGGCTATTCTAAATAAACTGGTTACATATCTGCATCTCTGAGTACAGCCTGTTTTGTGCAACAATTAGTCCCATGTTCTGACTAATGTTCTTCAGTTATGAGGTTATACTGCTGGATCCTCCACCACACATCTATTCTGAAATGGTGAAGCATGTGAAAGCCTTACTATGTTGTTTTGCAATCAGAATAGATGAGTCAATTCATAGCAACAAAGCTTCTAGAATTAACAGGAAACAAAGATGGTTTAAATGCTTGCAGTACCTGTCTCTAAAGCATGAGTTTTTTAAAAATTAAGTACTAACCAATTACCTCAGGAGTATGTATTTCAGATTAAGACAGTTTATATCCCCCAGAGTATGGCTTAGAATAACTAACACAACATAGTATCATGCTATGCTTAAGTATTTTAAAGGAAATTACAGCTATTCTAATATCTTGGAACTTGACAAGTCATCCTGAAGTTTAGATAGAAAGCTAAGCAGAGTCCACACATCCCTGGAGAATAACAATGTGAGTAGCTTTTTTCCTTGACAAACTTACCATAAAGCTATTATAATAAAGATAACATTGTATTTGGGATGAGATAGACAAATAAAGCAGTGAGACAGAATAAATTGGCCAGAACTAAACATATATAGTCAGAAAATTGATATATGACATCTGGCATGGTAAATCAAGCATGCATTACCCTAGATTTTCTATGAAACTTTTAAACTGTCTTTTACATTTAAAATCATAATCCATCTAGAACTGATTTTGTGTATGTGTGAGATAAGTAGAGATCCAATTTTGTTTTTTTCCAAATGGATACCAATTGCTCAGTACATCATTTATTGAATGCTTTCTCACTTTCCCATTGATTTTCCGTATCAGCTCTGTCAAATATTGTTTCCATCTTATAAACATAACTTTAAGAGAATAATACATGCATTATTAATCATTTATGTAAGGTTCAAAATTATGTAAAACTAAATAAACAGATTAGGAATACATAGATTAGAGGTGAAGCAACAAACAAAAAATTTAGGATAATGATTATCACGAAGAGGAGTAAGGAAAGGCTTTCAGAATTGTTATCATTGTTTTATTCCTTGAGCTGGATGAAGTACCCAAAAGCCCATTTATTTTCATTCTTATCATACATATATAATATACATATTCTTTTGTATGTATGATAATATTTTATAATAAAAAATTAAAATATATAATAGTTAAAATGGATAAATAGAAGGGCCAAATAATAGAAGGATATACCCAAAAAGTTAATGATTGAGCTGGAAGATCTGGTTGAGAAACATTCCTAGATGACATCAAGAGGGATAAAGGAATATAAATTACAAAACGAAAAGCCTAGAAACGTCAAGAATAAAAGTGAAACTATCAATATCTATGTAATAACCATCCTGGAATAAGAGAAATAAAATAAAGGCAAGGAGGGAATTAAAGAAACAATAAATAAGAATCTAAGTTGGAAGTGGTAGAAATGTTCAGTATCTTGATTGTAGTGATGGTTTCATGAGTATATAAATCTGTCAAAATCCATCAAATTGTACACTTCCAGATGAATGTATAATAAGCAAACTGTGGTACATACATACTGTCTTAGGCTGGGTACTCTAGAGAAGCAAAACCAGTGAAGTGTGTATATGTAGAGAGAGAGAGAAATTTACATCAAGGAATGGCTCACACGGTTGTAGAAGCTTTTCTAGCTTCCCAAGTCTGTGGGTCAGGCTGGAGGCTTCTCCTGACTCACATTGGCTGACAAACCCAAGATCGGCAGATAAGCTGGCAGGCCGCTGGCTCACAGGCTGCAGAGGTTGATGAATCCCAAGATCAGCAGGTAAACTGATAGCTCAGGTTCCAAGAACTGGAGGTCAGATGAACAGGAACCAGATGCAGGATCCAGAGGGAGCAAAAGCCCACGAGCTTTGCCAGAAAGTCCACATATATTGGATGCAGGCCACACCCCTAATGAAACTCCCTTTCAATTGATTGGCTGCTTACAGCAGCTCTCATCATGGAGGTGATTAATTATATCAGATCTCATTGTGGAGGTGATTCTATCATTACATAGCTGTCAAACTACATCATAACAGCCAAACCACTGAGAATCATGGCCCAGCCAAGTTGACACACAACCTTAACCGTGACACATACAATGGAATACTATGCAACCATAAAGAACAATGATGAGTCCGCAAAACATATTATAACATGGATGGACCTGGAAGGCATAATGCTAAATGAAATAAGTCAAGCATATAAGGACAAATATTGTATGATCCTTCTTATACAAGAAGACAAGAATAGATATATAGAGAGACCAATGTTTATTGGTGGTTACCAGAGAGAGGAGGGGGGAGGGGAAAGTACCCTTTAGATCGTAGAGACTTTTTTTTTTTTTTGGTGATGGGATAGGTGGCACCAAATGTGGATGTAGTGAGCACAGCACAACCAAAGTAAAAATGAGTGTTTGAGCACATATGGATGGATATAGGCATATTGGTATACAGGTAGGTACAGGTGTATACATAGACAAGAATAGATAGACATATCTATAAAAACCAAAAAAACGAACTGATTGGCATTGAATCAATTCTGACCCACAGCAACCCTATAGGACAGAGTAGAACTGCCCATAGGGTTTCCAAGGAGCAACTGCCGACCTTTTGGTTAGCAGCCGAGCTCTTAACCACTGCACCACCAGGGTTCCAGAAGTATTTATAGGTACATATAAATACAAATACGTAGGTGCAGGCACATATATTCATTAAAGACACAAATATGGATACTCCATGGACATATCCAAACACCTTCCAAGACTGGTTTTCTGGGTTTGAAAGCTAAGGGCCATAATCTCATGGGACAACTCAATCAACTGGTATAACATGTTGTTAGATGCAATCCTGTGTACAACAGAACAAAACACTGCCTAGTTCTGTGCCATCCTCACAATCGTTGCTATGTTTGAGCTCATTGTTGCAGCCACTGAGTCAATTCATCTTGTTGAGGGTCTTCCTCTTTTTCACTGACCCTCTACTTTACCAAGCATGATGTCCTTCTCCAGGGACTGGTCCCTCCTGATAACATGTCTCAAGTATGGCGAGAGTCTCGCCATACTTGTTTCTGAGGAATATTCTGACTGTACTTCTTCCAAGACTGATTTGTTCATTCTCCTGGCAGTCCATGGTATATTCAATATTTTTCACCAACATCTTAATTCAAAGGCATCAATTCTTCAGTCAATTCTTCATTATTCATTGTTCAGCTTTCACATGCATATGAGACAACTGACAATACTATGGCTTGGGTCAGGCGCACCTTAGTCCTCAAAGTGATGTCTTTGCTTTTTAACACTTTAAAAAGGTCTTTTGCAGCACATTTACCCAACGCAAAGTGGCATAACGTAGTTCACAAAAATCATGTTCTGCATCCTAGTGAAGTCAGTAGCATCTGGGATCTTAAAAGCTTCCAAGTGGCTACCTAAGACACAACTACATGTCTCTGCTCACCAGGAGCAGAACAGTAATAAGGTAGCCAAAAGTTCAGAGAAGAAACAAACCTACACGAGCCACAGCCTTATCTACCCTGGGGCCAGAAGAACTAGATGGTGCCTGGCTACTACCACTGACTGTTCTGACTGGGGTCACAACAGGTGGTTCCAGACAGAGAGGGAGAAAAATGTGGAGCAAAACTCAAATTCTTATTTAAAAAAAAAAGCCAGACAAACTGAAATGGTAAAGAACAGAGAACTCCCTGAGACTATCACCCTGAAACACTCTTTAAACCCAGAACTGTGTCTATCCCCTGAGATTACGCTTTAGTGAAACAGCAGAGTGGCACACAAAACAAAGGGGATTACCCATCAGATCAGTGCTCTACTTAAAAACCATCAGTATGAGACCAATAGGTCAACAATTACTCAAAAACAAAGATGAGAAGATAATGGGGCAGGGAAATTAGAGTACTGGAAATGGAAGAAACAGATCACAATTAAAGAGAATGTTGACACATTGTGATAAACGTAACTAATGTCACTGAACAATTTGTGCAGAAATTGTCAAATGGAAACTTAACTTGCTGTGTAAATTTTCACCAAAAATTCAATAAATTTTTTTAAAGTGTACATTTTCAATGTATGCAGTTGACTGTACATGAATTATAACTCAACAAGATGGAAGGAAAAAATAATTTACAAAAAAAGAGATAGGATTAAAAGGACTTAGCGTGCCAAGTTGGATAGGTAAATAAAAAAACACATGTAGACACTTAATAGTGAAACTTGAGAACTTCAAAGGCAAATAAGATATTCTAAATGTGTATAAGCATTTCCAGAGATGAAGAAAGGAAAAAGAATCATACTGATAACAGGCTTCTCAAAAGTAACAACATCAGATAGATACAGGGAGAGGGTGAAGTAAAATTTTCAAAGCAGATGGCCAGTCTCCGTCCAGTCTCTTGTTACAGAGGAGTAACTTCCGGTTTACAGCAATATGCCAAAGACAAAGACATCCTTTCTTGTGTCTTCACTCACCATGTTTCCTTAGCACAGTAAGTCCTTCCTTGCCACTCCCAGGTTAACCAAGGCTATTCCTGGGGAAGCCAACTCCCTCTGGAGCAGGAAGAACTGCTAATTTTAGCCACTACATTTTTAAATGGGGAAAACTTTGAGCAATAACTAGTGTCAATGCCCAATAGAGAGAGAGAGATACAACAAAATTAGAGAAAGGAACATTTCTATGTGAAGTAGGAAGCAAGAGCCTGAGCTGAGAGCTGAGGAAGCAAGGGTAGGGTAAGGAGTAATTGGCTTCACTAAAGTAACAAAACTTTTAAATTGTGTATACCTAAGTATATGTGTGCATGTGCATGCACACCCTCACATTCAGAATCCCAGAGCTGTCAGAGATGGGATAAGTACTCTACAGTCTCCAGATCCCTGCTTCTTAATTAGTAAAGCTATTTGTGGCCAGGAGCTTTCTGCACTCCTGCACCAATAGCCACTCTATTCCAGGACGAGTGACCCCTTTGGCTCTGGCTAATGCTAACTGACCCATGAGCAATGAACAGTTCCTGGCTCTCTGGGGCCCTCACTCAACACCCCTCCCCAGAGCCTGCCTGGCACAATATCGCAGGGATTTGATGAATGAAGAAATACAAGTCACACAAACTGGCCAGAATCTCTCCTCACGGCTGATGGAGTAAAAAGAAGAGTACAACCTAAGTCTTATGAGATTCAGCTCTGAAAGGACCCACACCAGAGCCCATTGGATACCAAAACACTACCACCTGTCTGTTCCTGTCACTTTTCTTGGAACCTGGCTGGAAGCCTCTCATCTCCAGCTGTTGAAGCCAAGTCTCCTTCCAGTAACAGTGCCCTGTGGCAGGCAACCTGGCTCAAAGTCCACAAGGTGCCTCAGACCCAGAGCAACCTTGCTCAGTAAGGTTGGTGAGAGGTACCCAGAGGCACATAGATGGATGTAACTGGGAGGAATCTGTATAGACATCTGGTCCAAACCTCTCATTTTACAATGGACCCAGATTAACCAGTTGCCAGAGCAAGATTAGGGGAGTGTCTTTCTGAAAGTCAGACATTGCCACCTCTAGTTAAGTACTGGCTGAGCTAGGAGGTTGAGCCTTCTGCTCTTACTCCTCTGGGACCTTACCTGTTCTATTACTCTATACATCAGTTTTTGGACAAAAAAAAAAAAAAAAATTAGGCTTCTATTTTAAAGAGAAATAGGAGGTGGTGAACTCAAACCACCAACGTTTTGGTTAGCAGCTGAGCTCTTAATCACTACATCACCACAGCTCCAGATGGAGAGTAGGAAAGAGATATCCTGAGAGATTAGAAATGAAAAGGGTGGAGAATAGGGAGAGAGTCATTTTTATTTCTTCTGGCCATGGAATCTCTAGTTCACTGGGTTTCAAAAGTTTTTAGTGATAGAATCCTTTGTTTCAATGAAATACTACCTGCCAAAATTACGTACGATTACATAGACAAAAAGAGAGGAGGCAACTGAGGTGAATGTGGGAGCCCAGAGACTCCCCCTAACTCTTCACTCCCTTGACACTTAAGGTGGAGCCTGAAGCACTATGGTAGAACATATGTAGGGTTCCATTGAACATGTTTTAAGACATTGCCCTGGTAGTGTTCTGGGATCCTAGGTTTGACAGATTTCTACAGGGTATAATCCAGTCCCGTGTAGCCAAGTGGTATCAAACTACTGAGATGCCTGATGATGACGGGGAAGATACCACTGCAATTTGCTCTTTATGGGTTCAGCTTCTCTCACCCTGGTGCTTTTCTTTCACTTCAATCCAATTTCTCTTTTGCCTTTTCTCTCTGAAGGAAACAAAGCTAAGCTGAGAGTTTCCTGCAGGTCAACAAATCTTTTCTTTACCAAAAAAAAAAAAAAAAGTAATAATGGAAGTCTTTTTCTTTACCCACCCCCACAAAAAAAGTATACAATGAAAAATAATCTTACGGTATCAAAACTATTTAAAAGTATAAAAAGTCCATAAATCTACTACCCAATGGAGAAATCATTTCTATTTTTTAATATTCTATGTCAATCTTTGTTTATGCATATATAAATTTGATTTTTGCAGAACATATTATGGCTTATATGGTTTACAAAGGTGTTCATTTCATTTGCCCAGTTTTACAAATGAGTAAGGTAAGGTTTAAAGAAACTAAGTAGCTCCTCCCAGATGATACAGCTAGAATGTGTGGGCCAGAACAAAAACGAAGGTTCTGACTCTAAGACCAGTGCTCTTTATGCTTCAGTATCAGCTGGCACAGAACCACAGAGACCACTCTCTACATTTTAGAGCAAAAAGATGTTGGGGTATAATTTAAGTGAGCTTCCTACTAGTGAAGTCGCAGATGACCTCTCGACCATACAAGACTCAGCCCTAACAATCAATTCAAAACAATCCATTCAAAAATATTTATTGATTACTCCCTATATGCAGTGCACTGCAGTGCATATCAGATTAGTTAGAAAGTCTGTTTGTAGTCCCAGCCTTGGCCTCACTTGACCTTAGGTAATGCATTCTCTTCTTTTGTAAAATGAAGGCGTGGAAGTCCGTTATGAGAATATCCTCACAACAACATCACTATCAGTTTTCCATGGGCTTTCCATGGTCTCCCATCCCTTACTCGTTGAGAGTTTTCCAGACTTTGCTACTGGGGCGATTCCCCTTGTTTTGACTCCAAGGCCTACCTGATTTGTATGCACTGAGTACAATTACTAAAGGGCCATAAGGTAGGATGAAGGATAGAGATCATGACAGAACAGTGCCAGAAGGTAGAAGAGGGCAAGTGAAGAGATTGTAGCTGAGAAGACACTTCCTTACCCTGAGTTTCCCATTTTGGTCTATAGGTAAGGAAGTATATGTACTGTCTGTGAGTATAGAGCTCCTGTTTACCGTAAATGACTCAAATCAATGTCCCAGAAATGGAGAACTATCCATTTCTCTTGAGATACAGAATCTCTAAGCAACAATGAAAAATGTCAGTATTATTACTGAGTTTGTCCTCCTGGGATTGTCCAGTGACTCCCAGCTCCAGGCTCTGCTCTTTGTGCTGTTCCTGGTGATTTACCTCCTGACCTTGATGGGGAACCTGGTGATGATCCTTGTGATCAGGGTTGATTCTCACCTCCACATCCCAATGTACTTCTTCCTTGGACATTTGTCCTTCCTGGATCTCAGCTTCTCCTCAGTTACCGTGCCCAAGATGCTACAGAACTTCTTGTCTCTGAAGAAAAGCATCTCAGTGTTGGGCTGCATCACCCAGAGTTTCTTTTTCACTCTCTTTGGGGGAACCGAAGCCCGTCTGCTCTCTGCCATGGCCTATGACCGCTATGCCGCCATCTGTCACCCTCTGCTCTACAGTGTGGTCATGAACAGGCCTCTCTGCACCGCAATGGTCAGTGCAGCATGGGTGATGGGGTTTCTGAACTCACTAGTGAATAATCTTTTCATCCACAAGTTACATTTCTGTGGATCCAACATCATCTCCCACTTCAGCTGTGAGCTGCCTTCACTATTCCCACTGTCCTGCACTGATCCCACTGCCAACAAGTTGCTTCTGTCTGGGTCAAGTGCATTTCTAGGGCTGCTGACACTTTCCCTGATCCTCTTCTCTTACTCCAGAATCATCTCTGCCATCCTGAGCATCCGCTTCTCTGGGAGCCAAGGCAAAGCCTTTTCCACCTGCTCCTCCCACCTCACCGTGGTGCTCTTGTTCTATGGCACAGCTCTATTCAGGTACATCTGCCCTCCCTCAGGCTCATCGTTGGAGCGAGTGGTCTCCATTCAGTACAGTGTGATCACGTCCTTGCTGAACCCTGTCACCTACAGCCTCAAGAACCAGGAGGTGAAGGCAGCTCTGCAGAGGATGCTGAGGCAGCAAATGTGTTCCTCTGGGTAAGAAAAAGCTGTGTGATTCTGCTCAGGAAATAAAGAAATCATCTCTAAAAGAAAAACGTCTTTACAGACACAGAGCATTTCAATTAAATTCAAGTATCTGTCTTATCTTCAAAGTAAATAAACTTCCACAAAAGCTGAGGCCAGAGGAGAGGAATTTGATGAAGGGACTCCTACCCAGCTGTACTTTGTAAAATAATCTGATATGAGGATCTTGGCTTCATCTGAAGGATCTTGGCTCTATTAGGGCTAAGAGAAATGAACTAGGTTGGAGCAGAACAGGGTCTTTGGTCAAACTGCTACTCTTTTCTTAGAATTTTCCAAAAGTGAGCAATAAAGAAAGAAACCTACAACAAAGAGGGAACCAGATACAAATAATGCTCTACAATGAATGCAGTCAGAGCCATCCATTCACCTGACCTAGTGATACCAACTGGCAACAGATGGCCTATGCATATAGGCAGGAAAAGCTAAAAAAAAAAAAAAAAAAATTAATAGATTGTCCTTTTGGAAATCAGTATATCACACCTACTGTGTTTTTTTTCAAATCTCTCCTACCTAGGACCTTTGTCACTGTTTGAATTACATCCCCTCAAAAATGTGTGTATCAATTTGGCTGGGCCATAATTCCCAGAAGTGTGTGGTTGGCCTCCATTTTGTGATTGTAATTTTATGTTAAAGAGGATTAGGGGGGGATTGTAACACCACCTTTGCTCAGGTCACGTCCCTGACCCAATGTAAAGGGAGTTTCCCTGGGGTGTGGCCTGCACCACCTTTTATCTCTCAAGAGATAAAAGGAAAGGGAAGCAAGCAGAGAATGGGGGACCTCATACCATCAAGAAAGCAGTGCCAGGAGCACAGCGCGTCCTTTGGACCCAGGATCCCTTGTCGAGAAGCTCCTAGTCTGGGGGAATACTAATGAGAAGGCCGAGAAAGAGAGAAAGCCTTCCCCAGGAGCTGACACCCTGAATTTGGACTTTTAGCCTACTTTACTGTAAGGAAATAAACTTCTCTTTGTTAAAACCATCCACTTGTGGTATTTCTGTTATAGCAGCACTAGATAACTAAGACAACCTTACATTAAAAAATATGATTTGCATTTGTTCCAGGTACGTACTTTATACCAGTATACAGACTGTGTGTGTGGCAGGGGGAGGTAACATGAATAATTACAGAAGTGAATTAAAAGGTCAATAAGGTACTTACTTAATTAATAAACAAAAATATATAATAACAACCTATTGAGAAACATTTAAAAAAAAAAAAAAAAAGACCTAAATAAATGTAAAGCAATACCACTTTTACGGATTGACAGACTGACTATTATAAAGATGTCAGCTGTTCCCAAATTTATTCGTATATTTCATATAATACCAATCAAAATTCCAGATTATTTTTTCTGAATTCGAAAAGTTGATTGTAAAATTGATATAAAAATAAATGGGCTAATAAATGTCAAGCTACTCTTCAAGAAGAAAAACGAGGTAGAAGACTATAATAATATCAACATTTATTATAAAACTATATAATTAATGCTATTTGTTATTGACACAAATACAGACATATATGCCACTAGAAAAGGAAAGAGAGTCTAGAAATGAACCCCAAATACATAAGTGGACACTTGTATATGACTGAAGTGGCAAGGCGAATCGATGAGACCAGGGTGGACTTTTCAATAAATAGTGCTGGAAAAATCAGCTCTCCATACAGAAAATTAACAGAATTTTATCCTCACCCACCATATGTAAAAATCAATTCTGACTGGATTGAAGTACTAAATGTGAAAGGCAAAACTACAAACTTTAAAAAAGAGTGTAAGACAATGTATTGAGGTGGTGGTGGTGGTTGTTCGTCGCCCTCCGGTCACCTCCAACTCATGGCGACTTTAGGTACAGCAGAATAAAACATTGCCCAATCCTGTGTTATCTTCATGATCTTTGATCTATTTTAGCCCATTATTGCAGCTATTGTGTCATTCCATCTCACTGAGGGTTTCCCTCGTTTGTGCTGACCCTCTACTTTACCAAATACGATATCTTTCTCTAATGATTGGTCTTTCTGGTTGATGTGTCCAAAGCAAGCAAGATGAAGTCTCACCAGGGAAGAATTTTTAAAATCAAGACACAAAAAGCACTGGCCACGAAAAAGAAAGATTCATAAATAAAATTGCATTAAAATCAGGAAATTTGATTCAATGAAAAACCTTACAAGAGAATGAAAAGACAAGCCACAGAGCATGAAAAGATATTTGTCACACATGTAAGTGGCAAAGCCTAGTATTCTACATTATCAAAAAGAAAAAAAAAACAACTTGATAGGAAATGGGCAAAGGACTAGAAGAGGAATTTCACAAAACAGGAACTTCAATGTCAAAGGTTCTCAGCCTCAAAAGAAATTGTGAAAATTAAAATCACAATGAAAAATACATTAAACACACATCAGATTGGCAAAAATTAAGAAGTCCAATAAAACAAAATATTGGCAAGAATGCAGAGTAATGGGAACTCTCACTTTGGAAAAAGTTTTGACATTATGTTGTAAAGTTAAAGATATGCATACTTGCATTCCAGAATTCCACTACTAGGTATTTATCCTAAAGAAATTCATACACATTGTACCCAAAAAAATGTACAAGAATAGTCATGGTAGCACTGTTTATAATAACCAAAACAGGAAATAGCTCAAATGTTCATCTATAGCAGCAATGAAAAAGAAGTTGTGATATATTCACACAGTGGAGTGTTTACACCAATGAAAATGAACAAACTACAATCACATGAAATATCATGGGTGAATTTCAGATATAATATTGAATAAGAAGAACCATGTAACATTATTCCATTCACTAAAATTCAAAAAAGGTAAACAGGACTGCATTGTTTAGGGATGCATACTGTCTTAGTCATCTAGGGCTGCTATAACAGAAATACCACAAGTGGATGGCTTTAACAAAGAGAAATTTATTTCTTCAAAGTCAAGCAGGCTAAAAGTCCAAATTCAGGGTGTCAGCTCCAGGGGAAGGCTTTCTCTCTCTGTTGGTTGGCCTTCTCATCAGTGTTCCCCGGGACAAGGAGCTTCTCCATGCAGGGACCCCGGGTCCAAAGGACACGCTCTGCTCTCGGCACTATTTCTTGATGGTATGAGGTCTCCCTATTTCTCTGCTCACTTCTCTCTTATATCTCAAGAGATTGCCTCAGGACACAATCCAACCTTGTGGACTCTGAGTCCTGCCTTACTAACACAACTGCCACCCTTCCTTCCTCATTAACATCATAGAGGCAGGATTTACAACATATAGGAAAATCACACAATACCAGGAATCATGGCCCAGCCAAATTGATACACACATTTTTGGGGGGCATAATTCAATCCATGACACATACATAGGTGGTAAAACCATAAATAAAGCAAGGAAATTATAATAAGAATGTTAGGCAGCCTGGGTTATCATTAAGAGGGGAAGGAATAGAGTTACGATAGCAGAGTGGTGCACTGACTTTCCTGGTATTGGTCATCTATTATTTCTTAATCGTCGTGAAAAAAATTTTTGTATATACTGATCACATAAATCTTTGCTTTATAATTATCTGTTAAACAGTACATATATGTTGTATGTACTTTTCAGTATATATGTCATATTTCAATTAAAAAAACTGAACATCAAACTAAATGGTGAAACACTGAAGTAGCTTCTATTAAAATCAGAAATTAGGCAGAAATGTCTGGCTCCAGCACTATTTTCTAACATTGTTTGAAGATTCTAACTAAGGTAATAAGACATAAAAATGAAACACTTAGAAGAATTAGAAAAGACCAAATTCCTTATTTTTTATATGATGATATGATTATATTCTAGAAAACCCAAGAGATTCTATAGGGGAAAAACTATCATAACTAATAAGAGTTTGTTAAGTTGGCAAGATACAAAATAAACACGCAAAAATAGTATTTCACTATCCTATCGATAACCAATTTGAACTGGAAATTAAAAAAAAAATCCATTCACAACAGCAAAAACCATAAAATAAATTTAACAAAAATAAATACAGAATTTACATGAAGAAAACTATACCGAATGACATAAAAACAAGGTATGAATAAATGGAGAGACATACCACATGACTACCTTAAGAAAAAAATAAATTAAGATAATAATAATAATAAAATCAGTTTGAAGGACATCGAGAGTCTCACAAATCAAAGACAAAGCTGAAGATGCAGGCTTTGGGAAGGTGAGCAGCTAGAGAGGCTGAGGAGATCTATGTCATGGAAACTAACGAATAATCTCTTTAGATCACCCCTGTTGGACAATCATAGCCATTGCTAATACAAATTTCTAGGTGAAAGCGTCCATTTGGCTTAGCTTGGGTCACCCTTAGCCTGGGAAAGGACTTTTAAAGTTTCTCTGCAATGTCATTTTTCCCATTTAATCCAACTTTTTAACCTGGCCTTAAAAAGTACTTATAACTCAGCAATCACACAAAAGAGAACATCGCTGATCTTTTAGTTGTGGATGGTTTGACATATCAGTCTCAAAGTGAAACAATCATATCCATAAATAACTAAAGGACACCTTTGTGGCTTTTAATTACTGTTTCCCAGCTTCAAGACTAATTTCTGTGACATTGCTCTGATTCTTCTTAGTGATCATTTTGACCTTTGGTTTTTCTCAGCCTGCCTAGGTGGCCACTATTTCCTGAAGTGATCCTCCTAGAGGCCTCCTTGAGTGGCTAGGACAGGACTCCTTAACTTTTCCCTTCATCCTGAATTTGAGTTCTGAGCCATTCTGAAGATGCCGTTGGCCTTCTCCCTACTCACCAGGATCAGGACTTCTTAGCTGGTCACTCTCTTTACTTCCTCCTGGTGCCTTTGTGGTGCCAGTGAAAGCCCTACTTTTAAGGCACTCTTTATTTCCTCCTGGTGCCTTTGTTGTGCCAGTGAAAGCCCTACTTTTAAGGGCTCAGCTCCCTTTTAACTCCGCTTGTCCCAAGGCAGTCAGTGAGCCAGACTCTGCGGCCTTCTTGCTTGGAGACAATGAGACTCTTTCTCTGTCGTGAAACTCATGTGCCTATGAAGGACATCCTCTCAGTGCAGAATTAGCCCTCCTAGCCCTGGATGTGACCAAATGTAATAGAATCTACAACAACCCAAACTGATTAATTTGCTTAACCTCTAGTCCTTTCCTCTTTTCCAAGACCCTGCAGCTGCAAGCCACGCGTTCAATTTAGGATGCTTATGTATCCTTTTACTTGTTACAAGCTGAAGGTCTTTTGTATTTTGCTAGAAATGTAAATACCATTTTTAGATGAAGCAAATATGGAAAACCAAGCCTGGGTGATTGTATCCCAAGCTTTTGCTAAACAGAGGTAATGAGGTATGGAAGTCTGAGACCTTAAGAAACCTTGGAACCTGGGAGGGTTAGAAGGCACCAGCAGATGAAGACTTTAGCTGGACTGGGTAGTTAGGCAGGTTATGTAACAGCTTATTCCTGTAGAGTTGAACTAGGACTGTGTCCAAATCTAGGTATTTTGAACTCAGTACTTGTGTTTTTCCCTTACTTTATCACACTTTCTTCCACATTAGCTATCCAAAGCCCTGATCATTCCAAAATACCTATTACTTAGAAGGCGGAATTCTAAGTAATCTTTTTATTTTCAAGATTCCTATTGTTATGATGATATTGTAATAAATAAAATTTGGGAGTAACTGAAAACAAAAATAAAAAGAGAAACTGCCCCTGAAAAGAATAACTATTATATTTACCATATTTAAAGAAAATAAATATTGTATAGTTCAGTCATTAATTAATGATACAGTAAAATATATTTCAAATTCAGATTTTATACTTGCTTCTCATTCCAATTACAGGTGTCTGTTTTATTCAGCAAACATCCAGTGTCTACTGTGTTAAACAAGGAACAGGAAATAAGGAATAAGATGATTTCTAGATGTCTCAGGAAGATTTTTACTTTCAAGAAACTTCATTCAGTATTCAGTTGGTCCATCAAAAAAAAAAAAAAACTTGCATTGAATATTCAGTGGTCAGTGCTAGGTTTCGAGCACAAAAGACTGAATAAGGCACGGTCATTCCCTCAAATACCTTGCCATCTATCTTCCTTTTTTTTTCTTTTCCTGTGTAGTTTTCCAAATTAGTTTATAGCCAACTGAGCATGCTTGTCTGTTCTGATTATCATGGATTTTCATACTGCCAATACAATTTGATGAAAACTCATTTTTTCTTTTATTATACTATTAAGAAATGCCTAGAAAAGCAAATTTAAGTGGAGATCATTCAAGGATGAGGAAAAGTAGAAAGTGTTCTCAGTAATAAAAGTATCAGTTTTATAAAATATGAAAGAATGAAGCCACAGTGCCACAAAGAGTAAGTTTCATCTGGGTCTGAGGAAAGCCCCCAGACAAGGAGCGATCCCAAAACCACCACGAGCTTCTAGATTGCCGCATTGCCACCATGGCATTGTACACAGGATTGCTTCTAACCAGGAAGTTCATTTTACAACAAAAATTTGCAAGCAATGGACTCAGGCTGATGAAATTTACTGATCTTACTATGTTCCCTCAGAAACCCTGGTGGCTTAGTGGCTAAGAGCTATGGCTACTAATCAAAAGATCGGCAGTTGGAATTCACTAGGCCCTCCTTCCAAACCTGATGGAGCAGTACTACCCTGTCCTATAGAGTCACTGTAGGTCAGAATCAACAGCAATGGGTTTGGGTTTTTTTTGCTATGTTCCCCATCACCTTGAAGCAGCTGCCCTAAGAGAATGGTGGAATGGCCTTTTGAAATCTTATCATGGCAGCTGAGTGACAGCACTTTGTGGGAATGAGGTAATGTCCTACAGTAGCATTTCTCAAACATTTGGTCTCAGGATCTCTTACAGATTCTTAAGAGTTCTTGAGGACCTCAAAGAGGTTTTTTTTTCTTTTTAAATGGGAGTTACATCTATTGATATCACTGTATTAGAAATTAAAACCAAGAAATTTAAAAAATATTTATCAATTCACTTAAAAATAATAATAAACCCATTATGTGTTAAAATAACTACATGAAATTTCCTTTGAGGGAAGGTTTAGAATTACAAATTGAATTTCTTTAGTTGATGCAATGCAATTCAGGTTTTCTATATTTTCTTGTAATTATGTAACTTGTGTCTTTCAAAGACTTCGTCCACTTCCTCTAAATTATCAAATTCATTGACATAAAATTGTTCATCAGATTCTATTAGCCTTTTAGTTTATGAAGGACCTGTAGTGAGTGCCCTTTTATTCCTTTTTTTTTTAAATTATGGCAAGTGTATATATAACAAAACGTTTGCCATTTCAACATTTTTTACGTGTACAATTCTGTGACATTGATAAAATGCATCATGTTGTACAACCATCGCCATTATTTGTTTCCAAATTTTTCCAACACCCTTTTATTTTTGATATTGATAATTTGTGTCTTCTTACTTTTTACTGTTAATCAGTTTAGGAAAGGTTATTGAGTCTACTGATTTTTTCACTGAATCAGTTTTGGGTTTAATCTGTTTTCTCTATTGTTTGCTATTTCCTATTTCATTAACTTCTGCTTTTTATTATTGCTTTCTTTCTTCTTATTTTGAGTCTATTTTCTTTTTTTACATTTTTAAGGTGGGAACTTAGACCATTGATTTTAGACCATTCTTTCTTTTCTAATATAAGCATTTAATTTCTGTTTACGCCTTTGTTTATCTGTATCTCTCAAATGTTGATGTTTTCATTTTCATTCAGTTCAAAATTTTTCCTATTTCCTTTATAATTTATTTTTTGAAATTTAAATTTCTATTTACAAGTATATTGTTTGATGTTTAACTATTTTAGGATTAATAATAAATACTATTTTCAATTATTATTTATAATTTATTTCCATTGTGATCCATTTGTTTAATGGACCAGCATGGGTATAGCTTGAGAGTGTTCCATGTGCACTTGGAAAGAAAGTATATTCTTCTGTTGTTGAGTGGAGGGCTCTATAAATGTTTATCAGATAAAATTTGCTGACAGTGTTATTCAAGCCTTCTGTGTCCTCATTGATTTCCTGTCTACTTTTTCTATCAATTCTGAGAAAGGAGTATTGAAATTGCAAGTGTAATTGTGAATTTATTTCTTCTTTCAGTTCTGTCACCTTTCATTTCATGTGTTTTGAAGCTTTGTTATGCACTGTTAGAAAATTGATCCAATTATTACTATGAAATGACCTGCTTTAACCCTACTACCATGGCTTGATCTGAAGTCTACCTTTCCAAATATTTATATAGTCATTCCTACTTTCTTATGGTATATTACATTTTTTCCATCCTTTTATTTTTAACTTTTTCTTTATATTTAAAGTGGATTTCTTATATATAGCATCTAGTCATGTCTTTCTTTTTTACCCAGTCTGACAATATATGCATTTTAATTGACACATTTAGACCATATACATTTAAAATAATTATAGATTTTGTTGGGTTTAAATCTATCATCTTGCTTTTTCAATTTGTCCCATCTGGTTTTTTTCTCTTTTTCCTCTTTTCTTATCACCTTTTTAATTGAGAATTATTTAGTATACCATTTTATCTCCACTATTGGCTTATTAGCTCTGCCTCTGTATCATCTGTGTGTGTTTACTCTAGGTTTTACCTATCATATCTTTAACTATTATAGTCTACATTTAAATATTATATCACTTCACATATAATGTGTGACCCTAACACTCCCCAGGATGTTTTCTCCTTCAAAATGGGCAACTGAGAGCTTGACATAACTAATGCCATGATGAACCTATAAGTTCTTTTTTTCTTTTTTGCCTGCCTTCTCCTTTCCCAATAACTTTGTTAATGACTTTGTTTTGCTCTGTCCAGCCACCTGTGACTTATGACCCCTCATGGGAAGATTAGAGCCTAGCTATCTGACATGTATATCTTTAGCCTGATAAGGAGATGTCCCGCATTTATCTCTTTAGTCTGATAAAGAGTCTCTTGTAATTACCTTGTAATGAATAACTCATCCAGCCATGCCATCTGCAGACTACAAAGACACTTCTAACCTTTGTAAAAATCATATATAAGCTCTAATGTAAAAATGCCTTTTGGGACTCCACAGAGACAGCCTGCATTGCTCTCGGACCCCCCATTGGTGGACACCTCCTAAATAAACTTTCTCACCCTTTCTGACCTGGAGTACATTTCATTGGCTCGACTGCTCCAGGGTACTGACCCTAATCGGGCAACATAATGTAAGATCCTTAAGATAATATACTTCCATTTCTCCCTCCCAACTTTTGTGCTATTTTTTTCATACATTTTATTTCTACATGCATTCTAAACCTCATAACATAGTGGTTCAGCAAACTACAACCCATGGGCCTTATTTGGCCTGCTATTTTTTTTCATAAATTAAGTTTTGTTGAAAAACAGCCACACCCATTCTTCTTGTATTGTCTATGGCTGCTTTAGTACTACAACAACAGAGTTGAATAGCTGCCACAGAGACCATCTGGCTTGCAAAACCTGAAATATTTACTATTTGGCCCTTAACAGAAAAAGCTTTGTCAATCACTGCAAGAATACATTATTATCATTTTTTCTTTAAATAATCAATTATCTTATTAAAATAGGTATATACTTGTTGTTGTTACTATGTGCCGTCAATTCCAACTCATAGCAACCCTTTATGACAGAGTAAAACTGCCCTATAGGGTTTCCTAGGCTGTAATCTTTATAGAAGCACATCACCAAGTCTTTTCACCAAGTTTTTTCTTCCACAGAGTGGCTAGCGAGCAGCCGAGTGCTTTAACCATTGCACCACCAAGGCTTCTATGTGTATGTGTGTGTGTCTTTTATTTACCCACGTATATACCATTTGTAATACTAGTTAGTCATTTGTGTACATGTACATTTGAATTTAGTATCATTTTCCTCCTGCCTGAACTTCCTTTAACATTTCTTGTAGTGCAGGTCTGCTGGTAACAAATTCTCTCAGATTGTTTATCTGAAAAAGCTTTTATTTTGCCATCACTTTTGAAAGATATTTTCACTGGGTATGAAATTTTAGGTTAACAGCAACCTACTCCCACCCCGGCATTTTAAAGACATCATTCCATTGTCATCTGGCTTACATAGTTTCTGATGAGAGGTCTGATGTAATTCTTACCTTTGTTACTTTGTGTACATTGTACCTTTTATCTCTGGCTCTTTTTAAGATTTTCTCTTTAGTACTGGTTTTCAGCAATTTGATTGCTATGTGTCTTGGTGGTAGTTTTCTTTGTGTTAGCCCTGCTCTGAGTTTACTGAACATCTTAGATTGTGGGTTTATAGCTTCCATCAAATTTGCAATTTTTTAGGATATTATTTACTCAGGGTTTTTTTTGCTTCCCTTCCCCTTCTTGGACTTCAGTTACATGTTTTCCACCACTTGATATTATCCCACAGCTCACTGACACTACTTTTTATTTATTAATTAATTAATTCATTTATTTTAGTCTTTTTCTCTTTGTGCTTCATTTGCACTAGTTTAATTGCTATGTCTTCAAGTTCACTGTTTTTTTTTTTGTTTGTTTGTTTGTTTTGCTGAAGTGTCAAATTCTACCCAGTGAAAATTTCACTTTAGGTATTGTATTTTTCATTTCTGGAAGTTTCACTCTTTTAATGTCTTCCATTTCTCTCTTCATTGTGTTCACATTTTCCTTTAAGTCCTTGAACATATTTGTATTATTTATAATTGTTTATAAAGTTCTTGCCTGATAATTCCATCAACACTGTCATTACTGGGTTTGTTTCCATTTACTAATTTTTTCTCTGGGTTATGGGCCATATTTTCCTGTTTCTTTGCATGTCTAGTAATTATTGTTTGAATATCAAACATTGTGATTTTACATTGTTGAGTGTGAATTTTGTTGTATTAATTTACAGAGTGTTGAACTTTGTCTAGCAGGCAGTTAGGTTACTTGCAGATTAGCTTGATTCTTTATAGGTTTGTCTTTAAGCTTTTTTACATTACATCTAAAGTAGTCTTTACTCTAGGGCTACTTTATCCCTCCTATTAAGGCATGACCTCTATGGATCTCCATTGAACATCCCATGTACTCAGTAAAGTCTCTCCACCTTGGAAGGTAGGAATGCAAACAATTATCAACTCTTGTGTGAGCTCTTGGAATTATTTGTATTAGAGTTCCCTGATAATTTTCTTTCTGTACCCCCTTTTCCTTTTCTCAGTCTTATGGAGTTTCACCATATGTGTGTAAATATTTGAATGCAGCTGAAGATTAAAAAGACCCCTAGGCAGACTCTTTCTCTTCAAAGTTCTTTCCTCTCTGGCACTCTGCCCACAAATTCTAGCTGCTTCAACCATCCTGAATTCTAGTCTATGCCTTCTCAACTTGGCAAGACTACTGACCTAAATTTGGGATCCCTATCCTGTACCCTGTTGGCACTGTGATTAGGTGTTTGACTGCTAACCGAAAGGTCAGCAGTTCGAATCCACCATCCGCTCATTGGAAACTCTACTCTGTCCTATAGGGTTGCTATTAGTCAGAATTGACTCGATGACAACAGGTTTGGTTTGATTTTCATCCTGTGCCAATGGTCCAAAAATTTCCCTTAAATCCATTGCCGGTAGCTCACTATAGCTTTTAACCACTGTACCACCTGTGCCAATGGTTCAGAAATTGCCCCTCGGGTGATATAATTGGACTCATTAGATATACAAGGAATATATCATTTCCTTATAAACACTAAATATAGTGACTCCCTGTTATCTGACATACCAAATAAAAACACTTGTCCCACAATTTTAGACTTTCTATCAATTTCCTGTTTCATTTCTTCTCTACTATAGACAGACAAGGTGCCTGGCTGGTGCAAGTGGTTTGCACTCAACTACCAACCTAACGGTTGGCAGTTCAAGCACACACAGCAGTGCCACAGAAGAAAAGCCTGGTGATCTGCTTCCATAAAAGGTTATAGACAAGAAAACCCTGTGGAGTAGTTCTACTGTGTAATACATGAGGTCGCCATGAGTTGGACTTGACAGCAATGGTTTACAGACAGATAACTCCATCATCTCTGTGTTCTTCATCCTGCATGATGCCACAGTATGTGCACATATGCCATCTGATTCTATCTAGGATGCCTTCCTGCATTTCACCTTTAAAGTTGATCTCAAAACCCTTCCACCAGAAAGGATTTTTAAAAAATGGAATATTTCACAGAATATTTAATTACTCTACCTTGTAACGGAGCCCTGATGGTGGAGTGGTTGAGAGCTCAGCTGCTAACCAGACGGTCGGCAGTTCAAATCCACCAGCTGCTCCTTAGAAACCCTATAGGGCAGTTCTACTCTGTCCAACAGTCGCTATGAGTCGGAACTGACTCAACAGCACCTAACAACAACAACCTTGTAACATTGTATAGGAGTTGGAACTTGTCCATGTATTATTTGGAAGGTGAGGTACCACTATGGTGACAGGATCAGATCAGAAGCCTGATACCAAGGCTCAATTCCCAATTCTGCTTCTTAGCTCAATTCATGCCCCTGAACCAATGTTGTTTTGGATTGAATTGTGTCCCCCCAAAGGATATGTTAAAGTTCTAACCCCTATACCTGTGAATGTGACCCTGTTTGGAAACAGGATTTTTCTTTTGTTATTCTAATGAGGTCATACCAGAGTGGGGTGGGTCCTAAACCTTCTGAGTGGTGTTTTATTAAGGGAGTACAGACACAAACAGACAAACACACAGTGGGGAAGACATCATGTGAGGATTGTCAGGAACACCATAAAATGCCTGGGCAACAGATACTGAAAGAGACAAGAACTTTCTCAGAGAGCCAACAGAGAGAGAGCCTAGCCCCGCCAACATCCTGAATTCGGACTTCTGGCCTCCAAAAGTATCAGATAATAAATTTTTGTTCTTTAAAGCCACCCACTTAGAGTGTTTTTGTTATAATAGCATAGGAAACTAAGATAAATGCTAAGATAATAGCTACATCTCACAGAGTTTGCTGATTGATAGCTGAGAGATGGCATATCAAAGCATAATATAAAAGTAGTTTACATTTTTTCCTATAGTGTTTAAGGCAAGGTTCTGGCATAAAGTAGAGGTTTACTAAATATTAATGACCTACTGTCATGCCATTAGGCCAAAGCCTATTTTGCCTCCTTTTTTTAAGGTGACAATCTCACATTGGTTTGTTTCCTAAAGAGTAGCAGAGTCTGGGCTGTCTCTAACATCTACCAGCTACCTCAAGGCTTCTGTGAGGCCTTCTTTGACCTCTCTCCCATACCATGGTAACTTCTCTTTGCTTCCAGTGCAGAGAATATCCCTCTAATTTAGTATCTATCACATTTTATTGCAAATATTTGTTGATGTTGGCAAATCTGCTGCAAAGGACCTCCTTAAAGTGCTAAAAAACAAAGATCTCACTTTGGTGACTAAGGTGCACCTTACCCAAGCCATGGTATTTTCAGTCGCCTCATATGCACACAAAAGCTGGACAATGAAAAAGGAAGACTTGATGCATTTGAATTTGAATTATGTGTTTCGAATTGATGCATTTGAATTATAGTGTTGGCAAAAAATATTAAATATACCATGAATTGCCAGAAGAATGAACAAATCTGTCTTGGAAGAAGTACAGCCAGAGTGGCCCTTAGAAGCGAACACGGGGAGACTTTCCCTGGCTTACTTTGCATGTTACTTCCATAGAGGGTCAGCAAAAAAGAGGAAGATCCTCAATGAGATGGACTGAGACATGGCTCCAACAATGGGTTCAAACATAGCAACAACTGTGAGAATGGAGGAGGACTGGGCAAGGTTTTGTTCTGTTATACATAAGGTCACTATGAATTGGAAGCAACTCGATTGGTCCTAACAACAACAGTATAGTGTCTGGCACATAGCAGAAACTCAATGAACATATATTAGAGGAATGAGCCACTTCTCTGTTTTAGTCTTAGTTTCTTTAATAAAATAAAATTTTATGGAAATGTGTTGATGAAATAATGAATGTGAAAAAATTTATAGATTAAAAACAGATTCTGATGGTGATGTGTTTATTCTTTGCTTAGCAGGCCTTACTCATCTTTTTTTCGTGAAATTCATCTTAATGTTTCAAGGTAGCTCCGTCCAATAGAAATATAATACAAGTCAGGTATGTAATTTAAAAAAATTTAGTAGCCACATTAAAGAGGTAAAAAGTAGGCGAAATTAATTCTAATAATGTATTTTACTTAACCCAATATATCCAAAATATTGCTAATGAGCTATTTTACATTTTTTTAAATTAAATCTTCTACATATGGTGTGCATTTTACACTTTAAGCAAATCACAATTCGGACTAGCTACATTTCAAGAGCCCAGGAGCCATATGTGGCTAGAGGCTCCTGTCTCGGAATGAGCAGCTTCAAGGCCCACTTCAGATATGAGCGCCTTACTGAAGTCAACTTATCCCTCATTCAGAATTAACTAATTTTCTTAAAGCAGTCTCAAGCCCCTTATCCTCACTATCTCGAAACCTTGCATTACGGTTTGTTGTGTTTTATCTCCATACTAGAGGGTAAGCTCCTTGAGGAATTCCAGACTGTTTTCTTGTGAAATCAGTCTCACGTCGATCGTCTGACCTATAACCGGCGGTTATCCAATGTCGAGGTAATTAAAGAACACCCGCGGGACGTCGAGTGGCGGGGACGGAAAATGGTCAGTCGGGGTGGGGAGCGGAGAGCGGCGACCGCAGGCCGCGATCCGCCTCGGCCCGTGTGGGCAGGCCGCGCGGCCCCGCTTCGGCCTGCAGGGTCCGGGGACGGCGGATGCCAGGGATCGGGGCCTCGGCAGGCCCAGGCTGCGCTCGGCTCTCTCCGGGGTACCAGGGCCAGGACTCGTCCCCATCTCCCCTCCCCTTGCCTCCTCCCACGCCAGCCACCACCACCACCGCCGCCGCCGCCGCCGCCGCCGCCGCCGCCGCCGCCGCCGCCGCCGCCGCCGCCGCCGCCGCCGCCGCCGCCGCCGCCGCCGCCGCCGCCGCCGCCGCCGAGCCCCGGAAGCGGGCGGGGATTTCCTGTGCCCGCCCCGCCCGCGCCCGCCTGCCGCCGTCTCCGCCCGTCGCTGGCTCTTCGGGCAGTCGGCTCCGAAACGCGAGCGAAGGGCGGAGGGGAGGGGCTGGCGGCGCCCGGGAGGGAAGCACCGGGCCGCGGGCCAAGCCGACCGGGGGTGAGTGGGGCCGGGCCGAGGGAGCCGCGGCTGGAGGGAGGGATGCTTGGCTTCCTGGGGCGGTGGGTGGGGGCCGGGTCACCCATGGGTGGGGGGGGAGGGGGGGTGATGCGGCCTCCGGGTCGCTGTCTTTCTCCGGGGGTCGGCCCCACTGACATTCTATCTCCCCCCACCCCACCGTCTCTCCCCGGTCCCCATCGCCCCTGTCAGGCACCACAGGTTTGCCTACTGTCACTCTTGCACAGGTTACCCCACTTGTTCTTGCCCCAGTTCACTAGAAACCTGTTTTCTGACCTCACTTCCCCTGTTCCAGTTTAATCCACTCGGATTCTTGAAATCTGACCCTCTCCAGAGGCACTGTGACAAGAAGGGGAAAAGCAGCAGCCTTACCCTGGAGCTGGCTCCTGCCCCGCCCACGCCCCAACCCCGATTAGGGGCCAGAGATCCCGGACGGAGCCCTACACGTCCCTGTGCCCTTGGGCTACACATTTCGATGACATGGCCCTTTCTCTGTTCAGCAGCACTAGCTGCAAAAGCTTCCTTCTGCAGGTGCCTTGCTACTCAGATATGTGAGGAAAAGGGGGCGATGGAAGCCCTAGAACCCAGGACCATCCTGGAACCAGGAGAAACCAGGTTAGGACTGCCACCTTAACTGCCCAGGTGCTGGCTCTGACACGGTGAACATCTTAGGAAATGCAGTCCGAGGACAGGAACCTACCCCACTCTTTGCTGAGATTTTGCCAGCTCATCCACAGGTTGTCTGTCGGCAGTCAACAGAGGCTCACAGCTGGGCCAGTGGGCTCTAAGAGGCATCCCATCAAGGGACTTTGCTGTTGGGGGAAATGGAGAAATGAGTTTGAGACTTGTGTCCAGATATGTAGCCAGAAGTAAAGCCCTGGAAGAGGATTTGCCAAGGGAGGTAGGAAACAAGGAAGACCTTGGAGGAAGAGGGGGAATTAGTGTCTTGTGTGGTAAAAATGAAGAGAATACAGGAGATGGAATTCAGTAAAGCCCCTTATAGAGAAGCTAAAGAAGAGAGCTAAAATGGAAATTTCCCTTTATTGGTTTATCAAGATTTTTCCTTTCTCATGAGAAATGTCTGAAAAGGAGACTTCTCCTAAACTGGGAATCAGTCCAGGATGCTCCCATGAGGCCCTCATATGTTTCTGGACTTCTGAGATGAAAGGAGAATTTGTTCTCCCTGTGTGTGGGCTTAGGGTTCCCACCTCCTCTTTCCTCTTCTTTTGTCAGAGACAAAAATGGAAGAAAATAAATGATTTTGACATTTGTTTTTACCTATCCTAGCCTTCAGGGTTCTTGCAAACGTTATTGGATGGATGTCTGTTCAAGAGTGGGCCAGAATAGTTACTAAGATTCTGATCTTGGAAGCTTTTCACTAGCACTGACTGTTTGGGTACTAAATAAGAATCCCAGAAATATGATGTTGCCAAGCAAGAAGGGGTTCTATTCAGTCTCATAGACTTATTTCTCTGCCATAAGGCAGGGAGGCCCTATCACAACACAAGTACTTCCTGTCCTGCTCTTAAGATATCCAGGGAAAAGAAGAGCTCACAACCTGGTCCTGTACATTGCAGGATTGTTATTTAGAAATTTTTTTAAATCTAACCTAAATCTCTTCTCTTGTAATCAAAGCCTGTTTCTTCCATTTGATCCACATAAAGATAGAAAACACCTCTCTTTTTATTCATCGGTAGCATCATTCATCAGCCCTCTCCAGGCAAGAGAAAATTATGTCATCGTTTTTAACTTTTCCCCAATGGTCCTATTTCCCATCCCTCTCTTCACTTTTGTTTCTTTCTCTGAACACACTCTGGCTTCTCCACACCCTTCTTTAAAATTGAATATGGTTTTCTATTGAGCTCTGAGTCATCCCTGCCAAACAGATTCATTCCTGTGTCTCAAATCACAGGGCCATTAATTCACCCCAGGGTCATGTTAGCCCTACTGCTTCCTCTTTTTCCACCTCTGGTCCAAACCCTTTTTGTTCTGTTTTGCTTTTCCCTACTAAACATCAGCTCCTCACTGACCAAGAATTTCTTTTATCTATTAGAGTTGCTTTGGAGTCTTATACCCACTTTCCAAGATATTGGTCTTTCTACCATATTTACTGTCAGTTCTCATCACAGACAGATGATGTGTCTGTTAAGGCTTGTCCTACGTGAGGCACATTTGACTCAGCCTCATAAAAGAGATACATGCTCGTCACACACATCACCCTTTGCCTGACTTCTACCTGTAGTAATAATTTCATTCTAAACTAATTGATGAGAATGTGATTTGTGACCGAAAATTTTATGTGCCATTATATCCATCTTTGTTTAGTGCAGATCTGTATGCATTCCTGTATTTTCAGTAGTTGAAATTAAATGGATAGCTTTTTTAATTTCCAGAATCATTCTTTCTTTTTTTAATGAACTTCTTCCAGCCTTCAGGGATACTCTGTTTCTACCACGAGGTCCCCAAAATAACAGTTAGTGACTTTGCTCTGTAGCACCTGCCAATTTCTTAGTTCCTCCAAGAAGTCTGGTGTCAGGCTCAGTTGATTAGAACACATCAAGCTTTTAAGGTTCATCTTCCATCAGGCTTCTTCTATCCAGTTTCATCTTTTATCCCTGGGCTGTTCTCCATAACTCCCTTAGAAATATCATCCCTTACCATTTTCATGGGCACAGCTGATATGACTTTGTTCCAGGTCACAATTTGGGTTTGCAGCCAAAATGCTTTCAGAGCAGACAGCAGCCCTGGGGGCCGGATGGGAATCAATGAATGTCCAGCTGGATGGAGCAGAGCCCCAGGTGGAAAGGAGAAGCCAGGAAGAGGGGCCATGGAGAACAGCTCCAGGGCCACTGGAACACCTGTGCTGTGACCTTGAAGAGGAGCCACAGTCTCTTCAGGAGAAGGGTGAGAGCCCACAGGGTATTGTGGGAAGGATAATGCAGAGTCATCTCCTAATCTCTGTTCAAAAGGTAGAGTTAAGAACCACGAA
Source organism: Dugong dugon (assembly GCA_030035585.1). Classification (NCBI taxonomy): domain Eukaryota; kingdom Metazoa; phylum Chordata; class Mammalia; order Sirenia; family Dugongidae; genus Dugong; species Dugong dugon. Next base: position 151,118,064 of record CM057465.1, read on the forward strand.
ATTGCCATGGACCAAACAATATAACCAATACCAGGACCAGTCAGGTCTTCCTAGTCTCAGGAATGGAAGGAGCTCCAGGATTCTGTAAACCATGTGACTGGGCTTCTCTCCACTCCTAGCATAATCACTCCCTCCATATAAGGCAAGTGCTCAGGTTAGTGGGTAGTGACTGTGGAAGACGAGGAAATGACAGCAACACTGATTACTCTTGGAGGACAACCCAGTGAGAGGCACTTTACTAGATGAAAATCACATTCAAATAATATAAATTCAAATCATAACTAGGCTAGTAGAGATGAATGACATAAAAACTACTAAAAGCCACCCAGTACCCTTATAGAACATTTTGAGTGAAGGCCTGTTCATCCATATTTTTGAATGTTACCAACAGGCATAGATACAGAAGATGGGACCTTTAAACCCCTCTAAAACAGGACCTCAGATCGCTGGGAAAGAGTGCATAGTTCTCTAATGGTTCCTTTCTCCCTCACCAGCTCAGTCAGCTCCTTGGGTTCCTGCCATTCCGCAGGAGGGGAGCACCGGAGACTGGGAGATGGCAGCTGCACTACTGGCAGCCGGATCACAGGTGGGCTGTGCTTCCCTGGACCTCATCACTGCTGCCTTTCTATACCTTTATAATCGCCCCATTGATTTGTTATGTCACATGATCACTAATGGTGTGCTCATCTAATAACTGAGCAGATTCTATCCCTGCCTTGGGCAAAATAGCTTTGGAAAGAAGAATGGAGGCATAGCAAGAAGAGGGAAATTCCTTGGAGATTAGGGGTTATTAATGGATGGCTATGCTATCCACAAGGGGATTTTCAGAACAATTAATTCCTTCAAGAAACGAATCTAGAAAGATTAGGAAAAGGGGACCTGAAGGTGACTTGGAAGAACATTGAGTGGGCAGGATTGGGTGGATGATGGAGCACTTTCAGAAGAAAGAAAGATACGAAGAGGGGCAGAGCTAGAGAGGGAAAATGGCTTTAGATTCGGAAGGCAATAGGAGAGCCATGGGAAGATGATAATAGTAGCGACACTCCCAGAGTACTTACCATGTGTGCTGTTCTCTGAGTACTTTACATACACTAATTTATTTAATCCTGAGAGCAACTCAGTTATCCCCATTTTACAGATGAGAAAATTGGAGTAGGGAGAGATTAAGGCACTTGTGTAACGTCATACTCTAGTAAGTGGCAGATCTAGAAGACATTTGGCTTGAGAATCTGGGTTCCTACACACCATACTATGCTGCCTCAGAAGATAGGGATATGGCATAGCAGGGGAGGCAAGAAAGAATATTTTATCTGTATCATTTTGTGCCAGTGGAAAGGGAAAGGTCATGTAGAAGAAGGAGGAGATGGTACAGAATTTCTGCAGTGAAAAGAGTAAGGCAGGTGGGAAGAGACTGGGCAGACACCTGTAGGTAAACAGAGGGAGCTGAGTTAGTAGTGCCTCTGACTGCGCATGATCCCACATAGGAAACTTCTCTAGAGACGTTACCTTCACTCACTCCCTGATGATCTACCTCTTCCCTCTTCATTTCCTCTTTACCAAAACTATGTGCCCTACCCAGGGACCTCTGGGTGATTAGTTCCTTTTCTAGATCCTCTCCCGCCCTGTCTCCTCTACTACCTCAGCCTTTTATACTGAGGTCACATTTTCCTTAGGGAACAGCTGCTGACACAAGATGCCACATTTTGTTTCAGGGCCTGGTAACCATTAAGGATGTGTCGCTGTGCTTCTCTCAGGAGGAGTGGCGGAGCCTGGACCCCTCTCAGACAGACTTTTATGGAGAATATGTCATGCAGGAAAACTGTGGGATAGTGGTCTCTCTGAGTAAGCATGACCTTCCCCAGCCACTCAAAGATTGTACTCTGGGAGGATGGAGCCATCTGCTCCAGGGCTGTTGGATAGTGTCTGTCTAGGGTTCTTTCCTTGGCAGGAAATCTAGGCTCCCATCAGAGGAAGAATGTTGGAGCTAATCCAAAAAGAGTGGAAGTGAGGCATCTTTTAGAAAAGCAAAATAATTCTGAATTGTGGAGAAAGAACTTCAGGTTATTCTTGGTTGGGAATTGGGAGGTTCTTATAAAGCAGGGAAAGGGACATATCTGAGAGATGGAAACTCAGGAACTATTTAGGGGAAGATGTAGGTGCCGGGGGAGTGGACAGCTGTATTAAGGCTAATTAAGTGAAGTTATGGCCAGAAAGGAAAGTTGGGCTGGAAGTATTTGAACAGAAGAGGTCAGACTCATTGGGGAGGAAAGTGTGAATTTCTAGGAGGAAGAAGAGGGACTTAACGGAAATGGGTGGGGTGGGGAGGAGGGGAAGAAAAAAAAGGCCTGTATCTGATCCCCTTTTATTTAAAATTCTAAGGAATAATCTGGGAAACAGCTTTTTTTCAGAAGTATAGAATTACTATTGAACTAATTGACATCTCTATTTTCCTTTCCCATGGACAGGATTTCCAATTCCCAAACTAGACATGCTTTCTCAGCTAGAAGGTGGGGAAGAACAATGGGTCCCTGATCCCCAGGACTTGGAGGACAGGGACATCCTGAAGGTCACGTATACAGGTGAGGACCTAGAATAAAGTTCCAGCCACTGCCTTCACCCCTCTCAGGGTACCATCAGTATGTGTCCCTCTAATCCCTCTGCAACCTCAGAGAGTTACAAAGTTGAAAAGTTTAGAGATCTTTTTCCTCAAAAACTAGGCAGTGTAGCAGAATGGTTTAGAGGGCAGGGTCTAGTGCCAGACTGTTTGGATTTGAATCCTGGACCATAGCTGTTGTTAGGTGCCGTCGAGTCGGTTCTGACTCGTAACAACCCTATGTACAACAGAACGAAGTACTGCCTGATCCTGTGCCATCCTCACAATCGTTATTATGCTTGAGCCCATTGTTGCAGTCACTGTGTCAGTCCATCTTGTTGAAGGTCTTCCTCTTCTTCGCTGACCTTCTACTTTATCAAGCATGATATGCTTCTCCAGGGACAGTCCCTCCTGATAACATGTCCAAAGTTTGTGAGATGTAGTCTCGCCGTCCCTGCTTCTAAGGAGCATTCTGGTTGTACTTCTTCCAGGACAGATTTGTTTTGTTCTTTTGGCAATCCATGGTATATTTAATATTCTTCTCCAGCACCACAGCTCAAAGGCATCAGTTCTTCTTCGGTGTCCCTTATTCATTGTCCAGCTTTCGCATGCATATGAGGCGATTGAAAAGACCATGGCTTGGGTCAGGTGCATTTTAGTCTTCAAGGTGACATCTTTGCTTTTCAATGCTGTAAAGAGGTCCTTTGCAGCAGATTTGCCCAATGCAATGCATCTTTTGATTTCTTGACTGCTGCTTCCATGAGTGTTGATGGCGGATCCAAGTAAAATGAAATCCTCGACAACTTCAATCTTTTCTCCATTTATTATGATGTTGCTTGTTGGTCAATTTGTGAGGATTTTTGTTTTCTTTATGTTGAGATATAATCCTTACTGAAGGCTGTGGTCTTTGATTTTTATCAGTAAGTGCTTCAAGTCCACATCACTTTCAGCAAGAAATGTTGTGTCATCTGCATAATGCAGGTTGTTAATGAGTCTTCCTCCAATCTTGATGCCTCGTTCTTCATAGAGTCTAGCTACTCAGATTATTTGCTCAGAGTACAGATTGAATAGGTACGGTGAAAGGCTACAACCCTGATGCACACCTTTCCTAACTTTAAATCATGCAGTGTCCTCTTGTTCTGTTCAAATGACTGCCTCTTGATCTATGTACAGGTTCCTCATGAGCACAATTAAGTGCTCTGGAATTCCCATTCTTTGCAATGTTACCCATAATTTGTTATGATCCACACAGTCAAATGCCTTTGCATAATCAATAAAGCACAGGTAAACATCTTTCTGGTATTCTCTGCTTTCAGCCAGGATCCATCTGACATCAGCAATGATATCCCTGGTTCCATGTCCTCTTCTGAATCCAGCTTGAATTTCTGGGAGTTCCTTGTCGATATACTGCTTCAGCCGCTTTTGAATGATCTTCAGCAAAATTTTATTATTAATGATATTAATGATATTGTTCGATAATTTCCGCATTCAGTTGAATCACCTTTCTTGGGAATAGGCATAAATATGGATCTCTTCCAGTCAGTTGGCCAGGTAGCTCTCTTCCACATTTCTTGGCATGACGAGTGAGTACTTCCAGTGCTGTATCCATTTGTTGAAACATCTCAATTGGTATTCCATCAGTTCCTGGAGCCTTGTTTTTCACCAATGCTTTCAATGCAGCTTGGAGTCCTTCCCTCAATACCATGGGTTCCTGATCATATGCTACCTCCTGAAATGGTTGAGCATCGACCAATTCTTTTTGGTGTAGTGACTCTGTGTATTCTTTCCATCGTCTTTTGATGCTTCCTGTGTCGTTTAATATTTTCCCTGTAGAATCCTTCACTGTTGCAATTCAAGGCTTGAATTTTTTATTCAGTTCTTTCAGCTTGAGAAATGCCAAGCATGTTCTTCCCTTTTGTTTTTCTATCTCCAGGTCTTTGCACATGTCATTATAATACTTTACTCTGACTTCTCAAGCCGCCCTTTGAAGTCTTCTGTTCAGCTCTTTGACTTCATCATTTCTTCCTTTAGCTTTAGCTACTCTGTGTTCAAGAGCAAGTTTCAGAGTCTCTTCTGTCATCCATTTTAGTCTTTTCTTTCTTTCCTGTCTTTTTAATGACCTCTTGTTTTCTTCATGTATGACATCCTTGATGTCATTCCATAATTCGTCTGGTCTTTGGTCACTGGTGTTCAACACGTCAAATCTGTTCTTGAGATGGTCTCTAAATTCAGGTGGGATATACTCAAAGTTGTACTTTGGCTCTCGTGTACTTGTTCCAGTTTTCTTTAGTTTCAGCTTGAACTTTCATATGAGCCGTTGATGGTCTTTTCCGCAGTCAGCCCCTGGCCTTGTTCTGACTTATGATATTGAGCTTTTCCATCGTCTTTTTCCAGAAATGTAGTCAATTTGATTCCTATGTATGCCATCTGGCGAGGTCCACATGTATAGTTGCCGTTTATGTTGACCATAGCTGTAGGACCTTGGAAAAGTAATTAACCTCTCTTTTGTTTCTTCTTCTGTAAATTATTGTGCAAATTAAGTATGTTAGCATATTAAAACAATAGCACAGTGTCTGGCACAAAATAAGCTCTCAGTAAATGTAAGTGGTGGTGATTGTTGTTCAACCATCCACGCACTGTGGTAGTTCCTTCTACAATGTCTCTAGTATTGTTGACAGGTGGTTACCCAGCCTATGATGATCACAGCACAGTCCTTAACCCTTTCCATGGCTCAGGCAGGTGATTAATAGTAATAAATAAATAACAGTAGCATATTCCATTTACTAAGTGCATACTAGGCAGCAAGTACTGTGCTATCTATCTTATAACAACCTTGAAGGAGAAGTGTTATTATTCCCATTTTACAAAAGAAGAGATGGAGGCTTAGAGAAGTGGGAGAGCTGAGATTCACACTTGGGTATCTGCCTACTAAACTGAGGCTTTTAACCTCTACACCAGTTGCACTGTCTTGTACATTAGAATCTGTTCTCTTGGCTCTTCTAGGGTGAGGCTTGGCCCTGGCAGGCATGATATAGGCTCATCTGTGACTTGGGTCCTGGAGTACTCTCTCTGACTCCCCTTTTGGGGTTGATATTTTCCCTTCTCCACAGGAGATGGAAGTGAGCACGAGGGGGACACCCCTGAACTAGAAGCAGAACCTCCCAGAATGTTATCCAGTGTGTCTGAAGATACTGTTCTCTGGAATCCGGAACAGGATGAAAGCTGGGATTCCATGCCCAGGAGCTCCAGAGAAATGCTTCTGGGCCCACCTTTTCTTCAGGAGGATAGTTTCTCCAATCTTCTGTGTAACACAGAGATGGATTCCCTTTTAAGACCCCACACATGCCCTCAGTGTGGGAAACAGTTTGTGTGGGGCTCCCACCTTGCCAGGCACCAGCAAACCCACACTGGGGAGAGGCCCTACAGCTGCCTCAAGTGTGAGAAGAGCTTTGGGAGAAGACATCATCTGATTCGGCACCAGAAAACCCATCTACATGACAAGCCCAGCAGGTGCTCTGAGTGTGGCAAGAATTTCCGATGCAACTCCCATCTGGCCAGCCACCAGAGAGTGCATGCAGAAGGCAGATCCTGCAAGCCTCTAGAGGCTGGGGAGAGTCCCGGTGCCAGGAAACGGCAGCGTACCCCACCAGTGCCAAAGTGCCATGTGTGCACCGAGTGTGGGAAGAGCTTTGGCAGAAGGCACCACCTGGTGAGACACTGGCTGACCCACACCGGGGAGAAGCCCTTCCAGTGCCCTCGCTGTGAGAAGAGTTTTGGCCGCAAACATCACCTGGACAGGCACCTGCTGACCCACCAGGGACAAAGTCCCCGGAGTAGCTGGGACAGAGGGACATCTGTCTTTTGAAATCTGTTTCTCTGCAGCTGTGGTCAAACCCATCAGTTGGTGCTACCAGGAGTCTCTGCCAGGGCTGCCCCTCTCCTGCACCCCAATGACCAGAATCATGAGTCTTAGCCCCATCTCTAGAAAGATGAGGTTCCAGCATTGGGCAGAGCATTTCTCACCAGTTCTGGAGACACGCACAAAAATAGGGCTCTTTATACCAAAACTTTTGGGAAACAGTACATACTATATGGGCTGATATTTAGCCTGAGCCCATTTTCAAGGGTACAGTGGTACCAGCAGTTTGTGGCTGAGGTCCATTTTGATTGATTGGAGCCCATGCCATTCGAGTTGTTAAATACTTTTGAGTTATCAGTCTTGTATACTATAACTAGTATATTTTCTCTCTTTCACACACACATATCAGCACAGTATGCACATTAGCATACTAAGGCTCTGAAAACTTTTGCAGTAGAGCAAACTGTTAAGCCTGTCTTAATGTGGTATTTCCTAAATTTATTTGACCTCAGAACCCTTTCTATTTCACATCCCACAGAACTGGTAACTCCGTGAAACACACTCTGATGAACATTGGGTTAGAGAGTAATGAGGAAACAGGAGAGGAAAGAGATAGTGATGAGATGCCCAGAGCCCCCTTTATTTATCCAGATGAAAGCCGGGGGGGCAGACCTCGTGGCAGTGTGAGTCAGTCACCTTTACCCCATCATCCATACAGACCTCCACACCTCACACTACTCCCTGCTGAAAAACAGAATAACCTCTCCACCCCCTTATGCCTACCCGTTTCATCCTGCACATACATATATCCAGCTGAGAGATCACACTACATGCTAAGAGATGAAACGTATATACCCTCAAGTAACCCAGGCCCACACAGAAAAACGAACAATATCCCCTTGAGCAGACGCCCCCCTCCTCTTGGCTGTGTCTTCATGTGTCTATGTGTATCTGTGTGCAGGGTCTTTGAAGAGAGCATGCTAAGTACAAACTGTACAAGCTAGGTTTCCTGAGGGCTGTGTTGTGGAGATGAGGGTAGTGGAGCTGTATGGGGTTTTCTGTTTGTTTTGTTTCAAAATAGGAAGTAATCTGAAAGACTTTAGGAGCCTAGTGGAAAGGACTAAGTGATGGGCTAAGTTGTGGGAATTGAAGTATAAAGCTTTACCCACCATCACTGAGATCAAGACATAACTGAGGATACATATGCCTGCGTCTAAATCTCTGGGTCACAGATTGTTTTGGGAGGGGAGGAGAGAGAAAGAGAGATCTTCAGTGAAGTGAGTTTTTTTCTTGTTGATTTCCAGCAAGGTTTGTGGTGAGTGGGCTGTTTTGTGTAAGTGCTGGGCAGTTAGGGCAAGGATCACGGTGCTTGCAAGTTGTCATGACTCTTGTTTGACTTTGATTGCCTAGTCAAAGGGGCAGAATCATTCTTGAGGATCTTATTCTCCAAGAAACAAAACTTTAGAGGAAATCGCTGTGGCTTAGCTTTTCAGTTGATGCAGAGTAATAAGCTTTCCAGTTGGTTTTTCTCCCGATTCTAGAAAGGTGTTTCCACTAAGACTGTTAACTCCAGGATTTGCATAAGTATTCTAGCATTGTTGGTTGACAGTTGGTCATTGTTTCTCTTTGTTGATGATTGTGTTAATACCAGTCTTATAACTTGAAACTTATCTAGTATGTAAGAGCAGTTTGGGGTTAGGGAGGGAGAGGAACAAAGAGGATGAAAATGGGATGTTTTCTCTTCATTGCTTAGATTCTGGTTTTCCCCTAAGACACTTATTTCTCAATCATAATTGGTGGAATTAACCAGAGATAAGAGGAAGTGAGTTACAACCATCTTGTTTAATGACAGTCCCACTTGCATAGAAAAACCTGGGTAAATCATAGTTCCTCAGAGTCCTGAACTCAAATGGAGCTGAAAAGAGGGTCATTTTGCTGACTGGGCTTCTTAAAATGGATGTGACTTGAGCAGCGCCCCCTCCACCTCCCATATGCTGCTTAGAGCATCCTCTCTTCTTTGCCTGGAATGCTCTTTGCTTATGTTCTTATGAATAGAGCAAAATGACCAGCAAGATGGCAGGTCTTGCCCTAGGTCCTCAGAGACAGGAGTATTTTTAGGATCAGTATTAGGAGATGCCCCAGGAAATAGTAAAGTATTGGGTTCCAGTGGTGAAAGTAGATTATGCCGTTTCCTTTACCCTCCCACTTTGCCTCAGTCTTTAATACATATCAGCTGTATATAAGCAATGGTTCAGACCTGTTTTAGATCACAGACCCTTTTAAAAATCTGATAAAAACCAGAGCCCATCCATGGAACTGGGGCCAAAGAAGTGGAGTTACCTGACCCAATATGGTCATTTCATATTTGTGTTAAGAATTACGGGACAAGGATCACTAAATATTATAAGGACTGAGATACCAGAAGGTGAGGATAGGGTGTGGTATTCAATGACTAGAAGGGTATTGCTTACATTCTACTCTATGTTTTAAAAATATCTAACATGCTGAGAAATCCAGCTCCTTACCAATCTTGTTTTAAGGACTTTGTGGAAGGTGGCATTCCTTACTATCAGAAGAGCATTATATGGGGTTCTTCTGAACGAGAGGCATGACATCACGCCTCTTAATCACCAGTTGTTAGCCTCCAACCTTTTATCTGTTTTAGTAATTATAAGGATAAAAAGTGAAGCCCCCAAAGCATAGGTGCAGTCATAACACCCAACTGAAAGGTCTCATGAAGTCTAAGGGCCTTCTGCAGAAGGGGCAACCCTTTGAGTCATTTCTGGTGTACCATTCTCTTCTCTACCTCAGTCCAACACCATCTCTCCTTGGACAAAAAATAAAGTAACAGCCATCAGATGGGTGAATAGATTTGAATGATTTTTCCCACTCAGAATCTGCCTCAAACTCTCATCTTCGTCCCAACTCCCTCTGCCACGTGTTCTCTCTACCCCCTTTAAATGTGTTCACTCTGGGCAAAATGTATAACAGAGAAGTTCATCTTCAGGAACCTGTCTCCTTTTTCCCTCTGTGGTACCTCTGCTCTATTCAGGACCCAAGTATTCTCCCCTTTCCACCCCATCAAAGAATTTTTTATATAGGAGAATGTAGCCCAAAATGTTGACTTTTCCCAGGGCTATTTACATTTTAAGCCTTACCTCTAATTGTGGAAGAAAAAGCTTGCCCCTTATTAAAGCAATGCTATGCCTTCGGAGGGGGTGGGCCGTGGTGAGTCAGTGGTAGAATTCTTGCCTTCCATGCTGGAGACCCAGGCAGTGTACTTCATGCACAGTCACCACCTTTCTGTCAGCGGAGGCTTGTGTGTTGCTGTAATGCTGAATAGGTTTCAGTGGAGCTTCCAGTTTAAGACGGACTAGAAAGAAAGGCCTGGCAATCTACTTCAGAAAAATCAACCGGTGACAGCCCTATGGATCACAATGGTCCGATCCTGTTGTGCATGGAGTCATCATGAGTGGGAGGTGACTGGAGAGCAGCTAACAGAAACAACATGCCTTCAAAGAGCTAACCCAACCAACCCAACCCACTACCATCAAGCTGATTCCTACTCATAGCCACCCCATAGAGTTTCCCAGGCTGTAAATCTCTATGGAAGCAGACTGCCACATCTTTCATCTGCGGAGCCGAGGGTGGGTTTGAACTGCCAACTTTTCGTTTAGCAGCCAATTAACCACTGCACCATCAGGGCTCCTTTCAAAGAGCTAAAGGGCTGATAACCCGGGATAATATCCCTCCCTTTCTGGCACTCCTTCAATCAAACCACTGTTGTCTATTTCCCTCAAGGGCAAGATGAGTCCTGACTCAGGTCCAGAGGGTCTAGAAGGCAGACTCTTTCCATCTGTATACAGAGGGGTGCACTGGATGGGGGTGGGGCTGGGCAATGACAACAGGAAAGTGAAATCTATTCTGCTTGATCTCTCAAAAAGCCTGAGCTGGCAAAATTTCCCTCTATTTCCCAGGATGTTATATTAGGCAGCAGTGTTTCTTTTCTCAAAGTGGGACTAGCAGCAGTAGCATCACCTGGAAATGTGTTGGAAATGAAAATTGTCAGGCTCTACCATAAACCTACTGAATTAGAAACTATGGGAGTGGAGCCCAGCAGTCACTTTTAACACACCCGCCAGCATATCTGATGAAAGCTAAAATGTAAGGACCACTGGCTAGGGAATTCAAATTCCATTTAAAGTGGTGGCCCTCGCCCTCTTCAAATGGGTAGGGGGAGGGGATCGTCACACCCCTTTTGTCAGGTTTATTTTCTGCAACCTTGCTAGGCTTGTTACTCCTCAATTCTGTTCCCCTTCAGTCTCAAGATCTTCCCCAACATTTAAATCAGTGAAAGAATTGAGGTCAGTCGCCAATTTCAGAAACTGTGGTTGGGCAACTACCAAGTTCCCTTGGTTGGTTGAGACTGGAGTTTCCAAAATAGGCACTGAGGATACTTGGGTCCAGAAACCTGAAAGGACAGAAAGGAGCAGAGCCCCCAAAGAAGGGAAATGCAGTGTAAGACTGGCATCTGAGGAAGTGGCCTTCCTTTGTTAGTTATCGGGTCCTTTGCCAGGCCATCTAATAAGCTGCCCAGGAAGTGGAATGGGTGGGCATTCAGCACAGAGGCAGAAAGTAAGGCCAGCTGTGGCCAGGTTTTCCAACCTTACAATTGGATTGGAGACTAACATGGGACCATGCAGTGGATTTCTAATGATGATTTGGCCTATCCTATAGGCCAGGTAAGGAGCCCTGGTGGCAGGGTGGTTAAGCGCTTGGCTGCTAACGGAAAGGTAGGTGGTTTTTGAACCCAGCAGCCACTCTGTGGGAGAAAGATGTGGCAGTCTGCTTCCATAAAGACTATAGCTTTGGAAACCCTATAGGGCAGTTCTACTCTGTCTTACAGGGTTTCTGTGAGTCGGAATCAACTTGAAAGCAACAGGTTTGGGGTTTTTTGTGTTTGTTTATAGACAAGGTGGGAGTCCCTAGGTGGTGCAAACTGTTAAGCGCCCACGACTACTAGCTGAAAGGCTGGCGGTTTGAACCCATCCATAGGCACTTTGGAAGACAGGCCTGGCAATCTACTTCCAGAAGGTCATAGCCTTGAAAACCCTACAAAGCAGTTCTACTCTTCACACATGAAGTCGCCATGAGTCGGAATCAACAGCAGCTGACATTGGCAAGGTCAGGAGTTCATGGGTGCTGCGAACACTCAGCTACTAACTGAAAGTTTGACAGTTTGAATCCACCCAGAGGTGCCTCAGAAGAAAGGCCTGGCATCTACTTCTGAAAGATCACAGCCATTGAAAACCATATGGAGTGCAGTTTGCCATAAGTCGGAAGTGACTCAATGGCAACTGGTTTGAAGTGTTTTGGTTTTATGGGCAAAGTCAGCAGGAGCATCAGAGTGCCCCTAGGGTGTGAGAGAGAACCAGGCTCATTGAGAAAGGTGTGACATAGGTGAGATTCAAACTCAGACTCTTTTTACTAGGTAGAGGTTGTAGCCATTAAGCAACAGCACCCACATCAAAAATGCATTCTCTTTCCTCCAAATGGTGAGAGGAAAATGCCACCTATGTCCACCCTGAGAAGAGCCCTGCAGGCTGCAGGGCTGTCTAGGCTCTCCCAATTAAAGCTCAAAGTGTTATTAAGAAGAAGAAAAAAAAAAGCATTCCCCTGGTTTGAAGATTCTGTCCAATACAGGCTGTAGGAAGGGATGTCTTATAGGCTGTGGTCCTACCATCTCTTCCAGCTTCTCTCCCAGGTGCCCCAGAACTGAACTGACAGTTAAAAACCTGCCACCCGTGTTGGGCTAACCAAGGTCAAAAGGTTAGGGTGGATTTAAACATCTTTGTGAGAGATGATCAGCCCCTCTCCTCCCAGGCTATGGGAAACTGGTTGCAGCTGTCTTCAATTCCAGGCCTCAGGCCTGGCCTCTTTCCTGTCACTGCCTCTATTTACCCAATAGGCAGCGCTCTTCCTCTACTCTTAGCTCCTACTTCTCCAGTTTGCTTTGGTGTGTGTTTTGGTTTGGTTTGGTTTCTTCTGGGGAGTGCCACCCTTCCCCAGTGTAGTTGTTCTTTCCAAGCCCCATCCTTCTCCTTCCATCATAGTCTCTCTCTCCAAGCTTCTGGTTAGTTCCATTCCGTTATGAGCCCACCACCTGTCCCTCTGCCTACTGTCCAGTTTCTTTTCTGCTAGCTCTAAGCCCACTAAGCAGGGGTCAATTTCTCACCCCTCCACTCTCTTCTCCCTAATTCTTGGCTGTAGCAGCGCAGCTGCCATCTCACCTGCTCTGCATCTTTCTCCGTCTCACATACACACCTCACACCCGGACTTGGTGAAGGTCGCCAGTGTTAGGAACGGTACTACCCAATCCCTGCCCTTTACTCCATTCACTACAGAGCTTCTTCCCTTGATGTAACTTCTAAAGTTGCTTTCCACTTTTCACAGTTTTTATTTACTCTGTCCCTTCCTGGCTCTTGTAGCTCCTGAGATTACCCTCAATTCTATAAGCTATCTTTTGCGTGCCTACTATATGCCAAGTGCTGGCTGTTCCAGGCCTGGGGGAATCCAGTATGAATATGATCCCCATCTCCAGAGGGTTCCTTAGCCGAGCACTCCCCCGCCATCACTTTTCCTGCCACTTGTCTCTTGCCACTGCGCGCCAAGGCGCCCTCCTCCAGGAGGCTTTGAGCTGTGGTGCCCACTTGCGGTCCGGTCCAACACTGGCCCCCCTAGTTCTATGTTGCTGCCCCGTGCCTGCAGAATTTCTAGCTAGTGTCTGCCTTGGTTGCCTCCGAATTACTGTGAACTTCCTATGGATTATCAAAGAACCTTACTTAAGAATCTATACTAAGCTCCTTACGGTCTCTGTCAGTTGAATAAAGGACGTGCTGGCTGTATCATTGACTTCCTCTGTCCGTCCTCTCCTCCACGTTGCTCTCCATTCCACACGCCTGTCTCCTAATAAAAAGGCTGCAACAAAGTGGAGAACGCCGAGCAGCTCCGGGGGCTGTTGCGAAGCCACGGGCGAACTTCCTCACCGCCTCCGCCTCTCGCGAAACACCGACCGGCAGACGACACTGGTTGGGGCGCGCCGCTCTCTCCTGCGGTGGGCACCTGGTCAGAGGAGCCGCCTCCCAGACGTCTCTCCCCGGTCAGCTTCAGCCAGGGAGGGACGCGACCCAACCTGAAGACCCGGCCCGACGCCACCAGTTCTGTGTTCCTACTGAGCGCAGCGGCGGGAAAGTGCCGAGCCGAGCCCGCGCTAGGGTGAGGCGAGCGAGGCGCCTAGGGAGCAAATTTTAAGGAGGCACTCGGTCCCCGGGTAGACACTGCTCTGGTGAGCCCCTTCGAGTTGCTGAGCCTGAGTCTGGAGTTCAGGGTGGCGCTGGTGACTGCGAATTGCCCGCCAAGGCAGGTTCGCAATAATTGGAGATTTATCCTGAGCCATGTGAGGCATGCACCTGGTCAGCCAGACGCGTTCATCGCTGAGGGTGAAGAGGAGGGGTGGGTATAGAGCGGATACTGCAGAAAATGGCTGTGAAAAAACAGGGAGCCGTTGACCTACTGACAAAGCCTCCAGACTCTGGGGCTTCTCTGGGGCTGGGAGAGGAAACCACCTTGCAGGCATTGAGTGCAACCCAAAGGCTTTGCTTTTCTTGGATATTACTGTTAGCTTCTGTCCAGTCGCCCAGGCTCATGGTGACCCCATGCACAACATGACCATTGATTGTCTGGTTTACGGAAGTCTTTCTTCCTAGTCTGTTGTCCATCTTAGTTTGGAAGGTCTGCTGGAACCTGTTCAGCATCATAGCAACAAGCAAGACTCCACTGACAGAACGGTAGTGGCTGTGCATTGGCAGAATTGAACTGGGTCTCTGAAACGGAGGGGAAAACTTCTACCACTGAATTGCCAATGCCTCATCTTCCTGGTTTGGTGTCCCCTTAAAGAACTGCCAACTTACTGCTTAGGGGAAGATCCATGGGTGCCTGTGCATCTTTCCTTACACCAGCCAACCTATTTTGTTGCCTCTAGGCTTCATATCCCTCAAGCATCTGTCAGTTTGTCATACTGTAGGGGCTTGCATGTTGCTGTGATGCTGGAAGCTATGCCACAGGTATTCAAATATCTGCAGGGGCACCCATGGCAGACAGCTTTCAGCTGAGCTTCCAGACTAAGACAGACCAGGAAGAAGGACCTGGTGGTCTACTTCTGAAAAGAATTAGCCATTGAAAACCTTATAAATAGCAGCAGAACATTGTCTGATATAGTGCTAGAAGATGAGCCCCTCAGGTTGGAGGGCACTCAAAACAGGGAAGACCTGCCTCTTCAAAGTAGAGTTGACCTTAATGATGTGGATGGAGTCAAGCTTTCAGGGCCTTCATTTCCTGATATGGTATGACTCAGCATGAGAAGAAACAGCTGCAAACATCCATTAATAATCAGAATGTGGAATGTACAAAGTATGAATCTAGGAAAACTGGAAATTGTCAAAACTGAAATGAAATGCATAAACATTGACATCCTAGGCATTAGTAAGCTGAAATGGACTGGTATTGGCCATTTTGAATCGGACAATCACAGGGTCTACTATGCTGGGAATGATAACTTGAAGAGGAATGGCATTGCATTCATCATCAAAAAAAAAAAAATTTCAAGATCTATCCTGAAGTACAGTGCTGTCAGCGATAGGATAATATCCATACGCTTACTAGGAAGACCAGTTAATATGACTATTATTCAAATTTACCCACCAACCACTAAGGCCAAAGATGAAGAAATCGAAGATTTTTACCAATTTCTGCAGTTTGAAATTGATCGGCCATGCATTCAGAATGTATTCATAATTACTGGTGATTGGAATGTGAAAGTTGGAAACAATGAAGGATTGGTAGCTGGAAAGTATGGACTTGGTAACGGAAATGATGCCGGAGATCGCGTGACAGAATTTCGCAAGACCAATAGCTTCTTCATTGCGAATACCTTTTTTCACCAACATAAATGATGACTATACACATGGACCTCAAGAGATGGAATATACAGGAATCAAATCGACTACTTCTGTGGAAAGAGACAACGGAAAAGTTCAATATCATCAGTCAGAACAAGGCCAGGGGCTGACTGCGGAACAGACAATCAATTGCTCACATCCAAGTTGAAGCTGAAGCTGAAGCAAATTACAACAAGTCCATGAGAGCCAAAGTATGACCTTGAGTATATCCCACCTGAATTTAGAGACCATCTCAAGAATAGGTTTGACCCATTAAACACTAATGACTGAAGACCAGACGAGTTGTGGAATGACATCAAGGACATCATACATGAAGAAAGCAAGAGGTTAATAAAAAGACAGGAAAGAAAGAAAAGACCAAAAGGGATGTCAGAAGAGACTCTGAAACTTGCTCTGAAATATTAAGTAGCGAAAGGGAAATGATGACGTCAAAGAGCTGAACAGAAGGTTTCAAAGGGCAGCTTGAGAAGACAAAGTAAAGTATTATAATGAAATGTGCAAAGACCTGGAGATAGAAAAACAAAAGGGAAGAACATGCTCAGCATTTCTCAAGCTGAAAGAACTGAAGAAAAAATTCAAGCCTCAACTTGCAATAGTGAAGGATTCTACGGGGAAAATATTAAACGACACAGGAAGCATCAAAAGAAGATGGAAAGAATACACAGAGTCACTATACCAAAAAGAATTGGTCGACGCTCAACCATTTCGGGAGGTAGCATATGATCAGGAACTGATGGTACTACAGGAAGAAGTCCAAGCTGCACGGAAGGCACTGGCGAAAAACAAGGCTCCAGGAACTGATGGAATATCAATTGAGATGTTTCAACAAACGGATGCAGCACTGGAAGTACTCACTTGTCTATGCCAAAAAATGTGGAAGACAGCTACCTGGCCAACCGACTGGAAGAGATCCATATTTATGCCTATTCCCAAGAAAGGTGATCCAACCCAATGCAGAAATTATCAAACAATATCATTAATATCATATGCAAGTAAAATTTTGCTGAATATCATTCAAAAGCGGTTGAAGCAGTATTCGACAGGAAACTGCCAGCGAATCAGGCTGGATTCAGAAGAGGACGTGGAACCAGGGATATCATTGTTGATGTCAGATGGATCCTGGCTGGAAGCAGAGAACACCAGAAAGATGTTTACCTGTGTTTTATTGACTATGCAAAGGCATTTGACTGTGTGGATCATAACAAATTATGGGTAACATTGCAAAGAATGGGAATTCCAGAGCACTTAATTGTGCTCATGAGGAACCTGTACATAGATCAAGAGGCAGTCGTTTGAACAGAACAAGGGGACACTGCATAGTCTGAAGTTAGGAAAAGTGTGCATCAGGGTTGTATCCTTTCATCATACCTATTCAATCTGTATGCTGAGCAAATAATCCAAGAAGCTGGACGAGGCAGAAGAATATGCTTCTTCTTTTAAGAAGAACGGGACATCAAGATTAGAGGAAGACTCGTTAACGACCTGCAATATGCAGATGACACAACCTTGTTGGCTGAAAGTGAAGACGACTTGAAACACTGTTGAAGATCAAAGACTACAGCCTTCAGTATGGATTACACCTCAACATAAAGAAAACAAAAATCGTCACAACTGAACCAATAAGCAACATCATGATAAATGGAGAAAAGACTGAAGTTGTCAAGGATTTCATTTTTCTTGGATCCACAATCAACACTCATAAAAGCAGCAAATTAAAAGATGCATTGCATTGGGCAAATCTGCTGCAAAAGACCTCTTTAAAGTGTTGAAAAGCAAAGATGTCACCTTGGGGACTAAGGTGCGCCTGACCCAAGTCATGGTGTTTTTAGTTGCCTCCGATGCATGAAAAAGCTGGACAACGAATAAGGAAGACTGAAGAAGAACTGACGCCTTTGAATTGTGGTGTTGGCGAAGACTATGGAATGTACCATGGACTGCCAAAAGAACGAACAAATCTGTCTTGAAGAAGTGCAGCCAGAATGCTCCTTAGAAGCAAGGATGGCGAGACTACGTCTCACATACTTTGGACATGTTATCAGGAGGGATCGGTCCCTGGAGAAGGATATCATGCTTGGTGGAGGGTCAGCGAAAAAGAGGAAGACCCTCAATGAGATGGACTGACACAGTGGCTGTAACAATGGGCTCAAGCATAACGACTGTGAGGATGGCGCAGGACCAGGCAGTGTTTCGTTCTGTTGTACATAGGGTCACTATGAGCTGGAACCAACTTGACGACACCTAACAACAACAGGCTTTATACGCTTATTTTCTTGCATTCACTCTCACTTCCTCCCAGTCACTTGGAGTAATACACTTTTGACAAGTCTGATATTTAACCATAAAGGGGTAGGGGTGTTGAGGAAAGGTCGGGGAGAAAAACAACTGTGATTGTTCATTGAGGCACTTCTCTTCAGGCAGCTCAAGAGTGTACTACCGAAATCCTACATCCTTCTCTCTACCCTTCTATCAATGCCTTTTCCAGTCTCACCCAAGTCCTCGGTGTTGACACCCTCAGTCTTCAGTTCTACTCCTGTCTTCCAAATTCTTTGGCTTTTGAAAAGTCGTTTCCTGACACGGTGCCCCATATTTATTTCCCAAAAAAAGCTATCTTCCTGTCCTTCCTAGGCACCTAGGTTTTGACTGGAGTAATCTCCAGCCTAACCAGTCTTGTCCTATTAGAGATCCCCAGAAGAGGAGGAGGAACAGGATGGATCTGTTGCTTTGAGACCACTGACAAATTGCGATGTTTGCATTAATATGTTTGCCTACATAAAAAGATGTCTTGTGGAGTCCATCAATAGACTGTGAGGCCCTAGTCAACATCTATGACTGTAGTGAAGTGGAGACAGCAAAGGATTTGCAGTCAAAAGTTATGTATATTTTCTAAACATTGGCTTTTTTTCACCTAAGACCTATCTTAGAGAATGAAGTGAAAGTAAGATGAAACAATGCATAGGCAAGTACAAACTATCTTATAAATGAAAGAGCCATAATTGACAATTAAGTGGAATTTTTTATCTTTTCAACAAGTTATAGTTTATATGGTTCAGAAAACAAATACAATAAGGTGAAGTAGTCATTTCTACCTATCCGCTACATTCTCATTACTTTCCTCTCGTAATAGACTGTGTATCCTTCCAGAATTTCTTCATGCAGTTACAAAGAGATATTCATATTTTCCCTCTTTTTTACATAAAAGGTAGAATAGTATACTGCCTTGAACTTTTTTTTTCACTTAATGTATCTTGTGGAGCCTTTCATAACAATACGTAGAGAATCTTCCCCTTTTTTACAGCTGTATGCTATTTCACTGTATGTATTGAAGGTTCACAGTTCACGTGATCCAATATTTGGATTATTTCCATTTTTCTTGTTGTTGTTAATGCGATGCTGCATATTAAATACCTTGGACATAAGTCATTTTTCAAGTGGTATCAATATCTAAAGGATAAATTTCTAGAAGTGATTCTGCTGGATCAAAGGATATTTGCATTTATAATTTTGATAGTCAAATTCCTTCCATTAGGGGTTGCAGTGATTACACTCCCTAGCATTGTATGTGAGTGCCTGTTTCTCCAATGGAGTAGATTCTCAAATATTTGGATTTTTGACCATCTGGAAACCCTGGTGGCGTAGTGGTTAAGAGCTACGGCTGCTAACCAAAAAGTCAGCAGTTTGAATCCACCAGGTGCTCTTTGGAAACCCTATGGGGCAGTTCTACTCTGTCCTATAGGGTCGCTATGTGTCAGAATTGACTCAACGGCAATGGGTTTGGGTTTTTTTCTTTTTTGGTTTAAAATGAACTCTAGTAGCACAATGGTTAAGCAGTTGATTGGTAACTGAAAGCTTGGTGGTTTGAACCCACCCAGCCCTTCTCCATGGGAGAAAGACCAGCCATCTGCTTAAAGATTACAACCAAGAAAACCCTATGGGGCAGTTCTACTCTGTCACCTGAGGTCACGACAAGTTGAAAATCGATTCGAACTGTTTCATGCTGTCTCACATACGGTCGCTATGAGTCAGAACTGACTCTAAGTCATCTAACAATAACAACAACAAAGGCCATTTGTGTTAACTGTTTTAAAAACAATCATCAAATATTTGATGGTGGATAAGTGGCTAGGGGGTATCTAAGATTCATTACAACTCTAACACCCGATTATCTGATCGACAGTTAAGGCAAAAGGTAAGAAAGCAAAGAACTGAGGTGAGAGATGCTCCAGCTGCTCTGACTATAAATACCCAAATACTCCACTAGAATGTGAGCCCTGAAAAGTGAAGGTTATACTTTATATCTTATATTCCCAGCACAGGGCCCAGAATCTTGGAGGCACTTAGTCATTAATGGAACACTAGGGATGATATTAGCTATACTTGAGAATTCCCTTCCAGAAGTACCCAGCTAGCATTATGATGTGGATAATCTAGACAGCTTGCCAATGAGTTACGGTCATCTATTATGTCATTAGGGTACAGCCACCATAAAGCTTATCTAGGAAAAGTAATCTGAAATGAACATTGTTGGCTATGTAAGGTTAGGGTCTGGGTCTGTCTTGTTTGCCACTGGTTCTGTATAGGGCAGGCACTCAATAAGCTTGTTAACTTTGCTGAAGGAATGAATGGAAGTTTGCTTCAATGAAGAAACCATCATAATGCAAACAGAAGGATGATGATCCCGAAGAAGTTTAGAGGACAAGTTGGCAAGACTCTGCCAGTGTCCTTCCCACCCTATTTTAGAGGAAAGGAGCTTTTAATTCTCGATCACCTGGCTCTTTAGGTAAAAGCATTCCCAGACTATACAGGGGCAATATATCTGGCTATAATAACGGCATTTGGTTTTGTTCTAATTGTGTTCAATAGACACTGTTTGATTTTCTCACTGCCTCTTTTCAGGTGGCTCCCTATTCTGAAAGATTGTTTGCTGCATTCTACCATTCACATAATTCAAATGCATAGCTAAACTTAATTTCAGCATGGGAAAATTTCGAAGTCCAAATCATCTATAGATGAGATACACTGCAAGAATTTTGCTGTTAGTGGGCTTAAAACAATGATTCTCAGTTAAGGGTGTGGGATGGCAAATATTAGCATCACTTAATTTTTTTTTTTTTTAACACACATACGCTGTTCCTTTCAAAAGATATGACTCTCCTGGGGGAAAAGTTGGTCAGATACCACCGGAAAAGCTCCCCAGGTGATTCTGACACCTTCCCAGCTCCCACCTTCACTCTCACCTCTTTTCAAGAATAAAAAGCACTTCCCAGATATTTTCCCTTTCCCCACTCCTTTGCTTTCTGCGGGGAAACAGCTAGTTGTTTCCAGGAATCAGTACACTGGCATTTACTTCCCTTGGAATCATCTCTGTGTCCTGTCATAACCTATGGCATGGGAACTGCTCCCACACTGTCCCTAACCTCTGCACTCAGAACTAAAAGAAATCATACATTTGCTCCATGCTCGGTATATAGAGCACAATACTTTTTAAGCAAAACAACTAGATATTATATAGTCTTCTATATCTCCTTATACTTCTGAATGCACTTTGTAGATTTTCATAGTTCCCTTTCTCAGGCGTTAATACTTTCCCAACTGTTATTTCCCCTGTGGTTGAGTTCTGTCAAGCAAAGTATGTCAGGATGCTTAAGCTCCCCCGACCCCTTATTATTTTACTGACACTTAAGTCACCTAAAATAATCCTAGCCCACTCTCAGCTTTTCACAGAGAAGGAAACCAAGACCATAAAAGGTTAAATAATAACTCTGTTAAGGTCAGAGTGGCCGAACTCTGACTAGAATCCTAGTTTCCTAAGTACTGATTTAGTATAGTTTTCTGCTATACTACATTACCACCCCACCACAAGTTATTTATACGTATATTTAACACACACTGATGAGCACCCATCCTGTGCCAGGCCCTGTGCTAGATGCTTTCACAAACTATCCCATTTAACTGAGGATTAACATATCACATTTTTTAAACTAAAATAAATTACCAATTCAGGGCAAAAACTGGAAACTCATTACAATCAATTTTGGGAGAAGGGATTGCCTAAAAGGAATTTCAGGTGTGAACACTTTTAATCAGTGGGACCACTCTACTCTTTTGTCCCAATGATGCCCTCCCTTATATACCCCCTTCCCTTATACGCCCTCCTCCCCAAAACTCAATTTAGATTAGCTAGGGTGTCTACATTAATTCAACACTCTGACCTGGTTAAGTTGCTGGTTTTCTTCTTTCTTTCTGAAAAGCACTTTCCTGGATCCTGCACCAGGAACAGAATCTCAGCCCCGTTCCTCTGTTCACCACAAATACCCTTGCTACAAGTCTGACCTTAACACCCACCCTTTCTCTTCCACTTGCATCAAAGAGGAAACAGACACAATGTGGTGGAATGGTCTTATAAATAGTTTTGTCCATTTCAATGAGTGTGACAGCAGCTGTTCTTTGGAGCGTAAGGGGAAGGACATCTACGCCTGAAGGGAAGGAAGCCGCTCCCCACCTAGGGATTCTCAGGGGCAGTCTGAGGACTTTCAGATTTAGAAGTCTTGGTGCGAGCCGCCTTTACGTCCTGGGTCTTAGCCTGCCCACTAGAGGTGCGGTCGGTTTTAACCGGGCTTGGCTTCTGGATGGTTCGTTTTACCCTCTTCTCGGAGTCCTGCTTCTTCTCTTCCCTTTGCTTTGAGCTTGGCCTCTTGGCCTCTCGTGTTGTAGGCCTCATCTCCTTCGAAGTCCCTGGTCTCCCCTCTTCCATCACCTCGGGTCTCGCTTCCTCCTTGGCCCTCGAACGCAGCTGGCCCTTGGCTCTTGGCCTCTGCCTCCTCATCCTCAAGTCCACCTTCGTGCTCCGCCTCCGTACTTCCCTGGCCTTCTTGGCCGCCTTGCGAGGCGGGCGGCGCTTCCGTGGGCTCCGGGGCCCCGGTGGGGCCTTCCGCGGAGAGCGGGAGCTCTCTTCCAACCTCGGGCGTACTATCTTCCTTCTCTTAGGCTTCGGATTCTTCCAGACCCTGAAGTAACCCGCGGCGTCGCTGCCGCTAACCCGGAGGAGCGTGCCCTTAACCTCAGGCCTAGGCGTTTCGCCCGACTGGCGGCCACTCTTCCTGTGCACTTCGTAGCCCGCATTGCCAAGCTCCCTTTTGAGAGCGGCAAGAGTCAGCCCGTCGTGTTCGGCGATAGCTTGGAGCAGCAGCTGGGACACTTTGAGCACAGAGCGCGTACCCCGCCTTCGCGGTCTCGCGAGCATTTTTCCCACGGGCAGCTGGGTTTTAACCTGAGCGCCAAGGGATTCGCCACTGAGCTCGGCCAGCTCGGCCTCCTCAGCCATGGCCCCGCTCCCGCCTCCGCGGGGCCACTGGCTTTGGGCGTCACCGCCAAGGCGTGATCTAGGCTGAAGCTGGCCGGGCTATGTCACAAAGGGGGGCGCAGCCGAGATATGCATGTCCTAATAAGAGGGCTGTCAGGTCTCATCCAGGTAGCGGCCATCTTCATTTCTAACAACCAATCAGACGCCACTTTCTTCTTGGTCGAAACCAATCGAGATTTTCAGCGCCTGCGCACCCCTAACGAGCACAGTCCTGTGTAATCTCCAGGGTTTTGAGCCCTAGTGCATTGCCGTAGGAGCCTTAGTGGCGCAGTGGTTAAGCATTTGGTTGCTAATCCAAAGGTCTGCAGTTCAAATTCACCAGGTGCTCCTTGGTAAACCCTCTGGGGCAGTTCTACTCTGTCCTATAGGGTTGCTATGAGTCGGAATTGAGTTGACCACAACGGGTTTGTTTTGGGTTTTAAATTGCCGTAAATCAGAATAGACTCCACTGCAATTAACAACAAACAAATTCTCATTGATCCTGACCTCGACCTCCTGAAGTCCGCTAGTTTTCTGTGGCCTTGCATACCGTCTTACCCACAATTCCCTAAGGTGAGAGAAGCTATTCCCAGCTATAGTAAAACAAACAAGGCAATGCCTATAAAAAGTAAATGTGCTCGTCTATGAGACACAACTCGGCCTAGAAACTCACGTTTAGGTTAGTTCTCATCAGTTACTTATCTGCAGTCATGTCTCCCTGACTCTCCCCACGGGATTTTTGCGAGAACATGAGACGATGAACAGGAACTGCTATGATGCGTCTACCCTAAACAATAATTCCCGTACCTGGGAAGTTTAGATGCATCATTCAATCGGATTGGAACAATCCAGATTTCAAACAGTCTAAGAATGCTGGTCTAATCATTATTCTTTGAATATACACTGTTCTTTTCTGCCCATCCCTTTACGTTTGCTATTCCCTCTCCTTGGATTGCCTGCTCTCTTTGTCCAACCAGATAAATCGTGGACAATAAAAAACCAACCTGACCTTGGAGCTGGAAGACATCGATACATATCCTAGCTCATTAGTAGCCATATGACATTGATAGATTCTTTACTATCTTTGTATCTAAAAAAATTAGGCTAATAATCCCTGCTTACAAATATTACAGAATTACCGCAAAGGTTCAGAGGAAGTAGTGACTTTTTATAGATGAGCAAGGACTATCCAAACGTAAGGGAAAAACTTTTTCTTTTTCTGGCTGAAGACCAGAGAGGGGTGCCTTCAGGCACGGCTGAAAAGAGGCTGTCGTGATTGAAGAGCTGTATCCTGAGCATTCCTAAACCTTATTGTAACCTATTACTTCTCTAATAACCCCATAAACATGAACATTGTTTGTGAGTTCTCTGTGGCCATCGCAACGAATTACCCAACCCAGCAGAGAAGTAGAGAGTGCCATGGGAGGGAAGTTGGTGTCTGTGACATAAACTTTCAATGTTTATGCCTTGTCATTTCAACTAAATAGGTCCCTGAGAGCCAGATAGTCTTTGGACTTCTATGACCCATTCAGCACCTAGCACGATCCTTCATTATACATAGCAGGTATTTGATTGATTCTCCTTAAGGTCTTCCTTGGTGAGGAG
Organism: Dugong dugon; assembly: GCA_030035585.1. Taxonomy (NCBI): domain Eukaryota; kingdom Metazoa; phylum Chordata; class Mammalia; order Sirenia; family Dugongidae; genus Dugong; species Dugong dugon. Next base: position 151,142,477 of record CM057465.1, read on the forward strand.
GTGTTCTCTTTGGATTCAGAAGGAAACTCCCAGACCAAGGAAAAGGATAAGAGCAAACTTCAAAAGGTTGGAAATTAAGGGGAACCAAGTAAGGACTAGCTGCTCAAGTAACTCTTTATCTTGGAGTAACTTTTAGTTGAAAATAATACAAAGAATTCTTCAAATACAAAGCATATTACACTTTTGCAGAAGACATTCACATATACTAAGAAGACACAGGCTGGACTGTGACATAGTTTCTTCCAGGGATCAAGGTTCCAGGAAGTATCTTAGACCAGCTCTTCTTAGACTTTGATGTGCATATGGATCAGCTGAGCATCTTCGGAAAGTGCAGATTCTGATTCAGTAGCTCCTTAACCAGGTAGTTCTGTCTGGTTAAAACACAGATATAAGGGAAAGGGTGGTAGATAATAAAGCAAGGGAGTGACAGGAGATGAGACTGGAAAGGTAGGTTAGGGCCAAGTTTTGAAGGACAAATACCATTTCAGGAGAGTAAAAGTAGTAGTAAGGAATAAGCACAGTAGTAAGCAATAAGAAATAGAGTTGGGATTCAAACGTAAGTGTATTTAATTCTAAGGCCTGAGCTCTTAGCTACTGTGCTAGGTTTTCTTTTGCCCCCAAGGTTGACCCCATTGTATATCTCCTCTGCAGAGCAGGGGATAGTTTATCTCCATAATCACAGCTCAGATTCAAGGGTATCTCACTGTACCTTCTCCTAATTTTTAAATTATGGTACAGTACTATGACCTGGAGCATCTCCATGGGACATTGCACTAAGGAAGGGTTGCCAGCTGGAGAGGTAGAACCACATGGAGCAGGATTTCTCCCCTGTGTTTATTCTCTTGGTCTGGCTATGCTTCCTGGTTGCATAGGCCAGTGGCCACAGGATGGGGTAACCATCAGAGAAAGGAGATAAGGAGTTGCTTGCTTTGAGAATAAGAGGAAGATAAGAGAAGTGTGACATTTGAAGTCAGCTGACTCCAAGTTTTAAAAAAAGGCTGGCTGTTCACAATGGCATAATCATGAAAGAAAGACAAGAACTAAATCAAACAAACAACCATTTTTATTATTACCCCTATGATCAGAAGGGAGGCCAATTAGAAATCTTTGGGAGAGGCTGAAATCAAAGGAAAAGAAATATATGAAAAAATATAAAAACTACAGCAAAAAAGCAAACATTTCCATTTATACATAAATGATCACTTCTATATATATTTCTATATAAACATGCTATAAGTGATAGAAGAATAACAAAAAAAAGTGAGAGGTAGAAAACAAATGTCCCACTGTCACTCAGGTAGCTCAGAGGACATGAAGGCCAGGTGAAAGGCATTTTTCCACTATCAGCACTTACTGTAAAAAGGTGTGGGGGTGATGGTATCTGACCTCCTGTGATTTCACAAGGGGAAAGGAGAATCAAGATCAACAACCCAGAGCTGATTGCTATGAGGTGGAAGTCAGACATGGCCCCACCCTCCAACCTTTTTACCCGTTCTGACACCAACCATCCCTCCCATGGCACTCTACTTCTCTGCTGGGTTTGATAATTCATTGCAATGGCCACACTGAACGCACCGACAATACTTGTGATTATGGGGTTTATTAGGGAAGCAACAGGTTACAATTCAGGTTCAGGAATGCTCAGCATACAGTTCTTCAATCGTGATAGCCTCTTTTCAGCCATGCTCACAAGCACACCTCTCTCCGGCCCTCGGCCCCTCGGCCTGGCCTCTGTTCTGCGCTGGCAAGCGTTACAAAACTTTTAGCTCTACAGATAAGTGCCTGGAGGAACACCACTCTGCCAGCAAACCTAGGTCAGCAAACCTAGCACCAGCAAGTGCCTGGAGTCACCCTACTCCACCAGCAAGCCTCCTACCCAAAAGCACTCAGCTTTCTTGCTCCATGGGCTGGGAAACCCACTGGGCTGTCTCCTGCCTCTAGTGCCACTGTTTCTCTGTCACCGCTTCTCGCTGTCTTCGGTGTTACAGCTCTCTCTCTTTCTCTCTCTGTCTCTCAGTCTCCTGGTTCCAGGAGCTTCTCAGCACAGAGATCCCAGGTCCAAAGGACATGCTCCACTACTGGCTCTTCTTTTTTGGTGGTGAGATCCTCTCCTTCTCACCTCTGGGATGGCTCACTTTAAGCCTAGCAGCATGAAAAAACCAACCAATCCCTTTGTTAGGGTTCCGTATACTTTATTTGCATGGCCCCACCCCACCTTATTTACATTATTAGCAAGCTATCTAATCCCCTTGGTGGGCCACAAGCATCTCATTTGCATAGTCTCACCCAGTCATTTGGTGGGAATTACAAAGCCTATAGCTAGAAGAGCCATATTAAGTAATTCACTGCACTGCACTTATTAATTAGAGTTCTTTCCTTCCCCTTTGGAAAATACACTTGCCGGGCCTCTTCTTCTGGTGCTCCAAAAGGAAATGGTTTTCTCATACCTCAGGAAAGATATTTCATTAGGAACAGATTCAACACAAACTAACACCACACCCCTAATCAGTAGATACCAACCCCAACTCCAGAAAGGCAAGCTTAAACTATCCCTCCTGCTTTTAATGGCCTGTGATTATAAGCGCTCGGCTGCTAACCAAAAGGTCCACAGTCCAAAGCCACCAGCTGCTCCACAGAAGAAAGATGTGGCAGTCTACTTCCATAAATATTACAGCCTTGGAAACTCTATGGGGCAGTTCTACTCTGTCCTATAAGGTTGCTATGAGTCAGAATTGACTCAACAGCAACAGGTTTGGTTTCGTTTGGTTTATGATTATAAACCAGAAGTTGTCATCTAGAGAAGACACCACCATCTTTTTATGAGAAAGAGCAAATAGCTCTTAATTTCCTGAAGCTTTGTGGGGAGGGGAACAAGAGAAAGGAAGGATACTTGAGAATGACATCAAGCCTAAATCCTTCTTACGCAAGCTCCTGAGCAAAATTGTTTTGTTCTCAGTTGGGAGCAAGTCTCCCCTTCTAGGATAGTCATGCTTCTCTGAGGTCTCTGGTAAAACTTATTTGATTTAGAGAATGGGCAACCTTTAATCACCATACTAAGTTCCAAGAGCATCAGAGGTTTCATTAATCTTACTCCCTGATACAGGGTGATATAGCTTTAGCTTCACCAAGGATAACTCCATGCCAGTGCACATCAAAATTTAGTAGCACACTCTGATCAGACCTCAATCCATATCTCACTGCCCCTCTCTGGTCCACCAGCCTGAGCTTCCAAAGTCCTAGGTATTTTTGATTCAGTTATCTAGCTTTGATTCAATTTACCTCTCTCAAAACTGAGTGACAGAAACTGGTTCAGCAGTCTGTTACAATCCGCCCCACCCCCTGACCTTAAACTGTTGTTGTTAGTGCTGTCGAGTCAGTTCATACCGACCCTATGTACAACAGAACAAAACACTGCCTGGTCCTGCGCCATCCTCATGATCTTTGTTATGCTTAAGCCCATTGTCACAGCCACTGTGTCAATCCATCTTGTTGAGGATCTTCCTCTTTTTCGCTGACCCTCCACTCTACAAAGCATGATGTCCTTCTCCAGGGACTGGCCCCTCCTGATAACATGTCCAAAGTATATGAGACGTAATCTCGCCATCCTTGCTTCTAAGGTGCATTCTGGCTCTACTTTGTCCAAGACAGATTTGTTCATTCTTTTTGCATTCCGTGGAATATTCAGTATTCTTCCCCAAAACCACAATTCAAAGGCATTAATTCTTCTTCAGTCTTCTTTATGCATTGTCCAGCTTTCGCATGCATATGAGGCAATTGAAAACAGCTGGCTTGGGTCAGGTGCACCTTAGTCCTCAAGGTGAGATCTTTGCTTTTTAACACTTTAAAGAGGTCTTTGCAGCAGATTTGCCAAATGCAATTCATCTTTTAATTTCTTGACTACTGCTTCCATGGGTGTTGATTGTGGATCCAAACAAAATGAAATCCTTGACAACTTCAATTTTTTCTCCATTTATCATGATGTTGCTTATTTGCCCAGTTGTGAGGATTTTTGTTTTCTTTATGTTGAGGTGTAATCCATACTGAAGGCTGTAGCCTTTTAGCTTCATCAGTAAGTGCCTCAAGTCTTCTTCACTTTCAGCAAGCAAGGTTCTGTCATCTGCATACTGCAGGTTGTTAATGAGTCTTCCTCCAATCCTGATGTCCCCTTCTTCTTCAGATAGTCCAGCTTCTTGGATTATTTGCTCAGCATACAGATTGAATAAGTATGGTGAAAGGATACAACCCTGATGCATATATTTCCTGATTTTAAACCACACAGTATCCCCCTGTTCTGTTCAAATGACTGCCTCTGGTCTAGGTACAGGTTCACCATAAGCACAATTAAGTGTTCTGGAATTACCATTCTTCAAACCGAAGGGGAAAACAGGCTTTGTGAGGCCGGACATGGCTGCCCTCGTGCTTTCTGTTAGTTTACTGCTGTTTACTTTAGCTCACTTCTGCTGAGGCAGCCTTTTATAACATCCCTGACATGTAGCCACTATTGTCCCTGACCCCTATAAAACCTCCGCCCCCTACTGCTGGGTGCAGGGATCTGCCCTGGTCCTGCAACTGCCAGGGACTGCCTCATACCTAAGTTTCCCTAATAAACTCCTTCACTGCCACACTGGAGTTGCCTGCCTCCTTCTTTGGTCTCTCAGCACATTGCAGTTTTGGAGTCAAATTTCAAGTTACTAGCCATGCCTGGAGAATTGGTGAGCCAGCCAGGAGACCAAAGAAATGGCGAGCGGTAGCGAGGCATCTGCGAGGGAAATCCGGGGTTGGCCAGTGACCTCCATGTAGGGAGGTCTGGCCTGTATGCTCAATGCTTGTGGTCCGCTGTGTGAATATTGGGATGCCCCCAAAACGCCAAGCAGTACAGCATGGTTGTGGGAAGACCCACACTGTCATAGATGCGGAAAGGAAGCTAAGAGAGCAGTAGCAGCCATAGGATGGCTACTGCTCTTGGTGGTTCAGCTGGCCACCAATCCCTAGTTAGCTGCTGAAGCATATGTGAGAGCCTCGCAAGAAGAACTACAGTTAGAAAGAGATATGCCCCAGTTATGTGTGGCCACAACTGACGTATTAAGCAGCCGCGTCGGAGAGCCGGACGAGCAATTAGAGATGTTCACCTGCAGGTTTGTAAAGATGGGGGGAACGAAAGTGCCAAAGGCAAGGATTAGGGCAGTGTTGATGAGAGGTGACTGGGCTGCAAAAACGTGGACTCCGTGGGAGAGCATATTGAGTAGTGAACTGGATGTGGAAATGGTAGTGGAAGAGGAGTCTGACTGTGCAGAGCGGCCCCTCTGGCACAGGGGCTCATTACTCATAAGATGAAAGCTACCCAGGAACCCAATGACCCCAAACAAGAAATTCTGCCAGCCAGTTCCATGACAATTCAGGAGTGCACCCCTACTGAGCTGACTGAGTTATGTGGGAAATTCCAGCAGAAAGAGAAGGAAACTATTGCAGCTTGGTTACTATGTCTGTGGGCTATGGGGAGGCAGTGTCTCTTTAAATGGAACCAAGACAAAGAAAATGAGCAGCATAACCACCCACCTTGCCCTCTGGCAGCGTTTACACATAGCTCAGAACACAGAGGGCATACCCACCCTCACAGATTGGATCATCTGGTGTTGCAGAAAGGTGTGGCCGAATGAGGGATAGCTTCCTGGCATATTCAGGAAATGGTCTTCCATCGAGGTGTTAAAGCAGTTAATTTGGGAGTTAGGTATGTGCCACACCACTTATGCCGAGCAATTCCAGGAGCCAGACAATGAACTTTTTACTGCAGGAATGAAAGCAAGAATCCTACAGGCAACTCTGCTCTCCTGGTATGGCCCCTTGGACCTCACTACCCCCATCTGCCCTGCTCGGGCAAGAGTTCCAAAGCTCTTTCGCTCTATCAATAAATGCCCAGAGGCACCCTACTCCACCAGTAAACCTCGGCTGGAAGGCCCTCAGCTCTCTTGCTCCGTGGGTCAGCTCGGTTCTGCTGGTGCCATTTCTTTGCTGCTGCTTCATCTGTGCTGTCTCCGGTGTTACAGCTCTCCTCACTTCCTTCTGAGTCCTCACCAGAATTGTCTTTGATGTCCATAATTCCACCAACAGTCTCTTCAAGGAAATCTAGGCTTTTACTATTCGTCACTTTAAAACTCTTATAGCCTCTACTCATTCACAGTTTCAAAACCACTTGTACGTTTTAGGTATCTGTTAGAGCAGCACCCCACTTTTCCAGTACCAAATTCTGTCTTAGTTATCTAGTGCTGCTATAACAGAAATACCACAAGTGGATGGCTTTAACAAACAGACATTTATTCTCTCACAGTCTAGGAGGCTAGAAGTCTGAATTCAGGATACCAGCTCCAGGAGAAGGCTTTATCTCTCTATTGGCTCTGGGAAAAGTTCTTTGTCATCAATCTTCCCCTGATCTAGGAGCTTCTCAGGGCAGGGATCTGGGGTCCAGAGGATGCACTCGCTCCTGGTGCTTCTTTCTTGGTGGCATGGTCCCTATCCTCTCTGCTCGATTCTCTCTTTTATATCTTAAAAGAGATTTATTCAAGATACGGCCTGATCCTGTAGATTGAGTCCTGCCTCATTAACATAACTGCCTCTAATCCTGCCTCATTAACATCATAGAGGTAGGTTTTACAACACATAGGAAAATCACATCAGATGACAAAATGGTAGACAGTCACATAGTACTGGAAATCATGGCCTAGCCAAGTTGACACACATATTTGGGGGACACAGTTCAATCCATAACAGTAACCCTTCATGTATTGTGCCCAGTGCTTTCACTTGTGCAACCAACACCTTTGCCTTCTCAGAAGCTTGCTGCTGTTAATTACCTCAATCCCATGGGGCACCCTTTTTTACCAGTTGATAGAGTGATCTGAAACACTGGGAGAAATGGGGAATAAATACTCTCCAATACCCCCAAAAGATCCATGAAGGTCTGCACTTCCCTTAGCATCTTAGGGATGAGGTAAGCTTGTATCTTATCGACTGCGGCTTCAGGCAATACATGGGTCTTACCTGACCAGAAGATTGATGACAAGGACCTTCTACCACAGCTGACAGAGACAGAAAACCTTCCCGTGGAGCTGGCATCCTGAATTCAGACTCTAGCCTACTAGACTGTGAGAGAATAAATGTGTGTTTGTTAAAGCCACCCACTTGTGGTACTTCTGTTATAGCAGCACTAGATAACTAAGACAGAATTTGGTACTGGAAAAGTGGGGTGTTGCTCTAACAGATACCTAAAATGTACAAGTGGTTTTGAAACTGTGAATGAGTAGAGGCTATAAGAGTTTTAAAGCGCCTAATAGTAAAAGCCTAGATTGCCTTGAAGAGACTGTTGGTGGAATTATGGACATCAAAGACAATTCTGGTGAGGACTCAGAAGGAAGTGAGGAGAGCTGTAACACCGGAGACAGCACAGATGAAGCAGCAGCAGAGAAATGGCACCAGCAGAACCGAGCTGACCCACGGAGCAAGAGAGCTGAGGGCCCTCCAGCCGAGGTTTACTGGTGGAGTAGGGTGCCTCCGGGCATTTATTGATAGAGCGAAAGAGCTTTGGAACTCTTGCCCGAGCAGGGCAGATGGGGGTAGTGAGGTCCAAGGGTCCAAGAGGCCAAGGAACTAGGAAGCAGAATCTGAGGAGACAAGGAACATAGGAAGCAGAGCTGCCTCAGTCTCCAAGGGCAGGACCATGACCTCTGGGGTCTTAATAGGTGGAGCCATGGCCTCTGAGCTTTCAAAGGGTGGGGCCACAGCCTTCTAAGTTTCAGAGTCAGAGCTTCACCAACTCGATTCTAGAGTGTGGGGCTGCCATTCACGAGTGCCCGCAGGATGGGGCAGCATCCATTTCCCAAAGCTGAGGGGGCAGGGCTGCTATGCTCAAGAGACAGAAGAACAGGGCCTCCTGGAGCCGAGGGGATAGGGTTGCCACTTAGATAGACTAGGAGAATGCGGCTGCTCAAAGCTGAGGGAGCAGAGTTGCCATTCCAGTGGGCCTGGAAGACGAAGCCAAAGCCCAGGGCCGAGGGAACTCCACCCAGAATCAAGAGAGCATGGCCAACACCCAGAGTCTGGAGGGCAGGGCCATTGCCGAAATGGTCTCAGAGAACAGAGGATTATTTTCAAGCCTGGAGAGCTAATGTAATGTGTCCTGCTGACTTGCCTGGTGCCTGTTATCTCTTCTTTCCCTACATTTTCTCCCATATGTAATGGAAATGTCTAGCTTGTGCCTCTTCCACCATTGTACTTTAGAAGCAGATAACTTGTATTCTAGATTTCCCAGATGTAAAAGAATTTTTGGATTTTGGACTTGGAGTTGAATTAAGACTTTTGCTATGATTCGATGGGATGAATTTGTTCTACATGTGTCAAGGACATGAATTTTTGGGATCAAAGGGTGGAATCTTATAGATTGAATTATGTCGCCCAAATATGTGTGTCAAGTTGGCTAGGCCATGATTTCCAGTATTATGTGACTGTCTACCATTTTCTCATCTGATGTGATTTTCCTATGTGCCTACTACTATGATGTTAATGAGGCAGGATTAGAGGCAGGGACTCAACCTACAGGATTAGGTCGTATCTTGAATCAATCTCTTTTGAGATATAAAAGAGAGAATCGAGCAGAGAGAAGAAGAGGGACCATGCCACCAAGAAAGAAGCACCAGGAGCGAGTGCATCCTCTGGACCCCAGATCCCTGCCCTGAGAAGCTCCTAGATCAGGGGAAGATTGATGACAAAGAACTTTTCCCAGAGCCAATAGAGAGATAAAGCCTTCTCCTGGAGCTGGCATCCTGAATTCAGACTTCTAGCCTCCTAGACTGTGAGAGAATAAATGTCTGTTTGTTAAAGCCATCCACTTGTGGTATTTCTGTTATAGCAGCACTAGATAACTAAGACAGTTACCCTTCTGGTTAGATGTGATCAGCACCAAGGATAACTTTGGCTGGGCCCTGTGGCAAGATCAGAATGGAACTAAAGTCTCCCTAGGTTTTTGGTCCCAACTGTGAAGGGGAGCAGAAAATCAATACAGTCCCATGGAGAAAGTACAGTTAGCAACCTATGATGCTCTCTGCCAGGTAGAGCCATTAACAGGGGCAGGAGCTGTCACCCTTCACATAACTTTACCCATAAATTGGTAGGTCAATGGGCTTTTTTCCAAGCTATCATCAGCTATCACTCAGACAGCTAGGCTGAGCACATGGCATGCATACCTGCAACAGTGAAATGCCCTTTCTGCCAGTCCATTGTCCCAAAAGTTACAGGCTGTACTTGGTCCAGTGACATGTCAAGATGACCCCCCAGCACAGGTTAGCATGCCAGCAGAGCCATCTTCCCTGTCCTCTGAGAGGGGAAGGCCTGCTGCCAGCAGATGCCAGGTACACAGACGACTCTGGCTGAGGCATGCTACCACTGTGGATGGTGGTGACTGTGTAAGCCTCCACTGATAGCATTTGGTTTGAAACCAGATCACGGCAAAGCAGTCAATGGGCCCAGTTGAGGGCCATGTGGATGGTCATCACCCACGAATACTGGCCCTTAACTCTGTGAACAGTTGGGCAGTAGCCTGTGGGCTAACTATATGGATAGGCCAATGGCATAATGAGCAGTGGACAATAATGGGTAAAATTTTGTGGCAGGACATCTGGGATAGCCTCTAAACCCTGGATGCTGACCTGTTTTTCATGCAGCAGCCCATTCATCCCTTTCCCCACTGGGAAACCAAGAAGCAGATGCTATAGCACAAATTAGAATGGTACATCCCAAGGGGGAAGCTGCCCATTGGATTCACCAGAAAAGCGGACACCATAGTGCCCATGTTGGTTGGAAAATAGCCAAAGAAGCAGGTCTAGCGATAAAGTATAGTGATCTGGTGGGTGCTGTACAAAACTGCTCCGTGTGCTCACACCAATACCCAAGATATCTGCCACATGATCCTGGGAAGATACACAAGGGAATACAGTTAGTGACGGACTGGCAGGTAGATTATATAGGGCCCCTACCGTCCAGTGAAGGAGTGAAGTATGCTCTTGTTTGTGTGACCACTGTCACTGGCTTGACACAGGCATTACTGTGTAAATGAGCAAACCAGGCTACTATAATAAAGGGATTACAAAAACTGAGTGTTATGTATGGGATACCCTGAAGGGTTGATAGTGACCAGGGGATACACTTTACAGGTTATGTGTGCAAATGGGTGGCTGAGAACAAGGTACAATGACATTATCACCTGCCCTACAATCCCCAGGCCATGGGCCTGGTGGAAGGGAAGAATGGTATCCTGAAACAACAAATATGAACACTTATAGGCAAAGATTCCCTGGCAGGGTGGACCAAGGTGCTGCCTCACACTTTGAGGTTAATAAATTCAGCTCCCACTGGGGTTTTAGCCCCATATGCCAAATTAAGAGCCTCTGGTGACCCTCCAGCAATGACACGAGTGACATCACAAGTTTCAGAAGTGTATCCACCAAGGTTGTTGCTGAAATGGAAAAGCATGGTCCTCCAAGCACCCCAGAACCTGGTGCCGGGACGTGGAACTATTTATTGGCACCTGCTGTGGGTCACTGTCTTAGTCATCTAGTGCTGCTATAACAGAAATACAAGTGGATGGCTTTAACAAAGAGAAGTTTATTCTCTCACAGTCCAGTAGGCTACAAGTCCAAATTCAGAACGTCAGCTCCAGGGGAACGCTTTCTCCATTGGCTCTGGAGGAAGACCTGTGCCATCAATCTTCCCTTGGTCTGGGAGCTTCTTTGTGCAGGAACCTCAGGTCCAAAGGACGCACTCTGCTCCCAGCACTGCTTTCTTGGTGGTATGAGGTTCCCATGTGTCTCTGCTCGCTTCTCTCTTTTATATCTTAAAAGAGATTGACTTAAGACAGTACCCAATCTTGTAAACCTCATCAGTATAACTGTCACTAATCCGTCTTATTAGATCATAGTGATTGAGTTTACAACACATATGGAAATCACATCAGATTACGGAATGGTACACACTCATACAATACTGGGAATCATGAGCCAGCCAAGTTGACAGATATTTTTGGGGACACAATTCAATCCACGACAGTCACCCTACTGGAGTGGATTGATTACTTCATCCCCCTGGAGACAGAGGAACTGATTTGCCTAACATGGGAGCCCATTATCCTACTGAATGGCGGGCCTCGGCAGTGATGCTTCACATGGCAAAGAATGACTCTCCTTTTCCAGCACACAGCAAAACAGGTGACTACTCATAACCTCTCAGGTGACCTCCCTGGGGCAGCACGTATGGTACACTCAGCCAAGAAAAATGTCTAAAGCAACCACTGTTCTCACTACCCAAGAAGAAGCCACTAGAGTGATCCTAATAGAAGGGGAAGATTTACCCCTTTTGGTACCTACTAAACACTTGTCTTTCTGGCTGTAGGTTTGGCCTACTCTGCTTTCTTCCCTTCAGGGCTGCCAATCTCTTGCTAGAGTAGGCTCACAGCTTTGCCTTAGTCCCCAACAAAAGCAGCTGTGGGGTCTGTGGACAACTCCCCTTCTCAAGTGCTGAAGGCATGCGTTGGAGCATGGAGCCCCTGACTAGAACTGATTGGGAAGCTGTGAGAGACATGGGGGGGGGGGCAAGAAAGCCTCTTTAACTAAGTGGTGTATAACAGGAGATGGGAGGGGGCAAACATCACCTTTTCCTGAACTCAAACTGTCATGGACACCTGCTTCTTGGTAAGAGACCAAAGCACCTCTCGGTTGTGGCCACAAGAGGGTGTTTACCACCTCTGGGATAGTTTAGGTTGGTTGATAACTAAACAGAGTGTACTAGGGAAATCCACTTCTGTTTTGAACCAAGGAAATCCCCCATGGTTTCCCCTGTCTCCTCCCAAGTCCCCCCATCTCCCTCCAAGTCCTCCACCCACATAATGGGCTAGATTCCTATGTCTCACTGCCAACAGGTGATAATACCTAATACTACTGACTGGTTCCAATATAAACACCCCAACTTGAAGGCAGGAGCATACCTTTTCCTAACAACACCCAACAGCTGTGTGGCCACTACCTGTGGCCCTGGTTACCATACAATCAGACAGGGTGCTGCACTTTAGGATTACCCCATGCTGCAGGGACCATCAAGAAAATTATACCAAATCCTCTGAATTATCCCATGGTAAAAGTCAGGTGGAACAAGCATAATCTTTTCCACTGGTATGATTACCATCCAACTGTATTTGTTCACCCCGTGGGCTCCTTAGAAGTAATGGGACAAATATGGGACAAACTGAAGCCTTAACTAATTTTACTAAACGTGCCCTGAATGACAGAAAGCTTGCGGCTATTAACTGCCTAAACCACCCAAATGAGGAAGGCAGTCCTTCAGAACCAATGGCTCTGGACATTCTAACAGCCACTCAAGGTGGATATGTGCCATAGTAAAGACTGAATGTTGTACCTATATACCAGATTACCACCAGAACATAACTGACCTGTTAGGCCATACGAAGAAACAAAGTAAAGACTGAATGTTGTAACTATATGCCAGATTACCACCAGAACATAACTGATATGTTAGGCCACATAAAGAAACAAATAGACACCTTGGACACACCTGATGGCTAGTCTGCTGTGGCCACCTGGTTTTCCTCTTTCCCTGTAGTTGGCATGGTGTTTTGATGGGTCTTGCTCTTTTCCTGGGTTAGGGATTGTCTGCTGTGTTTGTCAATACTGTTCATATGTTCTGTGCCTCCAACTAAAACAACTCTGTCCCTGTAGTGATGCCTTGTATCGGGGCCCTCAGGGACTTTGTGGAAGAGGGGTAATGTGCTAGACTGTAAGAGCTGGCTGAGGGGTGGACTGAAAGGGAAAACAGGCTTTGCAAGGCTGAACATGACTGCTGCTTCCGTTAGTTTACAGCTGTTTCTGTTGGTTCACTGCTGTTTTCCAAGCCACTATTCTGTGACCTTGCTGAGGCAGACTTATGTAATATCCCTGGCATGTAGCCATTATTGTCCCTGACCCCTATAAAACCTCCACCTCCTTACTGCTGGATGCAGAGATATGCTTTAGTCCTGTGGCTGTCAGGGAACACCTCGTACCCAAGTCTCCCTAATAAACTCCTTCACAGCCACACTGGAGTTGCCCACCTCTTTCTTCAGCCTCTTGGCGCCCTCCAACTTTGGAGGCAAATCTCAAGTTACTGGTCCGTGCCTGAACAGCAATGTTATCCACAATTTGTTATGATCCACACAGTCTAATGCCTCTGCATAGTCAGTAAAACACAGGTAAACATCTTTCTGGTACTCTCTGCTTTCGGCCAAGATCCATCTAACATCAACACTGTTATCCGTCATTCCATGTCCTCTTCTGAATCCGGCTTGACTTTCTGGCAGTGCCCTGTCAATGTAGTTACTTCACTAATAAACCCCATAATCATGATTATGGTCTGTGAGTTTTGTGGTGTGGCCATTGCAATGAATTATCAAACACAGCAAAGAAGTAGAAAGTTCCATGGGAGGGATGGCTGATGTTATAAATGGCTAAAAGGTTGGAGGGTGAAAGTTTTTCTGAACTTCATCCCATAGAAATCAGCTTTGGGCTGATGCTGATCTTGATTCTCTCTCCTCCTCCTGAAGTTAGGCAAGGGCCTCTGATGCCACCATTTTACAGTGAGGGATACGCATTCCTTAAGTATGTGTTACTTCTATGTTGTATGGTTTATCTTCTGCAAAATGGAGGGCTCGTTCACACTGATGACAAAGTGTTTCTTTCTGATGTGATTTTTCATTTATTATCTAAATATAGAAAAATTGTCCCCTACTGATCAATTACATTCATAAGATTTTTGTCCAGTGTAAATTTTCCCATGTTCTCTAAGGAATGAAAGAACAATAAATGATTTCCTACAGTCATTGCATTCATATGGTTTCTCCCCACTATGTATTTTCTTATGTATAGTAAGCAAAGAACTACTGTGGAAAGATTTTCTACACTGGATACATTGATAGGGCTTTTCTCTAGTGTGATTTCTCATATGTATCATAAGTGATGAGGTAACACTGAAGGCTTTCCCACAATCACTGCATTTCATTTTGTATTTTTGTGAATATAGTAAGGGAAAACTTATTACTCCTGAAAGAGTTTCCATATTGGTTACAATTATAGGATTTTTCTCTAGTATGAGTTCTCATGTTATGTCAAATGTGAGGGATTCCTGAAGATTTTCCCACAATCATGGCATTCATAAGGTTTCTCCCCAGTATGAATTCTCCTGTATTCAGAGATGGTAGTACTTACACTGAAAGTCTTTCCATGTTGATCACATTCATAGGGATTCTCCCCAGTATGAGTTCTCTTGTACACTGGCACATCTTAATGGCAGCCCAACACTCCAGAACTGAGTTATTGAAGAGCCAACTCTCTGAGCCCTAGGAAGCTGTAGCCCCACCCTTTGAAACCGAGAAGGCCCTTTTTCCCATGCTCCTTCCAACAGTTCTGTTGATATCCAAGCTGCTCCAGGGGTGATCCCTTTCTTTTCTTGGAGGACAACAGATGTAGCTCCTTTGGCCTGTTCCTGCATGTAGAATTCCAAGAAGCAGACAACATTCTTCCCTTTTGTTCTTTCTCTGTTCCTGTCAGTCTAAGCTGATGAGTTTTATGCTGTGGTAGTTGGTTAGATCCATCAGACACAGGCTTAATCTCTTTAACAAAAGATTGTGTAGCCACCTCCTTGGTCAACATTCTAGGACACGTCCCCTTAGTTTGTACAACAGAATTTTCCAAATCTTTAAGTTCTGTTTTCATTTTGCATAGTTCATTTCAGTCCATCTCTTTCCTCTTGCATTTTACTATAAGCAGCATGGAAAAACCACACAGTTCCTTTAAGATCTTGCTTAGAAATCTCCTCAGCCAGAAATCCAGTTCATCACTTATAAGTTCTACCTTTCACCAAACATTTGAACATAATTCAAACAGGTTCTTTGCCACTGCATAAAAAGCATTGCCCTTCCTCTATCATCCAATCACATGTTCATCATTTTCTTTTAAAGTCTTACAAGAAGCACATTTAACATCCACATTTCTAGCAGCATTCTGTTCTGGTGCACATGTATTCTCTAAGACAACAGAGACTTTCTCTATAGCTCTCCTCACTTCTTTCTGAGCCCTCACCAGAATTGCCTTTGACATCCATAATTATACCAACAGTCTCTTCAAGACAATATAGACTTTTACAGTTAGGCACCTTAAAACTCTTCCAGCCTCCATTCATTACCCAATTCCAAAACTGCTTTCACATTTTAGGCATCTGTTAGAGCAGCACCCCACTCATCCGATACCAAATTTTGTGTTAGTTACCCAGTGTTGCTATAACATAAATACCACAAGTGGGTGGCTTTAACAAGCAGAAATTTATTTTCTCACACTTTTGGAGGCTAAAAGTCCAAATTCAGCGTGCCAACTCTAGGGGGAAGGCTTTCATTCTCTGTTGGCTGTGGAGGAAGGTCCTTGTATCTTCTGAGCTTCTGTTCCTGGGTGATCTTCATGTGGCTTGGCATGTGTCTTCCCCCATTTCTGCTTCCTTAATCTGCTCCTTTTACATTTGTAAGAGATTGACTCAAGACACACCCTACACTAATCCTGTCTAATTAACATAACAAAGACAACCTATTCCCAAATGGGGTTATAACCATAGCCATAGAGGTTAGGGTTTACAACACATATTTTGGGGGGACATAATTCAATCCTAACAGAGCAGAAGGTCTTCAGATGACTATTTTTTCAGATAAATGAAGGAATCAACAAGTATCTAAAGGCATTTATACATATACATGTCATTTTACAATATAGAGCCACTTTCTCTTCAACGTCATTGAATTTATCATTAACTAAAAAGATGGTTGGGAAACTTCCTTCCATGGACATCAGAGCTGGAAATGAGTTTTTTAATTGTCTAATAACCTTATGATTGGGATATATTGCATTCATAGATCACAATGTGCATTAAAAGATTTTGGCTTTGGCAAGAAGGGAAAACACAAAATGAAGGGTAGTGAAAAACAGAAAAAGTATTACCTGCTCTATGATTCATCTTACATTTTGTAGAACATGAACGTTAAACTGTAATAGCTCCCTTTAATTTCGGTTTTATTTACCAATCAGTAATGAAAACTAATCCACTGTATCACTTCAAAAAATCATATGTCACTAAATACAGTTCACTTTCCAGTGATAACACCATCCCACCCAAAGGAAAAGTCATAATGATCTAGAAATAAAATATATATACACACACAGTGTATTTGAAAGTTGATAATTACCCATGTGGATAACTGTATGTTATCCCCACAACTTCCACTGAGGCATCAAAAGGCTATATTAAGTTATGGAGGAGATATAAAAAAAAAGATAGGAGAATATATAAAAGAAACAGTCCAGACTTTAGAACCAGGAAGACGTGGATTCAAATTCTTACCCTGCCATTTCTGACTATGTAACAGTGAAAGACTCTGAAATTATTTCCTCATATAGAAAATGGAAATAAGAACTCTCATCTCATATGGTGGTTTTGAGAATTAAATGCAATAGTATATCTGAAGTTCCCAGTTTAACTCTGGGCCTCCTCTTCACCAGGCCCCCTTTGCTCACCTTGCCTCTCACTCATTAATCCCCCAAAATCCTAAAGTAGGGAACTCTCTGTTAGAATAATGTGACCCCTTACAGACATCATTATCCATTATTTGTTACCCATATACCTATCTATAGATGGTACATGTTGTCCATTCATACTTTCCTTACCGCACCCTAAATCCAATACCCAGGAAGGCCACAATGGGATAAAGAGAACTATGCCCCACCATCTTCTCCTACAAGGTTAATGGGAATAAAGCCACTAAATAGAGTTGTAAAAGGATTAGAAATCAAATTTAACAAAGCAATTTCTTTTCTCTACCAGATGTCTTAAATCTTTAAGGCACATGTCAGTACACCAGCATATAAGAGACAAAATAGGAATTTGGAGTGTAAAACTCTAGGTAATAATACTACACATTTGCCTGAAGTGTTCCTCTGCACATAATTCCTCAAGAACCTTGCAAGGGTAGGGACCATGCAGCTGAATTAGGTTCCAAGTATTTGGGGGACTTAGTTACAGGTAGTCCCCAGATTATAAACAAGTTCCATTCCTAAATCTGTCTTTAAGTCGAATTTGTATGTAAACTGCAACAGTTAGGTAAGTCAGTTAGTCAAGTGTTTGTCTTAGTATAGAGTATATAGTATACCTTTCTATGCATAAAAAACATTAAAGAAATACTTCCAGATACACTAAAATATCTTTAACATAATAATACAGTGCTACAGACAAAAGAAAATAAAGCATGATTAAAAATGGAAGCATATTCTCTGAATAAATAGGGCAGGTCTTTTTTAGAAAAGGAAAATTACAAGTAGGTAGAGAATCCCCAAATAAGTTAAGGCACTAAGGAAAGTTGTTCCTCTAGTAGTTAGGAAAACGTAGGGGCTTTTCAGTCCTTAAAAAAGGGGGAGAAGGGGAGGATTACTCAAAGAAAACAAAGTGGGCAACACTTTCTCTGTTTACTCTACCTTCTTCCTGTACAATTTACCTGCACTGATCCCTCAAGGGTCTCCTTCTGCCTCTTCCATTCCTGAAGAACATTTGTGTTCACAAAACCTCCATTCCTAGGGCTTCTGAAAACAAATCATTTTCAAAAATTCTCCATCTTTCCCACATCCAGAAGTAAGGGCTCACAACAGGAAGACCTACGAGTGACGTACCGAGACTCCAGACCTGGGAGTTGGAGAAGCCCTCAGGAGGCTAAGGGATTCCCAAGTTAAAACGGTGGTTCATGGGGCTGGGAGAATCTACCTCGAAGGATAGAGAAGAAATCTACCCCAACTTCACTCACTCAGAGCTGCCGGGTTAACAGAAGAGGGTTAACCATCGGCCTTGACACCAGGGAAACTATTCGCTAAACAGCAGCAAAGTTCAGTAACTAGGACAGTGCTTCGCATCAAAACAAAAAAAGATGTTGAACTCTACTCCCAAGAGTCTCCCCGAGGTGAAGGGAGCACACAATGGCCAATGACAGCAGCAGTTCCCTTGACCCCACCCGTCTCCAATGCTCTCTTGGAGGCGGGGAGGGCGGTGGCTGTTCAGAGCCCAGGGCGGGAGTTGTGGAAAGTGCCGCCCACAAAGACCACCTGCCCAGGGAGAGAACCAGAGTTAAAAAGGACAAATAATAGTCAAAGGGGGAAATGTGTATATTAGGGTAAGACTGGAGAGAGAAAGGAACACAGAGAAGGGGGGTAATTTCTATGAGGTTGGGAAAAGGAATATATTGGCCAAGTGGATGACTGAGGAGACTCTTGGATTGAGGAGGAGTCGCTAAACATACTAAGCTTGGCAGACAACAGGTAACAAGGTTTTTAGAATGGCATGAGCCAGGAGTCATCCTTTCCTCAGTGCAGAGAGCAGAGATTTCTGAATGATTAACTAAAAATGCCCTTTGCCTCCCAGTGTCCACTTGCAAGAGTTTCCCCATTCTCTGATGATTTTTCCTACCACAGGCTCTATTTTTGTCTTGTAGTGACCTTTAGCACTCAGGCTTTCTCTTTGCCCCATTCCACCTGCCATCAGCAAGTTTTTGACAGCCATGTTATTAACTACTGATATGGAGATCTTAAAACCTACATGTAGTGTCTGACCAGAGTAAAAGAAGGCAAAGCAGGGTCCCGGCTTCGAATCCATTCTGTGTAGAAAACCTGTAGAACCAGAAAATTGAACTAGTTAGGGCAGTTCTCTCTGTTACCTGGTATCTAAGGGAAATTTTTTTCCTTTGTAACCAAGCTAAGGAGCTTTTATGTAACTTCTATATTTCCAGAAAAGAATGTCCTGTGACCGCTCTGTGGACCTCTTATGGTCACCAAGCAGTAACTATCAACAAAACACCCATATCACCAAGTAGTAACTATCTTACCTTACCAAGCACCAATCAGAATGTTGTTAGCTTATTTCTGAGGAGCTTAAACTCCAACAGTTCATATGTACGATTTGTTCCCAAGGAGCCTTAAAACAAAATTGTAATCCTCCAATCCAAAATGCCTACATACCGCTGATAATCTAATCATTGTAAAGATCCTGCCTTTGACAGTGATGTATCAATGAATAACCAATCAGAATTTTTCTTATCTTACTTCCTTCTGTAGCAGTATATTAGCTGTTCTCTGACTGTGACTTGGTGGAGTCTGCCCAGTGCATGCTGGCAGATCACTCATTTGAATAATTGTCTCTGCCCTGGCTTAATAAAATTCTCTTTAAATTAAATTTGAGTCTGCGGTCTTTTCCCCCATCACACTCTCAATAGTACTACTAGGTTATTCCTTTTAAAAAGTGTAAGCACTTGGCTGCTTATGAAAGATCTGCAGTTGGAACCCACCAGCCACTCTGTAGGAGAAAGATGTGGCAGTCTGCTTCCAGAAGATTACAGCCTTGAAAACCCTATGGGACAGTTCTTCTCTGTACTATAGAGTTATGTGTCAGAATCAAATTGTCAGCAATGGATTTAAATGATAAATGTAACAAGATGCTTGTAAAAATAAATATCCTCAAGAGAATTTCAATTTTTGTTTTGTCATGGTGGGACCTAATTCTCAAACTTTGGCTGTGCATCAGATCACCTGGAAGGCTGGTAAAACACAGATTGCTGGGCCCTACCCCTAAAGCTTCTGATTCAGTAGGTTTAGGGTGAGGCCCGAAAATTTTGGATTTATAACAAATTCCCACCCAGGTGATGCTGTTACTGCTGTTCTGGGGACCACATTTTGAGAACTACTAATCTAGCATATCTAATAATAATAGATAGAATTTGCTGAGGTTCAGGCATTGTGCTAAATGAGTGGTTTACTTTACCTGCAATTCTTACAGAAACTGTAGCAAATAGGGGTTATTATTTCTATCTTACAGGAGGGGGAAACCTGGCTGAGGATAATGACTGAGATTTCTCATTCTCAGAGAAGGCTAATGAAATTTATAAAAACACACCTCTCCATGGTCAGTCCCACCACCAGATTCACATGCTTCCTTGATCTAAAGAATAAGCAAGCATGGAGTAGTATTATACTATGGTTGGAAAACGTCACTGCTGAACTGAGTGTTGTCTAGGACTGTGGCTTTGGGCAACTTATTTCACTCTCCAAGCCTTTTGTTGTTTTTGTTAGTTGCTGTCGAGTCCTCAAAATAGGGATGTTGGACTACAGCATTTAGACTATCAAGAGCCCCTGTTACTATTTTTCCTCTTTGCATATCAAGCTTTGAAAGATTTTGACTTACAAAGTACTGTATTTCTTAAAAGAACATTGATTTTCCATATTTTATTAACAAAAGACAATTTTGTTTGTGATTAGAGTAAGATAACCATGGTTGCCATCCTGAATTGGTATTTCAGCCAAAAGCAAAGAAACAAGATTTTTATTTAGCATGCAGATTCATCTTAGATAGCTATGTGATTTCTGTTAGAATATTCAAAATACTGAAAATTGTCCATGAACTCCTAGAGGCTTGGAGACCACAGGTCAAATAATCAGTTCATTTTTAAGGTTCTTCTTTCCAGCTCCGTATGATTCTCTGAAGGTGATTCTCTATCGACTCAATGCTGGTATAGGTTGCGGAAACTTGGGCCACATCGATCATAATTGGCTTGACCAAGGCTTGAGTCTGTAGGATAATACCATTGATGTCTTTTTTTCTATACTTTTGCTCAGTGATGAAATAGGAATGAAAAGTGGAAATGGAGTTTAGGAAAATTAAGTTCAGTTTATATCAACATACTTCTTTTGAATTTTGGCCTATAAATCTTTAAGATTTCATTTGGTTTGTAAAAATATTAGTCACCTATCACAGGTTATACGTTTCAAATAGTGATTTCCTAAGGAAAGAACTCAATAAATGATTTTTTTTTTTTTTTTTTTGGAATGGTCTCAACTGCTAGTGATATTGTATAAAGTCACTTTGGGCACTCTGTTTTGTTGGTGGCATTATTATATCTGTTTGACAATCAAAAGAAGGTGGTCTGCTAGGTTAATGGCTACTACTGAAATGTTCTGGCAGTGGGATACATTGTATCCAGATTTCTCATCCAGTACTTTTGAGCAGTGTGAGTTATCAAGGATATCTATTATGATCTGATCCAACGAAAAGCCAATGAGGTTTGCTCATAAATGGTTCCTGATCAGGACGCATCCACTGGTTTGGAGTTAGTTATATGATGCACAGAACTGCCTGGGATGAAGGCCTTAACCTACAAATAATGAAATTGAACACAATCTATTAGGACTTGACAATATGAGGTAATATTACTATTTGTTATCTATAATTGTTAGTCTTTTAAAGTCATGGAGACAAAAGCAAATGAACCGATGGTTCGTGTCGGTAATTATTTTAAAAGGACTCAAGCCAATTCTCTGTTTAGTATGACCCTCATACTTGAGTTGGAATTGACTCGATGGCACACAACAACAACAACATACTTATCTGGGCAAACTTTAAATGTGTGCTGTATAGATTTTTAATTCTTTTAAAAAATGTATATTTTCTCAATGCTTCACAAAGTTCAAGTATGGTTCAAGAATTACTTTACATTGAAAAGCATATGGATTTGCTTCACTATCTGACATGTGAAATGGGTCCCATTATCAACTAGCAATCTCCAACGGTAAACAGAGTGTTATTTCTATCAAAAGAGAGAAGAAAGTTTAATCTACTCACAGTCACATATTAGAAAATAGAGAAACATATAAAGCTCAATATTTTAGAAAGAATCCTATACAATGAAAAAACAATAGCAATGAAAGGGACAATAGAAACAAATACAAATTTTTGAGGTTTTGTCTCAGCCTCTCTCAATTAATTCTTTACTATTATGGGCAGTAGTGAGATCTATCTTTTTTGACAAGTAGCTTTCACGTTGAGCTTTTAATATTTAAAAGATCTTTGGACAAATATGGATATTTATTATTTCAGTATTACCTTAGTCCAACTTTTATAAAGCCAATTAAGGATATCAATAAGTGTAACCAAATTAGTATTAAAAATAATCATACTTATGAAACTTACCACAAATTTCAAGTGGAAGAATTTTTACAGCCCATATTTCCACAGCATTGTTGAATTCTACAAGAACTAACTAATAAAATATCTTAGCACATATTTCAATAATAAAAAATGTCACTTGTAATTTGAAATTCATATTACATTTAGATATCCCCCAATAGTTTGAAGAGTAATTTTAAATCTTTTGTCTACAGTTATTTATTTATCTACCAATTCCCAGCAGGTTTTATTTCGTTAATTTCACATTAAACAAATCCAGAGGATTTAGTAAGCTTTACTATAAAAATTTTCCATGCAACTATCTAATAATTTATGTAGAGTGAAAGTTGTGCCCTCATTTTTAATGTTGTGGTAACTCCCAGTCATCACATAGAATAAACACAAAGTTACTTTGAGGGGAATTACTTGGATAAGCCCAAATAAGATCTCCAACTGTAGGATACACTTTTGTCAAAATTTAAACTGGCAAGTTAGGCTTTGGCCTTTCTGCAGTGACATGGAAGAGGCCTGAAGTTTTGGTCATATTCATTTCAAAGTTCTGTTTTAATTATTAAATAATGACTCATTCTAAGAGAAAATAACATATTTGGTTTTGAGCATTTGCATTTAGCCTGATGAAAAGGAGATATCCCAGAAGCAAGTAAAAACATTAAACTTGAGCTTTAGTGAGTTAAGTGTATGTTGTTGTTGCCGGTGTTAGTTGCCATTATAGCTACAGCTGGTCAGCAGTTCAAATCCACCAGCTGCTCCTTGGAAACCCTACGGGGCAGTTCTACTCTGTCCTGTAGAGTTGCTGTGAGTCAGAATGAACTCAACAGCAATGGGTTTGTTTGTTCGATGCTCATATTACTCGGTAATTAAAAAAAAAAAAAAAAACCCCTTTTTAAAGTAGTGTTAACATACTACCAAAGTCACTAACTCAGTATGAGCATGGCACAGCACTTGTGCACAAGAGTAACCAGAATCCCCACTGCAAGCCCTCATGTAATTTTAAAGTGGGTCACAGAGTCTGGGTACTTTTGGAATATTCTGTTTTCCTATGTGAGCTCTTTTCTGCATACATACCTTTTTTTTTTTTTTTTGACATTCATTTAGACAGGACAGCAAGTCTGGTTTAGTGCCTGCTGACATGATACAGGCTGCTACTTTTTAAAATGCTTTCATTCATGAAAAGAAATACATGCTTATTAAATACAGTTTGGAAACACTGAAAATTAGAAAGCAGAAAAAAGTTACCCATAACTTCACTATGCAATATACTATTCACGTTTAGGGGTATTTTCTAAATCTTTTTCCTCCTCTTTGGGTAGGGTTTTAAAAACACAAGGAATCATACTGATATAAAATTATGAATGCTGTTGTCTTGGCTGATCATTATGTCATAAGTATTTTCCTTTGTTGTTACTTAAAGACATAATTTTAAGTGTTCTTTTTTTTTTTTTTTTTTACATTAAGTTACCGAAGGTTAAATAAGATCAAAATTTACTAAAACTATTGAATAGTATTCCATAGTTTGGATAGTCCAGGGTTTATTTATTCCCTTTTGACAGTTATATGGGTTTTTTGGTTTTTTTTCAGCTTTTACTATTACAAACATGCTACAATGAATATCCCTTTCTACTCCTCTTTTTGTGCATGTGCACGTAATTCTCTAGGAGGGAGTTCTAGAAATGAAATTTCTGGTGGTTGGAAGGTATATGCATTTAATATTTTGGTAGATATTGCCTTCCAAAAACGCTGTACCAGTTTACATTATTACCAACAGTGTTTTACTGTTTTAATTTGCATTTTTCTATCTATTGGTGCAATTGAACATATTTTCTGTGTTTATTCATTTTTGTTTCTTCTTTGTGGTTTATTGTTCATATCCTTTCCTACTTTTTCATTGGGTTGTATATTGCTTTATTATTGACTTGGAGTGCTCTTTACATATTCTGAGAAAGAAAAATGCAGCCCCTGACAGGTTTTGGGTGGGAGTTAGCCCAGAATTTCAGTGAAACCTGTAAGAGCCGGAACTCGGTGGGACTGCCTTGTTTTCCTGGATCTTGCAAGTTTTCCACACTTGACAGGGTTCAGTCTTACCACTTTTCAATCACTCCTTTTAGTGGAAAATATTTGAGGTTTTCTTCTCTCACAGTTTCCCGCCTTACACAGGTTCTGGGATTCTCGGGTTTTACTGTAGTAATTAGGCCCAGGTGTTCCCTACTTAACATTAACAATTTCAGGGAGCACTAATGCCATTCAAGGTTATTCTGTGACTGCGAGGAACAAGACAAAAACACGATTGCTCTGTAATCATTTCTGAGCACAGATAAAAACAAGAACACTGTGCAAGTCAAAAAAAAAGATCAGATGACCCCTTCTCCAGCTAACATAAGGTCCTGCTGCTGCTTTACCAATTACAGCTTTAGCCCTATTTGATTCTCCCACCTCAGAGATAATCATTATTAAGATATCCAGTCATAGAATTCCTCTGCTTTCTGACTGCACTCTCTCCAAAACACTTAGCACAGCCCAAATTACAAATTAATCCCCTGATAGCCCCTTCTTACTGAGATGTCCCACACAGTTTCCCATGGTGTGCAGTGTTTCTTGTAATAAGTGATAGACTCAACTCTGCCTGCAGACATGTTTCTGGTGGTCTTTGGCTGGTGGGCATGGACATCTGGATGTTAATCCTTTACTCTCATGCATGAAACAGATATTTATTTCCTCCTTGTCTTTCTCTTGTCTCTTCACTTTGTTTAAGGTGTTTTTTTGTTATAGATAAGTTGAAATTTCATGTTGTCAATTTTATCAATCTTCTCGTTTATGGCTTCTTAGCTTTGTGACTTGTTTTTCTACTGCAGATCATAAAAATATTATCCTGTATTTTCTTCTAATATTTCATTTTTTTTAAAAATATTGAACTCTTTAATCCATCTGGACTTTAATTTTGTGTGTGGATAATGAGGATTGAAGATTTTTCCAAATCTACACACTTTAGGACTTAATTCACACTCATCACTTTCTCTAGGCGGCTTTTCTTGTCTCGCTCCTCCTCCACCCAACACAGGCTGGGTTAGGCATCCTTGCATTTTGTTTCCATAGCACACATCACAACAATCATCATTTCTGTCTTAAAAGTTTGTTTGAGAGCAAGGGCAGTGTTTATTGTTGCACCTCCATGTTGCCTATACAGGAGTTTAATTAATATTTATTGATTGGCTGTCCTTCTTAATCCATCTCCTTGAGAGTATTAGGGGGCCCTAGAGGCAGAGGACATCTAATTAATTGGTACTTCACCAGTTATCAGGCCACTCCCAGTCTCCTCCCCACCATGTCACTCACTTTCTCTAAGTTGTTTTGCAGACTCTCTGGAGAGCCGCGGTCAGATCTAGATCTAACTGGCTCAGAGTGGTCAGACATGCATAGAACAGACAACGATGATTGACAGACAACCCACATATATGCTTTGCCCCAATCCCTGTCTATTCCCTGTTTACAGTTGTCCCGCCTCTCAGTTCCCTAAATCGGGCTGCCACGTATGCTCAATAACACAAGAGAACTCATGCCAAGGAACAGAAAGACTCACGTCAAAGAACCAAAATCACCGGACATAGGTCATCTGCAGTAGTCGAGCACATTCCAAAAGCGAAGAGTCCCTTGGCCGCTTCCGTGCCAAGTCTTAGCCCCGCCCCGTAATAAATAATCAATAGAAACTATGAATATGTAGAACTTCCTGATCCTGCCCACCTGCCTTCCTCCACTCCTGTATGAATATGTATAATTCCCCAAACCTATAAAATGTAAATACTTCCTCAAATCGGGGAACTCAGTCTCAGGTCGATACCTCTGAGTTCCCGCTTGCTAGACTGCGAAATAAATTCTTCCTCTCAAAAACAGTCTGAGAGATTGACTCCTTGCACTCTGGGCACAGGACCCATTGGTCTGGCTTCAAGAGCAAGATCTTTTTTGGTGGTGTGTGAGAGCCCAGATATTAAGGCAGTTGGTCCTAGTAAAATGGCTGGCCTAGGTCTGAGTCCGGATCCCATTTTGATTAAGAGTTTGATTTCTGCTTTAAGAATGCAGCTTCTGACCCTTGTAACTTTCCATTGTACCCTACAAAACAAGATTTCAGCGTGTAACTAAGGAAATGTTTTTCTCTGTGGTTAAGCTAAGAAAGAGCATCCGCAGAACATATTTGAGGGGGTCTTGACCACAAATGCTTATCAGAAATCTCCTGCACAAACAGACCTCAGGAAATGTTTTGCCCAAGAAGCTGTTTTAACAGCGTGTTCTCAGAAAAGAATGTCTTTTAATTGTCTTTTGACCACCCTGCATATCCCCCCCCATAGTCATGTACTTCTTCATTTTAAGAAATAACCAATCTAAGATCCCACATATATGCTTTGCCCCAATCCCTGTCTACTCCCTGCTTCCTGTTGTCCCGCCTCTCAGTTCCCTAAATCAGCGAACACCAATCAAAAATATTGTACTGTAAATTCTTGATTTCACTGTATAAATGTACCTGTTCATTTCCAATTCTCCGGAGCGCTTGGTTTCACTTTTGTGGGCTTAGCGTGTCCTCGGTTCGAACGGTCTCCTGGCCTCAAATAAATCTCTTTGCTTTTTTACTTTAACGGAGCCCTGGTGGTGCAGTGGTTAAGAGCCATAACTTCTAACCAAAAGGTTGGCAGTTCAAATCCACCAGCTGCTCCTTGGTAACCCTATGGGGCAGTTCTGCTCTGTCCTATATGGTCGCTATGAGTTGGAATGGACTCGGCAGCAACGGGTTTAGTTTTTGTTTTTACTCTAACAGAGTACGCTCTTAGTCTTCGACGGTAGGCCTATATCAGTGTTTATTTATGTCAAACTAAAAGAAAGCAGGGATTTATTCCTGGGTTTGTTGCCATGGTAATGGGGTGGGCTTTACAAGTCTGCAACATTAGTTGTGCGCCATGATTGGTTAAGAAATTGACGGCTAATCTCATTCCCCCTTCATAGTTTTCTCCCCGCCCTATTGCACTTAAAATTAAAATTATGTCAACTGCACAGACAACTTCCGTGCAGTTTCCCTAAAGCCCCTTCCGAGGGCTACAGTCCCTTCTATCCCTAAGACTGCGGGGATGCACACAGAGGACTCATCTCCTGGAGGGAACACTGGTATTGGACAGAAGGACAGTGTGTGGACCTATGGCTGACTGCAAGAGGTGTTGGAGAAAGACTAGGCGGCTGGGCAAAAGTCTAAAGTGCCTAACTGCGCATCCCTATCCCATGCCCTAAAGGTTGAGTGGGTCTGGCCTGTCGCCAAGACTGATCCCACCCATCTTTGTGCTGTCAATGCATGCTCGTCCTATCCTGGAAGAAGTTCTGAGACAGAAAGCCGTGTGGTTACTTGTGGGAAGCGTCATCTCAGGGCCTTCTGTGTCCTGAATCTGAAATGGAGCCTGAGAGTTTGCCCCCTAAAAATACAGTCACAATTATTTGCCCCTTAGGGAAAAGGTTGTTGTACTCCTTATTGATGAGACATGGAAGAATAAAAAAATGGACTGGAAGCAATGGACAACCTGGAGTAGAACTTGATGTTGTTGTTAGTGACTGTGAGTGGGCTTTGACTCATAGTGACCTTAGGTATACTGAGAGAGTTTACACTCCCTGTAAGTCTCAGGAATGGAGAAATAACTGCTTGAATCCCTGTGGTAGGCTGAATAATGGCCCCCAAAGATATCCAAGTCCTAACCCCTGGAACCTGTGAGTGTTACCTTATATGGCAAAGAGACTTTGCAAATGTTATTAAATTTAAAATCTTAAGATGGGGAGACTATCCTGGATTATTTGGGTGGGCCCTAAGTGTAGGCACCAGTGTTCTTTCAAGACAGAGGCAGAGGGAGATTTGACTACATAGAAAAAAAATGCAATTGACCACTGAATCGAGATGCTATGCTGCTGACTGTGAAGATGGAGACAGGGGCCATGAGCCAAGAAATGCAAGGAATGCAGCTCTAGAAGATGGAAAAGGCAAGAAAGTGTATTCCCCACTAGAGCCTTCAGAGGAACTCAGCCCTGCTGACAACTTGGTGTTGGCCTGTGGAACTATTTTGGACTTCTGACCTCCAGAACTATAAAAGAATAAATGTGTGTTGTTTTAAGCCACTAAATTTGTGGTAAGTTATTACAGCAGTCAGAGGAATCTAATATGATCCCCAATGGCAAGGAGCCTGGGACCCATAAAATTGGTAAAGAGAGCATATTCTGTTGTATACTATAGTACAGTTAAGCCATATTACCTCCTCTACTTCCCATCCTCTTCCTCCTCCACCTCCTAATTATTACTACCAGTAGCTAGTTTAGTCCTGATAATGTTTACTATTATCAGGACTAAACTAGCTTCTGGTATAATGGAGTTAGAGGATTCCATTCTTTCCTTCCTGAATTCCTTTAATAATTGGGTTCCTGATTTAGTGATGACCCTGGAAGCATGGGAAATGGAAAGAGCAAAGCTTTGGCCTTAGAAAGACCTAGATTCGAGTCCCAGCTCTATCATTAAGTCTGAACTAATCAAGCTACTTCTCTGAGTTTTCTCATCTATTAAATGAGGATACTTCATACTTCATAAGGCTGTGTCAGGATGCTAATCAGATTACTGGAATAAGCACTTAGCACATAACAGAAGTGGCATTTGTTTCAAGGGCTTTGAACTTGGCTTCTCTCAGATCCCCAAATGTCCCTGAATTATAACTGAAGAACTAAAAAAAGGAAGAAGCACAAATAGAAGTTTTCTGAGGAAATTCTGGAGAAAATCCTTTTCCCTGAGAGGATGGCCAGCAGGGTTATGTAACAAGAATCTGGAATGCAAGAATGTAGCCTGGGATGGTTTTTATTTTATACGTACAGGCTGTATTTCTAAGAATCTGTATCTCTTTTTATAGAAGCTAGCTTCCCCCAGTCCTGCAGTTGCCATTTTAGTTAGATAACGCCTTCAGAGCTGG
The DNA here is from genome assembly GCA_030035585.1 of Dugong dugon. Lineage (NCBI taxonomy): Eukaryota > Metazoa > Chordata > Mammalia > Sirenia > Dugongidae > Dugong > Dugong dugon. The sequence continues at coordinate 151,171,570 of CM057465.1, forward strand.
GCACTGGAGCCAGAGGAGGGCAAATAAAAACAGGTATAAAGCATACATCACATTGTTAGCATAAACTATCTGGTGTGGCCCAAGGTCCCAGGTATACAAACACAAGCTCATCAGGCAGAATATTTCCAGGGCTTAGGGATCATCTCCCAGGAGGAAATCAAGAGAATGGGGTTTGTTTTGTTTTTTTTTGAAATGGGTAAGGTTTGAGCACCCTGAGTCCACTGACTTAATCCTTTACTGCACAGCCCCCCAATAATGATCTGCCTTTTTCCTTGAGGTTACGAACTGTTGCAGCATAACCCAGTCACGCTGGGGATGCCTGAAAACTGGAGGTAGAAGCTAGGGCAACAAAGTTGAGTGGGTATTGGAAGGTCCTTCAGCTAATTCTCTGTACCCTATATCTCAGTAGATCCCACCTCTAGCTTGAAGCCAGAATCTTTTGAAAATTTTCTTACTGTTCTTTAAAGCTCCTGAAAACAGGACTCTCTTTTCTCTTTCCGCTCTTCTTGTTCCTCACGTCTATGCCAAGCTCGCCCAGTTTTCCAAGAAGACTTGGTTACAATACAGAACTAAGACCAGGAAGTTCTGGTGGAGTTGGTGTCACTGAGTTCCCCAGTAGAGAAAACTGAACATAACCTGAAGAACTACTAAAGAAGAGGAGTCACAACATCTGTATCTCAGATTCCAGGGAGGCCCAGTTATGTAAGTGAGTGGAAATGTTTCAGTAGTTTAAGCCCAGTATAGATTAACAGTAAGGACAGATTACGTACAGTTGAAGGCCTCTATTCCTCTGCCCTACCCAAAACTTCTTAATCTCATTTTCTGAAAGACAAATCCAGATTAGGGCCACCCTAGTTTCCAGTGTGCCCAGAGCCCACCAAGGTAAGGTCTAGAAGGCAAAGTACCTCTGTAGAACCAATTTTATGGAGAATATATCTAGATTTCAAGTTAATGATGAAAGAATACATTTCAGCCTCCATTTTCCTAGGGTTTCCTTAGGGGAGATAACCTCTCTAGTGATGAAGAAAATCAGGATATAGCTAGTTTCTTCTTAGTTTCCTCTTTTCTGGATGAGCCAACTTTCCAGTTTCCCTCTCTTCCCACTGAAGTTATGGCTAGAGACCAGCAAATCCGGGAAGCTATATGTGAAAGGGAATCCTGGTGGCACAATGGTTAAGTTCCCAGCTGCTAACCGAAAGGTTGGCAGTTTGAACCCACCAGCCACTCCTCAAGAGAAAGAAGTGGCAATTTGTTTCTGTGAAAAAGATTACAGCCTTGGAAACGCTATGGGGCAGTTCTACTCTGTCTTATAATGTCGCTATGAGTCGGAATCAACTTGATGGCAATGGGTTTGGTTTTGGGGGGGTTTATATATGGAAGAGGAAGAAAAGGGTGAATGGCCTGCCCCCTAGAGATTAAGGCCAGCTGAAGAAAGAAGGCAAAAGGATGCATGGGAGTCTATCTTTAAAGCTTTTATAATTTCCAGGATTTCTAAGTCTTCATGCATAAACATGAGAAAGTAAACTTTTTTTCATTGATGATGACTGCACAGTCTATTTGGCTTTCATATAATAAATACACTACTAAGAAAATTCTCGCCATCATTATGAAACAATTGTTCCAATCAAGGAAGAAAGAGAGTTTCAAACTTCAATAACAGAATTGTTTTTTTCCTACAGAAATTTTTGTAGCAATAGGAGTATGGCTACAAAACCTAAACATCACAGAGCAAATGTAATACTTCATTATTTCTTAGTTTTGCTCAAGTGATACCTAGCTTTTCCTTTAATAGCCAGCACTATCATAAACATAGCATCTTATCACTCAAACAAGTTATCTGTGTAGTAAGCAACAGTTTTTTCTTAAAACCCCTAACCCACTGCCTTCAGTCAATTCCAACTTATAGAGACCCCATAGGGTTTCCAAGGCTGTAAATCTCTATGGAAGCAGATTGCCACATCTTTCTCCCACGGAGTGGTTTTGAACCGCCAGCCTTTCGGTTAGCAGTCCAGCACTTTAACCACTGCACCCCCAGAGCTCCTTAGTTTTTTCTTAGAGAATGTTATCTCCCTTTTATAATCACATTATACTAATTTTTATTATAGAAACTAGTGTATTAAAAAAAGTCTGTATTTCAATAAAAGATACAAGGGGGCAGAATCCTACCTTATCCTTTATAAAGTGCAGAATACCAGTTGCATGTTACTATTAGTGACTACACCTTTCTCTAAAAAGGTATAAATAGGAATCTAAATATTATAGTTTCCTTCCTTATTTTTTTATAGGGCTGAGGAATATATTCTAATGGATGGTTGTTACAGATTGAATTGTGTCCCCCAAAAATGTGTGTCAACTTGGGTAGGCCATGATTCCCAGTGTTGTGTGATTGTCCACCATTTTGTCATCTGATGTGATTTTCCTATGTGTTATAAATCCTGTCTCTATGATGTTAATGAGGCAGGATTAGAGGTAGTTATGGTAATGAGACAGGACTCAATCTACAAGATTAGGTTGTGTTTTGAGTCTATCTCTTTTGAGTTGTAAAAAAAAGTAGTGACCAGAGAGACAGAGGGACCTCATACCGCCAAGAAACAAAAACCAGGAAAATAGCCTGTCCTTTGGACCCGTAAATCCTGTGCTGAGAAGCCCCTAGACCAGGGGAGGATGGACGACAAGGACCCTCCCACAGAGCCAACAGAGAGAGGAAGCCTTCCCCTGGAGCTGGCATCCTGAATTCGGACTTCCAGTTTCTCTTTATTAAAGCCATCTACTTGTGGTATTTCTGTTATAGCACTAGATAACTAAGACAATGGTCAGTTTCAGAATTGTCATTATCATTTCCTTCTGATACTTCCCTTCTTAAATGTTTCCTTAGAATGTCATTTTCAGTGCTGCTACTTCTGATCTTTTCAAGATCTAAAAAATTATAAAAGTTTTTTCTAATTCTATTATTATATTCTGTCAGTAATCATGACATACACTTCTCCAAGATTCAAATTTTTGAATTTAAACTGCCATACTATCAAAATGGGAAATTTAATGTAATTCTCAGGCTGCCACTTTCAGGGATGACCAAGATCTTAGACATTCCTAAATTACTTGCTGTTGGAATTAATGTCAGAAATATTTTAGTAATCAAACAGACCTTTTACTAGCCCATTTTTCTATAGCTATTTTTATTTTATTATATTATATTAATATAATGCTATTCAGGGAGCCCTGACCATGCAGTGATTAAGAGCTTGGCTCCTAAGAAAATGGTTGGCAGTTCGAATCTACCAGCTGCTCCTTGGAAACCCTTTGGAGGCAATTCTACTCTGTCCTGTAGGGTTGCTGTGAGTCAGAATCGACTTGATGGCAATGGGTTTTTTGTTTCTGGTAATGTTATTCAAATGAGATTCTCCCATGTCTCCTAGTTATTAATTTTTCATCATTTTCAGGAAATAGCATTAGAATTACAAGAAGGGTGATCTTGAAAATAATTTTTAAGGGAAAGTGTTTTGGAAAATGCAAGAGAATCCCCTCATCTTACCTCCTTCAGGATTCTGCAGTGAGATTTGGACTATAACCCAAGAAGTTCTGAGAGGACAAAAAAAAGTCTCTTTTGTTGGCCCTGGAACCCATCAAGGAAAAGCAAGGGAGGGAAATATACTTCTATCAAAAAGAGATTCAGGAGATTCCAACACCTACATTTACCTTAGTATTTTCATAAATCTCATATCAGAGCTGTTTCCAAGAATATATTGAGTAGCTTCATGGCACGAGAGTCCTCTAAATACTATGATAAAAGCTTTTGAGAGAAAATCAGAAATGAATCACCAACAGAAAATCAATCTGGAAGAGAAAAAAATCCCAGCACCCACTGAACTTCATTCACTCGGACAGTCTATACAGGAGAGAGAGCTTTTAATGTGACGTATGGGAGACTGGCACTCAGAATTATGAAATTCCAGGTGAACGCATACTGGATAGAGGCCTCCAAATGTAAAGAATATTGCAAGATCTTCAGTGATCACTCAACATTATAAAATCACAGAATTGTTCACAACGAGAATGACCTCATAGGAATGTTGTATGTGGAATAGTGTTTAGTTGCTGCTTACATTTTTTTACCCACTGGAGAGCTCAGGCAGAGGGAAAACTTTATACCTGCGATTCTTGTGGGCAGGTCTTAATGATCATTCTTTATTATGGTACCACCAGAGAACATACACTGGAGAAAAACACTGCAAAGGTGTTATCTATGAGAAAGATGTCCATACTAAGTCAAAACTTAATACACATAAAAAAAATTCTTCCCCTTCAGTCTTCCTTATTCATTGTCCAGCTTTCACATGCATATGAGGCAATTGAAAACACCATGGCTTGGGTCAGGCGCACCTTAGTCTTCAAGGTGACATCTTTGCCTTTTAACACTTTAAAGAGACATTTAATAGCAGATTTGCCCAGTGAGATGTGTTGTATGATTTCTTTTTTTTTTTTTTATTGTACTTTAGATGAAGGTTTACAGAACAAATAGTTTCTCAGTAAACAGTCAGTACACATATCGTTTTATGACATTGGTTAACAACCCCACGACATGTCAACCCTCTAACTTCTCAACCCTTTTTTTTTGGTGAAAATATACATAGCCAGTTACACCATTTCAAAAGTTTCTACATGTACAATTCAGTGACATTGATTACATTCTTCCAGTTGTGCTGCTATTCTCGCTATCCTTTTCCAAATTATTCCGTCACCATTATCTTCAACTCACTGCCCACAGGCTTCCCATCAAAACTTTTGAGTTGCTATTGTCAATTTGAGCTCACATAGATAATCTTTTTTTTTTTGTACCTTAGATGAAGGTTTGCAGAACAAATAGTTTCTCATTAAACAGTTAGTACACACTTTGCCCTATGACAATGGTTAACAACCCCATGACATGTCAACACTGTCCATTCTCAACCTTGGGTTCCGTATCACCAGCTTTCCTGTCCCCTTCTGCCTTCTAGTCCTTGTCCCTGGACTGCTGACTCATTAATCCCATTTTGTTTTATGAAGCTGTCCAATCCCCTGGCTGAACAGTGAACTTCAGGAGTGACTTCACAACTGAGCTAAAAGGGTGTCCGGGGGCCATACTCTCAGGGTTTCTCCAGTCTGTCAGGCCAGTAAATCTGGTCTTTTTTGTGTGAGTTAGAATTTTGTTCTACATCCTTTTCCAGCTCTGTCCAGGACCCTCTATTGTGATCCCAGTCGGAGCAGTCAGTGGTGGTAGCCGGGCACCATCTAGCTGTATTGGACTCAGTCTGGTGGAGGCCGTGGTAGCTGTGGTCCATCAGTCCTTTGTACTAATCTTTTCCTTGTATTTGTTCTCTTCATTCTCCATTGCTCCAGAAGAGGTGAGACCAGTGGAGTATCTTAGATGGCTGATCACAGGCTTTTAAGACCCCAGACACTACTCACCAAGGTAGAATGTAGAACATTGTCTTTATAAACTGTGTTATGCCAATTGAGCTAGATGTTCCCTGAGACCATGGTCTCCAGAGCCCTCCGCCCAGCAATTCAGTCCCTCAGGGAGTCTGGAAATGTCTATGGAGCTTCCATGACCTTTCCTTGTACAAGCTGTGCTGGCTTCCCCAGCATTGTGTACTGTCTTACCCTTCACCCAAGTTATCTTACTTTCTATTTATTTTTTGCCACTTATCTATTGTCTATTTAGTTCCCCCCCCCCACCCCGCCCATCCCTTTTTGTGTGTAAACTTCTACATGAGTTTTTTCAGTAAAGGTCTCATACAATATTTGTCCTTTTGTGATGGACTTATTTCACTCAGCATAATGTCCTCCAGTTTCATTCATGTTATGAGATGGTTCACAGATTCACCATTGTTCTTTATCATTGCATAATACTCCATTGTGTGTATGTACCATAGTTTGTTTATCCATTCATCTATTGATGGGCATCTAGGGTGTTTCCATCTTTTTGCTATTGTGAATACTGCTGCAGTGAATATGGGCGTGCATGTGTCTATTCGTTTGACGGCTCTTTTTTCCCTAGGATATGTTCAGAGGAATGGGATTGCATTTTGTAGTGCCCTTTTTGTGTGTGTGTGTGTGTGTGTGTGTGTGGTGCTGATGTTTTCTTTGTTCCTCTTACTCTCCGGTGCTGAGTTCCTTTTGTTTGTGCATTTTTTTTCATTTCTTTTGTTTTCGTAGGTTTTGTTTTTACTGAGACTTTATGTTTTTCTTCTCTATTTTGATGAGTAGGTTTGTTAACTTTCTTTGTGGTTACCTTGAAATTTACCCTTATCTTCCTAGATTTGAGGCAGTCTATTATTACCTAGTATCGCTTGACTTCCTCTCCATTAAAAGGTTCTATACCTACACCGTTTATTCCCTCTGTTATTGTTTGGATGCTGTTGTCATTTACAGATTAACCTCTCTGGTCCCCTGTTGTAATTCTTTTAGTTTTGGGTAGTCCTTAAGAGTTTGTTTCCTATACTGATATCAGCTAGTACAATCCTGTGTCCTATATTCAGCCTGTGGTCTGATGTTATTTGTTCTCAGAGGGAAGGACTCCCATTAATAAGTCTTGTAGGTTTGGTTTGGTTTTTTACATATTCTCTTAATTTCTGTTTAACTGGAAACGATCTAATTTCACCATCATATTTGAATGAGAGTTTTGCAGGTTATATTATTCTTGGCTGGCAATCTTTTTCTTTCAAGGTTTTACATATGTCATCCCATTGCCTTTTTGCCTGAATGATTTCTGCAGAATAATCCGAGCTTAGTCTTATTGTTTATCCTCTGTATGTGACTTCTTGTTCTTCTTGAGCTGCTTTCAGGATTCTTTGTTTGTCTTCGCTTTTAGCGAGTGTGATTATGATATGCCTTGGTGATTTTCTTTTGGGGTCTATCCTATATGGGGTTCGTTGAGCTTCTTGGATGGTCAGCTTTTCATCTTTCATGATATTGGGGAAATTTTCTGTCAGCAGTTCTTCAGTGATCCTCTCTGTGTTTTCTGTTTTCTCCCCCTGTTCTGGAGCTCCAGTCACTCTCAGATTTTGGCTTTTGATTGTATCCCACATAATTCTCAGGGTTTCTTCATTTTTCTTTGTTCTTTTTTCTGATTTTTCCTCAGAGTTGTATCCAAGTGTTTGTCTTCAATTTCGCTGATCCTATCTTCCATCGTTTCAAACCTGCTCCTCAGCCGTTCTATGACACTGTACATTTCTGAAATCTTGTTGTTTATCTTTTGGATTTCTAATTGTTGTTTTTGTGTGATTTCTAGTTGTGAATTTATTTTAGCAATTTGTTCCTCTATTATCTTCTTGAATTCTTCCATTTTTTTTTTTTTTTTTTTTGGTCTGTATTTTCCATGAATTTGTCTGCCTTTTCCATGAATTTTTCTATTTTTTCCACATTTTTGTCTGCTTTTTGCCTTGATTCTTGGATAATTCTGAATATTAGAGATTTGAATTCGCTATCAGTTAGGTCTAGTGCCTTTTCTTCTGCTGGAAAGTCATCTGGTGTTTTATTTTGGACACCTACTGGAACCATCCTGTCCTGTTTTTGTAAATGTTTTGATATTGTCTGCTGCCTTCGGGGCATTCGGTGGTTATTTTCCTCATTTATGGATTGTAGATTTGTTTGTTTAGTCCTGCTTTTTTGTTTTATTTGGTTATGTCTGAGCGGGCGAGCTGTGCATTCCCTGTTGTTTGCTCATCTGTGGGCACGATGCTTTTCACCTCTGTCTCCAATAGGCAAGGTCAGTCACTCAGGTATGGTACAGCAGGGCATGTCCAGCTGAAAGAGAGTTGCTGGGACTGGTTGTTTGTGGCACATACCAAGGCTGACAGTGCAGACTGGGAATCAGAGCAGGGCAGGTTCCAGTAGGCCGTGCGTGTGCTGCTTGGGAGTGTGATGTTCAGCACATGGTGCAGGTAGGCAGGAAGGAGGGGGTAGATTGTGATGTGTGGAGCTAAGATGGGTATGGGAAAAATGAGAGAGAGGAGAGAGGAACAGGAGCCAATAACATACACACAAACAATAAAGAGTGCTATGGGAGCTTGCTAATGGAGTGGAGAGATGAGAGACTGAGAAATGGGAAAAACAAAAATGAAAAAGAAAAAGGGTAAAAGAAAAAAATGAATAAATCGAATAAATCGAGAAACTGGAAATGAAGAATGACAAAAAGGGAATAAGAGAGAGAAGAAAACAAAACAAAGAAACAAACAAAACCAAAAAAAAAAAAAACAAGAAAAAAGAAATGCCCCCAGGGATGTCCCTGCTTGTCTGTGCAGAGTAAGGGAGTAGCTTCCAAGACACACAGTACTGCTCGGCTAGAAGGGGCTCCCAAGCTGAGAAAAGAAGAAGAAAACAAACAAACAGATCAAAACAGAACAAATCAGAGCAAACAAACAAACAAAAAAGCCCCGGGGGGTCCCATCAGCATGGCGGCATGGTCCAGGAAGCAGTTTTACAGTTGAGCGGTGTTTTGCAGCCTTTTAGGAAGAAACAGAGATGGCACACGAAACCAGGTATTTGAGAGAGCGGAGGGGGAGGTGGTGAGAGGTAAGAAAGAAATCTACAGAAGTGGAAAAAAACAACACCAGCAGCCAACAAAAGGCACTCAGGGAGCTGGCCAGTGTGGGTGGATGGAATCCAAGCGACATCAGGGTGAAGCTGGTGCTTCCTGGCCAACAGACTGTGGCTGCAGGAAACAGAGGAGGCTGAGTGGCTATGAAGAAGGGTGGGGGGAGGAAAAGCAGATATCGCTGGTTACCGGTTGTTCTGTCTCCTGCTGGAAGCTCCACGAAGCTGTTTTCTCATACCCGCTATTTGCTGATCTTCAATAGGAGTCCAAGATGGCGGATCTGTGCTGTGGAAGCTGATAGGGGACCTCTGCATGTATCTCTCCTTGCTCTCTGTTCTCGGTCAGTTTCTTATTCCAGTCCATGCTTGGCTGAGTTCTTTATCTTTTCATTTGATGCTTAGGGTTTCAGGATTGATGTGTGACTCTGACTTAGTTTTTCTGATCTTTGCTCAGAAGGACGGCGTAGTGCTTCTGACTATAGCACCATGTTGCCCAGAAGTCCATGTAAAATATTTTATACTATTTTAAATGAGGAGAAATCTTATTAATTCCTCTGTGAGAAAGGTTTATTTGAGATTCAATTCTAAATACTCATGAGGGTTCACTTTGGAGTAGGTATAAACTTTCATGAGTGATTAATAGATTTCCCACAAAAATGCCTTCTCCCACACTATTCAAAACTCCATGGTGTTTTTTGTTTTGTTTTGGGGTGGGAGGTTCCCAGAATGACCTGACCTGTGCTTTATTTATTTCTCTGTAGATCTAAATTCAAATTTCTTAGAACTTAGGCTATATGTTAAATGATGGGCCTTTTTGGAAAGTTGAAAATGTCCTTCACTTTCTGTCTTCTGCTTTATTATTGTTTGGTCCAGTAATTCTACTTCTAAAATTTTACCTTACAGTTATTTTTGCACATGAATCAAATTACATATGGACAAGGATATTCATTGCAACATTGTTTACAATAGTACAATTTGAGAGAAAACAGAAATATCTACCAACAGGGAACTAATTAATTGTTACATACAACGAATAAGGCATGAAAGAGATTGGCCCAAAGTTGATCATTGTTGACTCTCAGTGATAGATAAGTGAATATTCTTATACTACTGTTGTAATTCTTTCTATCTTTGTGTATGTTTTAAATTTTCAAAATAAAAAGTTAAAAACAAAGGTAAGCTACAGAGCAGTATTTGGAATATATAAAGAATTCCTACAAATCAATAACATTTGTATGACTGACACTCAAGAGAAAATGGGAAAAAGACTTGAATAGGCACTTCACTAAAGAAAATATCCAAATTTTCCAGTACATATGACAAAGTGTTTAACTTCATTAGTCATTAGAGAAATGTAAATAAATCAAAATACCTACTCAAAGCCACCAGAATGGCTAAAATGCAAAAGATTAAACAATAACAACTGTTGGTCTGCTCACTCACTCTGTCTACTACTCTAGCACCTTGGAATAGTCCCCTTGGAGGGAAAGTGATCTGACTCTGCACCATGCCCTCTCCCTCTTTTTTCAACACCTAACACCTCTGGTATTGAGTGCTGGGAGGGGAAATTGGAGGGATACAAGTTTATATTATGCAAGAATGTACCTGTTAATGGTCATTTTTGGACTCAGTTAAAGTTTTTCTGCTACTGGGGATCTCTCTTGATGTAGTGGTCTCCACATAGGTATCGTATAAGGTTTCCTGGGATGGTATTTAGTTTTACTCTGACCCCATCATTTGCTGAAGACTCGTCTCCCCAGACAAGGGCAGCCAGGTCTCTCTGGCATCTGCCTTCATCACCCAACACCCTCACTAGGTAAGACTTCCTGTCTCTATGTGGCTGTATATTCAATATTCTTTGACAACATCGTAATTCAAAGGAATCAATTCTTTGGACTTCCTTATTCTTTGTCCAGCTTACACATGCATATGAGACAATTGAAAATACCATGGTTTGGGTCAGGTGCACCTTATTCCTCAAGGTGATGTCTTTGCTTTTTAACACTTGAAAGAGGTCTTTCACAGCAGATTTTCCCAATGCAATACATCATTTGATTTCTTGACTGCTGCTTCCATGGGCATTGACTGTGGATCCAACTAAAATGAAATACTTGATAACTGCTATATTTTCTCCGTTTATCATGATGTTGCTTATTGGTCCGTTGTGAGGATTTTTGTTGAGGTGCAATCCACACTGAAGGCAGTAGTCTTTGATGTTCATCAGTAAGTGCTTCAAGTCCTCTTCACTTTCAACACGCAAGGTAGTGTCATCTGCATTTTGCAGGTTGTAAATGAGTCTTCCACCAATCTTGATGTCCCATTCTTCTTCTTATAGTCCAGCTTCTTGGATTATTTGCTCAGCATACAGATTGAATAAGTATGGTGAAAGGATACAAGCCTGACACACACCTTTCCTTATTTTAAACCTTTCGGTAGTCACTTATTCTGTTTGAACGACTGCCTCTTGGTCTATGTACAGGTTCCTCATGAGCACAATTAAATGTTCTGAAATTCACATCGTTTCAAAGTTATCCATAATTTGTTATGATCCACACAGTCCGATGCCTTTTCATAGTCAATAAAACACAGGTAAACATCTTTCTGGTATTCTCTGCTTTCAGCTAGAATCCATCTGACGTCAGCAATGATATCCCTCATTCCACATCCTCTTCTGAATCTTGCTTGAATTTCTGGCAGTTCCCTGTCGACATGCTGCTGCAATTGTTTTTGAATTATCTTCAGAAAATTTTGCTTGTGCATGATATTAATGGTATTGTTCAATAATTTCCGCATTCGGTTAGATCACCTTTCTTTGGAATAGTCATAAATATGGACCTTTTCCAGTTGATTAGCCAGGTAGATATCTTGCAATTTTCATGGCATAGGCAAATGAGTGCTTCCAGTGTTGCATCCATTTGTTGAAACATCTCCATTGCTATTCCATCAATTCCTGGAGCTTTGTTTTTTGCCAATGCTTTCTGTACAGCTTGGACTTCTTCCTTCAATACCATTGGTTCTTAATCATATGCTACCTACTGAAATGATTGAACATCAACCAATTCTTTTTCATACAGTGACTTTGTATTCCTTCCATCTTCTTTTGATGTTTCCTGAGTCATAAAATATTTTTCCCATAGAATCTTTCAAAAATTGCAACTTGAGGCTTGAACTTTTTCTTCAGTTCTTTCAGTTTGAGAAATGCTGAGCATGTTTTTCCCTGGAGTTCCAGGTCTTTGCAAGAGCACAGCATTCAAGAGCAAGTTTCAGAGTCTCTTCTGGCATCCATTTTGGCCTTTTCTTTCTTTCCTGTCTTTTTAATCACTTCTTGCTTTCTTCATGTATGATGTCCTCGATGTCATTCCACAACTCATCTGGTCATGTTCAGTGCACCAGATCTATTCTTGAGATGGTCTCTAAATTCAGGTGGGACATACTCAAAGTCATACTTTGGCTCTCATGGATTTGTTCTAACTTTCTTCAGCTTCAACTTAAACTTGCATATGAGCAATTGATGCTCTGTTCCACAGTCGGCCCCTGGCCTTGTTCTGACTGATGATATTGAGCTTCTCCAGTGTCTCTTTCCAGAGAGGTAGTCGATTTGATTCCTGTGTATTCCATTCAACAAGGTCTATATGCATAATCCCTGTTTATGTTGTTAAAAAAAAAAAAAAGGTATTTGCAATGAAGAGGTTGTTGGTCTTGCAAAATTCTTTCATGAAATCTCCAGCATCACTTCTGTCACCAAAGCCATATTTTCCAACTACTAATCCTCCTTTGTTTCCACCTTTCACATTCCAATCTCCAGTAATATCAATGCATGTTGATTGCATGTTTGATCAATTTCAGGTTGCAGAAGTTGGTAAAAACTTCAATTTCTTCATCTTTGATGTGAGTGGTTGGTGGGTGAATTTGAATAACAGTCATATTAACTGGTCTTCCTTGTAGGTGTACAGATATTATGCTATCACGTATAGCATAGTACTTCATGATAGATCTTGAAATGTTCTTTTTAACAATGAATACAATGCCATTCCTCTTCATGTTGTCATTCCCGGCGTAGTAGATCATATAATTGTACGATTCAAAATGACCAATACTAGTCAACTTCAGCTCACTAATGCCTAGGATAGTGATCTCTCTGCGTTCCATTTCATTTTTGACAACTTTCAATTTTGTTGTATTCGTACTTCATATATTCCATGTTCCGACTATTAATGGATGTTTGCAGCCATTTCTTCTCATTTTGAGTCGTGCCACATCAGCACATGAAGGTCCCGAAAGCTTTCCTCTGTCCACATCACTAAGGTTGACTCTACTTTGAGGAAGCAACTCTTCCCTAGTCGTATTTTGAGTGCCTTCCAACCTGAGGGGCTCAACTTCTGGCACTATACCAGCAATGTTCCACTGGTATTTGTAAGATTTTCCACTGGCCAATTTTTTTTAGAAGTAGATTGCCAGGTCCTTCTTCCTAGTGTATCTTAGTCTGGAAGCTCAGCTGAAACCTGTCTACTATGGTTGACTGTATTGGTATTTGAAATACCAGTGACATAGCTTCCAGCATCACAGCAACACACAAGTCACCACAGTACAACAAACTAACAGATGAGTGGTGGATTCCCCTGTGTTACTTGCCCCATATTACTATTTCTAGCCTGCACCATCCTTTGTTCTTTTTTCTAAACCTTGCTTAAATCTTTGTAAATAGTCTTTTTTTAAACTCTCCCTAGTTACCCAGCTTGAGTGTGCCATTATTACCTTTCAGGACCCTGACTTATACTCTAAATAATTTAATTCACTTTATTTGTTGAAGGAATCTGGGTGGTGCTAGCAGTTTACAATTGGCTGCTAACCTAAGGGTTGACGGTTCAAACCCACCCAGTGGCTCCACGGGAGGAAGGCCTGGTGAACTGCTTCCATAAAGGTTGCAGCCAAGAAAACCCTGCAGAACAGTTCTACTCTCTAACACACGGGATCACCATGATTCGGAATCTATTCAACAGCAATGGGTTTGGCTTTTTGGTTTTTTTATTTACTGAACACAGACTACGCTAGAAACTTGCCATGAAAATGATGCAGTTCCTGCTATGGAATGCCCCTGAAGACTCCATGGTCTATTTGAGAAGAAAGAGGCAGTAGCTTCCAAGTCAGTCATTTTTCTTTGGTGTTATATTAGAAAATTGTATTTCTATGCTAAGTGACTCCATTACTGTCTGTCATGGATTGAATTGTGTCCCCCCAAAAAATGTGTGTAGCAACTTGGCTAGGTCATGATTCCTAGTATTGTATGACTGTGTTATCTGATGTGATGTCCTTATGTGTTGTAAACTCTACCGCTATGATGAGATTATATGTGATCTCCTCATGTGTTGTAAATTCTATCACTGTGATGAGGTTATACTGAGGAGGTTGACAAGATCAGTGTCTTAATGCAATCTCTTTTGAGATATAAAAGAGAGAAGCAAGCAGAGACACATATGAACCTCATACCACCAAGAAAGCAGTGCTGGGAGCAGAACACATCCTTTAGACCTGAGGTTCCTGCGCAGAGAAGCTCCCAGACCAAAGCAAGACTGATGACATGGACTTTTCTCCAGAGCCAATGGAGAAAGTGTTCTCCTGGAGCTGATGCCCTGAATTTGGACTTGTAGCCTACTGGACTGTGAGAGAATAAACTTCTCTTTGCTAAATCCATCCACTTGTGGTATTTCTGTTACAACAGCACCAGATGACTGAGACACTGTCTTAAAATATTTTTTCCTGATTGTGATAGTAATATATACAATTGAAACTACAGCAACGTATAAAGAAGAATAGCATCTTCATAATTACATTAGAAAATACCATCCATAAAAGTGCCATGGTTATCATTTTGGTATATTTCCATTCATTCTTTGCCTAATCGTGTTTTTACATAGCTTTTTCATATGATATATAGAATGTTGCATCTTGATTTTTCACTTAAAATTATCAGTAAGTATGTATCCATGGTATAAACAACAAATTATAAAATTTTTGATGACTGCCTAAGATAACATTATATAGATGTTTGATGTTTTACTCAGCAGTTTTATCTATTGTAGGATAATTGGATTGTTTTAAATTTTTCATTATTAGAAACAATCTGTAATTCAGGGTACAATAAGATGAAAGTCTTATTTCCAGAAGGGTATTTAATCTGGCTGTTGGTGATTGGAATAGATTAAAGAAGAAGAAGTGCATGTTAACAGAGATGTCCCAAAGTCAGGGTCAGCCTATCCTGACTAATCCAGAAGTGACTGCAAAGTGAAGATTTAGGGTGAGAGTAGAGAGGGCCTTTCAGGGACGATCCTTAAGTTATACAGCAGGGAGAGCTGGCCCTGGAGTTGCCAGGTTACTCAGGATGCTCTGAATAAGATCTATGGGGACGTCTCCTGGACACGTGCCCATTGCTCACTCTTCTAATAAATCCAGGTGCTTTTGATCCTCTTTGGGCTGTAACTCAGGGAGTCCCTGTATGCATCTTCCTAACTAACCTCCTGAGACTCATTAGAGTAAAAGCAAAACTCAAGCTGGGCTTAATTGATCTGAGGTAAAGCTGCCTGTGGGGATTTCCACACTTGGAACCTCTAGTGATCTCTAAGGAGCAAATGCTAATAAGACCCTGAGGGTCTAAGCTCTACTCTACCTTTCCCTCCCCTTAGGCCTATTCCTGCAAGCACCAGAGAAGGAGGGAAGATGAGGGCCATAGCCTGGGCAGAAACTGGCTGAGACCCAGGTGCTTTCACATAGTGTGTACAACACTATTACTGGGCTTCCCCAAGGAGAAAAGTTTAGAAGTTCAAAGTCATTTCTTTTGGCCTAACTGGGATGTGTTGCGCAACGCTCAGTATTATAATTCATTTGGGGAATGGCAAGATCTTACTTGAGATTATTAAAGCTGGAAAAATTTCAAACCATTATTTGTATCTTTTTTTTGTTATGAGGAGCCCTGGTGGAGCAGTGGTTAAGCTCTTGGCTGCTAACCAAAAGGTCAGCAGTTTGAATCCACTAGCTGTTCCTTGGAAACCCTATGGCGCAGTTCTACTCTGTCCTATAGGGTCAATATGAGTTGGAATCAAATCAACAGCAACAGGTTTTTGTATACACACACACACACACACATATATATATATTTCAGAAAGTGAAGTATGGCAAGTTCATGCTCTAGACAAAGAACGTTTGCAGTAAGATTGGACAACTTCTTTCAAACTGGTCAGTCCTCTCCCTATGAGGCTGTTATCCAGGGAAGTTATCCAGGGACCCAATCTATGGAGACTCCTCTTCATTCTAGAATTGGAAAATATTCATTTCATTCCCTCATTATTTCATTCGTCTCATTCAAAACATGTATTTAGTCTACTATGTGCCTAGCAGGGTGCTGAGTAGTGTGACGGGCAGTTGAATAAAATATGGTCTTTGCCTTAAGATAGTTAAGAAGGTAAGAATCTAGGAGGAAAGAGAGATCATTCACAACAATCACTACAATAGGTAGAGCATGTGAAGTGCCATAAATGAGACACAAACAGAAATCAGAAGGTGTTCAGTGATGGGAGACTATACTCAGTTTCTGACTTGAGAGGCAAGGAGAGGCCTCAGAGAGGACTGGGCATTTAGCTTGTGTCTTAAGACTTTCAAGTGTTCTCGCCTTTCTGTTGCCATGGCCACTTCCCTGTATCAGACATTATCTCAACCATTCAATGATTTTTTTTTTAAATCTACAAAGTTTATTTTACAAATCCACAAGACCAGATGTGATGATGCAACAGTGAACACATACATTTTCCTTGCCTTCATGGAGCTTTCATCCTAATTAGGGAGAGAAGTAAACAAACAAATAACAGTTAATATAGAATCAAATAAAGACCTAGGCAGACAGTTGCAGAGGGGACAACTTTAGAGAGGAGGGTCAGGGAAGGCTTCTCTGAGAAAACAACATATAAGCTGAGCCTTAAGGGAGGAGAACAAGCTACCCATGTGTCATGGATTGAATTGTGCCCCCCCCAAAAGTATCTGTCAACTTGACTGGGTCATGATTCCCAGTATTGTATAATTGTGTATCATTTTGTAATTTGATGTAATTTCCTTATATGTTGTAAATTCGATCACTATGATCTAATAGGATGGATTAGCGGCAGTTATACTGATGAGGTATACAAGATTGGATAGTGTCTTAATCCAATCTTGTTTGAGATATAAAAGAGAGAAGTGAGCAGAGACACATGGGAACCTCATACCACCAAGAAAGCAGTACCAGGAGCAGAGTGCATCCTTTTGACCTGAGGTTCCTGGGCTGAGATAATCCCAGACCAAGGGAAGACTGTTGCATCACAAGGACATTCCTCTAGAGCCGACAGCGAGAGAAAGCCTTCTCCTGGAGCTGATGCCCTGAATTTGGACTTGTAGCCTACTGGACGGTGAGAAAATAAATTTCTCTTTGTTAAAAACCATCCACCTTGGGTATTTCTGTTGGAGCAGCACTAGATGACTAAGACACCATGTGTGGTGGTTAAGGTTATGTGTCAACTTGGCTAGGGCATGATTCTCAGTGGTCTGGCAGATATTATGTAACCATCCTCCATTTTGTGATCTGATGTAAGTATCCAGTCAGTTGAAAGGGGAGTTTCCTTGGAAATGTGATCTGCATCCAATATATGTGGATGTTCTGGCAAAGCTCGCTTGCTCTCTGTCCTGCATTCACTTCATCATCCTCTGACCTCTGCTTCTTGGAACATCAGCCAGCAGCCTGCCACCTGACCTACAGATTTTGGGTTTGTCAGCCCCTGCTACTACGTGAGTCAGGAGAAGCCTCTAGCCTGCCACTAACCCGTGGATTTGGCACTTACCAGACTCCACAATTGCGTGAGCCATTTTCTTAAAATAAATCTCTCACTATATATTTATATATGTATCTCACTGGTTTTGCTCCTCTACAGAACTCAGCCTAAAACACCATGGAAAAAGTTAGGAGAAGAGCATTCTACATAGAAGGAATAGATATGTGAAGGCAATGAAAGAGAAAAGATCTTGGAAAGTAGAAGGATCTGAAATATAATACTGGACAGATAGGTGGATCTACACAATGAAATGAAGATCTCTGGAAATTGTTAAAATAAAAGTAAATATAAAAGACTTTTATCTTGTTTTTAATCACTCTATAATTTACTGACCAAGAACTGAAAAATATAGGTCATAAACGGAAAAAAAAGTAATAAATTGGACTTCATCAAGATTAAAATTTTTCTGTTGTTTGAAAGACACCTTTTAAAAACTGAAAAGGCAAACTGCACACTGGGAGAAAATATTTGTAACACATTTAACAGATAAAAAAATAAAAAAATTGAATCCAGAATATTAAAAGTCTTACAAACGGCAACACAATTTCAAACAATTGACAAAAGACTTAGACACTTCATAAAAGAAGATAGCGAAGTAGCTAATAAGCATAGAAAATGAACCTTAACATTTGTCATCTGTTCCGTATTTTTTTTTTCTTCCTAAAGAACTTCCTTTAATAATATTTCTTGTAGTGTAAGTCTACTGGTAATTGATTCTCTCAGTTTTTGTGTGAAAAACATATTTATTTCTCCTTCATTTTGAAAGATATTTTCACTTGGTATAGAATTCTGGATTCTTTTCTTTGAGGACTTTAAAGATGTCACTGTATTGTCATAGTTTCTGATGTGAATCATGCTGTAATTTTAATCTTTTGTTCCTCTGTATCCTGTCTATTTTTTCTGGATGCCTTCAAGATTATTTTCTCTTTATCTTTGATTTTCAGCTGTTTGAATATGATGTGTCTAATTATGAGTGTATATGTGTTGGTATTTATCTTGTTGCTAGTGCTCCGAGCTTCTTGGATTTGTGGTTTGATTGTTAAAATGCAAATTAAAACCACAATGAAATACCACTTCTAACCCATTATGATGTATTGTTGGTGGGAGTATAAAATGGTACAATAACTTGGGAAAACTGTTTGGCAGTGTCATAGATTGAATTGTGTCACCCCAAAAATGTGTGTAGCAACTTGGCTAAGCCATGATTCCCAGTATTGTATGACTGTGTAATCTGATGTTATTTCCTTATGTGTTTTAAACTCCATCACTATGATGAGGTTATATGTGATCTTCTCATGTGTTGTAAATTCTGTCACTGTGATGAGGTTATGCTGATGAGGTTTACAAGATTAGATAGTGTCTTAATCCAATCTCTTTTGAGATATAAAAGAGAGAAGCGAGCAGAGACACATGGGAACCTCATACCACCAAGAAAGCAGTACCAGGAGCAGAGTGCGTCCTTTTGACCGAGGTTCCTGCGCTGAGATGCTCCCAGATCAAGGGAAGACTGATGCATCACAAGGACCTTCCTCCAGAGCCGACAGAGAAAGAAAGGCTTCTCGTGGAACTGATGCCCTGAATTTGGACTCGTAGCCTACTGGACTGTGAGAGAATAAACTTCTCTTCGTTAAAACCATCCAGTTGTGGTATTTCTGTTAGAGCAGCACTAGATGACTAAGACAGACAGTATCCTATAAAGTTAAACATACATCCACCTTATGATCCAAAAATTCTTGTTCTGAGTATTTACCCAAAAGAAATGAAAACGTATGTCTAGAAATGTTTATAGAAGCTTTATTTATAATAGCCAAAAACTAGAAACAACCTAGTGTCTCTCAATAGGATAATGAATAAACAATAGTGATAGGTTCATATTAGGGAATATTATTCAACAATAAAAATATATCCACACAACAATATGGATGAATCTCAACAACATTTTGTTGAGTGAAGGAAGCTAAACATAAAAGAGTACTTACTATATGTCTCCACTTTTATGAAGTTCAAAAGGGGTGGTTCAAGAAGAGTGATTGCCTCTAAGGGTTGGAGTAATTAACTAGAAAGTGACACACAAAGAAACTTCCTTGGATAATGGAAATGTTCTATCTTTTGACTGGGTTGTAGGTTATATGATTTTATACATTTTGTGAAGACTCATTGAGTTGTATACCTGTCTTAGTTTCCTCAGAATAAATGTTTGTTAAAGCCATCCACTTGTGGTATTTCTGTTATAGCAGCACTAGATAACTAAGACAGGATTTGGTACTGGAAAAGTGGGGTGCTGCTCTAACAGATACCTAAAATGTAGAAGTGGTTTTGAAACTCTGAATGAGTAGAGGCTTTAAGAGTTTTAAAGCGCCAAATAGTAAAAGCCTAGATTGCCTTGAAGAGACTGTTGGTGGAATTATGGACATCAAAGACAATTCTGGTGAGGACTCAGAAGGAAGTGAGGAGAGCTGTAACACCGGAGACAGCACAGATGAAGCAGCAGCAGAGAAATGGCACCAGCAGAACCGAGCTGACCCACGGAGCAAGAGAGCTGTGGGCCTTCCAGCCGAGGTTTACTGGTGGAGTAGGGTGCCTCCGGGCATTTACTGATAGAGATAAAGAGCTTTGGAACTCTTGCCCGAGCGGGGCAGACACAGGTAGCGAGGTCCAAGGGGCCAAGAGGCCAAGGAACTAGGAAGCAGAAGCTGAAGAGACAAGGAACATAGGAAGCAGAGCTGCCTCAGTTTCAAAGGGTAGGGCCATGACCTCTGAGGTCTCAAAGGGGGGAGCCCTGGCCTCTGAGCTTTCAAAGGGTGGGGCCACAGCCTCCTAAATTTCAGAGTCAGAGCTTCACCAACTTGGTTCTAGAGTGTGGGGCTGCCATTTATGAGTGCCAGCAGGATGAGGCAGCATCCATTGCCCAAAGCTGAGGGGGTGGGGCTGTCATGCTCTAGAGACAGAAGAACGGGGCCTCCTGGAGCCAAGAGGATAGGGTTGCCACTTAGACTATGAGAATGGGGCTGCTCAGAGCTAAGGGAGCAGACTTGCCATTCCAGTGGGCCTGGAAGGCAGAGCTGAAGTCCAGGGCCAAGGGACCTCCACCAGAATCAGGACAGTGTGGCCAACACCCAGAGTCTGGAGGGCTGGACCATTGCCTAAATGATCTGAGAACAGAGGATTATTTTTAAGCCTTGAGACTAATGTAATGTGTTCTGCTGACTTGCTTGGTGACTGTTATCTCTTCTTTCCCTACAGTTTCTCCCATATGTAATGGAAATGCCTAGCTTGTGCCTGTTCCTCCATTGTACTTTGGAAGCAGATAACTTGTATTCTAGATTTCACAGATGAAGAAGAATTTTTGGATTTTGGACTTGGAGTTGAATTAAGACTTTTGCTATGATTCAATGGGATGAATTTGTTCTACATGTGTCAAGGACATGAATTTTGGGGGACCAAAGGGTGGAATGTTATAGATTGAATTGTAGGGCAGGTGGTAATGCCATTGTACCTTATTCTCACCCACCCATTCGCACACATCATAACCTGTAAGGCATATCCGCTGGTCATACATCCCAAGGGGGAAGCTGCCCATTGGATTCACCATAAAAGCGGACACCATAGTACCATGTTGGTTGGAAAATAACCAAAGAAGCAGGCTTAGCAATAGAGTATAATGATCTGGTGGGTGCTGTACAAAACTGCTCCATGTGCTCACACTGGTACCCAAGGTATCTGCCACATGATCCAGCCAAGATACACAAGGGAGTACAGTCAGTGACGAACTGGCAGGTAGATTATATAGGGCCCCTACCCTCCAGTGAAGGAGTGAAGTACACTCTTGTTTGTGTGGACATTGTCACTGGCTTGACACAGGCATTACTGTGTAAATGAGCAAACCAGGCTGCTACAATAAAGGTGTTACAAAAATTGAGTGTTCATATTTGTTGTTTCAGGATACCATTCTTCCCTTCCACCAGGCCCACTGCTACCAGCAAAGGGCTGCTCAGATTGAAGCCTGTACTTATTGCAAAGATGGCTCTTTGAGCGATTTATTGGCTATCTTTTCTCCATACTTTCATTTTCTTCTCATCTCCTGAGCATCTCATTGGGTTTATTACCATATTAAGTTTGGTAGGACTGCCATCTCATGGCCAGTTTATTTTACTGAACTCCCTTTTGCTTCTGGTGCACCCTAAGATTATTGAATGCAGTTAGGTCTTTAATACTTGCATGTGTCTCCATAAAATGGGGAACATCACTTCCAAGACTGGAGCAGAGCCCCCTAAGGGAACTCCTGCAGCTTATATGAATAAGCATTATGACCCCGGTTTGGTCTTGTATTTAGGCCACTGGCATGCACTTATGGAGGGAAATTTTAAAACACAATGGCCATTGTGGGGGTCATTTGATTTAACTAAATTAAACTTTCTGTACAGTAAATTAGAGGCTAAGGGTTTATGAATAACACTAAAACAACAAGAGGCATTTTTTGGTAGGTACTTGAAAGCTTTCAAAAGAAATCAAAATGATAAATTTGCCTCCTTGCAGGAGACAGTTTCAAAAAAAGATAAACAAATTAAAGAATTACAGTGTCAGAGCTTTGTAACCTCTATGGCTACCTACCCAGCAGCAGCCCCTATACCCTCCCATCCCCAAAATGTCTCCCTTTCCCAAAATATCTTTCTTTTCCAAAATGTCTTTCTCAAAATGTCTTTCTTTTCCAAAATGACTCCTTTTCCCAAAATCGCTACATTTTCCAAAATGGAAAACCTCTGCAATGCAAACAAGCTAAAGGCTTCATTTTGCTCCCATCCTCAAAGACAATCAGAATTAGGAGAATTGTCTATTTTCAATAATTCCCTCACTGAAAACAGGCTTGAGAGAGCAAATTAAACGATTCCTCTTCCTAATAATCAGACCAGAGCAGGAATCCTTTGTGCACCACCTGGATGTATATTTTTTATGTGGAAGATCAGAATATTTAAGAGAAAATACCAAGAGCAAACTCTTTACTTGGACTTCACTTTGTTTAGATGAGTGGAGCATGGATGGCCAATGTACATTAGGCTATATAGGAGTTCCCCTAAATATTCACTTTTGCAATGAAAGCTTCCACTGGACTGATAATCTAAAGTTATTAGAAAAAAGGAGAACCAAATGGTCTAGAGATGACCAAGGTTGACTAAGCGTAAACTCTTTAAAGGCAAACTCTGGCCTAGGTTACTCCTTCTTAAGAACATTTCTTCCTTGGTACAGAGTTGTTGACTTATAACATGTGGTCCGAAATTTATCTAACACTGTGGAACAAATAGCTGACAATGTTGCTGATGGAATGGCATCCCAACAGAAATCTTTAAACTTCCTTGCCAAAGTAGTACTAGATAATATAATAGTTCTTGATTTCCTTCTAACAGAGGAAAGGAGTTTGCGCCATCGCTAACACCTCAAGTTGCACACAGGTAAAAAACTCAGGAGAGGTAGAACAAGATACTAAACTAATTCACCAGAAGGCTACTTGGCTCCATATACTCCCATCCTCAGACTCCCCTTTTTTAGATATTTTCAGCTGGCTACCCTCAGGCATTGGATCATGGATTAAGTCTATATTGTTAACCAGATTAATAATCCTCATTTTCATTGTAATAATTGTAGGAACTATTAAATGTTGTATGAAACTTTTGACAAATGCCATTACCCAAAAGACCAATTTAATGCCCATGAGGAAAATAATGTACATTGACACTACTTATATTTCAGATGGACTCAAACCCACTCCTTGAATAAGCCATCAGATGTCAGGTTATTCCTCTAATGTGGCCTGCTCTACACTAACCCTCAAGTAATGAAGCCACAGAAGCAAGATTTTAAAGCTATGGCATGGTGAAGATGTCAAATAGGGCCCAGCTACCTCTTCACAATATTCCACTATAACGCAATTCATAGTTTATGGAGCCCTCGTGGCACAGTGGTTAAAGAGTTACAGCTGCTAACCAAAAGGTTGGCAGTTCAAATCCACCAGCTGCTCCTTGGAAACCCTATGGGGCAGTTCTATTCTGCCCTATAGGGTTGCTATGAGTTGAAATCAACTTGACAACAACAGGTATATTCATAGTTTTATTTCATTTTTCTTGAATCCACAGTCAATGCCTCTGGAAGCAGCAGTAAAGAAATCAAACAATGCATTACATTTAGACAAATCTGCTACAAAAGATCTTTTTAAGATGTTAAAAAGCAAAGATGTCCCATTGAGAACTAAGGTGCACTTGACCCAAGCCATGGTATTTTCAACCACCCCGTATGTATGCAAAAGTTGGACTATGAATAAGGAAAATCAAAGAATTAATGCCTTTTTATTAAGGTGTTGGCACAGAATATTGAATATATCATAGATTGCCAAAATAATGAACAAATCTGTCTTAGAAACAGTACAGCCAGAATGCTCCTCAGAAGTGAGGATGGCGAAGGACTGGCCAGGGCTTCACTCTGCTGTATGTGAAATCGCTATGAATCAGGACTGTCTTAGTCATCTAGCGATGCCACAACAGAAATACCGCAAGTAGGTGCTTTAACAAAGAGAAGTTTATTTCTTCACAGTAAAGTAGGCTAAAAGTCCAAATTCAGGGCCTCAGCTCCAGGGAAAGTCTTTCTCCCTCTGTCAGCCTTCTCATCAATGTTCACCCGGACTAGGAGCCTCTCGGTACTGGGACCCCAGATCCAAAGAACACGCTCTGCTTCTGGCACTGCTTTCTTGGTGGTATGAGGTCCCCATGTCTCCCTGCTCACTACTCTCTTTTATATCTTAAGAGATTGCCTCAGGACACAATATCTTGTAAATTGAGTCCTGCCTCACTAACACAACTGCTGCCCATCCTCCCCCATTAACATCATAGAGGCAGGATTTACAACATACCGGAAAATCACACAATCCAGGAATCATGGCCCAGCCAAATTGATACACACATTTTTGGGGGGACTTAATTCAATCCATAACAAGAGCCAACTCAATGGCACTTAACAACAATAACAACCTTTTCACACACATAGCATCTGAGGTCTTAAAGGCTTATTAAATAAGAAGCCATCCAGAATAAATATATGCTCAAAGTCCATGCAGAAGAAAGCCTTCTTTCAAAATAGTGGTCAGTAAACTGATCAAAGAATTTCTCTAGAAATCTTTTATCAAAAAGAGGGAATGTATAAGGGAATTTTGAAAATTGAGGTATTTGATAAAATCTGAAATGGCCGGCTTGAGGTTTGGGTATGATTCCTTTGTTGCTAGTTCTGCTTTCACCCTAGCAACAGCCATCTTCCATGCAGACCTAATCATGCAGACTTTCTAAGAGAGGAATGTCCGGTAATGATGACATAAATACACTGCAACTCCCCCCCCACCCCCGTCACATACTCTTATGATTACCACACTGTAACCAATCTAAGAAAGAATATATGTCCTTTTAAACCAATCGCCTTACAAGCTTCCGTTACAGGAGGTCCTGCCTTACACGTTCCCTCCACAGGAAGTTCTGCCTATGAGTTTCCGCCACAGGTACTTCCACTTGTAATCATCTACCAGCGATCAAGTAAGGTCTTTCAAGTAATGTACTTCATGTTCTTTGTTCCACCCGTAAAAAATGTCACTGCTTCCTTGCCATTTTGAAGTACTGGCATCTCATCACACGGAATTCACTCTTCCTGGCTCAAGCTGTCTCTTTACTTTCAATAACTCTCTCAATTTTACTTTAATCAGAGTATGGATGGTTACTCTTAGACATGAAAGAGTCATATAACCCACAAGATGCAAATGCTGTTCTTGAGCATATGCTCAATCCCAGTTCCTTCCCCAGACTCACCTACTGTTATTGAATTGGTGTTTATTTTTCCATATCTTTTGCAATTACATGTATTTAAATGCACTGTGGAAATATATGGCTTTGTATTGTTTGTGAGTTGTTTTCCTACATAAGTGGTATTATTCCATATGTATTGTTCTGCAGCGTGCCTTCTCACTTAGCAGTGTGTTTTAGAGAATCTACTCTCTCATTACCCTATCTTTATTTTATTTTTTTTTAAAAAAGGATTAATGGAGTATAGGATGCTCTTCTGTAGGGTAAGTGGATAATTAATTCATCTCTTCCCTATTAATGGACATTTCATAATTTTGGTTTGCAATATTTCGTTCTTATAAAGAGTGCTGAGTAAAAATCCTTGTGAATACTTCCTTGTACATTTGTGTAGGAATTTTTTCAGGGCAGATACTCAAAGTAGAATTCTATATTGAAGAGTATGTTCACTTTTTATTTTAATAGATATTGCCACATTGCCCCGCCCCCCGAAGGACTTTTCCAATTTACATTTCTACCAATAATGTATGCAACTGTTGCCTACATTTTCCGTTATCAATCAAATATTTCCGATTTGATGGATGAAAATTTGTCTTTCATTGTTTTAATTTGTGTTTCCCTGATTACTAGTGGGTGAACCATCTTTTTATATGTTTGTTTTCTATACATATTTCCTTATCATTGAAGTTCCTGTTTTATTTCTGCCACCTATTTTTATTGGGTTGTTTGTTTTCTTCTCATTGACTACTGCTGCTGTTAGTTGTCAAGTTGATTCTGACTCATGGCAAAGCCTATGTGTGCAGAGTAGAACTGCTTCATAGGGTTTTCAAAGCTGTGACTTTTCAGAAGCAGATCATGAAGACTGTCTTTTGAGGTGCCTCTGAGTGGATTCGAACCACCAACCTTTTGGCTAGTTGTTGACTGCTTAACCTTTTGCACCACCCAGGCGCCTCTAGTGACTATTAGGTATTTATTATATTTGCAACACTTGTTGCAAATATTTTTCCAAGTCTGCAGCTGGTCTGAAATTTCCTAACTGGCATATTCTGTAAGATTCCAATTCAATATCAATTCTGTTGATTCCAATTCAGTAGGTTCTGGAGTGGGACTAGAGAATCTGCCTTTTCAACAGGTGTCACCATTAGATTCTGTTGCAGATAATCCAAATACCACTTAGAAAAAAATTGCTCCATAGAAAATGCTATAGGAAATTGTGGAATCTTCTTTCCTGGGGACTTCTAAACACAGATAACTTCTTTGGCCAGGAATAACAAAGGAACTCAGCCTTGCATGGAAGAAAGGGAAGATGACCAGGCCTGGTTGACAGTTCATGACCAAACCTGGGATTAAGCTTTGCTGTGCCTCTTACTCAGCTGCATGATGTTAGGCAAGTTACTTAATCTTTTAGTCATAGCGTGAAGATTAAGAAATAGTGTAAGGCAACTAACTTGTACAGTGTGCATTTAATCTGTAATTTCTTCAAAAACCTCTGGTAGTCCCATCCAGCTGGGAAAGTTTGGAGTAACCTGTTGAAAAAGTGAAAAGAGTTGGTATGTATTATTTAGACAGCACAACTTTTCCAGCTTCTCTGCTCCTAACACTTTTTTTTACCAAGAAAGAGAGACAGAAGCACTACACAGCAATGAATTTCAAACTTACTAACCTTTGCATTCTCTGGGGTTCCATGTTGGACTGAATCTCCCTAAATCCTTTGCATTGGGGGTCAGAATGACCTGTTCTAGGTAGGTTCTACCTCTGGGGATGGGGTTCTTTGTCTGGCACAAGGGGGAAAGAAACATGGACATACCTGACCCTTGGTTTTTCCAAACAATGATCTTTGGCGGGAAACAGATTCTACCTGGGAAATCTGAGACCAACTCAGAAATTCCAGGACCCTTTTCCAGTGGACAAGTCTCCCTGAGGATCCTAAAACCGTTCTGAAATCTGCTTAAACTCTAGAGACCTGGTCAGGCTAAGACAAAGTTCGAGAATGTGCTATTTATCTTTTACTGTCAGTTCCCTATTGGTAACTAACAAGAGGCAGCCTCTACCTCCCTCGTGTTGAGAGCCCATTGGGTGTCCTGCTCTGTGTGTGTATGTGTGTATGTGTGTGTGTATGTGTATATGTGTGTAACGAGAGGAATGGCTTAGAGAATTCAATGGAGTCAGAGAGAGTAGAGAATCGGGAACTCAGAAACCTATAAATGAAGAGTTGGTTTACAACAGAACTCATTGCGCCCTCCCTCTGAGCCAGCCAATGTCCTTGCCAGTGTGTACTGAAGTCCAAGGAGAAGGTCAGTGACTCGTACATTTCTTTTATGGTGGAAGCTGCCCCTGCCTCTGTTGGCATCCACCAAAGATGAACAGTCCATCACTCCTCAGTGACCACCTGTGTTCAGATCACACCAAGGCTCTGCACACAGTGACCATGGAGAAGATGCTACAGATCTTGACTCTGTTAACCTCTCCCTTGATCTGTTTCTCCCTCTGTACACATCTATCTGTGTCTTTGCTTTTCCAACTCTCCCTTATTAGTTGTTTCTTCTTCTGTATCTCCCCGCTGTGTTTCCATCAGGCTTTCAGTCTGTCCACCTAGCTTCCTGGCTGCAGGGCACATGGGTTGGATGTGACTGAAAGGGCGAGTCAGGTTTTGAGGTGGCCTGTCTACAGGGCTGAAAGAACCCAGAAAGCAGACCAATTTTTCTCAGAGCTACCTGGCTGAGGTGAGAGGATTCCAAATTCCTAAATTCCTGTTTGGCTTTTCTTCTTTCTTCCTTTTTTTCTGTCTCTTGTTCTAGCTCTGTCTGTCTGCCTCCTCATCCTTCTTTCTCTAGATCCCCCCACCCACTTTCATCATTTTTCATCCTCTTTCAGAATGAATAGTAGAAAATTTCTTTTGGTTTTAATGACTTATTGGTAAGTGTCCTTGTCTCATAAAAGTTTTGAGGATACCAAAAGACCATAAATTTGAGTCTTGCCTCTATTCCTCTCTAGCTACTTGACAAGTGAAGTTGCTTACTCTTTGCTCAGGCTCTATCTCCTCATCTACAAAGTAGTGCTAGCGATGTCTTTTTAAAGCACCAAGTTCCTCACAGGTTGTTGTGAGGAGCATATGAAAGAATGTACACTGTGAAATGGGAGGGATATTTGTAATTATTGTGCTTTTCACAATCTCTATTCTTGTCTCCTCTTATTTCTTTCTTGCTTCTGTTTTCTGGCCTCTCTCCCTCGTCTTTTTTCTTTTACCTGCATCACGGTTTATTTCTCGTCCTCCTTTCCCCTTTGTGTCTTGCTCTCAATGAATTTGCCTGCATGAATATTTTTTCTTGTTTATCTGTGCATTTTTCTTTCCTGCTTCTTTGAGAAAAGATAGCTGAGAAATCTCGAAGAAGTTTGTGAATATATTACAAAGTAAGATAAAAAACATGAAGAACCAGTTTTGCCCATTTTCTATAAGACCCAGAGAAAAAGTAGAATTATAAGAAAGTATGGCAAGGAGTAGGGGATGGGATAGGAGTTTAATCCACTATACAGAAGAATTTCCTGACTGGGAAAAGTTAAGTTTTTAGAACCATAGTTTCTACTCAAGAATTTTCTGTGGCAGTGGAATATTGATCAAGATCTTAAAAGATCTCTTCCAACATATGAGGTGCAAAGAAGAAAAGAACGTAGGAAAGAAGAAAAGTAAAGGAAAAGATAAAGAACATGTATTAAGCAATTAACTGTCAGTCACATGAAATGTATTGTTGCCATTATCCGTTAATCTTTACACAAACCAACAAGTTAGAGAGGGTATCTCAAAGTGCCAAATTTTACCATAGCAGCTGATGTTACAGTGAGTTTTCTTTGTGTGCATTACTTTTATCAAGTCCTATTTTTCCAGTTCAAATTTGCAGATCTTCATCTTACCACATACAGTTTAATCTATTTTCAGTTTTATTTTGTATTGATTATATCTATCAGTTATATTTAGTATTTATTTCTTTGCTAATCCATGATAAAATTGTTAAATATCTTGGTATTGGTCTATTGCCGAGAATTGTCTGTTACAAAGTCAATTTAATACTGATTATTTTTTGGATCTTGCACAAACTGTTCACAGCATTTGCAACTCAAAGAGCAAATAATGGGGTCAAGACAGTGGAATCAAAAGAGTTGCTTCTAAAAAAAATAAAGCTATTTTCACTAAAAGAAAGGGAAAAAATGCTAGCTTGATAGGGAAGACTTTGCTTCAGAGGTGGCATATGATGTACATCATTAAAAGACAAGCGAGAATTCACCAGGCACCAATAATGGTGAAAGGGATTCCACAGAGAAGGACTAGCATGTGCAAAGTCATGGAGGCAAAAGGGCATAGAAGGTATGCACATCAGGTACCAAATAAAAACTGAATGAACAAATGAATGTTTGTGTATAGTAAATAGCAACTTGAGTGTAGGGTGCATGAAGTGAACAGAAGAATGATGAGAAATATCGAGGAGGTTGAAATGAGACAATGAAAGGCTAATTGGATGAGTGAGGGAGAAGTGGAAGAGAACACTCAGTTTTCCAGTTAAATGAGTGGGTGTATCTTGATGCTAGGGAGGCAGTGGATGGTGCAAATGTTTAAGCACTGGACTAGTAACCGAAAGGTTGGCAATTCAAATCCACCTAGAGGCACGTTGGAAGCAAAGTCTGGCAATCTGCTTCTGAAAGGTGACAGCTTTGGAAACCTTATGGAGCAGTCTACTCTGTACACATGGGTCACCATGAGTTAGAATCGACTCAGTGGCAACTAACAATAATCCTGATGCTATCAAACAAGAAAGGAACCACAGAGGGAAGTGCAGGCTCCAGTCCACTTTGCTTTTGGACCATTTTGAGCTGAAACCAGACCTGACACACTGGAATCTGTCTATTCCCAGAGATGACAGAAAAGATTTTCCTTCATTCTTTGGTCGGTCATTTTGATGTTTTTAAATCCCTCATTAAAACCAGTATTCTTTTTGTCTAACCTAACATTAGTGTTGAACAGTTAGTTACATATTTGAATAGGGATATTTCCCAGGATATTTTTCCTTAAGTTTTTTTTTTTTTTTTTTTTATTTTACTGTGTTTTCAGTGAAGGTTTACACAGCAGTTTAGGCTCCCATTCAACAATTTCTACACAAGTTGTTCAGTGACATTGGTTACATTCTTCACAACGTATGAACATTCTCATTATTTCCGTTCTGGTTGTTCCATTTCCATTAATCTAGTTTCCCTGCCCCATTACATTCTCATCTTGTTTTAAAGTAATTGTTGACTGTTTGGTCTCATGTATGTGACTTTTTAAAGAAGCACAGTACTTATGGGTAATATTCATTATTTTTTGAGCCAATTTGTTATTTAGCTACAAGGTGACCTCACGTTAGTTTTGGTTCAAGGTCTGAAGAGTACCTTAGGGCAATAGTCTCTGGGAGTCCACCAGTCTCAACTAGTCCAATTGGCTTGGGTGTTTGTTGTTTGTTTGTTTCTTCATTTAGCAATGTGAGGTCTGTTCCACACTTTTCTCCCTTTCTGTTAGGGTCCATCTTTTGTGGCCCTGATTAGAACAGTCAGTAGTAGTAGCTGGGCACCATCTCGTTCTTTTTCCTTAAACTTTTAAATTTCTCCTTTTGATGTTCTTCTGATTCAGCTTCCTCCAGAATACAAAATTCCTTGTTTCAGGGATATTTTGATCAGCCAGCTGGCCAGTGGTATTAGATACACTGAATTTTTTCTTGCTTATTTGTTGTTGTTCTTGCTAGGTAACGACTCATAGCAGCCCTATGTACAACACAATGAAACACTGCCCAATCCTGCACCATCATCACAATTGTTATACTCAAGCCCATTGTTGCAGTCACTGTGTCAATCCATCTAGTGGACGGTCTTCCTCTTTTTCGCTGACCCTCAACTTTACCAAACATGATGTCCGTCTCCAGGGACTGGTACCTCCTGATAACATGTCTGAAGTACGTGAGACGTAGTCTCACCATCTTTGCTTCTAAGGAGCATTATGGCCATACTTCTTCCAAAACAGATATGTTCGTTCTTTTGGCAATCCATGGTATATTCAATATTCTTCACCAGCACCATAAAACAAAGGTGTCAGTTCTTTGGTCTTCCTTATTTATTGTCCAGCTTTCACATGCATATGAGGTGATTGAAAACACCATGACTTGGGTAGGCCGCACCTTAGTCTTCAAGGTGACATCTTTGTTTTTTAACACTTAAAAAAGTCTTTTGCAACAGATTTGCCCAGTGCAATGTATCGTTTGATTTCTCAACTGCTGCTTCCATGCATGCTGATTGTGGATCCAAGTCAAATGAAATACTTGCCAACTTCAATCTCTTCTTTTTTTATCATGGTGTTGCCTATTGGTCCAGTTGTGAGGATTTTGGTTTTCTTTATGTTGAGGTGTAATCCATACTGAAGACTGTCGTCTTTGATCTTCAGCAGCAAGTTCTTCAAGTCCTCTTCACTTTCAGCAAGCAAGATTGTGTCATCTGCATAACGCAGGTTGTAAATGAGTCTTCCTCCAATCCTGATGCTGTGTTCCTCTTCATATAGTCCAGATTCTCAGATTATTTGCTCAGCATACAGATTGAATAAGTACAGTGAAAGGATACAACCCTGAAGCACACCTTTCCTGACTTTAAACCATGCAGTATCCCTTTGTCCTGTTCAAATGACTGCCTCTTGATCTATGTACACATTCATCATAGCACAATTAAGTTTTCTGGGACTCCCAGTCTTCCCAATGTTATTCATAATTTGTTATGATCCACGCAGTTGGATACCTTTGCATAGTCAATAAAACACAGGTCAACATCTTTCTGGTATTCTCTGCTTTCAGCCAGGATCCATCTGAGCTCCCTGATTCCACATCCTCTTCTGAATCCAGCTTGAATTTCTGGCAGTTCCCTGTCGATGTACTGCTGCAGCAGCTTTTGAATGATCTCCAGCAAAATTTTACTTGCATGTTATATTAATGATATTGTTTGATAAATTCCGCATTCGGTTGGATTACCTTTCTTTGGAATAGGCATAAATATGGATCTCTTCCAGTCAGTTGGCCAGGTAGCTGTCTTCCAAATTTCTTGGCATAGATGAGAGCACTTCCGGCACTGCATCCATTTGTTGAAACACCTCAGTTGGAATTTCGTCAATTCCTGGACCCTTGTTTCTCGCCAATGTCTTCAGTGCAGTGTGGATTTCTTCCTTCAGTACCATTGGTTCCTGATCATATGCTGCCTCCTAAAATGGTTGAACGTTGACCAATTCTTTGACATAGTGACTCTGTGCATTTCTTCCATTTTCTTCCTTTGTCTTTTAGTATTTTCCCCATAGAATCCTTTAATATTGTAACTAGAGGCTTGAATTTTTTTTTCTTTAGTTCCTTCAGCTTGAGAAATGCTGAGCATGTTTCCCTGTTGATTTTCTAACTTCAGGTCTTTGCACATGTCATTATAATACTTTGTCTTCTCGAGCCGACTGTTGAAATCTTCTGTTCAGCTCTTTTACTTCATCATTTCTTCTGTTCCCTTTAGCTACTCTACATTCAAGAACAAATTTCAGAGTTTCTTCTGACATCCATTTTAGTGTTTTCTTTATTTTCTGTCTTTTTAATGACCTCTTGCTTTCTTCATGTATGATGCCCTTGATGTCATTCCACAACTCATCTGATCTTCAGTCATTAGTGTTTAATGCATCAAATCTATTCTTGAAATGGTCTCTAAATTCCCGTGGGGTATACTCAGGGTTGTACTTTGACTCCTGTGGACTTGTTCTAAGTTCCTTCAGTTTCATCTTAAACTTGCATATGAGCAATTGATGGTCTGTTCTGCAGTCGGCCCCTGGCCTTGTTCTGACTAATGATGTTGCGCTTTCCCACCATCTCTTTCCACAGTTGTAGTCAATTTGATTCCTGTGTATTCCATCTGGCAAGGTCCACATGTATAGTCACCATTTATGTTGGTGAAAAAAGGTATTTGCAATGAAGAAGTCGTTGGTCTTGCGAAATTCTACCATGCGATCTCCGGCATCATTTCTATCACCAACGCCATATTTTCCAACTAGTGATCCTTCTTCTTTGTTTCCAACTTATGCATTCCAATCATCAGTAATTATCAATGCATCCTGATTGCATGTTTGATGAATTTCAGACTGCAGAAGTTGGTAAAAATCTTCAATTTATTCATCTTTGGCCTTAGTGGTTGGTGCATAAATTTGAATAGTAGTCATATTAACTGGTCTTTCTTGTAGGCATATGGATATTTTCCTATCACTGACAGAGCTGAACTTCAAGACAGATCTTGAAATGTTCTTTTTGACAATGAATGCAGCACCATTCCTCTTCAAGTTGTCATTCCAGGCATAGTAGACCATATGATTGTCCAATTCAGAATGGCCAATACCAGTTCATTCAGCTCACTAATGCCTAGGATATCAATGTTTATGCATTCCATTTCATTTTTGACAATTTCCAATTTTCCTTGATTCATATTTCATCATTCCACATTTCTATTATTAGTGAATGTTTGCAGCTGTTTCTTCTCATTCTGAGTCGTGCCACATCAGCAAATGAAGGTCCCGAAAGCTTTACTCCACTTTGAGGAGTCATTACGTTCGACTCTATGTTGAGGAGGTAGATCTTCCCCAGTTGTCTTTTGAGTGCCTTCCAACCTGAGGGAGTCATCTTCTGGCACTATATCAGACAATGTTTTGCTGCTATTTGTAAGGTTTTCACTGGCTAATTCTTTTCAGAAGTAGACTGCCAGGTCCTTCTTCCTAGTCTGTCTTAGTCTGGAAGCTCAGCTGAAAGCTGTCTGCCATGGATGACCCTGCTGGTATTTGAATACTGGTGGCATAGCTTCCAGCATCACAGCAACACACAAGGCCCCATAGTAGGACAAACTGACAGATGCCTGTGGGCATGCTTATTTAGTTGTTCTTATTATACCCTCCTCCATGTCTCCAATCAATTTCTTTTTTATTTTTTATTCTTCTCTTAATTCCTGGAAAATTTAAGGTTAATAAGGAAATAAGGACAGCAAGGCATGGTAAAAGGGCCCGTGAATATTTAGCCTGAGGAAAAAAGCTAACATGGCTAATGAGTGTCTTCAGCTCTCAAAGGGATGTCCCATCTTCAGAATAAGTCACCTTTCTTTACCATGAATTAAATTCAAAGAATGAAGGATATAACTATAAGGAAATTTGGATTATAATGTGTATATATATATATATATATATATGTGTGTGTGTGTGTGTGTGTGTGTGTGTGTGTATTTCTGACTACATGCCTACCTTAGGAGATAGTGGCATCTCTGCCCTAGGCACCTTGGTATAGTGGAAAAAATACTCTAAGGATTTAGAAGGCCTGGTCTGAGTCTCATTACTTTCATTTACCAGCTGTGTGACCTTGAGCAAACTCTCTAAGCCTCAGTTTCCACATTTGTAAAATGGACATAGCTTCTATTTCATAGGGTTGTTGTAAGGGTCAACAGGATAATGTATATGAATAATCTTGTAAACTATTTTGTTATTAGTTGCCATCAAATTAATTCCAACTCATGGTGGCCCCATGTGTGCAGAGTAGACTGCTCCATATAGTCTTCAAGGCTGTGGCCTTTCAGAAGCAGATTGCCAGGACTGTCTTCTGAGGTGCCTCTGGGTATGTTCAAACCATTAAGCGTTCATGGTAGTCATCTTTTCTTTCTTTTCTTTCAGAGTGGACCCCAACATCAAACTGCCCTCTCTGAGATAGCTCTTCCTCAGGCTCCATGAAATCATTTCTCTTACCTGTTGCAGTGAGTTGATGACAAATAGACCACCATTCTCAAGCATAGCAACAGAATAAGGTAAGACATGATTTCCACGAGATTGTCCCATTGTTTGTATGTACCATAATATATGTATCCAGTGATTGAGGGATATATAGATTATTTCTAGGGCAGAGGTGGACAGTGGGGTCTGATGGGTTTTCTGCAACGTTACTCCCTCATGATGGGAGAAGTTTTGGTAGAAGTTCTGGCCTCCTATGAACTGAGGCAGAAATATGAGGACACACCTACTTCCACAAATATCATCTGTAAATAATGATAATTCTGCCTTTTTTTTTATATTCCACTGGTGTGCTGGAGTTAGCTGGTATCAGCTCTCAAGATTCAATTGTTAAATTTTGCCAGGAGTTTTGAGAACTCGTTGTTAAACACAGTCATTATTAACAAATTATATAAACTTGTAGCTAAATAAATTACATTTTAAAACAAAGGTAATAATAATCAAAATTCATCACTTCTTAATTTTTTCACTACATTGTACTATTATCTATGCTGTCAAGGTTGTTTACATCTATTGTATCTGTATGGTTGGAAAAACTACATACTGGCGGGCTACCGTGCATCCCTTCTCAACTCCATGTTAACTAACAATGTCACATTGGTAGTTTTAAATCTGAAATAGGTCATGGTGGGAGTATTTACACCATGGAAATTGGTAAATGCTACAATTCAGGTCCACCTCTCCCAGAGTCTTTGTTGAACACTTACTAGCACACCACTCATTTAATTCATTTGTCTAGATGCTTTGGCTATACTTGTAGAGCATCCAAAAGCCTGAAGTGGTGTAGGGGTAGTGGCTGACAATGCAACTTCTTAAATCAGACTTTTGAATTTGAGCTTTACTACTTACTCACTGGATACAATATTGACCCAAAGTACAATAGAACCTCCTTTGTTTTATAATATGGTTCTATTGTAGCAGTATGCAACAGCACTGGCATTTTCAGTGCCCATGACACTTTTAACTCACATGGAGTTTTTACTGAAATTCCTATCTTGTTCCTCCACTCGTTCTCAATCTGTGTTTATGCAAGTGAGTGAACCAAGGGAGCACCTAAGCAAAGTTATCTCCCCTGTGCTTTTCCTGTCCTTTCTCTTCAACAGGCCCCAGATGATGGACTTCAGAAACGGCAGCACAGTGACAGCCTTTATCCTCGTGGGCTTTGAACAGAGCTCCCCTTCCACTCAGGCATTGTTCTTTGCTCTCTTCCTAGTCCTCTACAGTCTGGCCATGGCCATGAACAGCCTCATCATCTTCATCACTTGGACAGACCCCAGGCTCAACAGCCCCATGTACTTCTTCCTTTGTCACCTGTCCTTCCTGGATGTCTGTTTCATCACCACCACCATCCCACAGATGCTGATCCACCTGGTGGTCAAAAACCACACTGTCTCCTTCACCTCTTGCATGACCCAGATGTACCTAGTCTTCTGTGTGGGTGTGGCTGAGTGCATCCTCTTGGCTTTTATGGCCTATGACCGTTATGTTGCTATCTGCCATCCACTTAGCTATGCCCAGATCATGAGCCAGCAGGTCTGTGTGAGGCTGGTGGGTACTGCCTGGTTTTTCGGGCTGATCAATGGTATCCTCCTTGATTATATGACTTTTCATGGTCCATTTTGTAGAGACAACCATATAGAAAACTTCTTCTGTGAGGCTCCCATAGTGATCACCCTCTCCTGTGGGGACCCTCAGTTCAGCATGAAGGTTATCTTTGCCGACGCCATTGTGGTGCTGCTCAGCCCCATGGTGCTCATTGTCATCTCCTATGTCCCCATCCTGACCTCCATCCTCGGCAGAGCCCCTTCCTCGAGTCGAGGGAAGACCTT
The DNA here is from genome assembly GCA_030035585.1 of Dugong dugon. Classification (NCBI taxonomy): domain Eukaryota; kingdom Metazoa; phylum Chordata; class Mammalia; order Sirenia; family Dugongidae; genus Dugong; species Dugong dugon. The sequence continues at coordinate 151,208,501 of CM057465.1, forward strand.
CTCCACTTGCACCTCCCACTTGACTGTGGTTGTCTTCTTCTATACCTCAGCCATGTTCTCTTACATGAACCCCCGCAGCACACATGGGCCTGACAAGGACAAGCCTTTCTCCCTTTTCTACACCATCATCACCCCCATGTGCAACCCCATCATCTACAGTTTCCGCAACAAGGAAATGAAGGGGGCCATGGTGAGAGCCCTGGGAAGGACCAGCCTGGCCCAGGCAGTGTCTGTGTAACAGGAAATGTCCTGGGGGGAAGCATTTCCCCTAAGGTGTGACCCTCTCCCCCAGCCCTGGCAGATGGGTCACTCTCCAGTGCTGAAAAGCTCCAGGCAAGAGCATTCATGGCTTCCTTTGTTCCAGCATCAGACCTGGAAGTACCTTCTGATGTCTAATGCTCATCTCTCTGACTTCACTTCAAGCACAGATTGAGCTTTCCAACCTTCTCTTAATAATACATTTTCATGATTAGAGTGACAAGTGTAACGAAATAGGGAATTTCATTCCAGAATTTGGATAAAAGAAGGCTACTTCTCAAGAGAAAACCATTGAAAAGATGACCAGACCATTTTTTTTCTAGAGTGCCACTTCCCAGGTAAAGTCAATTAGTGGGAGCTGTGGTTTGGGGAAAGGAGCAGACTGAGGGCTACAAGGGAAACAAAGGGATGCATGGAAGTCAGGAAAAGAGCGGTAGGCTAGAGAAATATGCTGTGAGGTGTGTGATATCATCTCTGTATGGTGGTCCCAAATTCTTCAAGAAAGCTCCCAAAGCCAGCAAGGGAAGGAATTGTCTGCCAAATATATGTGGATTAATGGGGAGGAAGGAGGACAGAAGCAAGAGAAAAAGCATGAGGAGAGCACTGACTTCTCCGGGTTGTAAATTGGATGTGGAAGCTGTATAACAAAATCTCCAGGGTCAGGGAAGCTTTGAGTGACATCTGCATTGTATGAGAATATAACAAGAGCACTTTATACTATTATCTGCACATGTATTTGCAACCACTTGAATATTTTGTCACTAGCCTGGATACATGTAGTGCAATTTAACCATACCATACATATGTATGGAGATTATTTTCTGTCTCTTGTTTTACTTACAATACACTCACATTCCCTGAGACTCTCTACTCACATCTCTAACTTTCTCCCCTACCTCTGTTCTTTTACCTGTCATCTAGAGCAGTGGTTTTCAACAGGGGACGATTTTGCCTCCAAGGTGATATTTGGCAATGTCTGAAGACATTTTCGATTATCACAATTTAGGGAGGGAGTACGCTACTCGCATCTAGTGGGTAGAGGCCAGGGATGCAGCTACAATGCACAAGACAGTCCCCCACAACAAAGAATTATTTGCCACAAAATGTCAATGGTGCCAAGGTTGAGAAACCCTGGCCTGGAGAAATAAATATTAAAGGGGCAGAAACAGGAAGATGACAAGAGGTGTTAATATGGAGGAGACAGGCAACAGAAGGAAACCAAAAAGAAAATAGATTGCAGAATTCCATCTGCAAGCCACCTTCGGGTTAACTGTGGGCAGGATTTATGCTGGCATTGCCATGGCAAACAATGTTCTTTTTAAGTAGTGATAAAACCTTCTCTAAAGTTTTTGTGTTTGTCTCTGTCTGATCCTACTCCTACAATTAATAGAATGTTTCCTGCCCAACCATGTCCATCCCTCTGCCACTAGCATGGACTCCTACTTGAATTCTACCTTTATGTCTGTTACTTCAAACAAAACCTCATCCACCCAGCAGTCATCCTTCTCTTGTCCCATCAATTTCACATTCCAGTCTGATTCAGTCCTACCTCTCTTCACCCCTGCTCTTCTGCAGAGGATCTCCTCCAAATACCATTCTGTGTGATCTGTGGAAACCTGTGTCCCTTGTGGGAATGTTATTGTTGTTAGGTGCCGTTGAATCAGTTCCAACTCATAGTGACTCTACGTAAAACAGAACGAAACACTGCCCAGTCCTGCGCTATCCTCACAATCATTGTTATGCTTAAGCCCATTGTTGCAGCCACTACTCAATCCATCTCATTGAGGGGCTTCCTCTTTTTTGCTGATCCTCTACTTTACCAAGCATGATGTTCTTCTCCGGGGACTGGTCTTTCCTGATAACATGTCCAAGGTACATCAGATGAAGTCTTGCCATCCTAGCTTCTAAGAAGCATTCTTCTTAGAATACAATAGTTTCTACTAAAAGAATATCATTTGGAACAAATTTGAATTGCACGTCATGTTTGGGTCAGAATCCTGTCAATAAAATGCTGTGGACCAGAAGTTACAGAAAAGTAAGCAGACCAAAAATCTTCCTACTAAGCACATCAATTAATTGTATAGAAATAGACGCTTCTAAAGTGCTTGAAGAGTTTGCTTTTTTTTTTTCTTTTTTTTTTTTTTTTTTTCCAGGAGATTTTGAGGGGATATCTCAAAGATCATCAGACATCTTCTACTGCAAAGGTTGATTTCCTGAAGCTTAGATTTTGTGCCTATTTATACTAAAAGAGTGCTATCACCCAAGCTGATTTATGTAACAAAAATGCTCTAATCTGTTGTATTAGATTTGGTAAGACCCAGACTTGTAGATGGTGGTGGAGATGTATGGTAGAATAAAGAGAAAAAGCTATCCCACCATATTTAGAATGAACCAGAATACAAGCATCATAAACTTCAACTTTACAGGAGTCCAAGCATTCCAGAAGTAGAAAAATGAGTTGCAGAGGATTGAGGGGGTAAGAGAACTACAAATTCTTTGGGTTATGCAGAAACTAAGTGGCAGATCATTCAGTCGTTTGCAGGATTTTGGAAGAACAGTTGGTAAATCGGGGAAAAAAGATATTCCCGGTTTGAAGAATTGAATTGCAAATTAACAGGCAGAGGATGAAGGTTAGGTTACCAAACATGTCCACTCCATCAGGGAGAGGTTTTGTCTGTTTACCACCCTATCACCAACACTTAATATGTTACCCACCACAGAGTGGGTGCTCTGTCAATATTTATTGTTGTGTTGAGCATACTATAATGATACGAAAAACTATTGAATTGGGGATGCAAGAAGTGGTCATTATGTCAGAAGAAACTCTAACTAGAAAATTAATGCAAAATAAAATTGAGAAATAGGTGGATATGAGGAAAACATTCCCAGATTTGAAGTTGACAGCACAGGGATTGTGATACATGTCAGGTCCCCTTATCTACCAAGTCATCCGGTAAAAGGGATAAGACTTTCCTGGGAAAAACTAGGACTAATCCAGACCTTCCAGGGCTGCTTGCCGTGGACATGGCCTCCCAAAAGAGCCTTGGAATGGACTAGTACAAGACTACCTCTGGGGATCCAGTTAGAGTGGTCAGGCTTCAAGAATAGATTGTTGGCCTTATTGCAGTAGGCTCCCAACAGTAATCAGTTAGGAGCTCATGCCTGCCTTAGTGTGTGTGTGTGTGTGTGTGTGTGTGTGTGTGTGTGTGTGTGTGTGTGTAAATGAGAGGGATGGTGTCTCAGTCATCTAGTGCTGCTCCAACAGAAATACCACAAGTGGATGGTTTTAACAAAGAGAAATTTATTCTCTCACAGTCCAGTAGGCTACAAGTCCAAATTCAGGGCATCAGCTCCAGGGGAACACTTTCTGTCTTGGCTCTGGAGGAAAGTCCATGTCATCAGTCTTCCTTTGGTCTGGGAGCTTCTCTGCACAGGAACTTCAGGTCCAAAGGACGCGCTCTGCTCCCAGCACTGCTTTCTTGGTGGTATGAGGGTCCCATGGGTCTCTGCTTGCTTCTCTTTTATATCTCAAAAGAGATTGCATTAAGACACTGATCTTGTCAACCTCATCAGTATAACCTCATCACAGTGATAGAATTTACATCACGTGAGGAGATCACGTATAATCTCACCATAGTGGTAGAGTTTACAACACATAGGGAAATCACATCAGATAATACAATCATACAATACTGGGAATCATGACCCAGCCAAATTGCTACACACATTTTTTGGGGGACACAATTCAATCCATGACAGATGGAGAAGGAGGGTGGAGGCAGAAGGAGACCAAACTCCCAACCCTATAAATCAACAGCTTGTTTGCAACAAAACTCATTGCACCCTTGCTCTATGTCTGTGGATCCCTCCCTCTCAGGATCAGGACAGCCAATGTCCTCACCAGCGTGTGCCGAAGCCCATGAAGGTCAGTAACTGTGTACACTTCTCTTGTGGTAGAAGCTGCCCCTGCCTCTGTTGGCATCCATCAAAGATGAACACACCCACGCTCCCTCAGTGACCACCTGTGTTCAGATCACACAGTGGCCGTAGAGGAGAAGTCCCAGATCTTGACTCTGTTTCTTCCTCTATTTCTTGACTCTTTCTCCCGCTGTGTCTTGACTCTAACTGCTCCCTTGTTCTGTTTCTCCCTCTCTCCCCTCTGTGTTTCCATCAGTCTCTTTTATTCAGTCCGCCTGCCCTCCCGGCCCTGGCTGAGATGCAGATGGCTTGAATGTGACTGAGAGGGCCAGTCTGGCTTGCAGAGACCTGTCTCCAAGGGTTAGGGGGGAGAAGACAAACCAGAAAGTCGAACTCTCATTCCTAGAGCTTGGAGGAGTTCCATCCAAGTGCCTGGCTCTTTAGTTCTGATTCTGCATCACCAAGGAGGCACACCTGGCATGCCTGGTCAGTCTCTCAGTCTCTTTTTATGTTTGATTTTCTTGTCCTCAATTTTTTTTTCTTTCCTGTACTTTTGGGTTCTTGATGTCTGTGTCTCTTGATGTACTTCTTCCATACCCCTCCCCTAAAGGCCCACCTCGTCATCATTTTTCCACGTATAAACCTATCTTAATATATTTTCATAGTCTTTTTCTGTCTCCCTCTATTTTAGCCTCTCTAATTCCCTCTTTGGTGCTAACATTTTTCTTTTTGTGGGGAGGGGTGAGAGTCTTTCCCCTATTTCTATTGTTACCTTCTTTTTTGAACTTTCTCTTTACATTTGTGCAGGTTGGTATTTTTAATTTATCTGGCATTTTCTTTTCTTGTTACTTAGGGAAAGGAAGGCTGAGAAGTGACTCAAGGATGGTCCCCACTTAGAGACGGTGATACAGAGCAAGAGGTCCATATCTTTTGCAACATTTCTGGGAGCTAGATTAAGAGAAAAGGGGACTTAAGTGTATCAGGAAAAATCCAAGGCAGATGTAAAGCAGAACTTCCTGACAGTGAGTAGCAGGAAACGTTAGAATACATTATGATCCTCTCCTCTCTCCAGGTTTCTGCAAGGGCAGTTGGGCTTATGAGTCTGGCCAAGTCTTTTCAATATTCCTTCCACATGTGAAATGAAACTGTAGACAAAAGGATATGAGGCAGAGATCAGAGTTAATGTTTATTTATTGTCTAATCTGTGCCAGCTGCTAACCATATATTAGTTCAGTCCATCCTCATTTTATACGAGAAAAATCTGAGACTTCCTTACTTTATCCAACTTCACATTATAGTAAATGGCAATGCGGAGGTTGAATTTCAGGTGATACTGACTCCAAAGCCCCTGTATTTTATTTAGTGCCTCATTGCTTCCTTATAAAGTGATGAGATTAGGTTTCAGGTATGGTTTTTTAATCTCACAAATATTTAACTGTTCACCTTTTAAAATCTATTTCTTAATTCAAGACTCTGTGTTTCAGCTTTTTTTTCTTTTGTTCTCTCTCTCTATCATTATCACTCACTCTTTCCCTCTCCTTCCTTTCTTCTCTAAGCTATTTAAAGAAGGTTCAAATGTTTTCAGGCATTTTAAGTAGCAAAATAACTCACATTAACCAATGCCATGGAGCACCTGGAGTTATCATCCAGTCCACTGACCTTCGGTCAGTTTTCCTTGATTACTAAGTTTTTCTTCCCAATTCTTATTTACTCATCTTAGAACATACACTCAGTCCCTGAATATTCAAAGGCAGATTGTTATGGATTTCTTTGCATGTCATTTTCTCTTCCTCTTTCCCTTAGTCTTCTGGCTATTTTGCTCTTTTTTTTTCAATCTTCATATTGAAGGTGACTGCCAAGAGAGAAGAGCAGCAACTCTAGTCTGGTTTCATTATAGCTTCTCTTATGAAATAGTAAATTCACTTTAGGGCTCAGATGGAATAAAGATAAAGGCAATGGAAAGAGATTAAGTCTTACAAGATGGAGGAGGCACAACTCCAGTAAAAACCTTGGCTATGAAATGAGACTAAGATTATTTTCAGTATTTCCATTATCTGCGGTATCTTCCATTAATGCAATCATTGTAAAGGGTCTTTCCAAAGAGGAGAGTTTGCTACCTGCATTTATCTTTTGTACATCTCAAAGATCTGGCCCATCACAGGGTTCTGGCATGCCAAGCCATGGTTCATTTATAACATGGCCAGGCCATCATCAGGGGCTGCAGGTAGTTCAGAGATCTTCAGTTTCCAACAGATGTGAAGAAATTGAAATGGGCCCAGTATCAAAGAGGTATCAAATGAAGCAAAGTGAAGGTAGAAAATACTGAGAGGGAAACAGTGAGAGAACTTAGAACACGAACAATTTAACTCAAATGGACAAATCTCTTTGCAAGCCAGTTGTAGTTGTCTTAGTTTCCTAGGGCCGTCATAACAAAATACATAAAGTAGATGGCCTTAAAGAACAGAAACTTATTTTCTCTCAGCTCTGGAGGCCAGGAGTCTGAGTTTGGGGCATCGACAGGGCTAAGCTCTCGCTCTCTGTCAGCTTGAAGGAACGATCTTTCCTTATTGGTAGGCCCGGGCATTTCTTGGTGTTCCTTGGCTTGTAGGCGGGTCCTCACGTGATGTCTTCCCCTGCATGTGACCCTGTTTCTGTATCTGTTCTCTTCATTTATAAGACACTACTTGGAAGGGATTAGAACTAGGATCCACCCTACCCCGATATGATTTAACTGGTAACATCTTCAAAGAAAGACCCTATTTCCTCAAATAAGGTCACATTCACAAGTACAGGGGTTAGAACTTCAACGTATCTTTTTGGAGCGGACACAATTCAGTCCATTACAACTGGCAAGGCACAGTGAGGTGCAAAAAAAACTACTCAGTATCCATCTTGCTGAAGAAAAGGGAAATGGAAATAAACTTAAAATAGAAAAGGGGAATGAGTAGGCCTAAAGAAACACTTCTGAATTATTGAATCTGTAAAATATTGGAATGAATTGCAAAATTATAACAGAGTTGCCAGCAGAGGCCCCCAGAGATTCACACTAAGGGTTAGTTATCCTCTCTTCCCAAATCTGTTGCCATCAAGTCAATTCCAACTCATAGCAACCCTACAGGACAGAGTAGAACTGCCCTATAGGATTTCCAAGGAGTGGTTATTGGATTCAAACTGCCGATCTTTTGGTTAGCAGCTGAGCTCTTAACCACTGCTCCAAAAGGGCTCCTGTCCTCCAAATGTCTGTCTAAACATGGATCCACATGCTTTTGTCTCTACAGCCTCATTAGGTGATACATGACAAAGTTCATTACCTGCTGTCTCCCAATTTTATTCCCAAATTCCCTCAAAGTTCATACAGATGTCTTTGTGAAAATCACAGGTTTCCAAAATTACTTCTGGAATGTTTTAAATTCTCTTTAAATACCACAGTTCTGGGGCTTTCTGAGTAATATGTAAATTGGAAGGGAAAACAACTACTCTTTTCTGACCCCAATGAATTTACATCATTTATTCTGTATATTTGCTTTCAAAATACCCGAGTTTTGGGTATTACGGAATTTGGTAACTCTAATTTGTCCACTCCTCAAATTTGGGAACAGAAATCTTTATCTTTTTAATAAAGACCAAAGGGAAAAAATAATTTGGTTTATCAGAAACTGTCACTGAGTCTACCTTTCATGCCACAAAAATCACATACCCACTGATAATGCAATTTACTACAAGAATATCTTTTTATGGCTACCCCCTGTTTTATAAGGTCATCCTCAAAGTTTAGATATCATTTCAAGTTTATATCTAAACTGAAAGACTTACTGGGCTTAGCTCTTTTTCTTAGATTGCCCTTTTTTTTCTTTTACAAAGATGTCTTTTTCCAAGAACAACCTCTTTTGAATTTATCTACCAGTCATTAGCATATATTTTTGCTTGCACTTGATTTTTTTTTTACTCTTTGTGCAGATTTTTCCTATTTTATTATTCTATTACCCTTGAGATTCTTAAGTACTTTATTAAAACCCTATTAGAACTTTTAGCCATATTGCACTATATTTTATTTGTTAAATATCACTACCCTCAACTGTATTGTACACTCTGCCAGGAAAGCATCTATAGCACTTAACAATGCCTAAGAAATGCATTTTTAATTGATGAATTCAGTTTTTAAAAGGCTTCAGGCATTTTGAGGATTATTGACATTTAAAAATGAAATGTCCTAATTAATGTTTTTTTTTTTATCCAATGACCTGCAAAAGGGAACAGTAAATTAAAATTCATTGTGCACCTTCTCTATTAAGCTACATGTACATGCATATTTTTGTTTGGATAAATAATAACCTTCACAACAACCCCGTAATACAAATCTTCCTTTTGCTGATGAGAAAACAGGTTTATAGGAGTTGATTTTTAAAGTTGATGTAACTGGCAATATTGAATAATATAGAAAATTAGAATTTGGATGGTGATTTATTCTACTATTCTTTCAACAAATATATACTGAACAACTGCTATGTGTTAGCACTGTGCCAGGAAATAGGACACAAAATCTTTAAATTTAAGGAGCTATTGTTTTAATCATGTCTTATTTACCCTGTTGGTGAGGGAAGAATTCCTGCTCTAGGGTTATAGGGATGGCTGCACACAGACACTCAACACTGGACAATGAGATCAACAGTATTTTGTTAGTCACATATATTCATAGCCCCAGGAAGAAGGATAACATACTCCTTTCAGGGCCACACAGGGGTTGTATCCAGGAACAAAGTGAACCACCAGGGGCTATGAGAGGCAGCCTTTGTAATATTCAGAGGGTGGGCTGCACCTAGTTCCCACAGGAGGATGTGATTGGTTTCTTTGAATAATTTCACAGACTGACAGGGAACTGAAACCCCTTCTGGGTAGTTACAGGGAAAGGTTTGGTCACAAGGAAAGGTTTTTCTCCATCCAGTGGGAAAAATGTTGCCTTAGAGTTGATTCTGATTCATGGTGACCCCATGTGTTACAGAGTAGAACTGAGCTCCACAGGGTTTTCTCGGTCTGAATCTTTATGGAAGCAGATCGCCAAGCCTTTCCTCCACAAGGCCACGGGGTGAGTTCTAAAGCCAACCTTTCAATTAGTAGTCATCCAGCGCAAAGCATTTACACCACCCAGAGACTCCTTCCTCCAGGTAGTGCCAGTCAGTCTCCCTGGGTCGGGTCTACATCAGTAAGGCCATTTTATCTATGGCCCAGGTGGGGGCCAACAAGCCCCGTGATTGAAAGATTAGTGCTTTGTCATGCTGGTAAGCAGCAGTACTAAACAAAGCCCAGGAGCACTAGCTAGGGGTTTTGCACTGGGAAAGCAGTTGAGTACTAAATGCTTATTCCCCTTTTCTTTTCTCATCAGCCCCTGGGCCACAAGCAGCCATGGATGTGCACCTCTATACCCTTGGGGGTCAAAAAAGCACATGACAGCAGCAAGGGGACAGCAGCACAGGGGACAGGCAAGGCCCCTAACCTTGCCTGAACAACACAGCTAACTATGTAGAGAAGTCTTTGTAGCATATGGTAAGTGTTTTGTCTATTAGAGACATGAGCAAGCGCAACTTCAGCTGGGGTGAAGTGGGCAGGAGTTACTGAAGGCTTCACTATGGATGAAAGAGTTGAGGTTGGTCTTCCAGAAACAGAAGCTTGTCAAATGGAGAAAAGTGGATAAATTACAGAAAGAAGACACAGCATATGCAGAGACTAGGAAGCTCAGAAAACTATCGAGTGTTTGAGAAAGGTAAGCAGTAGCTGGAGTAGAGGGCGCCTGTAGGAGAATAAGGGAAGATAAAGAATACTTACTAGCACTTAATGGCCGTTTAATAAGGAGGTTAGAAAGAGAGTGACTTCTAGGATTCTGAGCTGGGTGACTAAGGGATTGTTAATACCATTAACTAAGGATGGAGTTTAGGAGGAGGATCCATGGATCTTCCTGTGGGTACTGATAACTATGCAGGCTGCGGTCTGCAGTCTGTCCCTTGTCTTTGGATTAGACCAAATCTAAGCCAGATCCGGTGTACTGGAACTTTCACTGGAATATTCTCAAACACCTACAGAGCAAGAAATTATACTCCTTGGTCAGTCATTTTAATGCTTAAATGATCTTGTAGGCAGAAAATTCTTCCAGCTATCATTTCTCCTTGTCCTGACCTTGAAGGAAATGGAAAACAGCTGGTCACCCTAGAGGTAGTTCCCAAGATGAACTTTCTTAAGTGTCTTGAAGCTCCATTTTCAGTGCTTTTTTCCTCTGCTACCTCCTACGCCTTCCCACTCCCAATAAAAAGTATTATTATTCTCTCTAGTTAAGATCTGGTTGCTCTCATGGTCAGAAGCACTGCCTCCCTGGTGAATTAGAACCAATGTCATTTTCTGAACTTACACATACATACGTTATTTAATTACTCATCTAATTGCACCATCCTCTTCACCCCCATTCAGTTTTCTCTGTTCTTATATTAGCAGGATTTTTTCCTCCCAGGATCTGCCAAACATTATGGTGACTTATTGTTTCTCTTAATTATAACCAAAACTCTATCATACTTATTTATGTTTACAATTTTATTTCCATATAATATATGTGATACTGTTATTAATAATAATTACTAGGGACTTTGAGGGGGGTCCAGTAAATAATACCATTCTTCCCAGCTGGTTCTGAACCACTGAAGAAATAAGATAATGGAGTCTGCAGGTGGAGGCCAAGATATCACTTTTTTTCTAACAAAGCAGACATTCGAGTAATTGGACTTCCTAACATGAAAGTGCAAATTTAGACACATTTATTCCCCAATTACTGGAAGCACTGGACATCCACAGAGCCTTCCCAAGGAGGGACAGAGCCCACGCATAGAGAAGGCCACTCACTCCCAAGAGGAAGGAAAGAGGAAAGGGATAGACCATACATGTTCGATTTCTCCTTCTAAAATCGCTAATCAGGTAAGCCACTCCACCTGCCCTGAGATGGAGTGAATGATGGAGAGGAGAGAGGTCAGGAGTATTATGCTATTAGAATTCTCTTCAAGGAAAGGAATCATCAGGAGTAGGAAAGAAGTTATTCGCCACCCTACCCACTTTCAACAGTATCCAGCATTTTATTCTCTTAACCCATTAAATCCATGGTTAACCAAGGGTTAGTATCCCTTTAGGGGTGAAGATTAGCGGTATATCAAGACAGTCCTACTTCCGCCCTCACATGGGTGCTCCCCTAATACTAATCACTGCTCTTTTGAGAAGCTCTTGGAACTGCTGTTGGGCAGCTTTGATTTTGTTTAAAATGGATCAGAACAGAGATTAATTAAATCAACTCCTGAGGCCACTCTAGACCCAAGACTGCAAATTCATTCCCTATATTTTTCTCCGGATCCCTGGTGATACAGTAGTTAAAGAGGTTGGCTACTCCTATGGGGCAGTTCTGCTCTGTCCTATAGGGTCGCTAGGAGTCAGAATCGACTGCACGGCAATGGGTTTGGTTTTTTGTTTTGTTCTGTTTTGTTTATCCTTTTCTCCAAGGAGCTGTGGTGGAGCAGTGGTTAAGCACTCATCTGATAACTGAAAGGTCAGCGGTTCGAACCCACCAGCTGTTCCACAGAAGAAAGATGTGACAGTCTGCTTACATAAAGATTACAGCCTTGGAAACCCTATAGGGAAGTTCTATTCTGTCCTGTAGGGTTGCTATGAGTCGGAATCAACTCTCAGCAGCCAGTTTGTGTTTCAATTCTTTTCTCCTTGCCAAACTGTGTTTGGCCAATTGTCCAACAAAATTTATCAGAGGTTCTTCAATGAGATTAAATGATATCAATTAAGATACCTCAATAATAAAAATGTGTAAAGATACTTTCATAATAAAAATAAAATGGCAAAAGTAATAGAATTGCCAGTAGTATGGAGATTCTTCAGATCTGCATATAAATCCCCTTTAATTATCAAATTCCCAGGGTGAAATTCAAGTCCAAGTATTAAATCCCCTTGCAAGGTAATGGCCAAAGACATTAAAGTCTAGAGAAATTAAAGCCTAGAGTTGAGTTCCTTTTTCTTTCTCAATTTTCTATCTGCTCAGTCTCCGCCAGAGGGGTCCTCAATACCCAGGTTGGGTTGGGGTTCCTTTAGTAGTTGCAGTCTCTCACTGGAGTAGACCCTTCAGGGCCTCAAAGAGTTCAAAGGAACTCTGCTTCCTAAGGAATTAATCAATCCAAAGCCAACTCAAGACCAAGTGGTGGAGGGTGACCTCTAAATCCTGAGGAAAAGTAGTTTCTAATTTTCAAGGCAAGCTGCTAGAATTCAGTTAATACTGAAGCAAACCAACAAACAAAGCCTAAGAAACTCAAAACCTACAATATTAAAAAAAAGGCGGGGGCAGAATAAGATTATTAACATGAAAGAAATAATATGGGGCATGTAAGTTTTCACACCTATACTATAAATTGTTGTACATGTGTAACTAAGTAGAGATTCATCTGTAATGATATAGATGTCAAAGAACTAACAAGATAATCAGACACGATTTATCTTCCAGAGTGGCCCACCAGGTCAGACCATCCTCCCTGGACCAGTTCCTCCTCAAACACCATGAGAGCTTCTCTGTTACTTGCCACAGTGATTCAGTGACAACCGTCATTATCAGCCAAAGCACCAGAATGAGGTAGGATGTGATTTCCATGAGATTGCCCACTTATTTAGAGAAAATCTTTATGGTTAGCCCCTAATGGTAGCTAGCAAGGTAATAGGTGCTAGGTATCTGCCTTGGAAGAAGTACAGCCAGAATGCTCCTTAGAAACGAGGATGGTGAGACTTCCTCTCACATAGTCTGGACATGTTATCAGGAGGGAGCAGTCCCTGGAGAAGGACATCATGCTTAGTAAAGTAGAGGGTCAGCGAAAGAGAGGAAGACCCTCAATGAGATGGGTTGACACAGTGGCTGCAACAATGTGCTCAAGCATAGAAACAATTATGAGGGTGGCACAGGACCAGGCAGTGTTTCGTTCTGTTGTACATAGGGTCATAATGTGTCGGAATTGACTCGACCACACCTAACAACAACAATGACATCACAGAATCTCTGGCACAATGAACCATAGGCAAGCACTTATACTCCTGTAGGTCCTAGTGATTCCTTGGGTCAGACATCAGTTTCTTCTTGGTCAAGTCCCAGAGTTCTTTGTGGAGTCTGGCTCACTGGTATTTTATCAAGACTCTGACCTCAGCTCCAACATGTCCACTGAGCCCAGGATGCCAAGCCACATCTTACATTAAGCAGTGCTCTCTGACCGTCCCTGCCCTTTATGGGCCTCCAAGAAGAGGAGTCTTAGGTACAAGTTCTAGGCAGAGCACCCCAAAGTGGAGATGATGGAATGGCCTACTACCCAGACACTGCCTTCACCTTATCAGGAACTCACACCCTAGAGGGAATCCAGAGCTACAAGAAATGGCAGTAATAGGGTAAATATTCCTAAGAGGAAGATGGAGAGTATAGAGACATGTGGAAGATAGGGGTGTATAACCAGAGGCAGATGAATGGCAGGAGCCCATTACCAAAGAAGGGTGGGGGGGAGAAGAAAAGAACAGAAAAAGAGACTAACAGATGAGACAGAGTGAGCATGTGTATAGAAGAGAGTGGAAGAAGAGAAAATGAAGAGGAGATGTCTCAGTAAAACTGAAAGTTAAGAAGGAATGTACTAACCATCTATAAATCTCTGAAGGTGGAAGGGATCTGATACATCCTACCTCGAATGTAAGATGAAGTAAAATAGAGATTTAATATGAACATATGAAGGACTTCCTAAAAGTTATAGTGAGATAAGAGCATGAGGAGAATTCAGAATGCTCATTTTCTGAAAACAAAAAAATAACAAGATTTATTCCTGGAGGCAAAGGGACAAATTAAAGTTCTCTGAAGGTCCATTCCAGAAAGGTTGGATTTTTGTCCTGCTCATAGCTTCCTTTTTCTCATAGGGCTGGTTGGATCCTTTCTACTCAATGGTATATGTAGCTCTAAATTCCAAGACCATTAGGAAAGCTGTCTCCTGTTAGGAAAGCCTGTAAGAGCTCACAACCAGGCTCCACCACCAGCAGGCACAGCATGGGCGGTTGATGTAGCAAGCAGCAACAGCCGGGAGAATGAGACTGCCAAGAGCTGGAGACATAACTGTCTCCAGAGATATACAAATCATTGCCACTTTAGGAACAATCCTGAGAGAATGTTTTTATTTTCCTTGAAACTGCAACCCATTCATCATTTTACGTTAGGTACACAAAGACTGAGCATTTTTTTCTTCCAGAAAAATGCACTTTCAAGTATCTCTCATGCTTCCTTCTATAAGTTCATAGCCACTATTCCCACCCCTCAAACACTCCAATCCTCAGTACCTTAAACCTTTCCTTATTTGGCATGGGTCCAAGACACCCAACTACAGTATCTTATTGTCTCACCACTGAATGCATTACAGTTAGTGGCTAATCCTTCAATACTGAAGTCTCTGGAGCAGATGTAGCACTTCACTGAGGCCTGATCAAACCACAGTCAAGTAGAACCACCTGTCAAGTAAAACCATTCCCCAGTTTTTGGTATTATAGTTCTATGTACACAGTCTATAGTGACCCCGGAATTTTCACCACCCCATAACACTGCTAACTTACCTATGATTTACAAAGGCTCCAAAACTTTTACCACCACTCATCCATCTTGCTCTTTTATAGTTGGGTTTCTGGACCCAAGTAAGTACCTTACATTACCCTACTGTGCTTTTCCTTCCCTCCCTCTTCACAGGTCCCAGACAATGGACCTCAGGAATGGCAGCACAGTGTCAGACTTTATCCTTCTGGGCTTTGAACAGAACTCCCCTTCCACCTGGGCATTGCTGTTTGCTCTCTTCCTAGTCCTCTACTGCCTGGCCATGGCCATGAACAGCCTCATCATCTTCATCATTTGGACAGACCCCAGGCTCAACAGCCCCATGTACTTCTTCCTTTGTCACCTGTCCTTCCTGGATGTCTGTTTCATCACCACCACCATCCCACAGATGCTGATCCACCTGGTGGTCAAAAACCACACTGTCTCCTTCACCTCTTGCATGACCCAGATGTACCTAGTCTTCTGTGTGGGTGTGGCTGAGTGCATCCTCTTGGCTTTTATGGCCTATGACCGTTATGTTGCTATCTGCCATCCACTTAGCTATGCCCAGATCATGAGCCAGCGGGTCTGTGTGAGGCTGGTGGGTACTGCCTAGTTTTTCGGGCTGATCAATGGCATCTTTCTTGAATACATGTCCTTCCGGAATCCCTTCTGCAGAGACAACCATATGGAAAACTTCTGCAAGGCTCCCATAGTGATCACCCTCTCCTGTGGGGACCCTCAGTTCAGCATGAAGGTTATCTTTGCTGACGCCATTGTGGTGCTGCTCAGCCCCATGGTGCTCATTGTCATCTCCTATGTCCCCATCCTGACCTCCATCCTCGGCAGAGCCCCTTCCTCGAGTCGAGGGAAGACCTTCTCCACTTGCACCTCCCACTTGACTGTGGTTGTCTTCTTCTATACCTCAGTCATGTTCTCTTACATGAACCCCCGCAGCACACATGGGCCTGACAAGGACAAGCCTTTCTCCCTTTTCTACACCATCATCACCCCCATGTACAACCCCATCATCTACAGTTTCCGCAACAAGGAAATGAAGGGGGCCATGGTGAGAGCCCTGGGAAGGACCAGCCTGGCCCAGGCGGTGTCTGTGTAACAAGAAGGGTCCTGGGGGGAAGCATTTCCCCTAAGGTGTGATCCCTCCCCCAGCCCTGGCAGGTGGGTCACTCTCCAGTGCTGAAAAGCTCCAGGCAAGAGCATTCATGGCTTCCTTTGTTCCAGCATCAGACCTGGAAGTACTTTCTGATGTCTCTGACTTCAAGCATTGTTTTCTCTTGGGTTGTTCTCAGGGGAATTTGAGGCTTTCCTTAGTTATTTTCCTCTATCTTCTCACAATAAGATCTGATAAACACATAAGTGCACTTAACTCTATTTCATTTTATTTGTACAGTACTTTTACATGCCAGTACCCAGCCTGAGCTTGATGTATACATTTAGAAGTAAAACTTTTTTTCTCTTTCAACTTGCCATGTTAGTCTCTTATTCTTTTATTTTCTCACATTCCACTCACATTCCCTGGATTTGCCCTTATCCACCCACTCCTATATGAAAAAAAGTTGAAGAAGCGAGAAAAGGAATTTAGGAGTGGTGTTGACATTAAGAAAAATCAGTTAGGGAAAAGAAGAAAAAGAAAAGTCAAGGATTAACAACCTGAACTCCACCTTCTTAGCCTCTACTAGCCCATACCCATTGCCATCGAGTCAATTTCGACTCATAGTGACCCTACAGGACAGAGTAGAACTGCCCCCATGGGGTTTTTAAGGCTGTAATCTTTACAGAAGCAGATTGCCACATCTTTCTCCCAAGGAGTGGCTGGTGGTTTGAACTGCTGACCTTTTTGGTTAGGAGCTGAGTGCTTAACCACTGTGACACCCAGCCAGTGAGGGAGAATTTGTGGTGGCACTAAATTGCCAACACTGCATTCAAGATGCTATGGACTTATGTCTCTGGTTGTGTCTTGTTGGGGTATGCTGGGTTGGGGAGGCCAGTGTGTCAAATCCCTTTCCCTAACTCCTCTAGTTTCTTTAAGTAACATGACTATCTGCCTGTCGTGACTGTCACTTCCCATACAATAATGCCTCTACCAAGCTTCTCAGGCCACCAGTTTACTTCCTTGTTACCCATACCCCAGATGCAGTCCCCTTTCCTCCTACCACCTTCCTTTCTCACACCTATCTTTCATTTTATTCCAACTCAACCCTACTCCTCCTTAAAGGGATCCATTCTATTCCCTGTTCTTTAAGGAACACCTTCTCCCACCACCCCCACCATTCCCAAAACCTAAACCTAAACCCGCTGATCGTTTCTGATTCATGACAACTATTTGCAACTCTGTCCTTTCTGGCTTCCTCTAGCTTCTCTCCTTAACCAAGCCTAGCTTTCTTTGAGAGGGTACTCAAAAGAACAGCTGTTCTGTTTCTTTGAAAATCTCTTTCTCATGTCTCTTTCATAATAGGAAAAGGAGGCTAGGCCTGTCCTTTATTTTCCAGCACCACTTCCATAAGATGAATGCACTCTATTTGGGACACCCTCAGATACATGTACTACCCTTTGTGCATCTGACACATCACATACTTATCCTTTGTGATAATGACTTAAAGAACTAGCTTCACTCCACAAAAGCACTTATCTTTTGAGTCCTAGTTGGTTAATCTCTAGAAATCACAGGACATGTGAGAAGAGCTTCTTAGTCAACAGGGTGGAAAAAATGAGACACCATTATAATGGGGCAGAACCAAAAGATTTTCATGGAGAACAAAAGAAGTGTTTATCTTTCACCCTAGGATTTCAGCTTCTTCTCTGGGTTTGAAAATTCCTATCTCAAAGAGTCTTTAAAAGTATAAAGAAAAAAGGAAGGAGAGAAGAAAGAAAAAATACAGGAAAAGAGGGAAGTAAAGATGCTTTTTAAAAAGTTTTCCAAAAACATTCTTTGATGGTTATGAGGGTGGGAAGGGAGGGAGAGGGGTATTCACTAACTAGATAGTAGACAAGAACTATCTTAGGTAAAGGGAAGGACAACACACACTACAGGGGAAGTCAGCACAACTGGACTAAACCAAAAGCTAAGAAGTTTCCTGAATACAACCAAACACTTCGAGGGACAGAGTAGCAGGGGCAGGGGTCTGGGGACCATGGTTTCAGGGGACACCTAGGTCAATTGGCATAACAAAGTTTATTAAGAAAATGTTCTGCATCCCACTTTGCTGAGTGGCATCTGGGGTCTTAAAAGCTAGCAAGCTGCCATCCAAGATGCATCAATTGGTCCCAAGCACCTGCAGTAATGAAAAATGAAGAACATCAAAGACACAAGGAAAATATTAGCCCAAGAGACAGAAAGGGCCACATAAGCCAGAGACTCCATCAGCCTGAGACCAGAAGAACTAGATGGCGCCCAGCTACCACCAGTGACAGCCCTGACAGGGAACACAACAGAGAGTCCCTGATGGAACAGGAGAAAAGTGGAGTGCAGAACTCAAATTCTAGTAAAAAGACCAGACTTAATGGTTTGACTGAGACTGGAGGGACTCCAGAAGACATGGGCCCCGGACTCTCTGTTGGCCCAGAGCTGAAACCCTTTCCAAGGCTGACTCTTCAGGCAAAGATTAGACTGGACTATGGGACATAAAGTGATACTTGTGAGGAATGTGCTTCTTAGCTCAAATAGACACATAAGTCTAAATGGGTAGCTCCTGTCGGGAGGCTAGATGAGAAGGCAGAGCGGGTCAGGAGCTGGTTGAATGGACACAGGAAATCCAGGGTGGAAAGGAGGTGTGTGCTGTCACAGTATAGGGAGAGTGACTAGGGTCATAGTAATATGTGTATAAATTTTTGTATGAGAAACTGAATTGTAAACTTTCACTTAAAGCACGATAAAAATAAAATAAAAAGTTTTCTGAGAAATAATTTATTAGTCTCGTGTGAAAAAAATGCTAAATCTCAAGGGGAAAAAAATGCTTAAGTCATATGATGTTGGTAGTGGTGGATTAGCTGCCACTGGGTCAATTCCTGACTCATGGCAACCCCATGCACAATAGGATCAGAACATTGTGATCCACAGGGTTTTCCTTCACTGATATTTTAGAAATAGATCGCCACACCTTACTTCCTAGTCTGTCTTAGTCTGGAAACTCCGCTGAAACCTGTTCAACATCACAGCAACACACAAGCCTCCACTAACAGACAGGTGGTGGCTGTGCTTGAGGTGCACTGGTCAGGAAATGAACCCAGGTTCTCCTGCATGAAAGGCAAGAATTCTACCACCGAGCCATTCTGTCCCTTAAGTTATACGAGACTCCTTAAATTAACTACTATTCCCTGTATCTTACCCACAAATTAAGAATGGTAAGAATCCTTAAAAGGGGAAGTAGGGGGACTCCTTCTCTGTTTAGTCTGGCTACTATCTGGGCTGCTGTTACTTTTTTGTCCCCCCCCCTATACTATTCTTTGGTGCCCAGGATCATATCAGGGTTGGTTTTAACTCTTTGTATTCTGAACACTCCCTCCCTGCCACTTCTCCCTCCAGCTTCAGTAATAAAAAGTTCTTCAATTCCCCTTTCCCCCAAATGCCACATCTAAAGACTTGACCTATCAGTCACACATGCTCTAACCTACCAAAATCTTGACAGCAGATGACCTGTGGGTAGAATATGTCCACAAATTTCTTTTTCACACCATTAACTACAGACTAACTAATTGGATGAGCAAGTATTTATTGAGGGCTTTATAGCAGCCCAGCACTGTTGGATGCTGAGATTATAAACAAGACACAGTTCTAACTTTCAAGGAACCCAAAATTTAGTAGGGCAGACAAGAACCAATAATTGTTAATACAAAGTACAAACACTGGGAGTAGCCTATACAAAGTACTGTGGGAGCACAGATAACAGCAGCTCACATTTATTAAGCATTTCATCTAAGAACTTCACATTTAATCCTCATAAAACAGAGATACTAGTATTACTTCCATTTTGAGATGCAAAACCTGAGCTCTGAGAAGTTAAGTAATTTGCTAAAAATCGCACAGCATTTAAAACGGCATAGCTGCTATTCTAACTCAGGAGCACCTGTTCCAAAGCCTGCACTCCTAAGTTTACCAAATAACTATCGGGCTTTATATCGAGGAGGTGATGTTAACTGAGTCTTGAAGAATAAGCAGGAGTTGCAGGTTGGAAATTGGTGAGGGAGGCTGCAAGCTGGGAATGAGTAATTTCAGAGACGAGGAACAGCTTGATACGTCCCTAGGAACGGCACTTTCAACGAGGCTGGCAGAGCCGTGACTGGGGCCCGGGAGGTTGGAAACCCAGGCCGGGCCAAACGGCTGAGTAACCTAGAACCGCCCTCACAAGGGCGAGCACTTCATCGTTGAAGGCCCTCGGCTTTCGGGAACCCTGGCTGCTGAGAACGGTCGCAGGGGGCGCTCGCACGAGAGCCTTCACCACAACCGCGTCTCCCCTGCCGCAGCCTCTGTCCCGGTCCCTGGACTAGGGACTAGGAGGGCACAGGAGGGGCCCTCAGAGGGCACAAGACCCCACAAAAATGCAGTATCAGAAGCCACCCTGAAAGTGCGCTACCCTTTCCCGTCTCATCTCATTTCCGAATCCAAAACCACATGTCGCCGGGGGGTAGGGGGTGGCAACCAGGCTCTAGGTTACCACAGACCGGCTCAAGGACCGAAAATGTGGGAAGACAATCCAAGTATTCTACCCCTAGTCCCAGCTCAACCCGCCCGCACGCTGTAGCCTGGCCCTCGGTTCCCTTAAACCAAAACCGAGGACGACGCCACGTTCCCCTTTCTGCTCCAAGGAGCAGGTCCAAACTACCCATGGGCCTGTGCGGCACCTGACGAGAATAGAACTGAGAGAAAATGGGCGTGGTCTGCACTAAGCCTGCAGCCAATCAGCCTTCCTCGGTTCACTGCTATGGCAACCAACGAGCGCTTTCTCCTTCGCCGCCCGGCGGCGGCGGGTTTACGCTAACCTGACAACTTCAGGGAAACACTTTCTATTTTTGGAGACCCTGCTATATATGCGGGCCTTGGGGCTTGGGAAATCATCCCCGCGCAATGAAATTGTTAAAGTGCCACGCCCCTTCCGCGAGGGATGAGATGGGGCGGAGCAAAGTTGGAGGGGAGCGTGAGCGAAGGTCTGTGCCAATCACATCGAGTCTCCATACCTCAAGCCTCCTTGGCTCCCAGCTTTATCCACGGATCTATATCCTGTTCTTTTCAGGTGATTGCGGCGCCCCTGTCCTTTTTTTTTTTTTTTTTTTTTAGAGCGAATTGTGCAATTATTGGGCTCCTCTTCCCGCCTTTGAACAACGGCCGTGTCATCTGGGCCGCCTTCCTCCTCTTTCCAGTTACTCCTTCCTTGACCCCTCCCCTTTCTTGGTTCGTTAGACTATATTTGCGTTTTCTTGTAACTGTGCTTTCCTATTGTTTAGGAATTTATTTACCATTTTTGTCTTCCTAACTAGTCTGTGATCCATCTTTGTATTTTTAGCACAGTACCTGGCACATGAGAGGTGCTCGATAAATGTGTTGCATGAATGAAGCTACCAGTCTTCTTTCACCTTGGCTTTCATAGTTTAATATCCAGTTCCTTCCCTCATCTCTCCCAAGCCCCGAAGACGCCTCTCATGGGAGTGAAATTTAAGTCCTGTCTTTCCTTGTCACTCCACTTACCATCTATTCAAATCTCTTATGTATGTTTCCCCTCTCAGGGCCTTTGGAAAGCATAGCAGGAGAGAGAGCCTGGAAGCTGAAGATAGAGACTCTCCCTCGTTCCAGAGTCCATTGCCGCTGGGACTCTTACTCTTACACCACGTTCAAGTTTATCACCTTATCCGAGGACTAAATCTATTTTAAAAGCATCTTTAGAACACTTACTGTGTGTCAGGCATTGTGCCAGGTACGGGGGGCATAGTGGTTAATAAAAGCGAGTTCTTTCTGCCGGTGGACTGGAAGGCTGCATTCCAGGACCTCTGCCTGTCCACATGCCGCAAATGAATCTCCTGACCGGTGGACGGCCACTGTTCCCGGACCCACTGTCCTTCTGCAGAACACTGATGGACTCTCCCCCTGAGGATTGGGGCAGCTGCTGTGGCAGGAGTTCAGAAAGCTCACCATGCCCTCTGATTAGATCATTATTTCTAGATTAATGTCCCCAATTCTGTTTCTGTTGGTATAACCCTGAACAGCAAGAGGATTTGCTGAGAGTTTGCATTTATTCAAAAAAATAAATAAAAATAAAAACCAGTCATTATGCTCTAAGAGGGCATTTTGCTTTGTTTTATTTTTTAGGGCAGGGCTTTCAGTGAGGGATAAGAGGGAGGTTAGGCAGGAGAGAAAGGCACCCTCCCAAGCCAGTCTCAGAGGGGAGCAAGGAAAGCATGTTGTACAAGCAGGAGAGTTAGTCTGATGCTGCACAGGCACCGGAATATTTCCAACACCCTCCAGAGGTTCCCATTATCTTCAGAATATAGCCGCTTTTGCTTGGCATTCCAAACCCTTTGAAATGTGGCCCCTGACCTTCTCTGGCTTCTGGTCATTCACCCCAACAGCCCATCCCTGCAGCCTGGGCTGCAGTGGTGCTTAACTTTTTAAATTCAGCTCCATCCTTGTTGCCAGATGTTAACATGTAATCAGTTACTTCTCACTGATGCATAGTGTTCCACGGTGTGCATCCACCACATTGTGCCTGTTGTCTTTCAGTGGCAGACACCACGTTGCCTGCAACTCCGTGCCACTACAAACAACCCTGCATTTAACATCCACATACTATCCCTCTTCAGACCTGTAAGGAATTTATTCTGTATTGCTTTAGGAGATCAAATGCTGAACTATAGAGTATGCATCTATTCGGTGTGTCCAGGTAATGCCAGCTTGCTTTCCAGTAGTGGTGGAACCAGTCTACATTCTCACCAGCAGTACAAGATTCTGTAGCAACGGGGATTTCCACATCCCTAACAACACTTGGCATTATCTACATTTCTAATTTTTGCTGGTCTGATAAGTATAAAGTGATATTGCATTGTTGACTTAATTTGCATTTGGTTATTAATGGTTTTGACTAAACGTTCATATGATTAGCTTTTTGGGTTTCCTCTTCTATAAATTGCCTGTTCATAGCCTTTGTTTGTTATTCCTATTAGATTGCTGTCTTTTACTTGTTCAATTGCAGGAGTTCCTTACATATTCTAGGATGTTATATCCTTGTCAGTTTCAGACAAAGCAAATATGTTCTCCGTTCTGTCATCTGTGTATTAACTTTGTCCATGATGCCTTTCATGAAACAGAAAGCTTTAATTTTTATGTAATCGAACTTCTCAGTTTTTGATTTATGGTTTGTGCTTTTGAAAGTCCTGAAATATATGTACTACTCTCTTGGTTATGCCCATCTCTGCCACTTATCTCAAAATCTGAGTTCATTGGGGAGGTCTTTTGCCCTCCAATACCTCCCACTCCTCTTCATTGGGTTCCAAAGCAGTTATACTGACTGCATTTCATTTCTAAGAGAATCCCATCTTCCTTAGACCTTTTTCTTCCATAGAATCGCAGGCTATGAAAAGCAGACCTTTTAACTATTTGATGTCAGACTTCCCACAGCCCTGGACATACATCTGACTTTATCTCCTTGGCTGTCAGGAACTCCAGAAAGTCATGGTTACTTTCTCTTAAATTTTCCTTACAGTTTCCTAATCATTTCCATCTTTGTGGGTCAGAATTAGGTCCAAAATAGCAATCTCTGCTATGTCGTCTTCTGCATTCTAGGGGATGACATTAAATTAACTTCCCAGTCACTTCTCAAACTTGGCTTTGTACCAATTTCATGATTTGAACCTGGGATATATAATCCAGTGTATGTGTCTGTTTTGGCAGTCACTAGCACATTTCCAAGGAGCTCTGGTGGCGTGGTTAAGCACTCGGCTGCTAACTGAAAGGTCAGTGGTTCGAACCCACCAGCCACTTGGAAGGAGAAAGATGTGGCAGTCTGCTGCCATAAAGATTACAGCCTTGGAAGCCCTATGGGACACTTCTACTCTGTCCTGTAGGGTTCCTATGAATCAGAATTGACTCAAGAGCAGCAGATTTGAGCACAGTTTTACAATATCACTTCTTTTTCTCTCTTTTATCTTCACCTAAGAATTTCTTTCTTGTTTCTACTCTCAAAGAAATAAAATCCCTTACAGGACTCTATCCTCCTGATGTAAAGTGCTGCTCAGACTCTCCTATCATTTTTGGTGTTGTTATTGTTATTGTTGTTTGTTTTGTTTTTATTTCTTTCCACTTACTCCCATTTGTCTCTTCTTTCCTTCCTTCCCTCTCTCCCTCCCTCCTTCCTTTCTTCCTTCTTTCCTTTGTGAATTTTTCAAACACTAGGAGCAAAAGCTGATCACAGCAAAGAAGCTCCTTCAGTCCCAGAAGCAGGTTCCCCATGAACACGTGGTGTATGTCCCATGACCAGCCCCTTTCCAGCTGCATCAGAACCAGTTGTTTCTTTGGAACAATGTGCTGTACCTTTTTTCACCTCCATGGTCCAGGCATGAGTCTCATCCTACCAAGTCTTTTTATATCTGTGAGATTTTGTTTTCCTCATTCTATAAAATCTCAAACTCTATGTGTATAACATTGTACTTTCTGCGATGGCGATGAGGCCGTAAGTACTGTTTTTGCCAACCCCTTTCTACTTACTTTTTCTAGAGAATTACGAGATGCCACCTCTGCTACTGCTTTTCTTCCAATGTCATACTTGATGTTCTCTACAGTATAAAGTTTTGTGGTTTTTCAGAGCATTTTTTTTTTTAATTTTCATCTTCATTTTATTTTGTCCTCCCCTCCCCCGACTCCCACGCCCACACATCATTGCTCTTAATTCAGTTGTTGTTGCTCACAGAAAACAGTTTCCCCTCAATCTTCCTGAGAAGCACTCTGTCCCAATTCATGAACCTATCATTCCCTTATCATTAGACTGTGAGCTCCTTAAGGGCGGAGACTTGTCTTTCAAGTTGGCCCAGTGCCCCCTTCTTTTCATGAGATAGAATAGGCAGTTGCTAAATACTTGTTGCCATGTTACCTTGGTCATGGGTCCCTTGTTGGATGTCTTTTTTCCATCATGTTTATGAGAATTATTCATCTTCTTTAAAAAGGGTTTGACTCTTCCTTTTTATTCTCAAAGCCACAACAAGCCTCCCTGGACTTGTAACCATGGTTAGCAGAGTAAGTTACAGCTCCGTTTAATGGAAAAAAAAACACTGATCTATAATTCAGACGAACAGGGTCCCGGTCCCAACTCTGTCATTAACTGTGGGACCTTGACATGTCATTCATCTATTCTGGACCTATTTCCTTCGTTATGTGCAGTGGCATATTCACTGGCAATCCTCTTAGAGACTGTAGTTTTTGATAAAGTACTTGGAGTAAAAATAAGGTAAATCCCCCTCCCAGGGAGCTGAATGTGAGAGAAACTCTTTTTCTCAAAATAAGAGAAATACTTTGCTTGTTATTCTGGAGCAGGCAGGAGGAGGAAGAGAGGAAAGAAAAGATATGTTGGAGGAGCCCATGTGGTCTTTCCTTGTGATCACACCCTCGTTTTTTTAATTCCAAAATGCTAGTAGGATTATATTTCTTGTTGGTACTGGTGAAAGGGCTATATTATGTGTTCTGGGATTGACAAGGGGTCAAACTGAGGCAGCCTGCAGAGACTCAGGAGTGTGGATGCAAACGGAAGCAGAAGAAAAATAAACCACAGGGCCTTGCAGAAATTGTAGGGAATGTTGTAGGCTTCCCAGGTATTGGAGTTGGCATTTGGGCCAAATTTAATCAGATCTCAGAGACATGGGAGGTCCCTTCAGACATCTGAGTTATATATAAAATGACCACATGATGGACACTAAGTTGCTTTCAGCAATAACATTTTTGAAGATTCTAAGAGATGTTAACTATGTTTTTTATCCCCAGTTCTAAAATCCTGTAATTTTCAGGTAGATATTTAAGATTCGATTAAGCACTTATTTTTGGCCTGCTATGGGAAAGAACCCTTTACTACTGATTTCATCAGTTCCAGACACACTTTTTTTTTTTTCCTTCACATTTTAACATCTCTTAAATGGAATATGTCTTATAGTCTATGACAGCTTACAATTACTGTTGGCCAGGCAGCAGTCATGACATAGCTGTCATTGCCTACATCTGCCTGAACGTAGTTGTTATTCCACGTGGCATGACTGGAAATCTAGAATTCCTTGATGTTTCAGTTAATTAACTATTTAGGGATTGTTTTTTTAAAACATTGAAGGAATATTGGTCTTGGTTGTTGTCTGAACACCTTCTGGCAAGATGAAAGAAGTGCCAGCACTAAAACTTGCAGAATAGATGTTATGACCTGGAAGAAATTCCAGAGATGATAGTGGAGCACTCGTTTAAAGAAATGCTGCTTCACTAACACTCTAAATGGTTCAGAAAACAGTACTGCATGGGAAAATATGAGTATTAACAACTCTGAGTCCAGAAGAGATTGAGAAATGTCAGACTAACACGAAGAAATTACAAGAATAGCATAGTGACTTTCAGTTATATTTGTGTAAGCAGTAGTGATATGATTTTTGAGAAATCTATTTCTAAATAAGTCTAAAAGATCTCTTTAAATAAGAATAAAAGTTTAAAACAGGTGATAAGAAAGAAGAGTAATAGTTTAATTGGCAGTAATTGTTCTTTCTGAATGGTATCTAAAATAACGATGTGCCACAGAATCAATGGTGCCTTAAAGTCAATAAGATAAAGTAGATATTTCAGAGACTATAAAAAGGAGAAAGCAGTTCTAGCTCTCAAAATATTCATCATCGGGAAGGGGGAATAATGCAGCCACATACAGAATAATAGAAGTAAGGCAAAGTACAGTAGTTGTCCCAAAAAGAGACATAAACAAAA
Source organism: Dugong dugon (assembly GCA_030035585.1). NCBI lineage: Eukaryota > Metazoa > Chordata > Mammalia > Sirenia > Dugongidae > Dugong > Dugong dugon. Next base: position 151,235,245 of record CM057465.1, read on the forward strand.
AGATTTGGAAGTTTAAAGGAGGGAGAGATTGCACCAGGAAAGGCTCCGTGAAGGAGGTAGCATTTGAGAAGGGCCTTGGCGAACTGGTAGGATTCCAACTGGCAGAGATGGGATGGAATATGAAGAGTAAACAGAATGAGCAGAGAATCAGATGCAGGAAAATGGGGGGCATTTCTAGGGAGTGGTGAATAGCGTATTTAGAGTGTAGAGTTTGTTAATCTTTGTGGCTTGACAGAACCCTTTAAGAATTTGATGAAAGTTATGAACCCTAATTCTAGAAATAAAAGCACAAGTTCATAATCACAGAAAGTTTTGCATACTATTTCTGGGGATTGCCCATTCACAAGTGGCGTAAGAAAGGAAAAGGTGACAGGAGGGAAGAGCAGCCTTGCCAAAAAGCCCCTGAGAAGCTGGTGCAGGTGACTGACATTGGAAAAGTTCGTCTTCTGGAGGAGAAATTTGTGTCTGACTGCAGTTGAGAAGAATAACTAAGAGAAATGGAATTGAAGACCAAGGGAGAATGCATCCAAACTACTTGCTCATTCAGGGATTAAAGGAGCTGAGATACTCTTCGGAATCCTTTCCAGCTCTAACTTGGAGGATATGGGCTTCCAAACTGGTGGGATGGTTGCTAGAAAATATAGGGGGGAAATATGTAGGCAAAAAAAAGGATCCCAGGGCCATACTAGGGAGGATCTTGACTAGACTCATCCCCCAGACTTTATACTTGATTCAGAAAGTATTGGCAACATGATGAAGACTTCTGAGGAGGATGAATGTTCAGAGCTCTGGTTTAGGAAGATTAATCTTCAGGATCATAGGTGTGGGAGAGACTAGGGGAGATCAGTTAGGAATTTATTGCCATTGGTTTTGTGTTCTTCACAAATACAGTCTATTTATTCAGTTTCTCCTCTCCCCGCCACCCACCATTTGGCAGAAAGCCAGCCTTTAGTAGGCATTTGGTAGTGCTCGCTCAATTGAAAACCATAAACTCACTTTGAGAGTCCCCTTGTAATGTTCCTATTCCTCTCCAGGTGGCACCATTACAGCATTATTTACAGAGCACGATTCCTTCCATAAGCACAGTGCTTCCAAGCAGAAAGACTGTTTTTCTGAGAGAATTCACCTTCTGAGGACAATTTAGAAAGGGGGGAGGAGAGGATGGCAGCTGGAATAAAAGATTCGAAAATACTCTTGTCCTTCCATATCATTTCTTACTGTAGCAGGGTATCCTGGCTAAATGTCTATCCCTAAGCATGTAGATGGGGAATGACGCTTATATAAACCTACCTTTTCAAAGATGTAAGTGGTTTTCTGTCTTGCGGGAAGGATAGACTTAAGTATATTTGGGAAAGAACTGCTCTTTAGTTCTGGGAACACTTAAGCAGAGACCATAGTCTCTGGTGACACTGCGGTCATATAAAACTGCTTGTTTATGTTGGAGGCCAATTTCCATCTCTTAGAGAAGTAACTGTTTCTCTAAGAGCAGATTTGAGTTGTACCAGGTGAGAGTTGTTGCTTATTCCTGTGAAGTTGTGTTCTCATTTAAAGATATTAAGAGATTATGAGTCAAACACTGAGAGAGTTCCCTTAGACCAGCGAGAGACGGAAAGGCCAAGAACTCAAAGAGTAGTTATGAGTAACCCTGAAACTTTGGGTGCAGTGTCATATTGGGTCCAGACATAAAAGGCAGCACAGTGTTGTGGAGGGGACCATCTCCTCATCTCCGTACATCAGCACTCTCTTGCATACCCCAAGTACTATAGTGCAGACTTGGAAGCAGTGGAAGTCAGAATTCTTAGCACACAGTAGGTGTCAATATGATTTGAATTTGTTGAGTAGGTGGTTAGTAATCAGATTTATGTAAAGATTGCAATTCTGTGTGGGAAATAGGAGACCCCAGGAGGCAAGGGTGCTAGGAGTATCAGACTCAGGCAGGATCATTTCTTCTCTGGAATTTTTCAAGTTAAAACAAAATCTCATTACCCTTTAGCTCAGTGATTCTTACTTTGGGGTGGGGAGGGGCATTTATATATCCTTTTAAGAATTAATTGAAAACAGTGGACCATCTCTCTAGACGATGCCAATGTTACAAGGTTTTGCATTCAATTTCAAGGGGTTACGGTCCCCTGAAGTTCAATAGTAACCCCTTCCCATGAGTCTCAGGTTAGGAATCCCACCCAAAATTAATTCATCGGCAGCATTCCAAAGAAGAAACACAAGAGGAGAGTGGGGAATGGGGAGGAAGAAGGTGGGGACCAACCTGTGATGGATACCTGTGAGATACAGGTGCAGGTGACTGAAGAAGGCTGAAGAATTGCCTTTTCTGGGGATATTTTTATCTATCTGGACTTGGGGAGGATTGCATAACTAGAGAACTTCTAAGACGCCCTGGGTTGAGATTGATGACATGTTTAGGACAGTGGGCATAAGAAGGGGTGCTGAAATAAAGTCAAGTGTTAAAGGACTCAAGCAGACCTTTTTACAGAGGCTAAATGGGTAAGCTGCCATTGGGATTCAGGTCAGACTCTAGAGGATATGAGCTACAGGAAATGAGAAAGAGGCACAAAGATGGAACTGTGTCAGTGAATACCTGAAAGCATCAGCTTCTTCCTCTCAAGGAGCAGGCCCAGAAGGCCATCTTCTTGGTGCCATTATTGTTATCACCACCCACTGGACTCTAAGAAGGGTCACTAGCTGTTATGAATTGTGTTCCCCAAAAATGTGGCTAGGCCATAATTCCCAGTATTGTGTGATGGTCCACCATTTTGTCTTCTGATGTGATTTTCCTGTGTGTTGTAAATCCTACCTCTATGATGTTAATGAGGCAGGATTAGAGGCAGTTATGTTAATGAGGCAAGACTCAAATCTACAAGATTAGGTTGTATCTTGAGTCATTCTCTTTTGAGATATAGAAGAGAATTGAGCAGAGAGACAGGGGGACCTCCTACCACCAAGAAAGCAGAGCCGGGGTCCCTGTGCTGAGACACTCCTCGACCAGGATAAGATTGATGACAAGGACCTTCTCCCAGAACTGACAGAGAGAGAAAGACTTCTCCTGGAGCTGATGCACTGAATTTGGACTTCTAGCCTTCTAAACTGTGAAGGAATAAAGTTCTCTTTGTTAAAGCCATCCACTTGTGGTATTTCTGCTATAGCAGCACTAAATAACTAAGACACTAGCCAAAACCTGAAATGCAATTTCTTGTTCCAACCGAGAAGATGAAAAGTGACTAAAACTAAGGTTATTTCCTTTTCAAGACTCTTTAGATTGTGAAAATAATAAATGTCCCCTGAAGATCCAAATAATAGAGCAATGTTAGCAGAGTGGTTACCATGTAAGGCGCTTTAAGTCAGGGAGACCTGGATTTAAGTCCTGGCTTTACCAAGTACTATCTCTGTGACCTTGAGCAAGTCTTGGAGTCTGTTTCTTGAACTGCTGAGTGGAAATAATAACAGTGCTAACTTCATAGGGTTGCTGGGAGATAAATTTGATTACAGTATCTAGCACACAGTAAGTGCTTAATCAATGATAGCTATCATTGTTGTTATTAGTGCTGAATACTGGAACTATAGCAGGAAACTATCTCCCAGTCCTCAGGGACATTTCCCCACTTACAAGTTTTAGCTGCCCTCTTTACAGCCCCCAACACACATTCCCCCAACCACTGCATAACTCAGGGCTTTCTCTGGTCATCGTATGTGGACAGGGCTGACCCCTGAACTTATAGTTACATGAACATTTATGAGAAAAAAGGCCTGAGTTAGCTTAGGAATCTCACCATCCCCTTTTCCTTAATTCTATCCCAAAGAATAAGGGTTTTTTAGATGGGGAAAGATACAAAATGAAAGCTTCTAGAACCTTCCCTTGGTAGTTTTGTTTTCCCAGAGGAGTCAGTCACCATCCCACGCCCACCCCCAAGAGAACTGTAAGGAAACTAACATTTGCACAAGACTTCCTAGGAGTCTTATATAGCTAATCCTTCCCATTTTACACATTCACAAACTAAGTCTCAAACAGGAAACTAAGTCTTAAGAAGTTGATTCAGTGTTGGCGTGCTCACGGACACAGACACACACATATACACACGGCATCCCAGTTCATCCTGCTCTCAAATTCCATTCCAGGACAGCCTTGGGAAATCTCCATTGCCCAAGGAAGCAACTAGAGTTGATGTCAGTCAAAGCTCACCAGGGAACACCATACCAGCATTCTCCACTAGAGACCTGAGGCAGTTATTGTGGTTTCCTTTGTGATGTGTCACTCTACCTCCCAGCAATCCCAAGCTATCCCTCCCAAACAATTTTTTTTAAAAAAATCAGTTTCCAAGGAGTCAGCTCCGATTCATGGTGACCCCATGTGTATCAGAGTAGAATAGAACCATGCTCCAGAGGGGTTTCAATGGCTGATTTTTTGCAAGTAGATCACCAGGCCTTTCTTCCGATATGCCTCTGGGTGTCTCAAATCTCCAACCTTTTGGTTAGCGGCCGAGCATTAACTGTACCACTCAGGGTCTCCTCTCCCTAACCCTTCCATGGAAGAGACGTCATGCCTGCCATTCCAGGGCCCAGACTTGGAAATCATCTCCCTGGGGCCAAGTGCTTCACTGAAAAGAAGTCTTTAGCACATCTGGAGTTCTGGTTTCTAAAAATTCTTGTTTGGGAGTCTCAATACATACCCCGTTCTTCCCTAGTCCAGCTTGAGGTCAAGGTCAAGGTCCAGATAAGAAAGGAAAGCAGGCAAAGCTGGCAGTGACTGTCGCAACCAGGGTGGGTCAACTCCTTGGAACTAGAGGCAAGGAGAGAGGAGGGAAGGCAGTTCCCACTAAGCCCTGGTCCATGCAGTGGGCACGGAAGCCCCACCCTGACATCCCTCTAGTACCAGTCAGCAAGGAGGGGAGATGAAGCCTCTTTATTAAGGTTAACACCAAGGAAAGCCTTGAGAAGGGATACACAAAGGAGGGGAAAGGGCACACAAAGTCACCACTTGAGGAGGCAGGAGGGAGGCACATCAGTTAAGGAACCTCAGGACAGCCACATGCTCCATGCCCTGGTGGGGGTAGGTGGGGAAAGGGGGAAGTGCCATGATAGCTTGGGACTCACAGAAAGGTTGGAAGCCCCCTGAACCTAACACCAGAGCCACAAGCCCTGCCCCTCAGGGCTCACACACTACTACACGCATAACACACACAAGACATCATGGAGGCAACACCGAGAGGCAACATGCAGGGATATATTGGCAGGAAAAGGAACTGAAGTTAAGCAGGTGTAGCCAGAAGAGAGAGAGCTTTTGGCTGCGGCTCCCAAGAGTCCCTCAAATGTCCCCTAAATCTGGGCTGCTGCTGAGCACCCAAGTCTCTGCCTGTGAGCTGGACTCTTTGTTCTCTAAGCCTCAGTGAGTGGAAAAGCAATCCCGGATGAAGTCAGTGACAAGGCAGGATCCGCTCTGCATGCAAAATCCTAGAGGTTGAACTATTAGGTCTTCATGCACATTCATAGCCAGCTCCTCCCAGCCCAGGGGCCCTTGGAACCCCATTCACCCCAGATTCCTAGGGCTGCAGTTTCCTTCTCAAGCTTCCTTTACCAATCAACAGCCGCGGAGATCTGTGAGGGGGAGAGCCTTCTGCAGAGCACTGAATATCTCGGGTTTCAGCAGAAGGGTAAACCGTCCTGTTGCCAGAACAGAATACCCCCAATTCTTTAATTTCTAGGTAAATCTTTAGAGATTATTTGCCATAGTCCTAGATAAGTCCTTTTTCAGAATAGAAAAAGCAGAATTTTATTTACACAAGTCAGGGGTTCTCCTGTTGGCCGGGGAGGGGTAAGGGTAGGGTAGGGGATGGACAGGAGTCCAGAGATGGGCGCTTCCTCTCCCGAACCTCACCTTTCCGCCTTTCCGCCGTTTGTTACGCCTAGCCTGGTTCTGCAGAAAGAATTCCTGATGCTCCCAAAGTGCTTCACCCTACAAATCATTCCTCGGGAGTCTCTCTCTGCCTGATCCAGGAGGCAGACGTCGGAGTAAAGCATGCTGCACCGCGCCCTTCAGTCCACTCACGTCATGCACCGGGAAACCCACAGCCAGCCCGGAAAGGTGCCCCCGCGGAGTCCCCTCACAGGGAGGCCTCGCTCTCCAGCTGCAGAAGGGTAATGTCGGGCAGATCGAGGGGCTCCACAAGTGGCCCGTCCTCCCCAAGGAGACCAGCACAGGAGCTCTCGGGGCGCTCACAATGACTGGTGGGTGTGGCGGGGCTGGGTACTTCCTTCTCTTCCTCTTCGTCCTCCTCGTCCTCGGGATCGCGACCCAGCAAGCCGCTGTCCCCGGTCCCAGGCGAAGGGTTCTCTGGCTCTTGAGGGGCGCTGGGGAAGCTCCCCTTGCCGCCGACCACGCCCAAGCCGCCCTGGCGGGGCGCGGTGGTCATAATCTGGCACATGGAGACGATGGCGCGCTGGTTGGCGCACACGTCGTTCGAGAGTACCTGGATGTGCGAAGCCTGCTCGTCCAGGGCCCCCCGCATGGCCCTCACGTCCTCAAACAGGGCCTGCAGCTGGGCCTTCAGGTGCTCCATCAGTTCCTTCATGCCGCCGTTGTACTCCCCGGAGATCACGTCCCCCACGGCCGGCACGGTGGACACCTCCAGAGGTGCCGGCATGTCGCCGCCGTCCTTGGTCATGATCTCCAGCAGACCGTCCTCCATTGAATGGCAGAAGCCGGCAGTGGCGGCTCTCGGTCCGGTCCGGCCCGGCCTCTGGGGTGGGGGAAGGGCGGGGAGGGGTCCTGGGAGGAGGCGGGGAGGAGCCCAGGGAAAAGGAGGCTCCCGAGAGGGGCGGGCAGCCAACGTGAGGACAAGAGTCCTGGGCGGAGGGCGCGGGCAGGCTTGGAGAAGTCCGGGGAGAGGCGGCGGGACGGGGAGCCGGCGAAGGTCCCAGGGCTGGCGTCTCTCGGGCTGGTCCCGGGGCGAAAGCTCCCTGCTCTGCCTGGGATCTGGAGTGGCGCTCGTGTCAGCGCCTCCCTCCGGGCGCCAGGCGCAGCGAGTGCCTGCTGGTTCCCTGAGTCACAGAGGCGCTCGCTGAGGGGCTCGGGTCGAGGCCGAGACCAGCCGCGAGTCCGGCTCGGGACTCCCCGCCGCCATTAACGGGCAGCGGTCGCAAGTGTGGTTGGAGCAGCAGAGGTGGGTTTCCCGGCCGCGCCGCGGATGCTCCTCTGTTTCCAAGGCGACGCAAGGCACGTAAATGACGTGTGTCTCCATAGCAACCAGGAAGTGGCGAAGAAGAAGGAGCAGAGGGCAGGAGAGTTGCTGTAGGACCCTGGAGTCAGAGCTGGCGGTTGCGGCAGGAGGGAAGCGGGTAGCGCTGCAGTGGCCTCGGCCAGGGCAGAAAGAGCATGTGGCTGCAATGTCCAGTAGGGAAGCATGAGAGAGCAGTTTGCTGCAGAAACCCAAAAGCCCAGGGAGGATCATCCCTCCCCTAGTCTGGGTATTAGACGTTGAGCGCGACTGCTTTGGGAGGATTCTCACCAGCCCACATTCCTTTCCCTGAGGGATGGCGCAGAGCCGGGTCTTGCTTCTCTGTCCTCCAGTTGTCCGCAGGAATGCGGAGAGGGTAGAGAGGCCGAAGCTAATCATCTGACTTGAGCTGGTGCGCGGCGGCACCCTGGATATGGCCTTGCCAGGCTTTGGCAGGGTAGGAGGAGAGCACTACCGAGGTTTCTGCCTTTCCCTTCGGTTTCTGCAGTAAATCAGCCCTCTCGCTGTAGAAAGCACAGAAACTGAGAAAGGATAGAATTCCCTTCCATGTGAGACCCAATCGCTCCTTCCCAGGTCACTAGGGTATTTTCCAGGACGGTGACGCAAAGCGCTTAAGTTTTGAGAATGAAAGCTCTATGAAGAGCAGAGATTTTGTCTCCCCACCTACCACCCTCCATCGCTGAATCCCCAACACATAAAACAGTGCCTGGCACATAGTAAGTAGATGTTCGATATATTTGTTGAATGAATACTTTAACCACAATGTCCCATTCTCTTACCCATCTCACAGATGAATAATGTTGTTAATTGCCGTGGAGTCCCTTCTGACTCATGGCCATCCCATGTGTGAAGAGTAGAACCGCCTCATAGGATTTTTAAGGCTGTGACTTTTAGGAAGCAGATCACCAGGCCTGTCTTCCTAGGCACCTCTAGGTGGGTTTTGTTTTGTTTTGTAGTAGAACGTTTAACTGTTTGTGCCACCCAGGGACTCCTAGATGGATGTTTACCAAAAACAGTGGAGTCCAACTCATAGTGATCTTATAGGACAGAGTAGAACTGCCCATAGGGTTTCCAAAGCTGTAATCCTTACAGAAGTAGACTGCCACATCTTTCTCCCTCAGAGCTGCTGGTGGGTTTGAACTGCTGACCTTTCAGTTAATAATCGATTGCTTAACCACTGTGCCACCAGGACTGCTAGATGGATGTTAGGAAAACTGAATTCGAGTTTTGCTTCTGCCACTTATTAATTCAGAGACCTTGGCCAAATTATTTTCCTGATCTGCTAGGGGATGGGACTGGGATAATCTATAATATTATTTCTAACCCTGCAAAACACTCTGTGCAGCTCAAGGATAAAGGAGTAAACTGTTGACAGTTGTGTGGAGGGGATGGATGGGGGAACTGTGTGTGAGGATAATTTCCTCTCCCTCCACCCAGTGCCTACATACAAATAAATGCTGAGTGGCCCAACCTTTGTGACAAGCCCTTTCCCAATTTGAGGAGTGTAGTGGGAGGTGAAGAGGAGGAAGAAAAAACTAGATTTAATATATTTACAGATGACACGAGAGTGAGAAGCAGTAAGCCCCTGGACAGCAACATACTAATAATAAAACCAAAACCAAACCCTCTTGTCATCGAGTCGATTCCAACTCATAGAGACCCTATAGGACAAAGTAGAACCGCCCCATAGGGTTTCCAAGGCTGTAAATCTTTAAGGAAGCAGACTGCTACATCTTTCTCCTGTGGAGCGGCTGGTAGGTTCAAACTGCCAACATTTCAGTTAGCCTCCGAGTGCTACTGTGCCACTAGGGCTCCTTAACTAATAATGACCCTAGTAAATTGGAGAGGAGCCATGGGGCCAAAAAGTTAAGCACTTGGCTGCTAACCAGAAGGTTGTCAGTTTGAACACACCCAACTGCTCAGCCGGAGAAACACCTGGTGGTCTGCTTCTGTAAAGATTACAGCCAAGAAAACCCTATGGGGCAGTTCTATTCTCTCTGGGGTCACTATGAGTCAAAATCCACTCAATGGCACCTAACAACAGCACCAGTAAATTGGGAAGCCAAGTGACCAGAAAACCAAAAATGAAGTTCGCAAGAACAAATAAATCTGGGAAGGAGAAACAAACAGTTTCCCTTCAAGATGGGGACACGATAGCTATGGGTGTTTCTTTTGTACAATAGTGGTTCAATGATAGCAACTTGGTCCCTTGGGGTTTCCTTAGTGAAGAGTTGGGCCCAGAAAAACGTTTGTGACACTAAATAACTGTCTGGTCTTTGCCTGTATTAGTGCTATAAAATAGAAATAACTTGGAAATATCCTAAATGTCCAACAGCAGAATGGTTAAATAATCTAAAGCATTATTAATATTTTAAAATGCAGTTATTAGAAACTTGATTTCCTAAAACAAATATACAAATAAATAAAAGACCCACAATGTTGTTTTATCTAAAATTAATTCGATTGTACTGCTTGCTCCTTCTTCCTTCATTCATTCATTCCACAAAGGTGAGCACTCTCACCTGGTTATCACTGCTATCACAATGAGCCCCACAGGTTAGTCCTAAAGCCCTGGCTCAAAAGAGGACAGAAATGCTTTTCCTTGGTTTACCTAAGGAAAAAGTAGGCTGGTATTTACCAAAAAGCTAAACAAAAAGCTATAGGAGAACTGGAAGCTGAGATAGGACACACACACACCAAAAAAAAAAAAAAAAAAACAGGTGAGCTTACACAGCATGCATTTCTGATCACACCACAGCAAGCTTGTTCTCAGGGCAGACACGGGTTCAACCCTGCTGTTCATCCTGCCTGGAGAGCTCTGCTATAGCCAGATAAGGCTGATGTGGCTTTCAGGCTTTTTGTCTGGGTCTGTTACTTCATGTCTCTTCACCTGCACTTTAAGGGGAGGATTTCATCTTGCCAGCTCCCTTACCCTTCAGGTGGGTCCCTGCCTTCTACGTACAAAGAGTGGTCCTGTCGCCATTACAGGCCTTGCGTCTCAGCAATCCTTAACTGTACATTAAACATAGCCTCACACAGTAGGATCTGGGTTATGCCATCATACAAGCCCCTTTGTCACTGTTGTTGAGGATACCATATATGTCAAGGCTTTCAGCATAGGGTTGTAAGATTACATCATGCTGTCCAGTGGCACTGGCCATGAAGTCTGCTGACAGTACAGGGGTTGCTGAGCCTAAAGGGAGGGGAAATTACTGGAGAAGCAAGAATGAACATGGGAAGCGGGTGCAGAGATCAAGGGGTGTGGCTGATCCAGTCAAGTTCCAGGTCAGACATTTGAGAGCCAAGGGTAGGTGGGAACTGGGGGAGTGGACCAGCAGCAAGACTTGAAACTACAGGGAGGAGAACCAGATAATTTCAGAATTCTGAAGGAAAATCAGACAAGGGAGAGTAGGAGGAGGCTCTAGTCTCTGAAGGATAAGGGGGATAGATGCAGAGAGCAAAGCAGAGACTCAGTTGGCTGGGTTACAGGGCTGGGCCCTCTGGATGCCATTGCCCTAAGGTTGTTGAGTGGGTCCATTCCCAAACAAAAGGGGGTTTAAGGACAACCTGGCCATCCCACTGGAGTACTCAGAGGGATTGACACATAGTGAGTAAAAATAAGCCCTACACATGCCTCTTCCTCCTGCCTTCTCTTACCTTCTGGGAGCCGCCTTAGCTGTTCCATTCCTTCAGCCCCGTCTCATCAGCCCAAGAGGGGAAGAGACCCCCCCACCCCGTGATGCGTAGATGTAGATCTCCATCAGGTACTCCTAATTCCAAACATCACATTCTCCCTAAGACTGTGATTCTAAATCATCTCTGCCATTTTCCTCTGTTCTGGTGTCTAGCTGATCTCCAGTTTGATGTTCTAAAGCTAGTGTCTCTTTTGCACTACAAATCCAGCAGTCATGATGAAGCTGCTCCCTTGACTCAAGTCTATAACAATTATCTAAATCAAGATACAGCTGACTGCTGCAACTTAGGCCCCAAATCCCAGACAATAATCCCCTAAATGTAACTTTTATGAAGCTGAGCTGCCTTGTGGTCCATCTCAGCAAGCTATTACACACAATAGCCAAAAAGAATTCAAAAGCGATTTAGATTTTTATTATAGTCTCTGGGAAAAATCTAATGGGGTTATGTTCTCAGCACAGAGCAAAACATCTTAAATTCCTCTTCTCTCCTTCTCCATGCATCACATACATTATGGCATAACTGTTGCCTCCAGTCTCTCTCCTTTTTCCCCAACACCCCAAACTTTCTCTTAATCCTGGCCCTTGCTTTCTCACTCCTTCACTCCCCTCACTTCTTGGATGTATTCTTCGTCTCTTCTGCAAAAAGAAAGTCCTTGTCCTTCTAATGTAAATGAATCAAAGCTTGTTTCAGCTCCTTTGACTCTCTCCCTAGCTTCCCTAATCTACACTGGTACCAGGAGCCCAGCTCTTAATGACAGAGGTGTCCTGAGAGAGTAAGAGAGAATGAGAGGCCGAGAATATTCATATTGCTGGGGATTTAGTGTCACATAGACTAGGTTTTCTTGGCAATGGAAAGAGGTTTGCCTGGTGTTATGGCCGACCTGCTTTGCTCATCTCTCCCACACTGGCACAGAGTAAGGGGCATGGTGGTATGCAAAGATCCTGGGCCTTTGTTAGCCCATGGCTGGGGAGGGAGCTTATCTTAGTTACTGAGTGCTGATGTAACACAAATACTACAAGTGGGCAGCTTTAAAGAACAGAAATTTCTTTTCTCACAGTTCTGGAGGCTAAACGTTCAAATCAGGGTCTCAGCCATGTCAATTCGTCCCTTGTTGGTAGCCCCAGGTGTTCCTTGGTTCCTTGGCAATCCTTGCATGGCATCTGTCTTCCCCAGTATGTGTGTGCCTCTGTGTCTAATCTGCTCTTTTTATAACTCAGAAGTAATTAGGTTTAGGACACACCCTACACTGATTGGTATGACCTCAAATGAATTGATTGATTACATTAGGTTGCGTTATGGCAGGTGATTGCATTACATTACATTGCATTGCATTGCATTGCATTACATCCCCAAGGTTAGGATTCCAACACATAGTTTGGGGGAACACATTTCAATCTTTGACAGAGCCCAACTATCCACACTCTTAAGAGTTTTTAGTGTCACGGATATGGCCATAAGGTGAGCCACTCACCCACCCCTCACTTAAGGCCTAAGATGGACTTTCATTTACTTGCTCTGTGAACTTAAACAAAATAATAGGAGTCTTTAAGGTCACCCCCTTTCTTTCTTTTCCATATTAATTTTCTCAGAGCAAGGATTCCAGGGGACCCCCAATTTCTCATGTAGTCTGAATTTCCACTAAAAATAACCCCTCATTCCAGTTGAACCTGCTTTGCTGGTGTTCATTCTAGCCTCTCTTTGCCCTGACCACTGCAATGGCTTCTCTGACATCAACACTTGCAGAGGCTCTTTCTTCCTCTCTCAGAGCATGTTCAATCATCTATCCTGCACCCTTCTGAACTGACCAATTCCAGTCTAAGTGCTGCTGGGTAAATTGGCCACAGACACAGAGGTGGTTGGAGCTCCAAACCCACTGTTAACCTCAGGTGCATGCCCCATGCACTACATATCCTCTCCATATAGTTTCTGCCCCCAGAAAGCTGCCATTCTTGAAACAGCTTAGAGCATGGTTTGGCCCCAAGTCAGAATTCTCATCAGGCACTGATAAAGCTGTGCTACCTGAAAACATCCACAATTCTGGTGCTGTGGGGCAATTTTGCTTGACAAATTGCCTCTCTCTAATTGTTAGTCCAATTTGAAGGAAATTAAGCCCAAGTAGGAGTCCTTGCGTGGTACAAATGTTTAAACATGCTTGGCTGCTACTGAAAGGTTAGAAGTTCAAGTCCACCCAGAGCCAACTCAGAAGAAAGACCTGGTGGTCTACTTCCAGAAAACTAGCCACTGAATACCCTATAGAGCACAGTTCTTCTCTGACATACATGGGGTTGCCATGAGTCGGGGTCGACTCAACGGCCATGAGTAATCCCAAGTATCTAGGACAGGGTAGGGACTGTGGTATGTCTACCACAGATTTCCATTCCATTAAAGGAAATTTTAGAAATTTAGTGTCCTTCTATGTTGCTTTATGCGAACTTCCATAATCTCTTCTCAACTGTCATATCTTCAGGAAGTCTGTGAAATTCTACTCAGAGACAATGCATATAAAGTTTTATAGATCTCATTCCAATACATCTAGTTATGCTCTGTCTGTCCCTCTCAGGGAAACTAAAAATACTATCAAAAGTGGTTTCTACCACCTCCCTCTTATTATGAGGTGGTATCACAAGGGCCAGCAAGGTACCATCAGCTGCAGGTTAGCAGTCGCTGCAATGGTATACTCCAGTTCTGCTCCACAGATGCAGATAAAGACATGGACAGGGTGCCCAAAATGTAATCCACATCTTCAAAATGCTACAGCAGTGTTGGGATACAGGCAGAAGTGAAGAGAAGAGCCCCGTCAACCACACATTCACAGTTTACAAGCACAATGCCTACTTTTTTAAGGCACAAGGACCCTACTGGAAATCCTCCAATGGCCTTCTTGTCAAAATAAGCCATACCTGATCTGCTCCTCTCCACCCGATTCCCATCCACCTCTCTGACTCATAGCCTACCTGTCTCCACTCCAGCCACACAGGCCTCCTTGCTATTCCTCTGCCCTAGGTCTGTGGACATGCTGCAACGCTCTTCCCCTAGAATCTACCCGACTCTCTTCCTCACTTCCTTCAGGTCAGATATGGTCTTATCAGCGAGGCCTCCTGACCATCGCCTTATACGCACAGCAAATCCCACCTCCTTTACCCGAGAACTCTCTAATCCCTTTCCTTTGCTTTATTCTTCTCTACATCAGTTATCAACATCTATTATACTATATTATACTATATTTTTGCTTGTTTATTTATTTATTCTCTTTCATCCCCAATTGGAATGTAAGATCCATTAGGGCAGGGGTTTTGTTTTATTCACTGCTATATATCAAGCATCAAGAATAGTGCCTGGCACACGGTGGGTACTCAATGAATATTTGTTGAATAGATGAATTAATGAAGTCTGAATCCATATCCAGACAAAGAAACAGCTCCCTTAAGGACATGTAGTTTACAGAGCTCCAAATCTGCCTTATCTTAGAGAGTAGTCAGTGTCCTGGGTTTCAACCATCTACGCTGGTGATCTATGGCTTCTATTCACGCAATTAAATGGCCCATTTAGTGGTTTTTCTGTTACTGATTTTAAGATTGTTAGCTGAGAGGGGATATTATGAATACAAAGAATTTTTGTTTAATATTTTTATTTAAAAGCTTTTAAAACTAGTGTTTCTCTTCCCTTTGAGTTTCTAAACTGTCAGACTGTAGTAATTTAGGGCAATGTTAGCCCAGAGTACTTTTTACTATAAAAAATTAAGATTTATTCGCCCCTTGCTTGTGCCCATCCCTGCTTCTGTCCTAAAATCAAAGCACAAAACAAAACAAAAGCAAGCCAAAGATTCTCCACATTTATTAAATATCTAATAAATGATATATAAGTATCAGTCTTTCAAGGAGAGTAAAGCCAAATTAAAACCAAATATCAGACAAGGATAAGAAAAACAGTACCCCAGGAATTGAGGTTAGTCTGTAAATGACCTAAGTAGGGCTATTTCAATAAGGCTGTGTTAGTTTCCACACTATCGTCTGGGTCTCTAAGAAGCAAGAGGGCAACTATATGTGAAGTTGATTGGTGATGGCCCAAATCAGATGCATTAAACTGGGAACTCAATCCTTCCCAGAGGGTGATCCCAAGTCACGTATCCAATCCCCTATTCCTCCCAGCCCATCCATCACCATATCACATATCACTTGAGAGTGATAGATATGTGCAAGGAAGGAGCCTGGAATCTCCTTTCCAGGAGGTCTTGGAGGATGGGAGTGAGTCTTACTTGTCTGAGTTCAGCTTCGTAGAAATGGATTTACTTACCACTGAGGCCTGCCGGCTCTTTGATATTCCTAGAATCCCACTATCCAGTGATTAAAGTGATTGCATGATTTTCAAAATAGGAAGATTACCATCGTCTCTATACTCACAGACAGACACATTTCTAGTCCATCTGCTCGTCCCCTTTCTACAAGCAACACTATACTTCAGGTCTTTATTATCTTTGTCTAAATGATGGTAATATCATCAGTTATTCCTCTTCCAGTCTTTCCTCTAACCATTTCTCCCCCTCTCCTCCCTGTTCATCTACCTCCTCACAGCAGCCAGAGGAAACTATCTAAATTCACTTTTGAGCCTTTCATACCTCAATTTAAAATGTTCCAAAGCCTTCTCATAGCCTCCAACCTCATTTTCGTCACCACTTTCTACCCTCTGGTTACACAAATCCACTGGTGGTTCCCACATACACAGCGCATTGTTTCATGCCCTAGTGTCTTCATTCATGCTGTTCTCTCTGCATAAAAGACCTTTTCCCCTTTCTTTTGTTCTTTCTTCTTCTTCTTCTTTTTGTGGGTATTTATTAACTGCGAACTATAGTACAAATACATAGAAGTAAATAAACATGTATGTACAATTTATATATATGTTTATATATGTAATCCACATTAATTAATAAAAGCAAAGCCTATATAATCACTACCCAGGTCAAGAAACAGAATATTGCAAGCATCTTTCCCCCACCCAGAAACCCACTGCTCCTATCCTAGGACCCTTTACAGTCAAAACTCTCTCTCTCATCCCCAGAGGTAACTCTTTTCTTGATTTTCATGATGACAATTTCCTTGCTTTCTCTTAAATAGTTTTATCACATATTATACATCTTTAAATAATACAGTGTACTTTTACTTGTTTTGAACATTATATGAATGGAATCCTATTGAATTTATTTTTTGATGTCTTGTTTTTTCACACAGTTTGAAGTCATCAGTGTTGTAGGGGTAGCTATGTTTTTCATTTGTTTGATTTCCTTTTTTCGTTTTCATTGTTCCACAGTATTCCATTGTATGAATGCACTGCAGTGTATTTATCTGTATTCTATTGTTGCATTCTACTGTTGATGGACATTTCAGTTGTTTGCAGATTTACGCTATTATTATCAATGCCGCTATGAACATTTTAGTACGTTTTATAGTTTACATATGCATAACTTTTTCTAAAGTTTATACACAGGAATGGAATTGCAGAGTCATACAGTATGCTTATCTTCAGCTTTACTAGGGAATATCCAATTGCTTTCAAAGGTGTTTATAATAATTTGCATTCTACCAGCAGGATAAGAGTTCTCATTGCTCCACATCTTCACCAACACTTGGTATTGTCAGACTTTTTAATTATTGGCTATGTGTTCTCTGGTGTGATCTAAAGTGCCTAGAATAGTGCCTGGTTCATAGTAGGCACACATTAAATATTTATTGAATAAATGAATGTTTCCTTATTTCCAAACATGGGGATTTGCTACTTGTATTTTTGCTGTTGGTTAATAGCTTAATTCCATGGTTGTTAAAGAACATTTCCTGTTCAA
Organism: Dugong dugon; assembly: GCA_030035585.1. Taxonomy (NCBI): domain Eukaryota; kingdom Metazoa; phylum Chordata; class Mammalia; order Sirenia; family Dugongidae; genus Dugong; species Dugong dugon. The sequence goes on from CM057465.1 coordinate 151,252,018, forward strand.
GTGCCACCTTTTGAAATTTATTGAGACCTGCTTACTAGACAAGTTTTTGTTTACAATAGTTATTAAACACATCATGAAAGAATATGTATTTTGCGTTTGTTGGGTTCAAGGCTTGGATTTGTTTGTTAGGACAAGTTTATGAACAGTGTTGTTCAAATCTTCTCTATCCTAAGTGATTTTTTTTCTACTTACATTACAAATTACTAAGAAAAAAGTATTACAATCATCTGCTATGTTTGTGAATTCATTTATCATTGTAGTTCTGATAATTTTTGCTTTATATATTTTAAGGCTATGCTGTTAAATGTAACTTAAATTTTTAAATTGTCATATCTTCCTGGAAAATTGAACTGTCATTATTGTGAGATGATTCTCTTTATCACTGTCTTAGTCATCTAGTGCTGCCATAACAGAAATACCACAAGTGGATGGTTTTAACGAAGAGAAGTTTATTTCCTCACAGTCAAAGTAGGCTAAAAGTCCAAATTCAGGGTGTCAGCTCCAGCGGAAGGCTTTCTCTCTCTGTTGGCCTTCTCATCAGTGTTCCCCCAGACTAGGCGCTTCTCGGCGCAGGGACCCCTGTCCAAAGGACGCGCTCTGCTCCCGGCACTGCTTTCTTGATGGTATGAGGTCCCCCTGTCTCACTGCTCACTTCTGTCTTTTATATCTCAAGAGATTGCCTCAGGACACAATCCAGTCTTGTAGATCAGGTCCTCCTTACTAACACAACTGCCACCCATCCTCCCTCATTAACATCATAGAGGCAGGATTTATAACACATAGAGAAATCACACAGTACCAGGAATCATGGCCCAGCCAAACTGATACACACATTTTTGGGGGGACATAATTCAAACCATGACAATCACTAAGAAAGCTTTTTGCCTTAAAAGTCAATTTTGTCTGATATTAATATGGCTGTACCAGCTTTCTTTTAGATGGTGTACATGATATTTCTTTTTCCTCTCATCAACTTTCAATCTCTGTGTCTTTATGTTTTAGGTGTATGTCTGGTAGACAACGTGTAGTCAGATTTTGTTTTATTTTTCTTTTAATCTATTTTTGCATTCTTTATCTTTTGACTAGAGTGTTTAGTCCATTTATACTTAATATTAATGCAATTAAAACTTGGATTTAAATATAACATGTTATTGTCTTTCTTGTTCTAAGCTTCTTTTTACCTCCTTTCTTGCCTTCTTTTGGAAACCCTGGTGGTGTAGTGGTTAAGTGCTATGGCTGCTAACCGAAAGACCGGCAGTTCAAATCTACCGGGTGCTCCTTGGAAACTCTATGGGGAGGTTCTACTCTGTCCTATAGGCTTGCTATGAGCCGGAATTGACTCAACAGCAATGGGGTTTTTTTTGTGTGTGTTTTTGTCTTTGTTTTGTTTTTTTACCTTCTTTTAGATTGATTGAATATATTTTATCATGTTATTTTCTCCCTCTATTAGTTTGTAAGTGATAAATCCACTTTCTATTCTTTTACCGTTTTACCTAGAAATTACAACATGCAAAATTAACTTGTCAGAGTCTAAAGTTAACATTTTTACCTTGCTCCCAAGAAATACAAGGACCTTAAAACACCCTCCTGACTTATGTGTTATTATTATTGTCCATTTCTAAGTCTATCTTGGTTTTTCAATCCTACAAGATATTATTATTATTATTAATTTAGATTTAATGGTATTCTTTCCTTTCGTCCCTCTCAGGATCTCAAGCTTTCGTCTAGGATCATTTTCTACCTTAAGGAAACTCCTTAGAAATTACCTTAGTGAGGGTCTGTTGGTGGCAAGCTCTCACAGTTTTTGTCTGAAAATGTCTTTATTGCCTCTTATACTTGAAAAATATTTTTGCTAAAAATAAACTTCTAGTTTGGCAATTACTGTTCTCCAAAACACTGAAGATGTCATTCCACTGTCTTCTAACTTCAATTTTTGTTGTTCACAAGTGAGCTCTCGGTCTAATTTTTGCTCTTGTGTTTTTTGACCCTCAAGCTGCTTCTAAAAGTTTTCTCTTCGTTTTTCTGAGGTTTCACTTCAGATATATCTTTTTGTTTATCCTTCTTAGGTTTCAATGGACTTCTTAAACCTTTAGATTGGTATCTTTCATCAGTTCCAGTCCCGTGTTTAAGTATTCAGATATTGTTTCTGCCCATTCTCTTTCACTTAACATTCTGGAACACTGATTAAATAGACAGCAAAAATGTTCTCACTCTATACTCCCTGTTTCTCTTAACCTCCCTTCCATGTGTTCCTTTTTTTGTCTCTCATCCCACATTCTGGATGTTTTCTTTAGACCTATCTTATAGCTCACCAATTCTCTCTTCAGCTATGTCTAAACTGCTGTTACACCTATTAAGTTTTTTATTTCAGTTATTGTGTTTTTCAGTTTTAGAAGTTCTATTTGTTTGTTTTTGAAATCTGAACGTTGCTCTTAATAATTTTCTGTTCACAGCAAGTAGTTTATTTCCTTAAACATGATAGCCGTGGTTGCTGTGTAATCCCCATCCAATAATCCTATTATCTGAAGTCTTTATGGGTCTGTTTCTGCTCTTCTACTGGTTATTGCTATGGTGCCTTGTATGCATGAGTGCTTGGTTATTTTTCTTACCTGTAGCTGAACTGTCCCTGGGAATTTTTTTTTTTTTAGGGGGTGGGGGTGGGTTTGAGGCCTGTAACAATTGCCTTCCTCCAGAGAGGATACGTATTTGCTTTTGCCAGCTGCTAAAGTGACTGCCAGTCACACTTAAACCAAATTAAGAAGTTGAGGTTTTTAGGACAATCCACATAATGGGAATTTGGACTTCAGATCTCTGAGAGAGGTCGTCTGGGGAATCATCATGCCTGTCCACCAAAGAACACCCTTGTGTGTTTCCTCACTCAGAGATTCACCCACGGCTCTAAGTCATTCAGCTTGTTCACATTTCTTCAATGAGATTATTGACTTCTTCAGGATGCTGTTAGCATATACATTTAATTTAAATTTAACACTAAATATTTGATTTATTTCATTTTACATTTTTATCACTTCTTACACTGAACTTATTTGCTGTATCCTACAATATACATAAAACAGTTTCACCATACCAGTATTAGTACTAACAATGAAACTCCAGAATGAAGTGTTTGTTTCTCTTTAATTGTTTCGTATGTTTCAGATTTTGGTTTCAACGTTACATTTATTTCATTAAAAAAAATGTGAAGTTTTCTTTTTTCTGTGCTTTGAAATCAAGATTCCCATGTGAAACCATCTCGGACACTTTTACGAAGATGAAAAAAATATATTCTATCCAGTATTTTTATGCTTTCAGCAGGATAGCTGGGCTAAATAAGCTAACCTGTCATTTTCTTGGGGGGAAAACCCTTCCGCCTCTCCTTACCTGGTTTACTCCACCTAATCCTGCAAGACTTTATTCAGTTATCATCTCCTCTAAAACGTCTTCTCAGAATCCCCCAGGATGTGTTAAGCACCCTTCATCTGGGCTCCCAGCAGACATTGTTCATTCTTGTGTCATTACGCTATATTGAAGTAATACATTAATGGAGTCATTATCCTCCATTAGCTGAAAGTTTCTGAGGACAGGGATCATGTATTGCCTTCATCTTTGAACTTCCAGTGCCTACTGCCAAACACAAAGCTCTTGACATACAGTAGGAGCCTCAATAAATATTTGATGATGTAATCTTTGATCAGACCCCTCCCCCCACACCTGTTCCTGTCTTTGTAAATGGCTCCTCAATTCATCCAGATGCTCACAGCTTGTGTCCTTCTCCTCTTCTTCCAACTTCCTAAGCTCTTTCCCTCTTAGGGCCTTGGAATACACTGCTCCATTTACCTGAAAGGCCCACTCCCTGCACCTTCTTCCCGTCTTTGATGTGATTACTTCCGTTCATCTTCCAGGTCTGCCCTCAGGGAAGTTTTACTTTAACTTCCACCCTGAATGGGGTCCTCTACTGAATGGTCATATGACCCTCTACACTTTTCTTTTATAGAACTTATTATGATGATGATTATTTAGGCATTCAGGTCATTATTTCTCTAATGTTTGTTAATCACACTAACCTAAAATTTCCCTGAAGGCAGAGATCATGTCTATCTTGTTCTCAGTTGGATCTTTGGCATCTATCATAATGCACAGCACAGTAATAGGCTTTAATAAGTACTTGTTCAATGAATGGATTAAAAAAATGAATCAATGAATACACAAAGAAGGAATTAGTGAACTTTGAATAAGCCTGAAGGAGCAATTGCTCTATTTCTCCTCCAGGGGGAGACACACTCCTACTAGAAATAGCACAGGTCTCCAGCGAGCAGAAAATTCTGCGATCAACTAACTTGATTTTCAAACCCCTGAAACTGATGCAGAGTATCTGATCATTTCTCTACCGGTAGAACTTTCAGATCGGTCTGGACTACCCAATGGTACCAGGCAGGCAGGCATTTTCTCTCTTAATTTCCCTCTTTTGGGCAATCTTAAAATCTCTCCTGCTAGAGTTTGTCCACTTCAGTCTTGGTTTGCTAGGTAATTAATTTAGTTGTGAATGCCTACATTCTTGGGAAAATAATACCATGTATGTTGAATTTTAAAATTAACATTAACATCGTAATTTTTAGTTTTTCTGTAGTTTATTCTGGTTTTCAGAATCCCTCAGGCAAATGTTCTCTATGAAGTCTCAAAATATTTAAAAATTTTCCTGATAGTAGAAAATATTGGTGGCCCATAGGGCCAAAAAATAACAAAATATTGATGAAAAGCTAATTTTAAAAAGTAATCCATAAATATCCCCGAGCCTTGGGGAAAGTTAAAAGGAAAAAGAGTTGAGTTTGAATAATGAGAGCATATCTGTCTTTGAAGTGTTTCTGAAAGAAGTCCTTGTTTAATCCTAATGACACATCCTGGGAGACTGTCCCTGCTGCACATAAATAATGCTCTTTCCTCCACTGACCTCCTTTCTCTAGGACAAGGCTTAAGAGTCTAAAAGTTTTCATGAGACACTGTATTTCCTCTGAACTTTCTTTTTCTTTTCCTGTGCTCCATTTCCAAAGCTTTCTTTTCATTTTTCCTTTTAAATGTGCTTCTGACCTCTTTTTCAGTACATAGAGGCATTGCATTATTCCTGTCTTCGGGAGATCAGTTCACTGTAATTCAATTCAGTGTGCATTAATCCACTACCTACTGTGCGTCTGGGGCAGTGCTACGGGGGAGGAGGTGAGTGCAGGATATCTAGGTCTCTCAGCTAGAGGTGTTTACCATGTAGCTGGGAGGACTAGACATTTGGTAACCTTGAACAAATATAAAATGATACAAAGATGACATAAATAAGAATCAACATTTATACAGCTTACAAAACCACTTTTCAGAATGTGATCTAATTTTTGTGAAATTAACTGTTGGAGTAAATCTTGTTACTCTCATCCCCAATGTACAGATCAGAAAACAGACTTAGACAGGAAAAGTAACTTGCTTAGACAAGTAAAGTAACCAGAGTTACTATTAGAACTGGACCCTAGTCCCTATGGTGTTTGCATGATATTACATTGTGTCTAAATATGAGGAATGTGTAATAGGCCATAACCCCCCAAACTGATGAAATTCAAAGTAAAGAAAAATGCACTACTATTTTTCCTAACTAATCTGACACTTGGATCTAAATTTTTCACTCTATTGATGTTGACTGATTCATTCTCCTTCCTCCACTCTTAAGGTATCTCAAACTTCCCTTTGATTCTTTTCTTTTTCTTTGTGGATGCGAGAAGAGCTTATTTGGAAAGAGTTCCTACTTACCAAAGTTACTTTTCTCTAGGAAGGATATGGGGGAAACTTTGTCATCAACATTAACCAGTGATCCCTGAAGGAGAAGGATGAAGACTTTGAGACAGGAGATTAATTGATGAGTTCTGGCCAGAGGCTGGAGCCCTGGTGGTACAGTGGTTAAGAGCTCAGTCTGCTAACCAAATGATCAGCAGTTCAAATCTACCAGTTGCTCCTTGGAAACCCTATGGTGCAGTTCTACTCTGTCCTATAGGGTCACTATGAGTTGGAATTTAATCAACTGCAATGGTGGTTTTTTTTTTTTTTTTTTGGCCAGAGGCCAGAAAACTGTTGTGAAAGGGTTTGTGTTACCACTTAGAGAAGTTCCAAGACAGAATTCCTATCCTCCAGCACACTATCACTCTAGAGGATCACACTCAAAATCAGGACAGCATTTGGAGCCAGCAGGTGAAGAAAGGAGTTTTTCACTCCAAAAAGGAATGGCAAAAAAGCCTGTGACTGTTAGGTACTCACAAGGCTTGAAGGGCAAGACATCTAGGTCTGTAATCTGGGGCACCTCCATGGCGTCTACCCATGGAGACTGGATACTAACACATGTTGAACAGTGACAGCAGCAATCATTATAAGAAGAACATCATTATCAAATTTCCCGTTCAAATTTACTCCAAGGTCTGAAAATAGGAACACTAGTTGTACTGTCAATCAACACTATCCAATGAATAATTCTTGAGCACAGAACTGGAAGTAGCAATGGATAGAAGGGAAAATAATGACCAAAAAATCTCATGGGAGTTGCAGTGTATTAAAAAAGCAGAAGAAGAACTTATAGAATCATTTATAATCAAAAGTTGAACAGAAATAACCAACTAGAATACATAGAGATGGAGTCAGGATGCTGAATGCAAGACTCATGCCTTGTGATCAAAATACAACTTTATTTGTCTTTTACCACATTTTAAAAATATATCACAGAAGTAATTGGCCCCTGCCCTTGAATGGAAAATTGGGATGATTCCCTGACTTTTCTGTTCACTCGGATAATTGACCATCTTTTCGGTGACCATAACTTTAAGTCAAAAAAGGCAGTCTTCATTTAGTAATTAGAATGTTTCCAGTCCAAGATAGTAACCAAATACCTCAGTCTTCATTTTCAGGTACTGGTCTGAGACTTCTTGTCCCTCTCACCTGTGTAAGGACCGTGCCTTGCCTTCAGCTTTCTCTTCTACTTACTACCTCCCGCTCTAAAAAACAAAAACAAAAAATCTATTGCCGTTGAGTCAATGATGACCCATAGCGACCTTATACGACAAGTAGAACTGCCCCACAGGGCTTCCAAGGAGCAGTTGGTGGATTCGAACGGCTGATCTTTTGGTTAGCAGTCAAGCTCTTAACCACTGTGCCACCAGGGCTCCCCTCCCCTACTAGCTAACTGCTGTTTGATCGGCATGTCACTCCATAGGGTGTTCAATGACTATAATCTTATGGAAGTAGGTCACCGGGCCCTTCTTCCACAGCACTGCTGGGTGTACTTGAACTGCCAACCTTTTGGTTAGAAGCCAAGTGTAAAAAGAGTTTGTGCCACCCAGGGAATCTTTCTGTAGTCTTTTGAAAACAAACAGTTGCCATTGAGGCGACTCTGACTCATGACGACTGAACGTGTGTCAGAGCAGAATTGAGCTCCATAGGGTCTTCATGGTTGTGACCTTTCAAAAGCAGATCACAGGTCTTTCTTCTGAGGTGCCTCTGGCTGGGTTTGAACTGTCAACTTTCCAGTTAGTAGCCGAGAGCAAACCTTTTTTGCCACCCAGGGAGCCCTTCTGTGGCCATACAAACCAAACAAAACCAAAACCCAACGGAGCGACTGGCTGGGCTGAGGAGAGGTCGCGCGACTGTGAGGATCAGGTAACCACTGCGGAAGGCCAAGCCTGAGACTGGAAGACCGAAGAGAACGCAAGATTCTGTGGGACGAAGGAGGTGAATGTTAAGGAAAGAGAGCTCTTGCTTTGGCTTTGGCGGGCCGGTGGGCTCGAAGCTGCCGACCCATTCTCCATACTGCCGAGTCCCCGAGTGTCCCTCTTTCTGATGCCGGAGCTTTCTTTTTTTTTTTTTTTTTTTGCCCTGACAAGGTTCAGGGAGAGGAGCAATTTTCTCATTCAGCCCTAGAAGGATCCTCCCTCAAGCCTCTGCTCTATATTAGCTCATAAGAAAGCAAGTAAGCGGCTTGCTCAAAGCTCTTCAGCTAGTAATATGGAAGATTATGTTTCGCTCCCCTTTTTTTTATTTTGCTGGGCGCTGGTGAAAAAATTAGAAACGACTTTTTCTTCATTGAACATACAGGCTGTTGAAGAAGACAGTTTAAACAAACAATAAGAAAATGTATTAAATGGAATATTAATGAAGTGCAATGGAAACAGAACAAGAGCATCTAACAGTAGGAGGGGTGTTTAAGTATGGTGAATTCTGTTAAAAAAAAAAAAAATGGCAGCTTTTACCCCAAGAAAAAGGAAGCTACATTCTTTGAACTGTGACAGCCTGTTATCAGACATTCCATCAAAGAAATTAATATGGGACTTTACTGAAAATGTATTTATACCACCTAATAAAAAGCACATTCTCCAAAGCAGTGATAAAAATGAAGAAAACATGCATTGCTTTCAACAAGACCATTTCATTTCAAGTTCGCTTAATACTTCGACATTTCCAACAAATAAAAAAAATAGATCATCATCTGCCAAACAACATTCACCATTTACATCTGCTGTGTCCACTGTGCCCTTTTACAACAAAGATAAGTGGTACCTCAATCCATTAGAGAGAAAGCTGATAAAAGAGAGTAGAGCCGCTTGTCTAAAAACTAATAATGAAGATAAATCTTTTCCCAGTATGATGGAAAAAATGCAGGGAAAACCAGTCTGCTCCAAGAAGATGAACAAAAAACAACAGAAGAGTTTAACTGCTAAATGTCAACCAAGTTACAAGTGCATCAAACCTGTATCAAGGAATTCTAAAAATTCCAAGCAAAATAGAGTGGCCTATAAACCAATTGTGGGGAAAGAGAATAGTTGTTATTCAGCTGAAAATAATCGCAATGCTCCTCGAGTACTAAGCCAAAAAATAAAACTACAAGTTACACTCCAGGGTGGAGCGGCATTTTTTATTAGTAGAAAAAAATCCTCCCTTAGAAAAGCATCTCTGGAAAATAAGTCATTACTGGGATCTACTGGAGAGAATAAATCAGAAGTGATTGAAGATTCTGATGTAGAGACTGTCCGTGAAAGAAAAACTTTTGAAACAAGTGAAGTGCCTAAGTGCTTGTTACAGGAACTGAACATGGAGCTACTGGGTGCAAGAAGTAAAAACGAGAAATTAATGAAGGATTCATCAGGTGGTATAGTTTCTTCAAGAGGATGTAAACTTGATGAAAATAAGCATTTTGCCTTAGAGGATACTCTCAATGAGAACAAGGTAGCTTCTCCTGAGTCCGTTGTCTACCCCATTTTCAGTGTGTCGTCAGTCAATACAAAAAGGTACCATTATTAGACAGTTTACCAATGAGGAAACTCTGACCACAGGAATCTCTAGCCGAAGAACAGTCTCCTGTGGGCTCCGTTATATCTACTAACTTCTTGAAACAGACCAGTACACAGAAAAGTGCCAGAGATACAAATAAAGAAATAAAAGACCAGTTCATCCTCGATCCAGGTCAGAAACATTTTGGGGCTACTATGTGTAAATCTTGTGGCATGATCTACACTGCTTCCAACCCTGAAGATGAACTGCAGCACGTTCAGCATCACCAGAGATTTCTGGAGGGAATCAAATATGCAGGTTGGAAGAAAAAACGTGTAGTAGCAGAGTTTTGGGATGGTCCTGCCACATGATCCAAATTGTGCTATCAGAAAGGTAGAAGATGTCCAAGAACTTGTCGATAATGAATTGGGATTCCATCAAGTTATTTCCAGATGTCCAGACAAAACCAAAACTTTTCTCTTTATATCTGATGAAAAGAAAGTAGTTGGGTGTTTAATTTCAGAGCCCATCAACCAGGCTTTCCGTGTCCTATCTGAACCAACTGGCCCAGAATCTGCAAGCTCTAAAGAATGTCACAGGGCTTGGCAATGTTCAAATGTACCACAACCTGCAGTCTGTGGAATAAGTAGAATCTGGGTCTTCAGACTGAAGGGAAGAAAGCACACTGCAAGACGACTAGTAGATACGCTCAGGAACTGCTTCATGTTTGGCTGTTTTCTCAGCACTGATGAAACTGCATTTTCTGACCCAAATCCAGATGGCAAATTGTTTGCAAGCAAGTACTGCAACACACCTAATTTCCTTGTGTACAATTTTAATAGTTAAAGCCAGATTCACCTATAAAACAGTTACTGTATGGATAAGTATAAATAATAGTCTGTTATCAAAAATAAGAACCGCTTAAACAATATTAGAATAAAAAATACTAAGACACACCTCCCTCCCCTATAGTTTTGTTCCTTCTAAATTAAGATACATTTATTAAAAATTACCTGAGGATTCAAAGAAAGGAAAAATCTTTGGGTGCTATATACTGACTACTAGTCTGAGCCCTTAATTATGAAAGTTTGTAGCTATAACTGTGGAAAATTACTTTCCCTTTGACAAAACAAGGTGATTTTCCACATAACTGTAACCACTTATTTTTATAAAGCACATTTTTGGACCAGGAATATCTCATGCCCCATCACAAGCAAAAAGATTTAAACCCATACAAATAATTTTCATGCCCAATTTTTTTTTTATATATATTTTATTGTACTACAGGTGAAGGCTTACAGAACAAATAGTTTCTCATGAAACAGTAGTACACATGTTGTTTTATGACATTGGTTAACAACCCCACAACATACTAACCCTCTAAATTCTCATGCCCAATTTTTAAAAGTTAATTTCTGAATTCTATCTACAAAGTTCTTACTTTATAGACACTTGGCTGTAGGAACTCAATTTGAATATATTTAGAAAATTTTGAATTTCTAATTTGTAACAAGAAAAGATAAGGAAATGAGTAAGATACCCATATACCCTTTTGTGTAGAATAGAATTCTATGGCTTAATGTTTGAATCTCCTTAAAAATCAAGTGAGGCAAATGCACACCTGTCATCAGATTTAACTAAAATTAAACTTAGTAATCGCACTATTGTCATTTCATTAAATTTTGTTCTGTGAACATCCTAGTTGAGCTACTTTAGTGAACTTGTTACTAGTAACTGATGTCATTAACAAAATGGATGTCCAGTGGGTTAGATGATTCATTTGGTTTCATTTTAATTTTTTGCTTGTTTAAACTACACCTTACTTGTTCTCAGACATCTGGCAAAAGTTCTCACAAGATGTGTCATTAACAGAACCAAGGTTATTAAATATGTCTATACCAGTGGACCAGAGAATATGATGATATTATGTACATGAATATGCACACATTTTCCTAGTATAATTCTTAGATGCTTACTTTGAAAAGAATTCTTCAGATTGTTTTGATTCTAAAAAATCACTTAACTGCTACCTGGCAATAGGACTCTAAAGAAATAGTTCAGATCTCTTTTCAAGGTTGTAACTATTATCTATTCATCTGCAGTCTTCTTTATTTGCTTTTAAGTTAACATGATTTCAAAACGTAAAAGCCCGTGTTCTAAAACATATATCAAAATGTTAAAATGTGTGTTCTTATATACACATTTTGATGGTATTTTCTGCGCTGCTGCTTTTTTAAAATTGTTTAAAATATTTTATTAAAAATTTTTATTAACATTATTGTGTTTGTTCAGTGCTTCTGTGATTATGCAATTAAAGTTCTTTTCAATATTGTTACTCTGTTCATACAGAATACTCTGATTTTCCTTTCGAATTTTTTTTTGTGATTGTAAGAATCATACATGCTCTTTGTAAAACATTCAGATAATACAGAAATAGAGAATGCCAAAAGAGGATGCTCCCCCAAAACCCTATCTTGGGTGTAGTGTACATTACTTCAGGTTAATTAAACATACAGTTACTTTCCAACTTGCTTAATGTCATAGATTGAATTGTGCCTCCAAAAATATCTGTCAACTTGGCTAGTTCATGGTTCCCATACGACTGTCTACCATTTTGTCATCTGATGTGATTTCCCTATGTGTTGTAAATCCTATCACTATGATGCAATGAGATGGATTAGTGGCAGTTATATTGATGAGATCTACAAGATTAGATAGTGTCTTAAACTAATCTCTTTTGAGATATAAAAGAGAGAAGTGACCAGAGAGATAGGGGGACCTCATACCACCAAGAAAGCAGTTCCGGGAGCAGAGTGCGTCCTTTGGACCTATGATTCCTGCACAGAGAAAACTCCCAGACCAAGGGAAAACTGATGACAAGGACCTTCCTCCAGAGCTTACAGAGAAAGCCTTACCCTGAAGCTGACACCCTGAATTTGGGCTTGTAGTTTACCAGACTGTGAGAGAATAAATTTCCGTTTGTTAAAGAAAAAAAAAAACCAAAACCCATTGCTGTCAAGTCAATTCGGACTCATAGTGACCCTACAGGACAGAGTAGAACTACCCCATAGGGTTTCCAAGGCTGTAAATCTTTAAGGAAGGAGACTGCCACGTCTTTCTCCCATGGAGCAGCTGGTGGATTAAAACCTTTGACCTTTCTGTTAGCAGCCAAACCTTTAATTTATAAGGCAAGAGTTGGTGCAGTTCTCTGTTTTACAACTACAGGGAATATGTTCCAAGATCTCTAGTCCCACAAAAGCCCTCTCTCGGCTTGAGGAGAAGAAAGCAACACCACTATTCTTCCCTCTCTGGGTGGAAGGGGAATGGGGACTCAACAACACGACCACATTTCTCCCCAAGAAACCTCTTTGCAGCCCCTCCCTCTGTCCACTCTCTTGATCTCAACTGTCCGTCAACATTGGCTTTGTACATAAAAATTCTGTTGCAGTAATCATCTTTAATATAATCAACTATTTGCATATCTAGCTCCTAACCCTTGATAATAAGGGACTGTGTCTCTCCGTCTCTGTCTTCCCTGTACTGCTGAGCACAGGGCCTGGCACAAAGTAGGTGCTCAGTAAATGTTTCATGAGTGAATGAATGAATGAGTCTGAAACCTTGGTCCCACTCACACTGTAAAATGTTGTGTGCGCTGTCGAATCAATTCCGACTGATAGTGAACCTATAGGACAGAGTGGAACTGCCCCATAGGATTTCCTAGGTGGTAAATCCTTTTTTTTTTTGAAATTCATTTTTTTAAATTACTGTGATTTAGGTCAAACTTTACAGCTCAAGTTAATTTCTCATACAAAAATTTATGCACACATTGTTATGCAACAGTAGTTGCAATCCCTATAATGTGACAGCACACTCCTCCTTTCCACCCCGGTTTCCCGCGCCCATTCAACCAGCTCCTGTCCCTTCCTGCCTTCCCTTCCTGCCTCCAGACGGGAGCTGCCCATTTGGTCTCATGTATCTGTTTGAACTTAGAAGTACACTCTTCATGAGTATTATTTTATGCTTTATAGTCCAGTCTAATCTTTGTCTGACGAGTGGGCTTCAGGAATGGTTTTAGTTCTGGGTTAACAGTGAGTCTGGGGGCTATGGCTTCGGGAGTTCCTCCAGTCTCAGTCAGACCGTTAAGTCTGGTCTTTTTATGTGAATTTGCATTCTGCTCCACACTTTTCTGCCACTCTATCAGGGACTCTCTGTTGTGTTCCCTGTCAGGGCGGTCATTCGTAGTAGCCAGGCACCATCTAGTTCTTCTCATCTCAGGCTGATGCAGTCTCTGGTTTATGTGGCCCTTCTGTCTCTTGGGCTAATATTTTTCTTGTGTATTTGGTGTTCTTCATTCTCCTTTGCTCCAGGTGAGTTGGGACCAGTTGATGCATCTTAGATGGCCGCTCGAAAGCTTTTAAGACCCCAGATGCCACTGGGGTTGCAGAACATTTTCTTAATAAACTTTATTATGCCAATTGACCCAGATGTTACCCAACCTAGATGTCCCCGAACCCATGGCTCCTAGACCCCAGCCCCAGCTACTCTGTCCCTCAAAGTGTTTGGTTGTGTTCAAGGAACTTCTTAGCTTTTGGTTTAGTCCAGTTGTGCTGACTCCCCCTGTATTGCGTGTTAGACTGTAAACCTTTAGGGAAGCAGATAGTCAGGTCTTTTCTCCCGAGGAGCTGCTAGTGGGTTCGAACCGCTGACCTTTTCGTTAGCAGCCAAGCACTTAACCATTGCACCAGAGCTCCTTGCACTGTAAAACTGCCTGTATGAGTAGCCTGTTTTATTACTCCCTGGTAGCCTTTAATCATTCTTACATTTATAAGATGATTGTAATTTTCCAGAATTTATATGACTTAGCATTTAACAAAGCAGCCCTGATGGCACAGTGGTGAAGCGCTTGGTTGCTAACTGAAAGGTTGGCAGCTGGAACCCACCAGCCGCTCTGCAGGAAAAAGATGTGGCAGTCTGCTTCCGTAAATTTTACAGCTTTGGAAACCCTATGGGGGCAGTTCTACTCTGTGCTATAGAGTCACTGTGTCTAAATTGATTTGACTGAAATGGTTTCTTTTGTTTTTTGTTTTTTCTGGTTAGCATTTACCACCCAAGAAATTCTGAGATCTGAGATAACATAGGGGAAAAAAATTCATCTTTTTTCAAGGAATAAATGGATAAATGAACATTCAACATTTCAGGGTTTTCGGATGGGATGTCAAATCAAGGCTTCTCAGAAAAAAATTCCCCCAAAGCTATGAGAATTGTGGGTATTGTTTGAGTAATTTATTTCAAAAATGTAAAACTGGACAAAACAACAAAGAAACAGAAAGTTATATAAACAAATTGGCAAAATGTTAATGTGTTAAGTATAGGTAATGGACATAAAGGAATTCATCATACTATTCTCTCTAGTTTTTTTTTTTTTTTTTTGTATGTTTGAACATCTTTATAATAAAAATAACATTAAAAATTGAAGTTGGGAATCAACACTGTCTTTAATCTGCTTTAGAAAGGAGGTGCCAGAAGAAGCAAAAATGGAACAGAGATAAAGTAGACCTTGCATCTTTGCGGGTTCCGTTAATACGGTAGTATTATGATAGCCACAAAGCTGTTCTTATTTGAACTAGAGAGTAAAATTTTAGGAAGCAGAAATTTTTGCCTAGGAATAGGTAGAATTAGAATTTGTAGAACTAGAAGGGTACTTTGAGATCATCTCAGTCAATCTCTCACTTTACAAATCTGAAAACCAATGCTCAGAGAAATGAAATAATTATTCAACCTCAGAGCCAAGACAAAAACCTAGGTCTTCTGTACTCTGGTCTCAAGTTCTTTCCATCAGGCGAGTTGGCATGTGATGTTGAGCAAGAGCTTCCAAGGCGTGGAACCTAGGAGAAGGGACAGATGCCACCCTTCAGGTACAGTACTTGTATTTGCTGGATCCTTTGACTTTATCATCTCTGCTGTGTGCAGGTGGGGACCTCCTTCGGTTTTGCAGTGGATTCTCAGAGATAGAAATAGATTTAGTAAGATGAAGGCCAGAGAGACAGTCACGAACCCCTCAACAGGGTAGTTGTATGAAGTTTGTACTCCACTTTGAGGGAGCTGTGGGTGTTGCTAAGCAGGGCATCACCTTACTAGGTCTAGAGAGAAGGAGACTTAGCAGGCCTGGGCCCACGGTATCATGGAATGGAACTTATTACGTTACTGCCTCTCGCCTCATAATTCCCCAACCAGATCAGTTCCAGGAGGGCTTAGGGGAGAATTTACTATTGGGCCGTTGATGTGAGTCACACAGTTTCAGACACAGATGTGGAGGTTTGACAGGTACTGACTGAAATGGGGTTAGGTCTGGACAAGGCATGTAGGTGGCTTGATTTTCCCTGTGCTCTGCTGGTGGCCAGTAAAGAATCAGGTTCCCAGAATGCATACCCCCATTCTGGATCAGCACAGACTCAGGTATCTCTAGTCCCTGCATTTGGGGGTTTAAAGTTCCTTTGGGCTCTGACACAGATTGCTGGTTTAGAAGCAACAGGCACAGAATCAAACTCTTCCCATTCACAGAATGCAATTAAATGCTGTAGAGTAGCTTGAGGATGGGGGTGGGGGCACTAGCCCCCACAGAATCTCATTCAAGCCCCCCTTCAAGCTGCGCCTGAAAATTAAGTAAAAATAATGTGGTTAATTTGTAACTACAGCTTCAAATCAATCCCCCAGACTTCCCATTCCAGTCAGAGGGCTGCCCCTAAACCCCTCTTCCATAGAAATCCTGGAGCTGCCAATGACGAAAGCAGCCTTTAATCTAGAGCTTGAAAGCAGTAGAGTGCAGGCTGAATGTTGCTTGACTTTAAAAATGATTTTTAAAAAATTGTTGCCAACATTTGCAATTTGAGAGAATTCACATTTTTAAAAATCTAGATTTCAGATTCTTTCGAAAAACCAGACAATCTCATCATGGCTGGATAGGAGGGAGGTAGGGGGACATATTCCTGCATAGTACAAATCCTTTGAGGTTGGAACTCAGAGGCCACTCCCATCTCAGACAGGGCATGAGCTGCGTGAACTGTCTGACTCCTGCTTCAATCTGAAACTGGTTAGATGTTACTTAGGGCCAGTTTTGAGAAGTTAAGTGTTGGAGCACTACTGGTTAAACAGGCTGCTTGGTTAAACTGCCCATGTGGGCAGCTTCACTCTTTACGTTCACTACCATGTGCTGCTGGCTTTGAAATGTATGCTTTGCACATAATGTACATTTCTCAGAGGTGCCAGCATGGCTCTTTCTGGGAATGAAGGGTTACTGTCAGTATTTACATCTGTTTTAGTCCTCAACATCTGGGCTACACCTCTAAGGTGGTTTTGTCTTCAGTGTAGTTCATTCTGATGGCGGGTGGACAATACCCAGGGTGGGTTCTAAGGAACATAGGTTCGTTCCAACATTGTGAATAAATGCTGGAAGTCTCCTTTGCCAAGGGCACTTTCTTGGTAACAGCTTAGTCTCCTAAGCAACTGTACCAGTGTGGATTTAGTGGACGAAAGGTTTGGTTTAGCGAGTGTGGCTAAGGAGGGTAGAATAGTCTGGGGATGAGGTGCCCAGGCCCATTCTCAGGTGGAGACGGTGGTATAAGAGGGCACAGATGGCTGCACCGCATGCCTGGTCCATGCAGGCGCGGCCACAGAGAGTCGGCCCGAGAGCCAGGGCCCGTGAACGTTTTTCCCACGGCAGGACGCGGACCCGAGCCCCAGACTGTGTCCCAGAGGGCTACATTGCGCCCCCGTGCAAATCCTCTGGACCAAACGAAAAAGTAACCCAGCCCTTAGTCCTCGGAAGGACGGAGGTTGCTGGAAGAGTCTGCGCAGGCGCGTGCGGTTCACGGCCGCCGATCGATGCGCAGGCGCCCATGCTAGTCGGTCTAATGTAAACATAAGGAACCCGCTACGACAGCTTCTGCTTCCGGGTCACGCCTTGACAGCAGCTATCGCCACCCGGCTCAGCCTTGCAGTTCGGTGAGTCCGACCCTTGGTGCAGGAAGGTCTGCAGCCAGGTTCCCCACCCCCGGACACCACACCCAATAACGCTTCCTCTACTCTCCGCTCGGGGCCCCTGAGCCCTCGAGGCTGTGAGACTTTGTTCGGGGCCTTGGGGAGAGATCCGTGCGAGGTTGGTTGCTTCTGGGGCTTCCCTGGCGCAAATTGCGCGACCCCCTTTCAGTACCACCACCAGGAGATTTGCCAGGATTGCTGCGACCTTTTGGAAGCCCATGTGGGAAGTGACACCACACGTCCTTGCATGTCGTGCCCTTGCTGTTCGCCCCCTAGCCTCAGAGACCGAGCTGCCGCGAGCCCTTAAGGGGCCAGCAGGTGCAGTGGGTGGAGGTCGCCGCTGGTTGGGCCGAGGGTCTTCTCGCCGGCTGGAAAACAAACAAACTGTTGTCTTTGAGTCGATTCCGACTCATAGCGAGCCCTGTAGGACACGGTAGAACTGCCCCATAGGGTTTCCAAGGAGCGCCTGGTGGATTCGAACTGCCCCATAGGGTTTCCAAGGAGCGCCTGGTGGATTCGAACTGCCCCATAGGGTTTCCAAGGAGCGCCTGGTGGATTCGAACTGCCAGGCTTTTGCTTAGCAGCGAAACACTTAACCCTGTGCCATCGAAACCCAGGCCTTAACCAGCACCAGCGCTCGAATGGTCGCCTCTCTCCTACTTTGCTTCCAGCGTCGCAATAAAAACTCTTTGGTGATTCCTGCTGTAGTAAAGAGAACGGGGGAGAGAGGGCTTTCAGCCCCAGCAGAGGAAGAGGCCCAAAAGGGTCAATCCGTGCATAGGTGCACGGAGAGAGGTCGTGTTTAGATTTCCTTGACCCTTTCTTCCTGACGGGGAATGTTGTCAATCTGCCCCGAAGTTTCACTCTTCTACCGGGAGCTTCGGGGCAGCAGCAGACGACCGTTGGTGAGTTAGGGGTTCCTAGTCTGGGTCTAGGAGCGCCTCGAGAATGAGTGCAGGTTGTTCCATCAGATTATGAAAGGTGTCTGTCACCCACATATGGTTAAGACCCTCTTCGGTCCAAGCCTTCAGTTTTAGATGTCCCCGTTCTTGGAATCGCTGACTCAAATGCACCTCTGCCTTTGTTTTCTTCTTCTTTGTTACAAAGAAGTATAGGATGTAGACCCTTCTCTCTAGCCGTTGGAGACATTAAAACATATGCCAAATCTAAGATATCTAGAAGATTTCAGAGAGTCATGTAGAGAACAAATGTGTAAGTTCCTTCATTCGTAATGAAGTAGGAGGGGGATGCTCAATTTGAATTATTGATACGTATATGTTGAGTATTTTTCACTCTCATTCTATTAATTAGTACTGTTTATTTTTTAAACATATAAATGGCTACTGACTAGCAAAACAGAAGCTGTTAGAACTTGTAGTTTATCCCATAGTATGTAAAGGGATAACTCCATTATAAAAAAGCAAAAACTACATATTATGAGATAACCAAAATAATTATTCCCTTAGTAATCATCATATACATAATGTGCTTAGTTATTGCAGGTATTGAATTTATTAGGATTCAAAGTAATAAGCTTTGTATTGGTTCAAAAAATACAAATATAATTTATTGAGGTCCTGCCATATGCCAGGCACTATTGGAAATAAACACTGTCTTTATCTCCAAGGAGCTTATAGTTTAATAAGAACACAGATTCCTGAACAGTTATACCTGGAGAGCTGATACTGTACACTGTTTTCTCTACAGTTTTTCATATGTACTTTTTCACAGAAATGTTCCCAACTAGCATCTCTTACATAGCCAAAATTTTTATCGTAGTTGAATTTAAGTATATTGCATTATTTTCTTCTTCCATTCTAAAATTCTCTGTCATGTTGTGGTTTCAATATATTTGCAAAAATCTATTTCTCAGTTGTCATAAATAACCAATTCTTAAAATGCTTAATTCAATTTGCACTCTTAAATTTGCTTTCTGAAAACTTGAAAGTATATGTCATTGGTGTGAACTTGGATTTTTTTCTTTAATTTTATATAGCTGACTCCAGAGTAGTTGTGCTTTTGCTTCCTTCCTTATTTTATAAAATTTCAAATGTTTCCCTTTTTTTTCTTTGCGGAAGACATTTGAAAATATTTTGTAGATACTTTGTCAGTAGTAACATAGATGCATTTGTTCCATAGCGTTCTCCCTCTCTTTTCACGGTCACAATTACTTCCATACCCTTTAGTCAGTCAACCAACCAATATTTATTAAATATGTACTTTTTGTGAGACTCTGTGGCTGGGGAAAATAGTATAATACAAGGTGCTTGCCCTCCAATCAATCACAGTTTAGTTGGACAAACAGTATTTATGTAATAACTGTACTCTAAGGCCAAATATCATAAGTAGCCTAAAAGTGGTGCCAGTAATAAAGACACAAAAGTTCAGAAGAGGAAAAGAATGTCTGCGGCATCTTTACCCTTTAAAAATCCCCTTTGTAGCCTAGTCAGTGTGTAACCACATAGCATTCCATGGGATCTTAGGACCTCTTGGAGAAGTCTTGTCTAGACTACTAGATAAGAGAATAGACAGAGGTCCTGAGGATCAGAACATTTTTGTCCAGATACCCAGCCCCCTAAGCAACTACAGACTCTCCTCACTCATTGACATGGTTAGGTTCCAAAGACCAGGTTGTTATGTGAAATTGGTGTTATGCAAAATTGGAGGATGACCACATCAGATCACAAAATGGAGGATGACTATGTCATTACAGAACTGCCAAATTACATAATTGCCCATTACATAACTGCCAAACCACTGAGAATCATGGCCCAGCCAAGCTGACACATAACCTTAACCGTCAGAGCAGTTACTCCTGCCTTACACCTCAGGTACTTTGTTACTGCCAGATGTATGTCGTTAATGCACAAAATAGTAGGATAGTAGATTTTTTACTGTTGTCATGATTGCGAAATGTCGGATAATGAGATAGTCGATAAGTGAGGAGAAGGTGTATTATAATCTATATCTATTTCCTTTTGATTACAAAAAAAATGATATTAATTAATCATGATCTTGAAATCTGCTTTGGTATTGGGAAGGCCTCAGAGAACCCTAGCCGTAAGGACAGGTGTGCTCAGTGATATTGTGTATGCCTAAAACTTCTTTGTTTCAGGCAGTTTGGAGCATGTGAACATACTCTGAGCCTTGATGAGTTCCAGTATGTGGTATATTATGCAGAGCATTCAGAGCAAATACTCTCTCTCAGAGCGCTTAATCCGAACAATCGCTGCCATCCGTTCCTTCCCACATGATAATGTAGAGGACCTCATCAGAGGGGTGAGTGTGCCATTATTGACACTAGAATCTTTATGGAGGTAAAGTGGGAAAATTCCTAGGGGATCCTAATCAATTATAGATTTGCAGGTTTGACTCAGCACAAGATCACAAGGTGTTATTATATTCTCCTTAAATGTATTAACTTGTTCGTTAAAATTTATTTCCCTATGTTTTGCTTCTCTTCCCTTCTCCCTTTCACTTTGTGTGCCCAATATTTTTCTTCATGAAATATTCTAGATGATCCTGGTCTCATTTTCTTTGTAAAATCTGTCTGGATATGGTGTATATGAAATTCAGCAAGCTTAAGGTCTTCTATACATGTTGTACTAAGGAAGGAAGGAGGCAAGCAAAGCAGAGGTGGTTTTCAATTTCCTTGAGAGCTTTTCTTCATATCTGGGTCATAATTACATGAAGAGATTTCACTTGCTTTCTATTTTAACAAAAGCTACCACTTTCTGTTGACAATATAGTCCCTCCCTAAAAGAAAAATGCATGGTAATTTGTGACTTAATACTTAACTGTCTGATATCTAACCATTGCTATTTCATAATTCTGCTATATGACTGGTGTCCTAGGTGTTTGATCCCCTATTCTGTATATTATTCCTGTTGAAGAGAAGTTACCAGGGTAATTTTTTGATCACTAGAAAATACATCCAGATGGTTACTTCTGTACATTCTTTTTTAACAACTTTAAGATCCTTATTTATAGCCTGAGCTTTGTAGCCACTTCAATTATGTGGCACAACTGTGGGAAGCATCATACAGAGTTGTTCATTCTCGCAAAAGTGGCATCAGAAGACTCAGCAGTAGAAACTTCGTCACATTCTAATTCTAGCTCTGAGTCCTTTGGTGACTTTGATCTGACTGTAGCATCTCCATCTCCTTTACCAGATTTGGAATAGATGCACCAGAAGGGGCTAGGTGGCAGAGAATGCTAATACCAAGAGGCTTCTTTGAAGATACTGATAAATAGACAGACAGCATTAAGTTGACCCTTCTACTAGTGATGGTCACCTGTTGGATGGCAAAAAGAGCTAGCCCTCCTGGTTCTTCTGGCCTCAGTCTGTCAGACCCAGTTTCCTGACTTTTTCAAAGCACAGGGGCCAGAGATAGTGGATTGCTGGTCCGGCTTTCCTGCCCAGTGATAATGTTCCCACTGCTTTTACATGTATGGTTAGGTCCTCAGTGGTGTCCAGATGGCCATATGGCAGGCTTCCCTACGGAGAAACTAATAACATGATCTAAGGAATTGACAGTTCCTCTCGTTGATCTCCAGTGTATTCTCTATGTTTGGACATGGCATTATGACCTTATTTAATTTATGGAAGTGGAAACTGGGAACCAGTGATATGTTTATGGTATTGTCAGGACCAGAAGTCTCCCTCCCCGGGCTCAGTTCTGAATCTCATCGTGCTCAGCAAGCTAGAGCTGAACACGCTGATTGAAGTCTCCTTCTGCCCATAGGGAGCAGATGTGAACTGTACCCATGGCACACTGAAGCCCCTGCACTGTGCCTGTATGGTGTCAGATGCTGACTGTGTGGAGTTACTCCTGGAAAAAGGAGCTGAGGTAATGTTTTTAACATCTTTACATTAATGATTCACTAAAACTTGAACTTCATATTTTCTTAGAATCTCTCCGTCTCTCCTCCCATCTCTACCCACCCACAGTTTCACCTTCTAGCTCCTGGTAACATTAAGTATAACCAATATTAAAGTAAAATGCAAAATGATCCTAAGGATTTCATTCCTTTGTCTTTCTTCTTCTCTTTAAGCATCCCCGACTCCAGGAAGGAGTTTTCTCTTTTCCCTTCCAGCTCACTCTCTGGCAGTTGTTTACATTTCCAGTTAGTCCTCTCATGCCCTGTTGACTGTCCAGGGGCTGTAAGTGTAGAGGCTTTCAACTCTGATTAAATCTAAACCATTTGAGACCAACTATCAGATGTGTAGGAGTCCTTGGGTGGTACAAACGGTTAACATGCTCAGCTGCTAACCGAAAGGTTGGTAGTTCGAGTCTACCCAGAGGCACCTCAGAAGAAAGTCCTGGTGATCTGTTTCCAAAAGATCAGCCATTGAAAAGTCCAATTTTACTCTGACACACGTGGAGGCACCATGAGTTGGAATCGACATGATGGCAGCTGGCTTGATCTCCCTAGCTGGCACGATTGCTTAAGCACTCAACTACTAACCGAAAGGTTGGTGGTTTGAACTTACCCAGAGGTACCTTGGAAAAAGGCCTGGCAATCTGCCTCTGAAAGGTCACAGCCTTGAAGACCCTATGGAGGGCAGTTCTACTCTACACATATGGGGTCTCCATGAATCAAAACCAACTCGATGGCAACTGGTTTGGGCTTTTTTTTATTGTTTTATCAGGCGTGCATTCCTAATACCACTATCACTGGGGGATAAATATCATTAGGCAATCCCTTCCTCAGAATTAGGGCACTTAGACGCTATTTCTGCCCATGAATTATTTTCTGTTGTAATATATCTTGTTCCTGTCTTCTTTCTAATGTAACTCAAGATAGAAGCGTGGGTTAATTTTTTGAAAGTAGACCCTTGGCATTAGCAAGAAGCATCATAGCATAATGAATGGTTAAAATAAGACTCTGGAGCCAGACTTCATGGGTTGAAATTCCAGCTCTGCCACTTCTAGCTGTGTGACCTTGAACAAGTTACTGAAAAACCTTTCTTTGCTTCAGTTTCCCCATCTGTAAAATGAGGGTGATAATGGTACCTTCTGCATAAGGTTGTAAATAAAGTGTTTGGAACACTGACATGCAAACCCGTTGCCGTCAAGTCGATTCCGACTCATAGCAACCCTATAGGACAGAGTAGAACTGCCCCACAGGGCTTCCAAGGAGTGCCTGGTGGATTCGAACTGCCAAACTTTTGGTTAGCAGCCGAGCTCTTAACCACTGTGCTACCAGGGCTCCTACAGTGCTTATTAAATAAATAAAATAGCAGTTTTGACTATTTGTGAGTAATCTTAAAGGCTTATTTATTGAGGCACTAATTTGAATCATACATGTCATGAAGCTGATGTGCAGGCCCCCAAACACACTGGTCGGTAAGCGTAAGGGGACCAGCCACCTGGCCTTCTCATCTTCACACAGCCATGTTGTTCTCTACTTGTTATCTGTTCGGTAACTTTCGTGATTAAAAACTCTTTCTTTGTGAGTGACACTGAAATGAAAGCCAGTGGTTAATGCCGACAATAAAAGGAGAACAGCGGTTTTTAGCCAAGTAGAAGGTTGAACTCAAATGTTTTGGTTTTGCTTTAGTGTATTTTATGGGGGAAGATAATACACTATTTATTGGTTTGGGGATTTGAAATCTTTGGCTGTAGCCTTCAAAAATTTTAGGCAGGAGGCACTGGTGATTCAGTGGTAGAATTCTTACCTTCCATGTGGGAGACCTGGTTTGATTCCCAGCCAGTGCACCTCATGGACAGCCACCACCTGTTACTGGAAGCTTGTGTTGTTACGACGCTGAACAGATTTCAGTGGAGCTTCCAGACTAAGACAGACTAGGAAGAAAGGCCTGGCAGTCTACTTCCAAAAAGGCAGCTAGTGAAAACTCTGTGGATCGCAGCTGTCCCATCCCCACTGTTCATGGGGATGGCATGGGTAGCATTTCATTCCATTGTGCATGGGGTCACCACGAGTCGAGAGCCAACTCCATGGCAGCTAACAACAGAAATTACAGGTGATGCCAACTCTCAGCAAGCCAGCTGCTTTCCTAGCATTGGAAGATTTGTGCTATTCCCCTCCACATGCTTTTATCCAGGTTCTCTTGTGAACCCACAGCGTATTCTGCTAAGGGAGTGACTTAGCTTAACAATTGGAGCTTCTCAGTATGGCTAAAGAGCACAGCGAAGCTACATGGACAGCTTTGGCCTCATTACTTTTTAGCCTGGTTGCCATTAGCCACAGGATAGAGAGAGGGTAAGTAAAATAACCCAAAACCTTTACTCTGGTTAGTACATTCAAGCTGCTGTACGATAAATGCCTTTTAGAGCGTTACAAGGACTTCATCTTCTCATTCTCTATCTCTTGACCTATAGTAGAAATTCTAAGGAACGCTAAATAAGAGAAATAATATAGCAGCAAAATCCTAAATAATGCAGGCCAGCTAATCAATGCCGGTAATAGAGTGTTGATTGTTTTGGGACAGCTCTTTTCCTATTTGCTCCTAAGCTCCTATCATATCTCTGTCTTGATCAAGACTCCCTGGGACTCGCTTGTTGACCCTCCTGTTCAGAATATTATATAAGAAAGGTAGTGGGTAAATACATGCCAGCTTCTTTGCTGCCCTATCTCCCTCCCAGCGTCTGTCTACTGTAATAGTTCTCCCTCTTTACAGGTAAATGCCCTGGATGGTTACAACCGAACAGCGCTCCACTATGCAGCTGAGAAAGATGAGGCTTGTGTGGAGGTCCTGTTGGAGTACGGTGCAAACCCTAATGCACTGGATGGCAACAGAGACACCCCACTTCACTGGGCAGCCTTTAAGAACAATGCTGAGTGCGTGCGTGCTCTCCTAGAGAGTGGAGCCTCTGTCAATGCCCTGGATTACAACAATGATACACCTCTCAGCTGGGCTGCCATGAAGGGAAATCTTGAGAGTGTCAGCATTCTTCTTGATTACGGTGCAGAGGTCAGGGTCACCAACCTCAAAGGCCAAACACCCATCTCCCGCCTGGTGGCTCTGCTAGTCAGGGGACTTGGAACAGAGAAAGAGGACTCTTGCTTCGAGCTCCTCCATAGAGCTGTTGGACACTTTGAATTAAGGAAAAATGGCACAATGCCACGAGAGGTGGCCAGAGACCAGCAGCTGTGTGAAAAACTGACTGTTCTGTGCTCAGCCCCAGGAACTCTAAAAACACTCTCTCGCTATGCTGTGCGCCGTAGCCTGGGACTCCAGTATCTGCCAGATGCAGTGAAGGGCCTTCCACTGCCAGCTTCTTTGAAGGAATATCTGTTACTTGTAGAATAACATGGAGGAGATGCTTGTACCACCATGTAGGCGACTCTGGGCAAGGTTTTCCCCTGCAGTACTGTCTCTTTGGCATGGAAAACCGGAAAAGCAGTTGTTGCTGTGTGGTTTATAGATTTTGAGGCAACATGTCGCAATGATAACCTCCATACCACCTCCCCTCTCCAAACCAACCAACCAAACAAAACAACAACAACAAAATCCCTCACTTTTGTTTTCTTTTTATTGCTTACTTAGCTTTCTATATTGCACTCTGCAAAAGAGAGGTCTCCCCCACTTACCCCTTTAGGGAAAGAGTCAACAGTGCAACTGAATTTCTGTAGGAAGATGAAAAATATTTAAAGAATATGTTTGATTTTCCTTGGGGACATGATTAACCCTCTAGAAGAATCCCTCTAGAATCATATTAATTATTCTGTGAAGAAATTTAAGAGAATCACAATTCCAGCAAACAACAATTATGACCCAAAGATGAAGACACTGCAGTCTCAAACGGTACGCAGATTCAGCGTCGGGCTTGACGACCTCCCTGGAGTGCCACATCACGGGGCATTCAGAAGGGACTGCCCCCCCCCCCCCAATCAAAGGAGATAGCAGTCTTTGCCTCTTTTTCATGGGTGTGCCCAAGGGTTACAGTAGTTCAGCAACATTATTTTAGAAGGATTGTCTTGGCTGCTTTCCCCCATTACAAAAGATAGATTCTAAGCAATCCTAAGAACTCTCGTTTTCTTCTAATGTAGCTCTTTTTCTTCCTCAAAGCTAGTTTGCTCTAATGGGATTAGCAGGCATTTCTTGCACCTTAGAATAAAGTGTTTGCTCTAGCAGGAGAGAAATTATGGGCTGGGCTGCCTTTTCCCAGCGGTCTTCTTCCTTCCCTATGGAAAGCTCACTCTGCTAGGAGGTTGGAATTATTTTTCTTTCATTTCTTTTGGAAACTTTGCTTTTTATTTATCTATACAAGACTAGGGAGGGGGATTGGGGAAGGAGTAGGGGAAGAGTTATAAGAGCTTCTTTTGAAACAACCCATCTACCCAAAAAATACGTTTTAGTCAATAATACTTAGTTACAATACTCTTCCGTGTTCGTAAACTAGATCAAGTTGTTATTGAGCTAAGATGACCTGTATGCAAATTTGAAGAACTTTTTTTTTTTTTTTTAAAGCTGATTGGGAACTACAAGCAAAATGAATGGAATCTCTTGACACAGCTAATTTCAAAAAGTATGTCTGGTTTTGTCCTTTTGGTGTTGGTGTTTTTTGCCCACTTAAAAAAAGAAATAAATAGTTCTAAAACCAAATTTGGCAATTTCTACTGTTTCTACTTTTTCCTGGATCCTCCCCTCCCCCCTCTAAACATTCTCCATTCCTGCCTCGGTCTTCAATGCATCTTTCCATCCCATCCCAACTTCACCCATTTCATCTGTTAGCAAGTGATTCAGGGCATTAGTGGAGTGAACTGAAAGGCTTGGACAGAGTAAAGAAGCTTCCCTTTCCTTTTTCCCCCACCTCCAGTTTGGAATTACTTTTATGTTTTCAACCCCAGCTGCACATTATATCACCAAGCGTGCTTTTTACAAACACTAACACCAAGACTTCCTCCCCTGCCAATTGTCTCAGAATCTCTTAGGATTGGCTTGGGTGCATGGGTGGGTTTTTAAAATTTCCAGATGCTTCTACTCTGTAGCCTAGCCAGGAGAACCGTTGCATTAGTCAGTGGTTCTCAAACTTAGCTGTTCATTAGACCCACCTAGGCCCTGGTGGCGCAGTGATTAAGAGCTTGGTTGCTGACCAAAAGCTCGGCAGTTAGTAATCCACCAGTTGCTCCTTGGAAACCCTATGGGGCAGTTCTGCTCTGTCCTATAGGTTCACTATAAGTTGGAATCAACTTGAGGGCAACAGGTAACAGGGCACTTTTTTAAATACTAAGGCCCAAGCCCTACCTCCGGAGATGGATTTAATTGGTCTGAAGTGGGCCTGGGTATGAGGATTTTTAAAGGCACCCCAAAACCCCTCACCTTCGAGTCGATTATGACTCATAGCGATCCTATAGGACAGAGTAGAACTGCCCCATAGGGTTTCCAAGGAGCAGCTGGTGGATTTGAACTGCTGACCTTTTGTTTAGCAGCTGTAGCTCTTAAATGCTATGCTACCGGTGGGCGGGGGGAAGAGTCCAAAGGCACCCCAGGTGATTGTAATATTCAGACTAGGTTTGAGAACCACTGTTAAGGTGCTATCTCATTTCTCATCATAGACACTATTAATGTTCTGGAGAGGAAAATATTTTGTCCACGTGGGAAAAGACTCTTTTCTCATTAATCACCCATGCAGTTTGTGGCTGATAAATTCTGTTTCACCTCCACTTAAGAGTTTAAACAATTTCACGTATCTTTTTCACTCTGAGGAAATGGCATTCTCCTTGGTAGGTTTTTTTTTTAGTGATGTCTTCACTGGTTTTTTTTTTTCCAGATTGTAGTATGATCATAAATTTCTTACTCTTTACAAAGTGATGTTTTTCCTTTGTGATTAGCATTCCACCCAGCCATCCCTTCCCTCACAATCATTTTCTTAAAACATACAGCTCTAGGAGTAAAGACGGGAATGAGAACCTATAAATTAATAGCAGATAGCACTTAAATGTTATGTCCCAGATCTGGAGAAATGCCTAAACTTTCCGTTTCACTTTGTTTTCATAGCCCTTGTAGTTTTGAATTTGATGTAGCATAGTAAGGAGGAGAGGCAGGGGAAATGAAGTCAGAACTGAGTGAGTCCCAGCTCTGGTAAAGACTGTAAGACCTAGCACATATTATTTAGCCACCCTAAACCCCAGTGTTCTCATCTCTGAAATGGGGTTGTCACCCTCCTCCTCATGAAGCTGTTTTGAGAATTCAGTGATAACATGTAAAATGCCTAACACAGTGCTTGATATTTATTCTTAATTCCTCTTCCCCTTAAAGAATCGTTCAAAGAGCATTTGGCTGCTTTAATTACCGAATCTGACAATAAGCCTTCTCAGTCACTATTCAGAACTGTTTTTAGGGTAGGGCAGTAATATGCATACTATGGGCAGCCAGCAAAAGTGGTGGGCTGGGATAATCCCTTCCTCTGCCCCTTATGAGAGCGCTGGTGTCTCACTGGTTGGTTAAGCGTTCAGCTGCTAACCGAAAGGTCGGCAGTTTGAACTCACCAGCCTGCTCCATGGGAGAAAGATGTGGCAGTCGGCTTCCTAAAGATTATAGCTTTGGAATCCCTAGGGGCAGTTCTGCTCTGTCCTATAGAGTGGCTATGAGTCAGAATTGACTTGATGGCAACGGGTTTGGTTTTCGGTTTTCCTATCCCTTGTAATTTCTTGAACCTCCTTTCTGCTTCATCAGGCAAGTAAGGAAACTGCACTGGGACGAATGTGTGTGCCTGTGCTCAGAGCCAGGATCTGGGTATTGAAGGTTAAGCTGAGCATTAAAACAGGGCACCATCCAGTCAGTTCAGCGTCCTGTCAAATCTATGGTTCTGATTCCTAGGAACAACTGTATTATAATAATCACTTCAGTCATGAGAAGACAGAAGTAGCTGTTAATGAAACAGAAGACTAGTGGCAGCTGAGTAAGAACTGGCATCTTTCCCAAGTAATATTCCACCCAACGCACCAAACCAGATCCAGGGCTAGGTGTTGCTACTTTCCAGGCTTTCAAAACGTCTCTCTTTCCCTACACAGGTTCTGTCAAATGGAGTCTGGCTTTCATCTAGGTAGGAGTACAGGGGAAAAGTTGAGAAGGAAGCACCCTGGGTTGGTAGAGGAGGAACAGAGATCTTGGGATGGCTGGAAAAAAGCAACCCTGGGTAGCAGGTATATGGTCATGAGGTGATACATGACTTTATGCTTAAGAGAGACTGGAAAGTCCTCTTGGCTGTGAGTGATGTAGGAGGGACTAGTGCAGGATGAGGATGAGGACCAGTGTACTGTGTGCTGGGACTCTGTATAAAGAGCCAAGAGATGCTGCAGAAAAATAATCTGAGAGGTGGAGAGAAGTGCATGAGGTGATCAATGAACTGTATTTTCCCACGTATTCTGTCCGGGCACAGGCTGGTGCAAGGGGCTGGTGGTATTGCATCTTACTTGTGAAAATGATAACTTAAGAGAACCAAAAGCACAGTAACCAGTTGGCATTTATTAGTGTAGCTACAGCTTGTCACTGTAGTAAAAGTAGTAGAGGAACCAAGACTATTATCACAAATAAAGAAATAAATAAAGCTTATTTTTAGGGAACTTGTGAGTAACTGAAATCTAGCAGTGACACTAGAGCTCAGTCTTACATGACAGTTGAAGTTGGGGTAGAAGTCATGAGAAATTCTACCTAAAGGGAGCTTCCACTCACCATCCACTGCCCCTGCTCCTGGCCAGAGCTGATCATGGCTGCAGTTACAGAATGAAAGGAAACTTAATAAAAAATGCGCTACATTCACTGAGAATATGTGGACTTGGAGCTACCAAGGGGTGTGCTGACCATGATCAGATAATCCGCTCCCTTCACTTCAAAGAGGTTTAGACGGGTGTTTCCCCAGACCGCTTTTGACTGATGTGCTCCAGGTGGGCGTGATCTGAGGTGTCCAAGTCAATCTCATACTTGGCTAAGATTTTCAGGATGGGCCTCAGCTTCAGCCACCACTGTTCCTTGGGGATGCGATGCCTACAGAGGTATGAGGGCAGGATGATGATATAATCTTTAGCACCCCAATCATCATCTACCAACGGCTTATGGGAAAAGTTGGGCAGAAGTGACTCATTTAGGGTAAGGGCATCAGAACTGAAGTGGGTTAGACAACAGGTGTTACTCCTAAGAGAAAAGAACTGAAGATAGTGAAGAGGTTGAGGAGAGCAGACCTTGAAACAATCAGGGAGGGAACCTCTGTAGGAAGTAGATGTACTCACTCAAAATCCGTTTGGTCCTGCAGCTCAGTCACTGGTTGAAAGACCAGGGCCCTCTTACGCATTCCCAGAACACAGCCTGAGTCTGGACTGTTGGCAAAGACCCGCCCTGCAAGAAGGGGATGACCCATCAGCTTCTATATTGGGGAGCCAGCTTCTATGGGGGGCTCCCCCTCTCCCTCCACCTACCATTACGATAACTCTCTTTGATTTTCCCAGAAATCCAGTTCATAGCCTTGGCTCCCATCTTAGTGGCAAAATTCCTGTCAAACGGAGTTGGGCTCCCACCCTGGAAAAAGAACCGTAAAAGTTACAGGGGGAAGAACTCTAATGAGGTGGCAGCAGAGATACACAGAGAAAAAAGAAAGAGTGAGGCTAGGTTTATAGCCGGAAACAGGAATCCAGAAGTCTGTAAGTGTGAAAGGGTCACTGACGTGGTACTGGAGCCAAGGTGAGCGGGCCCAGCGCATGTGACCATTTATGTGGTAGTAAGAGTAATTAGTTAAGATAAAGCAGGTGATGGGCTCCCACAGTTTCCTCTCCTAGCTCTATAGCTGCCAAATCTTGTTCATTCTCTTTTTGTCTTATTGGCCACTGGCCAATCCCCTGCCCTCTTTAGCCTAGCAGCTTTTGTCCATCACCATCATTGATGACACAGAAGCGTTCCTTGTGGCGCAGTCTGGCTGAGCTTGGTTGTTGTAGTTAGTTGCTGTCAAGGCAATTCCAACTCATTGTGACCCCATGTGTGCAGAGCAGAAATGCTCCACAGGGTTTTCAAGGTGGTGACCTTTCTGAAGCAGATCGCCAGGCCTGTCTTCTGAGGCACCTCTGGGTGAGTTCAAATTGCGAACCTTTCGGTTAGTAGTCAAGTGCTCAACCATTTCTACAGATCTTCTTTGAATCAGAAAATGTAGGAGGGAAAGAAAAGTAGGAAATAGGTCTTCATACCTTATCCAATCATATCCTATTCCTGCAGGGCCTCCTCTTCTCTTTCCCTTCTTCTCCCATTCAACAATAAGAGGTACCTGTGACCTCTCACAATTTTTTAATCAGAAAATATCTGATAAGCTCGTTCAAACTGAGACATTGGGAATTCATTGGGGGTAGGGAAAGGTCCATGCTTAAGAGGTATCAGCTGGGGGAGGGCCTCACACCACTAGTGCCACCTATGAGTGAGGCCTACCTTGGGTAGGGATTGAAAATGAGTGATAGGAAAGAATTCTAGTTTGTGAGATGGAGCTCAACACCAGAAAGGTACCTGTACTCATTCGGTAAGTTTCTTACGAAAGCATGGTGCGGCTGAAAGAGCAATGCACTAGCCTTATTCTGGCCCTAACTTGACCAGTGACCCTGGAAAAACTATTTCTCCTCTATAGGACTCATTTTTCAACATCTAAATCAGTGGTTCTAAACTGGAGACGGTCTTGTCCCTCAGGGAACGTGTGACAATGCCTGGAGACATTTTTGTTTCAACTGCGGGAGGGTGCTACTGGCATCTGGTGGGTAGTAGATTCCAGGGGTGCTGCTAGACTAACCTACAATGCACAAGACAGCTTCCCCCAACAAAGAACTACCCAGCCTCAAATATCAACAGTGCTGTGGTTGAGAAACTCTGCCCTAAATGAAGAAGATGGACCACATCATCTCATTTCTAGGATAAAGATGTTTTGATTCTATGGTGCCAAGAGATTGTAGGCCCGTTCTCCGTGGCAGCCCTAACAGCCTCCAGCAAACTAGAGAAGGCCAGCAGGCACCTCGATGGCTGCTCAGGGCTGTGGTCGCCTAGAGAAGGGCATGACCAGGTACGTCTCCCTACCTGCTGCATGTGGCCAAGCACATTCTTCCTGCTATCGAAGATGCCCTTTCCCTCTTCAGAGTACAGGTTGAAGATGAAGTCAGTGGTATAGTTCTCATTGCACTTCTCATTCCTGCCAAGTAGAGACAAAAAGCCCGTCACTTCAGTTGTCTCCCCATCTCTCCGCTCCCCTCAGTCTTTGTGGCTCTTTGTTCTTCCCTTTTCTGTCTCTTGTGGGGCCCAAGGGATAGGCTGCCCCCTCCCTTTGCATCTACAGATTCCTCAGGGTGTCCCAGCCACGATCCATTCTGTGGGTTTGGGCCAAGGTCTGATTTTTATTTTCTTCCCCTAGGAACAAACAATAGATGAGGTACCTTAACACCAGGCCCCTTTTCACAGTTGTTTTCATCTTTTGCACCAGATGCTCAACATTGGCCTGAAAATGAAACAGCAAATCCTAAGTCTACCTGGGGGGTGGAAAAGGGCAGGCAAGGGCATAAATCTCTCTTCCACATCAGGCCTCTCCAGGAGGGAAGCAGGGTGTGGAAGGGAGCTGTTTACAATCCTGGGTCTGAGCTCTGCTTAATCCCTTTAAGAAGTTCAGTATAAAACCAAGACTCCAGATAAGACAGGCAGAACTGGAGGAGGGAAAGTCAGAGACCGTCATGGTAATTGTTGTCAGTCGTCACGCCCTAGCCACTCCCTCTGCAACCTCCTTTTCCAGGGCTTTCTCCCCTTCCCTCAGAGAGCTGACTCTGTTCACAGTGGAAGCCTTTCAGTGAGTTGCCTGCATGCAAAGCAGTGATTCATCTGGTAGAATATGTTCCTTCTCATCATTTGGGCTTTGAGTTAGGGGTGAAGGAGACAGACTCCCACCCTCTGCTGCTGGCAGGGGCTGGCTGGATTCTCAGATTAGGAAGTTCCCTCAGCCTGCTGCCCCAACACTTTGTGGCTCCTTCCTCCTCCAGAGAACCGGGATCTTGGAAAATAAGGATCCTGTGGTCCTTCTGTGAAATAAGTCAGAGCCCCACCCCCGAGGTGAAAGGATATCTCCCTCAAAAATGGAATGATAATGTCACTTAACTGTACATGTAGAAATGACTGAACTGGTGTATATTTAGCTATATATATTCTCAACAACAACAAAATTAAAAAAAAAAAAAAAAAAAAAAAAAAGATACCAAGATCCCAGGTGATACGGATGAAACACTGACCATGTCAGCCATGGCAGATTAGTGTTGCTGTTGTTATAGTTATTCTACTTTTGTAAAAACAAATAAACCCTGTGCAATAACAGGAAGGAAAAAAAAGAATGTAAGCAATGTCACTGAACAATGTGTGTAGAAACTGCTGAATGGAAACCTGTTTTGCTGTGTACACTTTCACGAAAAATATAATAAAATATTAATTAAAAGAAAATGGGAAGAGAAGAATGTAGCTTTTTTAGCTAGGGAAATCAGGAGGGGTGGCATGACAGAGTAGAAAGATCACAGGCTCTCAATCAGTTACATCACCTACTGACTTAGCAGTACAGAGAAGCTTTTTAACCTCTCTAAACTATCTTCATCTGTAAAATGGCGATAATATCTCCCTTGCACGTCTGTTGCAAAGATAAAATGCACGTAAAGGGCTTAGCAGCATGCCGCCTGACTCAAAAAGAGCACTCAAACAGCAGCAGCTCCGGTTATGTATGTGAGGGCACACAGGAGAAGGCCTGCGTGGTACTTTTTCGAGTCTCCTCACAGGACCCTACAGATAGTCAGCTCCGTCCTCATCTGGAGCTCTCCCAGCCCAGGCCAGTGTGGGTACAGTGAGCAACGACCGGGCCAGCTAGCAGGCTCTGGGTGGCCCTCTACCTGCAGGTCTCGAATGGTGAAGGGATCCTCAAAAATGTAGGCTGCATCGGCCCCAGCTGCCAATCCTGCCATGGTGGCCAGGTAGCCACAGTAGCCACCCATCGTCTCAATGATAAACACCCGCCGCTTGGTGCCTGCTGCTGACTGCTTAATGCGATCACAGGTCTGCAAAGACAGTGAGTCAGAGTTAGATAGATGGGGTAGGGGTCAAATTCTTGTCACTTCTCTGGCCCTTGCCATTAACCCAACTCTGAACTATATTGTCCCCAGCCTGGTAGGGACCCTAAACCTTACCAGATTCTTGCACTCAAGGCCAGAAGGCATATTTCCCAACCCACTGAGGAACATCTCTTCTGGGAAGGAAGTTGTACCTAATCTTTCTGTTGCTCACAGTAGGGAATTAGGTTATATGATCTCAAGAAGGGAAAAAAAACCCATTTTTGGTATGCAGAGTACCAGTGCACTTCTAGGTTAGAGGACTCACAAGCTGAGGAGAATGAACACCACATGTGTGGTTAAACAGTCTGAATACATGCCTGGATTTAAGAAGCATTTTTCAAACGCCGCTACTTAGTACAAAAAAAGTAGCCCACCAAACTCAGGCCTGGGATTATAGTCCTGGGCAAAGCGGAGGGGAAGTGGTGGTGGGCTCTCACCATGCAAATAGTATTGAGTGCTGTGTCGGCCCCAACAGTGAAGTCTGAGCCAGGGACGTTGTTGGAGACTGTAGCAGGAATGACCACAAACGGGATGCAGAGCTCGTCATACTGCTTCCTGCCCTCCATCAGCTCCAGGCCCCCGGTGTAAGCCTGAGAAGAGGAAAAGAGCAGAGAGACACTGACTAGGGAGAGAAGGGAAGGTGGGGGAGAGAGAGGAAGGAGTGGTGGGCACTCACCTCAAAGCCCCCGATGATGACAAGGCCATGAATGTTAAACTTTGTTATGTTGGCACTGATCTGTTCGAAGCTCTTCTTGGGTAGAGTCCTAGTTCAGCAGGGGGTGGGCAGGGGGTGGGGGATATGGAATTAGGGGAGGAGATGGCAAAATTGAGGGAGGCAAAAGCTAGAGTTAGAAGATGTTTGTTTATCATTTCTTGACTTGTGCTCCCTTTCTCCTCAGTCCTGTCCAAGGATACACCAGGGCTTTAAGTTGCCAGAGATGCTAAAAGATGTTTGGATGGGCATGTCTGCTCTAGATCAAGCAACTGTGGGCTTGGGGGTAGAGGGCCCAGACAACAGCGATGATAGAAGCAGACGCTGACCTAATGAGCTGATGCCTATATTCCAAGGGACACCTTTAAGGGGTGATAGGGAGGAGGCCCTCTACAATGTCACTTACCTTTTGGTCCCAAGTTTAGAACCACCTTGCCCAGTCCAGCCCCCAACATAGCTCCAGCCAGCTTCCTCAATCTGCAGGGAAAGGTGACCCAGGTCTCCCTCAGGGCCAAAGCACCAGGAGGCCTGTGCGGGACTGATGCCACTTCTGGATTCTGACCCTACCCCTTAACTCCCACCTGGGTGGGAGAATGACCCCAGGTATCTGCTTTTCCCCACCTCATCAAACTTTTCCCACCCTTACACTCATCCACAGATATTAGGGACCTACTTCTGCCAGGTGCTGTGCTAAGCTGAGAAAGAGCTTTGTTTGCACTCCAAGGGTTCATTCATCCAGAGCTTCTGCCTATTCCTACTGCCCTAAAATTAAATATCTACTACTACCTGAACCCCGAGAAAGGAGAGGTAGTGAA
Source organism: Dugong dugon (assembly GCA_030035585.1). NCBI lineage: Eukaryota > Metazoa > Chordata > Mammalia > Sirenia > Dugongidae > Dugong > Dugong dugon. Next base: position 151,287,931 of record CM057465.1, read on the forward strand.
GGACAGGGGAAAGGAAAAGAACAGACAGGTCACCCCTGCTACACGCATGCTCCTATGACTGCTCCGTGGCCCCAGAACATGTGCCCTCCTCCCCTTGTATTCTCCATACCTGACCCTTGGCCAGGCCCTCAAAGCCATCATGCACGACCAGCACACGGTTGCCCTGGATGAGGCCAATTCTCACAGTGGAGCGGACAGCGGCGTTCATGCCTGCAGCTGGGGCCCCCACGTTCATCACTGCAATGGTGTGTGAAAAAGCCTGGAGGGGAGGAAACAGGGAGCAGGGGAAAGAGAGGGGCAGAAACTCCAGTGGGGGAATAAGGGAGGCAGAACTCCGAGTTCCCTATTGTCCTGGGATCAGGATATCTGCCTTGGACAACACACACCCCTCTCCCAGGAAACACGAGCATCACTTGCAACCTCTTACTGTGGAAGCAAAACTCTTTATCACAAATCAATAAATAAAGCTGCTGTCCCTGATCCCAGACATCATCATCATATAATGAATACAAGACTTCCCAGACTGGTGTTTCCCAAAGCGTGATCCTTGGACCACTTCCATCAGAATCCATCTGGGGAGCTTATTAAACCAGCAGATTCCTGGCCCCAGATCTGAATCATAATCTCTGAGGGAGGGGGCCAGGAATCTGCATATTTAATGAACAACCAAGAAGAGATCTGTTGCAAAAACTGAAGGAAAAATCAAGGTATATTTAGACAAACAAGTGCAGATAGAATTTATTGCCAGCAGATTCATACTAAAAATTATACTAAAGGGAGTTTCTCAGGCAGAAGGAAAATGATCCCAGATGATTCTGATATACACTAAATAGTGAGAGCTGCTAAGCCACTGGAAGAGGTGGCTTAGATACACTCAGATGTGATTACTCCCAGATTTTCCCAGAGGTAAAAATACATAAGCCCTCTCTCCCATTCCTTACATGCTATCTTGCCTCACCAGCCCTGAATTGGACATGGGTCTTGTGTTAGAGACTTCCATGGCACACTAACAACCTGGGGCTGGTATCTGGGATGGCCAAGAAAAACATTATCTTAGTCAGGTCAGGGATCCAGCACTGAAGATTATTATGTGGCAAAGAAGATGGCAAGGCTGTAGTTTGCATGGATTGGGGGAGGCACTTCACCAAGGGAGATGAGGAAGGGAGGTGCCAGGGGATAGGGCAAGTTGCCAGTACCTTAGACGTGGGAGGCCTGATGTGAGCCAGAAGCTTGTATACCTCCCAGTTGTTCATGAAGCTCCTGTAAAGAAAGAGTAGAGAGAGAAGTGTCTTTAGGCCGTTCCCCACCACCAGCAGCTCCCAGCTTGAAGTTCCGTAGAGCAAACCTCTCAGGACCTAACTGGGGCTGCATAGGGGCCACTAAATCACCAAACCCTCCCTGAGCACTCTCCTCCCAGACATCGTACTCAGCACAAGAGACAGTCCCTTGCCTAGAGAAACTTCTCTAGCTGGGGTTCTCATATAGAAATAACAGATTATAACAGGCTGATTCCTGGGACATCATGCCTGAGAAGCACTGAGCCTCCTGGTCACCTCATAGCTAATTTTTCTGAGGAAGAAATTGTTGCAGAGACAATAAGAGGAAGGAGCAGAAGCTCCTATTTTGGGTCTAGGTAACTCTTCCTCTTCTTGCAAAAGTAGAACCCCAAGGAGATCTATTGATTTTTGGCTTCATTCTGGCATTTGATTTCTGTAGCTAGCGAGCTTCCCAGTGATTTCCTCACCGGCCTCTTAGCTTTAAGGCTTCATCAAATTTCTTCTCATTCATGGCCCTGGTCACGTCCTTGGTCTGCGGGAGGAAGACAGCATCCGTCACGACTCCAGGGCAGGGCTCTGCACAGCTGGATTCCCATCCCGGGGTCAGACTTGGTGCCTCTCTGGGCTTGGCTGGAGCCTGCCCATCCTGCCCTCACCTTTCCTATGTCCCAGACTGTCACAGGAGGCCAAGCATCTTGCTTTTCCTTAATTTTCTAAGTAATAAGCAGCAAAAGCAAAGGGCTGACTCAAGGCTATTAGAGTTACGGGCGGGGGGGGGGGGGGGGTGAAGGAGGGCTCACAGGTGTATAGCATCTTCCTCTATTTCACACCCAGGTCTCCAGCCTCAAAGGGGCCTCTAAAGTAATGAGAAAATGAAGAAGACCCTGCAGATAAGCCAGTGAGGAAAGAAGGCTGATCCTGGAGATGAGATTCCCAAGCACTGATCTCTGCTGAGTCAGTGCTTTAGCTTTGGGGCCTCTGAGATACATTTCCAAGCATAAGCTGGAGGTTGTCTTGGCCGTAGGCCGTTGGGACTCTTGAGTCTCTGAGAGAGAGTGAGGGGAGCACCCAGACCAGCTGAGAATCAGGCCAGACACACTGGCTCCTAGCCACATGTTCACTCTGTGGCATCAAAGGAGTGATTATTCTATAACAACAGCCACCACTTCCTGAGCACTCAACATATTCTAAGTACTGCATCAGCACCTCTATATATGTATTCTCTCCAATCCTTATAATAACCCTCAAGGTGAGTATTAGTAACCTCATTTTGGTTCACAGAAACATGTTCAATGTAGAAATCATGGAGAGACAGATATTGCCCAACCAGATCTTAATAATACTCCCCTGCTTTTAATAAAGTTAGGAGGGATATTGTATTTCTCTTCTAATAAAGACATAAGAAGGTTAAAACCGAGGGTGGGAGATTGGATATTAAGAGATGTTGAGTCTCACTATTAGGGAGAATGTAGAGTCTCCCATCTTCTTTAGAAACATTTTACAGATGAGGAGACAGGCTAAGAGGTTACAGCTCTCATGCAAAGCCCACTGTGTTCTTTCCCCATATGTGTCTTACAAACCACGCTGCCTTCCCATCTGCTCCTGTTTCAGTGGCCTTAGAAGCTGGTCTCATGCCCCAAGAGCTCCAGTTCAGAGGCAGGGCCTTTGGGCTGTAAGGAACGAGGTGGAATCAGTACTTACCATCTGGACACACTCCATGAGGGGCAGGCGCACAGCCTGGTTACCAGAGAGGCTCACCACACAGGCTGGGGTGTCTGGAGTCCCCTCTAAAAGTGCCATCACTGCTTCCACACCCATCCGGCTTCCCTGCAGGAGACCAGGGGGCAAAGACAATTGGGCTCAGGTCCCCCATCTTGGCTCGGCCTTGGAGAGACAGGGCACTCTAGGCCCTTTCCAAATTCCAGAGTTGAGTTCCACATTGAAGGACTGTAGCCAAGAACTTACTGAGCTTTGCTGCCCCACCCAGATTTCACCTACAGCTTAGTAACTCTTCCTTCTCTTGCCATGAGAACCCCAAAGATTCTGCTGGTTCCAGAGAAATGTGCCCACCATAGTAAACAAGGGGATTACTGAGGCTTAATAATATTCCCTTCCTATTTATAAAATGGAGCCCTGGTGGCAGAATCGTTAAGAGCTACAGCTGCTAACCAAAAGGATGGCAGTTTGAATCCACCAGCCACTCCTTGGAAACCCCATGGGGCAGTTCTACTCTGTCCTATAGGGTTGCTATGAGTTGGAATCGACTGTGGACAACAACGGGTTTGGTTTTTTGGCAAACCAAAAAACAGGATAAGGGGGTTCAAACTTGAGTGTCTGAGGCTACAGCTTAATAATTTCACGGATGTTCAGAGGTCTAAGGTATCAGACTTCATTATTAGGGGAAAATATAGTTTCCCATCATATTCTGTGACTGAAGAGGACTCCCGAGTGTATGGGAATAGGTCAAGAGCCACCGCAGTCCAGAGGCTGGTGGAGGGGTAGCATGACCAGTGGTTTAACCCCCTGTGCTAGGGAAGTGCAATCTTGCCGGGGAAGGACAGTAAAGCTGAGGGGTCTAAGGCGGGAGGGCCACAGGGCTCCATGACTTACCAGGATCCGGTCGAAGGCCGATGGTGTCCCACCCCGCTGCACGTGCCCCAAAACAGTGACCCGGGTGTCATATCCCAGACGCTTTACCACTAGCTGATGGGACCAAGAGAGGGAAAGACAGAGTCAAGGGGTGAAAATAAGCAGGGATGTAGATAAACCACAGATGGCTTAGCCTCTTGCCTTCTCATGATTTCTGAGTGGAAGCAATCGAGGGGATGGGGAGCCTGGGAGAGATGTGCAGAGGGACTGGGGGAAATGCAACAGCAGGAGACTCAGAAATCACTAGTGAATGGGCCCAGGGTGGGTACGGTGTCTGAAGACTCTCTGGTTTCATTCATACTAACATTCTTGATGTTTTCTGAGGTGATTGGTCGCCCATTCCTGTCAATCGCACCCTCAGCCACAATGATGATGTTGAGACGAGAACCACGGTTCCTTGTCTGGCCAAGAACAAAGGGAAAAATGGTCAAAGGAATAAAACTGATGGGTGGGAAGCCGATAATCAGTGGAGAAGGGCAAAATAAAACGTCAGTACCTCGCTGAGACGGCGGCAAAGGTGTTCTTCCCAGTCATCATCCGGTGGACATTCAGGAATAAAAACCCAGTCGGCCCCACACGAGAGAGAGGTGACAAGGGCCAGGTATCTGAGATGACAGCCAGAAGCATCATGCTAGGGGCTACACTCCACAAATAGCCTCACCCAGATCCAACAAGTTCCCTAGCCCCCAGAGGTCTGAGATCCTCCATTTCATTCTTGGGATGAAGGTGAGAGCACTAGGGCCTTTCAGTGAGATTCCAGCCCTGAAGAACCCTTTTATTCATCCTCACCTGCCACAGTGGCTTCCAGTCTCAGAACACTACTGTTCTTTTGTGCATGTACAGACATGCACGTGTGCATATACAAGGCAGGCAGAATGGGGACAGAGGAATGGGACAGCACAAGACCAACAGGTGTGCCTACAGATTGGCTACCACTGACAGACCTCTCTGGACTCTGTGGGGAAGAGGAGGAGGCTGGGCCCGTGGAATAAGTGAGTCAAGATGGGGCTCTTACCCACAGTGCCGGCCCATCACTTCTAACACAAACGTCCGCTGGTGGCTACAAGAGACAGACACAGGACTCACACAGTGCAAGCGTTCCTGTGGCCAGGATCAAGCACATCTAGGCCAACTAACTGTCTCAGAGACACATTTATGCTGCTAGACTTTTCAGCAGGTTTCCTGAGGGACCAGAAGGACCTAGGGGAGACACTTTAGCCACAGATTTCCTTCCTAGGCCTGGGAAAACATAGCCATGTGGAGGCTATTCCAGGGAGGGATAAGTCAGGGAAGGGGAAAAAGGGAAAAGAAGTGAAGAAGAGAGGACCAGACTGAACTGGAATCCTCTAGGATCACCGTAAGGTAAATTGTTATCCTGTCCTCCTCCCATCCTCCTACCCTGCCACCCCTAAGTCCCCCTACCTCTGAGCAGTAGTGATGATATCTACAATCTCTTAAGATATCTGTTGCAAATGGTGGCTCAGATTTTGGGCTCCATGGATTTGTCTCAGTGTGGACACTGATCATTTAGGGTTCCCACAGGTATTAAAGACCTCAGAACTATTCTAATAGTGAACTTACCACTGACAAGAGACAAATATTCTTATAGCATTTAGGGGGCAGAGAAATTTCAGTGCTCTTGGGATAATTACTAGTTAAAACGTGTTCTAGTCCCAGGAAAATGGTCATGGTCATTACAGTCACCATGGCTCAAACACTAATCTTCTCTAGTCCCCAATACTTTAGTCAGCCCCAGCTCCCGTCCTCCTCTGCTGCCTCCCCCATGCCCCTTTACCTCTGAGCAGTGGTAGTGATGGCATCTACGATCTCCATGATCCGGTGCAGGGCAGAGTCAGTGCCAATGGTCATGTCAGTGCCACAGAAGTCATTGTCAATAGAGCCAACAAGACCCACGATATTCAGGTAGCTGGACTTCTTAGCCTCCTCTTCTGTGATCTTACCTGATAATGGAAAGCAAACCAGGAGCCATTGGTTTAGGATCCGGTGTGCCTACAGAGCAGATTACTAGAGAGAGAAGAAACCGTAGCCAATGGGAAATGCAAGCAATGGCACAAGGGAGGACAAAGACTGACCATCTGTGTCTGGGTAATGTCTTGCTCATAAGGAACCCTGGTGGCATAGTGGTTAAGCACTCAGCTGCTAACGGAAAGGTCACAGGTTCGAACCTACCAGCTGCTCTGTGGGAGAAAGATGTGGCAGTCTGCTTCCATAAAGATTACAGCCTGGGAAACCCTATGGAGCAATTCTACTCTGTCCCATAGGGTCACTATGAGTTGGAATCAACTTGATGGCAACGAGTTTTATCGGGTAATGTTTTGCTCCAAGGGGAGGTAAAGGGTGTGTGCGCGCGTGTGCATGTGTGTACGAGTGTACACACACATGCATGCACAAATGAGCAACACTGACTCAAACAATGTCTCACCTGTTTTCTGGAGATCACTCAACAAGTCGCTCCACTCAGAACGGAAAGTGTCAGCCCCAGTGAGGCTGCCATCACCCCCAATGACGCACAGGTTGGTGATCCCAAGCTTCACCAGGTTGTGGGCAGCTCGGAGTCGTCCCTCTCGCTCCCGAAAGTCTTTGCATCGGGCACTTCCAATCACTGTGCCTCCCTTTGGGAAAGAGGCAGAAGTCAGCTCCTCAGATGACACAGCCATATTTAGGCTCAACATGCTAAGATTTCCTCTATCCCAATGCTGTGATGGGCTGACATAACCATGTGGCTGCCTAGGAACTTCCCTGATATCTGTAAGTCACTTGTCCCTTCCAAAGTAAAGGGAAATGATGTCAGCAGAGACATCAGAGGGTCATTCCCATATCCTGCTACACCTCTTAGAAGACTGCTAAGATCCAAACCATTTCTTTAAAGGCTTTGTCATCAGTGATTATCTTCAAACAGAAAAAGGGAATACATACATATCTGTTGGCTTCTGGAATAATCTCCATTTTTCATATCATCTCGCAAGCATAAGAAGTAGTAGCGACTTTGGTCTTTGGAAAGTCTCCCTAGTGGCCTGGCATTATGGATTGTGTCCAAACTATTATTAAGAGTTCACTCCAATGTGCTTGGTATTATTTTTTTCCTTTCGAACACACTGTGTGTTCACAAGCTGTAACCAAGCACTGCCAATCTTTCTCCCTCTTTCCTCCTTGGGGTCTGTGCTCTTAGTGGAAGAAGCTACAATGTCTAGATATTGCTAGGAAAAATAGCTCTGGGTACAGAAAGCCTTGAATTCCCAGGGGCTTACAGATACCCCTAAGAGACAGTATATTTGGGGTCTGCACCAATCACATAAGCTCCTGGGCACCTGTAACTCTGGGGCATTGATGGCTAATTCTGTCTTATTCTCAGAACACTTCATGGCAGGCACCTGGGCCTGTGTACAGCCTTCACCAGGCATAACAGAGCTGGACATTACATTTCCTCCCATGGATCTCTGGGGGACTGAGGTGCAGAATGGGGATACATATGTAATTGGTAGATGTTTCAGTAAATCAGCAAATGGATATATTTCTGTTGGGCTAACCCATAGTAGATATAAATCTAAATATCTGTATCTATCTATCTATAAGAAGTCTAGAATAAGTTCAGGAAAGTAGCAATTTCTAGGATTTTTTTTTTCTTTTGAAACTCTGAAGGACTGCCTTGGCTGTGCCTGCCCTTAAATGGTCTGGTTTCAAGTCACCTCATCTCCATCACATGAGAACTGGCTCTGGCTCCAGTCCTCTGGCAGGGATATTCTCAGGGCCAGACATTCCCCGTGACCCCAGAATAAGACCTGCTTACCCAAAGTCTTGTGCTAGTTCCCGAAGTCTTGCCTATGACCTTTCTATAAAGAGCAAACCATTTTGGACACTATCATATGACCACTGTCCCCAACCCCAAGGAAACCAGGGTGATGTTGTCAAATGGAAAGAGTAAAGGGCAAACACAGCCTCTAGTTTGTCATTAAATCCCTTCACATCAAACCACATGACAGGGAATTTGGGAGACCGTAAGCCCAAACTAGAGTGGGGTAAAACAAGGACACGACAGTTATGGGACAGGAGTCCTCTGGAACATACCAGCTGAAGCATCATCGAAACGCTCTCCCAAGTGGCTTCCCTGATGTGCTCTCCACCATCCACCAGGCCTTGATAACCCTGTAGGGCATATTACATCGGTTCAGCCTCTGCTAGTTTTCCCCCTAAATTCCCAGGTTAAGATAGGATCCCTGGGAAAAGGTTCTCTGAGAATCAAGTCACTTCCTCCCATTACTGATTCTGGACACTCCTGAGACCATCATATTTAACAATGTCCAAGGAAGGAGATGCCAACTTTTTCAATACTCTGTTCTAGTTTCTCCTATTCTTGAAGCATAAGGATATCCTTCTTAATATTTAATCTTAATTACTTTTATTTGTGGCTCATCCCATTTCCCCCAACCGATTTCCAGAGGAACTAGATAACAGATGGTCTTGAGAACAACTGAGGAAAGAGAGAAGGGGATATTGGAGGGAAGAAGAGAGGGAGGGAGAGAAATGAGACTTAATTTGAGACTATAAAACTTGACAGAAGAAAGGTAGATAGGCCTTACAAAAGAGTGGGAGAAGTGTGAGAGGGAAGTGAGAGACAAGAGCAAAGAAGGGTTAGAACCTTGGAAAGGTAGGCAAACTACAAAAATATTATGAGACTCTTCTCTCCTTGGGCTCTATCCCTGGATATACTAATTTGCTATAAAATACTAACTCATTTCAGTTTCTCTCTCTGTTCTGGGGGAGGTGGAGAGAAGACAGAGAGTTATTTTTTCCTTTAAACTGAACAATGTGAGGACTCAGTTTGCAGATTTCTGGATCCCAGCATCATTATTGGAGCCAAGAGTGGGGAGGAATGGAGATAGGAAGCCAAGGCAAAACAGACATAGCATCGTAGCTGGGAGATGAGTAAGGGAAGAGAAAGTGGAGAAGGGGAAGATTAAGCAGAGAACAGAGGAAGAATGATGGAGAAAAATGTAGAGAACCAACCTCATGGACAAAGAAGACACGGGCACCGGTAAAGATACCAACTCGAACCACAGCCCTGACAGCAGCATTCATACCTGCAAAGAGGAAGGAAGAAAGAAGTGAGGGAGAAGTGACCCCTAAGAGAAGTAGACCTGGAATCCACATAACTGACATCTATCTAAAGATACAAGACAGTACTTTTCTTAGGCTTTTCTCTGAATCTAGAATACTCCTCTCACCCAAGTCTTCTGGCCTCACCACCCCCAATTACTGCCTTCAATCTTAGTGGAGTTCAAGATACCCCTTTCCCTTCCCCTCAAGAAATTCTGCCTTTCCTAAGACCTTTCCTGGCCAGGGCAATCTCGGGAATAATAATAACACCAGCAACAAGCAAGCATTTCTTTGAATGATTATTGTGGGGTTAGACACTATGTTAAGTGCTTGTCAAATATCAACTCATTCACTCCTATCCACAACCCTGGAATTGCCTCCATTTTACAGATTTGGAAACTGAAGCTTAAGGAAATCAAGGGCACAAAGCTAGTACTCATAGAAAGCTGAGATTTTAATCCAAGTCCTAAAATGCCAAAGTCAACACTCCTGACCTGCAAAAATCCCAATGTTTTTTCCCTCCCTTCTAAACTGAATCTAGATATCCAGCTTTGGTATCCTTTTTGGGACAAAGACATGATTCTCTGCAGTTCAGTAACCTAACCAGTCAGAATCTGTTCATAAGTACGTCCATCAACTGGCTGATAGATTCTTCTAATCCACACACACACGCACAGTTTTTTTGTGTCATTTGAGTTGGTGTACATTTCAATGTGTGCCACACTGTTGTGATTCTCTAGCCCCCACACTGCTAGAAGCATTTGTTAACAAGTGTGCAAGCAGAATCAGTAGGGACTCTATTCTTTTACTGCCTTCTCTTAGCATTCACTCAATTAATCAACAAACACTTCCTTCCTGTATATGAAACGTTTACAAGGAACTTAAAAATTACGGCTATGTATCAGTCTCTCTCTGCTTCCACTGGGAGAAAAAACTAGGACTAAAATAGAGAGGAGAGCCTTTTCCCTCTCCTAGTAGCCCTCTCCTAGTAGTTGCTCAATAACAGGAACTGTCTCTCCCCAGAGCTCCGTGGAGGAGCTAACCTGCCATAATACAAGCACATAGTGGGAGCCGTAAACACCTCCATATTAGAAATAATGCCACTGATACTGTGCTAAGCATGGCTTCACTGGTGGAACACAGTCGTGGATCTTGATCTTGGTGACCCTGTCCTACCTTGTAATCTGCAAAGGGGCTCATGGTGATGCTTAAAGAATCTTGGGGCCATGATGGATCAACTTGTTGTGAACCATTTTAACCACCCTCCCTCAGATACTCCAGTACATATTTTTGTTTCAATCTAAAATTGGCAAAAAACAAGCCTCCAGGAACTGACGGAATGCTAATTGAGACTTTTCAATAAATGGATGCAACGCTGGAAGCACTCACTCGTCTATGCCAAGAAATTTGGAGGACAACTACCTGGCCAACCGACTGGAAGAGACCTATATTTATGCCCATTCCAAAGAAAGGTGATCCAACAGAATGCAGAAATTATCGAACAATATCATCAATATCACATGCAAGTAAAATTTTGCTGAAGATCTTCAAAAACGGCTGTAGCAGTACGTTGACAGGGAACTGTCAGAAACTCAAGCTGGATTCAGAAGAGGATGTGGAACAAGGGATATCATTGCTGATGTCAGATGGATCTTGGCTGAAAGCAGAGAATACCAGAAAGATGTTTACCTGTGTTTTACTGACCATGCAAAGGCATTTGACTGTGTGGATCATGACAAATTATGGATAACATTATAAAGAATGGGAATTCCAGAACACTTAATCGTGCTCATGAGGAACCTGTACATAGACCAAGAGGCAGCTGTCCGAACAGAACAAGGGGATACTGCATGGTTTAAAATCAGGAAGGGTGTGTGTTGGGGTTGCATCTTTTCATCATACTTATTCAATCTATATGCTGAGCAAATAATCTGAGAAACAGGATTATATGAAGAAGAAAGGCACCAGGATTGGAGGAAGATTCATTAACAACCTGCGATACGCAGATGATACAACCTTGGTTGCTGAAAGTGAAGCAGACTTCAAGCACTTACTGATGAATATCAAAGGCCACAGCTTTCAGTATACATTACACCTTAACATAAAGAAAAAAAAAACCCTTACAACTGGACCAATAGGCAACGTTATGATAAATGGAGAAAAGATTGAAGTTGTCGAGGATTTCATTTTACTTGGATCCACAATTAACGCCCATGAAAGCAGCAGTCAAGAAATCAAGCAACATATTGCACTGGGAAAATCTGCTGTAAAAGACCTCTTTAAAGAGTTAAAAAGCAAAGATGTCACTTTAAGGGCTAAGGTGCGCCTGACCCAAGCCGTGGTATTTTCACCACCTCATATGTATGCGAAAGCTGGACTATGAATAAGGACCAAAGAAGAATTGATGCCTTTGAATTACGGTGTTGGCGAAGAATATTGAATATAACATGGACTGTAAGAAGAACAAACAGATCTGTCTTGGAGGAAGTACAGGCAGAATGCTCCTTAGAAAAGCGGATGGTGAGATTTCACCTTGTGTACTTTGGATATGGGTTATCAGGAGGGACCAGTCCCTGTAGAAGGACATCATGCTTGGTAAAGTAGAGGGTCAGCGAAAGAGAGGAGGACCCTCAATGAGACTGACTGACACAGTGGCTACAACAATGGGCTCAAGCGTAACAACTATGGAGAGGATGGCACAGGACCAGGCAGAGTTTCATTCTGTCGTACACAGGGTTGCTATGAGTTGGAAATGACTTGATGGCACCTAACAGTAGTTTAGTATTATAGAGAATAAAGTGTGAGATATGAAGTGGTGAGAGATGAGGCTGGATAGGTGGGCAGGCACCACATGATAAAGGGCCTAGGATGCCATGTGAAGAAGTTTGCCTTTTATTCTGTAAACCAGGGTTCGACTGGGGATCCATGAATGACAGGTTTTAGGGAATTCATGAACCTGTGAAACTGCATGAAAAGTTGCGTGGGCATGAGAATTTCTCTTGGGAGATCTACAGTTTTCATTTGATTCTTAAAGGGGCACATGACTTAGAAAAAAAAAGTAGATAATAGAGAATATTTGAGAGTGGAGGCACATGATGAGATCTACACATCAGAAACCTCACTCTGGCAGCAGCATGGAGGACAAGTTGAGAGACGTGACACCAGGAATAGGATGCTATATGGAAGTGCAGACAAGAAATGATGAGGGCCTGGACTGGAAGAGTAGCATTTGGTATAAGACAGAGAAAACTGGACAGGAGACACTTAGGAGAGAGAAGCAACAGGACTTACATCTAATCATCACTGTGATGATTAAATTTCAAGTTTTGGAATGGAAGAAGGAAATCCCCCCCATGACTGAATTAGGCAAAGGGTAACAACTGTGGCATCATTAACTGCACAGAGATAGGTTTGGGTTTGGGAAGGCAAGGGTGAGGATGACATGTTCATATTTGGATATGTTTAGTTTGAAGTTCTTGTGGGATATACATGTGGACTTGGAAGAGATTGTCTTGAGAAGAATAGGTAGAATTAGAAGGGCAACAGGCAAGGAACAGAATCCTAAAGAAAACTAACATTGAAGAGATGGGTAGAGGAAGAAGAGTTCCATGAAAGAAACTAATAAAAAACAGCAAGAAAAACAAAAGGAGAACCACTTAGCAGTGTCTTAGAAGTCAAAAGGGAACAATTTCAAAAAATGGGAACGGTGTCTAATACTTCTAATAATTTATCTACAATAAGGTCTAGACAATTGGGCTTGTCAATAAAAGGTCATTGGTGAGCCCAGATGTCAAAGCTTACTTATGACATTAGTGAGGCAAAGCCCCATGAAGTTAAGAAGTCTAAGTTCACATCCTCAAGTTGAAGGAATCAAAACCAAAAAAATCTGTAAAGGGAGGAGGCTTCTCCGAAGCTTTAGGAGAAGCCTTCATGTGTGAAAAGATCAAGGTCAGAGTCGATGCAGAGTCATCAGTGCTTTAGGAAAGATACAGATAAAGTCAATTCAATAACATCAGAACAGATACGAAACTACTGTTCATTTGTTTTCTAACCTGTCACAAGGCCAATGGGATTCTCTAATGGGTACCTGGAGTTTTGGAGTATGAATTTATAATCTTAGGAAATAAGAAAAAAACATTTTTCTGAGATGTATTGCTTGGAACACTGTTTCCCTCCCAAGCTGAGTAATTGTGGGTGAAAAAACAATTTAAGAGAAACAAATGACTTAAAAGGTTTTCAGTGTAAAGCAAACAATAGACGGTGGACAGGAAATATCCAAATCTGTTTGACAGAAGAAAAATCCCACAAGAAAAGATTGGCTTCCCTCCTCTACCTTCTTACCTCAACCCTGCTAGAGGTCACTTGCCTGCCTCTAAACTGGATGTCTGAGTGTTTTATTAGAAATCAAGTTTCAGTACTCCCTTAGTGCCCTGTAGCTGTGTCTCAAGTCCCCAGGTCCCCCAAAACCACAGACTGGGGTATATAGATAGCTTATGCTAGGGAGTCCCAGTAATTCTTTGTGCTCTCCTATCTAACTTCACTGACCTAGTCTGGCCCTAAGCCATGGAACATTGGCTGTTCCATGTTGCCCTAAATAAACCTGTATGAGCAGCTGTCTAACTTATTAGAAGCAAGACGAAGGATAAGATTACAGGCACCATCCTGGGGGTATTCTGGGTACAGCCAGGAGGGGCTCTGGAGAATATCATAAGCATGTCATGTGGAGTCTCCAATTACAGCCTGTCGGGAAGAGACTTTTGGGAGAAGAACTATGGGTGATGGGTCTCTATAAGTCTAGATAGAAAAAGGTAATACATGACTTAGTCACTATCTTTTTGAGAGCAGATGCTAAAAAGTTTATTTTTACCTTAACTGAACTTAGAATAAGAAAAAATATATACTGTAATTCCAACATGAGGAATAAATGTTAGTTGTGAATAGCACTTTCTGATAAATACGCAATTAAAAATTATAAACCCTAGACTAGGCAACCCAGGCAAGTAGTAGAATCTCTGTTCCTATAAACCTTTAAATATAGGACAAACATGCATTTGGAATGGACTGCCCTCTGGAAACAGAGGCTAGACCAGATGATGGAAGTCCTTTCCAGCAGCAGAAAATGCTGAATTCAGAAGGCTAAATGTGGCATGGTTTAGGGTGCTAAAGTCATTCCTGGGCTGGAAAGGGAATTAGATTTGATATGTGATTAGCACAGCATCCCAGAGTCCTTAGCTTCCAAGCCCAAGATGCCTGAATCCTGGCTGTTCTTCCACTTCAAGAGTTTAGTAGCTTTGCTGAACTCAGGGAATGACAGAGCTGTGGCCTCCATGGATTTTTACAGAGCCCAATCTCACTTTCCCATGTTGCCCATATCCTCCAGGAAACAAACATCTCTGTGCTCTTTTCCTGGGAGACCTAGAGCCATCAAACTTACTTCTGGTCAGGCCATATTTGGACTACTCCTTCAGCTGGAACCTCTTAGCTCTATTTTGCATTTTCTGTTTTGCCTCCTTGCTTCCCTAGAATTTTATTCTCCACCACTCTCAGTCCCCATTGAAATGCTCCGATGATGTTATGTGGATTCTCAGGTGCAATATTTCCTGGAGTACAGGGTGCCTGTCACAGAACCCCACAGGCCTTGACCCAGCTGGGCCTCCAGAAATCAGCATATTGAGAGCCCCTGCATCCATGAAAGATGATCCCTCCCCCTGAGCAGGCAGATGATGGCCATCCCCAGAACAAGAAGGTCTCACTGACAGGACCAGAAGTTGGAAGGGCTCTGCTGCTCTTAGACCCAAGTTAAATCATAGGCTTCTATATTTTTTCTCTTTCTCTCTCCAAGTGCCCTTTCCCTCATCATTTCTTAACTCTGTGTGCCTCACTTGGATTTTTCACAGACTCACTCCTCCCCTAACGTGACAGTCCAATTCCACTGGCAATATTACAAGGTTTTAAGATCAACACTCATAGAGTTTGTGCTGAGGAGCTCAGTGCTGGCCTGGGACCCTTTCCAGGAGAGAAGAGAGAAGCGATAGAAGCAGGTCAGCTGTCTCTACAGCCTCAACAAGGGTTCTGCATTCCTAATCTGCTCACTATTCCCAATCTCAGGCCTCTGTGCCTTTCTTCCTCAGTGTCTTCATTCTAGTATTCTCCTATTCACAACATCAATCACAATTATAATGACATAAAAATTAGTTTTAAAATAGATGTAAAGTCTAGCACTCCTAATACACAGTGAAACCTGTGAGAGCCGGAACTCGATGAGACTGTCCTGTTTTTCCAGATCTCACAAGTTTTCCACCTTTGACAGGGTACCACTTTTCTACTGCTGTTGGTGAAAAATATCTGAGTTTTCCTTCTCTGACAGATTCCCACCTTACACATGTTCCAGCTTTCGCAGGTTTTACTGTACTAATAAGAAATATCATAAGATCAGGGACTATGTCTGACTTTCTCATTGATGTATCCCTAGTACCTAACATCCTGCTTGGCATACAATAGGTGCTTAATAATTCATTTTTTAATAAATTAGTAATATATTTATTGAGCACTTACTATGTCCCAGGCACTGTTCTAAGCACTTTACCTCAGTTTCTTGAAACCTATCTTTTCTGTGACATTTTCCCTGATTAATCCAACCAAGGCTTACCATTTCGTTCTATAAGTGGTTTCTACTTGGTTAATGCACATTTGATTAGTTTTTAACAGCTTTATGGAGATATAATTTACATATCATATAATTCACTCATTTAAAGTGTACAAGTCAGTGTTTTTAGTAAACTCACAAGGTTGTGAAAATATCATCACAATCTAATTTTAGAACATTTTCATCTCCCCATAAAAACACCCAAATCCATTAGCAGTCATTCCCCAGCCCGAGGTGACCACTAACCTACTGTCTGTCTCTGGAGATGTGCCTATGGTGGACATTTCGTATAAACAGAATCACACAGTATGTGGTCTTTTGTGAATGGCTTCTTTTACTTAGCGCAATGTTTTCAAGGTTCGTCCATGTTATACCATGTACTGTCATTGTCTTTATTTATGTACCTGAAGAATTCTAGTAATATATGATATCTTTCCTTATCAAATTCCCAAAGGAATAACAACTTCCTTACAACATACAAGACAAGGCTCTATATACAGCAGGTGGTTAGCACAATGTCTAGGATAGCCTAGGACAGAGGAGGGGGTAGACGAGCTGAAATCTCTTTCTTTCTTTCTCTCATCACTATCTCCATGTCCTGGTATACCTTCCACAGAAATTTCACCCCCTATTAATCACAATATAAATTAGACTATACAAAGAAACTGGGGTGGGTGGGCGGAATCACACAGCCTTTACATCCCACTTCATTTTTCCTATACACCTGATTTTCCTGACCCACAGATTTCTTGGACTCAGCCCAGGGAAGGTTCCCTCTCTGGCTTTGCTTTCTGTCCTTCTCCCTCCGATGGACCTGTACTGATTAACTGCTGCTGTTCAAGGGCTAAAGGAATGGAAGGGCATGGAAGGCCAAGGAAAACAGGGAGCAAACCAGAATTGTGCCTGGTAGGACATGTGCTATAAGACTAAGATGCCTGGTCCTGGTCACTGTAGGAACTCTCCACACACCAGAGTTAGTACCTGAAGCTCTAGCTGTGGCCTATCAAATACCAATTCCAGGTCTCTTCCCTTTCCCACCATTTCCAAAGTACTCGAAGTGAATCTACCCTACTGCCTCTCAATGATTTTATTTCTTTTGTCTCCTTCTTTCCAGTGCTGAGAAAACGGCATTCTTTTAGTACTGAAGGATCAAAGGGCCGCAAATCTTCAGAGAAACTTGGCAAATAGTTCTATAAATATTTGGAGAAGTAGAATCCAAATGCCTTCAGTGCTTAGACCTGATGGAGTTTTTAAGGAAAGTCCAGGATTCTAGTGTGAACCTACAGGAGGACAGTTCTGTTCTACAGGATAAGGGAATCAAGAAACTCCCAGGGGGCCGACCAGCCATGCTTTTGCCTTCTTCCCAAACAGAGCCCTCTTCCTTACCTTGGGCATCTCCACCAGAGGTTAACACGGCAATGGCTTTGCCGATCCCCAGAGTTTTGGCTGCATGGTGCTCTTCATGGGTCATGATCCACTCTAGAATTCAAGAGAATGGTCAGTTAATACACAGCTAGATCAGGGTGCTACTACCTCAGGAAATGGCTCTGTTAGACTGGCTATAGCCACCTCAGTCAGATTCTCTCACTATACTGAGTCTGGGCTTTGGAATTCTGCCAGAGGAGAGCCACACCCCGGCAGAGTGACAAGCTGAAATGTCACAGTAATCAAGTCCAAGACTGAAAAAATCCTGGCTAATCCCTCTCTGACCCCTCCCACCCCAATTGCAGCCTATCTGGAGAATCAGCTAAGGTCAGGGAGAAGGGCAGTTGACTAAACAGAAATGAGAAAGGATGGAGGGAGTTGAGTTAGCTTCAAGGATTCTTCCCTTTTAATGAAGGGAAGGTTGTTACAGAGGTAGGAATCAGATGAGGTTTGGGGCACTGACTGAGAACCAGCAAAGTGAAAGCAGAAAAGCAAGGGTTGGTTGGGTTATGGTTAAGATTAGGTTTGGCTGTTATGGAATTGGGCTATAGTCGGGACTGGAGTCTGAGGTTATAAAGGGCAATAGAACTTGGCCAAGTTAATGGAGTCAGGCTCAGGAATGGTTAGGGACTTTCTATGGCTCTTCCCATGCCTCTTGGGCTCTCAGCCTTCTAAGCATCTCTTGATCCTGTGTCTTCAGGCCATGACCCCCAGACTATAGCCTATCAAATGGGAAGAATAACACAAAATCACTGCCATATATACACAGATATGTACAAATGACATGGAAACACCTTCATGTTTTTGTCTTTAGGGCTTATCTCTCCCAAAGGAATACATGAGACATACTTTTATATCCATAAAATGCCAATGGAAACATCATTCTCCCAGCCATCTAGGTTAAACCTGTTATTATTAAATTTATCCTTTCCCTTACTCTCAGAATCAAAACAGGCACCAAATCCTAATATTCTTCCTTCTTATTATCTTTCCTTACTCATTCCTTCTTTTCTAAACTCATGGCCTCTTTCAATCTGAACCTTATCCCTCTGCTTGTGTTCCCCTTCTCCATTCTATCAGAGACATGAAATAAATCTCCATGGGAGGGTCGTAAACCCCTGAGGCTTCAGCGGAGGGAAGGTTCACATGAGCAGGGGGTGATGACCTTTAGGGCAGCTCATGCTTCTGCCCTGCATCTGGGGAACTCAGGAAAGCTGCTTGTAGGGACACAGGCCACACAAACATACAAATCCACACATGTACCAATAAAATACATGCAATGAGACACATGAAGACGCACATGCACAAACGCACATACTGTTATTAAGAGACACATTCACAGATTAAGTACATATAATCAGTTCTGAGAAATAACGGCCAAACTTCTTGGTTTGGCATTTAAAGCTTCCACCATCTAGTCCTTGCCTATAGCTTCAACCTTTGTTCCCATGAATTCTCTGCTTCATTGTCACCTGAACATTACTTTGTTCCTCCCCACTTTCATGCCTGGGCACACTGCATCCCTTGTCCAAAAGGCTACCCTACCTTTTCCATAGAACCAAATCCCACTCATTGGTTAAGGCCTGTCCTAGTGCACCCCTATTAAGCTTTAACTAATGACCACAGGTCAAGGAAGGCTTCTTCTTTTTCTCTGATCACGTATTGTCTGGAACTAGATCATTCACTTAGCACTACTACTTTATGTGGTATTTTAATCGCTTCTTATGCACTGAGAAGAGGGTCGGACTAGATTAGAGGTCGGCAAACTACAGCCTGCAGGCCAAATCCAGCCTTCAGCATGTTTTTGTATGGCAGCTAGCTAACAAAGGCTTTAACATTTTTTAAATGGTTGAAAAAAATTTTTTTAAATAATACTTTGTGACACATGAAAATTATATGAAATTCAAGTTTCAGAGTTCCATAAATGGAGCACAACCACTCTCATTCACCCATTGTCTATGGCTGCTTTTGTGCTACAACAGGGCAGCAGAGTATGTGACAGAGACTGTCCAGCCTGCAAAGCCCAAAAGATTTACTACCTGAACTTTTATAGAAAAGTTTGCTGACTCCTGGACTACATGGCATTTAAATCACTTTCCCTAACTTATCTGAAAACTCCTCAAGGGCAGGGATCATATTTATTTTTTTAAATCTTTCCACAGCCTATCAAAGCCTATCAAAGTCTATGCACACAACTGGAGCTCAATAAATACCTGTTGAAAGCATTAATGAACTGATGAACAACACAAAATACAGACACGTCCAGGAAAGATTAAAAATATGCTTGGATACAGACACACCTGCATATTCTCTCCACTTCTAAAAACACACACAGACACAAACAGGACTTAAGAAATCATATAGTGACAAATAGTAAATGGAATAAAACACAGACAAACACACATGGATAGAGACATTCTCCTATTTCACTGAAGTCTTCTCATCTAAATTTCTGCTGCCCTCCTGAAAGAAATAGTGAGTGGCTGGGGCAAACAGAAAGATAAAAATTTGGAAAAGAAAGAACAAGCCTTGTGAATATGCTGATCCATATCTCCTGGGGAGTTTTTCCTTCTGGTTCACTCTTGGAGCTCATCATGGGGTAGAAGCCCATACAGGGACCTTCCACTCCTGGATGCTTGGGTAAGGAAGAGCATTCACAATAGCCAGGGGCAGGTTAGGAGGGTGCTGACCTGTAGAAAACAGCTCATGTTCTTCTCCTGCATCTCTAAGACAGTTATAGGGGCACAGGACACAGTAATATGCGCAGAATCATATATAGTCATCCTTTACAGACACACAGTGACACACATGTAAAAACAAAGAGACGCAGATATTAAAACATATATATATATATATATATGTGTATATATATATATATATAAAATCAGATGTGAGAGGGAGAAATACAGAGGCAGCATCTGCAGTGCACTAATTTGAATTTGGTGAGCGCCAGGGTTGGGGTCAGGCAGCCAAGGGCATCGGAGTCCGCGCACCACCCCACTGCATCCCTTGTCATGCTGTGCAAGACAAGTAGAGGGAGGCTCGCCAAAGGGCTGGAAAGCTTCACAACAGCCCTACCCATCCCCCTCTCGGCTCTGATGCCGTATCATCTCTTCTTTGTGCGCTTTGCGGTGCTCCCCAACCCCGCCTCACCCCCGCCTTTTCATTCCCACCTCGCTCTCAGTATTTTCCTCCTCGTTCTTTACACCGGGGCCCTCTTGCCTTTCAGTCTTTAGCTCTCCTCCGCAGCCGCTTCCTTGCAAACTGTCCTTGGGGACGAGGGGAGGGGAGCTTTGCGAACTCGGGGAGGAGCCAGGTGGCGGCAACAAGGGAGGGGGTTGGAGGAGAGGCTTCCCGACCTCCACTAGCAGATGCTGGCAAGGAGGCTCCGCCTCCTCCTGCTCTCCTTTCTCCTCCTCTTCCGAACACCGCTCAGATACTGCAGCGGCCCGGTTTCTTCACTCGCCAGATGGTTCCGGAATCTTCATATTTAATTCGGGAGCCATCAGCTGCTATATACACTGGGAATCCGAAGACATTTAGTTGCTCCTCTTGTTTTAAGCAGAGACAACTTTCTCCTAGCCCGGAGTGCCTGAGACTCCTTGCACTCAAACATCTTCAGCAACTAATAAAACCTAGCCCTGTCCATTGTTTCCCACCTCTATCACTCATGCAGCAAACATTCATTAGGAGTCTGTGTGCCATATATTGTATTAGGTGCTGAAAGATGAAAAGATAAATGAAATAGAATACCTGTCTTTGCAGGTCATTGAACAATGGTATTTTCTATAAAACCCATTGCCGTGGAGTTAATTCCGACTCATAGCAACCCTATAGGACAGAGTACAACTGCCCATAGGGTTTCCAAGGAGCGCCTGGTGGATTCGAACTGCCAACCTTTTGATTAGCAGCCGTAACACTTAACCACTACACTACCAGGGTTTCCTACTTACTATAGAGTGACCTCAAAAATTCCTTTTACATTTTCATTACCTTCCTCAGACAAAACACAGAAAAGTTAGAGATGGGAGTACCAGGAGGAAAAACCACTGCCGTGATAACCCCTCCCCGAGCCTGTAGTAGCAGGGGGTACAGGATTCTAGTCGTGAAGCAGATCTGTTGCACAACATAGCAAATAGGAGCTATCGTGGGGACACGGGGAACGTGCTCCGTGAGCAAGGGGCACATCCTTTGATCTCTCCTTCCCTGTCCCACCCATGCGTTTGCTTCCATGCTTTGCCACAGTTATCTCTTTCCTCCTTGCCCTTTCTACCACCCTTCCTATTGCTTACTTTTGTTTTTGCCCTTGTGCATTCCAGCTGCAAACAATAAGAATGCAAGTGACTAGGAGATAAAACAATTTGGCTAAACAAAATGAAAAACTCTTGAGTTACAAATGATACCATCGAGAAAATAAAAAGACAATCCACAGAACGGGAGAAAATATTTGCAAATCATATATCCAATAAGGGATTGGTATTGAGAATATATAAAAAATTTCGCAACTCAATAATAAAAAGAAAATAACCCAGTAAAAAAATGGACAAAAGATTTGAATAGGCACCTCACCAAAGAAGATACACAGATGGAAAATAAGCATATGAAAAGATGTTCCGCATCAAATGTCACTAAAACAAAACTAAATCAAACCTGTTGCGTAGAGTCGATCCCCACTCGTGGCAACCCCATGTGTTACAGAGTAGAACTGCTCCATAGGGTTTCTTGGCTGTAATCTTAATGGAAGCAGATTGCCAGGCCTTTCTTCCATGGCACCTCTGGGTGGGTTTGGGCCACCAACCTTTAGAGTAGCAGTTAAGTGCAAAATGTTTACAACACCTAGGGAATTTCCAAATATCATTAGAGAATTGCAGATCAAAACCACAATAAGATACGACTACATGCCTATTGTTGTTGTTGTTCCTGTTAGGTGCCATCTAGTTGGTTCGGACTCAGAGCAACGCTATGTACAACAGAACGAAATACTGCCCGGTCCTGCGCCATCCTCATGATCATTGTTATATTGAGCCCATTGTTGCAGCCACTGTGTCAACCCATCTCCACGAGGGTGTCCCTCTTTTTCGCTAACCTCCACATTACCAAGCATGATGTCCTTCCCCAGGGACTGGTCCCTCCTAATAACATGTCCAAAGTATGTGAGATGAAGTCTCATCATCCTTGCTTCTAAGGAGCATTCTAGCTGTACTTCTTCCAGGACAGTTTTGTTCATTCTTTTGGCAATCCGTGGTATATTCAATATTCCTTGCCAACACCGTAATTCAAAGATGTCAATTCTTCTTCAGTCTTCCTTACTCATTGTCCAGCTGTCACAGGCATATGAGGCGATTAAAAACATCATGGCTTGGGTCAGGCACAGCTTAGTCCTCAAAGTGACATCTTTGCTTTTCAGCACTTGAAGAGTCTTTTACAGCAGATTTGCCCAATGCAATGTGTCCTTTGATTTCTTGACTGCTGCTTCCATGGGTGTTGATGGTGGATCCAAGTAAAATGAAATCCTTGATAACTTCAGTATTTTCTCCGTTTATCATGATGTTGCTTATTGGTCCAGTTCTTTATGTTCAGGCGTAATCCATACTGAAGGCTGTGGTCTTTGATCTTCATCAGTAAGTGCTTCAAGTCCTCTTCAGTTTCAGCAAGCAAGGTTGTGTCATCTGCATATGGCAGGTTGTTAATAAGTCTTCCTCCAATCCTGATACTGCATTCTTCTTCATAAAGTCCAGCTTCTCAGATTACTTGCTGTCATGGTTTGAATTATGTCCCCCCAAAAATGTGTGTATCTGTTTGGCTAAGCCATGATTCCTGGTACTGTGATTTTCCTGTATGTTGTAAACCTGCCTCTATGATGTTAATGAGGGAGGATGGGTGGCAGTTGTGTTAGTAAGGAGGACCTGATCTACAAGACTGGATTGTGTCCTGAGGCAATCTCTTGAGATATAAAAGACAGAAGTGAGCAGTGAGACAGGGGGACCTCATACCATCAAGAAAGCAGTGCCGGGAGCACAGCGTGTCCTTTGGACTGGGGTCCCTGCGCTGAGAAGCTCCTAGTCTGGGGGAACACTGATGAGAAGTCCGAGAGAGAGAAAGCCTTCCCCTGGACCTGACACCTTGAATTTGGATTTTTA
The DNA here is from genome assembly GCA_030035585.1 of Dugong dugon. Taxonomy (NCBI): domain Eukaryota; kingdom Metazoa; phylum Chordata; class Mammalia; order Sirenia; family Dugongidae; genus Dugong; species Dugong dugon. The sequence goes on from CM057465.1 coordinate 151,311,183, forward strand.
GCCTACTTTACTGTAAGGAAATAAATTTCTCCTCATTAAAACCATCCACTTGTGGTATTTCTGTTATACCAGCACTAGATGACTAAGACATATGGGTTATTTGCTTCCTCTCCTGTTTTTCTTTTGTCAGTTTGGCCAGTGGTTTATCGATTTTGTTGATCTTTTCAGAAACCAGGTTTTCGTCTTGTTAACCCTTTCAATTGTTTTTCTATTCTCTATTTCATTTAATTCTGCTTTAATTCTTATTATTTCCCTTCTTCTGGCGTCCAAGGGCTTCTTCTGCTGCTCTCTTTCCATTTGTTCGAGTTGTAGGGTTAATGTTTTGATTTTGGCCCTTTCTTCTTTTTTGGACGTTTGCATTTATTGCTGTAAACTGACCTCTGAGCACTGCTTTTGTTGTGTCCCAGAGGTTCTGGTAGGATGTGTTTTCATTCTTATTTGATTCCATGAATTTCTTTATTCGATCCTTAATTTCTTCTATAACCCCGTAGTTTTTGAGCAAGGTGTTGTTCAGTTTCCATGTGTTTGATTTTTTTTTTTCCTTGCTTTTTCTGTTATTGATGTCTACTTTTATGGCTTTATGGCCAGAAAAGATTTAAGGCTTGCTTTATGGCCTAATATGTGGTCTATTCTGGAGAACGTTCTATGCGTGTTGGAAAAGAAATTATACTTGGCTGCTGTTAGATGGAGTGTTCGGTGTATGTCCATGAGGTCAAGTTGGTTAATTGTACCATTTAGATCTTCCTTGTCTTTACTGAGCTTCTTTCTGGATGTCCTGTCCTTCACCGAAAGTGGTGTGTTGAAGTCTCCTACTATTATTGTGGAGCTGTCTATCTCTCTTTTCAAGGCTATTAGAGTTTGTTTTATGTATTTTGGAGCCCAATCTTTTGGCGCATAAATATTTATTATAGTTATGTTCTCCTGGTGTATTGATCCTTTAATCATTATATAGTGTCCTTCCTTCCTTATCCTTTGTGGTGGATTTTACTTTAAAGTCTATTTTTTCAGAGATTAATATTGCCACTCCTGCACTTTTTTGACTGTTATTTGCTTGATATATTTTTTCACATCCTTTAAGCTTTAGTTTGTCTGTGTCTTTAAGTCTAAGGTGTGTCTCTTGTAGGCAGCATAGAGATGGATGGTGTTTTTGTATCCATTCTGCCACTCTCTCTCTCTTTATTGGTGCATTTTGTCCATTTACATTCAGAGTAATTTTTTTTAAATTTTTTATTGTTGTAATTAAATGAAGTTTACGTTTCAAGTTAGTCTCCCGTACAAAAATTTTTTTTGCGTACATTGTTATGAGACCCTAACTGCTCACCCCATTCTGCAACAGCACACTCCTCCTTTCTGCCCCTGATTCCCCATGACCATTCAACCTGCTCTTAACTCTCTCTGCCTTCCCACCTCACCTCTGGACAGAAGCTGCCCCTTTGGTCTCTTGTATCAACTTGACTAAGAGGCACACTCTTCACGAGTGTCACTTTATGTCCCACAGTCCAGTCCAATCCCTGTCTGAAGAGTTGGCCTCGGAAATTGTTTTAGTTCAGGGCTGATAGAGAGCCCAGGCATGCCTTCTGGGGCACCTCCAGTCTCAGTCAGACCATTAAGTCTGGTCTTCTTACTAGAATTTGAGTTCTGGACCCCATCCTTCTACTGCTCCATCAGGGACCCTCTGTTGTGTTCCCTGTCAGGATGTTCATTGGTGGTAGCCTGGCACCATCTAGTTCTTCTGGTCTCAGGCTGATGAAGTCTCTGGTTTATGTGACCCATTCTGTCTCTTGGGCTAATACTTTCCTTGTCTTTGGTGTTCTTTGTTCTCCTTTACTCCAAGTGTTTGGGACCAATTGATGCATCTTAGATGGCCACTTGCAAGCTTTTAAGACCCCAGATACCACTCACCAAAGTAGGATGCAGAACATTTTCTTAATAAGCTTTGTTATGGCAATTGACCTAGATGTCCCCTGGAAAGCATGGTCCCCAGACCCCACATCCCTGCTACTCTGTCAATCAAAGTATTTGATTGTATTCAGGAAACGTTTTAGCTTTGGTTTAGTCCAGTTGTGCTGACTTCCCCTGTAGTGTGTGCTGTCCTTCCCTTCATCTAAGATGATTCTTATCTACTATCTACTTCATGAATAACCCTCACCGTCCCTCCCCATCCCCGTAACCATTAAACAATGTTTTCTTCTGTGTTTAAACCTTTTCTTGAGTTTTTATAATAGTGGTCTTATACGGTATTTGTCTTTCAGTGATTGACTAAATTCACTTAGCATAATAAGTTCCAGCTTCCACCATGTTATATGATGTTTCACAGCTTCATCGTTGTTCTTTATCATTGTGTAATATTCCATTTTGTGGATATACCATAATTTGTTTATCCGTTTGTCTGTTGATGGGCACCTAGGTTTCAGAGTAATTATTGATAGGTATGAGTTTAGTGCTGTTATTTTGATGTCTTTTTTTGTATGGTCTTCACAGTTTCTTTGTTCCACTTAATTTTCTGTGCTGAGTTGTTTTTCTTTACGTATTTTGTTTTCATCTTTTCCATTGTTGTTGATTTTGTATTTGCTGAGTCTTTATATTTTTCTCATTTTTTATTTTGATGTATAAGATTGTTAGTTTCCTTTGTGGTTACCTTAATATTTACCCCTATTTTTCTAAATTTAAACCAGTGTCTTATTTGTTTATATTGCCTTGACTTCCTCTCCATATGAAAAAAATCTCTGTCTACATTTTTTAAGTCCCTTTTTTTTGTTCTAATGTTGTCTTCTTTTACATATTGATATCTCTATTTCCCTATTTTCAGTGTTTTAGCTTTGATTTATTTTTGTGACTTCCCTATCTGGGTTGATATCTGGTTGCTCTGTCCTGTGTTCTAGTCTTGGGTTGTTATCTGATATTATTGATTTTCTAAAAAGAGGACTCCTTTTAGTATTTCTTGTAATTTTGGTTTGGTTTTTGCAAATTCCCTAAACTTCTATTTATCTGGAAATGCTCTAATTTCACCATCATATTTGAGAGACAGTTTTGCTGGATGTATAATTCTTGGCTGGTAATTTTTTTTCCTTCAAGGTTTTATATATGTCATCCCATTGCCTTCTTGCCTGCATGGTTTCTGCTGAGTAGTCCGATCTTAGTCTTATTGACTGTCCTTTGTAGAAGACTTTTCATTTATCCCTAGCCACTCTTAAAATTCTCTCTTTATCTTTGGTTTTGGCAAGTTTGATTATATTATGTCTTGGTGACTTTCTTTTGGGATCTACCTTATGTGGGGTTCTATGGTCATCTTGGATAGATTTCTTCTTATCTTTCATGATAGAAGGGACATTTTCTGCCAACAAATCTTCAATGATTCTCTCTGTATTTTCTGTTATCCCCCCGTTCTGGTACTCCAGTCACTCATGGGTTATTCCTCTTGATAGACTCCCACATAATTCTTAGAGTTTCTTCATTTTTTAAAATCCTTTTATCTGATTTTTCCTCAAATAAGTTGGTGTCAAATGCTTTTTCTTCAGTCTCACTAATTCTGACTTCCATCGCCTCAATTCTGCTCCTATAACTTTCTACTGAGTTGTCTAATTCTAAATTTTATTGTTAATCTTCTGGATTTCTGATTTCTGTCTCTCTATGGATTCTTGCAGCCTACTGAATTTGTCATTGTGCTCTTGAATAATCTTCTTAAGATCCTCTATTGCTTCGTCTGTGTGTTCCTTAGCTTGGTCTGCGTTTTGTCTAATCTCCTTTCTGATCTCTTGACATGTTCTGTATATTAATCTTTTGTATTCCGCTTCTGGTAATTCCAAGAAATTCTCTTCCTCAGAAAATTTCTTGATTCTTTATTTTGGGAGCTTGCTGAAGCCATCATGGTCTACGTCTTTATGTGATTTGATATTGACTGTTGTCTCTGAGCCATCAATAGTTATCATGTTTATTTATGTTTGCTTACTGTGTCCTAGCTTCTTGTTTCGTTTTGTTTTGATATGCCCAAACAGGCTGTTGTGTGAGCTAGTTTGACTATTGATTCCTTTGAAGCTTTAACGTTCTGTCACCAAGTGGTTAGATCTGTTACTAAGTATATGAGCCCAGGAGTCCATTTACTTTTCTTGCGTGGATTCAGTTAGTTGGTCACCAAGTGTGTGGTGTAGGCTGTCACCTACAGTCCTAGACAGGCATGGGTGATTGGTGTAGCCAGGTATCTGGCTGCAGTAGGGATCATGCACTGAGCAAGGCAGGGGGCTGACGGCTGCCCTGGAGTGTCTGGGAGGAAAGAATGTCCCTGTTCCCTAGAGTGCACAGGTGGGTAGGTTTTGCAGCCAGACTATGAGCACCCAATGCTGTTGGCTGTAAGGACTGGGGTGCACCACTTATTCTCGGACCCCTGTGGCAGGTGGTCAGGTGGCGTGGGCAGAGCCACCAATCCTCAGGCCCCTGATGTGCGTAGGTGAGGACCCTGCTTAATGGGCAGTATCAAATGTCACGAACCTGCCACTTCACAGCTGAGAAACAGCTGAAGTTAGACTTCAAGTATATATGCTGTTGTACTGTGGTAATGAGGGCCTATACTGTTGGAATGGGCCCACACAAGTCTATGCAGGGGTGAAAGGCACTCAAAGTCCGTGGACCCTCTATGCTCGTGCCTAGGCAAAGGAGCTCTGCCTACCCTGATTTCCTGGCTTAGGGGAGCTGGCAGATTATTTTTTCCCTGTTTGTTAATTTGTTCCCTCTCCAAAGCTGAGAGAATGGCTCAGGTCACGTGATGGATCCTACTTCCAGCCCAGGGGACTCAACCATCACTGAAGCCATCCTGGACCCAGTGCAGAGCAGGGTGTGGGGAGGTAAATGGGGGAGAGGTTTTTCCCAAAGCGGGGGGTGTTTTTTGATCTGCGCTGTAGGCCAGACACAAGTACTTATCTTTTGCCTATTGAAGGCTGCTTTTCACTGGTTCTGGATGTCTGAGTAGACTCTCTGCCCCTGGGTCTCTCCCGACATGGAAAATGCTTCCTGAGTGCCGCTGCTTGCCTCACCGCTGATGTGAGCTGATCCGGCCTGAAGTTCTCCAGCTCCCACCAGGTCAGGTCTGGCAACTCCTCGCTGCTTCTGAACCATCTCTCTCTCCCCCTGCCACTCAGTCTGATTCCTCAACTTTGCCTTTGATGTTCAGGGCTCCTAGCTTGTCATATATAATCGATTCACTTATTTTTTTGGGTCTTTGTTTTAAGAGGGACCACAAGAAGCTCTGACTACTCTGCAATCTTGGCCCCACCTCCCAGGATAGATCTTGAAATGTTCTTTTTGACAACAAATGCAATGCCATTCCTCTTCAATTTGTCATTCCCAGCATAGTAGACTATACGATTGTCTGATTCAAAATGACCAGTACCAGTCCATTTCAGCTCACTAATGCCAAGGATATCGATGTTTATGCATTCATTCCATTTCATTTCTGACAATTTTCAATTTTACTAGATTCATACTTTGTACATTCCATGTTCTGATTACTAATGGATGTTTGCAGCTGTTTCTTCTCATTTTGAGTCATACCACATGAGCAAATGAAAGTCCTGAAAGCTTGACTCCATCCACATCATTAAAGTTGACTCTACTTTGAGGAGGCAGCTCTTCCTCGGTCATATTTTGAGTGCCTCCAACCCGAGGGGATCATCTTCCAGCACTATATCAGACAATATTCTGCTGCTATTCATAAGGTTTTTACTGGCTAATTTTTTTCAGAAGTATACTGCGAGGTCCTTCTTCCTAATCTGCCTTAGTCTGGAAGCTCAGCTGTAACCTGTCCACCATGGGTGACCCTGCTGGTATTTGAACACTGATGGCATAGCTTCCAGCATCACAGCAACACGCAAGCCTCCACAGCAGGACAAACTGACAGATATGTGGGGAACGTGCCTATTAGAATGGCTAAAATCTAGAAAACTGACAACACCAAACACTGGTGAGGATGTAGAGCAACAGAAACTCTCATTCATTGCTGGTGGGAATGCAAAATGATAGTTACTTTGGAAGATAGTTTGACAATTTCTTACAAAGCTATACATAGGTTTCCCATATGATCCAGCAGTCATGCTCTTAGGTATTCACCTAAATGCACTGAAAACTCACGTCCACACAAAAACCTGCACATAAATGTTTATAACAGTTTTATTCACAATTGCCAAAAACTGGAAGTAACCAAGATGTCTTTCAAAAGGTGAACGGCTAAACAAACTATGGCATACCCATACAATGGAATATTATTTAGCCATTAAAAAATGAGTTATCAAGCCACGAAAAGACATGGAGGAACCTTAAATGCATATTGCTTAGTGAAAGCAGTCAGTCTGAAAAAGCTTCATACCATATGATTCCAACTATATGACATTCTGGGAAAGTCAAAACTACACAGACATTAAAAAGATCAGTGGTTGCCAGGAGGTCAGGGAGAGGGAGAAGAAGGAGAGGGATGAATAGGTGGAGAACAGGAGATTTTAGGACACTGAAACTATTCTGCTGGACTCTGTAATGGTAGTTACATGACATTATGAATTTGTCAAAACCAGTAGAAATATACAACACAAGAATGAATCCTAATTTAAACTACAATTTATATAATAATAATGTATCAATAGTGGTTCATCACTTGTAGCAAATGTACCACACTAATACAAGATGTTAATAATGGGGGAAACTGGGTGGAGGAAAGAGAAGGTGTATGGGAACTATCTCTACTCTCTGTTTAATTTTCTGAAAATCTAGAACTGCTCTAAAAATTAAAATCTATTGATTTTTTGAACAATATATTCTTTTCAATTAAATATCAAATAAAATTGTGACATTAAAAAACAAAAACAAAATGGGTGAAGGATTGGAGTAGACATTTCTCCAAATAAGATATATAAATGGCCAATAAACACATGAAAAGATGCTCAAAACTATTAGCCATTGGAGAAATGCAAATCAAAACCACAATGAGATACTTCACACCCACTAGGATGGCTATGGAGCCCTGGTGGCACAGCGGTTAAGAGCTCGGCTGCTAACCAAAAGTTGGCAGTTCAAATCCATGGGCCGCTCCTTGGAAACCCTTTGAGGCAGTTCTACTCTGTCCTATAGGGTTGCTATGAGTTTGAACTGACTTGACAGTACCTAGCAACAAAAAAAGGATGGCTATAATTAAAAGGACAGATAATAACAAGTGCGGGTGAGGATACGAAAGATTGGAAGTTCCATATATTGATGGTAGGAATGTAAAATGGTACAGTTGCTTTGGAAAACAGTTTGGCAGTTCCTCAAAATGTTAAACATAGAGTTACTATATGACTCAGCAATTCCATTCCTAGGTATATAGCCAAGAAAAATAAAAATTTACATCCATGCAAAAACATGCACATGAATGCTTACAGCAACATTATTTACAATAGGCAAAAAGTGGAAACAATCCAAATGTCTATCAACTGACGAATGAACAAATAAAACGTAGTAAATCCATACAATGGAATATTATTTGGCAATAAAAAGGAATAAAGTACTGATACATGCCTCACAGAGGCAGTGCTGGTTCAGTGATAGAGGAGCCCTGGTGGCACACTGGCTAAGCACTTGACTGCTAACTGAAAGATTAGCAGTTCAAACCCACCAGCTGCTCTGCAGGAGAAAGATGTGGCAGTCTGCTTCTGTAAAGATCATAGCCTTGGATCCTGAGACCAGAAGAACTAGATGGTGCCTGGCTATCACTACCAACAGCTCTGACTGGGATTACAACAGAGGGTCCCAGACAGAGCGGGAGAAAAATTTAGAACAAAAGATCAAATCCACAAGAAAGATCAGACTTAATGGTCTGACAGACTGGAGGAACCCCTGAGACTATGGCTCCTGGACAACCCTCTAACTCAGACCTGAAGTCACTCCTGAAGTTCACCTTTCCATCAAAGATTAAGCATGTCTATAAAACAAACAATAACACACATGAGGAACATGCTTCTTAGATCAATCAAGTATATGAGACCAAATGGGCAACCCTGCCCAGAAACAAAGACAAGAAGGTGGGAAGGGACATGAAAACTAGATGAGTGGAACCAGGGAACCCAGAGCAGAAAGGGAAAGAGGGAGCGTGCTGATAAAATGTGGGGATTGCAACCAATGTCATGGAAATATTTGTGTATAAATTTTTGAATGAGAAACAAATTTGTTCTGTAAACTTTCACCTAAAGCACAATTAAAAAGAAAAAATTACAGCTTTGGAAACCCTATGGGGCAGTTCTACCCTGTCCTATATGGTCACTCTGAGTTGGAATTGACTTGATGGCAACGGGTTTGGTTTTTTGGTTTTAGGGCTGGGGGAGGAGCCCTGGTGGTGCAGTGGGTAGGAGCTCAGCTGCTAACCAAAAGGTCAATGGTTTGAACCCACCAGCGCTCCGTGGGAGAAAGCTGTGACAGTCTACTTCTGTGAAGATTACAGCCTTGAAAACCCCATGGGGCAGTTCTACTCTGTCCTATACAGTCGATGGCAGTGGGCTTTATGGGTTAAGACTGGGTGGAAATGGAGAATGACTGCTAGTGGGTACAGGGTTTCTTGACAAACACCTATTCATTATTAATTCACTCACACTTTCAACAAATATTTATTGTTTAAGATTCATTATGTGACAGCCACTTTACCAGGTACTGAGGTATAATAAGCTGCTTCATGGAGTTTATAATCTAGTGAGACAATCAAAGGCTCATAGGAAGTTTACATTTCATTGGATCTGGGGCATAACCGAGTAAATTAATAACAATTCACAACTGTAATGTATTAAAGTCTTATGACATGAATGTTTTAGTAGAGGGTAAATGGAGTTAAAAAAAAAGGGGGGGGGGGGACACGGATAGTAAGAATTTGACAGTGTTTATTCATTACTGTTTTAGGGAAAGACATCAGGAGACACAAATATTCCAGAACCAGAGAGATAGATGCTATGATAAAACAGGGATTTGAGGGAAAAAAATCAGTTGCCATTGAGTCAATTTTGTTGCCATTGAGGCAACCCCGTGTGTGTCAGACTACAACGGTGCCCTACAGGGTTTTCAATGGCTAGAACCTTCTGGAAGTAGACTGCCAGGTCTTTCTTCCAAGGTGCCTCTGAGTGGATTCAAACCACCAACTGTTCAGTTAGTAATTGAGCGCTTCACTGACTGTGCCACCCAGGAGCTACTGAAAGAGGGCTAGCTCCTTAAAAATGAATTCTTCTTTATTTTAATCCTAAACTCCAAGACCATAATTTCCCCTTTCCCTAATTTTCTGTTCACCAAACAACTTTTTAAGTTCAAATATAGTTTCCCAAGAACTTTAACTCTTGGAAGGGATACTCTAGCTAGCTATGGTTGATGTACCTTATAAGTCAAAAATTGGATGCATAATTTGATTGTGGACTGATGACGGGAGAGAATGCTTGAGATCTGGGCAATTCTAGAAAATACAGTATATGTCCAATCCCCATCCTTCTAATGGGAGAAGCTGAGAAGTATCCTTCAGGGCAGGGCAGGGCCTTGGTGCATGAGGTCTGCAGGTGAACGTGGTAGGGTTTCAGAGGAAGAGTGGGTTGACAAAGGAGTCTAAACATTGTCAGATGAGCTAGTTTGCCTAAGTCAAATGTGAAGAGTGAGGTGCACAGCTCATTGGTTACAGAAGCCGGGATCATAGGTGAAGCAGCAGGATAGTCAAACAAGGGACAGTGCCAACAAATTCTTGAGGCACCCAGACTAAGCCAGTTGCTGGATTTATATTCATTCCAAGATAGTTTTCACTGCTCATCTGGTTTAATGGGGCTGGAAAACGACACCCTGGGCCCTTCCTCCAGAGAGCTGAAGTGTCCTGGGTTTGTACTGAAGAACCTGGGGCATTCAGATAGGCTTCTTAAGAGGGAAGTTTCATGGTTTGAATTATGTCCCCCCAAAAATGTGTGTATCAATTTGGCTAGGCCATGATTCCTGGTACTGTATGATTTTCCTGTATGTTGTAAACCTGCCTCTATGATGTTAATGAGGGAGGATGGGTGGCAGTTGTGTTAGTAAGGAGGACCTGATCTACAAGACTGGATTGTGTCCTGAGGCAATCTCTTGAGATACAAAAGACAGAAGTGAGCAGTGAGACAGGGGGACCTCATACCATCAAGAAAGCAGTGCCGGGAGCAGAGCACGTCCTTTGGACCGGGGCCCCTGCACCGAGAAGCTCCTAGTCCGGGGGAACACTGATGAGAAGACCAACAGAGAGAGAAACCCTTCCCCTGGAGCTGACACCCTGAATTTGGACTTTTAGCCTACTTTGACTATGAGGAAATAAACTTCTCTTCATTAAAACCATCCACTCGTGGTATTTCTGTTGTAGCAGCACTAGATAACTAAGACAGAATTTGGTACCGAGAGAGTGGGGTTCTGCTCTAACAGATACCTAAAATGTGGAACCGGTTTTAAAACTGTGAATGGATAGATGTGTGGCAGTGACAGAGGACCAGCAGCAGCAGAGAAGCGGCAGCAGCAGAGAACCAACAGCAGCAGAACCAAGAGACCAGTGCAACACAGCACTGGAGCCGAACCAAGGAGCCAGAGAGCTGAGTGCCTGTGCACGGGAGGCTTCCTGGCGCAGTGGGGTGTCTCTGGGCATTTACCAGTGGAGCTACTGAGTTTTGGAACACTTGCCCCAACAGGGCAGATGTGGGCATGAGGCCTGAGGGCCGAGAGGCCATAGGAAGCAGAAGCTAAAGAGACAAGGGACACAAGAAGCTGAGCTGCTTCAGCTTCAAAAGGTATGGCCATGACCTCACGGGTTTCAAAGGGTGCAGCCATGGCCTCTGGTGTTTCTAAGGGTGGAGTTGTCACTCCGATGGACTAGGAGAATGGTGTGCCTAAAGCCAAGGGAGCAGAGCTGCTGTCCCAGTGGGCCTGGAAGTCAGAGCTGAAGCCCAGGGTCAAGGACCCTCCACTCAAAATCCAGAGACTGTGGCAAATACCTAGAGTCTGGAGGGCAGGGCTATTGTGTAAATTGTCTCAGAGAACAGAGGATTATTTTCAAAGCCTTGAGGGCTAACGTAACGTGTTCTGCTGACTTGCTTGGTGCCTGTTATCCCTTCTTTCCCTGCAATTTCTCCCATTTGTAATGGAAATGTCTAGCTTGTGCCTGTTCTGCCATTGTACCTTTGGAAGCAGATAACTTGTATTCTAGATTTCACAGACGAAGAGGAATTTTTGGATTTTAGACTTGGAGTTAAGACTTTTGCTATGATATGATGGGGTGAATATGTTTTCCATGTTGCAAGGATATGATTTTTTGGGGGCCAAAAGGTGGAATGTCATGGTTTGAATTATGTCCCCCAAAAAATGTGTGTATCAATTTGACTAGGCCATGATTTCTGGTACTGTGTGATTTTCCTCTATGTTGTAAACCTGCCTCTATGATGTTAATGAGGGAGGATGGGTGGCAGTTGTGTTAGTAAGGAGGACCTGATCTACAAGACTGGATTGTGTCCTGGGGCAATCTCTTGAGATATAAAAGACAGAAGTGAGCAGTGAGACAGGGGGACCTCATACCATCAAGAAAGCAGTGCCGGGAGCAGAGCATGTCCTTTGGACCAGGGTCCCTGTGCCAAGAAGCTCCTAGTCCAGGGTAACACTGATGAGAAGGCCAACAGAGAGAGAAATACTTCCCCTGGAGCTGACACCTTGAATTTGGACTTTTAGCCTACTTTGACTATGAGGAAATAAACTTCTCTTCATTAAAACCATCCACTTGTGGTATTTCTGTTGTAGCAGCACTAGATAACTAAGACAGGAAGTAAGCTATGGCTTATGTCCTTACCAATGATTCAAATACAGGAATTATCTATGGTATTGCTCGGTATCTAGAACTTTATCCATAATATACTCAGTTTTCTTCAGTTGTTGAGGGTGGTAGTTAGAATTCAGGGTTTAGGATAGCTGGACTTGGCAAGGAGTAAGGAAAAAAGGATTGAACTGTAAGAAGAACAGGGTCAGTCAAATCCAGAAGGCCACAGGGTTAAAGATCACCATTTTCTCTACCTTCTATTACCTGGGGGTGGTCTTCCTATTTTCAGCATGTCAGGTAAAGATGATGTGCATAGAGTAGACTCAAATGTTATCTCCCCTTATATATCATACCCTGATACTCAACACTGAAAAGCATATTTTTTATACTGGTCCTCAGTGCACAGCAAGGCATTTAGAAGGTTCTCTATAGGGTCGCTATGAGTTGGAATCAACTTGACGGCAACAGATTTGGTTTGGTTTGGTTTCTTAGGCTTCTCAGAGCTCTCTAGTATCAGCCAGCTTTTGGGGTTTTGGCATGAAGTCCAAGCAAACAGTAAGGGCAAAAATTATAATTATTATGAAAGAAGGCATTTGTGGGGAAGAAGTATACGAAGATGTTTCAAGAGAATTCTGGAGTATCTAGATAAATAGTCCACTTGAATAGAGCAGCGGAGGTATTATAAGTATCTGTTTGATATGCTCTGTCTGACCATTTACCCTGTAAGTAGTGCGTAGGTACATGAAGACGTGCAGGAAACTCCCTGTCATGGATTGAATTGTGTTCCCCAAAAATATGTGCCAACTTGGTTAGGCCATGATTCCCAGTATTGTGTGGTTGTCCTCCATTTTGGGATTTTCCTATGTCTTATAAATCATAATCTCTGCCTGTGGTTAAAGAGGATTAGGGTGGGATGTAAAGCCCTTGCTCAGGTCACATCCCTGATTCAAAGTAAAGGGAGTTTCTCTGGGGTGTGGCCTGCACCACCCTTTATCTTACAAGAGATAAAAGGAAAGGGAAGCAAGCAGAGAGCTGGGGACCTCATACAACCAAGAAAGCAGTGCCGGGAGCAGAGTACATCCTTTGGACCCGGAGTTCCTGTGTGGAGAAGCTCCTAGTCCAGGGGAAGACTGATGACAAGGACCTGTCTCCAGAGCCAACAGAGAAAGAAAGTCATTCCCTGGAGCTGATGCCCTGATTGGACTTCTAGCCTACTAGAATGTGAGAAAATAAATTTTTCTCTGTTAAAGCCATCCACTTGTGGTATTTCTGTTACAGCAGCACTAGATGACTAAGACACTCCATTTACATTGAATCAGGGATGTGACCTGAGTAAGGGTGTTACATCCCACCCTAATCCTCTCTAACATAATCTAATCTTGCCTCATTAACCACAGGCAGAGATTAGGATTTACAACACAGAAGAAAATTACATCAATCACAAAATGGAGGACAACCACACAATACTGGGAATCATGGCCTAACCAAGTTGGCACGTATTTTTGGGGGACACAATTCAATCCATGACACCCTCCAAATTAGGATAAAACTAGACATTGTTGCCAGGCAGTTGAGTAGTTCAGGAAGATAGATCTCTTTGACCAATGATTACCAGAGGCTGGCCTAGATAGGGGGACAACAAAGAGGATGTTGTATGCCATATTACTGCATCCATTCACTACCACTAGGATGTTGTCATGTCTATGGGATGGTTACAGATCTACGTTAAGGCCACTGTAATGAGAAGATGATGAAGAAGATGATGATGTTAGTGATGGTGTAGCAGGACATTTAAGAATAAGAATTAGGTTAGGCAGTCACCCAGGAATGACTCTAACCCAGGAGAACAGGAAATAGCATACTACAGATGTCACATACTCATTCAACAAATACTGAGCACCTAGTACGTTAGGCGCTATAATGGGTTCAAGGGAACCCATGATTGGAAAAAAAAAACAAAAAACTGCCTGTCCTCATGTAGCTTACATTAGAATGAGGAAAGCAGATAATGAACAAATTAGTCATAAATGTTATGAAGAAAAATAAAGCAGGGCAAAAACATAGATCAACAAGGGTGCTATCTTATGTAGCGTGGACCAGAAAGACCTCACCGAGACGAACTAACGAGGGAGAAAACCATGCCAAGTTCTGGAAGGATAGCTTTCAGATAGGGAGAAGAGAAAATGCATAGGCGTGAGGCAGGAACAAGTTAGGAATGCCATATCAAAGGGCCACTGAGATTCCCTTTGGACTAGAATCAGAATAGTAAATGGGCTGCAATGACTTGGTGGGCTGATGTTGTGAAACATTTGCGGCACTTGGGTATGGGTCTGTCTCTGGGTTGAAACTGACCGAGGTAGTCTAAACATTATCTTCAGTTTGACTAAACTTTAGGCAGGCTTCTTCCTGCCTTATCTCCCTGACCTTCCTCTCTCCCCTAGTGCTCAGATTATCTGGAGTCTGTTATCTCCCTCTCTCTCTTCCTTGGCCCTTTCAGTCTAATCACAGCAAAAGAAAGCATCCCAAGCCAAATAGTCCTAATTGTAAACTCAGTAAATCCCTCACTCATTCCCAGGCCAGTGGTTAATTCCCCTTAACATGCTTTAGTAAGTTTCCACTAGCCCACCTGGCCCTTAAAGACCCCGCAGCTCTTTGTTTCAGCTTGAGATGAATTAGACTTAGTTCTGGTCTCTCTCCTCTACTGCAATACAATTACAATAAAGTCATCCTTCCCTGTTTAACACTGTCTGGTGCAAATTCTTTGACAAAACAAATACCTGTCTGGCCTTCTCACTTCTACACAACCGCTGGATCTCGTCTAGACACTACCTGACTAATGTACCACTTATTATCTGCTTTCCCCACTAGAATATAAGGTCCATGAGGACAGGCTCAGGGCAGAGACAGAAAACCATTGTCTGCAAGCATCTTTTGCTCTAGCTGGGATAGGATGACCCCTGGAGACAGAGTATGTCCCATAGTGGAACAGCCTCCACTAGGCACTTATATTAAATTTTCTAACCCAGGGCACCTCTCTGGCTATTCCACCTCATCTAACATAGGCAAGTTGAGTTTCTGGATACACCCTAGTTGGTTTAAGCCAATGATTCTCAGCTCCAGGCCAGCAGAAACATAATCTGGAAATTTATTAGAAATGCAAACTCTTAGGCCTCACCTCACAGAAACTCTGAGGGTAGAGCCCAGCAACCTGTGTTTTAACAAGCCCTCCAGGTGCTTCTGAGGCATGCTAAAGTTTGAGCACCATTGTTTTAAGCTATGGAGGTCCATCCAAGAACAGCATCTCTTGAAGAATGGCCTGCATGACTCAAAGCCTGGATGGCTCCCATGGGCTCATTTATGTCAACTAGGATCAGTTTCCTGAGAAAGCTATCTCAGGGAAGAAGTCACAGGTGACAAGATGACCCCTACTTCAGGTTGAAGGTACCCTTTCAAGTTTTGATTAGGGCAGAGGTAGAAACGAAACAAAACAAAAAAAAACTCTTTAGCTGAAGTATGCAGCCTCAGTCCTAGATGAGAAAAACTTTTTCTTTCCTTGAAAAAGTAAGCTTTGGGGGATATCAGAGAGAAGAAAAGTAATCATCATGTAAGACAGCCCTGGGAGTCTTCCATTTTAGACCCGCTAACACCTTATCACACATAACGAGGAAATCTTAACTGTTTAGTAAGTATATGGTCCAAGGAATATAATTCTAGGCTCTTAAATACTTTTCCCAGACAGAGTAGAATGGCCCAAGAGGATATATAAGATCATCTCTGTTAATGGAAGATGACAGAAGCGTACTACAGGCCCACTGGTATCCTTGCATTTTTAACTCGCCAAAGGGCATCTGTAAGGCTATTTTCCCACTCAATGTTCTTCCCAATTTAGTTGAAGTTATAAGAGCCCTGAACATTTTAGCTTTATGAGACTCAAGTTTTGTGAAGCAGGACCTAGAAGTCTGGGATCTCAGGAGGTCAATGTTGAATGGTATCTGCGTTGAGGTTAAGGTAATCTTGGTAGGGGTGGAACTCTCGCGGATTTTTCTTCAGCAACAGTACAGACCTTGGATTGCTACAAAATCATAGTGTCTACATGTGGAGGATCCTGCCTCTGACACAGAAAGCAAGCACACCTGCTTGGAAGAAACTTGGGCCGTGGGCAGCGGTCATCATCTCTACCTATCAGTTGCACTAACAATGTTTGGGTAACTTTGCATCCTAGTCTGCACAAACCACCTGGGTGTTGAGTTCTTGTTAAAGGAACAAAAAGGGTGGCAGAGGGCATGGACGATGCTGGTGACAGCTAGCTTAGATGAAGTAAAGAATATGATAGTAAGGTGTTATGCTTCCAGGGAGAAGCTGTGAGCCATTA
Organism: Dugong dugon; assembly: GCA_030035585.1. Taxonomy (NCBI): domain Eukaryota; kingdom Metazoa; phylum Chordata; class Mammalia; order Sirenia; family Dugongidae; genus Dugong; species Dugong dugon. The sequence goes on from CM057465.1 coordinate 151,327,352, forward strand.
ACCTCTTGACAAGCTCCCCCATTTGCAGCTCAGTAAGAAGTGGTCTCAGAAGTCACTGGTTATCTAGGCAGGTTGTCCATCAGTGAAGTCTAGGAGAGGCTTTAGGTCTAGTGGGCAGTTGGATCTGCTGAACCAGAGTGCCTGGGCCACAAAACTGCCTGCTGCCCGCAAGCCTTTGCTGTGAAGGTAGCTGTCCAACACTCTCAGATATCTGGAAATGCTAATCACCTTTCTTTACAAAGGCTGGGGGCCAGGGCATGGGGTGAAAGATGAGGCCTAGGTGCCTCCCTCCCTTTACGTGCCCCAATGCAGGACTAAATGGCTTCCTTATGCTAAGGGTAGATCCTCTATGGGCCAGAAACATACATACACACAGAGAGAGACACACATACACACCCTGCCTCATCATAGCACAGGCAGAGCTGTTTATCCTGATGTGCAGGGAGTTGGAGAAAATAGCAGCTGCAGCTGCTTTCCTGCCAGATATGAGGCCAGAAACAAAATCTAGTCCATTTTTCTTGAGGACAAAAGCCCTAAATCTCCAGATATAGATACATTTAGAGCAAGATGCAGATCACCCTGGAGGGAGTACCTATGGATTTTTCAGGCTGGCAGCAGCAGAAAAACATCAGTTCAGGGTTTTTGCATGTGCAGCATCAGGTGCTCGTGCTCGCCTCTGCCAACCATGCTATCTAATGACAGGAGTTCCTCCCTGGTTGCCTATAGGCTACACTGCGTAGGCGTGGGGAATGGAGTGAGGCAGTGACATTATCCACTGCACCATAGCAGGGGACCCCTCCAACACATCTTCCACCCAGTAGCCAGAAGAATCTTTTAAAAACACAAACACGATGCTGTCATTCTCTTGCTTTAAAACTCTTCAGTGATTTCCCATAGTTCAAAAGTATCACCAAACACAAAAGGCACTGCATGATCTAGAGCTTATATACCTTTATAGTTCCATCTCCAGCTAGTCTTCTCCTCACTCAAGTCACATGGGCCCACTCTACTCCTTCAATGAGTCAAATTCTTTTCTGCTTCAGAGCCTACTGTCCTCTTCCCTTGGAAAGCTCTTCTTCCCCCTTTGCCTGGCTAACTCATTCCTCAGGGCTTCTGACTTCTCAGGACAGATTAGTTCCCGTTTTACACGCTGATTACATGATGTTATTTTCCTTCATTGCACTGTTCTTAGGTGCTGTCAAGTAGGTTCTAATTCATAGCAACCCTATGTAAAACAGAACAAAACACTGCCCTGTCCTGCCCCATCCTCACAATCATTGCTGTGTTTGAACCCATTGTTGCAGCCACTGTGTAAATCCATCTTGTTGAGGGTCTTCCTCTTTTTCGCTGACACCAAGCATGATGTCCTCCTACAGGGAATGGTCCCTTCTGATAACATGTCCAAAGTACATGAGATGAAGTCTCACCATCCTTGCTTCTAAGGAGCATTCTGGCTCTATTTCTTCCAAAACAGATTTGTTTGCTCTGTCTATATTCAATATTCTTTGCCAACATCATAATTCAAAGGTATCAGTTCTGGGGCCAGCTGGGAAGATGTTTGGTTCCCCCTCTCTAGTGGCTGTTACCTGAGGCCTCAATGCTTGAAGCCAGAAGCTGAATATCAGAATTTTGTCCATGGGATAATGCTGAGCTCAAACCAGAGAAGCAGGTCTAAATGGCTCATCAGAGCAATCTGGGTGAGTATCAGGTATGGAGCAAAATGAGTTTGGGAAAAGCAGGGAAGATGAGGGAAGATAAGAAATAATCTGTACAAATTCTAGAAACAGAACAAAGCCAACAGACGGATTTATTTCTTGATCCTGGTCTCTTTTTTGGCATGGGCAAAGCATGTCTGACTAAAGAGATATAGACCATACACTATTGTCATATATAGATATATATTGCCATAATGTCTGAGTAAATTGGTATTCTTGTATATAAACAATTTTCTTTTGAGTCTGGCTGACTCTGGGTATACTAGCAAGACTGAGTTAAGTTTGAGTTTATGCAACTTGACAGCTTAGGACTGGGTCCTGGACCACGGTGTCCTGTCAACATGCTGGAGCTCAGTGAAGCTCTGCCTGAGCAGTCAGCCAGCTCGTCCCTTCCCTACTTCACTATGGCATTTTCTTTTGAAATTCAACTTTTTGAATCAAAGTTATCAAGCTCTTAACTTACACATTGTTTCACGGTATCCCCTCTCCTTGATTGTAAGCTCCTAAGGGACAGGGAAAGCAGCCAGCTCATTCTCTCATCTCCTACTGAGTCTAGCACAATGACTTAAAATAATAACTGCTCAAAAATCATTGAATAAATACTACATTTCCTAGGTATTGGGCATGATTACTCCAATGACATTGTGAACTTCTTGAGCAAAACCTTTTTAAGCCCAAGTTGCTTCTGAAAATACAGGGGGTTGGACTAAATAATCTCTAAGTTATTTCCAAACTGTAAGCTATTGGGAAAATAATAAAGATATGTCATTCAAATATATATAAGACCAAACCTGTTGCCGTCAAGTTGATTTGGATTCATAGCAATCCTACAGGAAAGAGTAGAACTGCCTCATAGGGTTTCCAAGGAACAGTTGGTGGATTCAAACTGCCAGCCTTCTGGTTAGCAGCCAACCTCTTAACCACTGCACCACCAGGGCTGCATACATATATACATACATATACACACACACACGTACATATATATATATATATACACGTATATTTATACATACACATACACACTCACACACACTACCACTAGTCTGTCAGTTTGTTGTACTGTGGTAGCTTGCAGGTTGCTGTGATGCTGGAAGCTATGCCACTGGTATTTCAAATATCAGCAGGGTCACGCATGGTAGACAGGTTTCAGTGGAGCTTCCAGACTCAGACTAAGAGGAAAGACCTGTCAGTCTACTTCTGAAAAAGAATGGCCAGTGAAAACCTTAAGAACAGCAGCAGAACATTGTCTGGTATAGTGCTGGAAGATGAGCCCCAGATTGGAAGGCACTCAAAATATGACTGGGGAAGAGCTGCCTCCTCAAAGCAGAGTCGACCTTAATGACGTAGATGGAGTCAAGCTTTTGGGATCTTCATTTGCTGATGTGGCATGACTCAAAATGAGAAGAAACAGCTGCAAACATCGGTTAATAATTGGAATGTGGAATGTACAAAGTATCAATCTAGGAAACTTGGAAGATGTCAAAGTGAAATGGAACGCTTGAAGATCAATATCCTAGGCATTAGTAAGCTGAAATGGACTGGTACTGGCCATTGTGAATAGGACAATCATATGGTCTGCTATGCTGGGAATGACAAATTGAAGAGGAATGGCATCGCATTTATCGTCAAAAAGAACATCTCGAGACCTCTCCTGAAGTACAATGCTGTCAGTGATAGGATAATATCTATACGCATACTAGGAAGACCAGTTAATATGACTCTTACTCAAATTTCCACACCAACTACTAATGCCAACAACGAAGAAACTGAAGATTTTTACCAACTTCTGCAGTCTGAAATTGATCAAACATGCAATCAATATGCATTGATAGTTACTGGAGATTGGAATGTGAAAGTTAGAAACAAAGAAGAAGGATCAGTAGCTGGAAAATATGGCCTTGGTGATAGAAACGACAATGGAGATTGCATGATAGAATTTTATAGGACCAACAACCTATTCATTGGAAATACCTTTTTTCAACAACATAAATGAAGACTATACATGCAGACCTCACCAGATGGAATACACAAAAATCAGACTAACTACACTGTGGAAACAGACAATGGAAAAGCTCAATATCATCAGTCAGAACTAGGCCAGGGGCTGACTGCAGAACAGATCATCAACTGCTCATATGCAAGTTCAAATTGAAGCTGAAGAAAATTTTTAAAAAGTCCACAAGAGGCAAGTACAAACTTGAGTATATCCCATCTGAAGTTAGAGACCATCTCAAGAACAGATTTGACACACTGAACACTAATGACCTAAGAGCAGATAAGTTGTGGGATGATATCAAGGATATCATACATAAAGAAAGCAAAAGGTCATTTAAAAGACAAGAAAGAAAGAAAAGACCAAAATGGATTTCAGAAGGGACTCTGAAACTTGCTTTTGAATGTTGAGTAGCTAAAGTGAAAGGAAGAAATGATGAAAGTAAAAGAGCAGAACAGACGATTTCAAAGAGAAGATGAAGTAAAGCATTACAATGAAATGTACAATGACCTGGAGTTAGAACACCAAAAGGGAAAAACACACTCAGCATTTCTCTAGCTGAAAGAACTGAAGAAAAAACTCCAGCCTCAAGTTGCAATACTGAAGGATTCTATGGGCAAAATATTGAACAACACAGGAAGCATCAAAAGAAGATGGAAGGAACACACAGAGTCATTGTACCAAAAAGAAATGGTTGATGTTCAACCATTTCAAGAGGTAGCATATGATCAAGAAACCGGTAGTATTAAAGGAAGAAGGCCAAGCTGCACTGAAGGCATTGACGAAAACAAGACTTCAGGAATTGACAGAATACCAATTAAAGTGTTTCAACAAACAGATGCAATCCTGGAAGCTCTCACTCGTCTGTACCATGAAATTTGAAAAACAGCTACCTGGCCAACCGACTAGAAGAAATCTATATTTGTGTCCATTCCAAAGAAAGGTTATCCAACAGAATGCAGAAATTATCAAATAATGTCATTAATATCACATGCAAGTAAAATTTTGCTGAAGATCATTCAAAAGCGGTTGCAGCACTACATTGACAGGAAACTGCCAGAAATTCAAGCCAGATTCAGAAGAGGATGTGGAAAGAGGGATATCATTGCAGATGATCGTGGCTGGATGGATCACAGCTGAAAGCAGAGACTACCAGAAAGATGTTTACCTGTGTTTTACTGACTATGCAAAGGCATTCAACTGTGTGGATCCTAACAAATTATGAGTAACATTGCAAAGAATGGGAATTTCAGAATACTTAATTGTGCCCATGAGGAACCTGTACATAGATCAACAGGCAGTTGTTTGAACAGAACAAGGGGATACTGGGTGGCTTAAAATCAGGAAAGGTGTGCATACTTATTCAATCTGTATGCTGAACAAATAATCTAAGAAACTGGACTACATGAAGAAGAACGGGGCATCAGGATTGAAGGAAGCCTCATCAACAACCTGTGACATGCAGATGACATAACCTTGCTTGATGAAAGTGAAGAGGACTTGAAGCAATTACTGATGAAGATCAAAGACTACAGCTTTCCAGGAGGGGACAGGAAAGCTGGTGATAGGGAACCCAAGGTTGAGAAGGGACAGTGTTGACATGTCGTGGGGTTGTTAACCATTGTCATAGGGCAACATGGGTACTAACTGTTTAATGAGAAACTATTTGTTCTGTAAACCTTCATCTAAAGTACAAAAAAAAAAAAAAAAAAAGAAAGAATTATCTATGTGAGATCAAACTGACAACAACAACTCAAAAGTTTTGATGGGAAGCCTAGGGGGCAGTGAGTTGAAGATAATGGTGATGGAATAATTTAGAAAAGGATAGTGAGAATAGCAGCACAACTGGAAGAATGTAATCAGTGTCACTGAATTGTACATGCAGAAACTTTTGAAATGGTGCAACTTTGGCTATGTTATTTTCACCAGAAGAAAAGGTCCTTCCAGGTCGAGAAGGGAGAGTGTTGACATGTCTTGGGGTTGTTAACCAATGTCATAAAACAATATGTGTACTGACTGTTTAATGAGAAACTATTTGTTCTGTAAACCTTCACTTAAAGTACAATAAAAAAAAAAAACTAAAGAAATAAATATACAGAAGGAAAAAAAAAAAGACTACAGCTTTCAGTATGGATTACAGCTAACATAAAGGAAAACAAAAATTTTCACAACTGGACCATAAGTAATGTCACGATAAATGGAGCAAATATTGAAGTTGCCAAGGATTTTATTTTACTTGGATCCACAATCAATGCCCATGGAAGCAGTAGTCAAGAAACCAACCTTATATTGCACTGGGCAAATCTAATGCAAAAGACCTCTTTAAAGTGTTCAAAAGCAAAGACGTCACTTTGAGGACTAACGTGTGCCTGACCAAAGCCATGATATTTTCAATCACCTCGTATGCATGCAAAAGCTGGACAATGAGTAAGGAAGACTGAAGAAGAATCAATGCCTTTTAATTATGGTGTTGGTGAAGAATATTGAATATAACACAGACTGCCAGAAGAATGAACAAATCTATCTTGAAAGACGTACAGCCCGAATGGCCACTAGAAGCAAGGATGGTGAGACTTCATCTCACTTACTTTGACATGTTATCAGGAGGGACCAGTTCCTGGTGAAGGACATCATACTTAGTAGAGGGACAGCAAAAAGAGGAAGACACTAAATTAGATGGATTGGCACAGTGGCTGCAACAATGGGCTCAAACATAGCAACGATTGTGAGGACGGCAGAGGACCAGGCAGTGCTTCATTCTATTGTACATTGGGTCGTTATGAGTTGGAATGACTTGATGGCACCTAACAACAACATATATATATATATATATATATATATATATATATATATATATATATATTTACAGCATCTCTATCATTTCTAGTCGAGTATTTGACACACAGAAAGAACTCAATGTTTGCAATGAACTGATTCCAATATAGATGCATTTCAGGTGAAAAGAAAATCATAGATGTGTTTCTGAAGCTTCAAATAAATTGCTTATGAATTGAACATTACCTTTAATACGAGAGAAATTTGTTATTAAATGGATTCCTAAGGTGAATATTTTTACAATATTTAGAATAATATTCTAATATAACTCATTAATTTAATCCCTTATTTAAGTTTCACATTTTTACACAGCAAGGTGGCTGACAGTAAACCAGATTAGTCGCTTATAGTTATGAGGAAGCCAACTGATTCATTATTGACTAAATCAGCTATTCTTCATAGTGAGAATTGTTCCTTTCTCTACAGTTTCCCAGATGACCTACTACACACACACATGCATTTTTTTCTTTCCACCTTAACTCTGACTTTGGTTAAGTCTACCCCAGTTTACAGTACTATACATAAACTTTTCACTTTGCAATACTCCTGTGCAAACTCTGCCCCCTTATTTACTCACGTGCCTCACCATTTTTGAAAACAGGTATGCCTTCCACGGTCGCTGGATCATCCACAGTGTCTAGACTCTTCAAGATGTCTGTCTTTGGTGGTAGCTTTTGTATGAGCATGCTGGAGGTTGAAACTTCCCCAGCTGGGAAGCAATAGCTCTAGGTCACCCTCAAGGTGGGGTCCAGGGAAGAGAATGTTTTTTACTCCCTTTCATTCTCCCTATGGCTCCCAGCTGTCCAGGACCTTATTTCCATAAATCCAGCAGAAAATTAGAGAAACTATGACTCTTCTCAATAACTATCTTATCTAAAAGTTTCTATTCCTTCCACAACATAAATGGAGGAAATGCAGGACACAGACAAGATAATTTGAGACTGGGGTGGAAGAAAAGGCCATTTTTCTTTGAAGTTTGATTTATCTTACAGATTTTGCCGTGTTAATTACAGTGGCAACAAGGACTCCCACAGAGGAGCTCAGCCAAGTTGAAATAATTCATAAAGGGCAGAGAAATCAACTACCAGCTCGTGGGCTATAATACCTGTTCCCCCTCAACTCCCTAGCCTTCCTTATTTTCCTAAGGGCCTGAACCCACATACCAGGCCAAAATCTCACCTGATACTTGTACAACAAAAAGACATGACTCAGTGACAAATATTTTATAATAGTGGGAACAGAATAAATTAAGGTCAACTGACCCTTGAAATCTGTATTTACACTAAGTTCCAAATGGTGTATTGAGACTTCCTGCAAGAGGACCCATTCCCTGTCACTGGGGTATAATTAGGAGACGATAGTACCTGTGCTCTGAGGATTCCTGACTAACCGGCGAGATTGTATCATACTCATGAAAAATTTCAGATGAAATTCCTCGTTATGCATGGCTGTCTCCTGCGAAGAGTTTAATCCAAATGAACAGATCTGTGGAATGATTAAGATAGACAAAACTGACACGTACCAGGTATGTCAACTACTACTAGGCCTTAAGACCTGACAGTAGAAAAATACCAGCATATGGTGATAAAAATAATCTACTCTTATACATTTGACAGGGCAGGAGCCCCTGAACTCTTATCAAGCACCCTCTTTTCCTAGCTGCTGAAAGTGTTTAAAAGGGTGGGGGGCACCAGAGGCCACTCTTATTCAAGTATGAGCTCAAACTCTGGCTCTCATCTGGGTCTGGATTGACTACTCAGAAGCATTTCTCCAAGACTTCTAGACAGGGCCTGGGTCCAGAGGCCAGTCAAATTAAGGTGGTTTGGTAAACAGTTTGAACGGACAAACACGGTATTTGTTCCTAGGGCCTTTTAGTCGTTCAAAGGTCACAGACTACTGGATCCTTTCCTATCTCTTCCCAGGAAAGTAGATCGCTGGTGGGTCCCTTATAGCTTTCCTGACACCTCTTTCTGGAAGGTTCTACATGTTACCAGACACTAACCTAAGCTCTACCCAAGCTACTCCCCACCACCTACCCCCAACCCCAAATGGTCAGGAAAGCACGATGCAGTGCGAAGAGTACTGGACTGCAAGTTAGGAAACTTGTTTCCTTGTCCCAGATTGGCCATGCACTATGTAACTTTGGGAAATGACTTCCCTTCTCTGAACCTGTTAAACTATCTCCAATAACCCCTACAAGCACTAACGTTCTGTGATTTTCAACCAAGCAGAGTATAGTCTGAGATTCGATTTAGCTCTTAGGTTCCCATCTGTCGGGGAAGCCACAGGCTTTTGCGGATCTACGGCCAAGGCGAGAAGCTGCCATGGAAACCAAAGCATAAGCAAAAAAATCGCTGTGCGGAACCAGACAGCGGCGGTTACGGAGACCCAGGGAACAGAGAAAAGCGAAGGACGAAGGGCTCACTAACAGTATTCCGAGAACGAGAAGTTGCAAAAAGCTCAAACTGAAAGCCCCGGAAAAGAGAAATTATGTCCACGGCCTTTAGTGATCCCCGGGATTCTCAGCCCTCGCCACACCGCGCAGGCGTTCCGTGGGTCCTCAACTCTACTCTTTAACCCCCCCTACCCCCGTCCCACTGCGCCCTCCTCCGCAGCCACCCAGTGGCTCTTCCGGTGATGTGGGGGCGTTTCCAGTTCGCGACGGTTCCCGGGTTTTGCGTTCCGCGCCCGACCGGAAACCCCTTCGCAGAGTAGCCGGTTCCGGTTCGGTGAGTGGCGGCGGGAAGCTGGGGGAGGGGTGAGGATGGAGGGAGTCTGGGCCGGGAGGCAGTGCCGGACCGGGTCCGCCGGCCTGCGTTGGGTTGGGCGGAAGCGGGGACGGCTGTGGGTCCGGAGCCTTTTCCTCTGCCCCGCCCCCCGGGACCATCCCCCCCCCCCCGCCTGCTGTCCCTCAGCCGCGTTTCGGCCAGCGGCGGTTAGTTAGGCTTCCTGAGGCCGTTCCTTCAGGGCCCTTTCTCCCGGCTCGCGGAGAGGTCGCCGTTCTCCCCTACCCCGCCGGTGCCACAGGCCCCATCTGGGCACCCGACCCTACTTGTGGGGAAACTGCCGGCTGGGGTTCCGGGGCTTTCCCGCCAGAGCGGGGGCTTCTCTCAGGGAAGAGCTGTTTTCGCCGGGAAGCTCAGCTTTTCTGTCACACCTGCTTCACCTTCCGCCTTCCTGGAGACCTGAATGATTTTTCTCGACTACTTCTGCGTCTCACGTAAACATTTCTCCAGCTCTCTTACTCTGCGGTATCTCCCGGAGCTGTGATATCGCTAGTGCCACCACCAGAAAGAGACGTCTGCACACTCCTGTCCAGCTTATGAAAATCCCCTTAGCTGCCACAGTTTGCTTCCCTGTCTCATCGCCTCCTGGTAATTTCCGTCGAACTGTCTCTTTCTTGGTGTACCCTAACGTGATCTCTGGATGTATGCCCAGTTTCTCTTGTCTTGAGCTTGGTGATTTCTGTTTATCGGTGCCTCTGTATTTCCACTGTCTTTTTGGCTATTACTTGCCCCTTTATCACTTTAAAGTCAGCCTTGTTAAAGTCATTTCTCTTCACATTTGGTACTCTATTACGATATTTGGGGCGGTGATTCTTGTAAAATTCATATAAAACCTTTATAGGCTACCGACTATTTGACTTGGGGGTCTTTATTCCAGTTAGGGATTCTGGATGGAATAGATCTCATCATCTTCTAAATCTTTGATTTTCAGAAAGATAATTTGTGTTAAGGACTCGTGTTGAAATATAGGTTACACTGAATTACAAAATTACAGGTACAGTGAAACTTAAGCATCTCTTTAAGCATAATCCCTTAACCTTCTCCCAGTTTAGAGATTTTCTTCCCTCTAGTCCCTTTCAGGAAGCCTCATTTGTTTTTATCTTGAGAAGCCTCATTCACTTTTACCTGATTCCAGTTAATTATCCTGATTACAAAGACGGCTTGATGTCACCCATTTGATGAGTTAAATCTAGAGGGAGTGGATGGGTACAGGTTCTGCTACTTCAGGCTTAGGTGATGTAACTCTTGACTACTGCTTTTGAAGTCCTTCCTTTCCTTCCCCTGGATTCCCTTGCTTTGTACCGATTGCATTAGCTTTATTGTCTTGCCGTAAGTATCTGTTTATGGATCTGGCTTCCCCCATTAGACAGCTAATTCCTCAGTGGCAGGGACTGCTTTATATCCTCAGCACCTGGCACATAGTTGGCATACTGTTAATGTTTGTTACATGAAAGAAGTTGAATATTGTCTTACCTTTTAGATGTTAGAGTCTAATTGGGAGAGAGAACATTTGAAAGTGTGAAAAACAAAAGCAAATACATGATGGTATAGTAGAAACTGGGCCATATACATAATTATTTTCCAGCACTCAGGGTAGGGTGATTCACAGGGTCATTTCCACACCCTTCTCATGTCATAAATTGTCCTAACCACATCTTGGTCCTTTATAAAGCTAATTACACAATGCTTCTCCTCAATACGTATTTTCCTCGATATGTAACTTCATCATAGCCTCAAATATTCTCTTTCAAAATCATCTCTTTGCATGTATGTTAGCTTATAAATGTTTTACCATACTTGTTATATTCTGTTAAAATCAGGACTCTGCCATCTTTTTTTTAGAGTTTCTATAAGCTAACCTGACTTCAGCTGAACACCTGTAACAGCTTGTGTTCTTTCAGTAAGTTAAATGACAATTGAGTACTAGAAAGTGAATTATTAGAATAATTTTCTTAAAAGGAAAGAAAATTCTTATGCTTGCAAAATACATTTGTGGTACGGGACATGAAAAGTCAAAATTGTAGACTAAAAATTATGAATCTTTTAGATTTGGATTCATTTATTCTTCATTTCTCAGACACTGACAAGATTATAAAATATTTTCATTGTTGGCACCAAAGGTTCCAGATCCAGCATTTCATAGAGAACCTTCCCTTCTCCGAGTGTAATTGCAAATTGACAACAAGAAAGTATCATAAGCACACTGAAGAAGCTAGATATATTTCTATCAAAATATATGTGTGGGGTTTTAATCATTTAAAAATATAAATCAGTATGGATTCCCCAGGGTTGGTTAGGGATTACTTTTATCTTGTCAGTGTATATGAAGCTGTGTGATATTTGTTGAAAGCACACTTGCCCAGGAGTCAGGATACCTGGGTTTATGTCCTCACTTTGCTCCATCTGTGTGATTTCAGGCAAGTCATTTAACCTCTCTGGATGTAATCTTTCAAATTCTGTGAATTTTTAGCTTGCTTCCCTCTTCACTTTCATCTCAGCAAAATGCAGGCTTTTATGTTGGCATCCTTATTAAAAAAAGGCCAGAGATGACAATTACGAAGTGACCTGTAAGAGTGAAATGTGAAAAAGCCACTGTTAATATATTTGTGGATGTGATTTTTTTCCCCTTAATCTGGGACACAGGGAACTCAGCTTTATTAAAAAAGAAGGAAGGGGAAATAATACTTTGGAAATTTTCTAGATAGAAGCCTTTTGTGAAATCGAGCATTTGGAAATACATTCAAGACCTAACTCTAAGGCTTAAATTCTTTGGGAATCCTTCCTGGCAAGGCTAGATGATCAGATGATTACACTGCTTAGTCTGTAGCCGTGCCAAGAAGAACTCAAGTAGCCTTCCTTTGTGTGTGCACTTTGTTATTGTGATCACAAAGAATGTCTGTTATCATTTAGTCTCCTGAATAGATCGAAACCCTGGTGTTGCTAGGTGGTTGATTAGGTGCTCAGTCTTTTTCAAAATATGGTGATATGATTATGAATATATATAGGTGTGACTACTAACCATCCCTAGTTTCCTCCTCTTGGAAATCTGCCAGGAAGCCTGTATGCCAAGAGTATGTTTATTAACCTATTTCCAAGCAGCTAGGCTTTTAACTGTTTTTCTGGCAAAGGCAGATACATCAGAAAAGAAAGTAATTTCGCATAGGCACGGGGCTTTGGTTTGTAGCAGTTTGGTTGATAATGGGGAAAACTACTTAGTAAAACTGCAAAGTATTCCTTGATTGTCCTCAGAATATCAGTAACTTTATATTTGGCCACTGAGTAAGACATAATGGAAGACAAGTCTTAATAGGACCACCACAAAGTTAGTCCCTTGTTTATGAAATAGTTTAGGATGAGGAAACAGAAAGAGCAGTGGATTGGGGAGAATTTCTAGGTGGTACTTTCAGCAGTCGCTACTATCTTTATGACCTTATATAAATCGAATAATATCCCAAGGATTGGATCTCCAAATTTTCTTCTCCCTTTAATATTCTGTGATTCTGTGGATAGTCTGGAACTGCTTTAGTGTAGCACAGTTTGCAGAAATGTTTGGAACTACCTCAGGCTGGTTTTGGTTTTCAGTCTTTTCCCATCAAGTCAACTCTCCTTATCACCTTTCTCCACTAAGAACGCAAACAGATATCACAAATGAGTGGCTTCCTGTTCTGTTATTATATGAAATAGATGTTTCCGTATGTAATGTTTCTGTTTTCTGTCTTCTTTTATAGGACTTTGTATTTTTCTAAAGTCAGTGATGTGAAAAGACCTGACATGGGTAAGGCTGACAATGAAGTAGTCGTTCAACCCTGTTACTCTGATCAGTCAAGCTGGAGTTCAAGAATGAGTTTTCCTAACATTCTCAATATTTGCATCTTTGTGCCTAATAATATTTTTAAGGGAGATCTTAATTCTAATTATCTGAAACTATATACAAAACAATTTTCTTTTGGTTGGGACATTGTAGAGTCATTTAGAAGCATTTTTTCATTCATTGTATTTGAAAAGGAAATTACTGATATCCACTAGCAGATGTTTACTATGTGTCAGACCCAGTTGTAAGCAGTTAAAATATATTAACTCATTTAATTCTTACAACCACCCTACAAGGGTATCTAAAAGTACTTACAAGGTAGATACTATTACTATCCTTATTTTATTAACAAGGAAACTGAGACACAGAACTTAAGAAACTTGTCTAGGGTCACAGAACTACAACTGGTAGAGACAGGATGTGAACCCAGGCAGTCTGGTTGTAGAGTCTTTGTTCTTTAGTACTATGGTATACTGCCTTCTATATGATAAATAATTTTATTAATATACATTTTTTGTTGTATGTAGCTGGCAGCATTGAGAATTATTGTGGTTGGAACATTTCCCACTATTTCATTCATAGTACTTTATGTCTTAAAGGGGGTTAATACAATGTCAGGACTAGTAGCCGATTTGGGAAAAGGTGAAAAAATCTGTACAGTTAGATCTTCTAACATCCCATATTCATCTTTTAATTAAAATTTTAAATTCGTATTAGCCTTCTCTCTACTTTTTTTGTTTCCTTTTGCTTAATCTACCTTCTCTTTCCCCTTCGTTCGTGGTCATTTGTTTGCATTTCCACTCATTGCTGTTATCACTCTGAGTCACTAAGTTCCCTTAACTCCCATTTTTTCTTATTCTAGTTCTTTTATAGTAACGAGTGTCTCAAACATGGTTATAAAGTAATACTCTGCCACAGTATTGCAGTGATTGAGCTTGTGTTATCTGTTGGGAACTATATGAATAAATTATGCTTCTTCCAGAAAAAAATCTTTAAGTGAATTAATTTTTTAAAACACCTCTGTGAGTTAGAACAGAGGAAATAAACCAATGTTAACGCTATTTGTTTCTGAAGGGTAACATTTTTTCCCTGATTTTTTTATACTTAAAATTTTTCTACAGTTAAGCATTTTAAAACTTCTTTCAGGGAAATTTCGTTATTTTTTAAAACTTTGAGTTAAGCTGTTTTAATACTTGTACGAGTTTTGAAGTATTTGTTCAGTGATCTCAAATCAATTTCAAATGAGCCAGTTTCTGCACATGGGCCTCTTTTGACAATGACATTTCTTGTCAGTGGTTAGCTTTGAAGGAGGGGTTTTATCTGACTGTAGAGTTGTTCTTTGGGAATCATACTAGGCAAAAGAATTGATTCATAGTAAAAAAAAGTTATAGAATTATGTGACTTGAAGTAATCTGTGTTCTTTGCCTAGATGATATTGCTGATAGGATGAGGATGGATGCTGGAGAAGTAACTTTAGTGAACCACAACTCTGTATTCAAAGCTCATCTCCTGCCACAGACAGGTTTACCAGAGGACCAGCTTTCACTTTCTGACCATCAGGTTAGGAATAATTTTCTTCCCTTAATTAATTAATTACTTTGACTTATCTTAAGTTTTCATGTGGTTTAAATGCCAACTCAAAAGTACAAGTGTGTACGTAAACTTTTTAAAGTCAAGAATTTTAGTGTTTGGAATTCTGTGGTATACATTACAGACAAAAACCAGGCTAAATATGAGTTCTTTGAGAACAGTACCTTCTAGAAAACTCTTCATTGTTTCTCTGAATACTGCAATTACCAGTACACAGATAAGCATTATTTTAAAGTTGTTGCTGCTGTTATGTGCCATCGAGTCAATTCTGGCTCAAAGGACCCCATGTGACATAGTAGAACTGCCCCCATAGGGTTTCTTAGGCTGTAATCCTTTACAGGAGCAGATTGCAAGGTCTTTTTCTCGCACGGAGCCACTGGTGGGTTCGAATTGCTGGCCTTTCAGTTAGCAGCCAAGTGCTTAACCATTGTGGCACCTGGCTTCTTTCTTTTAAAATAGTGTCTTAGAATTGCTGTGCACCAAATGGGAGGAAAATGTGTAAATACATAGCAGCTTTAAGATTTCCTTATGCTAGAAAGTCTAGTTTTTCAAAGTCCGGTCCAGGATCAGCAGCATTGGCATTACCTGGGAGCTTGTTAGAAATGCATAATCTGAGGTTTCTGAATTAGAATCTGTATTTTAACAGTATGTCTAGCTGATTTATATGCACATTCAAGTTTGAAGAAGCATTGTTACAAAGCAGTCTTTCTCAGTAGGAAAGTCAATAATTCTTTGCTGTGTGACTGTATCCCAGGCATAGCAGGATGTTTAGCATCCTTGGTCTCTAGGCATTAAATACCTGTAGCACTATCTCATAATCATTTTGATAACAATATGTAGTCACATTTCCAGATTTGTACTAGGCCTACAGCACCACTTGTGGTTAAGAGCTGTCTCTAAATTGCTCAGAAGTAAACCAGGCTGATTTTCTCCGCTTCTGTGTTATGTGACACAATTGGTTTTCAGTACAGAATATACTAAGTACATACTTAGCTTCTAACAAGCATTCCATAAATTACATTGTATAACGGGTATTTTCTCCCTTGAATTCTGAATCATTTCATCAGATTTTTTGTGTTTTCCTTTCTTATTAATACATAATTTGCACTATTTCATTTTATTGAGTTTTGAAATATATCATAATTTTGTTTATTGATACATTCTTTTTTCTATTTTATTGTCGAAAATATGATTTAAGAAAAAATCTTCTGTTTTGTTTAGATTTTACCTTCCAGGCAAGGAAATTTGGACCGATCGTTTACATGTTCCACAAGAAGTACAGCTTCTGATCCAAATTATTACTCAGGTAAGACACATTGCTTGGAGTCAAGGCACTATACCTTTCTGATCTCTTCCTAGCAAATCGTTTGTCTTTATCGTCTCTAAAAGTAAAAGCATTGTCAAAAGCAAAATGGTATTTTCTCCACTAAAACATTTTAATAAGCTTTTTGTATGTATGTATGTGGTTGCTATAAAATTTTACTGATCTAGTCTCAACCAAATATTAGTTTTTTTCAAATAATTTAGCAGTCCATTTTCCTTCTTGTCAAAAGCAGTACAGCTTTTTTGTTTGTTTGTTTGATCATGTATGATGTAAAGGGTTTTGTTTTGCATTGATTTAAAGCACAGAGTTTGCCTATTTCCATTCTGCTGGAAACCATGAAACCTGAAAATTTATTTCTACCAAAGCTTGTCCCTCCATCAGGGCAGGAAATGTTAACTACGTGTTTCTATCTAGCACCTGCCACAGCCATGCTTGCGTATTCAAGGGCTTGCTTATTCAACTCGTGATCCATGATGACAGATGACATGATGCATTATCTAGGCTGTTCCTGTCCTCTGGCCTGCCTGACTTCTCATCTGCCCCTTCCTAAGTTTTGAACCCCCAATGATCTTCTGCCTCTATCTTGGGAAACAAAGAGTTTTGTTGATTAGCCTTCTGGCAGTGTGTCTCAGGAAGATTATAGACATTTGTGTACCTTGAAGAATCAGTGGTCTTGGCATACGTTTTCCCTCCTCATGCTTCAATCTCCTCACAAAATGAGAATACTAGTAATAGTATTAAACCTGCCTCATGGGATTTTTACAAAGATAAATTGAGATGATAAATATGAAATGCAAATAATAATTATTGTTGTTATTTGGCTTCCTCAGGATTCTTTGTCAGCAAGAATGAGATCTCCTCCCCTAAACAGATGTTAGTATGATACTCTTTTAGATTTATGTTATATTTAAGTGTCTTTTAAGTGGGTGGCATTTCATCTGCCCTGGGCACTGGATTTCCTATCCTGGGGTGGGCAGTGACCTCCATATAGTATGTGCATAATTTGTATAGAAAAATCAGTTAATCTTCTCAGAAAGTAACTACCATTATTATCAAAAAGACCTTTCTGATGCGTAGAGAGCCTGAAAATATAAATATGGTTTCATAGCTCATTATTAGTCCTAGAGGAAGGACAGTTGAGTGCTTAATGGAATCAGATCAGTGATACTTCTTTTTGAACTCAGTCTGTGTTTGCTTGTAATTTCATATACTGATTTACCATTGGATAGAATCTGTGCTTTTAGTTTAAAATGATTGCTTAATAATAATTATATAGAAAATTACACTCAAAATCTCTGTATCGCAACTCAACTCTTATGTTACTCAACTCCAGTGGCCTCTTCAATTTTAATCTGCGTGTACGTGCGTGGTACATATTATGTCATTCAGTACATATATCTTTTTTAGCTCAGTATTTTTATTTTTACTTTTCCATCTGTTTACCTGCTATTCTTCATATTTATCACTGTCTATTTATGTCTAATAATCCATGGAATTTAAATATATGTCCTCAATCTCTTATATGCAATTTAAAAATCCCAAAAACTCTGAGAACAAAAAAAAATTTTTTTTATATCTCATTTGTCATTAAAACCTAACCTGACCTGAATTCATTTCTTGGTAAAACCTACATGAACTGACATGAAGCTATTTATTTTTTGTCTTGATTTATCTCTCTAAATATGAATATTTATACAGTTCATTGCAGATATATCAGTATGTTTGATTACAGGGTGCTGTACCATACTAGAAAGTCTTACATAGTATACTATGTTATCTTTCTAAAATTCCTAATTATTCTTCATTCCGAAATACAGCTGTACCCAAGGGTCTCTGATTTGGAATAATGGGCCTGTGTCTGTATTTGCCTCACTATTCTCTCTGTGGGTTAGATGCCCTCCCACCAGACCACTATTTTCAGCTACTATAAATAATGTGAGTTAAAAGCATTTATATATGTGTGTATGTATATAGATATAACTTTTTTCTTTTGAATTTCAGTAGACCCTTGATATTGACAAAGGATGTATCTGAGATCATCTCATATCTTCATGTTCTTGAGTATGGCAGTATTTGACCAGATGCCTGGCTTTTCACTCAGTCACATGATTCTTGAGAGTTACATTTTTCCTGTATTTATCCTCGTACCACAAGTTGTTGCCATGTCAAAATCTTTTACTAAAGTATTATCTTTCACTTGAAGGCCATTTCTTAGGGAAAAAAATTTTATACACAATGATGAATAGAGAATAACTGCAGTGAACAAAGCCATATTGAAATGGGAATGCTTTGTCTATTAGAAGATTCAAATATGTGCCTCTGCCAAATTTCCTCTAGTCCGTGATCAGGTAAACCTGATCAGTGTTGCTCCCTAACAATCAGAATTTTAAATCTGTGAATGCCAGGGATCTGTGTATTTTTTTCTTGTAATAAGTTATTTAATTAAGATCTTACTTTTTAACCAGTGTCACAAAATAATTTGTGTATTAACTGTTTAATGAGAAACTAATTTACTCTGTAAGTTCACCTAAATCACAATTTTAAAAAAAGGTCTTTTTACATGTACTTTTTAAAATTTTAATTTTTTTTTTTTTATGAAAGCATGCATAGCAAAAGATACACTATTTCAATAATTTCTGCATGTATAATTCGTGACATTGATTGACATCATAGTTCTTAAAAACTTTTTTCTTTGCCACATCCATTTCAGTTCATTGCAAGTCCTACAGAATTTTGTCTCTGCTATTTCCTTTGGATATATTCTTTTCTAATGATTCTCACATTAATTTCTGTGGACAGTCACCTTGTGCCTTACCTCTTGATTGGGCTAGATGTAGGCCCCCAGTTTACCCACTTTGGTCTCCTGATTCTGACTGTATTGGTATTTGTCTCCTCTCTCACCCTGCTATCCTTTCCTCTACCAAAATGGAAATGAGCACAGGAAAGCCCCAAACCTTAGGCTCAAGGTCTGGAGCTTTCTAAATACTGCTTTACTGGATCGGCCTCTCCAGATCTAGATTTTTAAAAATCTGCTTCTCATTCCACCCAAGACTAGACAATTAAAAGCACTGATTTTTTTTTTTTTTTAAACTTTTTAAAAAGTAGAGAAAATGCAGCAGTTTAACTTTAATAACTTAGTGATAGTCAGGCTTTCAGACCTCAAGACACCATGAAAACAAAAAAAAATTTTTTTTTCATAATATTAGAGAAAAATAGATTAAGATGAAAATAAATGGTTTTGCTCATGCTTAGAACCATTATCAATGACACATCTTAGGAAAATAAATTAGGCCAAATGCATTTAGTAGGTAAGATGATTTAAAGCATCCTGCTGTTACAGTGACTAAATAAATCCTCAAGTTAACAAAAGCAAATGTTGCTTTTTTTCGTAATGAGTGACTGCCTGACATGCTCTTCTTTTTTAATATAAAGTTTATTTTATTATGCCCAGAAAAGTATTGCCTGATCCCTAAGAAAGTGGGTAGAGAAAAATACTCATCACTGTATCATTGGAACACAAGCACAATTAAATTTTGGGTGTATTTCCTTCTAGTTTTGTGTGTGTGGGCACATAATAAATAATCTTATTTGTGGCATTTGTAATTCTGATTTCTTAGTGATGACAGAATTCCAGGTTAGACCCTCACTTAAAAAAAGAGTATCTGCAGCCTTCTGTTAGTTCCTCTCTAGCTTTGCTTGATCACATTAGCAATAGAAGACTATTCAGTGATTACATTGAGTGGAGATGGAAGTAGCTTATTCTGGTTAAACTGCCTAATCTTGTGCTTTTTTCTTGTATTTTAATGCTGAAGTCTCTGTCATATACCATTGAGGTTACTCTGGCTTGTTGTTGGTCTCAAACTTTACACCTGCCAGCGTAAATGGGATTTCTTGACAGATTTATTCCTCAAATAGATATCTCTAGTTACATAATTCCCTAATCATATTTCAGCCAAAAAGTGTGAGACAAAGATTTGTACTGTTACTACTTTGTGTTTAAAAGAAATAATTTTCTGATCCTTTAGTGAGACTCGTTTTCATTAGCCTGATGTCTCTATCCTTAAAATAATAATAATGGATGCTAAGTATAGGTACTGACTACAAAGAAAAACATTATAATTAATTTTGAAAGTAAATTTGATTTATCTTAATTGTTAGAGTAGGTTCATCCACTGATGAATCAACTGGTATATCCTCTCTGATTGGTTATTTTTTTCCTTATTTTCCCTAAATCCTGGTGTCTTGACCAATCTAGAAAACACAATGTAAACTGTATTTTTGTAGGCCACCTTACTTTTTGGATTAATATCAAAAGATACATTAAATCTTTTAAATAACATAAATACACACTATAGTGCCAACTTTTATGGTAATATTCTTTGAAAAAAGATTTTCAAAATGATGTCAGCATTAAAGGTTTAGGAAGTAGAGAATTATTCCTGTTTTTCCGTGGGAGCTCCTCGTAGTTCTGTAGCCTAATGTCTGAAGCTATTTTGAAGGAGCTATTTTAAATTGCCTGATAGTGCTAATGGGGAAGAGGAGAATATATAAAATTTTTTACCAATTGTAGCTGAAACTTCAAGGGATTTTTGTCACCTAGTTTTGTAAATCATCACTTCAGAAGATTCAAATAATAATCCTTAGTCTGATTACAGTAACAAGCATCGGAATATTGATACATCTGTTAACTATGGCATTAAGTGACTAAAGATTATCATACCAGAACCAGATGCATATGATGGGTCATTCCTGCCATAAGCCGACCAGAATAAGCAGCATTTAGGTTATCTTTGCTCTTAGAGAGAGCCCCCGAGTCATGAACATGGTATCTAACAACAACAACAGAAAGTAACACCAGCTGCTTATTAAGCAATAACTGTTGTTCATTTGAATTAAATTCTCCTTGGCCCTCCACCTGGTTTCTTACTGGTCTGGCCTACCTTCTTTCAGGCCCAGGCCTGGGAGTGCTTGCAAGATATAGTTGGGGTAAAATGTTGACTTTTGGTGGACACCACGGAGTCACATTGATGCAGATAAGGCACATGGCTGTGGCAGGATTCAGCTCCTTCATCAATTTTCAGGTTAGTATGGCTGAATCAATTATAGTTTGTAGAAGTTCCCTTACTGCAGACTTTACTGGCAGTTGAGACTGGGATCTTTCTTCCATGAGAGACATGGTGATATGCCACATAACTTTGGAATACAGTGTTGGACATGGTTGCAGTCATATGAGGCACCAGCTGTAGGTATTTGTTTAATTTATTCAAACTTTTATTCTTTTAGACAGCCCTTCCTCAGATAGTTTTCTTGGCTCAGGCGACTTAAGAACCTTTGGCCAGAGTGCAAATGGCCAGTGGAGAAATTCCACTCCAGCATCAGGTTCAGCTTTGCAAAAATCAAGAAACACCCGGAGTCTTTTCCTCGAAACCCGAAAGACCTCAAGGTAGGTTATCTGTCTGCTTCACAAACCCTTCCTCAGGTATAATAGAAAATGACTCTAAGTTATTACATTGGCTTTTTAAAAGAGGAACACAGTTTTTGGACTTTAAACTATAGAAATGTGGACAAATCCATTTAAAGTCTAACATTTAGATTATTTGGTGCCAAATTTTGATGATAGCCAAATCTTATTAGAAGGGAGAGTTTTAAGGGACATCTTGGTGGTTATGAGTATATTTTGACCTTTCAGGATTAGTAAGGCTATTATGAATCTTAAGGCAAAAATCCAGGTCATTCTCCACAACTTCAGTAAGAAAGAAACCACCACTTCTTACAGGCTCTCACGAGCAGAGACTCCATTATATCTTCACCAAATAAATTATACTGCTCTTGTCATCTTTTCCTAGCTGCTTCCATCCATCCTAACAGAGTAGCTTGTCCCTGAAATTCTGAGTCCTTGCTCCTTTCTCCACTCTAACCCACACAGAAACCATGAGGATTTGAAGAGTTAAGGAGGGAGAGCATATACGCTGTTGATTTTCTTTAGACTTAGTCTGATTTCATTTGGATACACACCACATGTACTGGTTTAAAGAATTGATTTGTGTACTGTCCATTGTAATCAACTTAGTCAGCTGTGTATCTCTGTTCTGAGTTCTCAACAGAAAAGAAAAAAAATGGTATTATGTTCAGTAAGTACCTCAAACTTATATTGCTGAATATTGATAGATGAGATAGAGCACATAGAGAAAACTTAATAAAGCCTTAGAGATAAGGCTGGCTTGTTGATTTCACAAAAATTTTTTTTCCCCCATTAGTGAGGGCACAAATAGTATAAAGAAATAAACAAAAACAAAATTCTCCTTCAGAGGGGGTCGATAGTGAGGCCGGAAGAAGTAGCTGTGATGCAACCTAATAAACCTTTTGACTTTTTAATGAATGATGGGAGCCCTCTGCTGGTGTTTCAGGAAATTTTGCAATTCAGTTTAAAACTTGTGAGGCTTCAGCTGTATTCATCTTTGCATATTTAACCTTAAAGTATTATTTCCAAAAGGACTTGGGAGTAGGAGGACATGGGGAGTAGAAGATAGAAAGTGCACGTGTATGTTTAGAATTCCTGAAACCAGGTTTTGTGAAGAAGTCTAGTCTGATAATCATTCTGTCATATCCCATAGCTATGTGGTTCCTTACCAAAGGAACTTACAGATTGTGGATCTAAGGAATACAGTAACTGTTGCTGTTCAGTCAGTTCTGGCTCATAGCTGCTCTATAGGACAGGGTAGAACTGCCTCATAGGGTATCCAAGGCTGTAATTTTTAGGGAAACATACTGCCACATCTTTCTCCCGCATTGGCTGGTGGGTTCGAACAGGTGACCTTTCAGCCAAGGGCTTAACCACTGCATCACAAGGGTTGCTCAAGGAATACAGTAGTAAGTGTTAAATAATTACATTGTTTGGTAATCTAAGGTCTCTTAAGCCATAGAACCTGATGCAACAATGCATATGAACTAAGTAATGTCGTGTACATTTTCCTCCCATGGGAAGCATTCCATTCTACCTGTTTTTTGTTTTTGTTATTTTTTTGAAAGTGAAAATAATCAATAGATTTATCTTACTTGCTGTTCTTAACTTACTTTTTCTTATAAACTTTTTTTTTTTTTTTTTTTAGTGGATTATCAAACACTTTTATGGGAAAGTCAAACCATCACTGCCATATGTCTGCGTATGAAAAATCTTTTCCTATTAAGCCTGTCCCAAGTCCATCTTGGAGTGGTCCATGTCGTCGAAACCTTTTGAGCCCCAAGAAAACTCAGAGGCGACATGTTAGCACAGCAGAAGAGGTAAGAAAAACCTGCAACAAAAACTACTAAAAGTTAGACTCTTTCCCTGCATTCAGCCCATTTGATACCTCTGATTTTATATGCTTATTAACCACTCCATTTACTTAATTCTTTCTGTGATTTTTTTTCTTAATTATAATTCTCGAGTATTGTCATCTGTTCTAAAGAAACTAAAGAGGTGTTTTAGCAGTACTTCATTATTTTTCTTATTGTCTTCTCTTCCTGTTGGATAGCAGACTTTACTTAATCTTCAGCATTGCCTGAAAGGCTTCTCATACATCAAACTACCTCCTTTTTTATTGGACCTTTCTAGGCTCTTGTTTCTTTGGTAAAACTATCAGCCTTGCTGGATTCAATAAAGTACCTGCTCCTGTTCTCACTAGGGACAATTAATATAAAAGAAAAATCAAGAAGCCGGTTAAACAATTTACATCTTTTTGTCATATAGAGTAAAATCTTCTTTAAAGTCATATACTTTCCCAAAGGAGAAAAAAAATCAATTCTATGAAAGTAATACAGCATATAATTTGCACAGTGCAAAATATGGCTGTACTTGTTCAGTTACATGTTTATTGTGCATCTAATCGTTAGCTTTGGACTGGTTGCTGTGGAGATACACGTGAATAATAACTTTATATAGCATTTGAGTTTCCAGTGTGCTTTCTGTATATATTATTGTTATCAATCTTGTTAATCTGTGAAATAGGCAAGTTTGGAAAGTAAAGGTCAGAGGTCACACACCTAGTAAATGGCAGGCCTGAATACATGTTCTTCCTTTGGACCACTTGACCCTCCTTCCTTTCGCTTAACTCTACCAGCCTAGGACTTGGGCTGGCTAGGTAATTTCACCCTCCCAAATAACCTTCCCTCCCACAGGCTAGGTCACTGGAAGACATGAAACTGGAGTTCCCCTTACACCTACAGTGCAAAGAAGATGCCAGGGATTGAGCCTATCATGTGAAACAAGATTCAGGGAGTTTTGCCTGAAATGTTTTTAGGTCTATATTTTCCTGCTATGAAAAGTAAGCCACCTGTACTATAGAAACATAGAAGAACCCGTATAATATTAACAGGATAAAATATTGAACCAAACTATTGAATCAGACTTTCAACAAATTATTTAGATATTTGATCTTGGATATTACAGATAATCCAGATGAAAATATAATACCTTTTTTCTCTGGGACTAAAGAATTTATTGATGGGAGCTTCCAAACTGGAGGAAAAATTCTTTTCCATGGAAACGTTGAGATTTGCAAGAGATGTGTTTGATCAATGTAATTTAGACATTTTTATTCTATGCTACCTGTGTCTTGACCTTATTACATATTTACTATCTTTGCATTTTTTAAAATAATACTGTTTTTGGTAAAAGTTTACATAGCAAATTAGGTTCCCATTTGACAATTTCTACATAAATTGCTCAGTGACATTAGTTACGTTTTTCACAGTGTGTCAGCATTTTCTTTAATTGTGTTCTAGTTATTCCATTTCCAGTACTCTAGTTTCTCTGCCCCCTTATTTTCTCGTCTTTCCTTTAGAGTAATTGTTGACCTTTTGGTCTCATATAGATGGTTTTTTAATGCATCGTACTCATGGATAACATCCTTTATTTTGGGTGTCAATCTATTATGCTGCTAAAAGGTGACCTCGGGATCATTTCAGTTCAAGATTTAGAGTATCTCAAGGCAGTAGTCTCAGGGAGTCCTGTAGTCTCAACTGGTCCAGTAAGTCTGGACTTTTTAAGAATTTGAGATCTGTTCTCCATTTTTCTCCCATTCTATCAGGGTCCATCTATTGTGACCCTGATCACAATGGTCGGTAGTGGTAGCTGGGTACCATCTAGTTCTGGTCTCAGGATAGGTGAGGCCGTGGCTTATGTAGGCTGTTAGCCCTGTAGACTAGTTTCTTCTCTGAGACTTTGGTATCCTTCTTTCTCTTTTGTTCCTAACAAGTAGAGACCAATAGTTGTATCTTAGGTGGCTGCTCGCAAGCTTTTAAGACCTCATACGCTACTCCCCTCACTAGGATGTGGAACATGAATGAACTTTGTGATGCCAGTTGACTGAGTTATCCCATAAGGCTAAGGTAGCAAGCCTTCAAACTCAGAAGACTGTTCTCGCCAGGTGTTTGATTATGTCAGTAACTTTGTCCTCTGTGAATATATATATGCGTGCACACACATATCTATACTTACGTGTACATATAAACACTTCTATCTGTGCACACATATGTACTCACCTGTACCTGCCTGTACACATATATGCCTATACGCCTACACATGTGACCATACACTCATTTTTTGGTTATTGTTGGTGTTGTTGCCAGATTATATGCATCATATTCTTTAGCACAGACATCCTTTTCTCTTGTGCACTTGTTAGTGGCATTGTTTACTTTATTCAGGCTATGCGCATTACACCCACATTCTGTGCTACCTTTCCCATTACCAAAAACAGCAAGTGTCTACAACCTAGAGATTGAATCACCTCCCCATCCCTGGTAAATATCAATGAACGTTGGTCTCTGTATGTATATCTATTCTTATCTTACAAATGTGAGATCATATAATATCTGTACTTATGTGATAGACTTATTTCACTTAGCATTATGTCCTCCAGTTCCATCCATGTTATAATACGTTTCATGGACTCATCGTTGTTCTTTATGGTTGTGTAGTGTTCCATTGTATGTATGTACCACATTTGGCTTATCCGTTCATCCATTGAAGGGCACTTAGGTTGTTTCAATTTTTTTGCTATTGTGAAGAATGCTGCAATGAACATAGACATGCATATGTTGTTCGTGTCACTTCTATTAGGTCTGTAGGGTATATACCTAGAAGTGCGATTGCTGGATGATAAGGTAATTCTATTTCCAGTTTTTTGAGGCAATGCCGTATTGTTGTCCATAGTGGTTGTATCATTTTACAGTCCTACCAGCAATGGATAAGGGTTCCAATCTCCCCACATTCTTGTCAACTTTTGTTGTTATCTGTTTTTTTTAACCAGCACCATTTTAGCTGGGGTATGATGGTATCTCATTGTAGTTTTGATTTGCATCTGTCTAGTGGCTAATGATCTTCAGAATCTTTTCATGTGTTTGTTGGCCGCTTGAACGTTCCCTTTGTTAAACTGTCTGTTCATGTCCTTTGCCCATTTTTTAATCGGGTTATTTGTCTTTTTGTTGTTGTTGAAATTTTCTATGTATTTTAGTGATTAGACCTTTATCGGATATGTCATTTCCAAAGATTTTTCCCCAGTTTGTAGGTTGTCTTTTTATTCTTTCGATAAAGTCTTTTGTTGAGCATAAGTGTTTAATATTTATGAGGTCCCAATTACATAATTTGTCTCCTGCTGTTCATGCATTTGTAGTTAATGTTTGTTAGCCTATTTAAAAAAAGAAAATTAGATCCCATTGTTTTCTCCCTATGTTTTATAATAATCTTAATGCTAGGTTTGTCCATCAACTTCAGGAATATGAAGCCATCTACAAGATTAACAATTAAGATGATGTTACCATTGTGCTGTTCAGTCTAGTGCTACAGGGGTTTGACGAGAACACATGAAGAAGAATTTGTAAATGAGCAAGTGGTGGCTGTGCAGAATAGCTGATTCAAGGGCAACATTGAAGAGCTGTGCTGTTCAATAGGGTAACCAATAGCCAATGCAGCTATTTAAATGTGCATTAATTCAAATTAAATAAAGTTAAAAATTTGGCTTCTTAGTCTCACTAAGTCACATTGCAAGGGCTCATTAGCCACATGTGACTAGGCTGCCATATTGAACAGGGCAGACGTAGAACATTTCCACTATCACAGAAGGTTCTGTTAGCACTGGGTTGGAGGATGTGAATTTCTGTTGGGGAAAAAGAAAATACTAGTGACAATAAGAATGTAAAATGGTTAAAACAGAAGTAGTTTCTTTTCAATTGTATGTTGCTTCCAGATAAGCTTCTCTGCAACTTACTGAGCAACATTTTAAGATGTTATACTTCCTCAGTAGATGGCACTGATGGTTTTCCTTTCCTCCTCCTTTTTTAAATACTTCACAGCGTTATAAACCAAGAATTTTGGACTTACAAACAAAAATTATTGAATTATGCACTTTTCATACTGAAAATTTATACATATGGTATAAAGCTATTATTTTAAAAAAGATGAAGGTTAATGTGATTGTTTATAAAATTATTTGCATATTTTATAACAAGAATTTACTAGTTTGCTGAAAATCATTTTTTATTCTCGTTAAATTTCTATAATTTTACAGTTTAGTTTTTTGATGGAGCCTCTTAACAGAAAGGTGAACTAAACGTAGGAATCTGCCACATTAAAAAAAAAAAGGAAAGAATTCAATACTTTATACTTTTGAAAACTTCCTAGATCCTTTATTAGGCTTTGAATTATATTATTGGCCAGCTTCCCTTACTTTAACGTATTGTCCAATTATTGCTTTCTTTCCTCTTAATTTCCTAATTGGCTTATTCAGTAGAAAAACAGTTTAATAAATAATGAACCAAGAAAGGTGACTTTCTTTTACTTTTTAGTACCAGATGCTCCAAAAAAAAATTGTGTCTGAAGTTTCAAGTGATTTTCTTTTTTGCATTTTCTTTTGGTAAAGCCAAATGTATGTGTTCTTTTGAGAGTTGCCTAGGCTGTCTTTTATTTGTCTGAAATGATTCTAAATACAGTATAACATAGCCAACGTAGCACTATTTTTTTTGTTTGTCTTAATGAAGCCCAAAAAAGACAAATGCCTTGCATCAGTTTTTTAAGAAAAGATAAATCCTTGTGACCCCAAAATTAACATTTAGAACAGTGAAAAGTTCTTAACCTTTTTTCTGTAATTTCTTTTTTAAACCATAAATTAATTTAAACAGAAACTATGAGGCTTGTAAGAGCCCTCAGATAATTATTTGGAATAAGGAACATTTATTCCTGTTAATTTATGGTATCTAATGACCCGGAGGTTATTCAGGCTCTGACGGAGGCTTTCTTTGAAGATACATTTACTGGGGAAAATGATTTGTGGGGGACTTTTGTGTGTGTTAAGGAGCTCTGGTGGTACAGTGGTTAAGCTCTTGGCTGCTCACCGAAAGGTTGGTGGTTTGAGCCCATCAGCCTGTATGCAGGAGAAAAATGTGGCAGTCAGCTTCCATAAAGAGTTATAGCCTCGGAAATCCTATGGGGCAGTTCCACTCTGTCTTATAGGGTTGCTATGAGTCGGAATCAAGTAGATGGCAATGGGTTTGGTTTGGATTTTTGGTCTGTGTGTGTTAAATTAGCTATTTTAATCAATTCTTTACATTGAATTGATCTATATTTCTCACAGTTTATATTGGCAAAGTCACTTATGGCTCCTTGGTTCTTCATATTTTATTTATAAGAATTTATTCTAAGAAAAACATTTTGCTGTGTGATGTGAGAGGAGAAAAATGTGTTTAACTCTATGGTTGATGTCTTTAGAGTAGCACAGACAACTCCTTTCCATCTCACTTGTCTCAGTGCTTGCTTAAGGTCTTGATGGGAATGATTTCCTTGCATTCCGTTGGCACCAAGAGGAACTTTGCAAAGTAACCTCTTAACACCAAGTTTTTGGCTTTGCTTACCTCTCTATGATGTGAAATTGCAGTCAGAACTTTTTATCCAGTGTGATGGATATGATCAGTGGAAATGAGCTAAAAAGCTTTCTTACCTAAGAGTTAATCCCTATAATCGAGGTGTGGTGTTCCTCTTCTGGTTTCCCTTCCCTTCCCGCATCTTCCCAGCCCTTAAAACGAAGTATTATTAACTCCATTGTATTGTGATAAGGTTATTTGGTGTAGTGGAAAAGTGGAGTCAAAATTTACATTGGAGGATGTTCAGAAATGTCAGTCAGTAAAGTGCCAGATAATACAGCTTCCTGTCTGTAGATCACTGTCACAAAGACCTACAATCTATAGTGACGCTTTATTTTACAAACTGCTTAAAAAATCTTCACAATAGTAAATTTAGGTTTTAATAAAGAAACAATTGTTTTAATTAAGGTTTTAAAATTTATTTTGCAAATACTCATATCCTTTCTAGTAGAACAGCCAAAAAATACAGATTTGGCTATTGATATTAATTTATACGGATAGTTGTCTTTTTCTAACCATTATAATTTTTGTGCCTAATACAGTTTTTTCACAAGCATTACAGAAGGGGACCACCATCATCCTGGGCACAGTATTAGTGTCTAAGATAAAATACGAGGTTTATTGTTTTTGTGTAGAATATTGCAAGTTTATTTTTCTCTTGGGTCCATTCTTCCACCAAGTATTCAGTTAGTTCTTTTCTTAGAACTCAGTTATTCAGGTTTAAAGTTAGCTCTTTCTCATAGGTAGTTGACATACTTCACAGTTCACAGTGTATTCTATTAGAGCAGTAGTGTTAAACTGACAATGTAATTGCAGTTTACCATGTAGCAAAAAGATTCTAGAAGAAAAAAACTTAACAATGTCTACCTTTTTTAAAGGTAACTACTTAATTCATTCTGCTTTTAACAAACATTTGTAACTGAATAAAGAGCTTATGCGTGTATTGAAATGTCACAGTTCAAGTTGCTGCTAGCCCTGGCACAAAGTATTAAAATTATTTTGTGAAGATTGGTGGTAGTATTAAACTGTATATAAGATAAAAAAATTTCTAGGGCATATTGCTTGGTGAATACAGCCTGTTACTTCAGTGGATCTGTACAGAGTAGATGCTTTACCATAGTTACAGTCTGGTAGTCTTGGCTAAAACCAAAAACCAAACCTGTTGCCATCAAGGCGGTTTTCACTCATAGTGAGCCTATAGGACAGGATAGAACTGCCTGCCCCACAGGATTTCTAAGGCTGTAGTCTTTATGGAAGCAGACTACCACATCTTTCTCTCACGGAGTGGCTGGTGGGTTCAAACCGCTGACCTTTCGATTAACAACTGAGCACTTAACCACTGCACCACCAGGGCTCCTTGGTTCTCTGCTGGCTGATCTAATTTCTTACCACTTTTCTCCTCATTCATAGTGATCTCACTATTCCTTGAACATATCAAGCATATTCCTGTTTCAGGGCCTTTACATTTGCTGTTCCTCTACCTAGAGTACTCTCACCTGTTTCCATGGTTTACTTCTTCCCTTGATTCAGGTTTCTGCTGAAATATCACCTTTTTAGAGAAATGTTATCTGTTCCTGCCACCCTTCCTCCCCCCATCATTTTCTGTTCTCTTGTCCTTTAGTTTTCTTCATACTACCTGACTAGTTTTTGTTTGTCAATCTCTTTAAATGTAATGAAAACTCCGCAAGGGCAGGAACTTTATTTTATTCAGTGCAGTATCTCTAGTGACAGGAGCATAGTAGGTGTTCATGTCAATGAATGGTGAATGTTATGGAGTATGAGGTTTTGGGGACTTACAGAACAAAAATGGAAATGTTGGAGATGAAAACCATCGCTGGAAATAGCTGCCCTCTTAACACTTGGATAGAGTAGAAAACCATTAACAAGACAGCCAGCTCTCACTGATCTTGACTAGTCTGGTTACTTCCTTGTGATTTTTCTAACAGGTATCGGGAAACAAGGGGTTTGTTGGAATCCTAATTTAGAGATT
This sequence comes from Dugong dugon, assembly GCA_030035585.1. Classification (NCBI taxonomy): domain Eukaryota; kingdom Metazoa; phylum Chordata; class Mammalia; order Sirenia; family Dugongidae; genus Dugong; species Dugong dugon. The sequence continues at coordinate 151,358,293 of CM057465.1, forward strand.
CTCAAACTTTTTTATTTCTTGGACTGTTTATCATTTGACTCAAAAATGATTACCTACTGGCCTTCTGGTTTCATATTCTGTAGCTCCTCTGCATTATTATTTACATATATGCTCTATAATTTTTCAAAATATACTACTTGATATTTATGTTATTCATTTCCTCTTATATGCACTTCGTAATTTTCTAGAATATCCTTAACGTACCATAATTCTTAATTATCTTCAGGACTCTGCCTGAGCTTTGGCAGAACTTCTTGGAGTCTAGATGCTGCTTTGAGAACTACTGACCTCGTGGGATATATTTAAGATTTTTTTTTTCTTTTATAGACAGTTCAAGAAGAAGAAAGAGAGATTTACAGACAGCTGCTACAGATGGTCACAGGGAAACAGTTTTCAGTAGCCAAACCCACTACACATTTTCCTTTACACCTGTGAGTCACAGAAACTTATTTCAAATGAATTTAATTCTGCATTTTGTTATTTGATACTGAAACTATGTTCTTCTCTTGCTAGGTCTCGATGTCTTAGTTCCAGTAAGAATACTTTGAAAGACTCACTGTTTAAAAATGGAAATTCTTGTACAGCTCAGATCATTGGCTCAGATACTTCATCATCTGGATCAGCCAGCATTTTAACTACACAGGAACAACTCTCCCACAGTGTATATCCCCTATCATCTTATATCCCAGAAGTTGTCCCTTCTGGATCCAAAGATTCAGATTCTCTCCATCAGTCCCACCATCACCACTCTCTTCCACATCAGCCAGATAACTTACCAGCTTCAAATACACAATCTGAAGGTAAAAATGGTATCATAAAAATATATTTTTAATCCTAATAACCAATTACCTGTTTATTGGATCTATGTGAATTACAGGCAAAATTGTAGTACATGTATAACTTAATTGACATATAAGATATGTATAATTCAGCTAACCAGGCCATGAATAAACTAAATACATAAATAACTTATTTTTTTTCTTACATGGAGATGCAAATAATTTGACATAACATTTTATTTAAAATATTTACTTCCTGTGCAGTCTAGAGTCAGAGTACATTCAACCTAGTTACTTCAACACTTTCTTTGTTTCTAGTATTTTACAAAGAAAGTTAGGTAGTCTCAGGTTCTAGGAGATTTGAAATAGCAAATAAGCATTGAAGTATAAATACTAACTATATAATACTTACTAAACCTGTATAGTAGGTTCATACATTTTAGAATGGTTGTCAGCAAGTTTTGAAAACTTCCCAACTTTCAGCTGATTGTCATTCAGTTTCTCAGAAGCATTCCAGTTACCTAAGGTTTTTCTGTGATAGGTTTTTTTTGTGTCCTTAGTTTCCCCTTCTGTAAGTATGTACTATGTGTGTATTTATGGTATGTATTAGGTATGTAACTTAACACAGGTTTTAGGTTAACTGGTTGGACTTTAGGAATCTTTTGACAGATGGAGAGCCAGCCTCTGAGGCTCTTTCCCGCTTGTTTGACCGTTTTTTTTAAATTCCATTCCACACTTTCTGAAAACTCTCATTTGGGGTTAAAGTTTTTAGTTATAAATGGTTATAAATTGTTATAAAGCTATACATATTCATGAAAACTGGTATTAAATTTTGTGAGGTGATTTACTGAGAACTGCCTTTTGAAAAACAAAACAAGCTGAAAAAACCTTTTAACCTCAGAAACATATGTCGTTTGCCAGATGCTTGAGTACAGCCAAACTGTAACAGATATACTAGATAATATTGTTTGATTACTTTCTTGTACCATTTAATAAATAATCTAAATGCGGTTCTAATCATAGCACTTTGAAGGACATCGTTCCTGCTTTTGAGGAATATTCAGTGCGGAAAATAAAGGATAGGATGATCAAAATTGTTCTTCTTAGACTCCACACTGCTTCTCCTATAGTTCTGTTTCTCTTCCTCTCTGTCTTTTTCTCCTCCCTCCCTCTCTCTTTCTAAGACCTTATTCAGTTTCATGGTAGTTCATGAACTAAAGCTTTTTAAGAAATCTTGGCATGATCTTGTTCCCCAGGAACAGAAAGAGGAAACACAGGGAGCGAGCACAGCCCTGGAGTGGTTGCTTGTATTTCAGAGTGACTGCCTTAATTGTGAGGCGAGCTCTTCACTAAGACCTATTTCTGGTCTTGGTGAAAGTGGACCTGCGTCTCTTTTTCTTCCATCTTGTCTTTGTCTTATGCTATGTTATTTTTGTGGAAATAGAATATAACAAGTATAGGAGCTTGAACTGTAGACATCTAAAAAGTATAACTGTGGAATTTTATTAATAATGAAATGCCCTTGTTTCTTTGTTTAGGATCAGACTCTGTCATTTTACTCAAAGTGAAAGATTCCCAGGCTCCAGCTTCCAGGTAAACTTTGGAAAAAGATCATTCTTAACATATCATTTTCTCTCTCTTTAATCACAATTTCTTTACAACCACTAAGAGGTACATAATATAAAAAGTAAAACTGCCTCAATTCAGATATTTATCACGCGTTGTCTGCATTATTTTGATTTATTTTGATGACTTTCTAATTGGTCTTCGTTCCTCCAGCCTCCATTTTGTCCTTCATTCCATCTTTCACCATGTTCTCTAATCCATTCTTCTGCCTTGTTCTTTGGTCTGTCTCCCATGCTGCAGCCAGAGTGATCTTTCTAAAATGCATATTCATTAAACTCCTTCAAGGACAACTTATCAGACGTAGAATCCTTAGTATGATATACAAAACACTTTAACAAGTCACATTTCGTATTACGCGTTCTTTCCTTTAACAAATATTTATTGAGAGCCAGCTGTGTACTGGGTACTAGTAGACACTGAGGATAACAGCAGTGAACAAAATGTAAGCTCTCAAGGAACTTACATTCTAGTTGAGGGAAGGGGTAGGGGACAGTTAACAAACATATATTCCAGGTGGTAAATGTTAATAAGAAAAAGAAAGCAAAAAGACGGGTGGAGGGACATCTCTGATAAGATGACATTTGAGCAGAGACATGATGGAGGTGAAGAAGAGAGCCATATGGAAATATAGGACTCTTCATGTGTTTTACATGCTGGACTACTTTCAGTTCTGTAAGCATGATATGCACTTTCCTTCCTTCACATTTAGTGTTCATTCTGCCTAGAATGTCCTCTCCACCTTAGCTTGTCCATCTAACAGTAGCCTCTTTATTCTTTAAGTCTCAGTTCAGATGAGATCTTCTAGGTATCAAGTACTTCTTTCCTTGTAATTCAGTAGCTTTATTGCTATGTCTTTGCCATGTATGGCCTTAGCAATTCAGTTGTTAGAATGATAATACTAGTTTTCCTTACAGAAGCTTAGGGATGATAAAGTGTTCTTTTTTATCTCAGTTCTCCTACTTCTTTATAGCTTGCGTATATGTTCTAAGCTCTAGATATTTCCTTAAAAATCTCTTATTTGTTGTAGTTCTCAAGGAAACTTTACAGTTTGGGTTCTTTATTCTTTCTGTATTTTTTTTGGAGTCACCTGGGTTCTGGTCTTGGCTTTTCCAGGATTCATATAACTTTGGATAAGCTGCCTTTCTGAACCTCAGTTCTTTATTTGTAAAGTACCAGTATTAATAGTTTACCACTGAATTGTTGTAAAGATTAACTTAGATAAAACACTTATAAAAGTGTTTCACATGTAGTGCACAAAAGTAGGTGTGCTTTCTGGGAAGAAGTTCATCTCAGGTAAAGAGTGCTCTCATTTCCTTAATGGTTCTTTTCGAAGTCTTCCTTTCCTCTATGGAGGATTTCTCCTAGTGATGACTGAAAATTGAGATGGAAGGAGAAATGCTGTTTTGGGTATGGCTAACTGAGTAATGCTGTTTGTTGAAGTTGAAGCCTGCTCTTCCACGGCTTCACTGATTGGCTCTCAAGTCTTAAACTCCCACCACTGCCTCACAGTTAAGTTCTAGCAAAGAAGGCTTGCCTTTATTTCCCAGAATATGCCATGCTGTTTCTGCCTCTGTGCATTTGTACATTCTGATCCATCTGCCTGGAATTCCCCCTCTCTCCTTGTCCACTTGATAGACCCTTATTTTGCTGTTCACAATCTGATGCAGGTGTTATTTTTTTCCCAGAAACTTTCTGACTTCGCCAGATAACATCAGTCCTTCCACCCAGCAGTATTTCTGTCCCTGTACCTTCTGTTACTAATACTGTTACACTTACCACCCAGTGATGATCATAGTGCCTGACATGTGAGGGGTGCTTAATAAATAAATCTTTGTTAAATGAATGAATTTCCTAGAGAGCCTGAAATGCTCTCTTGAGTAGCCCAATACTCATCCCTTTTGGTTTAATGCCTTGGTCTATTGAAAGACACTGTACAGTAAAAAGAGCGTAGTCTTTGGAATTGAACAGACATGGTCCAGTCCCGGCTCTCCCAAAACAAATTATCCTCTGAACCTGAGTTTCCATTTCTGTATAGTATGGGTAATAATTGCTTGTTACATATTATACTGAGGTTTAAGTAATATGGGGATTGTCGAGAAGTGTAACTAATTTGTAAAACAGAGCAGAATTTTACATGGAGAGCACTAAGTAGATGCTCAGTAAATTGTTTGTAGTTATTCTTACGCTATCTCTTAATTATATGAGAAATAATGCACAATCTCTTTGGAAAGCAGTTTGCCCCTTCATTTTGCTTTCCTAAGCCAGTGGATAGGTTGATTCATTGGAGAGAAGTGATTGCCCCTGCATTATTCCTTTATTCAACAAGTATTGGATACCTGCTACTTGCCAGGCACTATTCTAGGTGCAAAGGACATAGCAGTAAACAAAACAAAAAGACAAAAGCCCCTGTCCTCATCAAGTTTATATTCTAATAAGGGAAGCAGGCAGATTTGAGTAGCGTGCTCTATTACTGTGAAATTCTGGATGATTCTTGTCATATTTTTATATTGTATAATAAGTGTGTTCTTGTGTTCATTCGTTTTTAGTATCATATACTAAATAGCCTTCACCATGCCAAATCTCCGTGGCTTCCTATCTTGGTTGTTACATGAGTTGTCCACTGTGCCAAGGGGATAGGCCACCTCATGTTTCTCCTCTCATTAACCTCACTGACAGTGGAGAGGCAGTAGAACAGCATTTTCATTGCCACACCCAGCCTAAAAATGATTGGGAACACTAATTTTCAAAAGTTAGGCTAAGGAGCAAGGGTTGCTCTCTAAGCCCGTGTTCCTGACCTCACTAGGACAGATCGTAGAGATTTAAGAGCTAACAGGGACTCTAACCACTATGTTTTACAGATCTAGAAACTAGGACCCGTAGAAGTGAAGTGACTTGTTCAAGGCACACAAAAGTAATCAGGGACAGTTCCAGAAAATCAGGTCTCTTAATTCCTAATTTGATGCTCTGTCGGCTTGTTTTATGTATCTAGAAGTTTTCTTTGGAAAAGTGCTTACTTTTCTTTCTGTTTCTCTGAGAGATCCTTCAGTTAGGGGTTTGCAGGGAGATGAGGAAGTTTGAGAAAAACAGGAGGCCCTAGAACAATTAACGTGCCTGGGACTCTGCTAAGCATTGTTCACTTTGGTTGTCAGCAGAGCCACAATGCATTGGCCTCTCATCGGAGGAATGGAGTTTTGTTATTGATCTTCCGCTTTGATTCACTGACTCATTAACTATTTGATATGGACTATTCTGTGGGTAAGGAGGCTTGGTGGTGCAGTGGTTAAGCACTCGGCTGCTAACTGAAAAGTTGGCGGTTCAAGCCCACCAGTTGCTCTGTGGGAGAAAAGACTGAGTGATCTGATTCTGTAAAGATTACAGCCTTGGAATTCGTATGAAGCAGTTCTGCTCTGTCCTGTACTGTCCTGTAGGGTCACTATGAGACAGAATCGACTCAACAGCAGCAAGTTTTATTCTGTGGGTAGAGTTTTTCTGTATCTACTATGATTTGGATCAATACATTTTGAATCAAGTAGGCTGACAAGTTGTTCAAGAACCCGTAAGATTTTTGATGCTTCCTTAATAAGCTAGAAATAGAAGTACCGTATGATCCAGCAATCCCACTGCTTGGAATATATCCTAGAGGAATAAGAGCTGCCACACAAATAGATATATGCACACCCATGTTCATTGCAGCACTGTTCACGATAGCAAAAAGATGGAAACAACCTAGGTGCCCATCAGCAGACAAATGGATAAACAAATTATGGTATATTCACACAGTGGAATATTACTAAATGATAAACAGTGAATCCATGAAGCATCTTGTAACATGGAGGAATTTGGAAGGCATTATGCTGAGTGAATTTAGTCAGTTGCAGAAGGACAAATATTGCATAAGACCACTATTATAAAACTCAAGGTTTAAACACAGAAGAAAATATTCTTTGATGGTTACAAGGGTGGGGAGGGAGGGAGAGGGGTATTCACTAACTAGATAGTAGACAAGAATTATCTTGGGTGAAGGGAAGGACAACACACACTACAGGGGAAGTCAGTACAACTGGACTAAACCAAAAGCTAAGAAGTTCCCTGAATACAGCCAAACACTTCGAGGGACAGAGTAGCAGGGGTGGGGTCTGGGGACCATGGTTTCAGGGAACATCTAGGTCAATTGGCATAATAAAGTTTATTAAGAAAATGTTCTTCATCCCACTTTGGTGAGTGTCGTCTGGGGTCTTAAAAGCTAGTGAGTGGCCATCTAAGATGCGTCAATTGGTCCCAACCTACCTGGAGTAAAGGAGAATGAAGAACACCAAAGGCACAAGGAAAATATTAGCCCAAGAGACAAAAGGGCTACATAAACCAGAGACTCTATCAGCCTGAGATCAGAAGAACTAGATGGTGCCCAGCTACCACCAGTGACCACTCTTTAACAGGGAACACAACAGAGAGTCCCTGCTAGAGCTGGAGAAAAGTGGGGTACAGAACTGAAATTCTAGTAAAAAGATCACGCTTAATGGTTTGACTGAGACTGGAGGGACCCTGTAAGACACGGCCCCCGGCCTCTCTGTTAGCCCAAAACTAAAACCATTCCCGAGGCCAACTCTTCAGACAAAGATTAGACTTGTCTTTTAGACATAAAATGATACTCGTGAAGAGTGTGCTGCTTAGCTCAAGTAGATACATGAGACTAAATGGGCAGCTACTGTCTGGAGGTGAGATGAGAGGGCAGAGAGGGTCAGGAGCTGGTTGAATGGACATGGGAAGTCCAGGGTGGAAAGGAGGAGTGTGCTGTCACAGTATAAGGAGAGCAAGTAGGGTCACATAACAATGTATGTATAAATTTTTGTATGAGAAACTAACTTGAATTGTAAACTTTCACTTAAAGCACAATAAAGAAGAAAAAGAACCCATAAGATTTGATTAATTCTTTAGTAAATGTGTCAGTGTGAAGCATTTGAAAAGAGTAATGTTCTAGCTTAATGTATTATCTTGATAAGTGATACGCTCTTTTACATAATGTTTGTCACATGCAAGTAGGGAGCTTTGCTAAACTTAATTTCTCTGCTGAACTTTGGGTCTTTTTAACTAGTATGGATGCAGATAACTCCTATTTGTGTTCCTGTAGATCCAGTTACAATTATTTTATGTAATTTAAGAAGCTTTTACTTATTTCATACTTGTGAAGCATTCTTATAAACAATTTAAGTGGTTGGCTTTGTTGGTGAAGGTATTTGTATCTTCCCATAAATTTCCTGCTCATTTGTTACATTTTTCTTTTCACACCCACAGTCCTACTTTTTTCCAGGCAGAGCTGTGGATCAAAGAATTGTAAGTTATTTATTTTTGGTATCATTTTTCCTTCTCAGTCACTTCATTTTCAGTTAGGAAGAAATCGAACAGTTAGCCAGTCATCCTGCTTATTTTTATTCAGTAAGAATTATCTATTTATACTTTAATAAGTTGTTGGGTTTTGAAATTTCTATTGGTGACATTTATATGCTCAGGTTTATTAAATCTGTAACAACTGTTGAAGCCAAATTGAACTGGAAAAATTAATAAAATTATTAAATCATATTTTTGGAGTTTACAAAAGCACAAAAGCTTTTAGTCTTTTAAGTTTCAAGAACTCACTTTGAGTTATCCAGACTTCCTGTTCTTACTGAATTAAAACAACAAAAATTTCTATTTCTTCTTTTGGATCATAACTATAATGATGTTTGAATTACAACTGAATATTATTTCTCTTGTATTACTTTTTGTTTTGGGGTTCATTCCCATTTTGGGATTTCCAGAATGAACCTTCACTTTCTCCATAATCTTAGAAGGATGTTCAGAAAAGGACTAAACAACTATATATATCCACAAAAATCTGTTTACATTTAGTAGCTAAGTGATGTTTTTCATAATTTCAGTAAAAATGGTAGGATAATTTCAGTAACACCATGTAGTTTCACTCTGTGTATTAAAATATAAACGTGGGAATAAGTTAGTGTAAGGATTTAAACCTTCGCTTTGGAAACCCTGGTGGTGTAGCGGTTTATTAAGAGCTGTGGCTGCTAACCAAAAGGTCAGCAGTTCGAGTCCACTAGGTGCTCCTTGGAAACCCTGTGGGACAGTTCTACTCTGTGCTTTATGGTCACTATGAGTCGGGATCGACTCGACAGCAACTGGTTTATATGTGGGTTTTGTTTTTAATGTTCACTGTGCATCAGCATTGTTCTTGATACTAAGGGGGTGATCTACATTTGTGTCACTATCCTTTTCATACCCTAGAACTAGTGTTTATGATTCTCGAGCACGGGAGAGATTGCGTCAGATTGAAGAGCAGAAAGCATTGGCATTACAGCTTCAAAATCAGGTAAAAAATTTGGATAGAATTATAAATAGCACATCCAGGTTGAAACTTTTTTGCAAAGTTATCTGGATTTGGGATCAAAGTAGTTATAATTGCAAGATTGTATTATAGCATAGCATTGCATGATAAGTGATATATTTTCTTTGTCTGGCCAGCCAGCACTACTCAGTGTGCACTGTCTTTCAGAGATTACAGGAACATTCAGCACATGATTCAGTAGAACTGCATCTTCGAGTACCTCTTGAAAAGGAGATCCCTGTTACGATCGCCCAAGAAACAGAAAAGAAGGGTTATAAATTAACTGATAGTAAAGATGAATTTCCTGAAATTACAGAGGTAATTTACTACTATAAATTCCTACACTATCAAATATTGTGTTTAGAAACAATGCTTTGGACAGATTTTAAACATAATAGCAATAGAACACGTGATACTTAAATTTTATTACGTACTTCTGCCATCATTTGTATTCTACACCAATCTTGCCTTGGTTTTTAAAGGATTATTGAGAATTGATAAAAGAACTATAGATGCCTTTTAGCTACTTCAGTGAAACAGTATTTAATAAATTTGTGTTTTATTGCATGTCTCTTTTGACTTAATGCACATGTATAATACTTTGACACCAAATGGTTAAGTTCAGGCTTACTATTAATAAATTAGTTTTTAAATTTTGAGGTAGTGAAAGCCAGTTACAGAAAATTGAGAAAATGCATAAAACTGTGTACATTGTAAAACAACCTGTTCCTTAATCTGTACGTCTCTTTGAAAAAGTCATATAACTAGTGAGCATAGCATATATATTATAGTTGTGCTGGATTCCATATTTCACATTTAAAAAAAAAAAAAACACAAAAAAAAATGTTTAGGAAAATAGTGTTTAAAAGACACCGCCTTTACTCCTTTAACTAGCTTTTGAGAGATAAAGTATTCTGTTTCTCAGGAAGTCATTTGGACCAGAGATATAAAATATAATCAACTTATCTCATGGGCTTAGAAAATTTGATAGTAGCAGATTAGTTCAGACTTTAGAAATGGTAGGAAATGAGGGTCCAAATGTGCTGAAAAAGAAAAGGGAGGACAAGATAGAGTGGAAGATAATAATCAGGGAGATTACCAAGAAGGAACAGAAACCAAAATTTAGAAGCGAAGTAAACAGTTGGTTAGTGGTAAATATAGTCTAGGGATGGTATAGGGCTTGGTGAGAAATCCAGTTTGCCCGAAGCCATGTCTTTTTTATTTCTTGACACTTTTTGGTTTCCTAGGAAATGGAGAAAGAAATAAAGAATGTATTTCGTAATGGGAATCAGGATGAAGTTCTCAGTGAAGCATTCCGCTTAACCATTACACGAAAGGATATTCAAACTCTAAACCATCTAAACTGGCTCAATGATGAGGTAATCTTGTACCCTTTTTTGTATGCAAATAGTAAGTGAACGTTAAACGGAAATTAAATGAGGGCACTAGTTTGCTGTTTTTTTTCAAAGTGGTCCTCAAATGATCTGTATCAGAATCACCTCTCACAGACTTCTCCATTCTCTTGAATAAGTATAACGGGAGTATGGTGGAGAGATGCATTTTTAACAAATATCTCCGATGATTTTTAGTGCTTTAAAGAACCACTGAATTTACCTTTTCTTGTGTTAAAGATTCGGACACTAAAGGAGAGGACGTTCGCTCTCTGGTATTCTCACTCTTTAAGGCACTTGCCCTGCAGTTCAGCTGACCATGTTGCAGCATGAAATATTACTTTGGGATTTCTATATAGGAATCCATTTCTACTTCCCTTTCTGTCTCTGCTTGTTCTAGGACACTTAAGTTATGAGAGGGAAGCTTCCTAAAATAGGCTCCATTAATACCTAATTTTTTTTAAACTGACATTGAAAGAGTTGTATTATTATTACCAAATATTTGATGTAGTACAGAAAAAAAGTTATGGCCCTCAACTCTGAATTCCACTTATTTTCTTAAATATGTTAATTACACTACAGTCTTTGAACTGATCTGTCGTATTCCTAAACTGGTAGGAACTGTTTTATTTCAAAAGAATATTTTCATGGCAAAAGAAGAAAACAGGTTTGGGTATCTTTTCCTAAGTACCTCCTTTCTTAGACTCACTAGAAGCATCCCTGCCTGATCTGGGTGTACTCAAGCTACACAGCTGAGGAAGAGTTTTAGATACTCAGTATAGTAAGCACTGGGTATTATAGATACCCATATTCTATTCAGAGCACTGGTGGCTCAGTGGTTGTTAAGAGCTCAGCTGCTAACCAAAAGGTTGGCGGTTCAAATCTACCAGGCACTTCTTGGAAACCCTATGAGTAGTTCTGCTTTGTCCTATAGGGTTGCTATGAGTCAGAGTCGACTCAACGGCAACAGGTTTTTTTTGGTTGTTGTTGTTATATCCTATTCTTGTACACTTTCCAGATAATAATATTGGCTAACATCTGTTGAATATTTATCTCATGTTAGACGTGATAAGCTACAGTTTTATCATCTACATTTTATAGATGAGGAAACCTGGCATAGAAGGGTTAAGAAACTTGGCAAGGTCACACAGCTAGCAAGAAACAGAGCCAGTATTCAGACTCAAGCACTGGATTTTATCCATTATACCATGCTGTCTCAGAATCTTATATTGGATTCTGCCATAGGATCAGTTATATAGAATTTTGGAGCCATATGTCCATGCCTAGTAAGTTGATTTTCTCCAGTGCCAGAGGGATTAGCTCTATTCTCTTTGTCATTGGCCTGCTTATAAAAGTTTCAGAAGCTCATCACTCCCTGAATAATGTCTTTGACCAAGAACGATAGGGAAGGCGTAGTTTGGTAGTCTTGCTTTAGAGGAAACCACCCTTGTTTCTTTGGGCTCAGAAATGTGACATTAGAACATAATAGGAGAAAAAAAAAAGCTCACCAAATCAAAGGACAAAATGAAAATGAAGGACAGACAAAAGTATACATTTATCAGGTTTTTTTTATTTGGGACATTCATCTATGGTTTCTTGCCATTTTTCTGCCTATCACTGCTGGGGGGGAGGGTTCAGTTACTCCAGTGAGATGGCAGCCTTTGTTGTAAATTATGTGAAACCTGCTAGGGGGCAGCAATGAGTAAGATACGAGCTGAGTTCTTGCTATTTGGTGTGGCACTTACCTCAGTGAGATCCCTTACAGAGGCAGCATTCATCAGGACATATTTTCCATTCCCTGGATCCATCAGAGGCTGGATTTTCAGCAAGCGAAGTTAATGGAAATTACATTATTTAGAGGAGACGAGGGGAGGGAAAGATTCCTTGTCTACTTTATCCTTGCCACACCTACCCATAACTTTTGTAGGGAGTGCTTGTCTTCTGAGTTCAGAATAATGTTAACCTTGAAAGCAGGTGCCAATTCACATGTTCATGATGATGATGAGAACTCTTTCTAAAAGCACCATTTTTAAAGTGCCACACTTCTCAAGCTTTCACAGTTAATGCCCTTGAGAAGCTAACATTCTGATGGAGTGTTAGTATGTATCCTTAAGTATTGATGCCCATTTGAAAATACTTCATTCTGTTTCTCAGTTGTGGGCTGTCCATCTTCTATTGCAAGTAATTTCTCATCTTTTAAATTCTGTTTCCTTCCCTCAAATAGAAATTCTCATTAATAACCACTTCTCTTCTTTTTAAATCTCCTGTCAGTGTTATAGGATTTTTAAGAAAGCTTTATCCAAGGTACGTGACTGACACATTATTCTTACCATTTTGCAGACAATGAATAAGATTTAGGAAGTAAAAGGGATAAGATTTAGTTTACAAGAAAAATAAAATCCAGAAGTTGTCCTGTAGTTGTCTGTACAGGCTACCCTTCCTCTGGTCTCTTTCCTAAAAGAAGAGTAGGTCACAGTGTGTTTTCATACAGTAGCCTTTCAAAAAAAATTTTTTATGAATGTGTTTATATATGAGTGAATAGTTAAATTCTGTATAGCTTCGAAGGACTAATGAGTGACAGGATTGGCATTTTACCCCAACATAAGAAAATGGAACCTCTCAAAAATGGAATGGGGGAACAGGCTGCCTTGTGAAGAATACAAAAGGAGGCTGAAAGATTGGTAACATCAGGGATATTGTAGATTGGGCTTTCTATACTGAGCCAGGAGATTAGTTATTAATAGAAGTATCTAGTTAAGGGAAGGAAGATAGGGTTAAGAGAGGAACAGTTAATTGCAAAAGTAGACTGAAAGTCAATCAGGAAACAAAATGAAATATTTTAAAATGAGTGTTAGTACAAGAAATCATTTATTAGTTTTCTAAAGATTGGAATAGATGGCTTCTGAAATCCCTTCTAATTTTAAGATGAGTTAATGCTCCTGAGGAGAAGACTACTTTGGGCTTTGTATGTCTCTTTATGGCCAGATGGTGCAAGGCATCAGATACATTTAGGAGTACATGGAAATAATTTAGGCATATAAGTAAATGGATTTGACTTCTGCTTCTGGTCATGAATGAAGTAAAAGGAACCAGATAAACCCTTACAACTTAAACAACTAAGAAAACTAGACAAAATATATGAAACAGCAGTTTTCGGACATTGGATAACAAGCAGTGCAGGACAGTGATCCCTGAGAGAAGAGAAATAAAGCATGAGCCCAGTTATCTCCCTAGCTTACTGGGGTGATCTGTGTATTGGGGGTGGGGGAGATAGGGGGACTGGCAGTGCCTGGCAGTTGTGCTGAGTTGAGGAGAGGAGAGTTCAGAGTGAATTCAGGGAGACAAAAGCAACTAAGGTTTGTGAGGCAGAATAGTGGAGGGGAGACTGCTGCACAAAGAGAAAGCTCCAGAGATCTACAGAGGGATCCCCTCAGTCTTTGGATGAGTACTGATCTGTGGATGCATGGGAAGAAACTAACAGAGACTGGGGAAAGAACCACTAGAAAGAAGGAATCAACAATCCTCAGAGATAACACAGGGCTGAGAATAGTTTATGTTCCAAGCAGCCAGAGTCGAAAGACCTTCAGTCACAGGGCATTGAATAGATCCCTCGGAAAGGTGTTGCCTCACGAGTTAGGGCCAAATTGGCCCTGTAATAAAGGCTTCTCTGAACCCATTGTAACAAAACTTAAAAACAGGACTAAAAGCTTGAAACTGAATTCAGGTAACTTAACTGTATCACAGAACAAAGCTCAACAATATTAAAGGAATATGACAAATTCCAGCACCCAACAATGTAAAGTTCACAATGCCCAGCATCCAGTCAAAAATGACCAGGCATGCAAACAGGGAGGAAAATACAACTCATAACAAAGGGAAAAATATAAGTCACTAGAAACAGACCCAGAAATGACAAAGATGATAGAATTAGTGGACAAGGATGTTAAAACAGCTGTTATAAATATATTTTAGATATTCAAGATGGCAAAGGAAAAATGGAGATTATTAAGAGAGAAATGGGAGTTTTTTTTAAAAAAAGATCCAACTTAAACTTCTAGAGATGAAAAATGTAGTATCGGAAATGAAAAATACATGAGACGAGATTAACAGTGTATTAGACACTGCAAAAGAAAAAATTAGTGAACTTGAAGATATAGCAATAGAAACCATCCAAAATGAAACACAGATAAAAGGCTAAAGAAGGATGATTAGAGCACCAGTGAGCTGAGGGACATTATCAAGCAGTCTAGCATATAATTGGAGTTGCAGAAGGAGAGGTGGTGGGGAGGGAGTGTCATAAGAACTGTTTGAAGAAATAGTGATGGAAGACTTTGCAAATTTGAAAACTGTAAACTGACAGATACAAGAAATTCAGCATACGTCAGGTAGAAGAAGCACCACACTAAGACTTAATAGCTGAAAGCTAGTGATAAAGAGAAAAATATTGAAAGCAACCAGAGGAAAAAAGACACGTTCCATACAGAGAAACAAAGATAAGAATGACTGTCATGGTCAGAAATCTCCATGTAGGCCAAAAGACAGTACATGAAGTACTGAGAAAAAAACACCTTGTCAACCTAGTTTCTGTATCCAGCAAAAATAGCTTTAAAACAGTAAGGCAAAGTAAAAACTGTTTTCTCAGCCAACAAAAGCTGAGAGAATGCATCCCCAGCAAACCTGCACTATAAGAGATACTAAAGGACATTCTTCAGACAGAAGAAAAATATCACATGTAAACTTGATTTACCCAAAGGATTGAAGAGTAATGGAAATGGAAGACAGTTGACTTGAAGCACAAATAAAACACTGTTGTGGGATTTATAACACGTAGAAGTAAAATACATGACAATCATAGCACAAAGCGGTGGGGAAATGGAAGTGTACACTAATTTAAATTTCTTAAACTATACATGAAGTGGTATAATGTTATGTGAAGATAGACTGATAAGTTAAAGAGGTGTATTGTAAACCCTGGAGCAACCACTGAAAAACAAAAAAGAGGTATAGTTAATAAGTTAATAATGGAGATAAAATGGAATCATAAAAAATACTCAACCTAAAGGAAGATGGGAAAAAAGGTATAAAGAACAGATGGGACAAATGGAAATAAAAAGAGTGAGATAGTAGATTTAAACCCAGCCGTATGGATGATCACATCACATGTAGATGATCTAAACCAGCACTGTCTGACAGAAATATAATGTGAGCTATGTATATAATTTTTAATTTTCTAGTAGTCACATGAAGAAAAGTAAAAAGAAACAGGTGAAATTAGTTTTAATAATATATTTTATTGAACCTGATGTATCCAAAATATGTCATTTCAGCATGTAATCAATAGTAAAATATTATTAATAAAGTATATAAACCTTTTTTTCATACTAAAAAACTGGTTGCCATTGAATCGACTCTGACTTATGGTAGTCCCATGTGTGGCAAAGTAGAACTGTGCTCCACAGGGTTTTCAGTGACCGATTTTTCAGAAATAGGTTGTCAGGCATTTCTTCTGAGGAGCCTCTCTGGGTGGATTCAAGCCTCCAACCTTTTGGTTACCAGCTGAGTGTATTAATCTTTTGCGCCACCCAGGGACTCCAGTTGCTAGAATAAGTCGATAGAAAATCAGTAACGGTACAGAAGGCTTGGACATGTAGATGGATCCCATGTGCTCAAATGTTTGTGAGCAGGAAACACTTTCTTCTCTACACAGCTCTGTATGCCCTGTCCCATGTGGAGAAACAGGACGATTGCAGCATCTCCTGTCTCTTTATTGTCTTTCCAGGGCTCTATTCTCTCATCATCCCTTAATATTAATTTACGTGGTTGAATTGGAAAGGTAGCAAATAGACATGTTTTCTTGTTGGCTCTACTTTGCAAGCCCATGTTAATAATTCCTAGTTGTTTCCAAAATGGAAAAACATTGGACTGCTTGAATATTGCATTTCTAACTTCACCAGCTAGGAAAAGGCCATGAGGAAAAGACTCATTGCAGATATTGGGGGTGGGGGCAGATGGAATTGACATAAAACCTACATAGCCGGCTGTAACAATACTGACATCATAGCTAACCAGGCAGACTAATTACCTACTTTGTAAGCCTCTTTTCTGAAAGGAAAGAGATGTCTTTCAGCTATTCAGCATAATAATAGCCTTGTGTATAGAGACAGAGAAAGTATTCTTGATTGGTAGTGGTGAAGTATAAAAAGTAAAACTTTAAAGGGATGTAACAAGGTCACATGGTTTTCATTGCATAATCAGGGTCTGGAACCAGAGCACATAACTCTTTGTCTGGCATTGTAACTTTTAGAACACAAATTTTCCGTGAAAATGGGGGAATGTAGTGATCATAGCTTAATACGTTAATTCTGTTTTCAATGAGTAGTTATAACTGAGTGATGATGCTCAGTAAAAGGAGGAACCAGCCTACAAAACATTAAGTACAGCTAGACAAACCTTACACAGAAAATAGATTTTCCTTAGGGAATAAAAACTGATTGCAAAAGATAATACAAAATGAGATAAATTAGTCACATGAAAATGATTGGTATGCCATATGCCCTGCACTATTACATGTGGATTAAAATGATCAGAATGGAAGTTATAGTGTTTCTTACATGACTCATTGGCTTCCACATCATTTTAGCTTACCTCTTTGAAATGTTTCTTAATAAGACTTAGCCCTGAAAAACCTGGGAGTTATGCAGGGTCACATGGAGAGTAGTAATTGCAGTTGTCATTTTACAACTCCATAAAAATAGGTGTTGCCTACCTATCTTTGTCTAAAACTGTAGCAATGATTCTAATAATTTGTTACTTGAATTTGTATTTGAGAAAAAGCGTATGGGTGTGTTCACAGTGATGGGTGTGATACATAGAGCTTTCCTGAAGCCTACCTTATTGGTTTCTATAATATTACTAGATTAGATGTTATGAGTGAATGACCTTCGGACCCATAATATTCAAGTGCTGCTGTTTGGTTAGTCTTTTGGTCTCTGTGGTTGGCAAGTGTAAATTTAATTTAAAAATCAGAATGGGGAGGTGAGGTAAAAATTTAGAAAGGTAAAACTGGAAAAACTATTTTTTCCCCCTAATGGTTGTTTTGGTCTCTCCTCAAGAGCACTAACTGTCAAGCCCAGGACTTGTTAGAACATTTTTTAAGCATATTGGAAAGGTTGAGTATAAACATGGGAAGGGTTAAAAATCAAGACTTCGCTGTTAAATGTTTCACTTCAAAATGCATGACAGAATAATAGTGTGGCCAGTGTACTGGGCAAGAAGGAAGATACAAATAGCAATAATCATTTGTGTCATTGTGGTAACCTACAGGAAAATGATTGAGTCCTTACTTGGAAAACACTGTAGACTTTTCTTTTAGAGATACTCTTTTCAGCTTCAGCCTGGCAGCTCTTCAAATAAAATCACAAAGGAACATGACACTGTAAACAAACCTCCCCTTCCCTAGACAGGACTGCATAGACAAGCAGGCGCTCATGGCCAAGGCTGTGAGGCAGCAGGAGGGGCAGCCCCATAGGCACCAGGAGCCACAGCAAGCAGATGGAGGCAGTGTGGGCTCCAGGGAAGGGTGACAAGTGGACCAGCACTGGCAGTAGCCCTCAGATGCTGGTACATTGGCAAGACAGACAGTAGACACAGGGCTGGTCTACTACTTTTAGCCCCTATTTCAAAGGGAATTCAGAATGTGCTGGAGCTAAGAGAGCCTTGGGTGCAGAAAGGGCTCTTGCCGTGGGGGAGGGACCCTTTTCTTCACAAAATATAAGCAAATGCTCAGACCATCCCTGCTTCTCTTTCATCTTGAGACTCTGATCCCTTCTCTCATTTCTTTTTTCCTTCATCTTCAGCTCTCCTCTGTGACATGACATGTAGGATTCTTTTTGTTCTCTAATTCTTAGCTTGTTTTTTTTGGTATGATCGCATCTTGGCTGAACTATGTATATTTTCCTCATTTGTCAGAGTAATAGCTGAAAAACTGACTAGAGAAACTTGGATCTAAATTCTGCCTCAGATGTCATCCTTAGCTAATGGGAGGGAACATTGATGCCACCAAGCTCCCTCCTACCTGTATACAGAGGAAATGCAGATCACTAGAGCTAATTAAAGAGTTGACTTTGGAAGAGGCCTATTTCATTTTGAATCAGGAGCCCTAGTGGTGCAGTGGTTTAAATGCTCTGCTGCTAACCAAAAGGTCTGTGGTTCAAACCCACCACCCACTCCACAGGAGAAAGGTGTGATAGTGTGCTTCCGTAAAGATGTACAGACTTGGAAACCCTATGGGGCAGTTCTACTCTGTCCTGTACGGTTGCTATGAGTCAGAATTGACTTGACGGCAGTGGGTTTTTTTAATTTCCCTCTTAGTGGAGAAACCTTAGTAGTGGGAGACAGGACTAAATCAGTAGAAGAGGAGATTCTCAAAGGAAACAGCATGGTGTCCTGATTGCTAGGTCTCTGTTCCTGTTCAGCTGTGTTAGTCTTTAGTTTCATAATCCTCCCTCTCTAAGTGGTGGAAAAAAAAAACAACTCAGACTGTTTAAGTCCAGCTAAATTTCATTGGTTTCCCGAAGTTTTTTCTCCTGAAAATACTGTAGTATATAGCAGGATGCTTGTTTATGTCGTCTTTTTTTTTTTTCCCCAATCTTAGGCTAATGAGCCCAGAGGTGATACCTCCCTCACGGGCACCTATCTCCATGGCTGTTATGTGCTTGACTGTCCTTACCTCTCTGACTGATTCCTTTTACCTCCTCTTTGATTCTTTGTATAATATGTAAACTGTCCCTGTGGAAGATCTGACTTACAGTGACTGGCAAGTCATCCGCCTATTCACTTCATCCCTTGGATTGAAGGACTTGGCCTCATAACACGGCTGATATTGTGGGTAGAATGCTAGATGAATCAATCCCCTCTTATTGATTTTCTCTCATTGGAGAATGTAGTTTGCAGTCTAGAAATCTGTCTTTCTGGGTAGATCCTCTTGCACTGTAGCTGCCTTCTCAAGTCTAGAGGCATCCTGTATCACCATTATCCTCAGGGGCAGAGTGAGATTAGAAACCTAGATTTGAGACATCTAGGCTCTACACAATTCTAATCGTGCCTTGATTCATTATCATTTAAAACTACTGAGCTCTGGTGATCTGTTGAGTATCGCACTAGGCAGAGGATTAGGTACAGCCTGAGCCCTCTGGGTTTGCTGGGCCTGCTATTGCTCAGTCCTCAGAGCTGCAGGCAGAACAGTGTCTTTCTTCAGTCCTGGCCGCCCCCACCTCCTGGTGAGTGTGGTTTCTCTGCAGCTGCCTAGGCATCCTCATCTATAGGCCCTTTCTCTAGTCTAGACCATGCTCTGGTGTGTTCCTGGCAGTGTTTTCCTGCTGCCTACCCAGTATGTAGTTGCCTACTGTTGGGCAGTAGCTCACTGCTCTGGCATCCTGGTGTGTAAATATTTGTGAAAGGACAGGGGCGTTTTCCCATTCCCAAAAAGCATTCTGAAAAATGTGCCTGTTTTCTTAGTCATATTTCCAAGTTGTGAATCAGCCTGTTCATTCTTTGTAGTGGACAGACACTGGCCTGGCCTCAGCTGGCCACATAAAGTAAGTACGCAGCAACTTCCGGCACAGTAACTTTCAAGTTTTAGTACCGAGGAGTCCTGGACCTAAAGAAACCACGGACGACATAGTCACTATTAGAGGAGGTATTGTTTCATTAACAGAAAGAATCACACATCTTGCCTATCAGACATTTTCATGCCTCTCACTCATTCTTGATATTGAAGGCATAAATGGAATCCACAAAGATGAGAAAGCTAATCATGTAGGTTCTGGGAGAGAACTTTACTCTTCATGTTTGTGACTTTACTTTCAGGTCTCAAGTAATACAGGTTTTTATACCTCGTTCACGTCTGCCTCTATGAAGTTAACATTGCTGAGCTGCTGTCAGCTTAGAGGTGTTTTTCCATTACCATTGATGGGTTTATCCTAGGCCATAGGCACTGTCACTTAATTCTACTTGAGACCAAACAGTTTGCCTCTGTAGGATGACTTCCTAGGCTAAAAAGACAATCTTTAGCCAGGAAGCAGGGTTTTCTTCCTTTGTACAAAGCTAGGTGACCTAATATAAGGACTGAACTCTCAACCTTCACTTCATTAACAGTAGGCTCTAACAGACTGGGCTCAGGAGCTATTTAATTTGCTCACACAGTCTCAACAGATTAAAGTGACTGCTAATGTGTCTTATTAAACTGCTTGCTCTCCTTCATTTCCTTTTTCCTAAGCCTCACCTTCTGACCCCCCTTTCCTTCCCATTCTCTCATCTTTTGACCTAACCCTCATCTGGCCAACATCTGCCCGTTTGTATCCCAAACCCCATTTTAGATATATGTCTATACACGCATACATACCAGCTTTTCCTCTTTTCACTGTTTATAACCCCTCAACCCTCCTCCCTTCTAATCAGAATTTGATACAGGGCATGACTGTTGGACATTTAAGTCTGAATTGAATAGGAAGCAATAACATATGCTATTCACTGTAGCAATTGCTTTCCCTTCATATGATACAACTACACAGAAAGGCCTGAGTATTCTAATACATAAAATTTCTTCTCACAGATAATCAATTTCTACATGAACATGCTGATGGAGCGAAGTAAAGAGAAGGGATTGCCACGTGTGCATGCATTTAATACCTTTTTCTTCACTAAGTTAAAAACGGCTGGATATCAGGCAGTGAAACGTTGGACGAAGAAAGTAGATGTATTTTCAGTTGACATTCTTTTGGTGCCCATTCACCTGGGAGTGCACTGGTGTTTAGCTGTGAGTATCTCTTTTGTATCTGATAAAATTTAAAAGAAATATATATAATTATAGAATACACAGAGGGTAGCGAGTACTAGTTCTGCATCTTCACTTGAGGATTGAGAGAAAGTAATAGTGTGCTGTAGTAGGTTGAATAAAAATTGGATAGATCACTGAGCTCCCTGTCAAGAATGGGAGCTACTTAGACTTTAAACAAAGCTATGGAATTTCCTTTTCTGGAAAAATTTAAAAGGGAGTTATAGGAAGTTGAAGGAATGTCGAGGCAAGGCATGGGGAGAAAAAGTGACTTCTTAATGTTGTTGTCAACTCAGATTCTGTCATTGTTTTCTGCTTGATTATGACTTGTCTTGCATACTTGGCATTTTAATATTTTTTTTGTCTCTGAAAACAGAGATTCATTAGCTTAATGTAGTTGTAAAAGTATAAAAGTTATTTTACAGTCTGTTTTGAGTTACATTTGAAAAGCACAAAGCCAAAAGGAAATTCTCAAGATAAAGAAACGAAACCTGGAATCTTTTCCCCATCTTTCTAAACTATATGGAGATGATCTCATTCAGTTTAGCTTCTCTGCAGAGCATGTCGTTTCCTCACTGTTGTCCACCTTGCAGATGGAGAACTTGAGCACTAGGAAAAGGTTTCAGGGCAATTATTGAGGTCTCCAATTGGTCAGCCCTCCCCATAATTCTATGTAAATAATACCCTTCCTCTTCTTTTCTCTGCAGATTAGCATGGAATAATGCAAAGTAGCAATCAGACTTGTCATGATTTCACAGGACATCTGGCAGAATGATCCAGTGTCAGGGAAGGGAACAGCTGAGAAACCAGTTTTTTTTTCACTTTATAAACAGATTTTTTTCTTATTCCCAGGTTGTGGACTTTAGAAAGAAGAATATTACCTATTACGATTCTATGGGTGGGATAAACAATGAAGCCTGCAAGATCCTCTTGTAAGTTGGGAGTTGAGGACAGACAGGTTCAGTGTCAGGTATATGTTGTGTTTTTCCAGTTATTGAACTCAGCTGCTGATACCTACAATGAAGTGATTAATAAAGGAAATCTTCATATTGAGAAAGAATGGGTATTTTAAGTCTAAGTAAATAAAATTTGGAGCCCTGGTGCACAGCGATTAAGAGCTTGGCAGCTAAATGTAAGGTCAGCAGTTTGAGTCCACCAGCTGCTCCTTGGAACCCCTGTGGGGCTATTCTCTGTCCTGTAGCGTCACTGTGAGTTAGAATCGACTCTGTGGCAATGGCTTTGGTTTTTTTGGTTTAAATGAGATTTAATAATATAATCCAAAAATATGTTGAAGTGGGGGCAATTACTGTCATAGTGCACTAAAGTATATAGAGTGGAGAAACTATAAATCATCGTCTAATTCAGCCCCCTGATTTTTCAGGTGAAGAAATCAAGGCCTACAGAGGTGATTTGATTTGCTCAGATCCTAGTTAGCGGCTCAGCAGGGAGCCGGAATGCAAATCTCTTTATACCTAGTCTTTCTCTTTCCAAAACACCTGTTCCTCACTGTACCACTCTGGTGGCCAAGTGGAGGTAGGTTCCAGAAAGAAGAGTGTTCTATATGAGGTATAACCAAAACCAAACCAAACCTGTTGCCACTGAGTCAATTCCAACTCAATGACCCTGTAGGATAGAGTAGAATTGCCCCGTAGGGTTTCCAAGGAACGAACGGCTGGTGAATTTGAACTGCTGACCTTTTTGGATAGCAACTGTAGCTCTTAACCACTGTGCCAGCAGGGCTCCAATATGAGGTATAAACCAAAAAACCAAACCGGTTGCCGCTGAGTCAGTTCTGACTCAATGACCCTGTAGGACAGAGTAGAACTGCCCCATAGGGTTTCCAAGGAGCAGCTAGTGGGTTTGAACTGCCGACCTTTTGGTTAGCAGCCGTAGCTCTTAACCACTATGCCAGTAAGGCTCCAATATGAGGTATATACTCCATAAGTTGTTGATTTGGATTGAATTTTCACACAGGAGAATCAAGCCCAACAATAGTAAATAAATACCTCGCTATTGCTAGAAAAACGTTTTTCCATTAGATTGAGGACCATATAAACCAAAGGAAAAATAAAAATTTATTCCTCCAGAGGAACAGTAGTTAGAGGGAGCTTGAGTATCAGACACAGCCATTCTGTTCCTCTTGAGTCAATAGAGTAGGCAATAATTGTGGGGGCAGTGAGGCAAGCTCACCTTCTGAGGGAGCTTAGCAGACCCAGGATTCCCCACCCAGCATAATAGACTATTTTCCTCAGAGGAGCAGGTGAAATTCTCCCTAATTGGGGATTGTCAGCCCCATTCTTAGGGTGGCAGCTGTCGTCAGATTTCCCCATAGCTCATGTTGTTCTTTCTCCATACCTTTAGGCAGTACCTAAAGCAAGAAAGCTTTGACAAGAAAAGAGAAGTGTTTGACACCAATGGCTGGCAGCTCTTCAGCAAGAAAAGCCAGGTATGTTTCATCTTGATGAAGTGGAGATCCTGAGATTAGGGTATTTGGGAAGTAAAGGATTTTACTGCTTGATTCCCAGAACCGTCTGTCTTTTTTTTTTTTTTTTTAGTATTTTATTGTGTTTTAGATGAAAGTTTATACAGCGAATTAGGTTCCAATTTAACAATTTTTATACAGATTGTTCCGTGACTTGGTCACACTTTTCATAATGTGTCAGCATTCTCATTTCCATTCTGTTTGTTCTGTTTCCACTGATCTACCTTCCCTTCCCCTCCTTGCCTTCTCGTCTGTGATTTTGGGTAAATGTTGACTGTTTGGTCTCATATAGCTGACTGTTTGAGGGAGCACATTATTGATGGGTGATACCTTATAAGCCAGTCTATTATTTGGTTGAAAGGTGACCTCCAGAAATAGCTTCAGTTACAAGTTCAAAGGCTATCTTAGGACAATATTCTAGAGTCTTCCTCTAGCCTCTATCGGTCCAGTAGGTCTGGCCTTTTTTAGGAATTTGATTTTTGTTTTACATTTTTCTATCTGGGACTTTCTGTTGTGTCCCTGGTCAGAACAGTAGGTAGTGGTAGCCGGGCACCATCTAGTTCTTCTGGTCTCAGGTTAGAAGAGGCTGTGGTTCATGTGGGCTATTAGACCTGTGGGCTAGTTTCTTTTTTGAGTCTTTGAGACCAACAGTTGTATCTTAGATGGCTGCTTGCAAGCTTTTAGGACCCCAGACGCTACTCATCAAACTAGGATGTAGAAGATTATGAGCTATGTTATGCCAGTTAAGTTGTCCCATGAGACTGTGGTCCTAAGCTTTTTAACTCAGTAAACCAATCTCGAGAGTTGTTTGGATATATCTAAGAAACCTCTGTAATTGTACCTGCTATGTGCTTTATTATATATGGCTATATATGCAGCACATGCAAACATGTATATACATATGCCTACAGATACACCTATACGTACATGTGCATTTACTTGCATATGCCTTCATATGCACATATATGCATACGTATCTACCTATGTGACCACACATATTTTTTAGTTGTTATTACTGTTGTTGCAAAAGTGTGTATATTATAGCATTTATCAAAATCGTACTTTTTTCATGTGTACTTCTTAGTGTCTTCATTTGCAGACTTCACCCATGTTTGGTATTGCCTTTCCCATCTCCAAAAATAACAAGTGTCTGCTATCTAGAAAGTGATTCCCCCTCCCATCCCTGGAAACCTCAAAGAATGTTGCTTTCTGTATGTATCTATTCATGACTTTTTATAATAGTGAGACCATAAAAATATTTGTGCTTTTGTGATTGACTTATTTTACTCAGCATAATGTCTTCCAGATTCATCCATGTTACAATATGTTTCATGGACTCCTCATTATTCTTTAATGTTGCATAGTATTCCACTGTATGTCTGTACCACAGTTTGTTTATCCATTCATCCATTGCTGGCCGCTTAGGTTGTCTCCATTTTTTGCTATTGTGAATAATGCTTCGATGAACATAGGTGTGCATATGTCTGTTCGTGTCACTGTTCTTGTATCTCTTGGATATATACATAGGAGTGGGATTGCTGGATCATAAGGTGTTTCTATTGCTAACTTTTTGAGGAAGAACCATACCATTTTCCATAGCAGTTGTACCATTTTACAATCCCACCAGCAATGTATAAGAGTTGCAGTCTCCCCACACACAACCTCGCCAGCATTTGTTGTTTTCTGTTTTTTTGATCAGTGTCATTTTTGTCGAGGTGAGGTGGTATCTCATTTGTAGTTTTGATTTGCATCTCTCTAATGGCAAGCATCTTTTCATGTATTTGTTGGCCACCTGAATGTCGTCTTTGGTGAAGTGTCTGTTCATGTCCTTTGCCTATTTTTTTGATTGGATTGTTTGTCTTTTTGTTGTTGAGTTGTTGAAATTTTCTGTATATTTGAGACATTAGACTCCTGTCAGATATGTCGTTGCCAAAGATTTTTTCCCAGTCTGTAGGTTCTCTTTCTACTTTTTTGGTAAGAACCTTCTATCTTAATGTCTAGCCCTTCTCAGTTTGGTTGTTCGTTCCTTGGGGACGATATATTAAGCTATTTGTGGGAAAGCTGATAATGTTTCTTATGTAGAGCTAGGTTTTCTAAATGCCCAGCTGTTTTGCTAAGCTTTTCACTCCAGTGAGAAAAGTTTGTTGATTGACCTTTCAGGAAGGGACAACTTTTTACACCCTTAGATGCCATAGTGGTCTAAGATATCCTCCTGTGCGATTAATATGAAGTACACAGGCCAGACTGAGATGCTGTATTTTTTTTCTCTGAACCTCCATTATCCTGAGTGGGACCAGGCCATCTGTTCAGAGTTTAGGGAAACTTGTAAAATTTATATCCCTTAGTTCTTATTTATAATCTAATAAGAAGGAAAACGCTTGGAAATATGTCACCTCTTTGTTGTTGTTATTGATCTTTCAGGAGATTCCGCAGCAGATGAATGGTAGTGACTGTGGGATGTTTGCCTGTAAATATGCTGACTGCATTACCAAAGACAGACCAATCAACTTCACACAGGTGAGCTGGGCCTTGGCAGTGAACTTGGTGACTGCCTTGTCTCCAGGCCACCCTATAGATGTTTTCTTTCCATTTTCTCTGCTTAGAGGGCTCTGCCCTGACCTTTAGCATGCTTCAGCCTACAAATCCTAACACTGGTGGTTACTGCTTGTGACATTATCACAAGAAAAAAAAGGATAGTGATAGACCACATCTTGGGTTACCATATGTCACATAATCCTATAGACAAGGAATTCTGGTCAACAGCAGAACCTTCTTCTAGAACTACCCATCTCCCACCTACCTCAGATTCTCTAGGAAACGGAAAACAGACCAGAACAAATTTTATTTAGTTTTAGTTATTTAGTGTTTGGTTAGCAGTCAGGTTTTGAAACAGGGGGCATCTCTTGATCTGCCAGTGTAATTTGTTATACTCTCCTCCTTCCTCCCCCATTCTTTGATGCAGCTGATCCGTCTTCTCTTCCTACGTGATTGGTCATTTCCATCCATGTGGTCCCTCAGAGACCAAAGCAGGTTGAGACTAGAGCTCATGACTTACTTTGATGTGTTCTTCACTTAACTCTGCTATTTGAATCAATGGCTTTACCAGATTTTTCCACCATAACCCTTGTCTAGACTAGGATGAATTTTGCAGTTCCCAAAACTTCACCTAAAAAGTGAGTTTTTTATTTCAGGCCTCAGATAACCTCTTAAAAATTCAACATAGTGTTCTTGATAAATAGTATTGTCAAAATTCTTGGAGACATCTGGTTATAGCTTGGGGACTCCTGGCCATGCCCAATAAAACTTCTAAGGCTGCAGCAGTATTTTAACGAGATGAGTGGGAAAAAACAGTGGAAAGAAAAAAGCCATATGTAATCAAGAATGAACAATTTGAAAGACCAGAAATGCAATGGAGACTGTTTTAGTTGAAAACCTCCAGGAAGGAAAGAGTTTGGGGATGGGTCTGTTCATTGTGACCGGGTCTGGATAAAAGAAGTAAAAATCACAGAGTCTCTGTGTCCCCACAGCAACACATGCCATACTTCCGGAAGCGGATGGTCTGGGAGATCCTCCACCGAAAGCTCTTGTGAAGACTGTCTCAGCCGCAGACGTTGACCTTGGTGGGGACCAGCTCTTTGTAGTCTACAGCTAGAGACCTTGGAAGCAGCTGCTCCCAACCCTCTGTTCTTGTAAAGCCCTTGATGCTGGACCAGGCTTTGGCGAGTTGCATTCACAAGCACATCTGCCTTTCCTTTTGTATCTCAGATACTATTTTTGCAAAGCAACTTTGGTGCTGTGAAAGGGGTGAGGGACATCCCTAAGCTGAAGAGAAAGACTGTTTTTCACTTCTTCAGTTCTGCCATCTTGTTTTCAAAGGGCTCCAGCCTCACTCAGTCCCTCCCTAATAAGGGGACTGAGAGAAGCTTGGAAAGAATCTTGGTTTCATATAAACTCTTGTTAGGCCTTACTGAGAGCCAGGAAAGGACATGGGGGAAAAGGTAGGGATAAAAACCACCAGCATATACACGCACACATACATACACATGTGATTTTCAAGATGTATAGTCAGGAGTGTGACTGTAAACTGGACTCTGGGGCACATGCCTAAGTCTCCTCCTCCAGGACTTTTTATATGCCCCTATGTGAAGTCCATCCACGTCTATACAAGGCTGTTTTATTATCTGCAGCCTTCTCCCATCCCGAGACATAGCACTTGAGTCCTGGGTGGGCCCCAAAGTCCTAGGCAGTCCTTCCCTTTAAAACATGGGTTTGCATGTGCTAGCAACACATGATATGGGAAAGACCCACCCAGGGAGTGGTTTAGCGGAGCAAGAAAGCACCACTTTGAGTGCTGCCTGCTTCTGCCCAAGAAGAAAAAGGACCTCAGTCTTAGCATAAAATTCAGCATTGGATGAATGCAGGTGTAGTTTGGTCTGTGGCTAGTTAGTTTAAATATGTTTCTAACCACAGAGAATTTAATATATATATTTTACAGGGATATGCTTTTTCTTTTTTTTCTAAAGGCTGAGTGTGTTCATCATTTTAGACTGTAGATTTATTTCCATTTTCCAAATTTAGCTCCAGCACACACAGATCCCAGCCCCTATGTTTAGGGTGTTTGTGGACTTCCTAACAGAATATTTTAAGGCCTGGATGAACTTTGGCTTAGGGGTAAGGTTACAGAGGGATGTGAGATTTTCAACTGGAAAACGGGTGGAGTTTGGACTAATCAACTTGAGATTAAAAACTGCTATTTCTTTTGTTCCTTCCAGCATCTGCTCCCACCCTCTGAGAGCTCCTCAGGCTTAGATAATGAAAATGATCCAATGCCAGTGTCATTTTGTACTTAAGTTCCAAAACAGGAACGTTTTATACCTTTTTCTGTATTGTAATAGGTAGTTTTGTATGAAATATTTTCTCCTCTTCCTTGTACCCCATCCTTCCCAGCATTGTGCTTTCTCTCTGGGCTTATTTGGAAATTTTACTCTGTTTTATACCAAGCTCATTTAGTACATTTTTCTATGTTTTACCACAGGTTACAGTTTGAAAAGAAAACTATTTTTTTTAAATATTCCATTGTTAACTGAATGTTAATGTTTCCACTCCAGCAACCAGATGTCCTACCTTTTTTCATAACTGCCTGCCTTTTGGGGGGAAGACCATCTTTTTGTTTGTTTATTTTCTTTCCTTCTCATTCTCTCATGCTCTCTCTCTCTCTCTTTTTTTTTTTTTTTCCGTGGGTGTGTGTGTGTTTTCTATAGGAAATAAATAGCTTTCTATATATGAGTTGCTGGGACCTTCACATTCTCCTTTAGAAAGCTCTAGTCTTGCAGACTGATTGTAGGCTTCTGGACATTGTCAGATACTTGATACTCACTGTGTTGAAGTGACAACTTGAAAGTATGGTGTAGATTTGGACTACAAGTTAAAAGGTCTGAGTCTTTTTTTTCAGCCTCTCCCACCATTGTCTGGGGGATGCAGAACAAGATGGTTTTGTGTATTTATTGTTTGTCCATTTAGATAACACCTGTCTTACCTTTCTCACAGACTTTGTACAGACCAAAGCAACAAGTATTTATTGCCATGTACAGCAGAAAATGAAACAATGCAACAAAATATTGAAAAATATATAAGAAATTATTGATCCTCTCTGAACTTGGTCCCCTTTCTGACCAATGCAGTTTTACACAAGATAGGAGCTGCTGATCCTGAGACCATATGGTAGAAGTAGGCCAAGCTGAGACAGGCTGTGGCCCATGGTTGCCCAATGGGAAGGAAATATAGTGGGCTTATGTAATGGGCTGTTCTTTCTAGAGAGCTGGGCAACAGGAGCAGAACTGGCATATGGAAGCTTACCTTCTCCTTCATTTAAGGGTGGACCTTCATGACTGGCAAAAAGGGCATGTTACCAATACCTTGTTTGACCTGCCTTAAACTAAAAAAGCCTGTCGCTGTCCTTTTCTCATATCTTCTCCCCACTTGCTCGGTGCGGTAGCATATCATAATCACCGACCTCACCTAAAAAAAAGGAACACTTTTGATAGATGGTAAGTACTAAGTGCCAGATATAGAGCCTTCAACAGAAGCCACATTCATTACTGGGCCCTGTACAGAGAATATCCGATAGACTTCTGCCCGTTTTAGAACACATGGTCTGAGGCACAGAGGCTAGTTACATCCCATTTGTGTCACCTCATACCCACTGTTGCTTCCAGGAATCCTGACTAGGGTTGAATGTTAAGAGTACTTCCTCATCTAGCCTAGAAACTTTGGATAAATTGATTGCTCTACATATGAGGTACTTCCTACTTCCCTGTGGTATCAACTACTCTCTTCTTTAGCCACTGTGATCATGCTACCATCTTCTACCCACTACTCCCAGCAAGATGAGCAGAAAAACAGATAACCCGGAAAAGTACTTCCACCACCCCCATCACATAGTCTGTCCATCACCACCTGGTTTTATATGGCCCATAAAAGGCTCTACTGGGTAGAGAGAAGGGGGGTTCGCTTGAGAGCTCCCATGTTTTTAATGTTTGAACCACTAGTCCTGTGTCATCGCTCCAGCTCTTAAATCTGTCTTTCCAGGTGCAAGAGAGATGACTATGTCATCACAGAGCCTAGCACTTGAGGTTTGTCTTCTCCCTTCCTCCACCTGGATGGGCGTGGAATATGATGCTTTTGCTCTGGGAGTTCACATGCCCAAGAGAGTCACATGAGGAGACAAGGCCATCAGGGCCTGTGGTTGACTCAGACTGTGCTGAGCCCCTGGGAAAGGTGCCCTATTTCCCTGCTCAGGAGCAATCTAGCCAAAGCTTCAAATTCATTTTGAAATTTTGGAAGTGACAAGGCTCAACCCAGCATTCTTCTTTGTAAGTCCAGTGTCTTCCTTCATGGTGCTGAATCCTAACATCTGTCTATTGCATGATCACATAGCTCTCATTCCCAGCTTTGAGGCAGGGGAAGGAGGGACAGCTGGGGTAGGAGATCATGCTGGTCACCATTAACATAAGGGAGAACTGGCACATGTATCCTCTATGGGAGAGGAAGGAGAAACGAGAAGACTTCGAGCTGGAACATGAACCTTGAAATGTTAGTGCAAGCTGTCTCTCTGGCCTGCCAGGGATGTGGTAGGGATAGTTTCAATTGTGTGAGTGGTTGCATCAGATGTCAAAGGTCTTGTCAAACTCTAAGATTCTGGAATGTCATCAAAGCCCATGATGTTGCTGGGGATAGCAAATAAGGATTAAGGTAGAAATTCAAAGTTAAAGTTTAAGGCCAGTGTTAACAGCTTGGTTTTAGTCTTGTTCTAATGGAACAGATCACAGCTGTAGACCTACATTCTAAGCTGAGAAGTAACTGTCAACTACTTGACTTCTGGAAGGTATCCTTCTACCCTTCATAGAACGTGAGTGCTGGGGAAGGAAAGCATGTGGGGGAGAGGCACGCAAGGAGCCCAGCGTCTTCAGTCTGCTGGAGGTCTCTCAGGTTACTATTTTATTCATTTCACAAATAAGCTACTGGGCACCCACAGCCAAATCCCATCTTGAAACCTCCCATGACCCCATTATCTTATAATCTCTTATCTGGCCATCACCAGTACAGCCCTCATAATGAGAAAAGAATATAACTCCGCATGGTATTTGTATTGTAACCTGTCTTTTCACATCAGGTATAGACAGACATGGCCACTGAAGGCAGGTAATTGATTTGGTGCATTTTTTTTTCAGACCAGTAGTGCAAGCTGTTTCCCTCTGGCCTGTCAGAGGTGAGGTAAGGGTAACTCTAAGGTTTATTTAGAGTGGGGAGAGAGAAGGACAGCTGCCATGGCAGCCTGCAGCCTCCAGCCTCCTTTGTGGTCCCGAACAGTTCATCTCTGGCCCCAAATCTTACGTCCTACTCTGCCCTTAAAAAAAAAAAAAAAAACTGCTTCAGAAAGCAGTTTAGCATGCTCTCCAACGGGTTCACTCTCCAGCCCAAGAGGCTTCTCAAAGTATTTTTTCTAACCACATCTATTAAATACAGTTTTCTCCATTAAAAAATATTTTTTCCAGTGATATTTTACATTCCTTAGAGATTGAGACTATGGGTTCCTATCTGTCTGGTTGGTACTTTAAATGGATTGTTTTATATGCTTTCTGGTTCTTGCCTATTAACCAGAACTATGCTCCCTGAGAGGGCAGTGGTGGTTTAGTGGTAGAATTCTTGCCTTCCGTGCAGAAACCCGGGTTCCATTCCCAGCCAATGCACCTCATGTGCAGCCACTGTCTGTCTGTCAGTGGAGGCTTGCCTGTTGCTGTGATGCCCAACAGGTTTTAGCAGAGCTTCTAGGCTAAGACTGGGAAGGAAAGCCTGGCAACCTGCTTACCAAAATCAGCCCATGAAAACCCTATGAATCACAGCACTTTGATGGTGCGGGACTGGGCTACAAGAAGAAGTTCCCTGAGGGCATTTGCCTTACCTGGTACTTCTAGAGAGCCCTTTCTACCAGGTGTTTAATAGGCTTGTGTTTGGGCACTGGCCTCAAGGGTCTTGAAAGTTGAGGAGATGGTTTGACTGTTGAAATAAGACACCCTGTCCTCAAGGACCTTATAGTCTAAGTTGGAAAGTCAAGCAGACACCAAGCAAGGCACATTATCAGGAAAGCAGATTCCTTGGCACATGCTCAGTTTGAAGCTAGATGTGGACGACGAAGGGGCAGAGGTGGACATGAGTCAGATATCTGCCTATCTATATGTGACTCTCCCTAGATTTTAAAAGTACATTTATTAAAAGATACTGTGAATTTTGCTCCCTTGCTTTGACTGAAAACACCCTAGTGAAAAGGACCTGATGGTGTTTGTGTCTCTGACTGTCTCTCTGTCTCTCTGACTGTTTGTTCTGTCTCTGTCAGTGTCTGTGTCTCCTGAATCGAGCTGGATGAGTGAGTGGCTCCTCAGTGTGGTCTGGATTCCTGAGTCCACCCCTTCACCAGGAGTCTGAATACTGTTCATTCATTGATTTCATTCCACATACCTGGAATTGAAGCCTGGACACCAAATAACATGCAAATGTGTGGCTATCTGGCACTTTTAAAAACCAGACCTGTTTGTGGAGCCTGCCAGAGAGCCTTCCTGAGGCCAGACACGCCAGTCAGGACTTCCAACCCACCCTGGTTAACAGTCTCCCTTGTCTCTTTGCCTCTTCCCCTCCCACCGCCCTCAAAATATAACCTCAAAGAAGTTCTTCCCACTGCTCTGCTTGTAAAGCTCATACTCAAGAAAACACCAGCTTCTCAAAAACCTTTCCCTGCATTGGTAAAACACTATGGTGTTGGGTTAGAAAAGCCCTTATAGTCTCTAGGACATCCTTGAATTCTAATATTTTTCTAGGCATGATTAAGATTTTTCAGCCATTTGAGGTTGGAATGAGGAGGAAGACCTTCTTTTCTTCTGATTCCTGAATGTGTTTAAAGATAACTGCCAATTACCCGAGTTTGCACTGTCTTGTCACCAAATGGGGAGAAGGTGGTCCCTCAGGGTGGTGACCTGGACCCAGGTCATAACTCAGCCTCTGCCCCCAAATACCCTCTGGGTGCCTTGTCTGGTCTTGGGCCTGTGGAAAGTTACAAAAGGAAGAAGGGGATGGGGTGCCTGTTCCTTAAGGAACTCTCTCCAGATACTTCTTGAACTTCTTCTTCCTTGCCTACCTGTGCCCCATTTCCCATCAGGCCGTTACCAGTCAATTACCTATTGATGGCCTACACTGGCCTATAAGGCCCTGGACGGTCTTCCCACCACCTCTCCAACACCATCTGCTACTAACTCTCCTCTGGCTCCCTCTGCCTCAGCCACACAAGCTTCCTTGGTATTTGTCTAACAAACCAAGCATGCTTTTTAGCTCTGGCCTACTTGCTGTTTCCTATGACTGGAGGGCTTTTGCCTCTAGATATCCTCCTGGCTCACTCCTTTACTTCCTCTGGGCTCTGGTGGAATGTCATCTCCACACCCAAATTATCACACTACCTAGCTTCCTTACCCTCATTTCTTCTCCAGAACACTTCTCAACATCTGACTGTATTACTCACTTGTTTGTTTTGTCTGTCTCTCACTAAAATGGAAGTTCCATGACAGACTCCATGACAGTATCCCATGAGGGACTTTGCTCTGTTCATCATGTGTCCCAGGTGCCCAGCTGAAGGGGTGAATTGTTGAAGGAGTGAATGAACTGCTGTTATTATTCAGCATCTCTGAGCTCTACTTGTCCCTTCCGTGTGACAGGCTCCACCCTGTTTCAGCCCTTACTTCCTCATGCCTGGTTTATGGTGGTTTCTAACCCAGAGTCTCTGGCTTCAAATCCATCACCCCACTTAGTAGTTAGAGCTATATTCTCCCAATCATATTAGTTATAATGGTAAACATTTATTGAGGCTCCAGCCCCAGCCTTATGTGCCAAACACTTCATTTAATCATTACGAGTCTATGACAGAGGTGCTCTTATTTACAGATGAGAAAATGAGGAACATAGAAATTGAATACCTTAAGTTTCCCAGATTGTCAGTAATAGAAACAGGGACTCTAAGCCAAGAGTATATGACTCCAAAGCGCTTAAAATTGCTGTGATCTGCTGTTTCCACAAGACCAGTGCTACTTACTGTCAACAGAGGATACCTGACCTAGTCTTCATGGGAGCTCTACTAATGTGAAACCAAAGAAGAGAACCTTTGACAACGCACACGAAGTCCAATCCTCCCTCTTTTCTTTCGTGAATGTATTTGAGTCCCTTATTTGTCCCTTCACCCTTAGTTTAGGTGGGGAAGGGGAATGACAGGACCCCTCTGCCTTTGGGTTTCTTTCCCCTGGGCTTCTCCAGAGAGGAGGCCCCTCCAGGTAGGAGGTACCAAGGAATTCCCTTTACCCTTCCCATGACGGCACTTTCCCCAATTGCTTTTTTTGCCCTCTCACCCTCGTCTCCAACCCTGGACTGCCCACATTAGCAAAACTGTTTTCCTTCAGGGTTCTGTTCTAACCTAGAAGGGGAGGCTAAGGATTGGAGGGGGGCGAGGTAGGGTGATGCCAAGCAGATCCAGCTCATCCCCAAGGAGGGTCTCAGGAATCAAGAGTTCAAGTGTGTGTGTCTGTGCCATCGAGTAGATTTTCGACTCGTAGTGACCTCATGTAACAGAGTAGAACTGCCCCACAGTGTTTATCTTGGCTGTAATCTTCTACAGAAGCAGATCACCAGGTCTTTCTTCCTCAGACCCACTGGGTGGGTTTGATCCCCCAACCTTTCTGTTAGCAGCCAAGTACTTAACCCTTGAGCCACCAGGGCTCCCAGAGCTCCATAAAACCTGTTGCCTTCTAGTTGATTCTGACTCATAGTGACCCTATAGGACAGAGTAGAACTGCCCCATAGGGTTTCCAAGGCTGTAATCCTTACAGAAGCAGACCGCCACATCTTTCTCCCATGGAGCTGCTGACGTGTTCTAATTGCTGACCTATCGGTTAGCAGCTGAGCGCTTTGACCACTGCACCACCAGGGCTCCTCTTAGACCTCCATAGTACTCCATTTTATCTTACACCTCTGTCTGCAGCTCACACTCTGTCTCCTCGATATGGAGTTTCCTCTGCCATTCTAACTGGTTTGAGAATCTCAGGAATGCAGAGTCCTAGCCCTCCAGCTCTCCAGTACTCCCACCTCCTGCCCCCAAACACAGAGCCCCTCTGTCCACAAACAGGCCAGACTTAGTTAAAGCTAGAGGCTCAGGGGGAGGGGTCCTGTCCGTCATACCTGAGAAAAGAAGGACAAAGCACATATACTCTTTCTCAAGCCCTCCTCCTACCCTCTCCCTCCTATTTCTTCCCCCAAATCAGCCTGCCACTTTTCAGCTTCCTCTTAAACAAACGGCCTTTCCCACCCTCACCCCTCCCCGATGGCCTCTTGATGGTAATTACTCCTAATTGTTTTCCTTTGGCTCAGGAAGCCTTGAGCCAACAGTTCCCCTGTGTCTGCTCAGAAAATGGACTCAGCTCAGACCAGAGGCAAGCTTCTCTGGGCCCCAAAGGCCTGGCTCTTTCTAGAGCTCATTCGGAGGGCAGCTTTGCCCATGGATGGGCTGTAAGGGAAGGCCTCTAAGTGCACTCTCCCGAGGCAAACTGCAGCAGACAAAAGTGGTCAAGCTTCAGGAGCACTTCCCAGCAGCAAGTGCCCCTGTAGAGCTCCGAGCACTTCCTTCTCTAAACATCTCACACTGGAGAAGTTTTATCGGGTCTGGCCTGAGGGACCAAAACCAAGACCAGCTGCTGTGGAGTGGACTCCGACTCATGGCAACCCCATGTGTGTCACAGTAGAAATGTGCTCCATAGGGTTTTCAACGGTGGATTTTTCAGAAGTAGATTGCCAGGACTTTCTTTCAAGGTACCTCTGGGTAGACTTGAACTTCCTAACTTTCAGTTAGCAGCTGAGTGCATTCACCGGCAGAACCTCTGAACACGGTCTCTGAGCCCCACAACTCTGGCCTTGGTGGTATTGAACTACCCATCTCTCATCAGATACCCCGCTCCACACCAGAAAACCACCACCACCCTCAAACCACATGCCCCTGCCCCCCCACACGTCAGTGCTTGCCACCATAGCAATCTCACACCTCCTCCTCCCCCACCAACCCACGTGCGCACACACACAGGGCAGCCTCCCTCCTGGTGCCCCCAGCCTCTGGAGCAGCACCACTGTAAATGGAGATAAGGCTGAGGAAGTAGGGGTGAGGGTAGAGGAGGAGGGTGAGTGGTGAAGGTGCTGGGGAGAGCTTGGATGAGTGGCAGTACTCATGTTGTCCTCTCTTACCCAAGAAAAGAAGAGCTGCTGACCCAGATTCATTCTACCTCTGGAGGAAGGTCCCTAGTGGTCCAGAGCTCTATAGAATCCTATTACCCCCAGGAAAAGGATTTTGGGACATCTGCCAGACAGAAGAAGACATAGAAAAGTTTAATTAATTAATTCAGTAAATATTTGCTGAGTGCCTACTATATGCCAAGCCTCTGTGTTAGGTGCTGGAAACTTCCTCCATCTCTGGGTCCAAACATTTAATACTTTTCTCTGGGCCCAACCTAAAACATCTTGTTCCCCTGGCCCTGTTCCATGACACCTGGCACCCCCTTCAGCTTGAGCCCTTGTCCTCCCACCCACCTCCACATGAACTCAGAGCTGCTCCTCCCAGCTGCAAGGCACCTTTTCTAGTCGGCGAAGCAAGAGGGGCCTAAGAAGCAGGAGGACAGAGAAAAGGCCAGTTTTACCAACCCCAGGCCTTCAGGTAATCTCAGAGACACACCGTAAAGGGTCCGGGCTGAGAAAGTTCCCTCAGATTCAAAGACTGGGTGACTGCACCTTCTAGACCTGGGCATCTCCTTTCTTCTTTCCTATGTTAGGCCTAGATGTCATGGATTGAATTGTGTCCCCCCAAAATATGTGTTGTAAACCCTAATCCCTATACCTGTGAATGTAATCCTATTTGGGAATAGGGTTGTCTTTGTCATGTTAAAGAGGCCATGTCAGTGTAGGGCTGTGTTAAACCAATCACTTTTCAGATATAAAAGAGCAGATTAGACACAGAATAGAGCAGGCACAGAGGGAAGACCCACACTATCTGCAGATGACAGAGGCAGACCAGACTACAAAGCCGGGAACTCCAAAGATTGCCGGCTAGAGAAGCTGAGACAAGGATTTTCCCCCAGAGCAGACACAGAGAGCCTTCCCCTAGAACTGGTGCCCTGAATTCAGACTTCCAGCCTCCTAAACTGTGAGAAAATGAATTTCCGTTTGTTATAATCACCCACTTGTGGTATTTCTCTTACAGAAACTAAGGTACCAGGAAATCAGAATGTCTGATTGGATCTAAAGGTCTTCATTTATTCATTCATTCGTCTACCCATCTACCCACCCATCCATTCAGCCATTCATTCACTTATTCTTTTAGTACCTTCTCTGTGCCAGGCACTGGGGATAGAGGGATGAACATGGTATGGTCACTGGTCTCTTGTGGGCCTCTGCTTTGGTCCAGGCTAGCTCTCTCAGCCTCAACTACTTCCTCAGAACCCAGATCTCCCTATCCCCACACTTAGGGGACCAGAGAGCAGTCCAGGATGTCTCTCAGTGGGTAACTGGCAGTCCTGAGCCAGAGACCACTGTTAATCAGGGCCAGCCAGGGGAATGGAGGCCAGGCTAGTGGTTGGAAGGACGAGGACAGCGCCTAGCCAGGACACTGAGCCCATCACTGTGGTTTGGCTCCTTTGAAGAAAAAATAGCAAGTTTGGACAAGTGTCTCCCTGTGTCCCATGCTCTGGGCTGCTCCCAGTCAGCAGTCACTCCGTTAAACAAACCACAGCCAAGGGCAATAGGGGCCTAGGCCCAGGAGGACTAGGAGGAGGAGTGGGCACACAGCTCTCAGGACAGGACTTGAGCCAATCCTGTCCATCACAGGCACAATGGTGTAAGTGAGGCCAGCTGGCTAGGATGGAGGTAGGAGTGTGCATATCAGGGGCTGTAGGTGAAAAGGGGGAAAGAGAAGTTGCACTCAGACTTGTGGACATAGGAGAAAGATAGACACACGTATTATAAAACCGAGACAGTCACAAAAACAAATAGGGTCAGCTCTCTACTATCTGTTTTAGGACACTAGCTAAAGATTTTCCCCTAAAAGTGCGCCAGCTGAGTACCAGGGGTTTGACGATGGGGTTGAGATGAAAGGAGGTTATGACAGGGTACTATAGGTGTGTGTGTATGTTTGTGTGTGTGTGTGTGTGTACACACGTGAGTGCACAGGTCTTTATATGAGTTTGGGTCTATATAATTTCTTTCCTCTGAGTCTTCTTCGTTCTAAAATCGGAAGGACTATTGGTGGTTTGGGCTTCTCTGGGCCTCTGGCCCCCTTTCCACATGTGGCGAGTTAGTGCACATACAAAGGCTCACAGAGTCTTGAAGACAGAGGCCCATTCATCCCAGGAACACTGTGGCACCTCTCTCCGAGGCTGGCCTGCAGTACTCGTCCTGAACCACCAACTTGCACAAGTGAGCAACGTGCACCTTTGCACATGCAACCTTGCTCTTGACACACACACAAAGCTACACATAAGCTCCTTTAACCCCTCACCACCACGCACAGGGTGGTTCTTGGCTCTTAGCTTAGGCTCTGGCTTTGCCTTTTCAATCCCTTTTACCCAACCCTGGACCCACCAGAGTTAACCCTTGAACAGCCTCCTCTGGATCCCAGGCAGTGCACTTGAAAAGCTTCCCAGTGCCCAGGTGGGAAAATAAGCAATCTCAACCAAAGAACAGCATGCAGATATTACCTTCCAGTGGAGGAAGAGAGAGGACTTTCAAAGGTCTGAGCTCAAGTCACAGCTAGGCCACTATTAAGCTGTGGGACCTCACACAAGTTATTTAACCCTTCTGGGCTTCAATCGCTGAGCCGTGGGATGAGAGAGAAGAGTGAGCAAGGATAAACCTGGGGTCCATATATAAACCACCAAAATAATATGCAAAATATGTAGAGTTCTACATTTTGCTGGGAAGAGGTTTCATAAATTTAGTCAGCTTCTGTCTTAGTTTCTTAGTTCTGCTATAACAGAAATACCGTAAGTGGGTGGCTTTAACAAACAGAAACGTATTTTCTCACAGTTTAGGAGCCTAGAAGTCCAAATTCAGACAGCCAGCTCTAGGCGAAGCCTTTCTCTCTCTGTTGGCTCTGAGGGAAGGTCCTTGTCTCTTCAGCTTCTGTTTCCTGGTTTCTTGGAGATCTCTGTGTGGCTTTGCATCTATCTTCCCCATCTCTACTTCCTTAATCTGCTTCTTTTATATTTTATAAGAGATTGACCCAAGACATACTGTACACTAATCCTGCCTCATTAAATAGCAAAGACAACACATTCCCAAGTGGGATTATAACCACAGGCATAGAGGTTAGGATTTACAAGAGATATTTTTGGACGACACAATTCAATCCATAACAGCTTCTCATAGATTCATTGAACGCCCTCAAAATTCAGAAACCAGTGAACTTTTTGAACATTCCCAGATTCTATATGAGTCAAGTGTTTTGTAAGTGATGCATATGTGGCCACCGTAAGTGCACTCAATCATTAAGGTTGGTGTCGCCCTCACCCTGAACTAATGCCTGAAGTTTTCCCCACACTAATACCACCAGGTTGGGGAACCACACCCCCTAATTACCTCCATGAAGAGTCCACCTCAGCCTCAGAGTAAAGCTCTCTGATGGGCCCATTTGCTGGGATGAAGTCAAACTGGACAAGGGTCGAGCTCAGCAAGGACCAAGGAACAAGAGGGGATGGAGGATGGGGTGGATATTAGGAATAATAGCCATCATACTGATGTCTATTTAGTGCTTACTACGTGTTAGGCATTGTGTAACCAAACAATGAAGGTAGTCTTATCATTATTCCCGTTTTACAGATGAGGAAACTGAGGCTCAGAGAGATTGTCAGTTGCTCAGGATCACTTGGCCAGTAAGTGGTAGAACCTGGCACTGAAAGCAAGTCCGTCTGACTCCAAAGTCTTTACTCTTAAGAGAGAAGCAATGACAGGACATTGGGGCTAGTCTGGGTATGGCCCCATCCCTTGTGACCCTTCAGATGAATTGTGCACCATGCTGCAGCATTTAGGGCATGAAGCTACATGAGGAACCCCTTTTGGGGAGAAGGGGTCAGAGCCAGCAGTCTGCCCAAGCCAGTCCCTGGGTGGGGATGATGGCATCTAGGAGGCTGGGGCACAGGCACTGGCTCTTCAGAACTTTCACCAAGGCCTCTTTCAAAAGCCTCTTTGTTCACTGCTCTGACTTCTTCTACGAGGAATGCTTTCCATTCCCTGGGTCCTCAGAGACCTTGGGCCGCTCCACCAGCATACGGGGGTCTCTAGTCCCTCTGTCCTCAGCCAAGAATCATCATCCCCTGTCATACCACAGACCAGGGCCAGGACTGCTAGGGAGGTAGGGTGGGAAGGAGGGACTGTGTCAGGGAGAATCAGAGCAGATGGGGCTGCAAGTGGGTTGCTGCCCAGCAAGCAAACATGCTTTACTTCTTTCAGAAGCAGAGAGTCAGAGACTGATTAGTTGTTTATTTTTTTATTACTTAAAAACGTTTTGCAAATTTTTATTAATTTGCTGTTAAAGGGCTCAGAATCTCCCCAGTCACTTGCTAGTACTGTTTATCTCTCCCATGGCCCCCTCCAATCTCTGTGGTATCTGAAGGAGTGGAAAAGACTGGAAGATATGCTATTCATATTGATGGGTGCCCCTAAACTTAGTTCCAGCCCTGTTCACCCCCAGACTGGAGTCTAGAAGGAACCAGAGTTAAGCAGGAGGGAGATCCTAGCTCTGAGGAGTTCTGGAAGTTGGGGTCAGCTCTACTAAGGAGTTGGGAATCAGGGCCTTTGCTCCCCCAGGTTCCTCCCCAACTACCCTCCTAGTTCTCTTGCTGGCTATTCCTAAGACCCCAAGTTTCTTACACTTTTGCCTTAGCCTTCTGGATTTGGAGTCTGTCTCCTTCCTGAGTGCAGGGATGGTGGTCATTGTTGTGTTTCTCAAACCCAGGAAGACCTACAGCTCTGCAGGAGCCTCATTTCCTTGTCCTTCGCATGAAAGGCTGTTCCCAGACAGGAAAGACCATCCTCCTTGCCTGTGTCTCACTCATGGAACCGCTTTCTCAGGTGCCTCTGGTCTCTGATCAGCAGCCACCTCCTGCTCCAAACGAAAAGCAAACCCATAGCAGTTCAGTGGATTCCAACTTATAGCCTCCTGCTCCAGCACAGGCTATTTCCCCACCCTAACAGCCCAGCCCAATTTCATAGGGAAATTCCAGATTTCCTGGCTATGCAGATCAGGGTTGCCTAAGGGCCCATGGAGGATGCAATGGTGGGAAGTCCTCAGGGCTGATAGCCCAAAGGCAGGCTGGAAACTACTTAAGACACTAGGAAGGCCAGGGTGGTGGTGGTGGTTGGTTGTTAACTGCCATAGATTAGGCCCTGACACAAGGCTACCCCATGCACAACAAGATCGGACCATTGTGATCCATAGGGTTTTCATGGGCTGACTTTTGGGAAGTAAATTGCCATACCTTTATTCCTAGTCTGCCTTAGTCTGGAAGCTCTGCTGAAATGTGTTCAGTATCATAGCAACACATAAACCTCAGTGGACAGATGGGAGGTAGCTGCATATGAGGTGCATTGGCAGGGAATTGAACCTGGGTCTCCTGCATGGAAGGCAAGAATTCTACCACAGAATCACCATTGCCCTCAAGGCAGAGGTACTAAATAAAAAATTAATAATTTAATTTTTGATATTTGATTTTTCTTTAAAGCATCAAAGTAATCATCATAGTAAAAATCACAACTTTGCTGGACTTTTTTACGTTTACTTTATCATTAGAATTGCTTTTATTTTAAATAACGATCCTTTCAAAGCTTGACGCTTGTAAAGGTTTTAATCCAGCTCCAAAGACTTCACATTGTCCCCCAGGGACAGATTACCCAATAAGCAAGGAAAGCACGTGCTTAGGGCATCAACAAAACAGGGGTACCAGATGTCCAAAGTGAAGACCCATAGATGCCAAGCAGACAAGACACAAGGAAAAGTGAGCACTGCAGTGGAAGGGAAGTGGCAGGGCACTAAATGAAACTGATACCAGCTCCAGTGTGTGAGAATGTGCCGGCCAGAAATAAAGTTCATGCAGGGTCACGAGCGTGCCCACTCGCAAGGTTGTTTAAGCTATGAGGCCCCTTACACTTCAACACTTACGTTGACATCTGTCTCCTATGGTCCCCTCCCGTGTAGTTGAAACTCCTTATCTCGGCAGGTCTCTTGGGAGTATACTCTGCATCCTCACTTGTCTACTATCTCATTATCTGACATTTCATAGTTAAGACAATAGTAAAAAATCTGCTAGCTGACTATTTTGTACGTCTGGCAGTAAGGAACACCAGGGTGTGAGGCGAGAGTAATCCTGGTTGTGATGGTTAAGGTTATGTGTCAGCTTGGCTGGGCCATGGTTCTCAGTAGTTTGACAGTTATGTAATGATGTAATCTGGCAGTTATGTAGTGATGTAATTCAGCAGTTATGTAATGATGTAGTCATCCTCTCTTTTGTGATCTGATGTGGCCATCCTCCATTTTCATATAATGCCAATTTTCGCATAATGACCTTGTCATGGTTTGAATTGTGTCCCCCCAAAAATGTGTGTATCTATTTGGCTGAGCCATGATTCCTGGTACTGTGTGATTTTCTTGTATGTTGTAAACCTGCCTCTATAATGTTAATGAGGGAGGATGGGTGGCAGTTGTGTTAGTAAGGCAGGACCTGATCTACAAGACTGGATTGTGTCCTGAGGCAATCTCTTGAGATATAAAAGATGGAAGTGAGCAGTGAGACAGGGGGACCTCATACCATCAAGAAAGCAGTGCCAGGAGCAGACAGCATCCTTTGGACTGGGGTCCCTGTGCCGAGAAGCTCCTAGTCCGGGGGAACACTGATGAGAAGGCTGACAGAGAGAAAAAGCCTTCTCCTGGAGCTGATGCCCTGAATTTGGACTTTTAGCTTACTTTGACTATGAGGAAATAAACTTCTCTTTGTTAAAACCATCCACTTGTGGTATTTCTGTTACAGCAGCACTAGATGACTAAGACAGAATTTGGTACCAAGAGAGTGGGGTGCTGCTCTAACAGATACCTAAAATGTGGAAGTGGTTTTAAAACTGTGAACAGATAGACGTGTGGCAGTGACAGAGGACCAGCAGCAGCAGAGAACCAACAGCAGCAGAACCGGGAGACGAGTGCTAGACGGCACTGGAGCCAACCCATGGAGCAAGGGAGCTGAGTGCCTGTGTACAGGAGGCTTCCTGCCGGAGTGGGACAATTTCATTCTTACATGAAACTGAGTTTACAGATTTAGGAAAGACAAATTTTATTCATGTAGGCATGTATAATTACATAATAGAAGATAAAATACAATGGATATTTCCTAGTGTTGAAATTGCTTTACACATATTCCTAACTTTAATGATCACAGACAATACAATAGAACACTAATTTTTGTCCCTAAAAAGATTGAAAATCCCTCAGTGTACAACACTGATTCAAGAAATACTCAATTCATTATCCTTATTATGTATGGAAGTAGATATTATTTGGCAGATTAATTGTGATGAAATCATTAAAGAATTTGTAAGAGCAAAGAATAGAAAGAAATGTTTTTAATTATAACATTAGAGAAGAAAGATCTATCTAAACATAAAATATAGTAGTTTGTTGTAATATTTGTTTTCTGAGCATTGAATTTTCTTTAATGACATCTTTTTATTTCTCCATTTATAATTATAGCATTTATTACAAAGCTAGCACCAAAATTGAAGTATGAGCCATTTAAAGCAAAATTAGTGAAAGTCGGTTTTTCATTGTGGGAGCTCAACAGAATTTTGCATTGATTGTTGAATCAACTAAGTTTACTGACTCATTTTCTTTGTTGAGGAATATGTGGAATATTCTTTTTGTAGAAAATGTAGTATATAGTAAAAATCTTAGTATTTCGCATCCACTAAAAATTCTATAATCCAGTTCATCTCATTCTGCTAAAATGGCATACACCACTTTTGCATCCAGTTGCTGCGCATTTAAAAAGAAGTTACATCATGGAAATCTAAGGCACACACACATATATATACATGTATATATATTACTCACATATCCCTTTGAATGTGTGAGTAAACAGAGGAGGGGGCACCACCCCAGATTATCAATGATTAGGGCTCTCACATGCCTTAATCTGGCCCTGTTGTCCCCAAGTAAGAGGAAAGACAATCTGTAAAAGTCAGCCCTCTATGGCCCTAAAAGGTGAGGGTGGAGGGATGGCAGTGTGCTTAGAAAAAAGGCACAGAATTTGGGGCCAAAGGCATTAGATTCATGCCCCCAGAGCCATCATTTGCTAACTGAGTGTCCTTAGGCTTCCTCTCTTGGAACTTCCATTTTCTCCTCTGTACAACGGGGGTAATAGTATGGTTATGTACTTCAGAGAACTGTCATGAGGGTCAAATGGGATCGCAGATGTCAAAGCCCATTGAAAATAGTCACTGCGTCAATCTTGTTGTTGTATGCCGTCAAGTTGATTCCAACTCATAGCAACCCCACATGACAGTAGAGCTGCTCTATAGGGTTTCTTAGGTTATAATCTTTACACAGTCTAGGCT
Source organism: Dugong dugon (assembly GCA_030035585.1). Taxonomy (NCBI): domain Eukaryota; kingdom Metazoa; phylum Chordata; class Mammalia; order Sirenia; family Dugongidae; genus Dugong; species Dugong dugon. The sequence continues at coordinate 151,403,003 of CM057465.1, forward strand.
GTAATCTTTATGGGAGCAGATCGCCAGGTCATTTCTGCCTCAGGGTGGCTCATAGGTTTGAACCGCCACCTTTAGGTTACCAGCCAAGCGCCTACCCACTGCACCCCCAGCACTCGCTGCATCAATATTAATCATCATTATAGTAAAGCGTGGAAGGAAAGTCCTGGAGTGACCACCAGAAGCGTTATGATGGCCTCTTGTCCACTTCCTGGCCTCCAATTCAATCCAGCAATACCCAGAGAAGAAGATTCCAGGCCTCCTCAGTCTAATTCTGGGCTCACCACACTGTAATCATGGTCTTTACATTGCCGAGGTAAACACTTCTTGGTTATATGAATGACAGTGGCTAAAGTTGAATTCAAGGCAAATTTGCTCATTACATACGCAACATAACTCAGCCTCTCTGGGAATGGAATCCCCGTAGAGCCCCCTACGTAGAGCTGCTTGGTCACAATGGTGTTGATGGTGACTGCCATCTGTAGGATCACTGTCTTCCCTCTAGCTGGGGCAGAATGCAGTGTTTGCTGTTGCTATTGTTTGAGAATATCGTCGCAGCCTATGAGTTGAAAATTGACTCTCTTTGGCTGGCCTTCAAGTGCTGTATATTTTTCAGCTCCTCTCACTAGACCCCCAGATGAATTTATCTTCTCTGTGTGGGTCATTTGGCTATTTCTATTTCAGGGAAGTGCGAGCTCAATAAGCTCCACTGTTCTACCAAGCTGGCCGAACAGCCGCTCTCTGTTCTCTTGGCCAGACCCCAGGGCCTGGAGTCCTGCCTCCTGGAATTCCAGAATTCTAGAAGGTTAGAGCTGGAAGAGACCTCAGCCCTCACTCAGTCCTGCCCCAACCGCCTTACAGATGGGGAAACTGAGGCCCAGAGTGGGGAAGGCTTTAAGGAGTATAGGGTATCAGACTTTCCTTTGTTAAGTCCAGCGTCTGCCTGGTGCATGTACCTATTGTCTCTGAAAACCCATGCCTCAGACCCTTCCAGGCTGCCCACTCCACTGGTGGATTAATAAGAACATTCTTCGGAGCAGTGTGCTGAGACTGGCCTCCTGCTTTCCTTTAATGCTTACTTATTTGTGTAGTCCGCTTGGAGAGATATGTGCAACCTGCGTGGAACAAGCAGAAATTAATTCTTCCTCAAGGAGTGGCGCAGACTGTCTTAGGTCACCCTTCAGCAGCCTCTGCCCCCCAGATGTAGAGAAGACCCAATACCCTGGGTCTTACACAGACTCTGATCACACAGACCTGGATTCAAATTACGACTCCATTGTTTAAGAGCTATGTGATGGTAGGCATGGTACTTAACCTGTTTAAGCCTCAGTTTCCTCCTCTGTAAAATCAGGGATACTAGTAGGCCCCACCCCAAGGCTCTTGTGAGGATGCAATGAGATAACATATGAAAAGTGATTAAACACAGAGCTGGTGTATAGTCAGTATTTAGTCAGTGTTGGTTTTGTTGATGTGGTTTTAAGAGCATAAGCTCTGGGTTCATATTGTCTCAATTTGAATCCTAGCTCAATCACTTATTATGTAGCTTACTTGACCTTGGACAGATTACTTAGCTTTCTTGGACCTTGCATTCTCCATCAGTTTGGATACTTTCATGTGCAAGTTGTTAAAAATCCAACTCACCTAGTTTAAGCAATAATGGACTTTATTTATTCACATAACTGAAAATTCTAAGGTTATGGAGGTTTCAGGAATAGTTTGATCAGGGCTTCAACTTATTCTCTGTGATTCTCTTGGCTTTGCTTTACTGATATATTGGTGCATGTTCGATATGACTCATCTGTGATCCTGAGGTGGCTACCAGAAGTTCCAGGCTTCGTACCTGTGCATATCACTGTCCAGCATAAAAAGGAAAAAGGAGTCTTTTCTTCTTCCTCATCATTAAACCAAGTTCTGCCTTACACTTGGTTTGGACCAACCCGAAGAATTTTCTCTAGCATGCATGATGGGATTACCTTGATTATCCAGATCAACCAGGGCCTACATTTGGAACTGGGGCTGCAGGGTCCACCCCACCCAAACTGCAAGTTTGCTGTACACGTCAGGGAGGCAACCACAATGTACTCATGTGCAGAGGACATTTGGAAGGACTAAATGAGATAAGGGGTCCCTGGTTGGTGCAAACAGTTAACAGCTGCTAACTGAAAGGTTGGACGTTCACCCAGAGGCACCTCGGAAGAAAGTCCTGAGGATATACTTCCGAAAAATCAGCCACTGAAAACCCTATGGAGCACAGTTCTACTCTGACACACGTGGGGTCACCATGTGTTGGAATCGATTGAATGGCAACTGGTAAATGAGTTAGTGTGCGCAAAGAGTTTAGAGCAGGGCCGGGTACAGAGTAAATGCTAACCATTTTATTAACGATTATTGTTACTATTATCCTGAGCACATGCTATGAATCTGTTTTCAAATATCCCAGTTTGGGGTACAATCCCAGCAGCGTCACCAAGCCTACTGGTTTCTGTTTCTCAGCAGCCACGGTGCTGCAGCCCCACCCCCATGGGACCGCAGCCTCACTCCCTGTTTCTTCCTCTCTCATGTCTCTGCGCAGCCTCAGCCTGCTTTTGATCACAGCTTCTGCGGCTCCCTAACCCTCTCCCAGCTTCAGTAGGCAGCTGTGCTGCCTGGCTCTTCGTCTCAAAGCAGAACTTCATCTATAATCTCTCAGCATTTTCATTTCTGCCCCCACAGTTGCTTTAAGGCATCCTGGACCCCAGTTCCATTCTCCCTTTTGATCTGTGCCACTCAAACAACACCAGCTCCCGAGTCCCAGGACAGACAAGTTGCCCTCTGCTGGCCCCAGGATCACAGGGAAGTTAAACCTTCCCTCCTAGACAAAAGTTTCAGGGATATCTTCAAAGGCCCATGTCCTATCAACCTCTGATTCTATGGAATCAATCCCAAGTTTCGGTGGTGAAAAACTATGGGAGATTTCTGTAAGAAAAGAACCTCATCTACATGGCTAATGTTGGATCCTGTTATTGCTAGATACCGTGGAGTCGGGCCCCAACTCATGGGAACCCCATGCACAACGGAACAAAACTCTGCCTGGTCCTGCGCCATCCCCATGGTTGGTGGAGGTTGGACCATTGTGATTGAATCAATCTTTGGTTAATTTTCAGAAGTAGCTCACCAGGCCTTTCTTCTTAGTCTGCCTTAATCTGGAAGTTCCACTGAAACCTGTCCAGCATCATAGCAACACACAAGCCTCCAGTGACAGATGGGTGGTGGCTGTGGATAAAGTACACTGGCCAGGAATCAAATCCGGGGTCTTCATGAAAGGTGAGAGAATTCTACCACCAAAGCCCCACTGCCCTCAATGGTGAAACCTACTCTTCTCCAAATGGCCCATGCTGTGGGCTTCTCTTTGCTCTTCTTGTTGCGGCATAGAGAACCTCTTCTGCAGCTTGCAAGTGGCGTGAGTGGCGCTGGCTATTAAGATTTCTAGTTCAGCCTCAGCCCACTGCCAGGGCCTAGAGAACTGTGTCTGAATAGCCCATTCCCTCTTGCTGTCTCACTGGCACTGTACAGCTTAGAAAGCCCGTTCAGATACCCTCCCACGGATCTGCTCAATGGTCCTGTGAGGAGAGTGGGAAGGTTTTATAATTTGCAGTTGAGAGATAAGGGAGCCAGGCTGAAGGAATTCTGTACAAGATCACCTAGCTAAAAAGTGAGAGAACTGGGACTCAGATCCTGGCCTTGGAATCCAGCTCCAGTGCTTGTTCACTCCTGCAGGTTCCCTTCTTGCCTTTGGCTCTTGTGGAGGAAGACCTGGAGAAACCCCAGTTCGCTCTGTGTTCACGTCTAGCCCAGGGCCTGGCCAAGGTGGGTGCTTGGGGACCTTTGTCTTCTGAGCAGGAATGGGTCCCAGTGCTCTCTAGGGGCTGGGCCAGCCTCACCTGCCTGCCCCTCTGTGGCGGACACAGTGGGGATCCCACAAATCAGCTACATCTGTAAACATGGCTGCAGCCTCTTTTCTGACCTCTTGTGCTCCATGCCTGTCTGGGTGAACCTCTCTGTGTTTCCTTGTTCCTTTGACTTCAGTCTTCTCCCCTACCCCCTTCTTTCTGCTGGACTTGATTCTCCTCTGTCCCATGGCCTCTTTCTTGCTCTCTGGATAGCCAGTATATCTCAATTTTATCTCTTGCTGATTTCTCTTTCTCTTCCTCAGTTCCTCTGTCAGATCTTCCCAAGAGTCAGGTCGGCAGGTGGGAAGTTTCAGCCATGCTCAGAGACAGGTGGGGGGGTGGGGGGCAGGCTGAACTACCTTTTCCTCCCCTCCCCCCACTGCAGTCTGCAGGCCATCCCTGCACCCCGCCTCTCCTGCTGGGGGCCCTGGCCTCTCATCACCTTAGCTGGCTCCTCCTTATGCGTGGGGCTGAGGTGAAGGTACAGGGAGGCTGTTAGAGCCACTTCCCTGGATACAAAAGCCTTTTTCTCCCCCTCGGAGAGGTTTCCAGGCAGGTTATTTTTATAGCAGTGCTCAGGCAGGATCCTTCAGAGAAAATAAACAAAGTCACACACACCAGTCCTTCACACCCCTCAGCCCTTTCCTTGGAGAGGGGCCCAGCCTGGCCAGCCGACACAGGGACGCCCACCACCCCAGAGGGGCCGCAGGCTCTGCTGCTGGCTGGGAAGAGGCCCGCTAGGAGGTCTGAGTTGGGGGAGGGGGCACCCAGGAGGGAGACAGACAGAAAGCAGTCCTCTGGGCTCCACACCAGCCAAGGAGGAGCGGGTTGGAAGCCTGGGTCCATCTCGAATTTGGGGCCAGGTTCTTGGGTTCTATACCTAGAGGGAGAGGTGGATTCAAATTCAGACCTAACGCAGATTTTCTAAATGCCTTCCAAGTGCCAGGCACTGGGCTTGGAGCTTGCAAACACTTTGCGTTGATACCTCATCCTTCAGTTCAGTTTCGCAAGTACTGTGCTAGATGCTAGGGACGCAAGAATGAACAAGGCCCATGGAGGGCGGTCCTCAGAGAGCCTTCCAACTGGTGGGGGAGGCAGGCGATTGATACAAGGTCTCTTTGCAGGAATTTCTATGCTTATGTTGAGATGAGAAAACTGAGACTTGATGAGGTCAAGTGACTGATCTCGGAAAGCTGGGGCCTTTGCCGTCAAGGGCTCTTGGGGACTCCCAGATCTCTTGGGGCATATTTCTTGGAAGTAGAAATTTCCGTGAGGAGGGTATGAAGGGCAAAAAGCCTGAGAGAGGTGAGGGAACAAGGCATAGATCCAAGCGCAGTTTTCCTGGGGTCTTGAGGCCCCTGACCGCTCTGGGCCTGGGGTGGGGCACACACGGTCCCTTGTCCTTGAGGACAGGCCGTCAGCAATGCCTTGTCTAACAGATCCCAGAAAGGAGGATCTTTCATAGCCAGTTTCCCTGTAGGCTCCTCAAAGCTCCTTTATGAGGAAGCTTCAGATTAAAAAAAAAAAAATCGTAAATCATGTGCATTCCCTGTTGGACATGACAAAAATACACGGTCTCTGCCAGTCCCAACCAAGCAAAGGCAAACAGGGCTCTGTGCAGCCAACCTGAGATCCACACAGCTGCCTGCAGACCTTGGCCTCCCTCATAAAGCCTCTCCCCGACCTTGAGGCAGCCCCCTTCCCCTACAGGACAGGGAACTCCAGATACCAGACCTTCACACCAACGACCCTTCAGGAGGAGTTTCAGTGTGCTGCTTCAGCCCCAGCACTCACTCATGATTCAGCCTTTCTATGACTAATTGTGGAATGAAGGCATGTGTCCTGGTCTAGAAGTTCCAAGTATCAGCAGGTACAGTTCTAGTGAGTTCTTGGAGAGCCAGTTGTTGTTGTTAGCTGCCGTCAAATCGGCTCCAACTCATGGTGACCCCATGGACAACAAAACGAAACGTTTCTCAGTTCTGTGCCATCTTCACCATTGTTGGTGTGCTCCAGTCCGTTGTTGCGGCCACTGTGTATTTTGGATGCCTTCCAGCCTAGGGGGCTCATCTTCCAGCACTATATTTGACAATATTCTGTTGTGATACATAAGGTTTTCATTGGCTAATATTTGGAAGTACATCACTAGGCCTTTCTTCCTAGTCTGTCTTAGTCTGGAAGCTCCGCTGAAACCTGTCCTCCACGGGTGACCCTGCTGGTATCTGAAGTAGTGCTGGCACAGCCTCCATCATCATAGCAACATGAAAGCCGCTAAAATATGACAAACTGACAGACGGGTGGTGGTGGAGACTCAGAGCAGCCCCAAAATAACACATTCTGGTATCTACTTTTTCTTATCTTCAGAATGGAGCTAATAATACCTGTCTTGTTGAGTTACTAAGAGCTTGTAGATAGGCAGCACCTGATGTATAGTGATCTCTCAGGGAGTTTGAGCTGTTGCAGCCCTCCTCCCTGAGGAATAGGCTAAATATTCATTCAGCAAACGGCTGGTGAGGGCCTTTGATGTGCTGAGTCTGTGCTGGGCACTGGGGGGTCAAACCTCAAGAGGCCTGGAGTTTTCCTAATGGAGGCCAGTCAGACCAAGCCTCTGGGATCCAGGCGAGGAGTGTGGGAAAGAATCAGGCAGGAGAAGCAGAAGGCCCTTCCAGGACCCTGGGCCTTCCCTTCCTAGTCTGAGCACAGGGCACCCTCTTAGCTCCTGGTTCACTTGCCACCCTTTCCCCAGGTCCCAGTTTACATTTTCCATTCTACTTGGGCTGACCTTAGTTATGGTTTAATGGCCTTTTCCTCCTTTAGCCCCTCTTGGCTGATACCTGGAATGCCTCTCTGAGCTGCTTCTCATCTTTCTGTCTCTGCTAATGAGGTTTCTAACAAAGCCATGTGTCACTGGAAGTCTGGTCACAGAGGTACTGCTGGGCTGCAGCCCGAGGTCCCAGGGGCTGTGAGGGAGGAAGGGGATGTTGGCAAGGGGCAGGGCAAGGCAACACAACATTGCTTTCAGAAAAGGCTGAGGGCCGGGCAGGGAGGGAATGCGGTCGGGGCCTGCTCACTCTAGGCCTGCTCCAGGTTGACCACAGGCTGGTCGCTGGAAAATTCACCCTAATCCCCAGGCTCTGGAGTTGTCTCCTTTCTAGCCACCTGGGCAAGGGCCAAAGGAACCAGGACGAAGAGACAGGGCTGGACTTTGTAGGGGGCGCCAAGCACCACTCCTGGCACAGCGAGAAGCTGGGCTAGTGTGTGCTGATGGCCACTCTCCAGTCTGGGTGTCCTGAGGTGCCGTCTTCTCTCTTTTCACCTGTCTGAGACGGGCAAGCCTCATGTGCTGTGTCCATCGACCATGCCCACTCCTAGAAGTCTCTAGCTGTCAGGTCAAACATGAAGCAAGAAGAGGCAGCCCCACCAAGAGACTGAAGACCAAAGGTACCTTGGCCTAGAGAAGCGAAGGCTTGATATGGCCCAGGAAGAGATGCTCTTCAAAGTTTCTAAGGGTGTTAGACCCAGGAGAGGGAACCTTTGTTCCTTTGTTCTCAGGCTGCGTGGAACCCCTGAGAATATGTATAGAAAGCACACTCTAGGTCATCTACAACCAACCCACAAATATGTATCAAACACTAAAAAAAAAAGTTGCTGTCAGGTCAGACTCATAGCAATCCCGTGTGTGCAGGGTAGAATTGCTCCATGGGATTTTCAAGCAGATCATCAGGACTGTCTTCTGAGACAGGATGAGAGCAGTATTTTAGGAGAGCAAGTCTGGCCGGCAAGGGACAGGCAGACGGAGCCTGAGAGGGCTGGGACCGGGTGAGTGGAGCAGCCTCTCTCTCCACCCAGCTAGGGATGGACCTTCCTGTTCAGATTAAAACTGTGTCTGTCAGACTGAGTTTCAGGCAGCATTAGGTGAGGATTGAGATCAAATGTACAGTGTTCTGGGTCTATTTGTTAGGCCTGAGGACCACCTGGAAGTGGTTAAGTGCTAGGCTGCTAACCAAAAGGTCAGCAGTTTGAATTCACCAGCTGCTCCTTGGAAACTCTATGGGGCAGTTCTACTCTGTCCTATAGGGTCGCAATGAGTTGGAATTGACTTGACGGCAACGGTTTTGGTTTGGAGGACCACCTACATTATTACTGATTTAATTTTAAAAAAAAAATACAGTTGCTGTTGAGTTGATGCTGACTCATGGTGACCCCACGTGCGTCAGAGTAGAACTGTGCTCACATGAGTTTTTAATGGATGATTTTTCAGAAGTAGATTGCCAGGCCTTCCTTCTGAGGCATCTCTGGGTGGACTCAAACCTCCACCTTTTGGGTTAGCAGCCAAGTGCCTTAACCCTTTGCACCAGCCAGGAACTCCATTGATTTAACATAATAGTTTCCTTAAATCAACTGTCTCTTTTCATTTTACTCAAGTTTATCTGAAATGAAAATTCTGTATCATAGGACTGATACAGATTTCCTCCAATACATACTAAACTACATACATCTTAAAAAAATAAATACATAGCAATTTAAAAAAAAGTTCATCCATGTTCTACCTAATCACACCCCAGGGACCACTGCACTCAAGAAATCTTACTGGGTGACCCTCTCCTTGCTCCCCAAGTTGAAGTGACCTCATTCAAAGAGTTCACATTCGGAAAAATCATGTCGGAAAATCACTCAGGACCAGGGAGGGAATTAGGCCACGTATTCGGGGCCTCTGTAAACAAGGCCCGGTGGGGACTGCTGGTTGGCGTGACGCGATGGACTGGGGGCAGTGAGGGAGCTACGTGGGGATGTGAATGAGGCCTTGTTGGGAGCCACAGCAGCTGGGCAGAGTGTGAGACCATGCTGCACATGTAACGTTTCCAGCACTTTTTATGCATAGTTTCTTAATAAACATCTGAGTACACAGTCTGTCTGGGATGGGAGGTGTATTGTCCCAGGCACCCAGAGATGGGGCTGGGTGAGCGCTGCTGCCTGTCTGCAGGCCCAGACCTCTGCACCCCTTCCCAGGGGTGCGTGTCCTCTCTCCACCCCCGTTTATCCTGCTTACTCTTTCTTTTTGCTATACTGTAACTGGAATAGCTTCCATTTCCAGAGTCCTGACTGTGAACTAAGCTCTTCCTGCATGTTGTCTTATTTAATCCTCACAATAAGTGTATGAAGTAACACTAGTGTTATACATGCAAAAGCTGGACAATGAAAAAGGAAGGCAGAAGACCCTTCCTTTGATCTGTGGTGCTGACAAAGAGTATTGAATATACTGAGGACAGCCAGAAGAATGAACAAATCAGTCTTAGAAGAAATACAACAAGAATGTTCCTTGGAAGTGAGGATGGCAAGACTTTGGCTTGCTTACTTTGGACACATAATCAGGAAAGACCAATTGCTGGAAAAGGACATCATAGTTAGTAAAGTAGAGGGTCAGCGAAAATGAGGGAAACCCTTGATGATATGGATTGACACAATAAACACAACATAGCAATGAGCATGAAGATGGCACAGGACCAGGCAATGTTTTGTTCTGTTATACATAAGACTGCCATGAGTTGGAGCCAACTTAACAGCACCTAACAACAACTGTTTGTTCTGCCAGCTTTACATGTCACGCAACCTGTAAACACATCTGACTGCACGGCAATTAAGTGGCAGAGCTTCAACCTTTGGGCCCAGATAGGTGTGACCCCAAAGCCCATACTCGGAGTCACTTTGCACCCTGACAACTTCTATGACATTTCCCTTCCTTATACACATCAGGAAACCCTGGTGGTGTAGTGGTTAGGAGCCACAGCTGCTAACCAAAAGGTCGGCAGTTCCAATCCACCAGGTGCTCCTTGGAAACCCTGTGGGGCAGTTCTACTCTGTCCTATAGGGTTGTTATGAGTTGAATAGACTCGATGGCAACGGGTTTGTTTTTTTGTTTTTTTTTCATCCACATCAACACACCACCTTCCGTATCCTCCTCCACACCTCTTCTCAGAGCCAGCCTCCGCCAGTGACTCTCCTCTCAGAAACATCACTAGGGAAATACTGCTTCCCCATTTCCCCTCTCAGAAACGGCACCACTTTTAAATACAGAAGGCCAGTCTACCAGTTGGTTGACCTTCAGGTGATGGGACTGATTAATGCTTAGAAGCTTTTATAGCCATTGAAAGCCATGTGGATTATTGGCCCTCACTTCAGATAAGCAGGATAAATAAACCTCAGCCAAGGAGGAAATGGCTTCTGGAGTCTTTTTTTGATTTTGGTACATCAAAGCCAAATTCTGGTTGGAAGCACCTTCCAGTGGTGTCCCTTGCTTTGTTCAGTTGACTTATCACAAGAGTTGTATGAATTGATAACATTTTTTTTTTTACTGTAAATGCTATATTTCTTGGGCACGGAACGTTTTGTAAGACCCAGCTGATCTCTGTGAATACATAATTTTCAAATTCCCAATATTCAGAAGCAGTCAGTTGGTAGGTGTAACTCGAGAAAAAGAGGTGCAACAGGGCTTCTCTGATCCCCTGTGCAGAAAAAAGTCCATTAAGATGATTCAAAACCCTGGTTTGACCAATGCATATGTGCATATCACTCAAACACTGACCTATGACCTCTTTCGTTTTATATCTGCACGCAGATATAAGCTGCATGAGGGCAGAGGCCACAGACCAGGGATGTTCTTCTCCACTCAAAATGGAGCCTAGGGCAGAGGCGGCCAGAGTACTGGAGGTCTTGCCTCCATTGGATGCTGGGTCCATGCTTCATACTCTGATCTAACATCTGGCTTGCAGTGTTGCTGGGCCTCTGGGCTTGGAGCACCCAAGTTCTTCTTTAACACAGTCAAGAAAGATAAGACATTAGCTAAGGAACCTCAACTGCTGATGAGCCCAAGCTCCAGGGGGCCACTGAAAGGGGGGTGACGTCCTGGCTGGGAGTCAGGCCTGAGAACTAGGCCAGCTCCTCCTTCTGCCTCGTCTATGAAGGCTGCTCAGAGGAAAGGAACGTGGACCCAGGCTTCACAGAAGGACAGAGAGCGCTTGTTATAAGCAGTAACTTCAGGGTTGAAACTCCACTTCAGGTCTCAGCATCTAAAGTCATTTTTCTTCCTTATTTATGTTTTCTGTGGAAAGTCTGAAGAAAAACCCATGGAGCATCTTTGGAGTTTGCATTTGGAAAGGAGAAAATATGCTCCTTCTCTGCTGGGCAAACATTGCAAACATTGGTGCTTTTACAACTCAAACACAGGTTGGTTTTCAAAGCCTCCCACCTGGCAGTGCAGCCAAGCTCATTGGAGGGAAGAAGCAGGATTCGGCCACCTGGTCTAGGGAGGTTTGCTTTGGGAGCAGAACCTAGAAGTTGTGTATTTCCTACATCCAAACAGTTCATCTCTAGCCTGCTTCTGCACACGCTCGCTCAGACAACCTGGGTTCCCTCTGTCTGGTGTAGGGGTGAGAGCCAAGGACCTCTGATGAACCCCCCTGCTCCCATGCTGCCTGTGGTGGGACTTAGCAGAGAGGGTGGAAATAAGCAAAGAGGCTCTGGGGGTCCAGTCACTCTGGGTGATGCTAAAGATGGCGGGTAGGGGTGAGAGCTAGGGGAAAAGGATTGTTGCACCCACAAATATTCCAGGCTTTTGAACACTAATCAGGGAAGCCACCAGGGCAGAAGTTGTTCTTATGAAACTAGAGCTATAGGAATGCAGATGTGGACTGTGATCTGTCTGGTTCTTTCAATGTAATCTGTAGCAAGGCTTTCTTCTTCCTTCCTTCCCTCCCTCCCTTCCTTCTTTCCTTCCTTCCTTTCTTCCTTTTAGGAGAGATTGAGAGAATAATACAGTAAACTCCTAGGCATCCATCACTAGCTTTAACAGTTACCAGCTCATGGCCAATCTTGTTTAATCTATAGCCACACCCTCCCTTACTGTCCTCCGACTGGAATATTTAGAAGTAAATCCCAGATATTATATCGTTTTATCCATAGATATGAAAACATATATTGTAGCATGGAGGCTTAACTTTTTTTTTTTTTTAGATAGTGGGTTCCTTGAAAATTTGATAAGCACCAAGAAATCTCCTCCTTCACCCCTTAAGAAAAAATGGCCCCAGGCCTACTCATAAACTTCGCAAATCATTGCAAGAGTTCAAGGAACCTCTGATGTTCATCCAAAGACCTTAGCTTAAGAACCTCTGGTGTATGGTGGAGGCCCTGATGGCACAGTGGTTAAGAACTCAGTTGCTAACCAAACGTCAGCAGCTGGAATCTGCCAGCCATTCCTTGGAAACCCTATGGGGCAGTTCTACTCTGTCCTGTAGGGTCACTGTGAGTAGGAATCAACTCGATGGCAATGGGTTTAGTTTTTGGTTTGGTGTATAGTGAGGCATCCCTGGGTGGTGCTAACTGAAATGTTAGTGGTTCAAACCCACCCAGAGGTGCCTCCAAAGAAAGGCCTGGCAATCTACTTTCAAAAAATCAGCTATTGAAAACCCTATGGAGCACAGTTCTGCTCTGTAACACATGGGGTCGCCATGAGTCAGAATTCACTGGATGGCAACTGGTTTTGGTTTTTGGTTTGCTGTATACAGAAGGTGGGCAGTTTGAATCCACCAGGCGCTCCTTGGAAACCCTATGGGGCAGTTCTACTTTGTCCTACAGGGTCACTATAAGTCCGAATCAACTCGATGGCAACAGGTTTGGGTTTTTTTTTTAATATATATAAAGTAATCTCTACCTCCAAAGGAAAACGTTCCTTTTGATAGCCTGGGGCTACAGCTGTTCTTGCTAAGGAAGAGCTTTCTTGTTTTATTTGCAGTAGGTATTTATCGAGTGTGTGGGACCATGCTGGCTTATTGGGTTGTGGGGTGGAAGAAGCCAAAGGCAGGGTGCCTATCTTCTAGGCGTTTACAGTCCAGTTGGGGAGAGTGGTGGGAAAGCAGCCTGCAAGCTGACGGAGCAAGAACTCCCGGTCAGCATGGAGGGGCAAGAGGGACCTCTTCAGCAGAATCTCTCCCGGGGGCTTGTTTATTTGTCAGCATTAGTTAGGTCTCTTAGTGGCTGTTAATGAGTTTGTTTAGGGTCCTTTGTAATGTCTTTAAGATAACAGGCAGCTTAATTTACACAGGGCCATCAAGTCCAGGGATGTGGATCTAGGGAGTCTGTGAGGGCACACTTCCAAGTCTGGTGATCAAAGCGGCAGCTTGAAGGCCTTCCCGGGCTCCTAAAACAGTAAGGGAGGGTGCCCGGGAGAGGATCAGCACAGTGCAGTGTTTGAGGAGAGGGGTTCCCTCTAGGGCAGACAAATAGTCAGATTTTTAAATGAGGAAATGAACTTCTTCTCTCTTTTTGTTTTTCTTTAGAGAGTGGAAATGGGAGCACAGCCATTTTAGATGCAAGGGATTCTTTGGAGAGAGCTTAGATGCTTTCTGACAATAATATCCACACTTGTGCTGTTCTTCTACCCCCACCCCATCCCACCCCAAAGCCTTTGCTGTCAAGTTGATTCTGACTCATAGTGACCCTATGAAACAGAGTAGAACTGCCCCCATAGGGTTTCCAAGGCTGTAATCTTTACAGAAGCAGACTGCCATGTCTTTCTCCCACAGAGTGGCTGGTGGGTTTGAAACGCCAACCCTTTAGTTAGCAGCCGGGCACTTAACCACTGCGCCACCAGGGATCCTTCATCCCACCTCAGTTTCTGCAAATCTTAGGGGCACTTGGAACCCAGTGACCTGTAGTCAAGTCCAAGTGGCATCTGGTGAAAAAGAGAGAGTGTGGTACCGGTGCATGAATATATAGATCAGTGGAGCACAAGAGTAAGTTCTGAAGTAGACCCAAATAAAGTCTGGATTTTACAATGTAGTAAAGATAGCATTTTAGCCAGTGATGGGGGCAGAGGGGAAAGCTATCCAACAAGTAGGTGATCATTGAGGGAAAGAAAAATCAGATTCATACCTCACACCTTAAAATGAGATAAATTACATGTGAATCAAAAGTTTAAATGTAAATATTAACACCTAAAGGAACTCAAAGAAACCATGAGAAATTAAAGAAAATAATATATTTATGAATAATAAAACTATAAAATAAAAAAATGACCATACAAAAATAAAAAGTTTTTGCTTGGCAAAACAAAAACAGAAACAAAAAACACCATAAGCAAAACCAAAAGATAAAATGACAAACCACGAAGAAGTGTTTACTACTCCTATCGTTATTGTTGTGTTGCTCGCTGCCATGAAATTGGATCTGACTCACGGTGACCCCACGCGAAACAGAACAGACCTCTGCCCAATCCTGCGCCATCCTCATGATTGACTTTGGATTGGACCACTGTGATCATGAGATTTTCACTGGTTAATTTTAAGAGGTAGATCACCAGGCCTTTCTTCCTAGTCTATTTTCATCTGGAGGCTCTGCTGAAACCTGTTCAACATCATAGCAACACACAAGACTCCACTGATAGACGGATGGTGGCTATGCATGAGGTGCATTTGCCAGGAATCGAATCTGGGCCTCCCACATGGAAGGCAAGAATTCTACCTCTGAAGCACCAACACCCCACTCCGATGATAGACAAGGTCTAATGTTCTATATAAAGCATTAATACAAATCAAAGAAGTAAAAGACCAACAACAGAATAGAAAAATGGACAAAGAGTTCCCAAAAAACGAAAACCCGGTCTTACTCAATAAGAGAAATACAAATGAAAACCACACTGTGATACTATTTTTCACTTTTCATATTGGCAAAGACCAAAAGAGTTAACCACTTCACAAGGAGTGGCTATTATGGTAAAATTTCTCCTTTGTAAATTACAACAATCCTGACTGACAACGGTTTGGTGAAACATGCATTTTCATACATTGCTGGCTGAAGGGAATTTAGCAATATCAAATGTATCAACATTTTCAGTGCACATCATTTTGACCAGTAATTCTGCATCTAGGAAATTATCCTACAGATAAACTTGTGCATGTGCAAGTCGACATATATACAAATATTTATTGCAGCATTATTTCAGCAAAAGACTAGAAATAACCCGAATGTCCATCAAAAGGGGACTGGTTAAATAAATTGTGGTATAACCATACAATGGAATACTAAGCAACCATTAAAATAATCAGTATGTTTTAAATACGTTGATGTAAAATCATCTCCAAGACACAAAAATGAAAAAGTCCTTTGTGGACCAGGGTATGGAGTGTGTTACCATTTGTGATTGGGGTGGGAGGGATGGTTTTTACATACAGCTGCTTGTGTATGCTTGGGATCTCTCCGGAAGGGTTCTGGAAAACCAAAGCTTTCGGTTCCTTCTGGGGAGAGGAAGTGGGTGGCTGGGTGGGAGACTTTTTACCTTTTGTGCCTTTGGAATTTTGAGTCATATGAATGTGTTACCTACTGTATCAATCAGGGTTCTCCAGAGAAACAGAACCAATGGGAGATCCCTCTCTCTCTTTCCCTACCTACCATCTCGTCTATCTATCTATAGATATGTATGTATATATAAAGAGATTTATTTTTTAAAAATTGGTTTATTTGATTGTGAGGGATGAAAACTCAGAAATTTGTAGGGCAGGCCAGCAGGCTAAAAATTCAGGCAGGATTTTACGCTGTAGCCTTGAGGCAAAATTTTTTCTTCTCTGGGAAACCTCAGTTTTTGCTCTTAAGGCCATCAGCTGATTGGATGAGGTCCATCCCCATTATCGAGGGTAATCTCCTTTACTTAAAGTCAGCCGGTTTTAGATGTCAATCACATCTACAAAACACTTTCACGGTAATACCTAGTTTACCCATATCGAGTTGCCATGAAGTCGATTCTGACTTATAGTGACCCTATAGTGACCAGAACTGCCCCACAGGGCTTCCAAAGCCGAGCAGATTGCCACATCTTTCTCCCCCGCAGCAGCTGGTAGGTTTGAACTGCCCACGTTTTGGTTAGCAGTCAAGCACACCACAAAAACCACTGTGTTTGATTAAATAACTGAGTACTGTATCTATAGGGTCACTATGAGTCGGAATCAACTCGATGGCAATGGGTTTTTTTTTTTATAGCCTAGCCAAATTGACAGGTAAGACTAACCATCACACTCATTAAAAGTATATTAAAATTATGATCTTCCTTTTAATAAAGAAAAGAAAAGGAGGGGACAAATGGCACATAAAGGAAGAGAAGAAAGACCAAGTATACTTTTCCTTCCTTTGTAGCAGATGCAAAGCTGACCCAGCTTATCTCATGCTGACAGCAGCACCACACTGAATTCTTCTCCCTCTTTCCTCCCTCTTTATGGGATTGCCCAGCAGCCACATTCACAGAAATTTTTAGGGACTAGGGGGAGGTGAATGAGGCACTTGCCTTGGTTGTATAGTTTAAGAAGGCACCAAAAAACAAAAACAAAAAAAACTCAGTAATCAAGATGAATAATATTTTAATGCCATATTATCTTTAAAAATCAGAATTAATGCAAAAAATCCATGAGGAACAGAATATCAAAAATTTAAATGAGGACAGAATCAGTATTTCTGATTTCTCTTTTTGCCTCAGGTTCCATGCAATACGGCCCAACATAGCACCGTGTCCTAGGCTTCCTTTTCCCATCTGTAAGTCAAGAGGGTTGGACCATTTGACTTCCAAGGAGCTGCTGGGCCCTGGCTTTTCATGGCTCCATAAGGAAGGGCTATTGAAGAATTAGGGAGATTTAACAAAGCGCTAATTGTACACTCCAGACAACAGTGTGGGGTGAGGTGACAGGGAATCTTCATGGAGACAATGGGATGGCGATAGAGTTAGAGACAGATGGAGGAGATAACAACATTTGGCCGGGTTTCTCCTTCTCTTTCTACCGGGCACACCCTCACCCATGCAGCAATGGAGGGGAGAAAATCCTCCCCCTGCCTCTTTCCTGGGTCTCCCCTGGACCTGGAACTGGGCTCATGTCCAGTAAGAGCATAGAAAGAGCCTCATTCAGATGTGGCTTGCGGCCCAGGGGTCTACTAGCTAACAAAGCTTTCTAAGGATGTCTGCAAGGCACTGGGTCACCTGCATCTGGAGGTGGAGGGGAGCGGAGGGGAGGGGAGGGGAGGGGAGGGGAGACACCTTGCGTGAGTTGTCCTGGGACACTTTTGGTTCTGGCCCTCGTTCCTCCAGGGTGGGCACAGCATCACGGCTGCCGTCTTATAACTTTCCTGAGGGCAACCTCGCCTTAACCAAGGCTTCTAAGGTTGGCCTGGATGCATGAGAAGAACTGTGGGCATAAAGCTTAAGGCATCCTATGGACATGTCCAGACAAGTGAGCTAATAATCCTGTAGTTGGGGATCTCATTTCCAAAGTGAATCGTTCACATCTCCACGTCACCCAAGTCAAAGATATTCCTCAGTTCCTCAGTGAGATCCTGTTCACAGGCTTTCCACATGGAGGCCAGTATACAGTCCCTGGTAGTGCCAGCGGTTAATGTGCCTGGCAGCTAACCAAAAGGTTGGAGGTTTGAGTCCACCCAGAGGCACCTCAGAAGAAAGACCTAGTGATCTGCTTCCAAAATATCAGCGACTGACAACCCTAAGGAGCACAGTTCTTCTCTGATACACAGGGGGTCGCCATAATTGGCATTGATTCTATGGCAACTGGTACATGGGGCTACAGCTCTGCCCCCTGGGACAGTATTCTTCCTTGTGGGACACAACTTCCTCAGAGACTGGCTTCAGATGTGCTTTTTCTGAAACTTCTCCAGCTCAGAGATGAAGACTCATCTCCGCAAATGTCATTCATGACTAGAAAGTGACTGCGGCCGACTGTGGCCACTGAGGTCCCATTCAGAACCTGGCTCTTCAGGAAAACTCACCGTTTCTATTTGGCCCCAGTGACCCTCAGACACTTGCTGAGCTGCAGGAGGGGCAGCTGAAGACAAGTGACATTGAAAAAGTTGCCTCCACCCTGGATGGGAAGAATAGCTCCCTTCATTGGGGCGCTCTGGAACGCTGGGGTTATCCAGGTTCCAGAGTGAGGAAGTGAATCAGCCCTTCCCAGCCTTCAGTCATCCAGGCAGGCTCAGTAGCCTTTGGTGGTGTGGTATTTGGACATGTTTTGTCAAAAACTAATGAATATCTCACTTAGGTGGTGGAAACAAGCACAAGCCTGGCCAATTCTTACACTTGCTGAGGATAAATAACTCCCTTTGGCTTCCCAGCTGTCCAGGCCCAAAGAGTGAATTTAGAGACTGAGAAGTGAGTCGCTGGCCCTCACATGGACACATCTGTCAGAGAGTGACCCTGGCTGGATGCATGGTCCCAGAGCAGCAGTTCTCAACCCAGAGTGCACTCTGGAATCACCCGGAGAACTTAAGAAACACTGAAGCCTACCACTCTGGCTTAATTGGTCTGAGGTATAGTCACAGCAAGGCGAGTAGGTCAAGCTCCTCAGGTGATTCTAATATTCACTCAAGGTTAGGCACCACTACCTTAGACTCGTGCTCCTCAAACCTTAATGTGCCAACAAATGACCTCTCGAGATCTTGTTAAAATGCAGATACTGATTCAGTAGGTCTGGGATGGGCCTGAGATTCTGCGTTTCTAACAAGCTCCCAGATGAAGCTGCTGCTGGTCTATAGACCACACTGAACAGCAAGGACTTGCTGTGCGGTCTGATATGGTAGCCACTAGCCATGTATAGATAGATAGCTGCCATCGAGTTGACTCCAACTCATGGCAACCTTATGTACAACAGAGCGAAATGTTGCCTGGTCCTGTGCCATCCTCACAATCACTGGCATGTTCAAGTCTATTGTTGCAGCTATTGTGACAGTCCATCTCACTGAGGGTCTCGCTCGCCCTTGCTGGCTCTCTGCTTTACCAAACATGATATCCTTCTCCAGCAATTGATCCCTCTTGGTGACGTGTCCAAAGCAAGAGAGTTGTATCTATTGTGATCCATAAGGCTTTGACCAGCTAGTTTTCAGAAGTAGATCACGAGGACTGTCTTCCTAGTCTGTCTTAATCTGCTGAAACCTTTCCACCATGGGTGTCCCTGCTAGTATTTCAAATCTTGGTGGCATAGCTTCCAGCATCACAGCAACATACAAGCCACCATAGTACAACGAACTGGCAGACAAGTGGTAGAGCCACATATGACTTATTTAACTAAAATTAAGATTACTTAACATTAAATAAATTTTGAAATTCCATTTCTCAAATACAGTAGCCACATTTTAAATAGCCACATGTGGTTAGTGGCTACTGTACTGAACAGCACAGATATGAAACATTTCCATCATTATGGAAAGTTCTATTAGCAGTGCTGTCTTGGAGCATCTCTTTGTCTCTGAATTCCTATTCGAGTTGCCATCTCTTGAACTGTGAATGGAAGCTTTCTTGGTGGCAGGAATGATGGACCCTCTCTTTTGTACTCCCCACGTAATGCCGATGTGCTGGACGTGTAGTGCTCAGTTCATGCTTGCACAGGTAAGAGCATGCGTGCTTTTGTCCAAAGACTACTGCCATATAGATATGGCCGATTAACTTGTGTCTACTTGAGCATCAGTTAGCATTCTTCCATAAAGATCACAGCCTTGGAAACCCTATGGGGGTAGTTCTACTCCGTCCTATAGGGTTGCTGTAAGTTGGAATCTACTCAACAGTAATGGATTTGGGTTGTTTTGGGTTAGGGTTGTACCTGACAGTTCAATTGTCATGTCTGCTTGACAGAGGTCAATGATCTGGTTGCACTAGAAATGCCACCCCTGCCCTTAGCAGGGCCCATGCAGGGCCACAGAGGATCTCCTTTGTCAGATCATCTGCCCATCCTTAGTCATTATAGCCTGAGAGATGGGCCAAGATGCCCAGGTCTAGAGATCCTTCCATCTTCCAAGCCCAACTCAGGGAGACACATCTGGACATGTTCTGACTCTCAAGGCATTGTTTCTAGGTCTTGGGGAAAGGGAATCATTGCCTAAAGACAGCCTGCTTCTTCTCCCTGGGAAACTGCTCTGTCTCTCCTTGGATAACTGGAATGATCCAGGAAATAAGTGGAGCTGGGAGTGGGGAGGTTCCACCTGACAGCCACGCTGGGTGAGAAAGTTAACCATTCTGCCAGTTGATCTCTTGTTCTATCTTCACAGTAGCTGATTTTCAGATATAATAGATGGACCGTTAATAATAAAACTAAAATTGGCTAGGGTTAGGGTAAGTTAGTAGTAGAGACGAGCCCTGGTGGTACAATGGTTAAGAGCTCAGCTGCTAATCACAAGGTCAGCAGTTCAAATCCACCAGCTGCTCCGTGGAACCCCTATGGGGCAGTTCTATTCTGTCCTATAGGATCCCTGTGAGTCAGAATTGACTCAATGGCAACAGGTTTAATAGTGGAAAAGAACCCCATGCAGCCACCTCATTTTACAGACAAAGGATCTGAGGTCCACAGAGTCATGCAATTGGATCAAGACCACACAGCGAGTTAAATGCATAGTTAGGTTTAAAATTTAGATTTTCTAACTCTAAAGCCAGTGTTCTTTCCACTACTTTATGCCCAAGAAATTTGCAAGAATGTATAAGCTGATCAAGAGAAGAAGTATAATATTACATAAATATGTACCCCTAGTGCCCTGCACAATGTGGGGGCCCTTTAATTGTTTGCTAGAAAGGATAAAAATGAAATTGCTTTCTTCCTGCCTTCTCATTCCCACACACCACACCCTACTGTATGATTCACCTTACACACTCCCTTTGGGACAACGAACCCTTCCCCTGTCTCCGTTAGCATATACCTCAGCAATAAAGTGACATCATTAATCAGCAAATCACTACAAGTAACGAAAGGTGAAGTTATGAGCACTGTACCTACAAGCTAACGAATTGGGCTGGTAAAAAAGAGAAAGGCAGCTTCTTTTGTGGGTCTACAAACATCCCACCCTGGGCATTTGCAAACCGTGCAGCCCAAGACCCCAAAGTGGTGATCAGTCTGCTCTTAACAAACACAGGAATTTACATCAGCCAACATTTCTTAAAAATCTCCTTACTTGTTCCCTGCCCAGGTACTGATCATCTTACTAATTCTCAGGGTAGAAAACTACCCTGGCATTATTATCATTGAGTGTTATCTCCATTGAGAATCTGTGCTAGGCAAAAGTAGTCTCTACCCTTTAATGTCAAGGACAAACACTTCTAAGTCGACACTTTCAAGACATTAATATTAGGGAAATCTAACATTTCCTAAGTGCCTTCATTTAATAAACATCAGTAAGTGTTAAAAAAAAAAAAAAAGGAGCCCTGGTGTTGCAGTGGTTAAAGTGCTCAGCTGCTAAACAAAAGGTAGACTGCTTATTGGGAGAAAGATGTAGTAGTCTGCTTCAGTAAAGATTTCAGCCTTTGAAGTCCTATGGGGCAGTTCTACTCTGTTCTATAGGATCTCTTTGAGTCAGAATTGACTCGAGGGCAACTGGTTTGGTTTTTCTTCACTGTATTAGGCTCTGTGGGGACAATTTTAAATGTATGAGTTATGGCCTCTGCTCCCAATATATGCGAATAGTTGTTGGGTGCTGTCGAGTCGATTCAGACTTAAGCAACCCCATGTGACAGAGTAGAACAGCCCCATAGGGTTTTCTTGGCTGTCATTTTTATGGGAGTAGATCACCAGGCCTTTCTCCTGTGGAGCCACCGGGTGGGATGGAACCGCCAACTTTTTGGTTAGCAGCTGAGCACTTAACTGTTGCATCACCAGGGTTCCATGTGAATTGACTCACATGAAATTTCTCTACAGGTTTGAGGGATAAATGAATGAATGAAGAAAGGCACAACTCCATGGTATTGATTGTATATAAGTGCAGCAAAAGTTCAAGGAAGGGAAAGAGATGGGAGATAGAAGCCACCCACTTTCACAGCTTGAAGGTTGTCCCTTGGAGATGATTATGGCCAGACACATCTGACGTGGAACTGATTGCTTCACATGTAACTTCTGCTAGGAATTCTGGGACATTTCTTCATCAGGGCATTTGTGTTTTTCTTTCTCCTCAGAACCACCAAGAGCTGATGAGAGAAGTATACATTCCTTAAAGCCAGAGAGACACTGTCTTAGTCACCTAGTGCTGCTGTAACAGAAACACCACAAGTGGGTGGCTTTAACGAACAGAAATTTATTTTCTCACCCTTCAGGAGGCTAGGAGTCTGAATTCAGGGCACTGGCTCTCGGGGAAGGCTTTCTTTCTCTGTTGACTCTAGGGGAAGTCCTTGTCTCTTTCATGGTTCCTTGGTGATCTCCATGTGGCATCAATATTCCCCCATTTGTCTTAGCTTTGTTTCCGTGCCTGATGTGCTCTTTTATATCTCAAAAAGTGATTGGTTTAAGACGTATCCTACACTGACATGGACTCATTAACATAACAAAGAAACTCTATTCCCAAATGGGATTACAGCCACAGGTATAAGGGTGAGGATTTACTACACATAATTTTGGGGGGACAAAATTCAATCCCTAACAGGTAAGCACTTTGAGAAAATACAGGATTTTGTATAAAAGGATTTTGGAAGAAAAGTGTAATGTTAAGATCATTTCTGTATAAGATTATAGCCACTTCTTCAAAAAGTAAGTCTTAAAAAGAAACTCAGATAATTGTTCAAAGACACCAGTCTCTTTCCCCTGAAGACCAACCTAGTAGTAAATAAGTTGTTGTTATTGTTAGCTGTCATCGAGTCGGCTCTGACTCATGGCGATTCCATGCACAACAGAACAAAATGTTGCCTGGTTCTGTGCCGTATTCAGGATCGTCGCTACAATGGACTTCAGAATTTCGGCCACTGTATATTTTGAGTGACGTCCAACCTGACGGATTAATCTTCCTGCACTATATTGGACAATTTTATGCTGTGATCCATAGGGTTTTTATTGGCTAATTTCGGAATTAGTTCACCAGGCCTTTCTTCCTAATCCGTCTTAGTCTGGAAGCACCACTGAAACCTGTCCATCATGGGTGACCCTGCTAGTATTTGAAATACTGGTGACATAGCTTCCAGTATCATAGCAACACTCAAGCCACCAACCACAGTATGACAAACTGACAGACGAGTGGTGGAGTAAATAAGTAGAAATGGAAAAAATGATAAGTAAGAAAGCCAGGTCTGACTGGACTCAGTGACGACCAGTGGCAGTCAAGGAGTCATCCATCTCTGGTGTCGATTACTTCCCTTACTGCTACATCTTATACCCAGCTGCCCCGTGGCTGATTCCACACTGTTCTGGAACACCTGCTGTGCCTTCTGGCCCATGTCCCCTTCTTTGTTTTTGTCCAGAAGCCCACCTGCCCTGTTACCACATCTCTGCATTTCAACACCCACCAACTCCCTTGACAGCACTTCTCATAGGAATCCTTCCCCAGCATACTCACTGGCTTCTTGAGTGCTGTTTTTTCTTTTTGGTTTTAGTGTGTGTGTGTCCTTTCTTGTAGCTTTTTTTCCTTATTTCCCTTAGAGTCAGAGGTAGTATCTAAATCCCTTCTGTATCCCCATTTCATGCATAAGTAGGTGCTCAGTACTAGTGCTGAGCTGAATTTGTGTGATGCTGGGACAGGATTGAGGCGACTGGGCGGGATTCTTAACGCTGTTTGCATTTGAGAATACATAGTAACACACTTACTCTCTTAAGGAATGGAATGTGCACCATAAATCTGGAAACCCTATTCTGGACAGTCCTGATCCTGTTACTCTGCCCCAAAAAAGTCAATGGAAAACATAAATACGTCTTGAAAGGTTGTCTGAACTGAGCCCAACCAACAGAAGCTGAGTGTCACTTTGCTAGCCCGGCCACTCCCCTTACAGCGGGGCTGTCTGTATGAAGTGTGGCTGGAGGGTGAGTGAATGAAGTGTATGCATTCACCACCTGCCATATTTGGAGTGGGCTTACCTCAGTGGAATGTGAATCCTTCCTCACTTTATCACTATTTTTAAATGGGATTTGTGTTGAGGGAGAGAAAGAGGTCTTTTTTGTTTGGCAGTCTACCTACAAATATCTTCCCCAACAAGGCTGTACCTGCATCTAAATTTAATATCTTCATAAAAAAGAGAGAAAAAGTGAAACAGTTATTTTGTCTACACAACACAAAATTACTGGTCTCATCCATCTGTTTCACTAAGTTGGTCTGAGTTGGGTAGATACACTGATTGGGTTTGATTAATTTATTTTTTTATTAATTAATTGTGGCAATATACACAACCAGCCACACATCTATTCACAGTTTCAACATGAGCAGTTTGATGACATTGATTACATACATTGTGTCACCATCCTCAGTATCGCTATCCGTATTGTTTCATCATTAATATAAGCTCTCTGCCCCTTAAAGTTCTCACCTGTGCTTTAGATGAACTGTTGTCAATTTGAATTCATGTAGATACTTCTCTATAAGAGTGCAATCCTCAAGGCTAACAGTTTCGCTCAATGATGGCTTCATGGGATAGTTTTGGTTCAAGGTGTAAAGATTATTTCCCAGCAATAGATTCGGGGGTTCCTCTAGTCTCAATGGATTCAGTAAGTTTGGTTTCCATATGAGTTTGAAGTTCTGTTCCATGATTTTCCTCCTTTTGATCAGGATCCAGTAATGGTAGCCGGGCACCATCCATTTCCTCTGTATCTGTTTAATTTCTAACTGTTCTACCTCCTGTTAGGCATGCTGCACCTAAAGGTGTTTGTGAATGATGATGGCCACATGGAACCTTCATCCTGAGCCATAGATGCCCTTGTTCCACCAGGACAAAGACTAACCCAAGTGGGGCGGGGGTGGGGGGAAGCTGTTTGTTTCCAGCTCAACAGTTCTAGAAATTGCAGTGCCTCCTCATCTACGGGACACTGCTATGATACAAGGTTTTTCATAATAAGTGAATGAACATTTATTTTCATTATGTTTAATGGAGACCTTCTAAAATTGACGCATATTTCCCTGTCTCTCAAAGAGATCATATTAAACTTAAATTAACATTTTATTGAACATTTAAGTTTACATTATGAATCTCAGTGACTGCAGCAGATGCTCTAAGTCAGGAATGCTCCCTGGAGTCAATAAGGACTGTAGGGCTATTGACCACTACTCTGTTGGCCCAGTGCTACCATGTTTTTTATTCATTATGTCAACTTCGTATTGCTTTTTCTGTCTCCTCTTTACTGTCCGTTCTTAACTGTGTTTTCATCCAACAACTGCTCTCCTACCCTGCCTCAGTTTTTCTGCATCTAATCTGTGAGGTCAGATGACATCACCTGTTAATACATTATCTAAGCTATGAATTAATAGACACAGAATAAGAGGGACCTTACTATGGATAACATATAAGCTTTAGTACATAACACGAATTCTGGCTGCTCAGAAGTTTATTTCCCCTTCTTTCCAATTTATTGGCTATGTTGTGGATAAGTGATATCCAAATCTGTAATTTTTTTAAAACAACATACAGGTCCAATTCCAGTGTAAGTCACAAATTAGAGATTTTAACATTGTAGCTGTTGGGATTCATGGATGGATAAAAATTAATATTGGGATTTATTTGGCTTTAGAATTTAAATAATTTCCACAGTTTATTTTGGCTTTGGAGTTGTTTGTCAATTACCATATCTGATGAAAATTTTTCTTCCGCAGAGAGTGTAGAACTAAATTTTGTATTCATGGATGGACCATGGTTACTGGAAAGATTTCAGAGTATTTATATATAGATACAGTCCACTGGTAAAGATAAATCACAGAAGACAAAATCAAGAGAGACTTAGCATATACCACTTTGCTGCCTACTGAACTAGTTCACTTTAAAATATGCTTCAGTTTTTTTCCATAGGTTTTTTTTTTTTTCCTCCAAAACTCTCTTTTTTTCTGTTGAATTCTTTTGGCCACTTGTATTTGAGGTTAATTGTATAAATGCCTAGCTTTATAGCTGCCTATGTATTGTTAGTATCATAAAATAAATCGTATTTTTCATCTAAATGCATTAGTCCACAGGGATTTGCTAAAAACCTCCTATATGCTAAAATTGTGCCAGGTACAGTTCTTGTCCCCAAGGAGCTTTGAGGCTCATTGGTAAGATATGATCAACGAAGACAAGGGGAAAAAATATAAACCTCACAAAAGAGTATGTCAGCTTAGAGTCAAATTGTGAATACAGGCTACAAATGCCAGAGGGATTCAGAGAGGCTGGAAGACATTGTGTTCTACAGATATCAGTGAAGTCTTCTCAGAGGTGCTTTAACCTAGAGGGCTTGAGAAATGTGTGGGACTTGGCCATTCGACTTTCCAGGTGGCAAAGATAGGACCCATGGCCTCCAGGAGGGCATGGGCCACTGTGGTGTGAGAAGACCAGAATTCACCCAGTAGAGGCTGGGTGCTGGGGAAGGGCTGGAGCTTAGTTCAAGTTCTTGAACATTAACATAGGAGGAAAAGAGCCATGGAAGCCCATGGCAGATAGAGGAGAAGTTGGAACCAGTGGTTTAATTCTTCTCTCCCTCCATCCAGGCACGACAAAACATGGAAGTGTCTCCTAAGGGCTTTTTTGGTGAAAGTTCTTTCCCTTTCTGACCAGCACAGTTGCTGGTCAGAAGTTAAATTCTCCACACCTGGAACTTGGGTCTCTACCCTGAGAAGCTTTCAAAGCATTGGGTCTAGGAAAACAGACAAACAGCCCAGACACCTTATAGAAAGCTGAGGCCTGGGTGGTGGAAGCAGCTTCTTGCAAGTCGTCTGAGCATCTAGGAGAAAAACTGTGACTACCTACCGGGGAGGGAAGGTTCTGGTTAAGTCAAACTCCAAATTCTGGGTTTCATGAAAGTTTGTATTTTGCATAAAGTTCTTTGGGGTCCCTACAATCCTGAGGAACAGAAGATCATCACACTCAAAAGGAACAAGGTCTGTTTGGGGGCTTTTCTTCCCAGTCATCAAAGGAGACACCAGGAGCCAAGAGAAGAGCTTAGCTGAGCCCTGGGGAGAAAGCAGAGTTTGGGCTAAGATGCCGGAGGGCGCTCTCCCGGGAAGGTGGGGAGAGGCGGGAAGTAGAGGGCCAGGGGAGAGTGCAGCTAGGAAATTCTGGCGCTACTTCTCCTGCTCACAGAACTCGGTCCAGCTGGAGCGGCTTCCTGGTTCCCCGGCCAGAGCGGCAGCAGTGACCAACTGTCCCTGGCCTGAGCAGCTCAGCCCCGGCCGGTATTGCCCACTCCCCCCCGGGACTCCCGGACCCCGGCCAGGAAGAGTAGACACCACGTCTGAGCCTCGAACCAGACAGTCCCTCACTCCAGCAGCGCGCACCGTTTAGTCTCCGCTCCCTCCGCTCCTCTGCGGCTCCTCTAGCCCCCTTCCCAGGGCCTCCCCCGCCCCCTACACCTTCACACAGGTCTCCTTCTGTGCAGTAACACGCCAGCCCCTTTCTTGGCCTTAGGCTCCGGCCAACGTCTGCCGAGGCTCCAGAGGAGGCTCTTTCATCGCATAGTTGGATGGAGGAGGGGTTCGGGGGCTATCACTCTGAGCTTCCAGGTGGGAGCCTAGGGAGGGCAGGTACTATGGGAATGGGCTAGAAGATAGGTGGGGGCAACCCCACCGAACCTGCCTTGCTTGCCCGTCTCCAAGATTTAGGGTTCAGAACACCTTTGTAGGCGCCCCCTGCCCCCCGCCCACGCGCCCCACGCGGTGTCCCCTTTGGTGCTCTCTACCGCTTTCCCTCCTTTCACCCATCTCCTTTCCATCCTTGGTTTAGGGCTCGCGGCCTGAGCCTCTGCAAACACCCCCCGCCCCTCCAGCCAGGGCAAAACTCCTAGGGGAGGGGCCGGAAGCCCCCCCCCTTTCCGCCTGTGGTCGGAGGAGGCTGCGCCGCAGCCCCGGGTGGAGGGAGCTACGGGTACCGTATCTGCGCCCCGCCCGATCAGGCCACTCGGCACACTAGGGTTGGGGGACGGAAAGCGGAGCTTGCGGGGGAGGGGGTACTGCCCAGGCAGGTGCTGCCTCTGGCAGGGCCGCGGCGGACTCGGGGGGCGGGGTCTCACGTTACAGCCCGGCGGGGGGCCGGGGACGGCCCGCGGTTTGGTCGAGCTAGCCAGCCTTGAGGGGGGTCGGGCGCATATAACGGGCGCCGAGGCGGCGAAGAGACGCAGAGCGCTGCTGGGCTGCCGGGTCTTCCACCTCCTCCTCTTTCTCCGAGGGGCTCCTGCATGAGGAAGCGGTAGAGACCCGGAACCGCGCCGTGCTCCTGCCGCCTCGCTGCCCTCCGCCCGGGCCCGGCTCCGCCAGGCCCAGCGGTGAGCCATGATTCGCCACGGGGCTCCCCAGACGCTGGTGCTGCTGACGCTGCTCGTCGCCGCTGTCCTTCGGTGTCAAAGCCAGGATGTCCGTAAGTCGCCCCACTGCCCATGCCTGATACCCTTACGTGCGTGTCTCGGGGTTCTCCTCCCCGGTCTGCTCCGGGTCCCGAGTCTGGAGACCACGGGTCCCAGTTAGAGCGGCTCCCCGGATCATACCCGCCGAGACTTGGCCGCAGGATGCGCGGGAGCTCGCGGAGCGAAGTGCTGCGAGTCGGGGGCTCAGTCCGTGCGCCCTCCGTGCTGGTCGCAGTTGGAGGCGTTTCCACGTCCCTACATTGCGCATGAATACTGAATATGCAAACTGTTGAGTCGGAGAGGTTTAGGCACAGATTTAAGCGCACTCTTTTCCTTCAGCTTGGATAATTAGGCGCACACGCGCACAACTCGCCTGGCCGAGACACTTTGAGTTCAGCAAAACGGGTGTTGGCCCATCGATCTTAGAAGAAGTAGGAGAGAGAGCGCGCGCGGACGAGGGAGCGAGCTAAGCGCCAAGGAGTTAACTTCGTAGTCGTGTCCAGGGGCTGGTGGCTGGGGGGTTCAAAGGGGAGTTAGACAAAGGAGATGCTCTGAAACTGGTGGGCCGAAATCCGAGGCCACAAAGAAAGGCTTCGGAGTGGCGCTCGGAGACCTCAGCGCCTCTCTTGGATTCCCTCCCCCGCCCCCCGGCTGACCCTGGAGCAAGGTGCAGCCTTCGCTCGCATCTTGGCTTCCCCCTGCCTCTCTTCTTGTAAAGGGTCCAGAAACTTCTCGTAGGAGGGGCCATCTGAAGAGCGATAACATTCCAACCAGATCGTGCACTTCAAACGCCCCTCAAAATAGTGTCCCCTCCCAGCTGTCTCCTCCCCCTCCCTCTCCCCCCAGGTACTACAATGAGTTACTTTTCTAAGTTTCTAGAACTACCGAGCCTGACGGCGGGCTGTGTGTGTGTGTGTGTGTGTGTGTGTGTGTGTGTGTGTGTGTGTGTGTAAGAGAGAGAGAAAGAGTAGCAGGGGAGGGGGCAATTGCTATAACTATTTCAACCAAATATAGCTAAAGATGGCCTGGCAATTTTACAGTCTGATCCAAATGCGTCTCAGATCACACCTTTCCACGGCCTCCTTTGGTAAGGTCCTACTGACTGGGATTATATTCAGGACAAACGAAGCCTGGAAAGCGTATTAGGTAGAGAGGATTTTTTTTTCCACGTGTTTGGGCACGTTTCCGACGGCTAGGATTCCAGTCCTGTCTTTGTATGTTACAGATTGTAAATCAATAGCAGCGGAAATTTGGGGGGAGGGGAGGGAATCAAAGTCCCTCTGCCGACGAGGCTCTGTGCGCTCTCGCCTGCCACCAGGCTTCCTCCAGAGACAGTCTGGAAGGCGGCGCGCCTAGGAGGACTTTCCGTTCATTAGCGCAACTGACCCCGCCGGGGCTGGGCTGGAACCCGCCGCACAGCCTCCAGAAGGGCTGGCAGCAGACTCCGGCCCGGTCGCCCAGTGGTGAGCTAAGGGGACCGCGCACTTTCCGGCGTTTGGGGAACACGGTGTGTCCATATGTGGCCTCGGTTCGGACTGACTGTATTTCGTCCTGAATTTACGTGCACACACCCACAAAGCTGTCTTCTAGACTGACCTTTGCCTTCGTGTGCAATGGAATTAGTTGGGTGACTCTAAAACAATTCCCAGATCTCCATCTGGTATTGAAAGTGTTCGCTTAAGTGACAGAGCGCTCTCACCGCCGCATCTTTCCCGGGAGAGAGTGAATTCCTTAGCTTCTTGAGCCCAAACCTTCCCGTCGCTTCTTCTCCTCCCTGGAGGAGTGTAATTCTGCATCCCAGGGCTGACTTCGCGCCCTGGTGCATCCCAACTCCATGACACGCCCTCCCCCACCCCCCCGGGTCCACCGACCTAAAGATGTGACGTGGGGCAAGGCGCAGTCTGCGTGGACGTCAGGAATGTCAGAACCTAGAGCTTGGGCACGCTCCTCCTCTCCAGCTTTCCACAAGTTTGAGAAACCTATTGGCGGCGGCGTCTCTGACCCACATCTGCATTTCACAGCTCTCGCCTCTGAAAGTGCCACTCGACTCGGGGGAGAGACCTCAATCCCCCTTTGTGAGGCTTGTTTGCGTTGGGAGATTGGCAGAGATGGCTTCCAGATGGGGCTGAAACGCTGCCCGTATTTATTTAAACTGGTTCCTCGCAGAGACCGGTGAATCGGGCTCTGTGTGGCTGGAGAAAAGCCCCATTCATGAGAGGTGGGTTCCCCCGGACTCCGCGACGCCCTCTCCCACAATGCCCCCCCATGCCCGCCCGCCGCCACCTCCCGGGCTCCAGCCCTGCGCCGAGCTGCGGCAAGGAGAAACAGTTCCCCGAAAGAGGTAGCTTTTTAATTGGCCTGCCACAAAGAGTCACTTATATGCCGCTGCTGTAGTGAGCGGAACCCGATCCAGCGCGCCGGGATGCTATCTGCAGCGGTTTTCCAACAGCAGTCATGATGGTGCTGGACTTCTGCGTCCACACCTAGGAGATCCGTTTACGGTGCTGGCTCCTTTCTGGGACCGTCATTTAATCCCACTTTTCACCCTCCCAATGTCTGTGGGCCAGCCGTGTCCAGAGCCGCAGCCGCAGAGTCACCCAGCGGCTCTCACACCAGCTGTGCCCGGCTCTGTCCCTACGCCTGCATATCCCGGGGCCACTCTTTCTAGAGAAATCTGATCTGCGTTCAGGGTACACCTCCTCCTTCCAGCATTTTCCACCCTTTCCTTCCTGGGCCCTCCGGGGTGAGGGTGCGCTCTTACTTCCGCGGGACAGCAGACCATTGACCGAGGCCCCCCTCTCCGTCTCCCCCTTCCCCTCGGTCGGCTTTCTATAGCTCCAGCTAAGTTAACAGTGGGTGTGTACCAGCAGCCTCCGTTCCTCCACTGGGATAACGCCCCCCTTGCCGTGATTGTCTTGCCTAAAGGCCAGGTGGATTTCTTCTAGCCGACAAGAAAAAAAAAGAAACGTTTATCTTTAGATTTACTCAGAGTCTTCTTAAAGAGCAGTGGGCAGGCCTGTTTCTTTCCCCGCCCACCTGGTTTTTGTCTCTTTCCTAGTATTCCTCCCCTGCTGCTGCCATTGCTTTGGGGACTTTGATGAGAAAAACAGCCCCGGGGCCCTCCCTAGCACGTGGTGCAGGCTCTTCAGCCCCTTGGCACTCTTGTCTGCACAGGTTTCACTTGCAGGGTGGATTCCAGACGGCAGGGCGCTTGTGAAGAGGGACCAGTCTGTGCTGTTCTTAATCTGCATTCTTGGAGGAGGTCAGGCCTGGACTGGCCGACTTTAGCAGAGGCCAGGCGTTCAAAGCCCCATTTGCCCCCTAAACTGAGGTGCTGTATTCAGACAGAGGTTGAGCTCCTCCAGGGAGGGCTCCAGCTGGAGGTCAGCACAGGGGTCCTTTGACCCTGCTTGCCTCCTCCTGCCCTAAGTGTATTGTTTGATTGGTTCTATCCCTCTCTCCAGATTAGCCCTAATTCTAATGTGGTTTAAAGAATGAGAACACATCGTAATTCCAACGAGTCCTCCTTTCTTCTTTTGCACTACACTCCCCGTCCCCCACCCCCACCCCCAAATTATATATCCACTTTTGGAGTGGCTCTCTGTAGATTCGAATTTTTGTGGGTAGAAGTTCCTGCATTCTCTCAGAATTTTAGCTGTCAGTTGTATTTAGCAATTCCCACAATTCTCAGAGGAAGGCAGAAAAAAGAAGGCCTCCTTGCTCCAGTGCAGGGGGTTGCACCATTTCCCTGTCTCCTCTACCTTTACAGTCCCAGAGTCCCAGTTCAGTCTCATCTCCTCCCACTCCCCCTCCAGTCTCTCCGCCCTCCCATCATTGGGTCTTCCCCATGTCAGGTGGATGCAGAGAATATGCTACTGTAGCCCCCTCAGCTTCATTGCTGGGTCAGGATTTTCACTAGTGAAGACAACATAGTACAGGGCGCACAATAAATATTTATTGACTACACAGAAGAATGAATGCTGTCTTAGAAACATCATGTTTAAGTCGTCCATGTTCAGGTGGCCCAAGCCCGTTCTTCAACTTCGGGAGTTCTACTGCTAAAGGTTGGAAATGGGACTGGGACCCTGCACTCTGATGGGTAGTTACCTCCCAGCTGGAACAGTGTTGGTGGATGATGTCACGTTGACTGCAACCTCTTTCTCTTTTTCTCTTCTGACTCCCTCCCTCATCCTTCCCTTGGTTCTCTGCTCCCCCCGCCCCACCCCTGGTGCAGAGGAGGCTGGCAGCTGTGTGCAGGATGGGCAGAGGTATAATGATAAGGATGTGTGGAAGCCCGAGCCCTGCCGGATCTGTGTCTGTGACACTGGGACTGTCCTCTGCGATGATATAATCTGTGAAGATGTGAAAGACTGCCTCAGCCCCGAGATCCCCTTCGGAGAGTGCTGCCCTATCTGCCCAACTGACCTCGCCACTGCCAGTGGTCGTAATTTATTTATTTCCTGTTTCATATAAATAAATTACCTATGGGTTCAGCAGATGCTTTCCCATGGATGCTGGTCATCTCTGCAAAGTGGAGGGGCTGGTTATTCATGGGACCCCAGCAGCTGGGGCAGAATGGAAAGGCCACTTCTCGCTTACCCACATACCCACCCACACTGCAGGCTGGAACCAAGTGAATCTGAGACACTATAGGGGTCCTTCCTCACTGAGCACCTCCAAAACATGGCTCTAAGACAGCTGGAAGGACAGATGCAATTCCACGATGATATCCTCTTTGGAATTGTCTCAGCAAATTACCAGAGCCATGATGGAGAGCAAGTGCTCTGTCTGGCCCAACCACAGATTAACTCCTGCCCTGTCACTCACACCTTGTCTTCTTCAGAGAAGACCTCCAAAGATAGGGTCTTCAGGATGGAGAAACCTCTGCCAGCTAGTGGGGGGACAGAGGGGACAGGTTCCCTCTTGGAAGTATGGAACGTTGGTGGTAGTTTCCTCTTTGGAGCTGACTACGAATTAAGAAGTAGATTAATAAGACAGGCTGGGCTTTTGGTGAAGGGTGGAAATGGAGCTGGGACCCTG
Source organism: Dugong dugon (assembly GCA_030035585.1). Taxonomy (NCBI): domain Eukaryota; kingdom Metazoa; phylum Chordata; class Mammalia; order Sirenia; family Dugongidae; genus Dugong; species Dugong dugon. The sequence continues at coordinate 151,436,253 of CM057465.1, forward strand.
TGCTCTGGTGGGTAGTTAACTTCCAGCTGGTGGATGATGTGCAGGTGATGCCTCCCCAGCACTCAAACCCATGGCCTATCTCCCCCTAAAGTGGATGAGGACACATGGCTGGGTTTCTTGGGTGGTGCTCACTCTTCCCTCCCTGCTCAAGGTAGAGAAGACAGGTAAAGGGGAAGCGAGAAGTTGTCTTTCCTAACACTTCACCACACTGGCTCCTTTGGGAAGCTGTTTTTATGATTCAGATCCCCAGATCACTTCTGAGGGGGCCCATGTGTGTGAAGAGTTGACGGTCTTTACCATTTTGCTCCTACAGACGGGGAGGGTTATTGATTTGGGGGGGTGATGGCTACAGTGCTTTTTATAACTCCTGTGCCCTGCTGTTTTTATGTGCTTGCTTCAAGGAGACCCAGCTCTAACGTAAGACCTTTCTAAGTATCTAACTGCTCTTCTGGGAGGGGCTGAGGTACAGGAGGGGCTTCCTACTCTGTTGGGAAAAAGAGAGAATGACTATTCTGTCTGTTTTGGGGGCTTACTTTCCTTCTCTGTGGCTGATTAGGTCTTGGGCTGTTCATTTTCTCCTTGTACCTCCCTTGCTCCATTCTTTTGCATGCTGACTGCTTGACTAACTTGAATAATGAAGTCTGGGTCATCTCCATTTCTCAAGGAATCTCAGCAACCTTGGGACTTCAGTGACCCTAACACCCCCAACAAAGGGGTTCAGAGGAGTAACAGGAAGCTGCCTCCTTCCTTGATTGTGTCTTTTTCTTGTTTGTCCCTAAAGAGTATTTGAGTGACAAGAACTTGTTTTTATTCATCTCATGAACCTTACACTCTCTTATTATTATTATTATTATTTTTTTCCTTTTCAGGGCAACCAGGACCAAAGGTAAGTTGTTTTTGCTTTTGCTTTTGCCTTTGTATTCCTTTCTTCAGAGGCAATGCTATGCTAATCCTGCCTATGATTCTTTAGAAGATTTCTTTAGACATCTGAAGTGGTCTGTTTCAGAGGGCACCTCAACATTGGGGATGCTGGGCAGGGTTTTGTAACTGGGGCTTTGTGGACTTTTTCAGCTTAATTCCAAGAATATTTCCTATTTCAGGGACAGAAAGGTGAGCCTGGAGATATCAAGGATGTAAGTGTAAATTATTCTCACACTATGTTGCATCTGATGCTCTAAACTGGCTAGTTCCTTGTCCTCCTTCTAACTTGCCTTCCTGTGGGTCTCTCTGTTACAGATTGTGGGACCCAAAGGACCTCCTGGGCCTCAGGTAAGAAAGAGAGAAAGCCCTTCTTCCATCCCTACCTTATTGCCTCTGAGTGATGGATCTGTAGACCCCTGGCCTTGCTGTCACCTCACCATTTTCTTCACCTTTAGGGACCTGCAGGTGAACAAGGCCCCAGAGGTGACCGTGGTGACAAAGGCGAAAAAGTGAGTAGAGAAGCAGCACCACTTGACCTGTGTGGACTCCCCAGGTCCTCTAAGGCCCCACCACATGCCAGGCTACCTCCCTAAGGGCAGCCGTGGACAGATGGTTCTTGAGTAAACACTGTTTCACATTGGTGCCTTTTCCTCTGTTTGCCAAGGGTGCCCCTGGACCTCGTGGCAGAGATGGAGAGCCTGGAACCCCTGGAAATCCTGGCCCCCCTGGTCCTCCTGGGCCCCCTGGCCCCCCTGGTCTTGGTGGAGTGAGTATCCTTGCTTCCCCTTCCTTCAGGCTGTTCCTCCAGAGATGTGGCTTCTAAATTGCTACTCGCGCTTACCTGGCTGGCTCCCAGGGTGGCAGCAGTGTGTACATAACCTTTCCACGGCTTTACCCCCAGGCCTGTAATTTAGTGGAATCACGTATTAGGCATGAGACTGTGGTGCTAAGGGCTGGAATTTTTTTTTTTTTTTAACTCACTGGGTTTCTGCAAAGAAGGTCTTCAGTTACCTGGCTCCCTGGCATCTGTACTGTGTGGTTGATTCTTGGGGGGAAGAGGGAGGCAGCTGGGGGAGAAGATGACTGGGCACTTGTGTTTCCCTGGAAGAAGAGTGACCACTGTCCTTGGAAGACGTTTATTCTTGGTCCTTGCCAAGTATATTCCAAGTAACTATTCATTCTCATGAAAGAGCCCCACTGAGTGAAGGTGTGTGGCTAAAGTCATTTTTGGAATCAAATCAATCAACAAATTATATTATTGCTCAGTTTTTACAGGTCTGCCATTTTGATGTTTGCTGTGTTTTTTAAATTCTTAGACTTAAATGGACTCAGACGCCTACTAGGTCTTTCGCTGAAATATTTTCAGACTGCTGATTTTAGTCCTTTGTTGGCATTAAAGTATTGGAAAATAAAGAAAATGTTTAAAAGTGATATTTTAGTCATGGTTCTCGATATATGTTATATAATGTATTTCATATTTTAGAATTTAAAAAATAATTTTATAAAATGAAATGCAGATGACTGATGTTCCTCCAAATAAGCCTTCATCTTCCAGGGAACTGATTTTGCCACTGTCATCTAGTAACACATTCCCAAAACTAGTTTTCAGGAATCATTGGTAATTCCGATCAATGCTAAGTTAGTCTCCAACAATTAGTATTTATCTAAATAGAGTTCTTCCTATTTAGATATAACTTAACCTAGCCAAGTAGGAAAGATCTAGGGCCTCTCAAGCTCCTAATGTTGTTGGGTTTATTTGCAGAACTTTGCTGCCCAGCTGGCTGGAGGATTTGATGAGAAGGCTGGAGGTGCCCAGATGGGAGTAATGCAAGGGCCAATGGTAAGAACAGACATCAGCTCTTTCCAGCCAAAGTGGCAGGAGGGCCCTAAGCACAGCCAGAGACTCTGACAACCTCTAAGCTCTAATTGCTTAGGGCAGCGCTTCTGCATCCGTTATGTAACCTCCCATTTAGTAAGCCCAACTCATTTGGTTTTTAATGGTGATGGGTGCCAGTTCTAATGATGCGCTGGAGCGACTAAGAAGAATGAGGATGGAGAGATGCTTATAGGCTGGTCTGTTGAAGGCCAGTTGCTATTGCTCTTGGAATGAGAACTGAAGAATGCAGACAGCAGCTACTGTTCTCCAGCATCCACAAGACTTCCAGCAGGAAATCTCAGCCCTGCAGCTCGGCTTGGCACATGCTAAATGAAACTCAGACTTTAGTAAACATGGCTGCTTTCCAGAAGAAAGCAAGGCCAGCTTCTCTGTCTAAATGGTGCCTATAAATAAAAATAGATTGTTGCATGGGGAGTGGGAAATGAGAGGGAGCAGCCGCCGTAGGCCCCCTGCCTACAGAGTAACTCCTCGTCCTTTGTCTGGGTTTTTGGCTAGGGGGAGGTGGCATACTGATGCCACTGGTGAAGCATTCTCAGTAAACCTCATCGTTTTCTGTTCCAATACAGGGCCCCATGGGACCTCGAGGACCTCCAGGCCCTGCTGGTGCTCCTGTGAGTGCTATGTCTTTTCCTCTCAGTCGTGTTGCAGACACTTGTCAAGATCTCTGATGCCTTAGCATAGTTTGGGGGCTCAACATGGTGTCCTCACTTTGCTTTTCAGGGACCTCAAGGATTTCAAGGCAATCCTGGGGAACCTGGGGAACCTGGAGTTTCTGTGAGTATCTGCCAGGGCTCTGCCCTCTCTCCTGGGAAGCCCCTCATGATCCACCACTCAGACCCCCAGGCCCCGGCTGCCAGCACCTCCAGGGCTTGGCCTAGCTCTTTTCCCAGTGCAGTGACCCAGAGGAAATTCCACATCTCACTTCTTAGCTAAGGAGGAACTCTAACAGAGAATCACAGGGGGCAATGTCCACCAGGAACTGTCACCAGTTCCCCTTTCTGGGTCACTTCTGGCCTGTGCTGCCTTCCGCTATGGTCTGCTCAGCACTGTTGCTCTCTCTCAGCACAAACTAGGGTTTTCCCTTTCTGTCCTTCTTCCTTATAGGAGAACTAGCCACAAAAGCTACAATCCCAAAGTTTTGTCTAAAGACTAGATACCTTCTCCCTCCAGCCATCTCTTAAAAGTCTCCTTTTGTTTGTAGGGCCCCATGGGTCCCCGTGGTCCTGCTGGCCCCCCTGGAAAACCTGGTGATGATGTGAGTATAACTGAGTAGTCAGATGAGAAGCTGGAGAGGCTGTGTGGGGACGGGGGACTTATGTGGATGCACCTTTGGCTTGGCACAGTGTTGCAGTATCCTGAGGCACAGTATTGGTCAGTTGTAAACCCTGACTCTGACTACTGTCTACATTCCCACTTGCAACTTTGCTTGCAAGTTCCGTTGGGACTGCTTTGGACCTGATGGGAAGGGAAATAATTAAAACATCATTAGCTCTAAGAAGGGAAATTGAGAAACAAGAGAAGGAAAAGGAAAAACACAAGGGGGAAAGATGTAGAGAAGGAAAAACAAAGGAAGAAACATTTGCCAACCCAACATTATCTTAATTGTAAATGAGTTAGAAAAAGCTTAGCCTGAGTCAGGATGTCTACAAAGGATGCAAACCAAGTGGAGAGCCGGAGTTGGCCCCCTTGAGCAGTTTTGTCATTAATATCACTAGACAGTAACGTCTGTCAAGGCTAGGGAGAGCTGGCCCAGCTGGCAGAGCCTAAGAGAGGAGAGGCAAAGTCTTCCAGGGGAAGTCGATGGCAGAGTGAGGAAAGAGGAGCTTGCCCGTGAGCCATGCCGGTGTTGGAAAGAATAAAGCATGACCCATGAAGGGCATGCAGGGCAGTCTGGAATCTGAGTGAGGGGAGGGAGATGAGTAGGCCGATTCTGAAGTATGCCAACTATGCTAACCCTTCTTTCAAGAAATCTGAGGTCTATCTCTCTCCCTTCAGGGTGAAGCTGGAAAACCTGGGAAATCTGGTGAAAGAGGCCCTCCTGGCCCTCAGGTAAGGGTCCACCTTTCCCAGCCTCAAATCTCTTTCCCAGAGCCTCACCTCCTTGGAACCAAGGCAGTAGCCTCAGACCCAGATCATCTAGCTCAGTTAGTTCACTTCCAAAACTAAGTGGTGAAGTGGTTAAGTGTTTGGTTGCTAACTCAAAAGGTTGGCAGTTCGAACCTACCCAGCGTTTCTGAGGGAGAAAGACCTGGCAATCTGCTTCTGTAAAGATTACAGCCAAGGAAATCCTATGGGGCAATTCTACTCTGTCATATGGGATTGCTATAAGTCAAAATTGATTCAGTGGCGCCTAACAACAACAAAACTAAATACTAACAATACTTACATCTATCACACCTTCATGTTTATTAACTCATTGTGATCCCTAACGGTGGCCCACAAGGGAGGCTGGGCAGTTGTTACTTATACTCATTTGCATAAGACTGGGGGGTGAGGTTCAGTGGGGTTCTTCCCGGGTTTACTAAAAAAGGCTGTCCATGTGCTGGGATCCATGGCTGCTCCTCGGTGGCCTGGGAAGCTGGGCTCTGAAGGCCTGCTAGCAGCCTGGGGCAGGCTTGACACTGTTCTTCTGCTCTGGGCCGTGAACATTTCCTCTTGGGATTGCAGGGTGCTCGCGGCTTCCCAGGAACCCCAGGCCTTCCTGGTGTCAAAGGTCACAGAGTAAGTATCATGGTGGGATGTTGGAAGGATGGGATTGCCTCCGGGAGAGAAAAGTGTCTAGCTGTATGTGTATTGCTTCCTATTCAGATTCCCCAGAATAAAGATTGAATGTTTTCTCTTGTTCCTTAGGGTTACCCAGGCCTAGATGGTGCTAAGGGAGAAGCAGGTGCTCCAGGTGTTAAGGTAAGGACCAGGAAGCACATGGGAGTGTGGGGGCGGGAGAGACAACCAGGAGCCTCTTTTTCCAGTCGAGGAGGTGAGGTGTGATTGCACTTGGTGGAGTTAGGACATCAGAACAGCTTTGTCTGGGGACACCCAATCTCACACCCTGATGGATGAACAGTGGACCTGGAAGTCTTGGGGAATTGTCCCTCTCAGAACTGATGTTTGGGTAGATTGATGCTGGCTGAGATGACCAGAGCTTTCAATTTCTTCCTTGGGAGTTTTCTAGGGGCCAGAAATGGGGTCACAGGCACTAACTCTGTGTGTTTTTTTTCCAGGGTGAGAGTGGCTCCCCTGGTGAGAATGGTTCTCCGGGCCCCATGGTGAGTATGAACATCGCCTCATGGGAGGGCTGTCCACACACTCTTCAGACACCTCCTGTAAGCCCTCAAATGGCCGCACTGTAAACATCCGTGCTCCCTTTGTGGAAAGCAGAGATTCAATTTTGCAGATTTGATCAGATTATGAGCAAAAAGTGAAATGTATTGAGTAGATGATTTGAAACAGGTTTCACCGACATTTCCCCAAAATAGGCAGTCCTGTTAACACATTAAAATATGTTTCAATTCGTGAAAATTCTCTTAATTCTCAACATTTTGGTAACAATAGGGGCATTTGTGGGTAGAAAAACCTTTGGTGTGTGATGTGAGGAGTCTGGCCTAGTCAGAAAGGTAGCACAGTTAGGAGTATCACACCACCACCCCCGGTATCCAGGCAAAAAGTATTGCGCAGAGTGTCGTTAAGCCAACTCATGCTTGTGCTGTGCTGTGTGTGTTCCAGGGTCCCCGTGGTCTGCCTGGTGAGAGAGGACGAACTGGCCCTGCCGGTGCTGCGGTGAGTCATTGACGAAGCCAAAAGCTACCATTTGCCCAGCACTTTAACATTTACAAACCACTTTCATGAACGGTTATTTTGTTAACCCTCAAAACAACCCTGTGGTGTAGAGTGTCATCATCCCCATAAGAATTCACCCTGAGTGTGCCTCACAGATTCCTAGGTTGGGTCTGTACGGTTGAAGGAGAGGAGAGGGTGCTGAGAGGGTTGGTTGGTGAGAGCAGGACTCTCTCTCTCTTAACCAGTCTGGGTTATTCAGGCAATCCCTTCAGCTCCTCCCACCCAGTTCCCAGCCAATCCAGGGTGAGATGTGGACAGACTTAAGTTGGCTATGGCAGTGCTGCTTTTTGTTCTTTCTGGTTGCTCAGATGATGCCCGAGAAAAGTCTAACAGCATCAACTTGGAGTCACTGGGTGGTGCAAATGGCGAGCGCACTTGGTTGCTAACTGGAAGGGTGGCTGTTCCAGTCCACCTAGAAGCACCTTAGAAGAAACGCTGGAGGATCTACTTCCAAAAAACCAGCCATTAAAAACCCTTTGGGGCGCAGTTCTATTCCGACACACATGGGGTTGCCATGAGTTGGAATCGACTTGACCATAACTGTTTTTTTAGCATCAGCTTATGGGTCCCCCACACTTGCTGCTGCTGCTGGTGACTGGTGATGTAAACTGTAATACGGTACCACTGGGCCCCATTCGATGGGCCTTCCCATGTTTAATACCTTATATAAAGCCAAAACTAAACTTGTTACTGTCAGGTCAATTCTGACTCATAGTGACCCTACAGGACAGAGTAGAACTGCCCCATAGAGTTTCCGAGGCTGTAATCCTTACAGAAGCAGATGGCCACGTCTTTCTCCCATGGAGTGACTGGCAGGTTCGAACTGCCCACCTTTGGCTAGCAGCCAAGCGCTTAACCACTTTGCCACCAGGGCTCTTTAGTACCTTATATACTTTGTTTTCATTTAATCTTCCCCTAAATCCTGTGAGGGTTTTTCCATTATTCTCCCAATTTTATACCTAGAAGAAGAAACCGACGTTTCTTGTGGCATGGAAGGTTAAATAGCTGAAGACAAACGATGCTTTGCAGCCTCAGACTGGAGGGTGGACTGTAGTTAATGTGGGAGATGAAGGGTGAGGGGATTGGCAGCCGGTGGAGGGTGCAAGGTGCCAGGCGAACGTGTTTAGCTCGGATCCCTTAGGCACTAGAGAGTTCTTATAGGTGCTTGGTCAGTGAGTGATGTGATGAAAGCCATGTTTAAGAAAGACTATGCTTTCTGTTGATTCTGAACTCCTGGCCACCAGAGCTCTGCAGCCCCTCCTCAAAGAGGAGGGCTGGCCAAAATCAATGGGCGTCACTCGCTTGTGCTGCTTTCCAGGTAATGTATCTGTTTGGGAGAAACTTCCCTCAAAAGCAGATCAGTAAAGTAACGAGCAGCCATGACCCTCATTTGTCAGCCAGAGCTGCTCAAGTGCCTTGCCCCAGGTCACTTTGTGTGAGGTGATTAGAGAGCATGGGCCTGCCAAGAAACACTGCTGTTCCTACAGCTTCGCAGGACCCTGACTTGTGGCTAACAGCAGGGCTTTCTAGCAAGGCTCTGAGCCACCATGCTCTTACCCCATGAAGGGGTAGGGATGACCTCCATCCCCTGTCCTCGTTCTCCCTCCTTCCCGGGCACAACAGCCCTGCTTCTCAATTCTCCTTGCTGGTTCCTGACCCCACAATAATACTCAGGCTGGCATGGTGTGGATAGGATTTGGCTTAGAAGGTTGACAGTATTGCCCTTCTTTGCCCCTCCTTCCTCTGACTTCCAATCAGACTCCTCTTAGCTAACACCTGGACTCCCAGAAGGTGACTGCTGAGTGTCCAAGGCAGGCAGGCCCCAGATACAGGGCAGCTCGTATAGTTCCAAGTGCAGGCCTGGCGTCAGGCTGGGCTGGTGACTGGGCTGGGCCGGTGATCGGGCTGGGCCAGCCTCAGCCTGCTGCAGTCACATGCCCTCCTTTGAGCCAGACTTGCTCGACCCAACCCTGTATGCAGCCTTGCTGCAGGGAAAGCCAGCAGATGCCAGCCCCACTCTGGCTCCTCTGAGCCACACGGCAGCTCCCTTCACTCATACCCAGCCCTGGCCTCTCCTCAGGCTGACCCCAGAACTTCCCAGGAACACTGCCTCCCTTAGCTGCCAGGCGGGCCCAGGAGGGGCTGCAGCCAGCACTGGGGCTTTATAGCCCTCTGACATTTTTTCTGTTAAGTCTTTTGCTTTCCTATGTAACGCCAACCTGGAGAGTCTCAGGGAGGATAATGGGCTGTAGCCAGGAGAAAGATTTGAGCTTAAGATGTGAGCTCCCCTAAAGCATCCTTCTCTGGTGGCTTCAGAGGAGAGACAGAGACAGACAGGAAGGCCCAGCAGGGAAAGGTCACCTCCTGGCCTGCTTGGGTCGGTGGCTAAGCACGAGGCCCCAGGTCCATCTCCACCTCACCTGACAGTTCCTAGAGTTTGGGTAAAGAGTTCCCTGGGCCCCGTGGGGCCTTGAGAGAGAAACTGGGAGGTGCTTATCACAACCCTGGAGGAAAAACCTCAGTGCACAAGTCCTGTAGTTAAGGAACTGGCAGCATTGCCTTTCTGGATAAAGGAAATGTCTCTCAGGGACACAAACTCAGATGTGGCCTTGGAAGACCTTTGGGCCCAGGGGCTGGTGCCTGTTCCCATCATGGTGCCTTCTTCCTGGGCCAGCAGCAAACATCTGCTAGGGATGCCTGTGTTTTCCTCAGGAGCAGGTTGTCTGGGGAGGGTGTTGGAGAAGGCCAAAACATGGGGGTACACCCTGGAGTTGAGGCCTTAAATGAGCCCTAATAGGGCTTCCCACTGTGAGCAGGCAGGACGCACCAAGCCAAGGTTGTACTTCGCTATTTCATTTTCCTTCTTCCCATTCACTGAGTCTTTAAATGATAACTCAGCCTTGAGGTTAGGAATATCTGAGGTCTAAACTAAAGTTTAAAACATGATGGGTTAGCAGGGAAATTACTTAAGCTTCCTATAAGCTTCATGTAGGAGTCCCTGGGTGGTGCAAATGGTCACATGCTGGGCTGCTAACCGAAAGCTTGGAGGTTCGAGTACACCCGGAGGAGCCTCAGAAGAAAGGCCTTGCAATCTACTTGTGAAAAATCAGCCACCGAAAACCCTAAGGAGCACAGTTCTAGTCTGACACACATGGGGTCACCATGAGTTGAAACTGACTCAAGGGTAACTGGTAACTCATACGAGCTGACAAGCCCACCATTGCTGCCCCTCAACTCCCACTAGCAACACCATGGAGGGACTCTGGGGCCACTCTTTCTCTGGGGGGGCATCTAGTGTCACAGCCTCGCCATCTTCATGCTCAGCCCTGGGACACCCCAGCACGGTGTCTCCCATGTTGTCTGTGTGGAGGAGCTGTGGGCAGGAATGGCTGGGTATGTGGGAGCCTCTCACTGGCCGCTTCCTTCTCCTTGTTCACAGGGTGCCCGTGGCAACGATGGTCAGCCAGGCCCCGCAGGACCTCCGGTAAGCGCCTTTCATCTTCAGCAGGTTATTGGAGGACAGGGTAGTTGGAGAGGGAGATGAAAACAAACGTCGTTGGAGAGGGAGATGAAAACAAACGTCGGCTTCTCATCGTGTTCGTAGACAGAAACTTGCTTTGCTTTCTGAAGCCAGGCAAAATAAGGCATCTCTCTGGAGCTTCCTGGGGACACTGGCAGTGGGGACAGTGTTCATCAGGGACTTGTAGCCACAGTGGGTGTACAGCGAAATCAGTACACAGGTGGGAGGGAGTGAGAGGGCTGGGATGGCTCACTTTGGAGGCTGAGTGACGCCGCCGTGCAACGGCGTTCACCTCCTACCCCCTCCTTCTCTTCAGGGTCCTGTGGGTCCTGCTGGTGGTCCTGGCTTCCCCGGTGCTCCTGGTGCCAAGGTACGTGTCCTGCTGCTGGAGTCCTGAATCCCATGAGCATCCCCAAACTCCTCTTTCCCCAGGACCCTTGCTAACTGCTCCCTTGATAATCCCTTCTTCCTTTCTGAGGAGTATCTCCCACCCTGCCCACTGCTGCTCCCACGAAGGGAAGGGAAAAAGCCAGGTGTTTCTCAGTCACCAGCTGGAAGGGAGAGTAAGATGGAACAATAAAAAGCTGGAGGTACAGTTACAACTTGAGTGGGAAGAAAGACAGAAGACAAAGATGGGGAGACAAGAGAAGACCAGGGGCAGAAGGAAAGAAGGCAATCAAGTTGAGGGGGAGGACCCAAACGTTCAGAAGACTCTGGGCTTTGAAGAGTGGGCAAGGGGGAGACCCTTACAGGACAGGAGACAGTCCCCTCTTCCCTCTCTGCCCTTCGTGTTTCTGCTTCATTTGGGGTGCTTGGCTATCCCAAGCCGTATGAATTGAGTTCTTCCGAGGATTAATAGAGGCCAGTGGGGGTGGGGGGCAGCCAGTTCAGGGAAAGTTCCCAGTGGCCCAGGAAGGATTCCAATGTGAACGTCCCTGGAATTCTCCCCATCGCTGCTGCCAGGAGATGAATAAGGAGCCTCCATGTGGTCACTGGCATCAGGTTGCTTTTCCCCTCCTGGGCGTTTCCATGGCAACCAGACAGTGTCTGAGGCCCTGGGAGCTGGGTAAAGGAGACCCATTGTGAGGAGGAACAGCAGAAGGTGAGAGGGCCTGACCTTTAGAAAATAATAATTACAAATGTGAAGCAGGAATGCTCTGAGGAGAAACCTGAGGAGGCTCTGCCCTCTCTCCAGGTCAGCAGGCCTCCCCAGGGAGCCTGGATCTCAGCCAGTTGTAACTTTCAGGAAAAAATGAAAGTAAAAGCAGAGGCCCTTTTAGGAGTGAGAGGTGTTGGAGGGGCTGCCAGAAGCCAAGCGGAAGTGGAGTGCAGTTAGAGCGGGGGTGGGGGGGTGGGGGGGGTAGGGGGGCGGGGAGTCAAGCCCATCCCAGCCTGCTTTTGCCAGCTTGACGCTGTTCACACGTCAGCCAGACTCGAGTAGGGTGGTGACCTGGGCTGAGGTGTTTGAGGAAGTAGACCGCTAGGTGACTGGGAATTCTCCTCTGGGGCTCAGTTTCCTTAATAAGATACTGCAATGGGAGGGGTGGGGAGACAGAGGGCTCTGCCCCTCGGAGCCATCTATCATCCCACCATTCTGCGCCTGGCCAGACCTGCTGGCTGAGGCTTTGCTGACAGAACCAGCAAGTTGCCCATTGCCACAGCACCTAACTGTGCCATCATTTGTGATCATCAGTGCAGAGGGGAGATGAGGAGCAGCGAAGACAAGGGTAGCAAGTCATCAGTTAACTGTTCAGTCAGCTGGGGACAACAATGGCAGTGTGAGCTGTGTGTGACCATGAATGTGAACACATGTGCTCATGTGCAGGGCTGGGTGCATGTGCATAACACAGCCTTTCAGTGCAGTGCATGCAGCTAGCCCTCAAGTGTTGCTGACCCACTGGAGGCCTGTGTCCTCTGTCCCTTCCCGTCAGTTCACTCCTCCCTCTGTCCCTCCAGGGTGAAGCTGGCCCCACCGGGGCTCGTGGTCCTGAAGGCGCTCAAGGTGCCCGAGGTGAACCTGGTACTCCCGGCTCCCCTGGGCCTGCCGGTGCCTCTGTAAGTACAGCTTCTCTTTGGCTGGAAGGGCCTGGGGTCTGTGGGCCTCTAGCCTTGACACTCTTGACTCCGTACTCCACTATGAGGGAAGTGGAGCCCTAACCTCCATTTTGGCCCACTGCCTGCCCCCACTATCTCTAAAGACATGTCTCCTTCCATTGCCAGTTCTCCCCTGGAAACATCCAGCAGAAGCACCCCTGAAATGGACACCTCTGTCCCCAGCCCCTGGTCCTGGGGCCCCTTGAGGGCTGGAGTGGGTGAGGTTCCTTCTTTGCTGATTATTTTATACTGACCATGTCCCATTTTTCAGGGTAACCCTGGAACTGATGGAATTCCTGGAGCCAAAGGATCAGCTGTGAGTATTGCCTTTGGATTTTTTCTCTCCGAGGGGGGCTGGGAGGGGTCACTCTTTCTTCGCCTCTCTCCTGACCCTCCTGTCTTCTGCTCCTGCTGACAGGGTGCTCCCGGGATTGCTGGCGCTCCTGGCTTCCCTGGGCCCCGTGGTCCTCCTGGCCCTCAAGGTGCTACTGGTCCTCTGGGCCCAAAAGGTCAGACGGTAAGAGCCCAAGATGAAGTCCAAGTCCCACTGACATTCTTGGAGACAAACCCTGCCAGCCCTCCTTCCATGCGATCGTGACCCAGCCTCACACCAGTGTCCTTCTGTGGGCACCTGTAGGAGGGTGTTCAGAGATGGGCAGCGTCTATGGGGAGAGCCTGGTGTGAGAGCCTGCCTGTCTCTTTTGCTCAGGGTGAACCTGGTATTGCTGGCTTCAAAGGTGAACAAGGCCCCAAGGGAGAGCCTGTAAGTATCTGACCACGAGCCCTTGTCTGTCCCAGCAGCTAGTCCATGGGACGCACAGCCACTCTCTCAGCCCCACAGCCCACCCTCTCTGAAGCCCATCCCACAATCTGAGGCCTCTTGGAGAATGTCTGGAGAAGGGGCTCAAAAGGACTGTGAGGGCCCCGTGCAGCTTCAGCTCCCCACTTTGGCATAGCCAGTGTGCACATCTGTCTGTTCCCACTGAGCCTTTCAGCTCAGGGCTGACTCTTTGTGGTCCCTGTTCCCCAAGCTCCCCAGCCCTGAAGCAATTGCCAGGGCCACTTCCTCCACACACTAGGCCAGTGCTTGCCCCAGGGCCAGGTGAAGACACACCCCGTTTCTCTTTTGTGTTGGTCCTCAGGGCCCTGCTGGCCCCCAAGGAGCCCCTGGCCCTGCTGGTGAAGAAGGCAAAAGAGGTGCTCGTGGAGAGCCTGGTGGTGTTGGGCCCGTTGGTCCCCCTGGAGAAAGAGTAAGTGGACTAGGAGCCCCCAGTTTCACTGGGGTGTGACCTCAAGATGAAAGTTGAGTCCTTGTAGCTATCTTGCCCAAGTCCCATGACCCTCTGGATATCATACCCCTCCTTTCTTTATTCACCACCACAGGGACAGGGATTCCTTCCCTTATTTGTGCCCTCCTTCTCCAGGATGGCGTGAAACAGTTTAAGCTCCTTCCAGAAAGATGGGGACAGATCCAAGGAGTTAATCCCCAGAATCTTGTAGGGTGTAGCTGCTGCTTCACAGAAACTGGGGTTGGTGGGTTGGCAGGCCTAACAGGGCCGTCTCCAGCCACAGTTGGGTTAGGGTCCATCATAACTCATCCCCTCCTTCTTCCTAGGGTGCTCCTGGCAACCGTGGTTTCCCAGGTCAAGATGGTCTGGCAGGTCCTAAGGTGAGTGGGGAAAGAGGGGCTGGGGTCCATCCATCCCTTCATCCCTGGTCAAGTGGCCTCCTGCTGACTCCACCTCCTCTTGTATAGGGAGCCCCTGGAGAGCGAGGGCCCAGCGGCCTTGCTGGTCCCAAGGGAGCCAATGGTGACCCTGGCCGTCCTGGAGAACCTGGCCTTCCTGGAGCCCGGGTGAGTAGAGGACTTGCTTTTGCCCTTGGCTTTGGACCCTGAGCAGCCCCTTCCCTGCCTGCTCCCTCCAGCCCTGTGCTGTCAGGGTCAGGAGGTCTGGGAGCCTGCCCATGACACCCATCCTCTTTTCTCTCCCAAACAAAGGGTCTCACTGGTCGCCCTGGTGATGCTGGTCCTCAAGGCAAAGTTGGTCCTTCTGTAAGTCTATCATCATAGGGTTGTTGGGGAAATATCCCTGGGGAAGCAGGTGGGGAGACAGGAATTTGGGTAGGGGCAACCTGGATTACTGTGAACTTGGAGAATTGAAGAGGGGCCTAGATGGTAGGTACTGGGACTAGGTGTGGCCTGTGCAGTAGCTGTGAGCTCTGAAAATACCACCTCATTTATGCATTCAGGTGTTTCCTTGGGGAAAGATAAAGTACACAGAATGTCTAAGCTAAGCAATGCCTGTCACAGATGGGACCCACGTGTGTGGTATGGGCTGCTGGTCGCAGCCTCGGTCAATCCCAGATGCTGTGTGTGTATGGCTGGTGCCTAGTACTGCGCTTGCCACGTAGTTGGCACTCAGTAAATAGTGGATGGATGAATATGACCAGAGTGACTGTGTTCTGAGAATGGTGTCCTCTCTTTCAGGGAGCTCCTGGTGAAGATGGTCGCCCTGGTCCTCCAGGTCCTCAGGGGACTCGTGGGCAGCCTGGTGTCATGGGTTTCCCTGGCCCCAAAGGTGCCAGTGTAAGTAACAACTTTCCCTCGCATTTCCTTCTACATGGTGCTACCTATCTCCTGCTCACTTGAGGAAAGGGCTGGCTCCTGAATAGAGTTAACCAGCGATGCACAGGAGCCCTGGTGCCATGAGCAGCTCTGGCCTGCATGTCCTGCAGGAATGTCTGTGATCCAGGGGAAACGCAGAGCTCCTTAGAGTCTCAGGACATCTCAGCCATGACACTGGTCCATGGGACAGGACCTGGTGGTCTGGCTGCCGGTTGACACCTCTGAGCTGATAGTTTGTTTTATCCTTTGCAGTCCATCAGAATGTGACCCCAAGCCCCAATCTTCCCAGTCTACTCTGCCTTCCCTCACAGCCTGGCACCCCCACCTCATGGTCCTGCACTCTCTTTCCTCCAGGGCGAGCCTGGCAAAGCTGGTGAGAAGGGACTGCCTGGTGCTCCTGGTCTGAGAGTAAGTACCCCTCCCAGTGCAAAAGGCTTGGCATCAGCTGGACACCTGCAAGGGAAGACAGGGGCGGCCTCCCTATGGCCAGGGCCCTGATCCCTCTTGCTGATTCCTGAGGCTGAGCCCTGTGCTGGGCTGGGCCCTTTGAGGGCTGACCAGGGAAACTTCTGGTCGCTGTTAGCCAGAGCCCAGCAGAAGTGGGAGGCTTCCAGTTGAGAAGAACAGAGAGGAAAGGGCCAGGAAAGAAAGAGAGAGGATGGGAATGGAGTTCAAAACGTCCACCTGCCCAGTCCTGGGGGGAACTGAAGAACTAAAGAGATGTAAGTCCTTTGTCACTCTTTTCCCTCCCTCTAGGGTCTTCCCGGTAAAGATGGTGAGACAGGTGCTGCAGGTCCTCCTGGACCCACCGTAAGTGCCTGCCCAGCCCCTCTAGGTGGCCCCGTGGATGTGGAGGGCTGGGTGGAGTGGAAGCAGGTGGTGGGGTGGAGGTCGGGGGACCTCAGGCCTCTGAGTAATGGAGCTGACAGATGTGGATCTGGGCAGATCCAGGACACCAGACCCACCGTGAGCTGAGGCAGGTGTCCCAGGAGGCAGTGTGGACCCCAGCCTGGTTGTGAGGGGTGCAGGCCACGGATGAGGATAAGAGTGGGCCATGCACGCATGCACCCCTTTCGTTGGACAGCGCAGGGAGAAGGCAGATGGGCTGTCCGTGCCCTTCTAGCTGTGGCTCCTGGATTCTCCACAGCACTGGCTCCGCTTACCCTTTTCTTTTTCCTCTGCAGGGACCTGCTGGAGAACGAGGAGAGCAGGGTGCTCCTGGGCCATCTGGGTTCCAGGTGGGTGGCTGGACCGACTTCCTCTTTAGCCTCGTGCCAGACCCAGGGCTCTCTGGGGCAGCAGCAGGCTCCATGGGCACAGAGAGTGGGGAGAGAGGCTTCCCGGCATCCCTGGCTCTCATTGCTACTGCCTCCCTTTGGCCTGCCCTCTGTGGGACCTCCTTGCAGAGGTGGGGCAGCGCATCACTCCTTTGTTAACATAGGTCACTTTGGCTTCTAGGGACTTCCTGGCCCTCCCGGTCCCCCAGGTGAAGGTGGAAAACCAGGTGACCAGGTGAGTGTGGGGCTCTTTGAGCCTGTGCCTGTTTACATGGGAAGAGCTCTTCTGCCCAGGAGACAAGGGCAGGGGGAGGGCACGAGGAGCCCTGTGAGGCCTGGGAATGCCTGGAACAGCTCTCCTCTGAGGGCAAGGCCTGAGCTCAGAGCTGGTGGGAGGCAGCCTCGGCAAGCGTCCAGAGACATAAAAGCCTTCTCTCTCTCTCACCTCTTTCTTTGTTTCCCAGGGTATTCCTGGTGAAGCTGGTGCTCCTGGCCTGGTGGGCCCCAGGGTGAGTGTCCTGTCTGCTGTCTCCCAGCACCACTGTCAGCACCTCCCAGCACATGGCCCTCCTTGGGCCCAGGGTCCACTCCTCTGCACCCTCCCTGCTTCTCCCTGGTCCCGCTCCCCCTAGGCCTCCTCCCCTCCTCGCTTGCCGACTGCCCTTTCCGTGTCTGCACAGGGTGAACGAGGTTTCCCAGGTGAACGTGGCTCTCCTGGGGCCCAGGGCCTTCAGGGTGCTCGTGGGCTCCCTGGCACTCCTGGCACTGATGGTCCTAAAGTAAGCACATCCTAGTCCTTCTGGTGGGGGTCTCCTGGGTAGCCCTGGGGAGGAGGTGGGGCTGGGGGATGAAGACTAGAAGGAGGGAGGGGGAGAGATGGAGACAGAAACGTCATCAGGCAGAGAGGGAAGAAGGAGTTTGGCCCGGTTTCCCACTCTCTGTTCACTGGGGTCCCTGGGGAGGTGCTGCCCGGCACAGACTCCTTCTTGACTTCCATTCAGGGTGCTTCTGGCCCAGCTGGCCCCCCTGGGGCTCAAGGCCCTCCAGGTCTGCAGGGAATGCCCGGTGAGAGGGGAGCAGCTGGTATCGCTGGGCCCAAGGGAGACAGGGTAAGTACCAAAGCCTCAACCTTGCCACATTCCTGCCCTTCACACCCCTCTCCCCACAGTACTTGGGGGTGAGCCTCCCAGTTATCCCTTCCTGAGGAACTTGGGGACACCCCCCACACACAAAGCTCTCTGTTTCCTTTTATTGACAACTGCTCCCCACCCTTCCCTCCATTTCACTCATGATACCCTTTGTTGCCCACCCTGAGACCACAGATAATCCCTCTGGGGTGGGGTCTGGATGGGATGAGCTGGCAAAGGGGGTCTGGAGGGCCCCCCTGAGGTGGCACGTTTTCTCTGTCCTCCAGGGTGATGTTGGTGAGAAAGGCCCCGAGGGAGCCCCCGGGAAGGACGGTGGAAGAGTAAGTGATTACTGGTTACAGGGACCTTGGGGATTGGGGTGGGGGCAACACAGGGGAATCTCCAGCACTGCACTCAAGAGAGGGAGCTGGGCAGTGTGAGTGGGGTCCCTGGGCCTCTCAAAACTGGGGGCCAGAGGGAGAGTGGGAGGTTCTGGAGGCCAGGGGAGGGTGCGCCAAGGCCCGTTCATTGGTGGGGCCCCAGAGTTCCTGCTGCACCCCAGCCCCTGGCCCGACTCTCCCTGTCTCTCTCACCTCTGTCTTCTCTCTGCCTAGGGTCTGACTGGTCCCATTGGCCCCCCTGGCCCAGCTGGTGCCAACGGTGAGAAGGTGAGTGGTCAGTCTTTCTCCCTTCTCTGCCTCGCCCCTCATCAAGCCTCTTTCTCGTCTCTTGCCAAAGATGGCTATTTCTTCTCCCCACTCATCAGCTGTGCCCCTTCTGCCCACGGAGGGCTTAAAGGCGGAAGTTGTTGGCTGTAAGCCCTGTAGGCTGTGGATGGAGCAGTCGGCCTGGGGGTAAAATTGTGTTCAGCAAAGGCCCTGAAGTGGGTGCAGGTGTGGACCGAAGCAGCAAGGAGAAATCAGGGTGGGCTGGGGACCATGAACCCCCTTCCCATTGTCAGGGCTTCCTGGGTGCACTTTGCTCTTGAAGGACCCCACTCTGCTCCCACACCCTCACCCTTGGCCCTTGTTCCCCCTTTAGGGAGAAGTTGGACCTCCTGGTCCTGCAGGAACTGCTGGTGCTCGAGGTGCTCCGGTGAGTTTTGGTCCCAGGTCATGACCCTGAGTCACCCAGGGAGCCAGCTCTTTTCTCAGCCTGGCCTTGCAGGCTGCCTGACACTGGCTCGCTTCCTGCCCTTGGGGTCTTGGGTGGGAAGGAGATGTGGGGAAGAAAGGAGAAGGCATGTCACCTTCCATGATGTCGTCAGAGTGGAGGGCCTCAGGTCACCAGATGCTCTGACCAAGAGAGGCTTCTGGGTCCCTTGGTTCAAGAATGAACCTTGAAGGCCACTTTCAGATGCCCTCTCTCTGGAGGTTGCTGTACATGAGACTGGGTCAGGCCAGGTGGTGTCAGGCCCATCTTCTCTGGGCTCTCAGGAGAGAGCAGACTCAGGCAGAGGGAGCCTGACCTGTTCCTGGGCCCTCTTCTCTCACAGGGCGAACGTGGAGAGACTGGACCCCCTGGGCCTGCTGGATTCGCTGGTCCTCCTGTGAGTATCCCTGTCCGCCCTTACTCTCTCCACATTCAGCACCTGAGGGCAACTTCCAGCCTGTGAGGAAGGGAGGGATAAAATCTAAAGCAGGGGGGAATGGACTCTCCTCTACTCTCCTCTCACACCTCCACACTAAACAACAATTCTACCTTAGTCCAACTTTCAGGCCCATGGTGGACCAGCGCACACACAAACATACACACACACACACACACACACACACACACACACACACACACTCTCTCTCTCTCTCTCTCTCTCTCTCTCTCTCTCTCTCTCTCTCTCTCTAGCTCCTCACTCATCTGCTTCCTCCTTCCTCCCTCCCAGGGTGCTGATGGCCAGCCTGGTGCCAAGGGTGAACAAGGAGAGGCCGGCCAGAAAGGTGATGCTGGCGCCCCGGGTCCTCAGGGCCCCTCAGGAGCTCCCGGGCCTCAGGTGGGTAATTGAGCTCCCTAAGAACCGTTCTCACGAGGCATCACTGGGTGCAGGAGGAAAGGCCTCTGTAGACCCGGGTGAGCCAAAATCGGCTAGGAGGCCCTGGGAGCACCCACCTGCGAGTTTAAGGCCCTCCACCAAGCCAGCGCTGCTACAGGAGGGAGAGACTGCAGGGAGCGGGAATTTGTGTTCAGAGACAAAAGTTTAGGTGGTAAAATTTTGGCCCATGGTAAGTGGAAGGAGCTTTCATTGTCTTGGGCATGGGAGTTGGGGAGAGCTGGAGGCTGACCTAGAGTACAGCTGGCATTGTGTCTCTGCTGCCCAGGACAAAGCAGTCTCCTGGGGAGTAAGATGGCAGTGAGAGCTGGGACTGGCCTTGTGGATGACTGACAGGTTTCTTCCCCCAGGATCTAGAACAAGAGTCTCCTGTTGGCTGGGATGGGATTTGAGTGCCAAGAAAGCTGTCTTTGAAGACCTCACCCTCAGGAGTCTGCTCTTGGGGCTCAGACAGACCCTGAGCCTAGCAGCCTCACGGCCCTCTCCCAAGGCCGCTGGGACTCACTGTCTCCCTTTCCCCTCCCAGGGTCCTACTGGAGTGACTGGTCCTAAAGGAGCCCGAGGTGCTCAAGGCCCTCCGGTAAGTGAGGCCCCATTCCCACCCTCACCCAGGTGGAGAGGAGGGTACAGTGGGGCAGGGGTTGCTCTTGCCCCCACCCCTGCCTGTGTCTCTTGAGGAATGTCTGAGAGGCTCCCGTGGTGGTGTTCTGTGACTCACCCCACCTCCTTCCTTCTCAGCCCTACTTTCCGTCCCAAGCCTAAGCCCAGCCCACAGCCAGGGGACCTCTCAGCTGGGAAGCACAGTGTTCCCAGGAGCCCCCAGCCCTAAGCTCTTTCCCTGGTTCAGCTCCTCAAAGCCGCTGAATGCCCCTGTATGGGAACGCAAGGCCGAGAAGCAGCACTTGTCCGATTCCAATGGCTGGACCTAGTGGGCCCTTTCTCCCTGTCAACCCTGCTTGCTGCTTTGCAGCCTCTGCCCCCTTCCCACGCTGGCCTCTGAGACGCCCACACTTGATTCTTGGACCACCTGAGGGCCTGAGGCATTCAGGGACTCTACTCTCCTCTCATAGGGAGCCACTGGATTCCCCGGAGCTGCTGGCCGCGTCGGACCTCCAGGCTCCAATGTAAGTGATGATCCCGACTTGCTCCTACGCTACTCCTGACACTGAGGCACAGGGGTCACACAATCTGGCCCAGCCACCCCAACAGCGGTCCAGAGAGCTTCAGGCGGTCCCCCTCCCACTCTCAGAGGGGTAGCTCATTGACACGGGGACCTGTTCCCCTTATAGACAGCTGGAGCAGGGTGTGACCCTATGCTGGGACATGGGCAGTCTCCCTGCTGGCCTGGGCTTGACCCTCAGATGTCTGCTCAGAGGGAGGACAGGGCTTGCACAATTGCCTTCTTCATGGGCACATGCTTCCTGAGCATGTTCTTTGCACTCGGCCTCACCCTTTATAAGAAAGTCCACAGTCGAGGCCCTTGCTCTTAGGGAGCCTACAGTGGAGGGAGTGGAGATGATGAAAAGCTTCTCAGCTCACCACCACCACCAAGTACAGAGGGAGCAGGTGCTGTGGGTGAGCGGAGGGCTTAGGAGTCAGAGGGAGCAAGGTTGGAGCTGATCCTTGAGGAATGGTGGGATTGAGGGGAGGAGGTGGGAGGGATTCTGAGTAGATAGGGAAAAACAGTGCAGGGATGGAGAAGCGAGGCTGGTGACCAGAGTGCTCACAGTGGGAGAGAAGACCAGTGAGGCGGGACACATTGCCCTCGGTGTGGAGGAGGCAGGGAAGCCCCCAGGGGGGACCAACTCTCACTGGGACCACAGTGGCTTTGGCATCCAGTGCCAGTGGATGACTTGAGCCAGCCAGCCTCAATGGGATGGGTGAGATGAGCTCTCACTTCCTGCATTTGCTCCATTAGGGTAACCCCGGCCCCCCCGGCCCCCCTGGTCCTTCTGGAAAAGATGGTCCCAAAGGTGCTCGAGGAGACAGTGGTCCCCCTGGCCGAGCTGGTGACCCTGGCCTCCAAGGTCCTGCTGGAGCCCCTGGTGAAAAGGGAGAGCCTGGAGATGATGGTCCCTCTGTAAGTACCTCCCAGGCCCGAGCCTGCTCAGGGCCAAGGCCTCTGTGGCTAGAGCTGCGAGAGGCTCCTGAGCCCTGAGAGCAATGGAGTGGGAGGGGGCAGGCTGTGGAGATGCTGGGGTGGGGGGCACAGAGAGAATTGTACTGGAGGGCAGGGCGGGCAGAGTGCTGGCTCCTGCAGGAGTCCTAGCCAGGGTGGGGGGGTGGGATGGGTGGGCTGCTCTGGGTCAGTTCTCATCTCCCACTTCTCCTCTCTTCAGGGTCCTGATGGTCCTCCAGGTCCGCAGGGTCTGGCTGGACAGAGGGGCATCGTCGGTCTGCCTGGGCAGCGTGGTGAGAGAGGATTCCCAGGCTTGCCTGGCCCATCGGTGAGTGAGGGGTGCCCTTCCTCAGGCTGAGTAGGGCACAGCTTGGCCCAGGCTGGAGGCCCTTCACTCAGTGCTCTTGGGGTGGTAGCCTGGCTTCCACCCACTCAGCACTCTCGGACTGTCCTTGTGTCTGCCCTTTCCCCAAAGGGGCCAGTGGAGCCCTGGGAAGGGGCTCTCAGAGTGGCAGTCATCGTCCGTGTCTCTGTCTCTCCAGGGTGAGCCTGGCAAGCAGGGAGCTCCTGGCTCATCTGGAGACCGAGGTCCCCCTGGCCCCGTGGGTCCTCCTGGCCTGACTGGTCCTGCTGGTGAGCCTGGACGAGAGGTGAGCAATGGGGCGCACTGGGGTGCCCTGACTAGGGAGGGCAGCCGGGCTGAATCCCGTGCCCTGGAGAGGGAGAGGCCTATAGCCCAGCGTGCAATGGGAAAGTCGTGATGGGAGGGAGCAGGCACAGAGCACTCAGAGGGGTGACAGGGAGGAAGCCTGTAAGAAAGCTTTGGCTCCCAAGCTTCAGATGGACAGAAGAGAATGAGCCTGGGGCTTCTGAGGGGAGAACAGAGAGCAGAGTGGAAGACAGGGCCGAGAGAAGCTCTAATGCACTCCTGTTTCTTTTTTCCAGGGAAGCCCTGGTGCTGATGGCCCTCCTGGAAGAGATGGTGCAGCTGGAGTCAAGGTAAATATCTAGGTGTCTCAACGTGCAGTGGGATGGGGAGGTCACCTGGCGTGGCAGGCTGGGGTCAGAGTCTTATCTCAGCCTGGAAGGACCTTCCCTCCTTTCCTCTTCTGAAACATTCTTCTCTGAGCCTAAGACCTCTCTTCTGACAGGGTGATCGTGGTGAGGCTGGTCCTGTCGGTGGTCCTGGAGCCCCCGGATCCCCGGGCTCTCCTGGCCCAGCCGGCCCAACTGGCAAGCAGGGAGAGCGAGGAGAAGCTGTAAGTAGCCTTACTTCAGTGGAAGCTAGTGGTGGAGAAGGGTGGCTGAGATCCACTGCCCCTGCCCCAGGGCCCTGGGAGCAGCAGCCACAGTGGCCAGCCCAGGGCGGGTGCAGAGGAGGGCCATCCCCGCCTGGTTGCCCTCTAATGCTTCTCTCACTCCTTCCTCAAGGGTGCACAAGGCCCCATGGGACCTGCTGGACCGGCTGGAGCCCGAGGAATAGCAGTGAGTGTCCAAGCGCCCTGTGCTGGTTTGAGTCCCTAACTGGGGAAGGTCTGGAGGCCAGCAGGGGCCCTGTGGTTCCTGGGACTCCTTGGCTCTTGCCCTGGCCCTGACCTGACCTAACCTCTGTCTGTCTGGTTCCCAGGGCCCTCAAGGCCCCCGAGGTGACAAAGGAGAATCTGGAGAGCCCGGCGAGAGGGGACTGAAGGGACACCGTGGCTTCACTGGTCTGCAGGGTCTGCCTGGCCCTCCTGTAAGTGTTGCTATCCGTGTGTACCTCCCCCGAGGCGTCCCACCTGCTCAGAGTTCACTTGAGTTTCCCATGCTGCTAAGACAACTGGGGATCATCCTGAGAAGCTTCTAGGACTTCCTCAGGGCTGGAGGGATGGGGAAGTGGAGAGGGAATAAGGGTGAGACATATACCTGCTCCTCCAAGAGCAGAAAATACATGATAGAGAGATATAGATTCAAGAGGGCTCTAATGCTGGAGGATGGAGCCCTGTCTGTGCTGACCTCTGACCTTTGCTTCTTCCTTCTGCACAGGGTCCTTCTGGAGATCAAGGTGCTTCTGGGCCTGCTGGTCCTTCTGGCCCTAGAGTAAGTGAGATGGCATTGGGAGATGGAGAGAACCCTTCCCTAGAGGGCAGAGCTGGATGTTCAGGTGGGGAGGGAAATATTGCTGCTTCTCGAGTCCTCAGGGGTCCTTGGGCCCAGGGATCCTCACTCAGCAGCTGGGGTAGGACTGGCTCGGCCTGACTATGGCCAGAGAAGCAGCTGGGGTCACAGTTGCCCATAAGATGAACATGAGGGCAGCTCTCTGCGGCCAGACAAACCCCCTGATAGTTGAATTTTACAAAGAGGAGCTTAAAAAGGTAGGAGAACCATAAAGCTATCTTCCTGGTTATTGGGCAGATACAGACCAGTTTGGGGTTCTATGACAGAACTATGAAGATCAAAGCAGACTGACTAGTATTACCAGGGTAGTCACCTAACCAGCGTCATCCACTCCCCAACCTTCCCCTTGGTGACCACACTTTTCTCACCACCTCTTTTCTCTCCTGGTCTGCAGGGTCCTCCCGGCCCTGTTGGTCCCTCCGGCAAAGATGGCTCTAATGGAATCCCTGGCCCCATTGGACCTCCTGGCCCCCGTGGACGTTCAGGAGAAACTGGCCCCGCTGTAAGTGTCCCGTTCCAAGTGTATTCAGCATTGGGGAGGCTTGAGCTCTTGGATGCTTGTGGCTTCTTACGGGCATTGGCCTGCTGCTAATGGTGATGGCATCCTTTATCCTGAGGTCTCCCCAGAGGTTTGAAGGGCCCATGATTGGTGTTGGGAAACAGAAGACAGGGGCTAATGGAAGAAATGGGAAGGTGCTATGGTGTTCTTGGTCTTACTGCACCTCACTCTCCCACGTGTGGGACTGAGAAGAATTTGACACTCTAGAGCATTCTAACAGGTGGGAGGGACACAGGAGGGACCCCTTCCCCACTGTTCCTGAAAGACCTCTCTTTTTCCTGCCACAGGGTCCTCCTGGAAATCCTGGGCCCCCTGGCCCTCCAGGTCCCCCTGGTCCCGGCATTGACATGTCTGCCTTTGCTGGCCTAGGCCAGAGAGAGAAAGGCCCTGACCCCCTACAGTACATGCGGGCTGATGAGGCAGGTGGCAACCTGAGACAGCATGACGTTGAGGTGGACGCCACACTCAAGTCCCTCAACAACCAGATAGAGAGCATCCGCAGCCCTGAGGGCTCCCGCAAGAACCCTGCTCGCACCTGCCGCGACCTGAAACTCTGCCACCCCGAGTGGAAGAGCGGTGAGCCTGGACCCCTCGCCCAGAGAGTAGGAATTCAGCCCCCAGGCATGGCTCCCTTAGCTTAGGGCAGAACCAGGCTGGAAGGTTCTGGCAGGTGGCTGTTCCCCCATTTTATAGCAGAGATGCTGCAGCCCCGGGACCTGTCCTGCCACAGGCAGATGGCAGAAGAAATGACTCCAGGGCAGAGTTCATCCACTAGGCAGGCACTGCACCTGCCCTTTTGCTTGTGCGTCTCTTTAGTACTGGACTCAGCCCTTCCATGTCTCTGTACCCTTGCATCCTTCCACCTCCCTCCCTTTGGGCCACATGTGGACCTTACTTAACGTCCTGCTCCTCTCCTCTGGTGTCCCTGTAGGACTTCCCTTCTCCCCAAGTCAGGCCCATCTCTCAGACAGTATGTGTATCTATGCCTCACTGAGCCCCGAGGGGTGCCGCCTCTCTCTCCTGCAGGAGACTACTGGATTGACCCCAACCAGGGCTGCACCTTGGACGCCATGAAGGTCTTCTGCAACATGGAGACTGGCGAGACCTGCGTCTACCCCAACCCAGCCAGTGTTCCCAAGAAGAACTGGTGGAGCAGCAAGGGCAAGGAGAGGAAACATATCTGGTTTGGAGAAACCATCAACGGCGGCTTCCATGTGAGTACCTGCTTGCTCTAGGCCAGAGGAGGCTCCTCAAAATCTTTATCTTCTTTCTCCTTGGAAGCATTTAGCACTTCCTCACATTTTCACCAGTTTTCTTTTGGGTTTATGAGGAAGGAAACAGATGGAAAAATTTGGCAACAGATAATGGTGATGGTTGAACACCATGATGAACACAATTAATGTCACTGAACTGTACATGTGAAGAATGTTGAAATGGCAAATGTTTTGTTACATATAGATATATCCTAATATTAAAAAGAGAGAGAGAAAGGAAACAGAGGAACAGTACACGTATTTTTTTTTTTCACATTTAGAAGTGGAGGAAGAGAGGCCCTCTGGGGCTTCCACTCCCCGGAAGCAAAACTGTCCTTCCAGTTACCTGCTCCCCCAGCACCCTCCTTCAGCTCCTCTGAACCCTAGACAATTGGCAGGCCCCTAGAGCCCCTTAGCCCACTGAATGCCAGGCTCCCAGACCTCACACCACCACTCTCTGCCCTAACAGTTCAGCTATGGAGATGACAACCTGGCTCCCAACACTGCCAGTGTCCAGATGACCTTCCTACGCCTGCTGTCCACTGAGGGCTCCCAGAACATCACCTATCACTGCAAGAACAGCATTGCCTACATGGATGAAGCTGCCGGCAACCTCAAGAAGGCCTTACTCATCCAGGGCTCCAACGATGTCGAGATTCGGGCTGAGGGCAACAGCAGGTTCACATACAGTGTCCTGAAGGATGGCTGCACGGTGAGTGGGTTTGGCTGGAGCCACGGGAGAGATGAGAGGTAGTGGGGCATGGGGCTCAGGCTGGAGCAGGGTAAGGGCTGGTTCACAGCAAATGTAATTGTTCTAAAATGAAAGGCTAATCAGAGGCACGTGTTTGAGGGGGTTACATACAGAAGGCAAGCAGAGTGGCAAGTGAGGGAGAGGTGCATAATTGTTCTATTTCTCCACTCACTTGGCTCAGGAGAAATAAGACCCTACCTGGTACGTCCAGTGACTCTTGTAGAAGTCTTCATGTCATGTGTGAGACAAAGAGATCAAGTGGGGAAGGAGGGAGAAGGGAAGGGTGGGGAAAGTCACCGCTGTTAAGGGTAGGAGTTGAAGTGGAGAAGGCTTTAGAAGCCAAGAAGAGGTATAGGGAGTCCCCTGAACGTGATTCTCACTGTGAGGTCTAAGGAAGCTTGTTGGGTTGCTCAGTCTTGGGGTTCTGGGTAGTGGGCACTGGATTTCATGGCATCTACTGAATAGTGCTTCCTCTCTTTCTCCCCTAGAAACACACCGGTAAGTGGGGTAAGACTGTCATTGAGTACCGGTCACAGAAGACCTCTCGCCTCCCCATCATTGACATTGCACCCATGGACATAGGAGGTCCTGATCAGGAATTTGGCGTGGACATAGGGCCTGTCTGCTTCTTGTAAGAACCCCAACCAAGAAACAACACAATCCATTCCAAACCCAAAGGACCCACGTACTTTCCAATTCCAGTCACTCTAGGACTCTGCACTGAATGGCTGACCTGACCTGATGTCCATTCATCCCACCCTCTCACATTTTGGACTTTTATTCTTTCTCTTTCTAAGAGACCTGAACTGGGCAGACTGCAAAATAAAATCTCGGTGTTCTATTTATTTATTGTCTTCCTGTAAGACCTTTGGGTCAAGGCAGAGGCAGGAAACTAACTGGTGTGAGTCAAATGCCCCCTGAGTGACTGCCCCCCCCAGCCCAGGCAAGAAGACCCCCTTCATGTGCCGGGCACAGGGACTGTGTGTGCCCTACACAATGGTGCTATTCTGTGTCAAACACCTCTGTATTTTTTAAAACATCAATTGATATTAAAAAGAAAAAAAATTATTGGAAAGTACCTATTGTCCTGTGTTTTGTTCTTTATTTTCCATTAGTCTTTGATTCTGTAGGCGTGACCAAATGGCCTTTCTAAAGCCTTCTTCTGTTTACTCTTCAGCCAAGAGGGAGGAAACTAAAGCCACACTGCCTGGTTTAGTGGCCTCACACAAACACAAACTTGCCCCTTTTTATAAACCTCGACACTGCTTGGACCTCAGTAGCGAGATGGGATCAGAGACAAGGTTTGGGAAGGGAGGCACAAAAGAGGGATGGCCTTGTTCTAGAGAGTAAATACTGAACATAACTTTGGGATCAGAGATCTCCAACAGATTAGTGCAAGAGAGGTGATGTTTTCCGTACTCTGAGCTGAGGGGAGGGGACAATGTGTGAACTGCATCTTGCTGGATGGGAGAAATCACAGGTGCTCCCAAGGGAATGTAGTTGCGGGGAGGGGAGAGGGCATGGAGTAAAACTCACAGGCGCCCTTGATAAGTGCACAAAATCATACAATCTTGGTGATTTGTTTGTGTCTTTCTGTAAGACTTTTAAGGAGTCCTGTGACACAGTGGTTAAGAGCTCAGCTGCTAACAGAAAGGTTGGCAGTTCGAATCTACCAGCTGCTCCTTGGAAACCCTATGGGGCAGTTCTACTCTGTCCAGTAGGGTCACTATGAGTTGGAATTGACTTGATGGCAACGGGTTTGGTTTTGGTTCTAAGACTTTTAAAAGAGCCTTGGTGGTGCAGTGGTTAAGTGGTTAAGTGCTCAGCGGTTTGAACACATGGAAAGATGTGGCTATCTGCTTCCATAAAGATTACAGCCTTGGGAACCCCATGGGGCAGTCAGACCCTGACCTATAGGGTCAGTATGAGTTGGAATTGACTTGACGGCAATGGACATGAGTCTTTTAGGGTAAGAAGAGGTGGGGGTGTTAAATACCTCCTCTCCCTCCCTTTTTCCTCTGTCTTGCTCTGTCCCTCTGGCCCCATTCTTTACTTCCTGGGCCTGCACTTAGAGCTTGCATGGACTTCTTTGACAACTAGGCTTATGAATTGACACCTCCCATCTCTCCCTACTCTCAAGTGTCCCTTGCCTTCTAATGACTTGGTATGAGTGGTAAAAGTGAGGAAGCGATCACCTTCTCCCCTGGAGGGGCGTGGTGGTGGTGATGTACAAGGTGGGCAAGAAAGACAAAACCAATCAGAATCAATGACAGTATTTTGTAAAATAAATTTCAAAAGCTATTTGGCACTGCTGATGAGCCAGAGAGCCCTCCCTTCCTCTGCCCCTTTCTCCCATTCCTGCCCTCTCCTGTCTCAGATGAAGGTTGATAGCTTTCCTATTAAAGAAATAATAGAAATAATGGGTTTGTTTTATGTATTAATACCCAACTTATAAATTCTCCTGAACCTAGTTCATGACAAGCTAAAGGAGTAAAGTGAAAATAGGATTATTAAAAATATATAATTAAGATAGTTGTCCCATAATTTTAAATAAACAACCCTTCTACCTACCATGAGAGCTAATGAGGGCAAGGGGGAGAGCAGGTGAGGTATATGGATGTTTATGAAAACCTTTCCTTAGGCAATAGTTTGAGCTGAGCCCCTGAGTCCAACCTGTCAATCAAACCAAAGGAGCCTACCTGCTTCAGGGCTCACTTTACTCCCCACAGTGGCGTTAATAAAGTAGCTCAGTAGCTTGTGACCATCAGCTCAGACATTTGCAAGAGGTGTCCCATCTGTACCAGGATGGCAAGATGATGCCTCACAGCCCACTTCCTGGGTATCTAGTAAAACCTAGAAATAATAGCAACTGCTTCCTGTGTCACCAAGGAGTGGAGAGAAGGAAGAGCTCCAGGGAAGAGAGGCAGTGAGCAGAAGGCCTAGCCCAAATCTGCCTGCATCTGTGGTCACATCAAAATGCACCACTCTGGCCTACTGTGCTACGCTACTTACTGCTGCACTCATTCCAACCTAGCCCAGAGGGGAAGTGAGAATAATTTACTCATTCCCATTATCCCTGATGCCCCAGGAAGTCAAGTCTTTTCAGTCAGATAACCTCTCAGGACTGAGTGGACAGAACTGGCATGCAAACTGTGAGGCCTCGGTTGGGTTACTTTTCCTCTTTTGACCCTTAGCTTCCTCATCTCTAAAAAGGTGATGATTCTCTGAAAGCTTTAGACGAGGAGTCAGGAGTCTGAGCTCCAGCTAAGATTCACTCTAAAGTCCACTGGATCCTGGGTGAATCACAGGATAACTTCTGAAATAGTGTCCCCTTCTAAACAAGTGAAGGAACACAGAAAATCTTACAGGAGTGCTGTCAAGGTGATGAAGAATTGGAGAAAGTGACTTTCACTTACCAAAGCAAAGCATAAAGATTATTTTGCCCAGACAAAATAATTGGGGCCCTGTAAATCTATGTAAACCTTTTAATCAATAGGCTGGTTCTTCTAACAATTTGCTTCACACTTGGGG
This sequence comes from Dugong dugon, assembly GCA_030035585.1. Lineage (NCBI taxonomy): Eukaryota > Metazoa > Chordata > Mammalia > Sirenia > Dugongidae > Dugong > Dugong dugon. The sequence goes on from CM057465.1 coordinate 151,465,966, forward strand.
CTAGAATCCCTAATAGGACAGTGGACCCAAAGGAGATCTCAGGGCCCTAATTTGGGGTAACCAGGTTGTGCAAATGGTTAAGTGCTTGACTACTAGTTGAAAGGTTGGCAGTTCAAACCCACCTAGAGATGCCTCGGAAGACAGTCCTGGTTATCTGCTTCCAAAAGGCCACAGCCTTGAAAATCCTATGGAGAAGTTCTACTCTGTACACGTGCAGTTGCCATGAGTTGGAATCAACTGGATGGCAACTAACAACAGTGGGCTACAGAATAAATGGCGGAGGTAACTCGTGGCCTATATAGAGCCTGGTGAGTATAAAAGGTTTGTGACAGTGTTTTAAACTTCTAGCTATGACTCTGGACAAAAGGCATCAGAAAATGCAATCCTTGGCAAACAGTAAACCAAAATCAAATCCACTGCCATTGAGTCAATTCTGACTCATAGCGACCCTATAGGACAGAGCAGAATTGCCTCCATAGGGTTTCCAAGGATGCAGATCTTTACGGAAGCTGATTGCTACATCTTTCACCCATGGAGCTGCTGGTGTGTTTGAACTGCTGACCTCTCGGTTAGCAGCCAAGGGCTTTAACCACTGCATCACCAGAGCTCCTTTTGGCATACAGTAGGTGCTCAATAAAACTTTTTTGGCCTTAGTGAATGAACAAATGGAGATTTCTATATGCAGCAACTCTTCAACCACGTGACCTGGTGTAAGTATCTGGAGAGCAAGAAAAAGGTAGAGAACTTGGTGTAGGGAGAAGGTATGGGAGGCTGTAAAGCCAGAAAAAGATCATACTATATTATCAGGCCAGAAGCTAGAGAGAGAAGAATCTCCAGCAAGGCATCATCTCTAGAAAACACATTCCTTCCAAATTTGACTTTACTAGAAACATAATGGTGATGGCAATGACTGAGCCAATCAATTCCCCTTTCTATTCTGGTGTTGCTCGGAGCAAATTCCCAGCATTTGCTGAAGAATTGAGGAATACCATGATGAAACTATATGCAGCATCCCATAATGCAGTTTGGGATGCTAAGAAAATACAAATACAAATAGGTATAAGAATTCACAGCATGAGATCGAACTTGTTGTATGTTTAAAATTTAAGTGCCCTCGTTTGAATATCATGGTGGCATTTTAATATTGAGAAACAAGAAATGTTACCGAGGCTTACAATCATAAAAAATGATTCAAAACTGAAGTACCAACATGAGTAGCTTTTAAAAAATTACATGAAAAATATGCTACAGAGGCTACTTGGAAAATGGTAAAACTAAAGAAAAAATGTAGCAATGGGAACATCTCCATGTGGTTCTCAGAAATGGGGCACATTTGCTTTCCCACAAGTGGTGATGTTCTACCATCAATGCATGTAACTTTCATCACTACCACATACGTATGTCTTTAAATGACCCAGTATAATACTGAAACCCAGTTTTCAAACCTTAGCTTTTGGGTTACTCATAGTTAATATCAACCAGTCATGAAGCTTAGCCTTAGTTTGAAGATTCAGAATGTAAAAGTCATTAAGCAAATATTGAAAATCAAGCTATGGGAATGGGGACAAAGACTAATGTACAAACCTTGCCTCTACCTGCTGTTCTGTTAAGGTTTTCTGAGGCTACCAGTGTGTGGAAAGAGCTAGAGCCCACTTCAGCTGAGCTCTGAAAAATGACCAAAGCACCCCGACTACATTTTCTGTCCTCTTGGGGAGGCAGCCTATTCCTTGCTGGCTTGGTGAATGCAAGCAGTTCAACGAATTTTCAACCTCAAACCAGACTCTATTATTCAGGACTAAAGTCAGTCCTGACTTTGGTAGGGGGAGAAAATCATTCAACCTCAACATCCTAAAAAGAAGTATTTGGTAATACCCTCCTTAGGAAAGCAGCTTATCACTCCTCAGGAATCTCTGCCCTGCCTCTCCCAACCTCCAGGGGGCACTAGGTGCTCATTTTTGGAAAGCAATAGGGCAACCTGTTGCCGGGAGATAGATGAAATCAGGCTGCTTTGGCAGGAGGCTTGCTTTGTGATCAGCGCTGACAGGGACAGGGAGTACGTGAGCATTCCGTCTTTTCTTCCCATCCTGTGTTGAACTGCTTAGCAGGCAACTATTCCACGGTCCCATCCACAGGTGCCTATTAAGACCCAGTCAATCAGAGAAGAAACAGCATCAAAGAAAAGCACGATTTATTTTTCTATCAAATCCCTAATCCATGCTCCAGCCAATGGATGAAGGGTAAATCAAGCCGCACACAAAGTCCTGGTAAAAGCTTTTTTTCCTTTTTTTAAGCTCCTAGACATCTGGGAGCAGATGAAGATTCAGGTATTGAATGTGCTTTACTTCTTCTGTTATGTATTCAAATGTTCCCTCCTTGCTGCCACTTCTGCCCAGATAGGGCACTAAATAGTTCTGCGGCTGTATTAATAGTCCTATCTCCATGTCACTCTATGGTTTGATACTAGGATCATGGGATGATTATAATGCCCCAAGAACAGCTGAAAAGATCTGAATTAATTCTTCGAACATTTACTGAGTGCCTACTACCTGCTGGCCACAAGGAGAGGCACCAGCAGTCGACTCTGCTGGTTCTAAGTAACATAAACGGTGCTGTAGAGAGTTTTCTTCCCAAGTGGTAGGAGATGTTTGCTGGGGGTTGAGAGAACAAGTTTCTCCTCTACTTACACCACCTGGAATAGGTATGGAACTCAGACCCTGGGGACATATGCTGTGCTCTCTTCCAACAGGTGCTGCCGTCTAAGAACCAAGAGCAGTTTCTAAGTAGCTGTGGCATTTGCTCCACAATCCACATAGTGATGGGTCTCCAAGGAGCTCTGGGTCATGTGGCCAATGTAAGAGATCTTCACTGAAGTTCTAGGGAAAAGAAACCAAAAAGAATTCTGTTTCTGAGAGGAAATAAGCAAGAAAAATCACCCACTCAAGCAACAATACTCAGAGGTCCCAGACATCTATCTTCATGATTATATAACCAGGAGGCCAGAGGACATTTCAACATGCACCAAGATACTGTCATGAGGTGACCCTCTAAACCCATGGTTCTCAACCAGGGGTGCTTTGGCTGCACAGGACACTTTTGGCAATGCCTGGAGATGTTTCTGATTGTCACAACTGGGCAGGGGTGCAGAGTAGGAGGAGGGGAGTTTAACTGGTATCTAGTAGAGACCAGGAATGCTGCTGAACATCCTACAACGCACAGGACAATCCCTCACAACAAGGAGCTATTCAGTCCAAAATGTCAATAGTGCAGAAGTTGAGAAACCCCGCTCTAAACCTTCATATTTCAAATGTCTGCAGCAGCTATCTGTCACCTGTGGATTTAACAGTCATGTGCCAGTAATAAGCCTAAAGGTCCATGAGCCAGGGCAGTCTGTGTGGCTAGCACGCGGGAGCTGGACAGACAGTCTGGCCAAATCCCAGTGTTTTCATCTTGAGGAAGCTCTTCTGTTCTGTACTGGTCCCATCAGGTTTCTAAAGGCTCTTCTGTTCTGTACTGGTCCCATCAGGTTTCTAAAGGGATCACACCATTTTTTAAACTAGACCCTATTTTGGGGAGAAAACGACACGTTCTAATGTTCACTGTGTGAATCTGGGGATTGGCGAGGGTCTCTCCACACTCCATCTAGAGGACATCAAAGGTCTACTGTATCTCTGTCTGTAAAGCAGCAGGTGCCTCCTCTTTGGCTAGATGCCTCTGCCCCGTGGGCCACACAGATCTCCTGAGCAAAGGCGGTGATCTCACAGAGCCTGATGGTCCAGGTCCAAACACAAAGCCCATCGAGACAGAAGAAGAGGGACGTACCGCATGAAGATCACTATGTTGTGCACCAGGATTTCAGGTAACGTGCAGAAGAAGCTAGCAAACAGCAAATATGGAAATGGTCAGATTGATATAAAGAAGGGTGCTGAGCTACACTGTCAAACCAAGAAGCAGTCAGTCCTGTTTGGGGTGCCCCTTTCCCTGACACCTGCCCCTCTGACCTAAGCACTGCCAAGGTTCATGAGTCCTTGGTCCCCACAAGTGTTGTGCTTGTCCTCCGACATTATACTTTTTAAAAAAAAAAATAATGCATCATATAGGTTTCTAGTGCCTTAGAGTCCCTGGGTGGTACAAACGATTAATGCGCTTGGCTGCTGAGAAGTTAGAAGTTCGAGTCCATCCAGAGACACCTTGGAAGAAAGGCCTGGTGATCTATTTTTGAAAAATCAGCCACTGAAAACTCTTTGAAGCACAGTTCTACTCTGACACGAGGTTGCCATGAGTTAGAGCTGACTCAGTGGTAACTGATGGTGGTGAAATGTTCTCTTTTAGAAATTCCAGCACTTCAGTTACATATTAAAAGACACATCCTCCATATAAATCTCAAAGCTAGGGAAGAGCAATAGGGCAGGAACTTAAGGTAGGACCAAGCCCCGATCAACTGGGTATGACTTTGAATCTCTTTAACTTGGTGAAGAGCACACATATAGAGAGCACTGTCCTTACTAGACATAGGAAAATGGTCCTCCCATCTCAGTATTTACAGTAAAATTCACCTGGAAAAAGACACCAGAGTCAGTTTGTGGCCAAGCAAGCTCAACATACAGCAGTACTGTTATTAACAACTCAGACCCTGGATCATTCTCCCATCACACAAGAAATTTCCCCAGGATTTTCCCCGAGCCTGTAACAAACGCTTCCAACCTCTTCCCTTCTTCAAAAGGTCAACAGACATCAGATTACAACACTGCCTCTTCCTGATTTGTAGCAAATCTCTTTCTTAAAAATTCGTTTGCTCCCCAAATATTTATATGCTAGTTGGCGTTTTTCATAATTACAGAGCCCTCTAGGTCTTCCTCATCAACTAGTTCCTTCAAGAGGAAATGAGGAGAAGAAGCGAAAGTAGCGAGGATACGGCATTCCCACGACCCTACTCTGCTCTTGAGCCTGTGGTACCAGGGTTTTAGCAGAACAGCATACCAGTTGCTCACTCCGAGGCGGAATGAGGGAGACATTAGTTGTCCCATATGTGCCAACCACTGTGTTCATGTACTGAACCTGGCTGGACAGGCTGGTCACTGCCACGGAGTAGAAGTTGGAGTTGCTGATTTTCAGGGTGGCCTGCATCAGGCAAGTAAGGACACCAGTGTAAGTCTCGTGAGTCTAAGACTTGGAAGATGCACAGCCCAGGGAGTGGAGGCCCAAAGTCTTACCGTGATGGTGAGGATTACCAGGGAGTCCTCCTTATTAAACAAGACTTTCATTACTTTGATGCCGTCATCATCCACAAGGACTGAATGTGGAAACAGGAAGAAAACCACCAAGCCGGATGCCAGGAGACAGAGCAAGACGGACAAGAGGACATACTGCTTACTGCAAATGACACAGCACATGACTGATCTAGGTAGCCAGATATCAAAGTCCAGTCAGTCAAGATCAAGTGCAAAACCAGGTGTGAGGGGAGAGCAAAAGGAAAGCACAAAGAACCAGAAACCACAAACCAGGCAAGAATGATTGGAGTGGGACAGGGCTTTTAAAACCCATTTGAGTGATGCGTGCATTCTAGGAAAAAAACTTGAGAGGAGCTGTGTGGGCAGAAATATTTCCTCACCTCCCAGAACAGCCCTCTTCTCCAACCCAATTCCTTCACGTGGCCCTCGGAATGTTCCTAGCTTCAAGTTCCCTTCCCCAGGTTTTGACAGGGGCAGAGATACCTTGCTTGAGCAAAAGTAATAAAGAAAATGGGCGAATTTACAAGAATAGACGCAGTTTGCAAAATGGTAACTGGTATCCATACATATAAAAAGGGACTAGGGACAGAAGTAGGTATTAAGAGGTGGGAGGCAGGTTCACTCACGTTCTCTGAGGTCGCAATCTCTGATCACTATGCGGGATCAAAGCCACCAACTCATTTACTTGCTCTAGAAAATAACCAAACAATTACTCTGTAAATCCCATATGTTAGCAGTACTTTCCTTCACATCTCACATCAGCATACGACAACAAATACTCGTCTGGAATTAGACATTTCTAAAATACTAGTTTCACATGTGGGTACAATAAACAAGAAACAAGTAAATCTATAGAGTGCCACACATTACAATATTCATCAGTGCTGCCAAGGCAGTAAACGGATGTTAGGAAATCTGGGATCTGTTCCGGCTTTACCATTTACCAGCTACAAGGTCTTAGAAAAGCTGAATTTGTCTAGGTCACTGTCTCATCTGTAAGATGAAGGCTTTGGAGTAAAAGGTTTCTAAGGTTCTTACTAGCTCTGAATCTCTGCTACTGTCTATCTAAACTGACTTTCTGAGGGCCAACTCAGTAACAAATGATCCTGCACTTAATCCACACTCCACATCTGCGCTTTTCCACCCTTTGTTTCTCTCTCCCCACTTGACATATTTTTCAGACCTTCGGCTAGTAATCATTCGGTCTGTTTCCTCAAAAACAAGCTTCCAAGATGGTCCCCTATAAAACTGTGCCAGGTCTTACAAGTGAGAGCAATAGAGAAATTTGTCTGTCAACAAATCCGTAATGTAGAGTGAACTCAGTGTTCCAAACCACGGAAACAAAGAACAAGAACAAAGAACAAATTAAAGAAACAAAGGCTTTCAGATATAAGGAAACCAAGAGAAGCTGTAGAACCGGCCCAGGTTTATCGGGTCAGCTGGGCTGGCTCCTGTTCAGTTAGGCCAGTAACTATGGTGCCAGTGCTGAGAACAAAAGCTCCGGACAGACAAGAGCACTCTTGTGGTTATCCTGGGATTCTTGCTGGGAAACCATTGCTCCTCACCTGTTGGAAAGTAGCCAGTCCCTTGGCAGGTGAGACAGGTGATGCTATCTCGCCCTGTGAACTCCACATAAGGGAACTGCGCAATGGCTTCTTCCTGCTCTCGTTGGGCCCACATATCGTCCCTGTCATCTTCTTTCTTTCGCTTGCTGGAATGGGGACGAGCAGAGGCAGAATGCTGGGATCCCATGGCCGTGATGTGGCACCTGTATCATGTCCTAGGATGCAAAGACGCAAATGAGTGCATGTTAGTGTCACTAACACTGGCCTCGAGAAATCATTTCTATTAGAGAAGTAAAAACACAAAAATGACCAGAACGCCGTCCTGAGTGTGATCCCAACACCGCAGGATTTCTACCGGGATCCTGATTTTGTAGCATTGCTCCCCAGTCCCCTCCCACCCTTACATACAGCCTGGGAAGCCGGCCGCCTTCGCCAACCTGCCCAACTCCTCACAGCCCCGGGATTCAGAGTACCCTAGCTCCCACCTGGCCCAACCTCACCTCTTCCTCTCCCTATTATGCAAATTCTGTGCCCTCCAAAGGAAAGACTTCCTGGACAAACAACAGACACCAAATTAATAACAGGCCTTAGCGGCCCCCATCCCCCTCCACTCTCAGTCCCGCGAGGCGGGCTCAGGTCATGCCCCCTGGCAAAAAGAGACACTTCGAACCCACCAGAACCGCTCAGGAGGGGACGAACGCCAGCATCCCCAGACCTGCAGCGTACGAAGTCTGGGCAGCCCCTCTCCTGACCGCTCCCAGCTACCAGCCCGATTCAGCCCGGCTACCTGGTCCTCCGTCCTCTGAGCTGTTCGTCCGTGATGCGCACGCGCCGAATAGCCGCGGCTCGAAGGACGCCGGCTTGCGCGCGCGCGCGCGCGCGTGCGCTCTTCACGGCTCCGGAGGTCTTCCCTGTCTCCCCGGCAGCTGTCGCGCCCCCTCCGCACTGGTGGAGGAGAAGGCGGCAGAGAGCGGAGGAGAGCAGCGCGTCGCGGAGAACCGGGAGAGGGCCGTGAACCGCTATTCCCCAGAAGGGCTTGGAAAAGCGAGGGTGGAGGAAGCAGCCGCTGGCCCTTCTGCCCCATGATTGATGTTTGTCTTTCCCCTCCTCAGGGAAGATCATCTTTAGGATTGGGAGAAGACAAGTTGCTATCTATGAATGAAGCTGGGCGTTTAAAGTGGTCACAACCAACCCACTGAACCTTTAGAGTAAGAAGCAATAAGGAGACATTGCTCCTCCTCTTCCACCTCCAAGGCTGGCCCACATCCTCTCCTTCCAGAAATCTGTTCTTCATCTTTTCCCTTGCAAGCTCTATACCGGTTTGTATTCCTTATTTATACAAATCTGAATCTGTTGGGGGCAGCAATATGCTCAACTAAAGCCTCCCTTGCAGATAGGGGTGGCCGTGTGACACAGTTCTGGTCACTGACTTAAAAGCAGAGGTTGTTGAGTGGGGCTTCCAGGAAATCTCCTTAAAAGGAATGGAGACTCAACTAGTTCTTTGACCTTCTTCTTCAGAGGCAAATTACCAATAGGCAAGGTAAGCATGGTGTTTACCTTGTTTACCAGATCATCTGTACTGAACAATTTCACATTTTTCACCACATCAAAGATTCTGCTTCTAGGTATGGCTGGCATCTGTCTCTCTCCCAACCTTACAGCACCTTCCTATGGAATCCGAGCCTCTTTTCAGTTTTACAGTCCCCGACAGGGACGGATGACCCAGTAAGTAAGGTAAGCACAGGCTTAATTATGCTTACTTACTAATCTGTAGTGAATAATTCCACATGGGTTTCACCATATCTTTGAAATGTGGTGTGAAATGTGAAATTGTGCACTACAAATTAGTAACTAAGCACAAGTAAGCCCGTGCTTACCTTGCTTATTGGGTAATCTGCCCTTGCTCTTCTGCCGGCTATAGGGTGTCTGTGATGGTTAAGATTGTGTGTCAACTTGGCTGGGCCGTGATTCTCAGTGATCACTCCCATGATTGAATACGCTGTGAGTAGCCAGTCAGATGAAAGGGAGTTTCTTTGGGGTTATGGCCTGCATCTGAATATAAGTAGACGTTCTGGCTTTTTGCTCACTCCGGATCCTGCGGCTGCCTCCTGTCGTCTCATCTCCAGTTCTTGGGACTTGAGCTGTCAGCTTATCTGCCGAACTTGGGATTTGTCGATCTTCACAGCCTGTGAGCAGAGCCCTGCTCTCCGACCTGCCAGTCTTGGGTTCACCAGCCCCTGCAACTATGTGAATCAGGAGAAACCTTGCAGCCTTGCCTGCTGATCTTGGAATTCGTCAACCTTCACAGCTTGTGAGTGGGAGCCCTGCTCTCTGACCTGCCGATCTTGGGCTCACCAGCTTCTGTGGCTGCGTGAATTAGGAGAGGCCTCTACCCTGATCCACGGACTTGGGACGTTCTAGCCTCTACAATCATGTGAGCTGTTTCCTTGATATAAATTTCTCTATATCTATATCCATATTTATACACTTTACTAGTTTTGCTTGCCTAGAGAACCCAGCCTAAAACAGTCGCTACGAGTTGGAATTGACTTGATGGCAATGGAGTTCTTCTTCCTGCTTGGAATTTGGACTTGGTGATAGGACAGACATTTTGTGACCATGAGGCAAGGAGCACATGCTAAGGAAGGCTAGGTAGAGAAATCAAAGGATCCTGGGTCCCTGATGGCATTGTGGAACCACAATCAGGCCCTGGATTGCCTATCTTTTGTTATCTCATTACATGCAAAAAACAACCCCTCAAAATTGTTTAAGCCTGTTTTTTGGGCATCTCTTTCTCACAGAAGAGTCCCTGGATGGTGCAGATGTTTAATGCACTTGGCTACTAACTGAAATGTTGGAGGTTGGAATCCACCTAGAGGCACCTTGGAAGAAAGGCCTGGCGATCGACTTCCAAAAAATCAGCCATTGAAAACCCTATGGATAGGGCCTTAAAAGCTTGCACGTTTCCATCTAAGATACATCTATTGGTCCTATCCTGTCTGGAGCAAAGGAGAATGAAGAAACAAAAGACACAAGGAAAATATTAGTCCAAAGGACTGGTGGACCACATGAACCACAGCCTCCACCAGCCTGAGCCCAGAAGAACTAGATGGTTCCTGGCTGCCACCGCCGACTGCTCTGACAGGATCACAATAGAGAGGCCTGGACAAAGCAGCAGAAAAATGTAGAACAAAATTCAAATAAAAAAAAAAAAAGACCAGATTTATTGGTGTGACAGAAACTGGAGGAACCCCTGAGACTATGGCCCTGGGACATCCTGCTAACCCAGAAAGGAAGCCACTTTTGAAGCCCATTTTTCAGCGAAGATCAGACAGGCCTAGAAAACAAACAATAACACGTGAGGAACGTGCTTCTTAGTTCAATCAAGTCTATGAGACCAAATGGGCAACCCTGCCCAAAAGCAAGACAAGAAGGCAGGAAGGGACAGGAAAACTGGACGAATGGACACAGGGATCCTGGGGTGGAAATGGGGAGGGTGCTGTCACATTGCAGGGATTGCAACTGATGTCACAAAACAATACATGTATAAATTTTTGAATAAGAAACCAACTTGAGCTGTAAACATTCACCTAAAGCACAATAAAATTAAAAACCAAAACAAGCAGACAAAAAAGAAAACCCTACGGAACACAGTTCTACTCTGAGACACATGGGGTCGCCATAAATTGGAGTTGACTCCACGGCAACTGGTTTGGCTTCCTCACAGTGGGATGCAATCCTAAAAGATACAGACACAGAGCTAGTAAAGGGGGAAGCCTAGGCTTTAACACAAGCAGCCTGACTGCACAGTGGGCACTCTTAACCACACGCTATGGAGGCCACACTTAGGTTTTTATCCTCTTCCAGCTTTAGCTTCAGAGCACATGCCTGTATGGAGAGGGGAGGCCCCTTGTTGGTCTGAACCCTGTCTTCCAAGCTCAGCTTTCTCATCTGAGGGCCCACATGAAGTTGACCCAGGGAATGACCTTTGCTGAGAGTCCATCCTTCAGTCACAGGGGTGTTGCCTCACCCTATGGCCTCCTGGACGCTGCCAGGACGGTTGCAATAAACCTAATGTCTGACTAAAGATGGGCATTGCAGTGAGTTGTCCAGGCTTCCAGAAGCAGGGAAAATGAGGAGGCAGCAGCCTGATCCATGTCAAGTTATGCAGGAAGAAAGAGGACCATGGATGCTTTGAAAAGGAAACAAGGCTAAGCGCTTGGGGTCTGTGGTAAGGAAGAGGAAGGGCTTGGGGCTAGTTGGGTACTGGAAAGGGGTCCTAGGGGCCTAACCAGCAGAACCTTTGAGACTCTCTGGCAATCTCCTTCCAAAGGTGTGTGTGTGAGACAGATAGTGTAGTCTCCAGTGTGGCCTCCATTCCTCCTTGTCTCCCCAGCACCCAGCACGACACCTGGTACATAGTTTAAAAAACAAAACAAAACAAACAAGCCAGTTGCCGTGGAGTTGATTCTGACTCATGGTGACCCCATATGTTAGAGTAGAACTGTGGTGCATAGAGTTTTTGGTGGCTGATTTTTCATAAGTAGGTTGCCAGGCTTTTCTTCTGAGGCGCCTCTGGGGTAGACTTGAACCTCCAACCTTTGGGTTAGCATCCAAGTGCGTTAACCGTTTGCACTATCCATGGACTCCCTTGGTGCCTAGTTGGCCCTCAATAAATGCTTGCAGAACGACTCAGCGTGGAAGCCGGCCAGCAAGGCCTGGGGAAGTAGTCCCAGCATCCGCCTGAACCATCTGGGAGGCAGTTTTAAGTGGGCAGCACATTCCTGAGGCGACATCCATCACTTCTTACCTGAGACTCACTTCCAAGTTTGTCTCATCCTGGTTATGAGCAGGGAGTTTACTGCAGACATGAGCTCACTGGGGCTCTCAGGGTGGGCCAGGGCAGAGTGGGGCCAACTGAGAATCTCTGCCCCCGTGGCTCAAGCGGATGCTGGGACTATTCCCCCAGGCTACTCCCCAGCCCCTCCCCCCGGTCTCATCAATGTCTCAACGTGCATTAGGTACCCCTGACCTCAGGCTGAGGGGAGCGGAGGCTGGAACAGGCTACTGGTCCGGAAAGGCCTTGGAAGGGAAGGGTTCAGGGATTACCTCCTCCCAGCTCTGCACTCCTCCCGCATTCATGCACAAGGACAAGAATAGACAGAAGAACTACATTAACCTCTCTTTGTTCTGACAGGGAAACTGAGAATTTAGAGCTGGAAGTGCTGTTCATGGTCATCATTCTGCAACCCCTCCTTTATTTATTCCAGAGCCACAGGGTGGTACAAGTGGTTAACACGCTCGGCAGCTAACCAAAATGTTAGAAGTTTGAGTCCACCCAGAGGCTCCTCAGAAGAAAGCCCTGGCGATCTACTTCCAAAAAGTCAGTCCCAGAAAATCCTATGGAGCGCGGTCCTACTCTGACAACATATGGTGTCACTCTGAGTTGGAGTCGACTCATCAGCAGCTGGTTATTTATTCCCAAATTGAGAAAGCTTTCTCCAGGTTAAATGAGACCCAGTAAGTGAAAGAATCAGGACCAGAACCAGATCAGCTCTTTTCTTATTCAGTGTGCTTTCCAAAGAGGTCTGGTGACTTACCTGGAAAGTAGAGACAGTCACGAGGTACACAGGTGGATTTAAGGGACACGCAAATCATTTTATTTTCTATTATGTTATATTCTAATGTTAATTAGAGATCTCAGTGTGCAAAGTTCTGGCCCATGTGTTGCCCAAATAAAGAGAGACACTGGTCTCCCTTTCTGGAATTCTGGCTTCAGTTCTCTAACGGAAGGTGTAAAGGGAGAAGGGAACAAGAAGGCCCCTGGCATTTAAGAACTGCTTACAGCGGTAGAGCATTTTAACAAGTATGTGGCACTTCCTTGGATGTGAAGCAGCTATTATTCCCATTTTGTTGTTGTTGTGTGCCGTTGAGTTGATTCCAACTCATAGTGACCCCATGTGACAGAGTCGAACTGCCCCATAGGTGTTCCAGTCTATAATCTTTACAGACTGAGCCCAGGTGGGACAACGGTCAAGTGCTCGGTTGCTAACCAAAAGGTCGGTGATTTAAATGCTCCAGGGGCTCTGCAGGAGAAAAAAACCTGGCCATCTGTTGCTCCCGTAAAGATTACAGCCTAGGAAACCCTATGGGACAGTTCTACTCTGTCTTATAGGGTCACTGTGAGTTGGAATCAACTAGACAGCACACAACAATAACAACAGTCTTTACTGGGGCAGATCACCAGGTCCTTTCTCCTGCGGAGTGTGTCTGGTGGGTTCAGACCACCAATCTTTCAGATGGAGAAACAGACAGAGGGAAGCTGACTTGCCCCAGCTATAGGGGGGGAGGTCAGGATTGGATCATGGGTTTTCTGCCCCAAGCCCTGCCTCTTTCTACTCTAGTGTGCTATTTCCAGTGAGGAATGGTCACAGGAAGAAGGCTTACAGGCCTGTTCTAGGAAGGTGAGTGACGATGAGGTTGTTTCTGTAAAACGGTTACAGGCAGAAGGCTACTGTGGTGTGCTGTGACCACAGCAGTTGTAGGTGAGGAGCTCTGCAGAGAGGTGGTGTGTGGGGTTAAACAAAGTGTGGGGGTACAGAGGGCTTCTGTGTTCAGGGAACTCACCACAACCTTGTAAAGGGGACCCTGAAGCCACAGACTGCCAAGGTGGGCGGCAAAGCCAGGTTCTCTCCAACCTTTCCTTGAGGGACATAGATGAGGTTGATTGTGAGGATAGGGAAGGTGGGTCTCACCTGTATTGTACTCACATTCACCTGGCTCAGGAGGCACCCTGTAGCAGCCAATCAGTGTCCGGAGTGCTGGTTGCAGTTGTTAGCTGCTGTTGAGTTGGCCCTCGTCTCATGACCCCATGCACAACGGGATGGAGCCATTTAACCCATAGGGTTTTCACTGGCTGATTTTTTGAAGTAGATAGATCTCCACACCTTTCTTCCTAGTCTGTCTTGGTCTGGAAGCTCCATTGAAACCTGTTCAGCATCATAGCAACACACAAGCCTCCACTGACAGGCGGGTGGTAGCTGCACTGGGGCACTTGGGCCAGGAGTTGAACCAGGGTCTCTGGGAATGGAACCCGGGCCTCCAGCACGGAAGGCGAGAATTTCACTATTGAACCACCAGGTATAAATCTTCTTCCTCAATCCCAGGTAGGCATAAGATGTCCTACTAAAAAAATTTTTTTTTAAACCAACCTATTTCCAACTCAGAGCCCCCTCCTGACTGATTGGCAGGGAATTGCATGTTCTCCATCACTGAGGCTTACTCCCCCTCCCCAAGGTCACGCAAAAATCCTAGAGACTGGCTTCTTACAGCTCAGGCAGCTGGGTAAGGAAGGGTCTCTCGCATTGAGCCCAACATGTCACACTGATCTCCTTGCCCAGTCCCCCAAAGGCTTCTGGTTTTAGTGATGTTACTGCTTCCTTGTGACCTGGGAACCCTTGTCCAGGGGCTGGCATGCCCAGTGAAAGTGGAGCTATTCCCCCTGGAGGCTCTGCCCCTCCCCAGGGTGATGCCAGGACAAGGATCTTGGAACCTCAGCAGCCCCATCTGCCTCGGTTCTCCTTCCTTCCTGGTGTAGGTCTCATCTCTCCCCTGCTCGCCCCTCGTTCTCCTTTCTCTCCACAGCAGCCTCTCAGTGACATCTGGTATCACCTCTTCAATAAGCCCAGGCATTTATGGAAGACAATTCAAGAGTTATCTTCAATTAATTTTTTTAAACCCCATAGGAATAAAAAATCCAAAGACCTGAGTTATCTCCTCGGGATGGGGGGACAGAAATACAGAGAAAACCAAAATGCAAACAAACATCTTAAAATTAGCATCTGAACCAGATTGTCTTGTAAGAGGACCTGCAGGCCAAGGACACTTAATACCTGGTCTCTGAACACTATTAGCAACTGTTCCCAGGGTTGACATTGAGTGGGTGTCAACACCAAGTGATGGCTTTAGGGGCCTTTGTTGCTGGGCACTGTCATGGATTGAACTGTGTCCTCCAAAAATATGTGTATTAATTTGGCTATGCTATGTCTCCAGTATTGTGTGATTGTCCAACATTTTGTCATCTGAGGTGATTTTCCTATGTGTTATAAATCCTATCCCCTATGACGTTAATGAGATGGATTAGTGGCAGTTATGTTGACGAGCTCTACAAGATTAGATTGTGTCTTAAACCAATCTCTTTTGAGATATAAACGAGAGAAGTGAGCAGGAAGACACAAGGACCTCATACCACCAAGAAGCAAGAGCCAAGAGAATAGTGCGTCCTTTGGACCCAGGGTCCCTGCACTGAGAAGCTCCTAGTCCAGGGGAAGATTGATGACAAGGACCTTCCTCCAGAGCAGACAGAGAGAGAAAGCCTTCCCCTGGAACTGACACCCTTAATATGGACTTCCAGCCTACTAGACTGTGAGAGAACAAACTTCTGTTTGTTTAAGCCATCCACTTGTGGTATTTCTGTTTATAGCAGCACTAGATGACCAAGACAAGTACCATCAAATCAATTTTGACTCAGTGACCACATGTGACAGAGTAGAACTGCCCCATAGGGTTTTCTAGGCTGTAATCTTTATGGGAGCAGATTGCCAGCTCTTTGTCTCCTGCAGCCGCTGGGTGGGTTCAAACTGCCAAACTTTTGGTTAGCAGCCTAGCGCTTAACTGTTGTGCCCCAGGGCTTCTTTTGGGCACCCTAGCCCTTAATAATAGCCAGAAGTTCCCCCACATCTGGCAACCTCAGATGAACACACACTCTAAGTAGACACACTGCATGTGCTATACAAATGTAACCTAAACTTCTTGTCTTCCTCTCCCCTCCCAGAATGGCCACCACTAAGCACCCCATTCTAGAAGTTCTGGACCTGCCCCTGAATGGGAACTGTGTTAAGAGCTGGTGCAAGGGGGTGGCTGCCTGGGTTGGGGAATTTGAAAAACTCTCCCTGAGGGGTTGGCCAGAGGAGGGCTTGTTGCATTTTAACTCTGCAGTAAGTGTTTGATGAAACCCAAGCAATGGTCAGTCAGTTCTTCATGTTCAATCTCCCCCAGCACTCTCTTCCTTCACCCCCTTTGCCAGCTTCAGGGCCATCCCTGGTGATTGAAAATATCAACATCTGATTGTTGTCAGAAACCTCCATTAAACTCCTGTCTGTGTCTACTGCTGCTCTGGACATTGCACCCGCAGCTTCAGCCAGCAAGGCCTTTGCCTGAGCCCCAAGAAGATTCTGCTTGAGACCTAGCCAGACAAACCAAAGGTGGACAAGCAGTGAACAGCATACAGGGTGTAACTGCAGCCAGGGAGCAACACGGGAGAGTTATGAGGCATAAGGGTGTCACAGGGCAGTGCCTGAGAGCAGAAGGCAGAGATGAACGCCAAGAGATTAGAGTTTCAATGTCCAACCCTATCCCAAAAGTCAACCATCTGAAGGAGCTCTTGATTTCTTCTCTCTTTTTATACTGTCACAGTTGTACTTGAATTCAGTCCCTTAACACCTTTTGCCTACACAATTGTGGTAGCCTTCTTGGCAGACTGTCTGACTGAAAACAATTTTACAATTTACTGAGTAGCTATTAAATGTCAAGCCTTGTAGTAGACACTTCCCGCACATTATCTCATTTAATCTTTTACAACAACTCTATGAACTGGGTATCACCACGCTCATTTGACAGGTGAGGTGACCATGGTTCAGAGAAATGGCTTGCCCGATGTCACATAGCTGGGATACAAGTGCCACACTGTCTCAGACCACCTTCCATCTGACTCTTTTTTCACACTCCATCAATCTAGTGGTCTAGTCTCATGGTCCTTTCTAAAATGCAAATGTGGTCCTATCATTCTGTTTCTTAAACCTTCAGTGGCTCTTCACAGAAGGCAGAAGAAGACTCAAAAACCTTACACAGCTCACAAGGCCTTCTCCATGCTCTCTCTGCCCTCTTCCCACTAACTGGACACTCTGACCACAGCAGACTATTTGCAGCTCCCTAAACATGCCAGTACTTTATGTCCTTGCTTGTTCTGTCCTCTCTGTGTAGGATGTCCTTTTCCCCCAGCCCTCCCCATTCCACACCGCACTTCCTATGCTTGGAGAGATCCTACACAATTGTCCAAACCCAGCCCAGATGTCCCTCTGAAATCTCTGAAAACCCGTTTCCTGCCTCCACTCTCTCTCTCTTTTTACACACACACACACACACTTCCTGTGGTCCTACAGCCTGCTCTTCACAGTGTCTGTAGCTGTCATCACTTCTGGTCTGTCTCCTCTAACACCTGTGCTTTCCCCACTATATTATCATTGGTTGTTAACTAGGCTGTCTGTCTTGGGGGCAGTGGTGGTTCAGTGGTAGAAGTCTTGCCTTCCACTTAGGAGACCTGGGTTCAATTCTCGGCCAGTGCACTTCATACACAGCCACCACCCATTTGTCAGTGGAAGCTTGTGTGTTGCTATGATGCTGGGTAGATTTCAGCAGAGCTTCCAGGCTAAGGTGGACTAGGAAGAAAGGCCTGGTGATCTACTTTAGAAAAAATCAGCCAATGAAAACCCTATGATCACTATGGAGCTTAGAAAAGAGCCTGGCAGAGAGTAGGAGCTCCACAGGTTTGTCTAGCGAATGAGTGAGTGACTTGAGTGAATGAACCAAGAGCACCTCGGGGCAGGGAAAGTGTCACAGTCATTTTTGTGTCCCCATTTCGTTGCATATGCCTGGCACCCAGTGATGTACAGTCAAGGTTGAATGAATGAAGAGGGGAGGAGGAGAGAGGACAGAAGCGAGGAGAGTAGTGGAGAGGCTGGGCCTGGAGTCTACTGTGCAGGCCCAGGCACAGCTCTGTTCCTCCATCAGGGGGCACAGGAGGCCCGGGAGCCAGGCTGGAAAGCCAGGATCTCCAGACTTGAATTCTTCCCTTCTCACTGAGAAAAACCAAAACCAAAACCAAACAAACAACAAAACATCAGTTGCCGTTGAGTCGATTCTGACTCATGGTGACCTCATGTGTGTCAGAGTAGAACTGTGCTCCACAGGGCTTTCAATGGCTGACTTTTTGGATGTAGATTACCAGGACTTTCTTCCAAGGTGCCTCTGGGTGGACTCAAACTGTCAGCCTTTCAGTCAACAGGGAGCATGTTAACTGTTTACACTCCCCAGAGATTCCTGAGACTCAGCCTTAAAACTCTTGGGGTTGTTCTACCCCACAGAAGGGTTCAGGAGGTAGCTGGGAGCAGAGGGAAGGAGACCATCTGAAGCTGAATTTCTCACAGAAGAAGGACTGACCTGGCCTGCTTTTACCTGGTGGGACAGGTAGGAGCTGGCTCCCCGTCCTGGGGCCCAGATGCACCCAGGCAAGGTCTACTTTGGGATAGGTGGTCACTTGCAGCTGGAGGCTGTGACTGGAGTTGAGTTGGTAGAGCTGGGAAAGGGTTGCAAACAGGTCTGCTAGATAGATTCGTTCACCCATCCCATCATGGGCATGGGGGAGGTAATTTGCACAAATCCATGTGCCCTAGCAACATTTTAGAACTCACAGCTTTGTCCCCTCCTCCTCATACCTCAACACATACCAGTCAAGGCCAACCCAACCTTCCAAGTTGCTGGGAGCCTTGGCCCTCATGACAAGCATCACCTGTGCCAGGCACGGTGCTAGGCACTGTGAGAGAGTGATGAGAAGGTCATAGTCCCTGCCCTGCAGGCACTCCCCTCTGATGATAGGCAGCTTGCACCCTGCCTCCTTCCAGTGGCTAGGAGCACAGGCTCTAGAGCCAGGCTGCCTGGCTCAGCCCCTTACTAGCTGTGTTACCTTGGGTAGGGTCCTTAACCCTCTTTGTGCCTCTGTTTCCTCATATGTCAAAAGGAATGATAATAGTACCACCTACCTGGAAGGGTTGTTAAAATGATTAAGTAAATTAATCCAAGAAAGCCTCTTAGAATAGTGCCTGTCATGCAGTAAGCACTCAATAAATGTTGGTTATTGGGGCAGTGCAAATGGTTAACGCACTTAGTTGCTAACCAAATTGTTGTAGGTTCAAGTCCACCCAGAGGCACCTCAAAAGAAAATCTGGGTGATCTACTTCCAGATTTTTGAAAAATCAGCCATTGAAAGCCTTGTGGAGCACAGTTCTACTCTGACACACATGAGTGGTTGACTCAACGGCAACTAGAAAAAAAATTATTATTATGATTCTCTATTAGCAGGTCCTTAGAGTCTTGCACGTGATGGCACACAAGACATCAGCCAGACCAGCCTCACCGCAGGATTACCACCATCTTTGGATTCTTCCTGAGCATCCAGCCAATCATTCTGTGGAAAGTCCTTAGGCATGGAGAAAAGTGCTGAGCTCTGAGTTCACTGGCTTTCTGACCTGGAAGGGAGCACAAAAGAAGATAGTATCACCTGTGAGTTTCAGATCTAGAGAGAGAGCTGAGACCCAGAGATGCCAAATGACCTGGGAAAGGTCACCCAGACAGGTAGAGGCAGGGCAGAGAGAAGATTCCAGCCCACTGATCCACCACTGTGTCTCTTGGGGCCACCCGGCTGTGTGGCCACCCTCCTGGGCCCATCCATCCCAAACAAGACAGCTTAGTGGTTTCTGTCTAAATTTAGATGCCACCAAACATCTGTATTATAAAGAATTGTTTAAGTGTGTGGTTTTTGCCTTTTACCCTTCCCTGTGAACAAATTTGCAAGGGGACAGGCACAAGAGGTAAGAGTGAGGGAACTGAGAGCAGGTAGGGAGGTGCTCAAGGAGCTGAGAAAGCAGGTTAAGGGTGCTGGAGAGATGGAGCACGAAAACACTGCTCTGCTGGCTGCTTATCTTCCTCGGGCCAGTGTCCCCAAGGGGTACTGGGCTGCTGAGACGAGAGACTTGCGTGATGGGCTTGGGTTTCTGCCCCTGCTTCAGCTTTCTCTGCTGTATACCTTTCCTCTTTGCACCTGTGTGTTGGTGCAACCCCCACCCACCACCCCATCCTTCCAGATGCAGCTTATGTATTACTTGCTACATGAAGCACTCCTTGACTCCAACCTTCTGTCGGGGACTTCTCTCATGGGGTGTTGCCTCACCCTTTGCATGACTGTAGAGAGGCAGCTTAGCACAGAGTGAAGAGCATGGATTCTGGAGCCAGACTCCCGGGGTCCAAATCCTGACTACTTCTTGCTAATTGTATGCTGTAAGGAAAGTTTCTTTCTTCTTCTTTGTTTTTTAAATTGTGCTTTAGGTGAAAGTTTACAGAGCAAATCAGATTCCCATTCGATAGTTTGTACCATAAAGCGTTTCATGACCATGGCTTCATTCCCCACTACGTGTCAGCACTCTCCCCATTTCCGCCCTGGTTTCCCCCTTTTCTTTTGCCCTGATTTTCTACCCCTTCCTGCCTTCTCATCTTTGCTTTTGGGCGGATAATCCCCGTTTGATCTCGTATGACTGACTGGTCTAAGCAGCGTGTTCTTTTTGGGTGTTAACTATTACGAGAGTGTTAACTTCCATGTGTCCCAGTTTCCTCTTCTGTAAAATGGGGGTAATAATAGTACCTGCCTTACAGGGTTGGAGGGTTTTAATGAGTTAATTCACGTAAAGTGCTTCCGCCTGGACCTCGTACATTAGTAAACACTATAAGCTGTCATCAAGCCGATTCCGAATCATCGTGACCCTATGTGTTTCAGAGTAGAACTGTACTCTATAGAGTTTTCATGGCTGTGAACTTCTGGAAGCAGATTGCCATGACTTTCTCCCAAGGTGTACCCAGGTGGGGGGGATCCTTTTGGTTCACAGCTGAGCGTTTAATCATTTGCACCACCCAGGGACTCCTAAACACTATTTAAGCGTATGCTATTATTGCCATTGGAGTGTTTGTGTCTGTGCCTTGCCTACTTATTAAGCCTGTAGCTCCTGGAGGACAGGGTTAGTCTCTTATTTAAGCCAGTTTGTGTCCCTCACAGTCCCAGAGCAGGGCCTGCTACACAGCAGGTTCTCGATTAATGTTCATGGGATGATAATGGGGCCCGCATATCTCTGCCCCCCATCAGCTGTCCCCTGCAGGCCCCTACAGAGCGGTGCTGACCTCATGGCTGAGGCCCTGCCTCTCACAGCCCCGCCTGAGCTCCGGCAATTTTCCCTGGCAGCTCCCACTTTCCGGACTAACTTTAGGGTTGGTTTCAAGCTGTGGTTGGATTTTTCTGCTTGAAAAATATTTTAAGCAGCTGGTGGGGAAGGGATGGGGAGGTGGGAGAAGAATAATAAAGAAGCTTGTGAAAGGAAGATTGTCTAAATGCTTGGAGCTGCCGCTGTCCATAGCTTGGCCTCCGGAAAAGGCCAGTCCAGGGGCTGGGGAGCTATCAGATGGTAGGTAGAGAGTGGGGAGAGGGCACCCTGGTGGCTTTATAGGCCAAAGAGGAAGATTCTCTGCCGCTACAAACACCTCTAATGTGCGCTTTCACCCTATGCCGTACTTGAATTCTGAGGATGCAAGAATAAAGCAGTAAAGAGCAAGTTGGAAAGAGCTGGTTCTGCAGCAGGCAGGATTGAGGTTAGACAAAGAAAAAAGCTTGCTAACGTCAGAACCTACCCCTGCAGCCCACCTTTTTTTTTTTTTTTTTTTTACCCAAGGCCCTGTTTTCTCCAGAATTCAACTTCCTTCCTAGCTCTGGTAACATAATACGTCAGACAGCTTCCCCTCCTGCCTCTCCCACCCCCTCATTTATTCCTCATTCCCCTGACAGTGCACATGCTCCCAAACTTCCCTTTAGCCTCTTGCACTGCCTCCAGCCTCCTGCGCCTCAGGTTTTATCGGCTTTCTCTTCCCTTTCAGCCCTGCGCTGCCATTAAGACCCTTGGGCTCTTTTTGGAAATCTTCACCTCAGTCACCTTGGGTGGGGGCGGGGCACCTGAGGTGGGCCTGCAGACCCATGGGCAGCCCCTCACGCAGATAGAAGGCCTCAGAGAGAAGGTTCGTGCTGCCCACTGTTAGCTGAGGAGGATTGCAGAGACAGAGACCCACAGAAAACCAGTGATGGGAGAAAAACTAAATCACAGAGTCCAACAGAAGCTGACTCAGAGAGACAGGAGGCAAGTCAGATGCTGAGGGAGGGAGTTGACAGTCACCGTGCAGTGTCCTGCCAGGCTCACGTGGAAATTCCTGTGGCCTCTGATGGCAGGGTGGGCTCAGCCCTCAGGGCTGCCTGGTTCCGGTGGGTGCCAGGGCACAGCATGGGGTCTTGGGGCGGGGCACCAAGCAGGGGGGCCTCCGTGGCACGCAGGCAGTCTGTCTGCACCCTGTGTTCTCCTGAGGGCTCCCCTGGCTTTAGTTCTGGGGTGATTGTGGAGTCCAAGGCTGGGAGGTGACACCCTTGTGCAGACTTTGCTCTAGGAGCCTTGAGGAGGTGTGGGTGGCAGAGATTTCCTCAAAGTATTAGGGGGCCAGAAATGAGGGGAGCAGGAAAGCCTAGGGATATGGAGGCTAGGAAGGCTAGGCACATGACCTTCCAGACACAAGGTGGGGTGCCAGTGGGGTGAGGAAGTGCTGGGGCTGAGGACCAAGGAAGGAGCCATGGTGTTAATGAACATGGGGTGCTGGGTGTGGAAAAGAGAAAGACCTTCCCCAAAGTGATACACACTGCTCAGGCACTTTTGCCCTCCTAGGCATCCCCCTGCCAACCCCCACAAGGAAAACAATCCTGGTCTAAATTTATAACCGAAATCTCTAGTTATTAGCAGATCCTTGCCACCCAGCTAACTCAGGCTGCCAACTTGCTGCTCTCTCCATCCCCTTTTGATCCCCTGGGAAATTAGGCAAAACTTAGGGTCCCAAAGGCTCCTCGCAGTGCATGAAAATGGGAACTTACACTTCCTAATACTATCTTACATGTATACTGAGCATGAAAATTTCCAAATGTTCCAGAAAACTTTCTCTTATTGTGAAATATAGTGTAGATATCATAAACATATGTGTACAGTTTAATAAATAATTATAAATCAAACACCCATGTTTCCACCACCCAAGCCAATAAATAGAATATTGCCAGCACCCTTGAAGTCCCCATGCGCCTTCCCTGATCGCAACCTCATCCCTCTGCCCCAGAGGTAACCAGTGTCCTCCTGACTTTTGTGATGGTCATTTGCTTGATTTTCTTCCAAAGCATTTAGAGTTTATCAGTTATTATCACCTCTGAGTTTCACAACAACCCTGTTTTTCCCATTTTACAGACGAAGGAACTGAGGGTCAGAAAGATTAAATAACTAGCCTGGAGCCACCCAAGAAGTAAATGGCAGAGCCTGTATTGTATTCAGATTGGCTGATTTCCCAAAGTGGTTCCTCAGTCAAATCAGAATCCACAGGACACCATGGGCCAGCCCTAGCATCGGAGACAGGGGTCCCAGTGCTCCAGTGACCAGAGAAGGGCCAGCCCCTGGGGGAGGCCTCAAGGCTGGCCTGCTCCACTCTATACTAACCCTGATAGCCAGGCTGGGTGCGCCCCACCTGGATTCACTGGCTCTCCTGACTCCCCATGTTGGGACCCAGAGGGTATAAATTGGAGGCTGGGGAAGCAAGAAGAGCAGGCGGTGGGTGGGTGGGTGGGGGGTCAGGTGCTGATGTGGGATGGGATCAGCACCTAGAGAGAACTTCAGGCCCTCCCTGACACATGCCAAGGGAACCCGGGACTGTGGGCATGTACCTGAGCCAGGTGTGTGCCCTTTTTTGCCAGGTTTACCAGGTGTGCCCTCCTTGATGAGCCAAGTGTGTGTGTGTGTGTGTGTGTGTGTGTGTGTGTGTGTGCGTGTGCGTGCACACCTGGCATGTCCTCACACACCTGGCACGACCGTGTGTGTATGCCGGCCGTATTTACATACTTGAATTGTTCTCAACCATCTCCTTCACCCTTGATTTTTTTTTTCTTTCAAATTATAAAAACAATACATGTTTTTTGGGAAAATTTCAAATAATATAAAAGTTTCTCCTCCTCTGTCATTCTAATCTAAACTACCCCGAACAACTTAATCTTTGAACAATTTAGCATTTATCCTTTTCTACTTTTTAAAGTATATTTAAATATACAGTTATTTAGATACACATATCCAAATGTATTACGTTTAATTATGTTTTTAAAAAATGGCATCAGAATCTACTTATTGTTTTTCTACTGCTTTTTTTCCCACTCACTGTACCTTGATCATCTTCCCTGTCAGTATGTATGGGTTTGTTGTCGTGCTCGCTACCATGAGTCAGCCCTATTCAGGGTGACCTATGAGTTAGAGAGTAGAACATCTCCCTAGGGTTTTCTTAGCTGTAATCTTTATGGAAGCAGTTGCCAGGCCTTTCTTCTGAGGAGCCGCTAGGTGGTTAAAACCTCCAACCTTTAGGTTAGCAGCTGATCACAACCACTTCTTGAAAAACTAGCTGAAGAGTATTATATTAATAGATGTGCCATCATTTGTTTAACTGGCTACCTTTTCCATGCACCCCTCTATATCCTAGCTCCCAAGTCTTCTAGAAGCTGTAGAATAAGGTGCAAGGAAAAGGGGGGAGCCCAAGGGGACTAGCTCCTCGAATGTCTGCCCTGCCCTAAGAGCAGCCAGTCCCAGCTGCCCTTTGACCTCCTGCAACTGGATTCAGATCTCTGCCTCTTTCACCCCCTGCAACCTCCACCTACCCAAAGTCCACACTCCTTTTCTCTGGTTTTCTGTCTCCTGACCCCCTCCCCTCATCCCTCCTGACCCCTTGACCTCTGCACAGTGCTGTAGGTTTAGGGTGCTGCTGGGTGAGCTCCCTGCCTCCCAGTTCTCTGGCCTCAGAGAACCGGGAGTAAGCGGATCTAAAGACACCCTTGAGGCTCTGCTCAGACAGCCTAGCATGGAAGAGAGCCCGCCTCTTGCCAAGGCTGACCCAGGAGAGGGCGCCATGCTGATGGTGAAGAGGTGCTGCACCGTGCCCAGATGGCAACTTCCTGCTTCCCAGAGGGCATTGGAGATGGGAGCTGTGCCAAGTAGGCATGGTGCCCCCGCCCCTGTACAAGTGTCACGGAAAATCCAAAGCCTTGATCTTTGTTCTTGATTGTTCCTCCCCAGTTTTTATAACTGGAAACTCTGGCCTCCTTGTTCCCATCAGCTCTGGAGGGAGGTGTTGCGGGTGGGGGGAGGGGGAAGCGGCAGAGTCAGTGCCTCCGCGGACCAGCTGTGACCCCTTCTGTCTCTCATTCACACCCACAGGTTTACGTATAAACAGAACGTACCCCTGCGTCTGGTGCCGTGGAGATGGGGGGTGGGCACAGCTTTCTCAGTCATTCCGGGCGAGCTGTCTCCTCTCTCCCAGGACTGGCCCCTTGCTCCAAACCCCTCCAGTTCCTCATCCAGCAGGTAAACCATGTGGCTGTCCATGGTCATCCTGGCCTGTCCTTCCCCTCCAGCCCAAGGATGACAAGTGGTTCCCAGCCCTCTTCATTTCTCAGTGCAGGTCCAGTGCACCCGTCTACCAAACAGCCCGATTAGAACTTTGTGAGATTGCTTCCTCCCCTGCACCTGGCCCACCCTCCTCCCTGCTCTCTCTCGCTCTTTTCTCCCTCATGGCCAGAGTTCACGGAAACTTCTCAGGTCAGTGATTCTCACCTTCCTTTCCTCCTCAGGAGACAGGGCCCAACCCCCCCTTTTCTGGAGACTGGCACCTTCGTCCACACAAAGCCCTGCTTTCCTCAGAGATGGCGCCCCCACTCCTACTGTGGGAGAGGAGCAGGACCTGGGCCCAGTCAGCATCAACCGTCTTTCAGCTCAAGCTCAGGGTGTTATCTGCTGGCTGAGGAGATGTACCTTTTGTTTCCTGCAATCTTTGAGGTGGGCCTAGGGAGCTAGAGATGAAGTCGGAGAGAGATGCAGGAGCCACCACCCCAAGGTGAAGGAGGACAGTGACACTGAAGAAAACAGGGCAGAGAGCCCAGATCCTTGTTCGGAAGCTTTTACCCTCAAATCCAACCACTCACTCAATCAACTCACAGGTACTGATAGAAAATCAGCATCCCTTCTGAAGAACTTATAACCTAGTTGTGTGTGTGCGCGTGTGTGGTTGGCGGCGGCAAAGGCAAGATTTGAGGCACACTTTTTTGGATCTGAGCAAAGGGAGACCTGGAGAGCCTGCTTATTGAAGGGGTAGGTGGCAAGCTGAGATTAGGCCAGCTGGCTGGTCAGAGGGAGCCGGAAGTGGGGTTGAAGGAGATAGGGTGGCCTTTCTAAAACCCTGTGCATTGGCCTTTTCTGCCTGGTGAGCGCCAAGTGGGGCTGTATGAGTGGGTGGTGTGCAGGCTGGAGTCCAGAGCAGTCAGTGGCTGTGGGGAAGAGGAAAGCGTCATCACCAGCCTGGGTGCTGAGTGCATGGCCTGTGAGGATGCTCTGTCCACCGGGAGCCACCGCTCCACCTGTGGCAGATCAAGATCCAGAGGAGCAATGCCTGCCCCTGCAGGCCAGGGAGGGGTGCTGGGGACCCAAGGGACCATAGGCCAGACCTCTCCACCCCCTACATCCGATCTGCCTGGCTGCCCAAGCAGGACGGATTATTTTTGTTCCTTCAGACTCCGCCAGTGCCTTTGCCCTCCTCTCCAGGAGTTACTCAGTTACCAGTGTTAGTTTTCTATTTCCAGAGCAAAGGCAGGGTCCTCCCCTCTCTGGCTTTCTCCACCCCAGGCTTCGGCATTTCCCTCCATCCGGCCTGCATCCTCTACTCCCGCCTGGGAGCAGGAGAGGCCTTGTGTCTGAGTCCAGGTCCCCTCATCTCCAGTGGGGAAGGCAGGTGGCATCTCTGGGAAGGGTTAACACCTCTCTCCTTCAGTTTTTACGCTCCTGCATTCCTCCAGAACATTCCCATCAGCACTAAACATACCCCACACCCCTCCAGCCACACTCCATTATTCTGCTGCTTTTCATGCCACACTCCTCACAACAGTGGCTACACTTGCTACTTCCACTTCCTCCCCAGCCACTCACTCTTCAGCCTCCTCTGGTCTGGCTTCTGCTCTCACCTCTCCACTACAACTCTGCGTATTAGTTCCCAAACCCAGTGAATACTTCTCTGCCTCATGTATTCTCCCAGCTGCTTTAACCCAGTTGACCCCCACCCTGAAACCCTCTCCTCTCTTGGTTTCCCCAAATAGTGCTCTTGTGGTTCTCCTCCTGCCTGGCTGGCAGCTCCTTCTCACTCTTCTTGACAGCTTCCTCTTCAAATCAGCTGTGATGCCAGTGCTCCTTGGGCTTGGTCCTGGGCCTTCTCCTCAGCTCTCTCTGTGTTTCCAGGGCTTTAGCTACCATCCACTGATGGCAAGGCCCATGTGTCTGACTCCAGCCCAGCCCTACTCTTAACTGTTCCCACTTGACATTTCTATATGAGGTGTCCCAGATGTTTCAAACTTAACAGGTCCAGATGAGGACTCTTGGTTCTTACCCCAAGCCTCAATTCTTACCCTCCTAGCTCCCAGTCTTGCCTATACCACATCCATCTTCCCAGTTTCTATGACTGTGGGCTTTGATTCCACCTCATCTTTCACATCTAAATTGCCATCAAGTCCAGCAAATTCTATCTCCAAAATTTCCTTCAATTTCCACCACCACCCCTTTTCTTCTAAGCTACCACCTTCTATTATCTGGACTCTGAAGTGGCCTCATACACATATATGAAGGGGTTAACTCTTCCCAGAGATGCCTCCCACCTTCCCCACTGGTCTCATAACTGGTCTGCCTGCTTCTAACTCACCACTCCTCCGGTTCATTCTCCATGAAGAATTAAGAATTATCTCCTTTAAATGTTATTCAGATTATGCCACCCCCCCAAAACCTTTCAATGTGCCTGTGTGTGTGTGTGCGTGTGTGTGTGTGTGTGTGTGTGTGTGTGTGTGTGTGTCCCGTGGTCTATGAGGCCCTGAGTGATTCTGGATTTTTCTCATTTTTCCAGCTTCACCTTATGCCCCTGACCACTGGCCAGGCATAAGATCTTCTTTCAGTTCCTAATAATCAAAATTCTTTCCCTATTTCAAGGCCTAGAACGCCTCCTCCCAACTCCACTCACAGCCAGCCTCATTCTCATCCTTCAGATCTGCCCAAGTGCCATCTCCTCAGAGAGATTTTCCACACTGGTCCCAACCAGCCGTCCTCCTTTAACTGCTATTTCAGTCCTCTATTTTAGTTTCACAATAGCACTTATTATAAGTTGTAAGCATTTTTCTTATTGTTTATTTACTATTATTTTTGCCATTCACACAGAAAAAGTCATACATAGTCCCATTATTTATCTGAAATTCAAATTTAACTGGGCATCCTGTATTTTTATTTGCTAAATCTAGCAACCCTACCTAGGGAGTGTCTTTCTACCTCCACACCTTTCTTCCAGCCCCACCAAAACCTAACTGACCTCAGCAGCTGAGACTATTCATTCATTTATTCATTCAGTGAATTTTTATTGCATGTCTACCAAGGGACAAGTCCTCTCCTAGGTATTGGGGATGAAAAAGTCATACACAGTCCCTTCCCTATTGTGAGACATACTCAAGTAAGAGCCCTGTATGTGAAAACAGTGTGCGAGCATACAGCGCTCTTAGGATGAGCCTTGGCCTGAGAGAATGGATACTGAGAGGAAGCTCTGAGAGACCTTGATTGAGACCTGAGTGGGGGTGTGGGGAGCTGGGTCCTGGGGTCAGGGTGGGCATCCAGGTCCTTGCCCTTCTAAGGTCACCGACAAGAACCACCAGATGCATCCATCCCCATGACCTTCTCTGACTTATTGTCGAAGTTTCAACACACATCTATTGGATGCCTAGAGCATGCTGGGCACTGTGCCAGGTGCTGAGGGTACACAGATGAGTAAGACTGGTCCCTGCCCTCATGTGCTCAGTGCTTGATCACCGGACAACATGTCTTGGTCCTGGAGGAAGAAAACAACCGGCAACCACTGTTCCCCAGACAAAAGGCTGGGTACCTGACACACTTTGGTCTCATTGACTCCTCCAAACAACCCCACAAGGTAGGCATTATTATTGCCCCTTCATAAATGAGGAACCAGATGCTCAGGGGACTGTGTACCTTGGCAAAGATCTCACAGGAAAAAAGTGATGGAGCTGGGATGCAAACTCAGGTTTTCTGATCTTTTGAGAAGAACTCTTCCCTTTTGGAGGATCTTGGCTGTCACAGCTAGGTTAGAGTTCAGTAAGGCTGGAGGAGGTGGATGGAGGAAGGACTCTCCAGGCATACCAGTGCTACTGTGCTACAAGAGACAGAGTCTGCGAGCACAAACTCCTCACAGCCTCTTTACACTAGGCCCAGCTGAGCTGCCAGGATTGTTGATGTGACAACATCAGCACACGCTCACCTGCTTATCCCTGTAACTGTAAACATCTTGTCTATCGACTCAGGGCTCAGTCCCCCAGGGGCTTCTAAGTTCTGGGGAATGCAGGCAATGTGGGAGCAGGCACTGCTGAAATGCCTCTCCTGCCCCCAGGGCCCAGGCCCTTCTAACTTGGGCTGCAGTTGACCTCGCATTCCTTTGCTTGGAAATCCCACATTGTCCTAGACTCTTGGAGCAGGTTGGGCTCCGAGAGGTCATCCTTGCCCTCCTTCTGCCTCCACAAAGACCAGGGCCCTTCCCCACCTTGATAGGTGGGCTGTCTTATGACCTCAGAGATCCCTGGGGCAGGAGAGGCTAAATCCCATTTCTGTCATCCTCCCAGGGGCATTTGTGGCAAGTTACTGTAGCCCTGATCTCTGAGAACCTAGAGAACCTTGGAACTTGCTGTTCAACTATGTTTCTGTCTCTCCAGTTCCGCATGGTTCTGTCCCTTTATTTTCCCTTGTGTCTCTATGTTGTTTCCCTCTTCATTCATTCATGCAAGCAGATGCAGCTTGTGTGTGGGGAATCCCCTCCTTTGGCCTTTCATGGTACGTGTGATTTCCCAGCCTTGGATCCGACACCTAATGAATGAGTCTAGACACACTTTACACATTTTCCTAATCGTATTTGGTCTAATTCCTAGGGCTGCTCCCTATATGTGTGCATGCACACACATCCACACACTGGCACACACAGACACTCTCGCCCATGCTTGCACTTGCACTTCACAGGCTTACACCAGCACATGGATGCTGTCCCTCTGTTCTGTAACTGGAGGTGTAGGTGTGTTGGGAAAGGGCCCCCTGTCAGTGATGGGCTGTGGGAGAATTCATGGGCACTTTGTTGAGCAAACATCATGATGGGCCATTTGGGTTGTGGAAGGCAGCCCTGTAATGGGATAGACTTGGGATGAGATAAAGAGATAACTAAGATAGGAATTTGTCGGTGAGGGATATTTAGCTTAAAAGGAGATTAGATGAGGAAGGAGCCACAACATGGTAGAAGACAATTCTCTATAGTGGGAATGTGGGGAGAAGGAATAGCCAAAGGATTTTTAAGGGCAAAAATTCTAGTAACCAACATTATGATCTGTTCCATTGCACAAGAAAGAACTGCCTCCTCAGTCACTTCCAAATCTACAGAGAAAGTCTACTGCATTCCCTGGTCATGGTGAGTGATTTTTTTTAGAGAAATCAGGGAATGTGGGCTAAATTACATGTTTGGATCAATGAGCTAGAGAGCAGAAAGTCTATAAGAGGTAAGACATAGAGAGAAAAAAAATTCCACAAAAGCAAGAACTTTGAGCCAGAAATGACTGAGAGAAACATAAACCCAACCCCCTTCCCACCACAAATATTCCTAGAGATATTGGGAGGGACCCTAGTTTTCCCACCACTGTGGGGTGAGGATTTGAATCAATATTATCTGATCTCATGTAACAACAAAATGACCCAAGTGGACATCTAAGGTACATGTAAATGCACGTATACAAACATATGTGTGTGTTCACACTCATGTGAGCATTTCTTTCCACTTGAGAGACCATGAATGAAGCAGTGATTTGGCAAGTATGAGGTTAAGTTTATCAGTGAAGACAGCTACACCATCATCTGTAGGTTCAAAAATCTACCAATGGCCTGGATTATCTGGTTCGGCCATCTGTAGTTAACAAATTAACCAGATAATTGCCAAAGTCCTGCACTTGTGCTAAGGCAGACACAGTTTTAGAGTGACCTGCATCTTTGCAGATGTATAGATATCTCTCCACACGTTATTATTAAGTATATCTCTCCACATATTATTACATTTAATGTATATTTGTAACCAACTAAATGATTGTACACAGATTACCCAAAACTAATCTTTCATACTAGGCTGGTTTTCTGCAGCTACCTATCATGTGACTGATCCTTGGATATAGAACACTTGAAAAAAGTAGGACGTGTTTACCAAGAAAAGGCCTTTATTGCGTCTGTTCTTGTTTTCTTTCCCCACTAAAGCGTGCTCAGAAAGTGCAGTGAGGTTTACCGTTTGCCTAAGTTACATATAAGTGGGAAGGAAAGTCTGCGTTTAAAACAGGCCCCCAAATAAAAAGCACCAAATATGAAAAAAATTAAATAGGAAGAGAGCAAGGGTAATGAAAGCCTTTTGAGCCAAAAGAGAGGAGATGTGGGTTTTTGCCTGAGTTCTGCTAGGACCTTCCTTTGAAAATGTGTCAGCATCTGCATTTGTACCATAATGGAGTTGGGCTACATGTTTTTGAGAGGCCCCAGTTCTAAAAGACTGGGACAGCCCAAGAGTATATAACTCTGGTAGATCATCAGGTGCTTAGGAGTAGCCTGATACAGTGGAAATAGGGTTTTTCAAAGTTTACCGTGCATATTAAATGTGCATCATCTGGGGATCTCGTTAAACTGCACATTATGATTCACTCAGTCTGGGTTTGAGTTTCTGTGTTTCTAACAAGCTCCCAAGGTAGGCTGATGCTGCTGTCTGTGGACCACACTTTGAGACCACTTATTAGTTGCTGTCGAGTTGACCTTGACTCATGGCAACCTCACGTGTGTCGGAGTAGAACTGTGTCCCACAGGGTTTTCAGTGGTTGATTTTTCAGAAGTAGATCACCAGGGCTTTCTTCTGAGGGGCCTCTGGGTGGACTTGAACCTCCAACCTTTGGGTGGCAGCCAAGCTTGTTAACCATTTGCACCACCCAAGGGGCTCCACACTTTGAGAAGAGCAAAGAACACACTGTGTCTGCAGTTAGAAGTTCCAGGTCTGTTCGTAGTCTCTTACCTTTGCTAAGCCTCAGTTTCCTCTTTTGCAAAATGAAAACAGTCTTAAATACATACTTCCCAGAGGATGTTGTGAGGCTTACAGGAGATAATGTATTTGAAAGCCCTTTCTAAATTGTAAAGTGCCTTACAAATACTTACATTTTCTGGTTGCCCGGCTTTGCCTTCAAAGACTCTTCGTGCTGCTGACAGGGCAGGCGGTACTGATAGAGCGATAGTGGTGCACATTCTTGCATCCGTTCTGTGGGGCCTCACGTGAAGCTGTTCCTCTAGAAGCTGTTATTTGCAGAGTCAGATACTATGTGTATCACCCTCTGCCCTCTGATTGCTGGTCTGCTGGGCACGTGGCCCGTGACCCAGAGAGGACTCATGGCTTCCAGCTGTGCTGGGACATCTGGAACATTCCTTCCTCTCTGGCTTGTGGGCTCTCCCTTTAGCTCACCACACAATTAGGGCTTGCCCTGAGCAGAACTCTGCACTAGGCAGTTTTCCCTCTGTTTTTCCACTCAGGCAGCCCGTGCCCTTATGTCCTCATGCCCTGCTGCCCTCAGCTCACCCCACCCAACCCGTTCCATCAAATCTCATGTCAGGAAAGCATCAGATACACAAATTTACCGTGAGTTAGCAATGACTGATAAAGATTAGGGGTGACCTCTCCTTCGGGGACAAAGCCCAGATAGGCGTTAGAACCACAAAGGAAGGGTAACTTGAGGAGGGGTGGAGTTCAGGTCTCAGCACTGGAAAGGGAAGCATTTCTTGGAAGGATTAGGAGACTTCTTTCCAGTACCACTTGCTGATGAGTTGATTCAGAGTAGAACTGCGCTCCATAGGGTTTTCAGTGGCTGATTTTCGGAAGTAGATTGCTAGGCCTTTCTTCCGAGGTGACTCTGGGTGGACTCAACTGTCAAGCTTTCAGTTCAAAGGAACACATTTACCTTTGGCACCACCAGGGACTCCAGAAGGCCTCTCTGTTGTTAGCTGCCGTGGAGTCAGTCCCGTGACTCATGGCACAACAGAATGAAATGCTGCCATTGTTATCCATAGGGTTTTCATTGGCTGGTTTTCAGAAGTAGATCAGCAGGCTTTTCTTCCTAGTCCATTTTAGTCTGGAAGCTCCGCTGAAACCTGTTCAGCATCATATCAACACAGAAGTCTCCACTGACAGATAAGTGGGTGGTGGCTGCGCACTAGGTACATTGGCCAGGAATCGATCACAGGTCTCCCAAATGAAATGCCACCAATGCCCTCAGAGGCCTCTCTAGTACCTCTGAAATCCTAGATTTCAGTGTCCTGGACCTATATGCCTTGCTGTTTTCCATTCTCAGCCACATATGTTCAAACATTGCCATGCTCCTTATCTTACACCTGACTCGCTTGAGTGCATTTGACTTTGTGAGAGCAGAGACCAACTCTTTCGATTTTATGGACTGATGTGAAGATCTGTTGGTCCAGGTTTCTTGGCTACATAGACTCTTGGGCATGACCTTTGTTGTCAGCTAGTGGTCCTCAACCTACTTCCCCCTGCAACAACCATAACAATTGATGCTCATATGTGGGGCAGTCTCCTTTGAGTGCCTGGAACAATAAGTAAGTCCTCACTCCCACCCCCCACATCCCAGCTATAACTGTGCCCTTTTCTTCTCATTCAAGCAAATCTCATACAAGTAAGTGAGAAGAATGTTATTATAGGGATAACTTCGATTTGCTCTGATTATTATTTTCTAAAGTACAGCATTCCTAAACTTTGGTGCTTTATTTAGCATTAGTAACAAATAACTTGCCGTGACATGGAATACTTGGTTGAGCATCTCAGCCCTTAGACTTTCTGTTTGCTGAAATATTAGGGCTACAAACTGCTTACTCAGGAAGGGGATTCTCTTTTATACAATAAACGCGGAGAATATCTGTTACTTACCAGGCTCCGTTAACCTTCGAAGATACAAAGATAAATAAGACATGGACACCGTGGAGCAAGCTGGAAAGGGGGAGGGAAATTTGTCTACCCTAAGGACATGCTGCTCCTGGGAAACCCTATGGGGCAGTTCTACTCTGTCCTATAGTGTTGCTCTGAGTCAGAAAGACTCAGCGGCAACTGGTTTGGTTTAACGGGTTTAAGGACATGATACTGTCTTAGGTTTTTTTAAATCTTCTCCAAGGGCTCTCTAGTTGCCATTAATGATGTTTATGTCTCTTCTCTCTCTTTTTTCTTCCTAGATGAATCTTGCAAAAAGCTTGCAGGCTTATTAATCTTTTCAGAAATCAGCTTTTAGGTTTGTCAGTTATGGTTTGTTTCCTATTACATTCATTTTTGTTTTTATTTTTTATATTTCTATTTTCTTTGAATGTTCTCTTGTTACCTTTCTGACTTTTTGAAATGAATATGTAGCTCATTAACATTCAATTCTTTTCTAACTTATATATGTAAAATGGTACACCTTTCAATAGACTGCTTTTGTGCATCCACAAATTTTGATGTGGATTATTCATTATTATTTGGTTGTCACATTTCATAACCATAATTATTTTTCTTTGATCTGTGAATTATGTAGGAGATCACTTGAAGTTTTCCAAATAAAAATTTTATTTATCTTTTTGAAATTGCTTCATTATGGTCACACAACATATAAAAAAAGATATTTTGGTCTTTTGGAGAACTTTCTTTACAGTCTACTTTGGTAAATATTTTGTCATGTGTTCTTGAATGTGTACTCTCTAGTTTGGGGGTGCAAGATTTTATATATGTCCATCAGATCAAGACTTAATAGTGCCGTTAAAATTATTTATATCCTTATTCATTTTTGTCTCCTTAAACTTTCAGTTTCTGAAAAGGATGGTTGGAAATCCCCCACAGTAATTGTGGATTTGTTAACTTCTCCTTGTAATTAGTATATCGCCTTTAAGTAATGATCTTCCTTATCCCTAATAATTCTGCTTCTACTTTTTTTAAATTTTGCTTTAAAGTCTATTTGGCCTGATATTAAGATTGCTATACCAACTTTCTTTTTTTAAATCATTTCACATTCAATATTTTTGAGCTATTATGAATTAGGCATGTCTCTTATAAACAGAATGTAAACAAAACCAAACCTGTCGCTGTCAAGTCGATTCCAGCTTATGGTGGTTCCATGTGTTAAGGAGTAGAACTGTGCTCCATAGGATTTTCAAGACTGTGGACCTTTCAGAAGCAGATCGATAGAACTGTGTTTGGAGGAACCTCTGGGTGGGTTCAAGCCACCAACCTTTTGGCTAGTAGTTGAGTGCTTGACTGTTTGCACCACCCAGGTAAGCCTTAGGTTAATAGTGGAGCACTGTCTTAGGCTGGGTTCTCTAGAGAAGCGAAACCAGTGAAGTGTTTACATACAGAGAGAGAGAGAGGAAGAGAAAGAGAGAGATTTATATCAAGAAAAAAGCTCACGCAGTTACGTGGTCGTAGAGGCTAGGAAGTCCCAAGTCTGAGGGTCAGGTTGGAGGCGTCTCTTGATTCACATAGTTTCAGG
This sequence comes from Dugong dugon, assembly GCA_030035585.1. Classification (NCBI taxonomy): domain Eukaryota; kingdom Metazoa; phylum Chordata; class Mammalia; order Sirenia; family Dugongidae; genus Dugong; species Dugong dugon. The sequence continues at coordinate 151,501,401 of CM057465.1, forward strand.
AGCTGGTGAACTCAAGATCAGCAGGTCAGACGGCAGGTCGCTAGCTCACAGGCTGCAGAGGTTGATGAATCCCAGGACTGGCAGGTAAGCTGCTAGCTCAAGTCCCAAGGACCAGAGGCCAGATGCACGATCCAGATCAAGGAAAAGCTTGCAAGCTTTGCCAAAAGCTCACATATATTGGATATAGGCCACACCCCCAAGGAAACTCCCTTTCAACTAACTGGCTGCTCATAGCAGATCTCATCATGGAGGTGATTACATTATATCAGATCTCATTATGGAGGTGATCACATCATTACATAGCTGCCAAACTACATCATAACTGCCAAAACACCAAGAATCATGGCCCAGCCAAGTTGACACACAACCTTAACCATCACAAGTGCAAACCTAAACAGAATATAGATGGACTTTAAAGAAGAGTCCAATCCAAGAATCCCTATCTTTTAACAGGTACATTCTATAATTAGCATTATGTACATTTGCTTTTTTAGTATCCCTGGATTTTAAGCAGGACACTAAGGATGACATTGCCACTCCTGGGAAAATGAACAGGAATCATTCTCTCACAATCTTCTGAGTCCTGGCCCTGGGAGTCCCTTTATTCTGCCCTTATTTTACCTTTATCTTCCATTTAAGGTACAGTCCTCCACACTGCCACCCTGCGTCTATTAACCTTGGACCTGTCCTGTGTACTCTGTCCCCCACTGCTGGGCTCACACAATCCACAGGAGGGTATTTTACTTGCGGTGTCCATTTCCTTCAGCATGGAGGAAGGGGTGTACAAATGGGTTGGCTCAGTTCAATAATCAACATAGTGAGCTCCACTGGCAACTACCACTCTGAGCCAAACCCTTTGCTTTCCCAGGCTTTGTCCACCTGGGTCTTCCTCTGTCCAATTCTCCCTGTGTCTCTGTGGGTTCTTCTATCATATTGTTCCCTCCACCACCTTCCCTCCTTGCATGCACAGGCATACATGCATATACACATACACATGCCCCCAGAGACCCAGATTCCTATGCTGACTCCAACTCAGACCAGGTAGGCAGGAATTCGCTCTGAGGAATCCATTGGCAGGCATGCCTCTGCTTTTTTTTGAAGTCAGCAAAGCAGATACTTTTGTTTGGTGGTGAGAGTAGGGAAAGGGGAAGTATAGGTAGCAACGTCAATCAGGTGACCAAATGGGGTGAGTGGGAGAGATTTAAGAGACACCCATATCAACTCAATTGTGAGTCCTATGTTTCCTGCCCGCAAACAAGAAACAGTCTGGGGCTTGGAGTCCCCAGACTCTTTCCCCATCCAAACTGAGGCTAGACCTCAAAAGAGAGAGCTGGGCTTGAGTGGGGAGGTGGTATCATTTCTGAAATCTCCCATCCTTGTGGCTTAGAGTTTGGAAACTGCAGAAGTTGTGTAAGTACCTGTGGTCTGGAGAAAGCTAAGGCTAAAAGTCCTGAGAGGAAGGAGGCAAGGGCCTGAGGTGCGTGCAGCCCACTAGGAGTCTCCAGGGATGTGCTATGGGAGCATCAACGGAGGCCACAAGAGACCTTGTGAGCAAAAGGGCACTTAAACTTTTCACAGTGCCATGCTATCTTCTGGCCCAGGAAGAGGTGGCTTTCCTAGGGCCTCATCAGGAGCCAGGTGAGATTCAGGCACCTGGGGAGACAGGGGTGACAGGGTTTAGGGTGGGAGTGGTCTAAGTGGTGTGATAAAGGGAACTCTGTGAGTCCCATAACCACCATCCTAACCTTCACTGTACTGGAAGACTCTGAAGATCAGCTCATTGAGGATTTCACTCTGGGGACTGGGGATGTTTCCTGTTGTGTGAAAGTCTTCCTGCTGGTGGGAAATAAGAGAAGGGGCCAGGTTTTCTTTGTTATAAGAGGGTTCTTAGGAACTATAGCTTATGCTAAGGAGCCCTGATAGCACAAGTAGTTAAGTGCTTGGCTGTTAACAGAAAGGTTGGAGGTTTGAGCTCACCCAGAGGTGCCTCAGAAGAAAGGGCTGGCAATCTACTTCTGATAAAATAAGTCAATGAAAACCCTATGGAGCACAGTTCTGCTCTGACACACATGGGGTCTCCATGAGTCAGAGTCGACTCAATGGTGACTGTTTTTTTTTTTGTTTGTTTGTTTTGGTTGATGTTTATCAGCCTGGATCCCAGGTTTTCTCCAGGCGTCTCAGGGCACACAGCAGATCTTTTGATGGCCTCTGCATAGATGTCACATCTATACTCCCACTGGGTCTGCTGGGAGCACACTCGAGGTTTGTCTATAGCATCTTAGGGATGGGGAAGTGCTCTCTGTCCCCCTTGACTTGCCTCAAGCCCTATCTCCAGTGGCAGAAGTGGGCAGGAGAGTTTTCGGGAGCAGTGGGTGCAGCGAGTTCCCAGAGAGCACCCAGGTGTCAGTCCCATCAGCGCAGGAAAACAGCTCTGAAAGAAGTCTCAGCAGTAGAGTGTGGGTGAGTCCCTTCCTCCCTAACACCGGCAGTTAGAGTAATTGGCTTGATTACTGATTACCACTGTAGTAGGTGAGAGGTATGATTGTGCCTGGTTGGGGTAGGGGTGGGGTGGGGTGGGGGTGGGGTGGGGTTGGGGTGGGGTAGGGTGGGGTTGGGGTGGGGTGGGGTGGGGTGGGAGTACTGAACTTAAGGAAGTGAGTTTAGGAAATTCAAAGCTGGCTTGTTGATGGAGAGAGCACTCCTGCACCTGGTGCCCCCAGAAGGAGCACTCTGCTCCAGGCAAGTCTTGGGGCCTGGGATTGGGGGTTAGGGTGAGGATGGGGGTACCCCACCCAGCTTTAGGTAGAGACCACATTTTTTTAGTTCTCCCACTTATAGTGAGGCTAATCAACTCTAAGTCATTTCTGGTCCTTAGTTTCTCTTGGAAAGAGCCCTGGTGGTGCAACAGTTAAGCACTCGACTGCTAACTGAAAGGCTGACAGTTTGAACCCACCCAGCGGCTCCACGGGAAAAAGACCTGGTAATCTGCTCCTGTAGAGATTACAGCCTAGAAGACCCTATAGGGCAGCTCTACTCTGTCGCATGGGGTTGCTATGAGTCAAAAATCGACTTGACAGCACCCAATAACACCAACAGTTTGTCTTGGAGCTTCAAATCAGACAGGGTCTGATAATGACTGCCCATCCCCCCCAACCCCCAGCTCCCACCCACCTTTCCTGCCTGCACTTCATGGGTACAAAGGTCTGGCTGAGGCTTCATGCCAAGCGCTTGGGCTCCAGGAGTCCCTGAGGAACCATGAGGGAACGAGACGGCAGGGTCTTATGACGCCTCTGAATGTGTCTAGCCTGTGGTCTCAGGCAGGCTGCAGAGACCACAGAGCGTCGTGGTCTTGGATTCAGCTTCCACTTACCCCACTGGCCTTGCTGACCTGGACCGACCATCCCCATCTTGGCCTGGCCTTTCTATGTCTAGGGACCCAGGGACGAGGGCCTGATTGTACGTATTTGGGACGAGACCTCTGCTGCCAGCGGGGGCTTTCTCTGGGCTCAAGAGAGAATTGGGCCACAGGGTAGAGTAAACAAACTGCGCTCCTGGGAAGAACAGCCCTGACCAGCTGCTTGAGGTGAGGGAGACGGCTCAGTGTCCAGACCCAGAGCCTGAATTATCCAGAAGAAGGGGAGACTGCACTTTAGCAAAAGGATGTGTCCTCTTCTTGTGCCTCACCTGCTCCCTGGCCCTTCCTCTGGGCCTTCAGTTTGCCTTATCTTTGCTCACAATCGCTGACCTGTCCCTAAAATCTCACAGGGCTCAGAAAGCTTTGCCTCAGTGAGCCCAGGAGCTGAGGCCAGCTGTGGGGTTAGGCCAGAAGTGAAAGAGAAAACTCAACTCTTCTGAGTCAAAATGTTGAGAGGGAGCTGGGGGTTGTCCAAACTGGACGAAGAAGTCTGGTGGGGAGTGCAGACGGTGGAGGTCTGTGTAGTGGGACTTGGGTCCCTGAAGGGTTCTGTCTGTCTTAATAGCGCTGATGGTGTCTCTTTACTGAAATTAATTTTTAAGTCTCTGCTTGGTCAGAAACTTTCCTAGGATCATTCTAAGCCCAAGGAGGATATTTTGGGAAAAGAATGCCCTTATTTAAAGCTGGGAGAAAAAAAAAAAAACCCAGTGTGATTCTTGCTGTTCTAGTAAATTTATCAATCCCCTATAATTTTCTTGACCCAAAAGATAACACGCTATGCTCTTAAAAAATTGCTTAACCACATCCTTCCCCTGTGCGATCCCTTTGCTGCCCCTCTCTCTCCAAAACACAGTCTACAGACCTGGCAGAAATGGCCAGTCCAGCCCACAACTCCAAGTATGGTTTCCCACCACTCTGAATATGTAGACCCTAAATAGTTCAGGCTCCCATCTCTGGGAAGTCCCTAATGTCCCTGGGCTAGAAGCTCCCACAAAGACATACAATACCTCTGCATCCCCCACCCCCCAAACTCCTGTCATGGGAGGTGGTCACACTCATAGAGGGACCTCTATAGAGGCTACTCATGGAGGATAGCTTTGCTGTCACGGGATCCTTTCCACTTTCAGATCATCCCTCCTTCAGTCCCACCAGCAAGGGTATAGCCATGGCAAGGGTCACAAGGTCAAGAGTGGTTGTGGTTGAGCTCAGGCATGGCCCAAGTCATGGCACGGTCAACATCACGGCAAGGTCAATGAGCTTCTGGGATCCCTTATACGGAGGTTCCTCACTCTCACTCCACCCCAGGATCCATTCTCTGCCTTTCTCTTCCCTGCTCTGTGCCCCAGCAGACTGACTATATCTCCCTTGCCAATGGTTTATAGGGTCCAAGCAAGGGAGGCACTCTCAGGAGATCAGAGAGGCCGAGGAGAGAGAGACTGGGTATTTCTGCTCCTTCCTCTGGGGTTGAGTCTCCAGTAGTAGTTCCATATCTCCATGACTATAGTTCCTGCCAAGGGGCCCATTCACCACAGCTCCAACTCATAGAGGGCTCTAGTTGCATTGTATCCACTTTATGTCCCTTGGACTGTCGAAGTCAAGGTGGTAAGGATTTCCTACTATCCCTACACTCTCTTTTGTTCCCTTAAACTTGCCCCTACCTCTGTCAATTACCCTTTATTCAAAGTCTCTTCATTTCAACCCTCTGAGGTGAGTTATATTTTCAACTGATACGCCTCACTTCCTTCATCTCCCAAACAGATAGCACTTCTTGGATCAGTATGATCCTTGGGTCTGTGCTCAGTGCCTTGGCTTCCCATATGTCTGCCATTACTGCCTGAATGAGACCCTCGAGCTCTAGCCCACTCTATTGCCTCCATTTGGAAATTTGATTCCAATTTATCTCACCCTCAGCTAGTCCTTTCTTAAGGATCTGGTGGTGGGTGTTGGTGGACTTGGGCAGAAAGACATTGTCAAGGTTATGGCCACAAAACCACGTCTTCCCACCCCATTATCAGGCAGGACTCCTGGGCATCCTCCTACCTGAGGGGGATGGTGCTAAGATGAAGAGCAAGAATGACGCAGGTGGATATTAAACAAAAAGAAAAAAAGACAGATGCATTGAAAACTATATGGACATCCCAGAAATTGATCAAATAAGAGAAGTATTTCTATTTTGGGCAGGAGAGGATTAGCTGCTAGGAGAAAGGGGAGGTGGAATGTGATGCTCAACAATAAAGCCCAAACCCCTAGACATGCATGAAAATCAATGACTTTCCCAATCTGGCTCAAACTCAACTTTCCAGATCTTTTCCATGCCACTCTGTGCACTCATGCACCCCAAGTCACCAGGCTGCTTGCTCTTGCCCAAAGTCTCTGAGCACTCTACGTCGTCATGCTCCTGATCTTCCCTCTGAATAGAAAACTCTTCTGTATTAGTCTTCTATTGCTATGTGATAAATTACCACAAACTTAATGACTAAGACCATCCCCATTTATTATCTCACAGTTTTGTGAGTCAGAAGTCTGGGTGGGCTCAATGGGGTTCTCTGCTTCGAGTTTCACAAGGCTGAAATCAAAGTGTCGACCATAGTGAGCTCTTAGGTGGAAGCTCTGGGGAAGATTCTGCTTCCTATGTCATTCAAGTTGTTGGTAGAATTCATAACCTTGTGGTTTCAGGACTGAGGTCCACATTTCCTTTCTGGCTATCAGCTGGAGGTCTCTTTCAGCTCCTGAAGGGCAGCTCAAGTTTCTTCTCACATGGCCCCCTCCATCTTCCAACCAGCAACAGTGTGTCTAGTCCCTCTCATGCTTCAAATCTCTCTGGCTTATTCTTCATCCACTAGCTAGATAAAATGCTCTGCTTCTAAAGGGCTTGTGTGATTAGATCAGGCCCACCTGGATAATCTTCCTTTTGCCGTATGATCACGGGAGTATTCTGGTTACCGCATCTCTCTCCTTAGTTCAAATATTACCACTGCTGTAAAGTCTTCCTGGTCTGTTCACTTAGAATTAACTGCTCTTCTAGCATTTTACTGATACTCTCTTAGACCACTTATCGTGTTGTATTAATGACTTCTTTGAGACTAGGAACTGTGTCTTACCTTTGTATCTTCTACTATACTAATGCCTATTGCTTAGTAGGTATTCAATAAACATTTGTTGAAAGGAAAGAAGGAAGGATGGATGGAAAGGAAGGAGGAACAAACAGGAAGAGGCTACAAGGAACCAATGACAAGCACCCAAAAGTTCACTTGGTTTGAAGGATCACACATCTATAAAGATATTGAGGGTATCCTGGCCATTTTGGAGTCCCTGGGTGGCACAAATGGTTAATGTGAAAAGTTGGCAACTCAAGTGTACCCAGAGGCATGTTGAAAGTAAGGCCTGATGATCTACTTTGGAAAAGTTAGCCATTGAAAATCCTGTGGAGCACAGCTCTACTCTGCACGCATGGGGTCACCATGAGTCAGAGTTGAGGACCTGACTTGGCAGAACCTTTTTTTTTTATTGGCCATTTTATTTTTTTAAGTTTCCTCCTCCTCCTCCTTTTCCTTCCTCTTCTTTGTCAAGTTAAACTTGATTTGGAAAAGTTTCAGACTCAACACTTGTTAATTACCTCCAGATGGCAAGAACTAATGTTTTATATCTTTGTTTCCTAGCAAAGTGCTTCATCTGTTCATCAGAAGAACCAGTGCAGGAGGTCTGTCCTTGACAGTGTAATCCCAGTGGTCATTCCCGCAATCACCAGGCAGGCTAAGAGGACAGATCACAAAGGACAAAGTCTGGGAGATGTGGGAATTTTTCCAGTTTCAGACAGATATGAACCGGGCAAGGTCTTTCAGTTTAGTACCCAGATTTTGAAAATTCAATCCTTTTCTATTTGGAGAATCATATACCTCAATACAGTTGGCTCTCCGTATCTGCGGTTTTGACTTCTGTGGATTTGACTAATCGTGAATCAAAAATATTCTGGGGGGTGGAAAAATTCCCAAAAAGCAAAACTTGAATTCAGCACTGTGCGGAACCCACACAAATGAAGTAATGTGTAGGCATACCCTGCTGTAGCCTCCTGCCGTTTCACAGATCCTCAATCTCTCTCCAGCACTCACTGTTTGAGCATTGTTCACCTCGTGTCTCCTGTGTTCACAACTTGTGTGCACCCTTTGTTTCTGTGAAAAAAAGGCTCCTAAAAGGCAATTAAGTGGTCAAAACTATCCCTCAAAGGCTAAGTGAGGGGCTTGAGGAGAGCGAGACGAAGGAGTTTAAGGCTAGTCAGGGATGGCTGGCTAGCTGCGTAAAGCATCACAGCCTCAAGAACTTCAAGATCACGGGAGAATCGGCCCTGGCTGATGCAGAGGCGGCATCAGTGTTCCCAGAAGAGCTCAAGATACTCATAGAGGGAGGGAAAGGCTACCTTCCAGAGCAAGTCTTCAATTGTGATGAAACAATTATTTACATAGCATTTACATTGTATTAGGTATTATAAGTAATCTAGAGATGACTTAAAGTATACGGGAGGATGTGCGTAGGTTATACGCAAATACCATGCCATTTTATGTAAGGGACTTGAGTATCTTCGGATTTCAGTATCCACGGGAGTCCTGGAACCAGTGCCTCACAGATACCGAGGGATGATTGTAATGTTTTGTTCTTGTTAGTTGCTGTCAAGTCATCTCTGGCTCATGGCAACCCCATGTACAACAGAGCGAAGTGTTGCCTCGTCCTGTACCATCTCCATGATTGTTGGTATGCTTGTGTCTATTGCTTTGGCCACTGTGTATTTTGAGTGCCTTCCAACCTAGGAGACTCATCTCTCAGCACTATATTGGACAATATTCTGCTGTGCTCCATAGGGCTTTCCCTGGCTACTTTTTAGAAGCAGATTGCCAGGGCTTTCTTCCTAGTCTGTCTTAATCTGGATGTTCCACTGAAATCTGTCCACCATGATGACCCTGCTGGTATGTGAAACACTGGTGGCATAGCTCCCAGCTTCATAGCAACATGCAAAGCCACACAGTACAACAAGCTGACAAATGGATGGTAGATCTCAGTAATAAAGTATCAGATTTCTTGCCTTTTTGCCACCAACTGAGGAGTGGGGACAATGCATTATTTATTTATTTATGCTGTGTTTATATACTTAATACAGACCTTTCTTTAGGAATGAAGCATGGCTTGCTACACACCTCAGGTAAGACAAGTAGTGTCAAACCCGACGGCCTAGCCAGGTTCCACCCTCAACTCGTCCTGTGAAAATTACAAGTCTGTCTTCTCTAGTTCTCCTGTTTTTCTAGTTTCCTCTTCTTCCTACCCCAGATCCAGGTACCAAAATGGAGGGAGATGATCCATGTAAGGAAAAGCATCCTTCTGATGCATTAACATTAAAAAAAAAAAAAGAAAAAGTAAGACACGTATACGGTAAAAACCCAAGCTGAGCAGGAAGCTATACGATGAAAAGTAAAAGTTTCCCTCCACACATCCCTCACCCACTCCAAGTTCCTCTCTTCAAAGGCTGTCACTGTTGACAGTTTCTTTTATCTCTTTCCAAAAAATTTTTTTATGGTACCTGCATTTTCACCTCAAACATAATATGTCTACAGTTAGTGCATGGTTTAATTGGGGCCCTATTTCTTTCAAGATCATTTTCTTTGTTCTGAACTATTAAGTCAACTTAGAACAGTTTAGCAAAACTACTTTCAAGTAAAGTACTGAACCTGTTTACAGTTCATCCAAGAAGAAGCTGAGACATTATTTTAATTCCCCCAGATAGTGGCTTCCTCTGTTCCATCTCACCACCATGCCCTTCTTATTTCCCCGTTTTGCTACCTAGATGAAGGCAGTCAAGATCAGAAAGACATTTGCAAAGACGTATGATATTTTCCCCCTAGAAGACAGAGAGTGGACAAAACAATCTCCCTAGCATTTTGCAATCTGCCCCGACTTGGCCCTTGATGGATACAGAAAGAAGGCAGTTACTGAGGCATTCTAATAAGGCACAGGAATCCACAAAATGCCATCTTTGCTGGTTACTTTCTAATTTACCTGTTAGGAGGTAATTTGGAGGATTTATTGAGTTGTGTAAACTGTGTGTGTGTGTGTAACTCTGTTTTATTGAGGGTGGCAACTTTACTCTTCAGAAGTAAAGCCATAGCAGGAACAAGTGAGTCTAATGGTAGGCACAAACTGGACTGAGCAAGACTTTATAATTTCAAAGACAAGTCCAAAGAAAAAACTAAAGATCTAAGTTTCAGGGTCAACCTTGGGCAAAGGTCCCCACCTACTACTTCTGTGATCTTTTCCATCCCCATTCTACTATCCATACAGCTTGACTCTATTTATAGCCCAGAGCCTCACGGATGGTCCCTATTCGCTAATCTGCTCGATTAGTTTTCAGACAGAATCTAAAATTCATTTATGTGTAAAGTCATTTATAAAACCTCAAGCAATGCTCCATATAAGCTCCATGTAAGCAATGAAAAATTTTCCTACTAGATACTCTATCCCCCATGTGTTTGTCAGTTTGTCATACTGTGCGGGTTTGTGTGCTGCTGTGATGCAGGAAGTTATGTCACCAGTATTCAAACACCAGCAGGGTTACCCGTGGTGGACAGCTTTCAGCTGAGCTTCCAGACCAAGACAGGCTAGGAAGAAGGACCCGGCAGTCTACTTTTTTAAATTTTTTTTATTTTGTTGTTGTGCTTTAAGTGAAAGTTTACAATTCAAGTTAGTCTCTCATACAAAAATTTATACATACATTGTTATGTGACCCTAATTGCTCTCCCTATACTGTGACAGCACACTCCTTTCCACCCCAGATTTCCCTTGTCCGTTCAACCAGCTCCTGTCACTTTCTGCCTTCTCATCTCGCCTCCAGACAGGAGCTGCCCATTTAGTCTCGTGTATCTACTTGAGCAAAGTGCCAAATCGATTTCCAAAGTGGTGGAACCATTACATTCCCACCAACAGTGTATAAGTGTTCCAGTCTCTCCACAACCTCTCCAACATTTATTATTTTGTGTTTTTGAATTAATGCTAGCCTTGTTGGGGTGAGATGGTATCTCGTTGTAGTTTTGATTTGCATTTCTCTAATGGCTAATTATTGTGAGCATTTCCTCATGTGTCTGTTAGCCTCCTGAATGTCTTCTCTGGTGAAGTGCCTGTTCATATCCTTTGCCAATTTTTCAATTGGGTTATTTGTCTTTTTGTTCTTGAGATTTTGCAGTATCTTGTAGATTTTAGAGATTAGACGCTGATCGGATTTGTTGTAGCCAAAATTTTTTCCCAGACTGCGGGTTGTCTTTTGACTCTTTTGGCAAAGACTTTTGATGAGCGTAAGTGTTTGATTTTTAGGAGCTCCCAGTTTTCTAGTTTCTCTTCTGGTGTTTGTGCATTGTTACTTATGGTTCTTATTCTTGTTATGCCACGTATTAGGGCTCCTAGCATTGTCCCTATTTTTTCTTCCATGATCTTTATCTTTTTTGATTTTATATTTAGGTCTTTGATACATTTTGAGTTACTTTTTGTGCATGGTGTAAGGTATGGGTCTTGTTTCAGTTTTTTGCAGATGGATATCCAGTTATGCCAACACCATTTGTTAAAGAGACTGTCTTTTCCCCAGTTCACAGACTTCGGGCCTTTGTCAAATATCAGCAGCTCATAGGTGGATGAATTTATGTCTGGATTCTCAATTCTGTTCCACTGGTCTATGTATCTGTTGTTGTACCAGTACCAGGCTGTTTTGACTACTGTGGTGGTATAATATGTTCTAAAATCAGGTAGTGTGAGGCCTCCCACTTTGTTGTTTTTTTCAGCCATGATTTACTTATCCAGGGCCTCTTCCCTTTCCATATGAAGTTGGTGATTTGTTTCTCCATCTCATTAAAAAATTCCATTCGAATTTGGATCTGGATTACATTGTATCTGTAGATCGCTTTGGGTAGAATTGAAACTTTCACACCGTTAAGTCTTCCAATCCATGAGCAAGGTATATTTTTCCACTGATGCAGGTCTCTTTTGGTTTCTTGCAGTAGTGTCTTGTAGTTTTCATTGTATAGGTCTTTTACATCTCTGGTTAGATTTATTCCTAAGTATTTTATCTTCTTGGGGGCTATTGTAAATGGTATTGATTTGGTGATTTCCTCTTGGAAGTTCTCTTTGTTGGTATAGAGGAATCCAACTGATTTTTATATGTTTATCTTGTATCCTGGTACTTTGTTGAAATCTTGTATTAGTTCCAGAAGTTTTCTTGTGGATTCTTTGGGGTTTTCTGTGTATAAGATCATATCATCTGCAAATAGAGATACTTTGACTTCTTCCCTACCAATTTGGATGCCCTTTATTTCTTTTCCTAGCCTAATTGCTCTGGCTAGGACCTCCAGCACAATGTTAAATAAGAGTGGTGATAAAGCGCATCCTTGTCTGATTCCTGTTCTCAGGGGGAATGCTTTCAAACTCTCTCCATTTAGGATGATGTTGAGTGTTGGCTTTGTATAAATGTCCTTAATTGTGTTGAGGAATTTCCCTTCTATTCCTATTTTGTTGAGAGTTTTTATCATGAATGGGTGTTGGACTTTGCCAAATGTCTTTTCTACATCAATGGATAAGATCATGTGGTTCTTTTCTTTTGTTTTCTTAATGTGATGGATTACATTGATTGTTTTTCTAATGTTGAACCATCCCTACATAGCTGGTATAAATCCCACTTGATCATGGTGAATTATTTTTTTTTATGTTGCTGAATTCTATTGGCTAGAATTTTGTTGAGGATTTTTGTGTCAATGTTCATGAGGATATTGGTCTGCAATTTTCTTTTTTTGTGGTGTCTTCACATGGTTTTGGTATCAGGGTTGTGCTGGCTTCATAGAATGAGTTTGGGAGTACTCCATCCTTGTCTACACTCTGAAATACCTTTAATAGTAGTAGTGTTAACTCTTCTCTGAAAGTTTGGTAAAATTCTCCAGTGAAACTGTCCGGGCCAGGGCTTTTTTTGTTTGGAATTTTTAAATTGCCTTTTCATGAGTATGTTTGTTAACTTTCTTTGTGGTTACCATGAATTTTACCCTTATCTTTCTAAGTTTGAAGCAGTCTACCATTACTTGGTATCGCCTTGCCTTCCTCTCCATTAGAAGGTTCTATACCTATGCCGTTTATTCCCTCTTTTATTGTTTTGATGTTGTTGTCATTTACTGATTAACTGCTCTGATTCTCTGTTGTATTTCTTTTGGTTTTGGATAGTCCTTGAGAGTTCATTTCCTAGATTGGTATCTGGCTGGTATGATCCTGTGTCCTAGATTCTGCCTGTGAGCTGAAGTTGTTTGTTCTCAGATTGAAGAACTCCCTTTAATAATTCTTGTAAGTTTGGTTTGACTTTTACATATTCCCTTAATTTCTGTTTATCTGGAAATGACCTAATTTCACCATACAGTTTGAACGAGAGTTTTGCAGGGTATATTATTCTTGGCTGGCAATTCTTTTCTTTCAAGATTTTATATATATATCATCCCATTGCCTTCTTGCCTGCATGGTTTCTGCCGAATAATCTGAGCTTAGTCTTATTGTTTCTCTTCTGTATGTGGCTTCTTGTTTTTCACGAGCTGCTCTCAGGATTCTTTGTTTGTCTTTGGTTTTGGCGAGTGTGATTATGATATGCCTTGGTGATTTTATTTTGGGGTCTCTCCTATATGGGGTTCGTTGAGCTTCTTGGATGGCCAGCTTTTCATCTTTCATGATATTGGGGAAGTTTTCTGTCGGCAGTTCTTCAATGATCCTCTCTGTGTTTTCTGTTTTCTCTCCTGTTCTGGAACTCCAATCACTCGAAAATTTTTGCTTTTGATTGTATCCCACATAGCTCTCAGGGTCTTTTCATTTTTCTTTGTTCTTTTTTCTGAGTTTTCCTGAAACAGAGTTGTATCCAAGTGTTTGTCTTCAATTCCACCGACCCTGTCTTCCACCATTTCAAATCTGCTTCTCAGCCCTTCTATGACACTGTCCATTTCTGAAATCTTGTTGTTTATCTTTTGGATTTCTAATTGTTGTCTTTGTATAATTTCTAGTTGTGAATTTATTTTGGTATTTTGTTCCTGCATTATTTTCCTGAATTCTTCCAATTTTTTGTCTGTATTTTCCATAAACTCGTCTATTTTTTTCTCATGTTTGTCAGCTTTTTGCCTCAGCTCTTGGAGAATTCTGAGTATTAGAGATTTGAATTCCCTATCAGGTAGTTCTAGTGCCTTTTCTTCCACTGGAGAGTCATCTGGTGTTTTATTTTGGATGCCTACTGAAACCATCCTGGCCTGTTTTTGTAAATGTTTTGATATTGTCTGCTGTCTTCGGGGCATTCAGTAGTTATTTTTCTCATTTATTGATTGTAGATTTGTTTGTTTCATCCATTTTTTTAAAATTTGGCTATGTCTGAGCAGGCGGGCTGTGTGTTCTTTGTTGTTTGCTCATCTGTGGACACAATACTTTTCTCCTCCTTCTCCAATTGGCAGGGTCAGTCACTCAGATATGGTATGGCAGGGTAGGTCTAGCTGAAGAGAAATTACCAGGACAGGTTGTTTGTAGCATTTACTACAGCCACCAGGGCGGGCCAGTAATCAGTGCAGGGCAGGTTCCAGTAAGCCGTGCCTGTGCTGCTTGGTGGTGTGATGTTAAGCACACAGTGCAGGTAGACAGGATGTAGTGGGAAGATTGTTATGTGTGGAGCTAAGATGGATATGGTAGAGAGGAGAGAGGAACAGGAGCCAAAACCATACAAACAAACAAAAAAGAATGCTAGGGGAGCTTGCCATTGGAGTGGAGAGATGAGAGACTATGAAACAGAGAAAAACAAAAAGAGGAAGAGGAAGAAAAGAAAAAAATGAATAAATAAAAATCGGAAAGGTTAAAGAACTGCAAAGTTCCCAGGGATTCCACCAGTGCAGCTGTGAGGTCTGGGGAAGTTGCTCTCAGGTGTTGCAGTACAGCCTGGCTAGAAGGCAGAGAGGTATACAATGCCAGGTATTCAGGGAACAGAAAGAGAAGGAAGGTATAGAGTGACAAGAAACTGAGTAATGAAGAAAGACAAAAAGGGAAAAAGAGGGAAAAGAAAAGAAAACAAATTCTTTTTTTAAAAAAAGAACAAGAAAAGCCCCCCAAAAAAGGGAAAAAAAAGAAAAAAAAAAAACAGCAAAAAAAGAAATGTCCTCTGGGATCCCTCTGCACGTCTGTGCAAGCCGAGGGGGTAGTTTCCAAGCCACGCAGCACCGCGTGGCCAGAACGGGCTCCCAACTCAAGAAAAGAAAACGAAAACAAAGTAATCAAAACAAACAAAAGAACAAAAGCCCTGGGATCCCACTGGTGCGACAGCCCAGTCTGGGAGGCAGCTCCACACTCGAACGGAGCTCCACAGTCCCTCAAGAAGAAACAAAGATGGCTCACGGAGCCAGGTATCTGAGTGCAAGTAGCGGAGGTGGTGAGAGGTAAGGAACAAATCAAAATAAGCAGAGAAAAGCAACACCAGCAGCCAACAAATGGCATTCAGAGAGCCGGCCTGTTCGGGTGGGTGGAATCCCAGCAGCCGGTGCTTCCCAGACAAGAGATCGCGGCTGCGGGAAGCAGAGGAGGCCAAGCGGGGGTGAAGAAGGGTGGGGGGTGGGAAAGTGTACATCGCATATTACCGGTTGTTGTTTTTGTCTCCCAGTGGAAGCTCTGTGAGGCTGCTTTCTCATACCCTGTTTGCTGGTCTCCGATAGGAGTTCAAGATGGCGGATCCGCGCTGTGTTAGCTGCTAGGGGACCTCTGCATGAATCTCTCTTCACCCTCCGTTCTCTGTCAGTTTTCTCACTCCATTTGGTGCTTGGCTGAGTTCTTTATCTCTTCATTGGATGTTTTAGGGTTTCAGGATTGTTGTTTTCTCTGTTCGGCTTAGTTTTTCCGATCTTTGCTGTAGAGGGACAGCGTGGTGTTTCTGCCTAGAGCACCATTTTGCTGGAAGTCTCTAAATTACCTTTTCAATCTCTTCTTTTGTTATAGTTATTTTACTTCTGTTTGTGTTAGTTTACGTAGGTAGTGAGTTTCTAGAAATTTGTCCATTTCCTCTAGGTTTTCAAATTTGTTAGAGTACAATTTTTGATAGTATTCTGTTATGATTCTTTTAATTTCAGTTGGGTCTGTTGTGATATCACCCATCTCATTTCTTATATGGGTTATTTGCTTCCTTTCCTGTTTTTCTTTTGTCAGTTTGGCCAATGGTTTATTGATTTTGTTGAACTTTTGAAATAATCAGCTTTTGGTCTCGTTAACTCTTTTAATTCTTTTTCTGTTCTCTATTTCATTTAATTCTGTTCTAATTTTTATTATTTGCTTTCTTCTCATTCCCAAAGGCTTCTTTTGCTACTCTCTCTCTATTTGTTTGAGTTGTAGGTTTAATGTCTAGATTTTAGTCCTTTCTTCTTTTTGGATGTGTGCATTTATTGCTGGAAACTGACTTCTGAGCACTGCTTTTGCTGTGTCCCCAAGGTTCTGGTGGGATGTGTTTTCATTCTCTTTTGATTCTATGAATTTCTTTATTCCATCCTTAATTTCTTCTATAACCCAGTAGTTTTTTGAGCAAAGTGTTGTTCAGTTTACATGTGTTTGATTTTTTTCCATGCTTTTTCTGTTACTGATTTCTACTTTTATGGTTTTACGGTCAGAAAAGATGCTTTGTAATATTTCGTTGCTTTGGATTCTGTTAAGTCTTGCTTTATGGTCTAATATGTGGTCTATTCTGGAGAATGTTCCATGTGCATTGGAAAAGAAAGTATACTTGGCTGCTGTTGGGTGGAGTGTTCGGTATATGGCTATGAGATCAAGTTGGTTGATTGTAGCATTTAGATCTTCCATGTCTTTATTGAGTTTCTTTCTGGATGTTCTGTCCTTCACCAAAAGTGGTATGTTGAAGTCTCCTACTATTATTGTGTAGCTGTTTATCTCTTTCCAATGCTGTTAGAGTTTGTTTTATGTATTTTGGAGCCCTGTCATTGGGTGGGTAAATATTTATTATAATTATGTTCTCCTGGTGTATTGATCCTTTAATCATTATATAGTGTTCTTCCTTATCCTTTGTGGTGGATTTTGCTTTAAAGTCTATTTTGTCAGAGATTAATATTGCCACTCCTGCTCTTTTGAGTGTTGTCTTCTTGATATATTTTTTCACATCCTTTGAGTTTTAGTTTGTTTGTGTCTTTAAATCTAAGGTGTGTCTCTTGTAGGTAGCATATAGACAGATTGTGTTTTTTTAATCCATTCTGCCACTCTCTCTCTTTATTGGTGCATTTAGCCCATTTACATTCAGCATAATTATTGATAGGTATGAGTTTAGTGCTGTCATTTTGATGTCTTTTTTTGTGTGTTGTTGACAGTTTCTTTGTTCCACTTAATTTTCTGTGTGGAGTTGTTTTTCTTTATGTATTTTCTTTTCATCTTTTTCATTGTTGTTGATTTTGTCTTTGCTGAGTCTTTATATTTTTCTTGTTTTTTATTTTGATGTGTAGGGTTGTTAGTTTCCATTGTGGTTACCTTAATATTTACCCCTATTTTTCTAAGTTTAAGCCAGTCTTTTATTTCTTTATATCGCCTTGACTTCCTCTCCATATGAAAAATCTATGTCCACGTTTTAGTCCTTCTTTTTTGTTTCAACGTTGTCATCTTTTACATATTGACATCTCTGTTCCTCTATTTTCAATGTTCTAGCTTTGATTTTTTTCTTTTTTCTTTTTTTTGTGACTTCCCTATCCAGGTTGATATCTGGTTGCTCCATCCTGTGTTCTAGTCTTGGGTTGTCATCTAATGTTATTGATTTTCTAACCAGAGGACTCCCTTTAGTATTTCTTGTAATTTTGGTCTGGTTTTTGCAAATTCCCTAAACTTCTGTTTATTTGGAAATCCCCTAATTTCACCATCATACTTGAGAGACAGTTTTACTCAATATATAATTCTTGGCTGGCAATTTTTTTTCCTTCAAGTTTTGTATATGTCATCCCATTGCCTTCTTGCTTGCATGGTTTCTGCTAAGTAGTCCGAGCTTAGTCTCATTGACTCTCCTTCGTAAATGACTTTTTGTTTACCGTTAGCCACTCTTAAAATTCTCTCTTTATCTTTGGTTTTGGCAAGTTTGATTATAATATGTCTTGGTGACTTTCTTTTGGGATCTACCTTATCTGGGGTTTGAAGAGCATCTTGGATAGATATCTTCTCATCTTTCACGATATCAGGGAAGTTTTCTGCCAACAAATCTCCAACAATTCTGTCTGTATTTTCTGTTATCCCCCCTGTTCTGGTACTGCAATCACTCGTAGGTTATTCCTCTTGATAAAGTCCCGCATAATTCTTAGGGTTTCTCCATTTTTTTAAAATCCTTTTATCTGATTTTTCCTCAAATAAGTTGGTGTCAAGTGCTTTATCTTCAATCTCACTAATTCTGACTTTCATTGTCTCAGTGCTGCTCCTATGACTTTCTATTGAGTTGTCTAATTCTGAAATTTTATTGTTAATCTTCTGGATTTCTGATTGCTGTCTCTCTACGGATTTTTGCAACATGTTAAATTTACCATTATGCTCTTCTCTGATCTTCTTAAGTTCCTCTATTGCTAGATCTGCATTTTGTCTGATCTCCTTCCTGATCTCTTGAAGAGTTCTGTATATTAATCTTTTATATTCTGCCTCTGGTAATTCCAAGAAATTCTATTCCTCCTGAAAATTTCTTGAGTCTTTATTTTGGGAGCTTACTGAAGCCATCATGGTCTGCCTCTTTATGTGATTTGATAATGACTGTTCTCTGTGAGCCATTGCTAAGTTATTATAATTATTTATTTTATGTTTACTTACTGTGTTCTAGCTTCTTGTTTTGATATGTCCAAATAGACTGCTCGTGTGAGTTAGCCCAATCACTCGTTCACCTGAAGCTCCAATGTCCTGCCACCAGGTGGCCATACCTACCACTAAGTATGGGAGCCCAGGAGTTCTCCCACTTCTGTATGGATTCAGCTTAGGTGTCCAG
The DNA here is from genome assembly GCA_030035585.1 of Dugong dugon. Lineage (NCBI taxonomy): Eukaryota > Metazoa > Chordata > Mammalia > Sirenia > Dugongidae > Dugong > Dugong dugon. The sequence goes on from CM057465.1 coordinate 151,519,835, forward strand.
GTAGTCGGCCACCAAGTGTGTGGTGTAGGCTCCCATCTACAGTCCTAGAGAGGCATTGGTGATTGGTATAGGCACAGGGATCTGGCTGCACCAAGGGGGTCACATGCTGAGCAAAGCAGGGGGCCGACAGCTGCCCCTGAGTGTCTGGGAGGAAAACTTGTCCCTGTTCCCTAGAGCTTGTAGGTGGGCGGGTTTTGTAGCCAGACTATGAGCACCCAATGCTGTTGGCTGTAAGGCCAGCAGTCTACTTCTGAGAAGAATTAGCCAGTGAAAACCTTATGAATAGCAGCAGAATATTGTGTGAAGATAAGCTCCTAGTGTTAGAAGACACTCAAAAGACGACTGGGGAAGAGTTGCCTCCTCAGTATAGAGTCGATCTTAATGATGTAAATGGAGTCAAACTTTCGGGACCTTCATTTGCTGATGTGGCATGACTCAAAATGAAAAAAAAAAAAACAGCTGGAAACATCCATTAATAATCAGGACCTGAGATATATGAAGTAGGAATCTAGGAAAATTAGAATCATCAAAAATTAAATGGAAAGCATAAAGATCGATATCCTAGGTATTAGTGAGCTGAAATGGACTGGTATCTGTTATTTTGACTTGGACAATCATATGGTCTACTATGCCAGGAATGACAACTTGAAGAGGAATGGCGTTGCATTCATCATCAAAAAGAAAATTTCAAGATCTATCCTGAAGTACAACGCTGTTGGTGATAGGATAACATCCACATGCCTACAAGGAAGACCAGTTAATGCAAATATTATTCAAATTTACACATCAACCACTAAGGCCAAACATGAAGAAATTGAAGATTTTTACCAACTTCTGCAGTTTGAAATTGATCAAACATGCAATCAGGATGCACTGATAATTACTGGTGATTGGAATGCAAAAGTTGGAAACAAAGAAGAAGGATTGGTAGTTGGAAAATATGGCCTTGATGTTAGAAATGATACAGGAGATCGCATGACTGAGTTTTGCAAGACCAACAACTTCTTCATTGCAAATACCTTTTTCAACAACTGAACGGTGACTATACACATGGACCTTGCCAGATGGAATACACAGGAATCAAATCAACTACCACTGTGGAAAGAGACAATGGAAAAGCTCAATATCATCAGTCAGAACAAGGCCAGGGGCCGACTGAGGAACAGACCACGAATTATTCACATGCAAGTTCAAGTTGAACTGAAGAAAATTAGAACAAGCCCACAAGAGCCAAAGTATGACCTTGAGTATATCCCACCTGAATTTAGAGACCATCTCAAGAATAGATTTAATGCATTGAACACTAATGACTGAAGACCAGATGAGTTGTGGAATGACATCAAGGACATCATACATGAAGAAAGCAAGAAGTCATTAAAAAGACAAGAGAGAAAGAAAAATCTAAATGGATGTCAGAAGAGATTCTGAAACTTGCTCTTGAACCTTCAGTAGCTAAAGCAAAAGGAAAAAATGATGAAGTCAAAGAGCTGAACAGAAGATTTCAAAGAGCAGCTCTAGAAGACCAAGCAAAGTATTATGATGACATGTGTAAAGAGCCAGAGATAGAAAACCAAAAGAGAAGAATGCACTCAGCATTTCTCAAGCTGAAAGAACTGAAGAAAAAATTCAAGCTTCAAGTTGCAATACTGAAGGATTCTACAGGGAAAATATTAAATGATGTGGGAAGTGTCAAAAGAAGATGGAAGGAGTACACAGAGTCACTATAACAAAAAGAATTGGTAGACGTTCAACCATTTCAGGAAGTAACATATGATCAGGAAGTGATAGTACTGAAGGAAGAAGTCCAAGCTGCACTGAAGGCATTGGTGAAAAACAAGTCTCCAGAAACTGACAGAATACCAGTTGAGATGTTTCAACAAACAGATGCAGCTCTGGAAGTGCTCACTCATCTATACCAAGAAATTTGGAAGACAGATATTTGGCCAACTGACGGGAAGAGATCCATATTTACACCTATTCCCAAGAAAGGTGATCCAACCAAATGCCAAAATTATCCAACAATATCATTAATATCACATGCAAGCAAAATTTTGCTGAAGATCATTCAAAAGCGGCTGCAGCAAAATTCCCTCTCTTCTCAGCTGTCTTCTCTCTTTTATATCCCAAAAGAGATTGACTCAAGATACAACATAATCCTGTAGATTGTGTCCTGCCCCATTAACATAACTGCCTCTAATCCAGCCTCATTAATATCATAAAGGCTAGGATTTACAATACATAAGATAATCAGATCACAAAAAGGAGAACAACCACACAATACTGGGAATTATGGTCTAGTTAAGTTGACACACTTTTTTTTTTTTTTAATTATTGTGCTTTACATAAAGGTTTACAAAACAAACTAGTTTCTCATTAAACAGTTAGTACACATATTGTTTTATGACACTGGTTAACAACCCCATGACAGGGAACTGCCAGAAATTCAAGCTTGATTTAGAAGAGGACATGGAACCAGGAATACCATTGCTGATGTCAGATAGATCCTGGCTGAAAGCAGAGAATACCAGAAAGATGTTTACCTGTGTTTTATTGACTATGTTAAGGCATTTGACTGTGTGGCTCATAATAAATTATGGAAAATATTGCACAGAATGGGAATTCCAGAGCACTTAATTGTGCTCATGAGGAATCTATACATGCATCAAGAGGCAGTCGTTCTAACAGAACAAGGGAATACTGCATGGTTTAAAGTTAGGAAAGGTGTGCATCAGGGTTGTATCCTTTCACCATACCTATTCAATCTGTATGCTAGCAAATAATCCAAGAAACTGGACTATATGAAGAAAAATAGGGCATCAGGATTGGAGAAAGACTCATTAACAACCTGAATTATGTAGATGACACAACCTTGCTTGCTGAAAGTGAAGAAGACTTGAAGCACTTAACTGACAAAGATCAAGACCACAGCCTTCAGTATGGATTACACCTCAACATAAAGAAAACAAAAATCCTCACAACTGGACCAATAAGCAACATCATGATAAATGGAGAAAAGATTGAGGTTGTCAAGGATTTCATTTTACTTGAATCCACAAACAACACCCATGGAAGCAGCAGTCAAGAAATTAAAAGATCCATTGCATTGGGCAAATTGGCTGTAAAAGACCTCTTTAAAGTGTTGAAAAGCAAAGATGTCACCTTGAGGACTAAGGTGTGCCTGACGCAAGCCATGGTGTTTTCAATTGCCTCATATGCATGCCAAAGCTGGACAATGAATAAGGAAGACCAAAGAAGAATTGACTCCTTTGAATAGTGGTGTTGGTGAAAAATATGGACTATACCATGGGCTGCCAAAAGAATGAACAAATCTGTCTTGGAAGAAGTACAACCAGAATGCTCCTTAAAAGTGAGGATGGCGAGACTATGTCTCACATACTTTGGACATGTTATCAGGAGGGACCAGTCCCTGGAGAAGAACTTCATGCTTGGTAAATTAGAGGGTCAGCGAAAGAGAGGAAGACCCTTAACTAGATGGATTGACACAATGGTTGCAGCAATAGGCTCAAACATAGCCACAATTGTGAGGATGGCACAGCACCAGGCTATGTTTCATTCCATTGTGCATAGGGTCACTATGAGTTGAAACCGACTCGATAGCACCTAACAACAACAACAACAGATACTCTAAGGAATACGTCAAATAGTTTTGGAAAACCCTGCGTACTCCACCTGCTGCTTGAAAAGGTTAAATACAGATTAGCACATGAAAGACTCTGAGGAGTCCTGTATTGAAGAAATCTATTACACTTTGGTTCATTCATTCATTTACTGAAATATTTATTGAGTTCACAGTGTGCCAAGTGTTCTAGGCACCATAGCTATGGCAATGAATAGGCTAGACATGGGTTTTCATTTTAACTGGGGGAGCAGGTAATACACAAGTACAAATGGTAATTTCAGATAGCATTTATGATTATTTTAAAGAGTAATGGGATGGGAGCATCCACTTTAGATGGGGTGGTCAGGAAAGACCTCTCTGGGGATGTGGGGAGCAGCCATCGATGTGAACGTCTGGGGAAGAGCATTCCAAGGAAAAGGGACTAGCAAATGCAAAGGTGCTGAGGCTGGACGGAGCCTTTTAAAAAAGATAATTTATTTTATTTTACTTTTGTTGTTGATTTGAGACTATACACAGCAGGACATACACTAATTCAACAGTTTCTACATGTAAAATTCAGTAACATTGATTGCATTCTTCAAGTTGGACAACCATTCTCATCCACCTTTTCTGAGTTATTCCTCCTCTGTTAACATAAACTCACTGCCCCTAAGTTTTATGTCTAATCTTTTGAGTTGCTGTTGTCAGTTCGATCCCATATAGACAGCTCTTAAAAGAGCCCAATGCTCAAGGCAGGCATTCTTTACTAATTAAGCTAAACTATTGTTTGGTTTAAAGAAGACTTCAGCGGATATTTTTGATTTAAGGTTTTGCATGTTTGGGGTATGAAAGAACAATGGCAGGTACACCTGGACTAGAGCAAATAAGGAAGGGTACAAGGTGAGATCTGAGAGGTAGGAAGGGGCTATGCATGTCTTTTAGGACCTTGTCGGCTATAGCAAGGTGTTTACTTTACCCAGTATTTCCCAACCTTATTTGACCATAGAACATTTTTTCCCCCAGTATAAAAATATCTATTACAATCCCATAGAACTAGTATGCTGTGGAACAGTTTACAAAACACATATCTAAAGCTTTATCCCTCTTGGAATGTTTGCATCTTCTCAGAGGTATTTACATTCGAATCGGGATTTATTCTAACTAAATAAAGCTCTAATGTAGAATTGCAGACTTCAGCTAGCAGATAGGAGGGTATTTTCTTTTCTTTCCTCTTTTGATTTTTATTCTAAATAATGAAATATGCCCTGGTTGCCAAAGGTTATATTAAAAGGTTATTTACGTAAATTATAGTTTTTGTAAGTTTTAAATATTTTAATGGCAATCTCCTTCTAGTATATAGGCTTTTTTTTTTTTTTTTATTAAATCCTAAAGAGTTTTGAAAATCAGTATGACTGATGAACAGAGACAGAGAGAACTGTTGTTGTTAGGTGCCATTGAGTCGGATCCCATTCATAGCGACTCTATGTACAACAGAATGTCACAAAACAGTATGTGTATTAATTGTTTAATGAGAAACTAATTTGCTCTGTAAAATTTCATCTAAAGCACAAAAGAGGGGAGTTCTGGCAAAATGGTGCCCTTGGCAGAAGCACCATGCTGTCCCTCCCCACAGCAAAGATCTGAAAAACTAAGCCCAACAGAGAATACAACAATCCTGAAACCCTAAAACATCAAATGAAGAGATAAAGAACTCAGCCAAGCACCAAATGGAGTGAGAAAACTGACAGAGAACAGAGAGCAAGGAGAGATTCATGCAGAGGTCCCCTACCAGCTAACACAGCACGGATCCGCCATCTTGGACTCCTATCGGAGACCAGCAAACAAGGGGTACGAGAAAGCAGCCTCACGGAGCATCCAGCGGGAGTCAAAACAACCGGCAATTTGCGATATACGCTTCCCCACCCCCGACCCTTCTTCACCCCCTACTCAGCCTCCTCTGCTACCCGTGGCCACAATCTCCACCGGCTGCTTGGATTCCACACACCCGAACAGGCTGGCTCGCTGAGTGCCATTTGTTGGCTGCTGGTGCTGCTTTTTTCTGCTTCTTTTGATTTCTTCCTTACCTCTCGCCACCTCCCCCTCCTTTCGCTAAGATACCTGGCTCCGTGCGCCATCTTTGCTTATTCCTGAGGGGCTGTGGAGCTCCATTCGAGTGTGGAACTGCTTCCCAGTCTGGGCTACCACACTGGTGGGATCCCGGGGCTTTTGTTCGTTTGTTTGTTTTGAATTGTTTGTTTGTTTTCTTTTCCTTTTCTTGAGTTGGGAGCCCTTTCTGGCCAGGCAGTGCTGCGTGGCAAGCAGACCTCCCCCTCGGCTTGCACAGACGTGAGGAGGGATCCCTGAGGGCATTTCTTTTTTCCTTGGGTTTTTTTTTCTGTTTTTTTGGGGGCCTTTCTTGTTCTTTTTTTTTAATTTGTTGTTTTCTTTTCCCTCTTTTTCCCTTTTTGTCTTTCTTCATTGCTCAGTTTCTCATCTCTCTATATCTTCCTTCTCTTTCTGTTCCCTGAATACCTGGCTTTGTATACCTCTATGCCTTCTAGCCAGGCTGTACCGCAACACCTGAGAGCGACTTCCCCAGACCTCATAGCTGCACTGGTGGGATCTCCGGGAACTTTGCAGTTCTTTAACGTTTCCGATTTTTATTTATTCATTCTTTTCTTTTCTTCTCTTTCCCTTTTTGTTTTTCTCCGTTTCATAGTCTCTCATAGTCTCCCATCTCTCCACTCCAACAGCAAGCTCCCCTAGCATTCTTTTTTGTTTGTTTGTATGGTTTTGGCTCCTGTTCCTCTCTCCTCTCTCCCATATTTATCTTAGCTCTACACATTACAATCTCCCCACTGCATCCTGCCTACTGGCACCATGTGCTTGACATCACACCACCAAGGAGGACAGGCACAGCCTACTGGAACCTGCCCTGCACTGATTACCAACCCACCCTGGTGGCTGTAGTAAATGCTACAAACAACCTGTCCTGGTAATTTCTCTTCAGCTAGACCTACCCTGCCATACCATATCTGAGTGACTGACCCTGCCAATTGGAGAAGGAGGAGAAAAGTATTGTGTCCACAGATGAGCAAACAACAAAGAACACACAGCCCGCCTGCTCAGACATAGCCAAATTTTAAAAAAATGGATGAAACAAACAAATCTACAATCAATAAATGAGAAAAATAACTACTGAATGCCCCGAAGACAGCAGACAATATCAAAACATTTACAAAAACAGGCCAGGATGGTTTCAGTAGGCATCCAAAATAAAACACCAGATGACTCTCCAGTGGAAGAAAAGGCACTAGAACTACCTGATAGGGAATTCAAATCTCTAATACTCAGAATTCTCCAAGAGCTGAGGCAAAAAGCTGACAAACATGAGAAAAAAATAGACGAGTTTATGGAAAATACAGACAAAAAATTGGAAGAATTCAGGAAAATAATGCAGGAACAAAATACCAAAATAAATTCACAACTAGAAATTATACAAAGACAACAATTAGAAATCCAAAAGATAAACAACAAGATTTCAGAAATGGACAGTGTCATAGAAGGGCTGAGAAGCAGATTTGAAATGGTGGAAGACAGGGTCGGTGGAATTGAAGACAAACACTTGGATACAACTCTGTTTCAGGAAAACTCAGAAAAAAGAACAAAGAAAAATGAAAAGACCCTGAGAGCTATGTGGGATACAATCAAAAGCAAAAATTTTCGAGTGATTGGAGTTCCAGAACAGGAGAGAAAACAGAAAACACAGAGAGGATCATTGAAGAACTGCCGACAGAAAACTTCCCCAATATCATGAAAGATGAAAAGCTGGCCATCCAAGAAGCTCAACGAACCCCATATAGGAGAGACCCCAAAATAAAATCACCAAGGCATATCATAATCACACTCGCCAAAACCAAAGACAAACAAAGAATCCTGAGAGCAGCTCGTGAAAAACAAGAAGCCACATACAGAAGAGAAACAATAAGACTAAGCTCAGATTATTCGGCAGAAACCATGCAGGCAAGAAGGCAATGGGATGATATATATAAAATCTTGAAAGAAAAGAATTGCCAGCCAAGAATAATATACCCTGCAAAACTCTCGTTCAAACTGTATGGTGAAATTAGGTCATTTCCAGATAAACAGAAATTAAGGGAATATGTAAAAGTCAAACCAAACTTACAAGAATTATTAAAGGGAGTTCTTCGATCTGAGAACAAACAACTTTAGCTCACAGGCAGAATCTAGGACACAGGATCGTACCAGCCAGATACCAATCTAGGAAATGAACTCTCAAGGACTATCCAAAACCAAAAGAAATACAACAGAGAATCAGAGCAGTTAATCAGTAAATGACAACAACATCAAAACAATAAAAGAGGGAATAAACGGCATAGGTATAGAACCTTCTAATGGAGAGGAAGGCAAGGCGATACCAAGTAATGGTAGACTGCTTCAAACTTAGAAAGATAAGGGTAAAATTCATGGTAACCACAAAGAAAGTTAACAAACATACTCATAAAAAAAAAGAGGAAAAACATAAAGTCTCAGCAAAAACAAAACCTACAAAAACAAAAGAAATGAAAAAAAAATCTACAAACAAAAGTAACTGAGCACAACAGAGTAAGAAGAACAAAGAAAACGTCAGCACCACAAAAAAAAAGCTCTACAAAATGACAGCAAAAACCTCATATCTATCAATAATTACACTGAATGTAAATGGACTCAATGCACCCAGAAAGAGACAGAGAGTGACAGAATGGATAAGAAAACAGGATCCATCAATATGCTGTCTACAAGAGACACACCTTAGAAACAAAGATGTGAATTTATTAAAAGTCAAAGGTTGGAAAAAAATATATCAAGCTAACAACTACCAAAAAAGAGCAGGAGTGGCAATTCTAATCTCAGGTAAAATAGACTTTAAAACAAAATCTACCATAAAAGACAAAGAAGGACACTATATAATGATTAAGGGGATGATCCATCATAAAGACATAACCATAATAAACACCTACGCACCCAATGACAGGGCTCCAAAATACAGAAAACAAACTCTAACAACACTGAAAAGAGAAACTGACAGTTCCACAATAATAGTAGGAGACTTCAACACACCACTCTCAGTAAAGGACAGAACAACTAAGACGAAACTCAGCAAAGATACAGAAGACCTAAAGGGCACAATCAGTCAACTTGACCTCATAGACATATATAGAACACTCCATCCAACCACTGCAAAGTACACATTCTTTTCCAATGCACATGGACCGTTCTCCAGAATAGACCACATCTTAGGCCACAGACCAATCCTCAACAAGATCCAAAAGGCTGAGATAATTCAAAGTATCTTCTCTGACCACAATGCAATCAAGGTAGAAATTAACAACAGAAAGAGCAAGGGAAAAAAAATCAACTACATGGAAACTGAATAATACCCTGCTTACACATCAGTGGGTAATAGAAGAAATCAGAGATGGAATCAAAAATTCCTAGAATCAAATGAGAATGAAAACACATCATACCAAAACCTTTGAGACACAGCAAAGGCAGTCCTCAGAGGACAATTTATAGCAATAGATGCACGTATCAAAAAAGAAGAAAGAGACAAAATCAAAACATTAACTACAGAACTGAAACAAATAGAAAGAGAACAGCAAAAAAGGCCCACAACCACTGGAAGAAAGGAAATAGTAAAGATCAGAGCAGAAATAAACGAAATAGAGAACAGAAAAACAATAGAAAGAATCAACAAAACCAAAAGTTGGTTCTTCGAAAGAATCAACAAAATCGACAAACCACTGGCCAGACTGACGAAAGAAAAACAGGAGAGGACACAAATAACCCAAATAAGAAATGAAATGGGGGACATTACAACAGACCCAACTGAAATAAAAAGGATTAGAACAGAATATTATGAAAAACTATGCTCCAACAAATTTGAAAACCTAGAGGAAATGGAAAAATTTCTAGAAACACACAGCCTACCCAAACTATGACAAAGTGATGTTGAAAATCTGAACAGACCCCTAACAAGAGAAGAGATTGAAAAGGTAATAAAAAAACTCCCAACCAAAAAAAGCCCTGACCCAGATGGCTTCACTGGAGAATTCTACAAAACATTTACAGAAGAGATTGTATCAGTACTACTCAAGCTATTTCAGAGCATAGAAGAGGAAGCAACACTTTCAAATTCATTCTATGAAGCCAGCATAACACTGATACCAAAACCAGGAAAAGATGTCACAAAAAAAGAAAATTGCAGACCAATATCTCTCATGAATATAGATGCAAAAATTCTCAACAAAATTCTAGCCAATAGAATTCAGCATCATATCAAAAAATAATACACCATGACCAAGTAGGATTCATACCAGGTATGCAAGGATGGTTCAACATTAGAAAATCAATCAACATAATCCACCACATAAATAAAAGGAAAGAAAAGAATCACATGATCATCTCTATTGACTCAGAAAAGGCATTTGACAAAGTCCAACACCCATTCCTGATAAAAACTCTCAATAAAATAGGAATAGAAGGGAAATTTCTCAACATAATAAAGGGCATCTATGCAAAACCAAGAGCCAACATCATTCTTAATGGAGAGTGGCTGAAAACATTCCCCTTGAAAACAGGAACAAGACAAGGATGCCCTTTATCACCACTCCTAGTTAACATTGTGCTGGAAGTTCTAGCTAGAGCAATAAGGCAAGAAAAAGAAATAAAGGGCATCCAAACTGGTAATGAAGAAGTTAAACTGTCCCTGTTTGCAGATGATATGATACTATACATAGAAAACCCTAAAGACTCCACGAGAAATCTACTGGAACTAATAGAAAGATTCAGCAGAGTAGCAGGATACAAGATAAACATTCAAAAATCAGTTGGATTCCTATACACCAGTAAGGAGAACGATGAAAAGGAAATCAGGAAAACAATACCATTTTCAATAGCCCCTAAAAATGTAAAATACTTAGGAATAAATCTGACCAGGGATGTAAAAGACCTATACAAAGAAAACTATAAAACACTACTGCATGAAACCCAAAGGGATCTACATAAATGGAAAAACATACCATGCTCATGGATAGGCAGACTCAACAATTCTACCCAAAGCAATTTACAAATACAATGCAATCCCGATCCAAATACCAACAACATTCTTCAAAGAGATGGAAAAACTAATCATTAACTTTATATGGAAAGGGAAGAAGCCCCGAATAAGTAAAGCACTACTGAAGAAGAATAAAGTTGGAGGACTCACACCACCTGACTTCAGAACCTACTATACAGCTACAGTAGTCAAAACAGCCTGGTACTGGTACAAGGACAGATACACTGACCAGTGGAACAGAATTGAGAACTCTGATGTAAATCCATCCACCTACGGTCACCTGATCTTCGACAAGGGCCCAAAGTCCATCAAATGGGGAAAAGACAGTCTTTTTAACAAATGGTGCTGGCAAAACTTGATATCCATCTGCAAAAAATGAAACAGAACCCATACCTCACACAGTATACAAAAACTACTTCAAAATGGATCAAAGACCTGAATATAAAGCCTAAAACTGTAAAGTTCGTATAAGAAAAAGTAGGACCAACAGTTCAGGCCTTAATACATGGAATTAACAGGATACAAACCATAACCATCAACGCACAAAACCCAATAGATAAGCTAGATAACTGGGATCTTCTAAAAATCAAACACCTATGCACCTATGCTCTTCAAAAGACTTCACCAAAAGAGTACAGAGAGCCTACAGACTGGGAAAAAATTTTTGGACAGTACAAGTCAAAGGTCTAATCTCCATAATCTACAAGAAAATCCAACACCTCTACAACAAAAAGACAAATAATCCTATTAAAAAATGGGCAAAGGAAACGAACAGACACTTCACCAAAGAAGACATTCAAATGGCCAACAGACACATAATGAAATGCTCGCGATCACTAGCCATTAGAGAAATGCAAATTAAAACCGCAATGAGATACCATCTCACCCTGGCATTACTGGCATGAATCAAAAACACTGGAAATAACAAATTTTGGAGGGGCTGTGGGGAGATGGGAACTCTTATGCACTGCTGGTGGGAATGCAAAATGATACAACCATTTTGGAAAATGGTATGGCGCTTCCTCAGAAAGCTAGAAATAGATATACCATTCGATCCAGCAATCCCACTCCTAGGAATATATCCTAGAGAAATAAGAGTTGTCTCTCGAATAGACATATGCACACCTATGTTCATGGCAGCATTATTCACAATAGCAAACCGATGGAAACAACCTAGATGCCCATCAACAGATGAATGCATAAACAAACTATGGTACATACACACAGTGGAGTACTATGCAACGAGAAAGAACAATGAATCTGTGAAGCATCTCATAACAAGGATGAAACTGGAGGACATTATGCTGAGTTAAATAAGTCAATCACAAGTGGACAAATATTATATGAGACCTCTATTGCAAAAACCCATGAAAAAGTTAACACACAAAATGTAACAATCTTTGTTGGTCACCAGGGATTGGAGGGGTGGGGGGGATATACTAAATAGGCAATAGATAAGTGGTATCTTGGGTGAAGGGTGAGACAGTACACAATACAGGGGAAACTAGCACACCTTGTACAAGGAAAGGTCATGGAAGCCCCATAGACACATCCAAACTCCCTGAGGGACTGAATTGCTGGGCGGAGGGCTGTGGGGACCATGGTCTTGGGGGACATTTAGCTCAACTGGCATGACACAGCTTGTAAAGACAATGTTCTACATTCTACCTTAGTGAGTAGTGTCTGAGGTCTTAAAAGCCTATGAGCAGCCACCTAAGATACTCCACTAGTCTCATCCCTTTGGGAGCAAGCGAGAATGAAGAGAACAGGATACAAGGAAAATATTAGTCCGAAGGACTAATTGTCCACAGCTACCAAGGCCTCCACCGGACTGAGCCCAGTACAGCTAGATGGTGCCTGGCTACCACCGACTGCTCTGACCAGGATCACAACAGAGGGTTCTGGACAGAGCTGGAGAAGGATGGAGAACGAAATTTTAACTCACAAAAAAGACCAGATTTACTGGCTTAAAGGAAACTGGAGAAACCCCGAGAGTATGGCCCCCAGACACCCTTTTAGCTCAGTGGTGAAGTTATCTCCGAGGTTCACCGTTCAGCCTGGGAATGGACAGCCCCGTAAAACCAAATGAGACTAACCGAGATACAGAAGTCCAGTGACAAGGGCCAGAAGGCAGAAGGGGACAAGGAAGCTGGTGATAGGGAACCCAAGGTTGAGTAAGGATATTGTTGATGTGTTGTGAGATTGTTAACCATTGTCATAAGGCAACATGTGTAGTAACTGTTAAATGAGAAAGTATTTTGTTCTGTAAGCCTTCATCTTAAGTGAGAATAACAGAACAATTGGAAGAGCATAGTCAATGTCACTGAAGTGTGTATGTAGAAATTTTTGAAATGGTGTATCTTTGGCTATGCGTATTTTCACCAAAAAAAAGGTTGAGAAGTTAGAGGATTGACATGTTGTCGGGTTGTTAACCAATGGCATAAAACAATATGTGTACTACTGTTTCATGAGAAACTATTTGTTCTGTAAGCCTTCACCTGAAGTACAATAAAAAAAAAATAAATAAATAAAGCACAAAAGAAAGAAAATACCAAGGTTTGGGTCAGGCACACTGCCTTAGTTATCTAGCGCTGCCATAACGGAAATACCACAAGTGAGTGACTTTTATAAACAGAAATGTATTATCTCACAGTCTAGGAGGCTAGAAGTCTGAATTCTGGGTGTCAGCTCCAGGGGAAGGGAAGTCTTTCTCTTTCTATCGGCTCTGGGGGAAGGTCCTTGTCATCAATCTTCCCTTGGTCTAGGACCTTCTCAGCTCAGGGATCCCAAGTTCAAAGGATGTGCTCTGCTCCTGGCTCTTGCTTGGTGATAAGAAGTTCCCTCTCTTCTCTCTTTTATATCTCAAAAGAGATTGACTCAAGATACAACATAATCCTGCAGATTGTGTCCTGCCCCATTAACATAACTGCCTCTAATCCTGCCTCATTAACATCATAAAGGTTAGGATTTACAATACATAGTTTTATCAGATCACAAAATGGAGAACAACCAGACAATACTGGGAATTATGGTCTAGTTAAGTTGACACACTTTTTTTTTATTATTATTGTGCTTTACATGAAGATTTACAGAACAAACTAGTTTCTCATTAAACAGTTAGTACACATATTGTTTTATGACATTGGTTAACAACCCCATGACATGTCAACGCTCTCCCTTCTCAACTTTGGGTTCTCTATTACCAGCTTTCCTGTCCTCTCCTGCCTTCTAGTCCTTGCCCCTGGGCTGGTGTGCCCCTTTAGTTTCATTTTGTTTTATGGGACTGTCTAATCTTTGGCTGAAGGGTGAACCTCGGGAGTGACTTCATTACTGAGCTAAAAGGGTGTCCAGGGGTCATATTCTCGGGTTTTCTCCAGTCTCTGTGAGGCCAGTAAATCTGGTCTTTTCTTGTGGGTTAGAATTTTGTTCTACATTTTTCTCCAGCTCTGTCCAGGACCCTCTATTTTGATCCCTGTCAGAGCAGTCAGTGGTGGTAGCTGGGCATCTAGTTGTGTTTGACTTAGTCTGGTGGAGGCCATGGTAGTTGTGGTCCATTAGTCCTTTGGACTAATTTTTCACTTGTGTCTTTAGTATTCTTCATTCTCCCTTGCTCCCGAAGGGGTGAGACTAGTGGAGTATATTAGATGACTACTCACAGGCTTTTAAGACCCCAGACGCTACTCACCAAAGTTGAATGTAGAACATTTTCTTTATAAACTATGTTATGCCAAATGAGCTAGATGTTCCCTGAGACCATGGTCCCTACAGCCCTCAGTCTGGTAATTTGGTCCCTCAGGGAGTTTGAATGTGTCTATGGAGCATCCATGACCTTGTCTTGTACAAGTTGTGTTGGCTTCTGCACTATCGTGCACTATCTTACACGTTACCGAAGTTGACATACATTTTGGGGGGATAAAATTCAATCCACAACATGCACATTAGTCCTCAAAGTGACTTTTTTCCTTTTTAACACTTTAAAGTTGTCTTTTGCAGCAGATTTGCCCAAGGCAATACATCATTTGATTTCTTGACTGCTGCTTCCGTGAGCATTGACTGTGGATCCAAGTGAAATGAAATCCTTAACAACTTCAATATTTTCTCCATTTATCTTGATGTTACTTATTGGTCCAGGTGTTAGGATTTTTCTTTATGGTTGTTTATGTTCTTTATGTTAGACTAGTGAAGGCTGTAGTCTTTGATCTTCATCACTAAGTGCTTCAGGTCCTTTTTGCTTTCAGTAAGCACAGTTGTGTCATTTGCATATTGCAGGTTATTAATAAGTCTTCCTCCAATTCTGATGCTGTGTTCTTCTTCATATATCCAGCTTTCTGGATTATTTGCTCAGTGTACAGATTGAATAAGTATGGTGAAAGGATACAACCCTGATGCATACCTTTCCTGATTTTAGACCGTGCCCTTTTTTCCCCTTGTTCTATTCAAACGACTACCTCTTTGTCTATGAATAGGTTCCACATGAGCACAATTATGTTTTCGCAGAGAGAGCATGAAGGGACAAACACATCAAGATGATTCTGTGTGGACAAGAGGAGAGCAAGGGGACCAAGAGTTTTCAGCTATTATCATGGGATTAAGAATGTTGTTAGCTGCCGTCGAGTCACCGCCCAGCTCATGGCAACCCCGTGCTTTACAAAGCAGAACTGTTCTACAGGGTTTTCTTGTCTGTAATCTTTATAGAAGCAGATTGCCAGGGCTTTCTTCCATGGAGCCACTGGGGTGGTTCGAACTGCCAACCTTTGGGTTAGCCACCAAGCATTTAACCGTTGTGCCATCAGGGATCCTAGGGTTATAGATAAAGTCCAGTTATTTGTTACCTCCACTGAGAAATGAATAGGGGGTGTGAGCCCAGTAAAGGGAATTAAAATCAGAAATCAGGAAGAACCTCAAGACAAGCAGAAAAATGTGGCACTATGAGGAATTACCGAGAAAATAATATAGAATATTCTGGTCTTTCAGGAGCCTTTTAGGACCTGGATAGGCTTCTCATTGGCCGGGATAAATTTTAGGTTAACCCCCTGGAATCCCATTTTGATGCCAAGGCACTGGAAGTGATAGTAGGAGGGTAGGAAATCTGAGGAAAGGACCATTTCAGAGTCTAGGAAAGTTAATATGAAATAGCTTCAACAGGAAGGAGAACCCAGGTTCCAAAGCAAATCAGTAATAATTAAGATAAAAAACAAGGTGATAATGTCTAACGCTTACTGAGTGCTTACTATAAGCCAGAAAACCTGCTAAGTGCTTATATGCATTATTTGATTTAATCTTCATGATACCTATGTGAAGTAGACAAAAAAGTTTTCATTTTATAGAAGAAACTGGGAATTCCACTAGATAAATAAATAGCTCAAGGTCACACAGTTATTAAATAGCAGGTCAGTTTGATTCTAGAAACTTAGCACTTGATCGCTACTCTATACTGTCATAATGTGGAGGCAAAATAGTGATCATTAATTTGTTGAATCTGAAAGAAAGTTGAGGAAAAGAATCTTTTTACTCTAGACTTGGATACAGACTTTCTAAACTGATTTTTTTTTTTTTTTACTGCTGGTCTTGAAATGAAAAGAATACAAATAACACAACAATAAAAGAAGCCTGGACTCCTCGTGAGGGGGAAAGGTTCCCACAAAAGAAGGTGACCTAAAGATCACATTACCCTTCAGCCTTGGAAAATGCGACAGATTTGGAAAGGAAAGGCTGGAAATTTGGAAAGACATCCAGGTATTGGCAAGTCCAGTCCCAATAGGAATAGAGAAGAGCAGACTGGATTGTGCGACAGAGAGAAAAAGCATGTGCTCAGGAATAGGAGTGGTGGAAGGGACAGAGGATGACAGACAAAGAGGACCACACTGACAATTATTTTCAAGGACCACATGAACAATGAAAAGACCTTTAAACACAAATTTAAAATGAGAAATCAGGTGACTGAATAATTGAGGCAACCTTAGTAAGGAGAAGTAAAAAGGGGATTCTATCCACTGAGTGTTTCCAGCTCCCCCCCATGCCATCAATAACAACATGTCTATAAGCTTATTCACTGGGGGATTTTTAGCTGTTGTTCTTAGCTGCCACGGAGTCAACTCCTACTCACAGTGACCTTATTATGTACAACAAAACACAACATCGCCCAGTCCTGCATCGTCCACACAATCACCAGCGTCTCTGAGTCCATCATTGCGGCTATTGTGCTAATCCATCTCACTGAAGGTCTCCCTCACTGTTGCTGGTCCTCTACTTCACCAAACACGATGCTCTCCTCCAGGGATTGATACTTCCAAAGCAAGTGAGTAGGATGATGTTCTGTTGTGATCCATAATGTTTTTATTGGCTAATTTTCGGAAGCAGATTGCCAGGCATTTCTTCCTAGTCTGTCTTCATCTGGAAGCGCCATCGAAAGCTGTCCACCAAGGGTGACCCTGCTGGTATTTGAAATACCAGTGGCATAGCTTTCAGCATTATAGCAACATGCAAGCCACCATAGTACGACGAACTGACAGGCAGGTGGTATATTTATTTAGCTGGATATTATTAAATATTGAGGAACACACATAAAACACAAAACAGTGTATTACAACTACCCACACAGTTAAATACTACTACTGATATTAAAATGATACCCATGTACCTAGATTAAGAAAGAGAACATTGTCAGTACTTTAGAAGCTCCCTAGGTGCCCTTCCCTCCACTGTTCACCATTATCCTAAACTTTGTGTTAATCACACCATTGTCTTTCTTTGTACTTTTGCCGTGAGTGTATGCATCCCTAAATATCTGGTTTGGCATGTTTTTGATCATTCAAAAAATAACACCATTCTGTATATATTTTCTATTATTTGCGTCTTTTGCGCAATATCATATTTTTAAGATTCACTCATGTCGTGCATTGTAGTCTCATTTTTCACTGCTCTATGGCTTTCCATTACTTGAACATACCACAATTCATCTATTCATTTTACCATTGATGGATACCTATTTCCCTACCCGCCGCCCAAGGTTTTTTTTTGGGGGGGGTTTGTTTTTAAAATGGACATTTCATACTTGTCTCCTGGTGCAAATGAAGAGAATTTCTCTAAATTACGTAACTAGCAGTGGAATTGCTGGGTTATAGAGTTTGAACAGGTTAAACTTCACTAGGCAGTGATAAACTGTTCTCCAGAGTAGATGTAATTTATCCTACTGTCATGGATTGAACTGTGTCCCCTAAAAATATGTGTATCAATTTGGCTGGGCCATGCTTCCCAGTATTGTGTCATTGTCCACCGTTTTGTCATCTGATGTAATTTTCCTATGTGTTGTAAATCCTATTACTGTAATGTTAATGAGATGGACTATCAACAGTTATATTGATGAGATCTGCAAGATTAGATTGTGTCTTGAGCCAATCTCTTTTGAGATATAAAAGAGAGAAGTGAGCAGAGAGACTGGGGGACTTCATACCACCAAGAAAGCAGTGCTGTGAACAGAGTGCGTCCTTTGGACCTGAGGTTCCTGTGTAGAGAAGCTCCTAGACCAAAGGAAGACTGATGAAAAGGAACTTCCTCCATAACCAACAGAGAGAGAAAGTCCTCCCCTAGAGCTGGTGCTCTGAATTTGGACTTCTAGGCTTCCTAGACTGTGAGAGAATAAACTTCTATTTGTTAAAGCCATCCATTTGTGGTATTTCTGTTACAGCAGCACTAGGTAACTAAGACAACTACCTTTAGTAGTGGATGAGAGTTCCTGTTGCCCCACGTCTTTGCTAAAACTTGAGTTGACTGACTTTTTAATTTGGTAGGTGTTAACTGGTATTCTATTGAGGCTTTAATATGCATTTCCCTGAATATTAATGAAGTTGGAGGTTGGATTTTTTCATATGTTTATGGACTATTTATGTTTCCTCTTCTATGAAATGCCTATTTACATCTTTTGCTCATCTTTTTATGTGATAATTTGTATTTTCATTATTGACTCATAGTTGTTCTTTATATATCCTAACTACTAATCCTTGGGTGGTTAGCTGTGTGGCAAATATCTTGTTCCACTCTTTGTCTTTTCACTCTTTTGATAGCATCTTTTTAGAAGTTCTTGATTCTGATGTAGTCAAAATTTATTAGTAGTTCCTTTTATTTTAACTTTTCTATTTTCTTGTTTAAGAAATCTCCCTTTCTAAACATTTAATACTTTTTTATTTTAGGATAGTTTTAAATTAATAGAAAATCTGCAAGAATATTACACAGTTCCTGTATATCCCCCACCCAGTTTCCCCTATTGTTAACATCTTATGTTAGTATGGTACATTTGTCACAATAAATGAATCAATATTAATACATTATTATTAATTAAAGTCCATACTTTCTTGGCATTTCCTTAGTTTTTCTGTTCCAGGATCCCACCCATGATATCACATTGCATTTAGTCATCATGTCTCCTTAGACTCCTTTTGACTGTGACAATTTCTCAGATTTTCCTTGTTTTTGATGACCTTGAATTTTTGAAGAGTACTGGTCAGTTATTTTGTAGAATGTCCTTAAGTTTCAGTTTGTCTCATGTTTTTACCATGGTCTGATGGGAGTTATGAGTTTTGAGGAAGAAGATCCCAGAGGTAAAGTGCCATTCTCATTACATTATATTAAGGGTACATGCTATTAACATGACTTATCACCAATGATGCTAATCTTAATCACCTGGCTAGGCAGTGTTTGTCAGCTTTCTCCACTGTAAAGTCACACCTTCCCCCCTTTCCTTACTATAGACTTTAGAAGGACATCACTAGGTACATGCCACACTTACAGAGTAGGGAATTATTCCACATCCTTGAGGGGAAAATAGTTACATAAATTATTTCAAATTCTATAAAGATTTGTTGTTTACTTATTCAATCACTGATTGATATTTATTTATCATGGATATTTATTTATGGAAGGCAGATGGTGAAAGCAAAACTTCTCTCTGTTGGAGAGGAAAGTTATAGGCAAGCAAGGGGGGAGGGCTAGAATGAACCATGTGGTTCTGGATGAGAGTTGGAGACATCAGTATGAACTTAGATTTAGCTTAATATAGATACTGACAGACAGATACAGAAATGATTATACAGATGTGTGTAAGATACAGAAATGATTATAGAGATGTGTGTATACACATACCTAACCCATTACCCATTGCCGTCAATTCTGACTCAGTGACTCTATAGGGCAGAATAGAGCTGCCCTATAAGGTTTCCAAGGTTGTAATCTTTACGGAAGCAGACTGCCACATCTTTCTCCACGGAGCAGCTGGTGAGTTCGAACCCCTGACTTTTTGGCTAGCGGCCGAGCACTTTAACCGCTGTGCCACCAGGGCTCCTTACACACATATCCAGTACACACAAATATATTTCCTACCTCTGTCCACTGAGAGGGCCTGGAAGCAACAACACCCCAGTAACAACAAGCACATCCGGCTCCCAGATCTTGATTTCTAATACCATTCTCCAAAAAAAGAAACCAGGGCTTCTTGGAGAAATGGTTCATTCTAGGGCTGGGGCACAGAATACACAAAATGAGCCTGGTGCAGTTTGTAGTGCCAGAAAGTAAGGAGGTGCTAAAAAAACAAAATGAAGGGTATGTTAAAGGGACACAGAAGCCAACCGAAAGAATTCCCTATGGCCAAAGCTGGGACAATTTGAGCCACAAAACAAATAATAGGATATTGGATTATAAAACTTGTAAAATAAATAATATCTATTATAAAATAAAATAAATCTCTTTTAATGCCAAAGTCCTATAAATATTCTATGCCCCACTTTAGCCTTTAATTAATCTGTAATTTGTTTGTGTGTACTGTTTAAGATAGAGCTTCAATGCCATTTTTTTTTTTCAGATGGATAACCAGTTGTTCCAGCCTCATTTATTGAATGGCTGACCCTTTCCCCACTAATATACAATGCCTACTCTGTTACAGATAAGTCTATATGTGTGGGTCTTTGTCTCAATTCTGATTCATTAGTGTAGGTGTTTTTCTCTGCCCTGAAATTACACAATATTAATTATTATGGCCTTATAGTATGATTTGACATTGGGTAGGGCAAGTAACCCACCTTTTTTTTTTAATCAGGGATATTTTGTCTGTACTTGGCACTTCATTTTCCAAATAAATTTTAGAACAACTTACCCAGTTCCAAGAATAATCCTGTTGGGGTTTTTGTTGGAATTGCCTTGAATTCATAATTCAATTTATAAATAATTGACATCTTTGTTATACTGAGTCTCCTTAGCCAAGAACATGGTGTACCTCTTTATTTATTTGATCTTCTCTAATATCTTTCTATAGAATTTTATAATATTCTCCATGAAGAACTTGAACACTTTTTATCAAATTTTATTTTTAGTAAATTTATTCTTTTGCTTCTTTTCCGTTTTTTTTTTTTTTCTATCAGGCAGTTGATGGTACATAGAAATACAATAGATTTTATATATTGATTTTTTTATCTAGCAATCTTGCTAAACTATTATTAATTCTAATAGTTGTAAATTATTTTGAGTTTTCTACTAGATAATCACAGCATCAACAGATAATGATAGTTTTGTTTCTTCCTTTTTAATCCTCATAACATTTGTTTCTGTTTCTTGATTTACGTCAGCTGGCTAGGACTTCCAGTATAATATTGAATAGAACCAATAATAGGAGACATCCTTATCCTATTTTAGATCTTGATGGAAACGTTTCAAAGCATCATTGCTGAGTATGATGTTTTTATCAAGTTAAGGAACTTTCCATCTATGCCAAGTGTGCAAAGCTTTTTTTAAATTTTTAATCAAGAATGAATGTTGCACTTTACTGAACACTTTTTTTTGCATTTATTTAGATAACCATATGGTTCTTCCCATCTTTAATCTGTTAATGTTTTATACATTGCTGTATTTCTTTTGCTAATACTTTAAGATTTTTCTCTCTGTGTGAATGAGTGAGATTAGCTTGTGATTTTCCTTTCTTATACTGTTCCTGTCTGGTTTTATATCAAGGTTATACTAGTCTCATAAAATAAACTGAGGGATGTTTTTACTTTATCTGATGTCTGCAAGAGCTTTTATAAGATTGAAATGATGGGGTCCTTAAATGTTTGATTAAAAAAAAAAATTGCTATGGAGTTGATTCCAACCCATGACGACCCCATGTGTCTCAGAGTAGAACTGTGCTCCAAGGAGTTTTCAATGGCTGATTTTTTAGAAGCATATCACCAGGTCTTTTTTCCAAGGTGCCTCTGGGTAGACTCAAACCTTCAATCTTTTGGTTAGCAGGCAAGCACATTAACCATTTGCACCACCGGATAGAATTTACTATTGCATCGCCTCTTGTGCCCACCTCACATCCTGCTGGCACATTTTTACTCCAGATATTGCAGTGGCAATCAGCCCTGCACAGGTGTAGCCTGATGGCATCCTGCCTTCACTTTCTGTCTCTCATTTTCTGTGCCAGGGCTTCTCTACTATGGCTCTGAGGGGAGCCTGGAGAATCCTTAGCACCTGAGAGTTTGCAAACCTGGAAATTCAAGAAAGTCAATACCCTACAGGGCAACCCTTGACCAACCGGGAATGAAACTAGTGGATAAGTGCTTTCCTTTTCCATTCCTCAAGCAACCCACTCTAGCTCCCCACAGGACTGAACCCTAGCTGCTCAGAGGGGTGATACCATTGTGTTGGTTGCTTCTTCTTCCTTGTTTCATTTTTCCTGGTTTTCCACTCCCAAAATAAGCCACCTCACTTCCAAAAATAAACTACCTACACCCAAATCCTTGACTCAGGCTCGGTTTCTTGGGAAGCCCAGGCTGAAACACTTACCTATTAAGCTGTTTGGCTTGGTATTTTCTTTGTGAGAATATTTTTAATTGACGATTCAGTTTTTCCCCCCTAATGTTTACACAGTTATTCAAGTTTCTATTTCTTCTTTACTGGTCCCTCAATGGTGAAAACAGTTAATGCACTCAATTGTTAACCAGAAAGTTGAAAGTTCAAGTCCACCTTGAAGTGCCTTGAAAGAAAGGCTAGTGATCTACTTCCGAAAAAATCAGCCATTGAAAACCTAACTAGAGAAGCTTAGTTCTATTCTGATACGCATGAGGTCGCCACAAGTCGGAGTCAACTTGACAGCAGCTGGAAACTGGATTTCTTCTTTAGTCCAAGTCTTAGTTATCTAGTGCTGCTAAAACAGAAATACCACAAGTGGATGGCTGTAACAAACAGAAACTTATTTTCTCACAGTTCAGGAGGCTAGAAATCCAAATTCAGAATGTCAGCTCTAAGGAAAGGCTTTCTCTCTGTGTGGGCTCTGGAGGAAGGTGCTTGTCTCTTCAGCTTGTTTCCCGGTTCCTTGGAAATCTCCTTGTGTCTTGATATCTATCTTACCCCATCTCTGCTGATTCGATTGCTTGTTTAATCTCTTTTATATATCAAAAGAGATTGACTCAAGATACACCCTACACTAATCCTGTCTCATTAGCATGACAAAGACAACCCATTCCCAAATGGGATTATAACCACTGGCATAGAGGTTATATTTTCGGGGGACACGATTCAATTCATAACAGTCAATTTTAGCAAATTATATTTTTCTAGGAATTAATCCACTCCTAAGACTTCAAATTTATTTTCATAAAGTTGTTTGTGATATTTTCTCATTTATTTAATCTCTAGAGCTTCTCTAGTGAGACCCCCCTTTTCATTTCTAATATTGTTTACGTGCACTTTCTTTTTGTCTTGATTAATCTTGCCATAGGTTTGTCTGTATTATTAGTCTTTTCAAAGAACCAACTTTTGGCTTTGATGATTTTTCTCTGTCATCTATATATATATATTTAATTTAATTTCTACTCTTTTTTTTTCTTATACTTTTTTGGGGCTCATTTTACTTTTCTTCTAACTTCTTAAATAGGATGCCTGGCACATTAATTTAGAGCTTTTAAATTTTTTAATGTAAGCATCTCTGACTCTTGACACATAGATTCTGAAGCATGGACTCTGAAGACTAGCTAAATCCAGTTCCTGTCTCTGCCACTTGCTACCTGTGTGTCTTCAGGGTAGTTACCTAACCTCTCTGTGCTTCAGTTTCCTCATTTATACCTAGGTCAACGGTTGTTTTGAGAATTAAATGAGTTACAATTTTTGAGCACACAAAATGATGCCTGGCACACAGTAAATGCTAGGCAGGTGTTAGTATTATAATTTCCTTCTATTTTAGCTGCATCCATAAGTTTTGATATGTAGTATTGTTATTACTAAATTCTAAGTGTTTCCTGTTTTATGTTATGATTTATTCTTTAGAAATATCTTTTAAAATTTCCAATCGTAAAGGATTTTTCTTGGATTTTTTTGTTATGGACTACTGTGGTGTTCATCAGTATTTCTAGTTCTTCTGCTCTTCCTAAACCTATGTGTCATGGATTGAATTGTGTTCCCCAAAAATATGTGTCAACTTGGTTAGGCCATGATTCCCAGTATCGTGTGGTTGTCCTCCATTTTGTGATGGATATAATTTTCCTATTGTCGTAAATCCTGATCTCTACCTGTGGTTAAGAAGGCAAGATTGGATTATGTTGAAGAAGATGAGGGCAGGATGTAACACCCTTGCTTAGGTCACATCCCTGATTCAATGTAAATGGAGTTTCCCTGGGGTGTGGCCTGCACCACCTTTTATCTTAAAAGAGACAAAAAGAAACGAAGTGAGCAGAGAGTTGGGGGGACCTCATGCCACCAAGAAAGCAGTGCCAGGAGCAGAGCGTGTCCTTTGGACCCAGTGTTCCTTCACAGAGAAGCTCCTAGTCCAGGGGGAGATTGATGGCAAGAACCTCCTTCTAGAGCCAACAGAGAGATAAAGCCTTCCCCTGGATCTGGCATCCTAAATTCAGACTTCTAGCTTACTAGACTGTGACACAATAAATTTCTCTTTGTTAAAGCCATCCACTTGTGGTATTTCTGTTATAGCAGCACTAGATGACTAAGACGCTATGGGAGGATTACCCTCCCCTGACTCCTTGAAGTTAGTCATGGCCAAGTGACTTGCTTTGGTCAACGAAATGTGAGTGGAAGCATTTAAGAAAAGCAGCACGCAATTCTTCATGCTCTTTCCTTGTCCACAGTGAAGCACATGTTGAGGTGCTTGGGCCACCAGATCAACGCAGCCTGGAACTCTAAGCCAAGCAGAGAGGGCAGCTGCCCTGGAGGGCTATCTCATCTTGAGCGAAAATATAAGCTTTCATCCTATACACCGCTGTTCATTACAGCACTATTCACAATAGCCAAAAGATAGAAACAGCCTAAATGTCCATCAACAGATGGATTGATAAACAAAATGTGGTACATACACATAGTGGAATACTACTCAGCCATAAACAGAAATGTCCTGACACATGCTACAATGTAGATGAACATTGAAAACATTATGCTGAGTGATATGTCATCACAAAATGACAAATATTGTATGATCCCACTTATATGAAATATGCAAACGTATAGAGACCAAAGCTTATTAGTGGTTACCAAGGGTGGGATCGAGGGAGAAAGGAGGAGTCATTGTTTAGGGGGCACTGAGTTTCTGTTAACAGTGGCAGAATGATTTGGAAAAGGATAGTGGTAATGGTTGTACACCACAATGAACATAATCAATGTTACTGAATTAGACATGCAAATATTGTTAAATTGGCAAATGTTTTATTACATACATTTTTACTACAATAAAAAAGAATAAACTTTTGTTGTGTCAAGCTATTGAAGTTTTGGCGGTGTTCCCTCAGCATAACCTAGTCTGTCCCATTTGATATTATTTCTAATCAATCCTTTAAATTTGTTGAGACTAGTTTTATGGCCTAATGTGGCCAATTTTCGTAAACATCCCATGTAGTGCTTGAAAAGAATGTTTATTTTCTCACTGCTGTGTACAATGTTCGTCAAATGACCATTAGATCAGGATTGCTAATTACCTTCTTTATCCTTACTGATTTTTGCTCGTTTAACCTATCACTTGCTGAGAGAGATGTGTTAAAATCTCTCACTGTGATAGTGGATTTATCATCTTCTTAGCGTACTATCATTTTGCTCTATACTTTTGAGACTATACTATTAAATGTATACAAGTTTAGAATTATTTTGGCTTCCTAGTAAATTGCTTCTTAATAGCATACATCTGGGGTTTTAAAAATCCAATCTGATCATCATCATTATTTACCAGAACATTTATTTAATTGCAATTTATTATGGTTATTGACATATTCTGATTTATTTCTACCATCCTATTAGCCACTTTTTATTAGTCCTGATTTTCTTGTCCATTTCTTTAAAAATACCTTTCTTGCCTTCTTTTGCTCCCTTTACCTGGTTTGAAGTTATACTATCTGTAACTTCATATGTCTATGTATAGGCATATAACTTGTATATATTTATTTTTTAATGGTTATACTAGTTATTCTTGCACTTATTCTTGTCTTAACAAAGTCTAAAATTAATCAAGATCTACATCCTCCTGAACAATACAAAGATCATAAACATTTTCATCCTAATCACCCCTGCCCAACCTAGATGCTTTTATTATCAGTCCTTTCAGTTCTAGCCCTCCCCCACCACACATAAATCAGATGTTACAATTGTGATCTTAAAGAGTTAATGTTTGTTAGGATTTACCTATATATTTAACAATGGCTTTATTTACCATTCCTTCTTGTATGCTAGATGGTCTATCTGAGATGATTTTCCTTATGCTTGAAGTAAATCCTTGAGAATTTCCTTTGGTGAGAATTTGTTGGTTTGTAAGTGTCCTCAATTTCATTGGAAAATACCTTTGTTTTGCCCCTATTGTTGAAAAATAGTTGTACTAGATATTGAATTCTAGGTTCACAGTTATTCTCCTTTAGCACCTTGAAGATAATTGCTATATCTCTGTGTCTTCTGGCCTCATTATTGCTGTTGAGAAGTCAGCCTAAGTCTAATCACCATTCCTTTGTAGGTGATCTTTCTCTTTAGTAGCTTTCACAACCTTCTCCTTTTCTTTAGTGTTTAGTCTCCTATGCTGGTCATAGGTATGAATTTGTTTTTACTTAACCTGCTTGGGATTTATTGGGTTTACTGAAGCTAAAGATTCATGCTTTCCATAGGTTTGGAAACATCTCAGCCACTGTCTCTTTGAATATTATCTCTTTTCCATTCTTTCATTTTCTTCTAAAGTCTATTAGACACAATTAGATTTTCTCACTCTCTCCCTATGTCTCCTAATCTTTTGTATTTTCCATGTCTCTGTCTTTCTGAGCCACATTCTAGATAACTGATTCAGCTCTAGCTTCCTGTTCACTAATTTTCTCCTCAGCTATGTTCAGTCTGCCCCTTAAGTTTTTTTAATTCAGTGCTTATAATTTTTCATTTTCTAAAATTCCATTCCATTCTTTTCTAAGTCTTGTTGTTGTTAGGTGCCGTAGAGTCAGTTCCGACTCACAGCGACCCTATGTACAACAGAATGAAACACTGCCTGGTCCTGTGTCATCCTCACAATCGTTGTTATGCTTAAGCCCATTGTTGTAGTCACTGTATCAATCCATCTCATTGAGGGTCTTCCTCTTTTTCACTGACTGTCTACTTTACCAAGCATGATGTCCTTCTCCAGGGACTGATCCCTCCTGATAACACGTCCAAAGTATGTGAGATGAAGTCTCACCATCCTTGCTTCTAAGGAGCATTCTGGTTGCACTTCTTCCAAGACAGATTTGTTTGTTCTTTTGGCAGTCCATGGTATATTTAATATTCTTTACCAGCACCACATTTCAAAGGAGTCTTCGGTCTTCCTTATTTATCATCCAGCTTTTGTATGCATATGAGGTGATTGAAAACACCATGGCTTGGGTCAAGTGCACCTTAGTTTTCAAGGTGACATCTTTGCTTTTTCAACACTTAAAAGAGAACTTTTTCAGCAGATTTGCCCAATACAATGCATCGTATGATTTCTTTACTGCTGTTTCCATGGGTGTTGATTGTGGATTCAAGTTAAATGAAATTTTTGACAACTTCAATATTTTCTCTGTTTATCATAATATTCCTTTTTGTTTTCTGTATGTTGTGGTCTGAAGGCTGTGGTCTGTGATCTTCATCAGTAAGTGCTTCAAGTCCTCTTCACTTTCAGCAGACAAGATTGTGTCATCTGCATAAGGCAGGTTGTTAATGAGCCTTCCTCCTATCCTGATGCCACGTTCTTCTTCATATAGTCCAACTTCTTGGATGATTTGCTCAGCATACAGATTGAATAGGTATGGTGAAAGGATAAAGCCCTGACACACTCCTTTCATGACCTGAAACTGTACAGTATTCCCTTGTTTTGTTTGAAGGACTGCCTCTTGATCTATGTACAAGATCCTCATGGGCACAATTAAGTGTCTTTTTATTTATTTATAATCTCTTATTACATTCTCATTTTTGAACTTCTCTTTTATTTATTTAAAGTTATTAATGTAAAGAAAACAAAAATTATTTAACATGAAGAAAAGAAAAATCCTTACAACTGGACCAAGAAGCAACATCATGATAAACAGAGAAAATATTGAAGGATTTCATTATACTTGGATCCATAATCAATGCCCATGGAAGCAGCTGTCAAGAAATCAGATAATGACCTAGACACATGCAAACATTTTGAGGGACTGAGTAGCTGAAGCTGGGGGCTGGGGACCATAGTCTTGGGGGACATCTAGGTCAATTGGCATAAACAGTTTATAAAGAAAATGTTCTACAACCCACTTTGGTGAGTAGTGTCTGGAGTCTTAAAAGCTTTCGAGCGGCCATCTAAGATACACCTATTGCTCCCGTTCGGCCAGACCAAAGGAGAATGAAGAAAACCAAAAACACAAGGAAAATATTAGCCCAAAGGGCTAAAGGACCACATGAACCAGAGACTCTACCAGCCTGAGACCAGAAGAACTAGATGATACTCAGCTATCACCACCAATCGCTGTAAAAGGAATCACAACAGAGAGTCCTGGACAGAAAGAGAGAAAAATGTCAAACAGAATTCAAATTCACAAAAAAAGACCAGACTTACTGCTCTGACAGAGACTGGAGGAACCCCTGAAACTATGGCCCTTGGCCACTCTGCTAACCCAGAACTGAAACCATTCCTAAAGCCCACTTTTCAGACAAAGATTAGACAGGCCGATAAGACAAAAAAATAACAACTACAAGGAACGTTCTTCTCAGTTCAATCAAATATACGAGACCAAATGGGCAACTTCTGTCCAAAATCAAGACGAGAAGGAAGGAAGGGAGAGGAACTGGAATAATGGACACAGGGAACCCAGGGTGGAAAGATGGAGCATGCTGTCACATTGTGGAGATTGTTATCAATGTCACAAAACAATATGTGTATAAATTTTTGAATGAAAAATTAACTTGAGCTGTAAATTTTCACCTAAAGCACATTAAAATTAGTAAAAAAGAAAGAAATCAAACAATGTATTGAATTGGGCAAATCTGCTGCAAAAGACCTCTTTAAAGTGTTAAAAAGCAAAGATACCACCTTGAGGACTAAGGTGCACCTCCCAAGTCATGGCATTTTCTATGGCCTCATATGCATGCAAAAGCTGGACAATGAATAAGGAAGACCGAGGAAGAATTGATGCATTTGAATTATGCTGTTGGCCAAGAATATTGAATAAACCATGGACTGCCAGAAGAGGGAAAAAATCTGCCTTGGAAGAAGTACAGCCAGAATGCTCCTTAGAAATGAGGATGGCTAGACTTCATCTCACGTACTTTGGACATGCATGGTGAAGGACATCATGCTTGATAAAGTAAAGGGTGAGCAAAAAAAGAGGAAGACCCTCTATGAGATGGACTGACACAGTGACTGCAACAGTGGCTCAAACATAACAGTGATTGTGAGGATGGCACAGGACTGGGCAGTATTTTGTTCTGTTGTACATAGGGTTGCTATGAGTTGGAACCAACTTGACGACACCTAACAACAATAACAAAGTTATTAAAGTTGGAGAAGCCCTGGTGGTGCAGTGATTAAGTGTTCAACTGCTAACTGAAGGTTGGCAGTTCAAACCCACCAGGTGCTCCATGGGAGAAAGATGTGACATCTCTGTCTTATTAAAATCAGTTATTTTATATTCTTTGAAAATTTCACCATCTGAAGCCTTTGTGGTTCAGTTTCTGCTATCTATTGTTTCTGCTGATTCTCATTCAATCCCTTTTATTTCCAGGTGTGTTTTGTAATTTTGTGAACTGTAATTTTCCTTGAAATTTCATTGGTAGCAAGCCTTTGCATACTGGGATGAGGTTGATTTTCTCCAGAGAGGATTTACATTTGATTCTGCCAATTACCTGAGCAGTACTAACGTGGAACCACTTTAAATTAATTTTTTTACTTGAATTTTTTCAGATCACCCAGAATATGAATATGGACTGCAAATCCACATGAACGCTGGCTTGTGGATATGACTTTTAAGGGACATTTCCTCTCCCTACATCTAGAGAATGATTCAGACCAGTTTCCTTGCTGCCTCCTTCTTTGAGGCAGTTTATTTTCTCATTCTCTTTACACAGAGAGTCCTGACATGTACCCTTTGAGAGCCCAGCTGTATGCAGGTTGATCCTTTGGCTTTATCTCCTATCCTCATGCCTTGTAAAGCCATCAAAGTGAAACCTCAAGGTCTCCAGCATTCTACAGAAACTTTCAGAGTAGAGTTCATCTTTGGTCCTTGTTTACCTCCCTGTGTTCCTACCTTCACTTCGCTTTCAGGTTCTGCAGATTTCTTTCCTTTGTACCAGCTTGGTGATACATGTAAGATTTTTAAAAATTGTTGTTTTAATTGGGAGGGTCATTCAGGGTATAAGATCCATTGTACTGTTAGAAATGAAACATCTCCTTCAAAGTTGGGGTTGAGACAAAGGTAATGCAACCTTGATGTATATAATTTTCTGTCAGTTGTTATTGTTCCAATACCACTTGTCCCCAAATGCCCTCTACTTAAAAGGAGTATGTTGTTTGAAAGAAAGAAACATGGCAATAAATCCTTAATTACTGTGGCTCAAATGTTAACAGATAGTCTAATGCAGTAAAATAACGAGTGGTTAGAGGGGAGACTGTTATTAACCACAAAGCAGGAATTGTGTTTCCTCACATTCAGAGCTTTGGCAGGGAAGTAAACTGGCCATCAGCCCCAAATCAGTCTTTCTACTGGACCAGATTACACTGTCACAACTGATAGGGTAGACTGTTTATCAGTTCTAAGTTTAAGATGCCTGGAGTGGGGGAGGGCACAGGGAAGGGAAAGGCGATGTAGAGATGTGTGTTTCTCTAGGGTTTCAGCACTCAACATGGCAGAAGTGGTTGGATTATTTCAGTCATCTCTAGGAAGCACCAGTGGAGATTTTGCCATTTGCCTCTAGGCTTCACTCCTAATTCTTGTCAAGATCAAGCATGAGTTTCCTGGAAAGAAGAAAACAGAACAGGGAACTGAGAGACAGAGAGTACTTTAAGGATAGAGAAAAAAATTCAGTGGCTATAATTCATTGTTCTGGGTCCAGCATCCTGTTTGGAACCTCCATCCAGCCCCTCGAGGAGCAGATAGCTGATGTTTTTATGACTGGGCACCTGAACTACCTGCTTAAATGTTCTCTCTCAACCCATCTTTACCTATGTTTTAGGTTTCACTGGAGGGAAAGGCAGGGAGAATGTGGGGGACAGCGTTGGCAACTTGGATATTGTTTTCCTACCTGGAGAGTTATAGACTCATTGACCATTAGCTTTGATGGCCCTTAAACTCCCCACCACTTGACAGATGATGAGACAAGGATAAGTAAAGCCCAGAGGTATGTGAGGTAAACTAGGGAGCAGAGGGAGGGCAGGAAAGGAAGTTCTAAGGAGGAGTTCTTGGCTTGTCTGGACAGAGAAGAGAGTGAGGAGGAGGAAGGTTCAAAGGGGAAAATGTTCAGTTGAGGTAAGGCCTGTGAAGAAGGATGGTTCGAGCACCTTCACCACGTTCTTTCTGGGCTCTGCAGCTGCCGCTCAGAGGTCAGTTAGGCTGGACACTCCTTCCCAGGTTCCAGGAACTCCAGCTGAGCAACAGCTGTCCTTGAAAATGTGGGTTGAAGGAAAGTCTCTGGTGGTGGCTGAGCTAAGAATTTCAAGGCTGCTGTCCTACTCCTAATTACCTGAAAGTGACCACCACACCCTCTTCTGCCAGCAGCCACTGCTGTGGGAGTCTATCCTGTGTGTCTCTTGGATTCAATCTGGTTGGGGGCTGTGGCATCAGACTATTGGCAGCTGTAGTCCCAAACACAGACCACAGATTGAATCCCGGTTGGAGCCTGTCTTAGGCTTTGTTTAAATAAGCCAAGCAGATAAAAGAACTTTACCTCTCAGGCTTCAGTTCCTTTAGCTCTTCTGAAGAGAGTCTTTTTTTTTTTTTTTTTCTTATTACAGGTAGAACTTTATCCTGATTTTTTTATTATTATTACTGTACTTTAGAAGGTTTACAGAACAAACTAGCTTCTCATTAAACAATTAGTACACATATTGCTTTGTGATGTTGGTTACCAACCCTACTACATGTCAACACTCTCCCTTCTGGACCTTGGGTTCCCAATCACCAGGTTTCCTGTCCCCTCCTGCCTTCTAGTCCTTGCCCCTGCCGCTAGTGTGCCCCTTTAGTTTCATTTTGTTTTATGGGCCTATCTAATCTTTGGATGAAGGGTGAACCTCAGGAGTGACTTCATTACTGAGCTAAAAGGGTGTCCGGGAGGCTGAAGAGAGCCTTGACTGCTAAATCCTTTATGGAGCCCTCACTATTTACACAGCACTGTCTTAATTGCTGGAGATGCAAAGAGGAATGACATGATGCTTGCTTAACGGAGCTTATGATCCTGTTGTCCATATGTCATCCCATTGCCCACTGGTTCTCCTAACAGGAAACAGCTCAGTTCCTCATGTTGCATTTGTGAGGAGGTTCACTCTGAATCTCAATTTCCCCTTCTGTAAAATGAGAGAAATAAAGAACATTTGTAGTCAGTCTCTTGAGAGTGCTACATTGACTAGATTTGTTTAAGTGAAGTTTTTATTGATGTATAACATACATAGAGAAAAGTGTACAAATGATTAGTGTACTACTTGATGAATTATCATGAAGTGAACACATCCACTACCCAGGTCAAGAATAGAACATGACCAGCACCATGGAAGCCCTCTCATCCCCTCTCCTAATCATGATTGTACCCTTCTCCCCAGTGGTAACCACTGTGCTGACTTTCCTAAATCCAGAGATTCATAGACTAGATTTGAAACTGAGCCTGCAGGATAATTTGAGTGGGTACATGCCAGACAGGGCAGAGTTAAAGGGCACCCCAGTTCTAATTTGGTGAGACCCCCTTTATTCCAGGACTACAGATCCTAAGAAGATGTTTCTGAGGTACTAAAGAAAGTTGTGAGGCATCCTTCCAAATATTTTGAGCATATATTCCAAGAAGTAGTTATGGGCCAGATCTCAAGGTGGAGAGGCACTTCAGATCCATGGAGATGCACGCATCAGCATCGTGCCTTCCAAGGAATCCACAAAGGCTAAGGGATGCTGCTCACCCCCAGCACTCAGAGGGGGATCCTTATTTCCCTGACAGATTCATAAGCTTGTTGCCTGGAGCTGCTACAGGTTTAATGTACCTTTTGGTGGGACTGGGCAATAGGGCCAGGTTTTGGCTACAGCAAACTGGCTCTGGTACCAAACAGAGAGACTCCTGATGCCCAAGAAAGACCATCTTGAGAAGGAAGTGTTCTGAACCTTGGATTCGGACCACACAGGTTCTGGCAGCTTCTGCATGTGGCCTTTAAAGTACTAATTAATGCTTGCAAACTGTTTTCAAGAAGCAATCTGACACACTGTTTAGTAAGTTGAAGGAAAACACCATTTTTCTGCAGTACAAACCAGATTTCAGGTATTCTAAAGTCTTCAGTTAACCTTCATCTTTATCTTCAAAAAGGGGGGATAAAAATGTCATTCACCCTTTGTCATCAGGAAATAAGGTCTTCACAAGAATTATCTTAGGTGAAGGGAAGGACAGCTCACACTACAGGGGAAGTCAGCACAACTGGACTAAACCAAAGCTAAGAAGTTTCCTCAATACAATCAAACACATGGAGGGACAGAGTAGCAGGGGTGGGGGTCTGAGGACCACGCTTTCAGAGGACATCTAGGTCAATTGGCATAACAAAGTTTATTAAGAAAATGTTCTGCATCCTACATTGGTGAGTGGCGTCTGGGGTCTTAAAAGCTTGCAAGCAGCCATCTAAGACGCATCAATTGGTCCCAACCACCTGGAGTAAAGGAGAATGAAGAACACCAAAGACACAAGGCAAGTATTAGCTCAAGAGGCAGAAAGGGCCACATAAACCAGAAACCTCATCAGCCCGAGACCAGAAGAACTAGATGGTGCCCAGCTACCACCAATGACTGCCTTGACTGGGAACACAACAAAGAGTCCCTGATGGAGCAGGAGAAAGGTGGGGTGCAGAACTCAAATTCTAGTAAAAAGACCAGACTTAATGGTCTGACTGAGACTGAAGGAACCCCAGAAAGCATGGCCCCAGACTCTGTATCAGCCCAGAACTAAAACCATTTCCGAGGCCAACTCTTCAGACAAAGGTTGGACTGGACTGTGGGACATAAAATGATACTCGTGAAGAGTGTGCCTCTTAGATCAAGTAGATACATGAGACTAAACCAGCAGCTTCTGTCTGGAGGTGAGATGGGAAGGCAGAGAGGGTTGGGAGCTGGTTGAATGGACATGGGGAATCATGGGTGGAAAGGAGGCGTGTGCTGTCACAGTATAGGGAGAGCAATTAGAGTCACATAACAATGTACGTATAAATTTTTGTATAAGAGACTAATTTGAAATGTAAACTTTCACTTAAACTACAACAATAAACAAACAAAAAAATTAAATTAAATTCTGAAATAAAAAAAAGAGAGAGATAAGGTCTTCAAAGGGCTGGGACCTTCCCAGATAAGAAGTAGAGTTTGCATAAAGCACAAAGCATCATTCTCTTAAGTGCTTTACTCTTGCCCAAAATTCCAAATGCTCCTAATAGTCAGCCCGGATACAAACAGCTCCTATGGCGAGGTTTGACTTTGCACCCCAAACAGCTGCCCCAACATCAGAGGGAGGGTTTGTTTGCAGATTTGCTGAGACACACCGTAGCTACACCCTTGGCCTTTTGCTCCAGCTGATTGTCTTCTTGATCTTGCGGGATAGATTTAACCTCTTTTCCCGTCTCTCACAAATGGGAAAGGGACCTGCTAAAGTCAACCAGCAAAGGAATCATCATGTCAATATCCACCAAATCCCTGGAGCCTGGAGTCCACTAGTTTCCCTGATTTATCAAAGCAGCCCATCCCAACCAAAGACCTCCAGGAAATTAGACTAAGCCTAAAATACATTATGCAAAAGGCAAAAACAAATTAGTCTATGTATCAGGGGCTATGGTCATTTTAAGAATTGGTAGCAGGATTGATGTTAGACCACAGATTTTTATTCCTATTTTTTAAATCACAGCGAGACTTAGTAGTCCCTTCTCTTTTTCCTACCTCCCTTATTTCCATTGTTTCCTCTCTCCTCTCTTCCTTGTCCTTCCCTCCCTCCTTTTCTTTCTCTATCTCTCCTTCCCTTCCAACCTTCCCTCCTTCCTTATTAATGTGACAAGAATTAAAGATCAAAGTAAAAGGGTAATATCCTGTTGAGACTCCAGGAACCATGACAGTTTTAAGGAGCTTTGAGTCCCTAGGTGATGCTAACAGCTAAGCAGTGGGTTACTAACAAAAAAGATCAGTGGTTCCAGTTCATCCAGAGGTGCCACAGAAGAAACGTATGATGATCTACTTCCAAAAGATCACAGCCATTGAAAACTCTATGGAGTGCAGTTCTACTCTGACATACATGGGGTCACCGTGAGCTGGAATCAACTTCATGCAACTGGTTTTGTTTTGTTTTGTTAATCAGTACATGAATAGTGATAATAGCTAATATTCATTGAATATTTACAGACACAGTGCTAAAGGCTTTACATAGATGATTTCACTCAATCTTCTCAACAAACGTATGAAGTAGGTACTATTATCCACTTTTACTGATGGTAAAACTGATGCCCGGAGAGATTCGGTAGTTTTCCCAAAGCCACTCAGCCAGCAAGTAGCAGTGCAAGTTCAAACTCCTTCGCATTAGCCTATAAGCTTAACTTGCTGTCCCCAGTGTCTGTGCAGTCTCCACTTCTGTGGCCCTTGTAGAAGTGTATCAGGGACATTGTCAAGTTCATGGGCATCACCAATCCAAATCCTTTGAAGTTTCAAAGCTAAAACTATCTCAAATCCAGGTGTATGTAGACCCAAACTAAAGGCAATACCCCCAGCTAGACAATCCTAAATAACAGATATCACAACTACCAGAGGAAGAACTTGTAAAGAGGAAGAGAGTACTGTCCCTGAGTCCATCTTTCTAGCTCCTGTCACTAACAAGTGCTTCCATAGCTTCAAGAAGCAGAAGGAAGAGGAGGTGGCAGAAGGAGTGAGACCTGGATTTCAAGGCACTAGACTTGGCCTCTAGCCCCTGGTTTACTACTCACCAACTGTATAAACTTGGGTGGGTCACCTAAACTTTCTGAACCTTCTGAGTCTAATTCTTCCTTTCTATTCTCTAAAGCAGTGGTTTCCAAGGGAGGACATGCTACATTATCCATTGGGCACAGGAAAATAAAATTATGACTTTTTTTAATTTCCTTTTTTATCTTTTAAAAAGTAAGCTTTAATGTATTTAATATACTGATTGACAATGACACCCTCACTTGGACCTCTTGTCACACAGTCACTTGTCAAGTATGTTGGATGAGGTATCTGATAGAGAAGATGGAGCACCAGGGAAGGCAGGAAAAAGCTCCAAACATATCAAGAACACCATTTAAAACATGAATTTACATTCATTGATGTTGATGATGAACCTTACCCTATGTAGTGTGACTTGAGGTTTTAGCTGATGTTGTTGTTGTTGCTGTGTGCTATAATGTCGATTTCGACTCATAGTGACCCCATGTGAGAATAGAACTGCTTCATAGGGTTTTCTTGGCTGTAATCTTTATGGAAGCAGATTGCCAGGTCTTTCTTCCACAGAGCTGCTGGGTGGGTTGGAACCATTAACCTTTTGGTTAGCAGCCGAGCACTTAGCCAACTGCACCACTAGTGCTCCTTTAGCTAATAAAGGTTGGACTTTAAAAATACTATTCATATGTTGAGATGCAAGCTCCAATTTTTTTTTTGTCAAACCAATAGAGTTTTATAATAAAAAACATTTGGAGACCATTTTTCAAGTGGTCTAAGTGTAAAAATCTGTTACTGTTGAGTTGTATGTGTCAGAGTAGAACTGTGCTCCATAGGGTTTTCAATGGCTGACTTTTCAGAAGTAGATCTCCAGACCTTTCTTCTGAGGCACCTCTGGATAGACCCCAACCTCCAATCTTTCAGTTAGCAGCCGAGCGCTTTGATCATTTGCACCACCCAGGGACTCCTGATCAAAGGGCTAAAAGTTGTCTGTAGGACAACGAGTGAGAGTGTGGACGATAGAAAGCAACACAACACCACTATCATTCAGTCCAGAGCAAACCTGTTGGAAGTAGGAGGTGGACACCAGAAACAACAGGTTTAACAATGGTGACAACTTTAACAACAAAGGACAATCAGGCAAATACAACAGAAAGGGACAGCCAGGCTTCATGTTTGTCCCAGGCCAGAGGCCAAAGACAAAGGAGAAGAGCTGTCAACAGCCACATCTCTCTGGAGTTGGGGCCCCAGGGGAGAGTTTTTCAACACATTCCTGGGCTGCTTATGGAATGTCCTTCCTGTTCTTCTGGAGAAACAACCGGGCGTGCCCAGGATGAGGATTGTGGGGCTTCTGCTCACTGGTATGAAGACAAAGAGGCCATTGCCCAATCATCTTCCCAAGAGACTTTCCTCTGGGGAAGGGGCTTCTCTTGGAAACAGTCTGCTTATCCCTTCTGACCTCTTCAGCAGCAATGTGAGACTAATGGAACATGGCATTGTACACAACTCCCCCAGAGCTGCCCTGTTCTGGGGAAGTCAGGATTTCTCTTGTGTCAGTGACCTAACCTTGACTATGTGGCCTTGAAGGTAGAATCCTCCAAAGCCCTGTAGCCATGATGAAGCCACTATGAAGCTCTGAGGGTGTTCAACCCTCATCTGAGACATCTACCCCCATGCCACAGATCTTCTCCATTTACCTCTATCACTAGTCTCTCCCATAAGATGCTCTTCTTTAGAGAAGCAAAGTAAGAATCCCCCAAAGCTATTGCGGATATGGTTCACTTTATTTCCTACAAGAGTGATCATGGCCACTGCAGAAGCCAGAGTCACAGACAGTGTAAGTGGGAAAGGACTCCAATCTTCTAGTCTGTTCCACTGCTCTTGATGGTTGGGGTTAGAGTTCGGAGAAAAGTCATCATTGTCTGCTGGGGTTTGGGTGGGAGCCCAGCAAATACCTGGGAGCCTGGGAGAGCTGTGGAGCTGCCTCTGCTTGGAAGCACAGGAGGGAGTCTGCACCTTCCTTGTCCGGCCCCTAGGCTCTGTTTTACCATGCCAGCAGACACTGTGTGAGGTCAGCCGGCTGGCAGCCTGGGACTTGAGGATGTGGGAGCAGGTGGGAAGGATAAGTGCCAAAACCCCTAGGATGAAGACATGAGCTGGGCTACTGGGAATGGAGCCCTGGAGCCAGGCGGATTTGGATTGAATAATTGGCGGTGCACTCCACTTTCTAGGGCAGGTTGAGTCTGCAGACACTCATTTCCCACGGCATTGCACCCAACTCTGTCAGAGCTGTCCTGTTCTGAGAAGTTAGGATTTCTCTTGCCTCAGTGACCTAACCCTGACCATGTGGCCTTGGATGTAGAATCCTCCAAAGCCTTGTAGCCAGGATGAAGCCACGCTAAAGCTCTGAGGGTGTTCTGTGTAAGCCCAGCTGGTTTCCCAAAGGCCTCTCTGTGAATCTCATGTTCCAGGTTCTAAATGAGAGGATCCTTGGGTAAGAGAGACTTGCTCATTCAAGAAGGCAAGATTCAATGAAAACCCTGCACGGGGTTCTCTGTCCATTGGTTACTCAATCAAGTCAGCTTAGCCCATGACCTAGGGCAGGATTTTCAAATTTCAGGTCATAAATCAATTTGGTGAATCCAAACATTGAAAAAGAGAGAGAGAGAAACAGAGAGAGAGTGAGAGAAATGGTAAAGAAAATAACAGAAAACATTGCAGGGCATCTCTTGTTTCATAAAACTTTAATGTATATTTGTATATGCATAGATGGTGTTGCCATGAGTCAGAATCAACTCTGCAGCAACAAACATACTAGGTCATAATAAAAACTTATTTCTTACTATGGGTTGCAGTTAAAAATTTGAAAAAAACTGTTCTGGGAAGACCCTTTGGTTTGCTTTCATTGCTAACAGCTCCTTCATTTATTCATTCCATTTTCACCATCTGGAATACAAACAGGGAGAACCTTTCTAGTTCCTCTTTTGTCCTAACATGGGTTAGAAAAGATAAATGCGTTAACCTTTTGGGACTTAATTTTGAATCTCTAAAACAAAGGAACTGATTGATTGGATGGCCTGGTTCCTTTTGTCTCTATGAATCTATGACTCCGTGTCTCTCAGAATGTTCTTTGGGAGTTTACTGAGTGAGAAGCTTCCCTTCATTCCCACCAGGCCCATAACCATAAAATATTTAAGGGAGAGAAAGGGCCCTAAAAAAAGGAAAAGCAAACAGTTAGATGGGAGTGTTCCAGAGAGAGCTCAAAGGGCACATTTTTACCCAGAGAGCAGTGTCTGGATGGCTTACGAACTTCTGTCTATGAGGACAGGGTCTCTGGGAGGCTCTGCAGGGACGGGGTGATCCACTCCAGCTCTGGCACCTTAGCAAGAGGTCCAGAGCGTGCCAGGCTGCAGAAAAGAGGAGCTCATCAGCTGAAGACAGGCTACACACAGTAGTCTGACTGCAGGCCTACCCAGGCCACCCAAAGACCCCAGAGCCTCGTAGAGAGGTGAGAGGCCAGGCTCTACCTTTCCCTGGATTCTGTGGAATAAAATGCACAGGGGTAGCCTCAGCCTGGCCCCTCTGGAATCTTCCCTCCCAGCTAGGAATCACCTGGAAGGGCATCTTTGTTTCTATGTTCTTGTTGTTGCTAGTTGCCATGGAGATGGCTTCAACTCATGGTGACCCTATGTATAACAGAACCAAATGTTAAGTCGATAGCACTACAATATGGTATCTTGCACATAGCAAGTGCTTAGTAGGTATCTCCTGATGTAATTTATCAGAGATGAACGCTGACAGAAAATATAATCTGAGCATCCCATAAGGGCCATCAACCCTCTGAGGGAAAAGTGTGAATACAAGAAATGTTAACTTCAGAGAAAAGAAAAAAAAAGTCTGTGTTTTCTGCAGAGGTTCTGTTGCATGGCTCATAGAATAGTCAAGCTAGAGGAGTTTAAAGATATTAATTCTGTAGTACAGGAATGTCACCTGTCATCAAAGGCTTCAAGAGAGCAGGGTGTGGGACTGCAAGTCCCCTTCCCAGTACCTGGCTAGGGAGAAGCAGGGCCAGGAAATAATTAGTGATTTCCATAGAACATCAAAGAAGTGATCATGT
The DNA here is from genome assembly GCA_030035585.1 of Dugong dugon. Lineage (NCBI taxonomy): Eukaryota > Metazoa > Chordata > Mammalia > Sirenia > Dugongidae > Dugong > Dugong dugon. The sequence goes on from CM057465.1 coordinate 151,560,271, forward strand.
GATCTTGCTTTTCAACTTTTACAAGATAACATTCCTCCTAAGAATAAAGCTTAGGTGAAAACTCCAGCTTTGTTCAATATGAGTACAAGATAGTTCATCATCAGGTGACAAACTGAGCAATGTAGACAACTCATGTTATCAAGACCAGAGAACTGACAGGTCACTTTGGCCTGAAGATGCCTGGAAATGGCCTAATGGGATAGACAGGATCTGAAAGAGGACAGGGTCTGGAGAGACATATGAGAGAGGGAGAGGTTTGTGTACTGTGGGAAGATGAGAAGATCTTAGTAGTTAAGAGACTGAGGACAGCATGTGCTGGGGACCCTGATGACATCTATAATCCTGAAAATCTGCCAAATTCAGAACCTCTGGGTTCTCCAGGGCTGGGTTATCTAGACTGTGGTCCAGCAGGTGAAAAGTTCATGGAATTTTTTTTTTTTTTTTTTTTGGAGAGACAGCATGGAACAGTGCAACATGCAGAGAAAAAACCAGGGTTCAGGTGACTCTGTCTCTCACAGCTGTAAGAACTCCGACAGCTCTATGTATCAGTTGTACAGTGGGGAGAATATTTCCTACTTTGCCTGACTAAAAGGCTATGATGAAGATTAAATGAGATATTCCAAAGAATTCTTTTTATACTACACATTTTACACATATTAGACAGGTTTATACATGTTTACACATTTACAGCTGTGAGAAGAAGCTAAGAGTCAATTACCATGCAACACTCAGAACTCACACTTCACCTTTTGATAAGGTTTATTTTCAAGATAAAGAGCTCTGGTGGCACAGTGGTTAAGAGCTCGGCTGCGAACTGAAAGGTCTGTAGTTCAAACCCACCATTGGCTCTGAGGTAGAAAGATGTGGCAGTCTGCTTCTGTAACAATTACAGCCTTGGAAATCCTATGGGGCAGTTCTACCCTGTCCTATAGGGTCGCTATGAATCAGAATCAACTCGACAACAACGGGTTTATTTTCAAGATGCTACATTCACCTGTCTGGTAAATTAGGCACCACAAAAGTGACCTCTGAGTGACCAGCCTCTTCCAGATGCTCGTAGGACTTCTTGAGAATGTTCCAAGGTATTGGTTGTTAGAAATTTCCTCTTACACTTTTCTTTCCATGAAAACCACTGGTAGCTTTCCCATGGTGCTTTGGGTAGGGGTATTTTTTTTTTTTACTTTCATTACAAGCAGAGAATCTAGATCCATCAGACTGGCAGAGCTTTCAGAAGGGTAGTTCCTTTCTTCTGTTTCTCAGACTAGATGGTCTAGTGCCAAGTTCAGTCAAAGGATGTATCTTTGTTTTTGTTCTTTTAACTTTTCCAGGGAGAGATTTTCCAAGGCGTCCCCCTTGATGAACTGTTCAGTGTGTAACAAACTTCACTGTTTGAAGGTTCTTCCTTCTGTTTAACTCCCGTCCATTTCTCTTGATCCAATCACTGAGAGCTGGAGAGGGGCTTGTTATCACACAGTCTAGTGCTATTGCCTCAGAATGGTTCAGAGGCCGTTGGACCAGCCTACTCTCTGAGCTCTAGTACTAGCCCTTCATTGAATAGCTTTGTAATCTTGGACAAATCACTTGCCCTTCTCTTGGGCCTCAATTTCTCCCTTGCTCAGCCTGTCCCTCTGAGTCGTGGTTTCTTCCTTGTAAAAGGTGAATAGCAAAATCTTCCCTGCCTAAAGGAGGTCACCAACTGCTAGACGATTTTGTGGGCATCACTATTATAGCACCCAAACAGAACCAAACCAAACTCATTGCCATAGAGTTGATTCCAACTCATAATGACCCTATAGGACAGGGTAGAACTCCTCCACAGGGTTTCCAAGGCTGTACATCTGTACAGAAGCAGACTGCCACATCTTTCTCCCACAGGGGAGCTGGTGAGTTTGAACCACTGACCTTTTCGGTTAGCAGCCAAGCTCTTAACCACTGCGCCACTAGGGCTCCTTTATTATAGCACACTGTGTCGTAATTACTATTTATTTACACATTCCTCCCCTTTCCTCTTCCTCGCACTGGACTGTGAGCGCTAAGACGGAAGGAACCACATCCTTTCTATATTTCTCTCCTCTGCATCTAGAGCAATGCCTAGCGTATAGTCAGGTAAGCAGAGCAGAGGGTAAATTCTAAGGCCAAAAATTACAAAAAAAAAAAAATTTTTTAAAGCCAAAATCTTCCATGCCAATTTTCCCGCTAAACCCCAAAACCCGCCGTCGTCGAGTGATTCCGACTCATAGCGACCCTATAGGACAGAGTAGAATTACCCCATAGGGTTTCCAAGAAACGCCTGGTGGATTCAAACTGCTGACTTTTTTGGTTAGCAGCCTGGGCTCTCAAGCACTGCGCCACGGGGGCTCCTAATTTTCCCGCAGCCACCCACAATCTCAGGTCTGAGGACGTACTCTTTACCTCCTCACTCTGCTTCACACTAATGTTGCGGTGGGGAAGGGGGCACCGGGAACCAGGGACCGAGGAAGCTGAAACTAAGCCTCCGTGGAGGAGATTCGCAACCGACCGGGAACGTGGTTGCCGCAGTTGCCGTCGAGGAGACATGGGATGGGGCGACGATGCAACTACAGGCTCCACTGTGGCCCCGTCTGCTCTTTTATCCTAGCGTGTGGGGTCGGATCCAGCTCCCTGGCGCTCGGCTGAAGTAGCACGGCTGCGAGTGGCGCCCTAGATTTCCCACGAGTGCGGAAAGCGCAGTACGAGCCGGTCAGCAGGCGCGCCCTAGCGCTGCGCGGACCACAGAGACTTCCCGGCCAGGTCAGCCCGGGTGTGTGTGGGGCGGGGTGGGGGCGTGGCGGGGGGGACGCACCTGAAGGAGGCGTCCAAGGCAGGATGGGCAGAACCACCGCACCGGGTGGGGGATATGTGTGTGATGTATCCCAGACTGTTGAAGGCATGAGCGTGGACCTACACACTTACAATCACCAAAATTATCTCCCACGCACAGAGGGTGGAAGTATGCCTTGCCTTAGGACAGCAGTCATGGAGGGCTACATGCCAGGAGAATCTCCAAGGCGACAGTGCAGTGGTTGAGTCCAAGTCAAGATGGTTGCAGCGCAGATGCAACTCTTGGCAAGAGAGGACTGGACCGATGGGCGGGGCCAAGCGACAGTGCCGGCCCTGGGGCGGGGCCTGCGCGAGGGGCGGGGCCAGGTGCTGGGCTGTCTCTGCTTGTCAAAAGGCAGCCGCAGAGCCCAAGGCTCTGTGATCGCTGAGCAGCGCGTCCACTCGCGGAACCAGGTGCGGACCCGGGAGCAGCCGGGAAGGGGATCCCAGAATAAGGATTAGGCTCTGGGAGGGGGCGTCGGGAGTACCAGAGCCTGACTGCCCAGGTACAAGCCCTCGAGTCTAAGCCGTAGGGGCCACTTTGGAGACTGAGAGCCGGGCTGCGGTGCCATGAGGCTGAGACACCGAGGGGCATTGAGGGTTGAGAAAGAGCTGAACTTCGTGCCAGGCTGGCGAGGGTAGCGGGGACCTCCTTGGTGTTCCGGCAGACGAACGCAGAACTGCTCCGCTAGCATGGTGCTCAGCACTTGGGCAACAAGAAACGTTTGTTTCCCTCCTCTGTCCGGGCTCCTTGGCGTGGAGTGAAGGAAAAAGAAAGGGAGAGATTGGCTGTCGCTGGTACGAAGGACTTCTGGGGGTGGAGTGTGTCGCCTTATTTATTATCTTGTAGGGCGCACGTACGGTCGGTCACCCGTGGCTGTGGAGTTGGGTCTTTTAAGTAGGGCTTTTTTTCTTTTCGTTTCCTGACTTTTTATTTTTAAACCCTTGATGATTTCAGACCTAGCTGGCCCTAGTGCACTGGATTTATTTTTTCGTGAGAGCCTGTCCATAGATGAATGAGAGACACTCAAGGGCAAGCCTTAATCGAGGAGGGAGCTCAGGGAGTAGTTTCTGCTTGGAGGAGGTGAGGGATCCCACGTCTGTGGGTGGTGGGCGAGGAGGATCCAGGGGGAAATATCTTCCAGAAAGCAGCCTGTGGTCTCCAGGGGTTAGTGAAAATCGCCCTTCCTCCCAACCCCCCAGACCACTGAGGCTGAGACCCACCTGCCTGGGCTGGGGGAGCCCTGGGTCTCTGAGCTCCAGCCCTTCCTGTACCTCCTCCTCCTTCTTCTCCTACTACTCTTCCTCCTCCTCCGTGTGGTGAGTGAGTCAGCCTCCTGTCTGGGCTCAGTTGCAGCCAGAGGGGCCAGAGCCCAGGCAAGAAGTTGGGCTGGCATTTTCTGAGCATTGCAGAAGCTCTCCTGGGCAGAGTTCAGCTCTGCTCCAGCTCCCTGCTGGAAAGCTGTTGTCCTGGTGGTGGCTGCTCCTGAAGAGGGTGGGGGTTCAGACACCCAACACAGCAATGACAGTGGGATGTTCTGATTCCAGAAAGAGTTGGTTGTGAAGTGATTGTAACTTTGAGATAAATCCACATTTTTTTTCATTCTCCTAGGATCAAGAGGTGCATCCCAGCACTGCAGACTTTTCCAGACTCTCATTCCATATCTGCGTAGTGGCCTTGTTAGTTGCTTATCCCTGCTGGTGAGAATTGGGAATTGGGAGTTGGGAAGGTTCTGGGACTAGGGAAAGCGCTGTGTTGGCAAAGAAGGTTTTAACTCAGGCTAGAGAGTAGGGGTGGTTTGGTGAGGTAGAGATGGGTTAACTGGACATTAGAGCCTCGACTCTACAAACTGAGAGTGTTGTGTTTTGGGGAACCTTCCCCACCCCTTCCATTTCCAAGTGCTGGAGGAGATGGTGGATCTTTCTGGAGTAGGATTAGGACTGGCAAACAACCAAACTAAGAGGTAGTAAGACTGCAAATTTCTCTCTGGCTCTTGTTTTGGGTGCTAGAGATCCTTGAGCAGAAATAGGGGACCCAGAGTCCATTGCCCCTACTCAGTGGGCTCTCTGGACCCATTTGAGAAGGATTCATGGAGGCCATCCAGCCTGTGGGGCTGACTCAAACTGTAAAAAGCTGGGGAATTAACAGTCTGTGCTCTGGCTGGGGCCCACAGCTTAGGGTTTGGCTGGTCCCTGATCAGCCATGAGCTGACCTCTAACCAAGCTAAAGGAGGGATTGGAGAGTGGGGTAAGAAAAAACGAAAGAGAGGGCATTAGGAAGCTCTCCTGATCCCTCATTCCTTTTCAGCTGAGGCTCTTACACTTTATTGGTATAAATATTGTGGAAGGTCTGGGTGTTGTTTGGGATGCCCTGACTACTTGCGTTTATGGTTTCTCAGTCTTCTTCCCCTGTTCTGCCTCAGAATCGATCTTCTTTTGGGACTCAGTCTCAGAAGACACTCTAAGAGGACCTCCTGGGTTCCCCCACACTCTTGAACAAATAGCCAGAGTCCAAAGCCAATGTCTGAGCTAGTGTGCTCCATGCTTAGGGGATGGCCTAGGACCAGTGGGCCAGAACCAAGTGTTTATCTGAAACAGGAGAGAGAGTTCCAGTTGTTCACTTCTTTACCCCACATCCTAAGGAAGCAGCCACCAGCCTGGCTGAGATCTGCTTCTGCTAGAAACCTCCTGTTGTCGACTGTTCAGCAGTTAAGTACTAGTGGCCAAAGAGCCAGAGACAGGAGGACCTGGAAGTCTGAGCTAGGATGACATTCCAGTTTGTGTTTCCCTTTTCTCTGCTGGACAGGGAGAGTTACAGGATTCCAACTTTCCATTTGTCACTATGGCAAGCCCATTTTGGGAACAGGTAGAGGAAAGAAAGGAAATGACAAGATTTTATTAAGTGCCTACTGTGTGCATGGTGCTAGGCCATCTGAAGGACGGCAGGAAGCAGAACCCACCAGACCAAGATGGTCTGAGCCCCAGGATGGGCAGCAGTTGTCTGGCTTTCCCTCCACTACTGTCCAGTTCTGAGAGGATCCACCTGGGCCGAAGCCAGCCCAAGTGTTGCTCTGGACCACAAGGGCCTCCCTTCGAGTTATGCATCTCCCAATTTCCCATTAACCCTCTTCCATGCCAGTGCCCTCCTGGATGTGGCAGAGTGACCATATAGTTTATCGTCCAAACTGGGATACTTTTGAGAGTGAAAGGGGGGCTATTTATACTTACGCCAAGACAAAAGACATAAACTGAAACTGTCTGGAACAAATGGGAACATTAGTCATTCTAGTGATAGAGGGACGGAGCCTTGGTGGCGCAACAGTTAAGCAACTGGCAGTTTGAATCCACCCAGCGGCTCCATGGGAGAAAGACCTGGCAATCTGCTCCCATAAAGATTGCAGCCTAGAAAACCCAGTGGGGCAGGAGAACTGTCACGTGAGGTCACTATGAGTTGAAGTTGATCGACAGCACCTAACAACAACAACAACAACAGTGAAAGAGGATCCTGGTGTACACCACTCCAAACACAACAGAGGTCACAGTGGTGAGGGCAAGATAGGCGGTGGGGCTTAATGGATGAGGGAAAGATGGGAGACTTAATTCTGAGGACAGCTCCAACACCTCAGCCTGCTCCCTGCTCTTTTCCCTGACGGCAGTACCACTCCAAGCCCCGATCTCCCGGGACACAGCCCACCACTCCTGGGACTTCCCCTTCACCCCTGATTGTGACTGGCCTCGCCTTTGGTTTTCCTGCCCCACCCCTACCTCTGACTGGGACAGGAAGGCCTGCCAACTCCCCTTCAGCTACCCCTGGAGGAGTTGGGATTTATACTGGAGCCAAGACTCAACCTCATGCTTCCCCTTTCCTCTTCCCCTGTATCTGCAGCCTCTTCATTTTATCCATCCAGCTTCCGAGACCTCTGGGGACCATGCTCTCCCACAGAAATGTTCAGCCCTAAAGTGGGTAAACAACCAGGAAGGGAAGGGAAGTCAAATCTTGCCCACATAGTTAAAGAGTGCAGGTCAGGTGTAACCAGGACCTGGGAAATGGTAAGCAGAGTGAAAGCTGCTTAGTAGGAGATGGAGTCAGTTCCCTTGGATTCTAGACTTTGATTCTGTGGTCTGGTCTGACTATTGGGGAAATGGTCCAGGGTGGGGACAGCCTGTTCTTGCTCAACCCAAGCTGTAAGTGTTGGTGGTAGTGACTGCATCCTGCTGTGGTGACATCTAGAAGAGAAACTGCTCCCCATTCTGAGTCCTTGGGCCTCATGGTCCAGATGCTCAGGGCAGGCTCCCTGGAGAGCCCCAGAGGCCCAGCATGTGGGGATTAGGGTGTTGGGCATAGAGGAGTGGAGCCTCCTCAGTGACAGTGTAGTGACATTCATCTGCTCTGGCAGGAGGGAAATAGTTCTCATCTCAGAAGGATGCAAAGGATAAGAAGACCTCTTGGGAAGTCCCAACCTTTGAGGCGACTTGTGGAGAGGTGGAGGTGGCTGGCTGTGGGAGGAAGGGGATGGCTGGCCAATCAATGGCAGGAGTGAGAGGCAGAAGCAGTAGGTGCTCTGTGAGTCTGAGTGTGTGTCATGCTTTTGCAAACCTGTCCTGCAGGTCACAGGCCAAGGAATAGACTAAGCAGTGTTCCCAGAACCAGAAGCCACACAAAGTCCTCATTCTGCACAGGGGAGAGTCCTGGTCCTGAGCAGGGTATGGACAGCTGCACCAGCAGGAAAGTGGAGTTTGGGCAGGACCCAGCAGTCAGTTCCTCGGAAGCAGCTGCCGCCTCTCACTGGCCCTCTGATTACTAGTGGAAGCTCTAAGGTGTTATGCGAGGTGTGAAATTCCAGTCACTGTGGGGCATCCATGAGGTCCAAGGCTTTGCTGGTGACACATCCAGTGTGTGCCACCTGCTGGCACTGGAGCTGTAGTTCCAGGAACAGCTACTCACTAAGTGCTCATGCTGGACCAGGTGCTGTGCTAAATGCGTTACATATACGGCCTCCCCAGACTTAATCACACCCGTGTGAGATAGCCACTATTATGTTCATTTTACGGATGGAGAAATTGAGGCACCATAAAATTAAGCAAGCGGGAGAGTCAGGACTCACACTCAGCTCTGTCTGATGCCAAAGCCGGGGCTCTTAACCTCCGTGGAAGTCAGGTGCCTCTGCATTCACAGGGTGGCCACCACGCTTTTACTGCCGTATCTCGCACATAACAGGCCAGCAATAAATGTGTGGAGGGCAGGGTTAGAATTACTAACTAGTTTGAACAAGTTGCCCTGGGAGCAAGCTTGGTTTCCCAGAGGTTACTCTGGGGACAGTGGCCTCGCAGAAGGAGGCTCACTTTGTCAGCACCCTCAGACCTGGATGCCTCTTTGGCAGTCTTGGGCACTTGACTCGGGTTAAAACCAACAAATAAGAACTCAAGACAGGTAGCCCTGTGCAGAGAGATTGCACAGAATCAACTAAGACTTGAATTGGCTAGAAGGCAACTAAGAAACATTCTTTCAGTCACAAACAAACTGCTTTATGGATAACCTATTATGTGTTATGTGTAACCAGGTACAAGACCATTGTCTTTGCCAACTGGGAGCCATACTCACCTTGGTTACCTTTTCCCCTCCTAGCTATTTCTTAAGGAACCCTCCTGACCTAGCCCACCTGGAAGGAGACATGCCTTCTAGCCTCATCTGATAGCCTCCTGCGGACACTGTGCTGAGCACTTGACTTCTCTCTTTAATTCTCACAGCTTCTCTGTGGGGTAAGTACTGTTATTCTCTCCACCATAAAGATGGGGAAACAGAGGCTTAAAGAGATGAAGTAACCTGCCCGTGTCTGCAGAGTTAGCCTGTAACCCCAGCCGTACACTGCTTGCTGGCATTGGGCCTGGCCCAGACAGCCTAGAGACAGGTGGAGAAGGAGGAAGGACCCCTCAGTCATGGTTCCCAGGGCTCCCTGGAACAACTGAATTTTTTTTTTTTTTTTTTTTTTTAGGAAATTCAACTCAGCCACATGGGCACTTTTTAAAATTTTTTTTATTTTATTGTACTTTAGATGAAGGTTTACAGAACAAATAATTTCTCATCAAACAGTTAGTACACATGTTGTTTTATGACAATGGTTAACAACCCCACGATATGTCAACACTGTCCCTTCTCAAGCTTGGGTTCCCTATTACTGGATTTCCTGTCCCCTCCTGCCTTCTAGTCCTTGTCCCTGGGCTGGTATGCCCCATTAGTCTTATTTTGTTTTATGGGGCTGTCTAATCTTGGGCTGAAGGGTGAACCTCGGGAGTGACTTCATTTACTGAGCTAAAAGGATGTCCGGGGGCCATACCCTCAGGGTTTCTCCAGTCTCTGTCAGGCCAGTAAGTCTGGTCTTTTTTTTTTGTGAGTTAGAATTTTCTTCTACATTTTTCTCCAGCTCTGTCCAGGACCCTCTGTTGTGATCCTGGTCACAGCAGTCAGTCGTGGTAGCCAGGTACCATCTAGTTGTACTTGACTCAGTCTGGTGGAGGCCTGGTAGTTGTGGTCCATTAGTCCTTCGGACTAATCTTTCCCTTGTAACTTGTTTTCTTCATTCTCCCTTGCTGCCAAAGGGGTGAGACCAGTGGAGTATCTTATATGGCTGCTCAGAGGCTTTTAAGACCCTAGATGCTACTCACCAAGGTAGAATGTAGAACATTTTCTTTATGAAGTGTGTTATGCCAATTGAGCTAGATGTTCCCTGAGACCATGGGCCCCACAGCCCTCCGCCCAGCAATTCAGTCCCTCAGGGAGTTTGAATGTGTCTGTGGAGCTTCCATAACCTTTCCTTGTACAAACTGTGCTGGCTTCCCCATTATTGTGTACTGTCTTACCCTTCACCAAAGCAGAACAATTAAAATTTTAAGTAGTGCTGTTAGAAGCTGTGTTAGCAGCCTGGTGGGATGGAAAAACACAGGGTTCATGTTAAACACCCAAAACAAACTAAACCCGCTGCCATCAAGTAGAATTCCAACTCACAGCGACCCTATCGGACAGAGTAGAATTGCCCTATAGGATTTTCAAGGCTATAAATCTTTACGGAAGCAGACTGCCACATCTTTATCCCACTGAACATCTGGTGGGTTCAAACCACCGATCTTTTGGTTAGCAGCCAGGTGCTTTAACCACTGTGCCACCAGGGCTCCTTGAGTTACTCACAAAAACCTGTTGCCATCAAGTCTATTCCAACTCATAGTGACCCGATAGGACAGAGTAGAACTGCCCCAGAGGGTTTCCAAGGAGTGGCTGGTAGATTCAGACTGCCAGCCTTTGGGCAATCTGAGCTCTTAAATACTTCGCCACTGGGGCTCCTTGAGTTACACACAGTTGGGTTCAAATCCTGGCTCTGTCACTTTATAGCTTCTGACTTTGGGCAACTTTCTTAATCTCCCTGAATCTCGGTTTCCTTTTGTTTAAACTGGGGACAATAATAGCCCCCTGGCAGGGTTATGTGTGGATTAGAGGTGATGTAAGCAGAGAGTACCATCAAGACAGTCATTCAGCAGATGTGCCTCTAGGGCCTACTATGTGCCAGGCACTATTCGAGACACAGGGAATTTAACAGTGAAAAAGAGATAAAGAAGAAAACAACCAATCAAACTAGTTGCCATCCCGTGAATTCCAACTCATGGCAACCCTAAGGATGCAGAGTAGAACTGTGCTCCATAGTTTTTCAAGACGATGACCTCTCAGAAGCAGATAGCCAGGCCTTTTTTCCAAGATACCCCTGTGGGGGTTTGAACCACAAACCTTGTGGTTAGCAGAGCGCTTTACCCTTTGAGCCAGCCCTAGATGCCTTGTGAAAAAGATAGGGTCTTGGCAATTGTTTTCAAATTTACTAGCCCAGAAACCCATCATTGTGAGAGGCTCCCATAAAGCCCGGGAATGGCTGTCTTGGCACCTCCGGCTAAACTCAGATTCAGTAAATGGATTTCCCCGTCATTTGTTAGCTGATGACCTAAGGAAAGTTACTTAACCTCTCTGGGACTCAGGTTCAATTCTTTTAGTTTACTGGTTTTTAATTTTTTAGCTGTACGTACAGATTAAAGACTAACTGAATCTACCCTACTCCCATCGCCTAAGTGAGGAATGAACGTCAGCAGCACCTTTAAGGCCGCTTTGCCTCTCCTCAGTTGCGTCCCTCTTTTAATTTTGATTATTTCCTCGTTTTTCTTTATAAGTGACCACCTGTGTGCGTTTTCCCAAATAAGGTACTGGTTAGTTTTGCACGTCTTTGAAGTTTACATGCATGGATGTTCTCTGTGATGCACCTCTTTTACTCAGCATCGTGTTTCTGAGCATCACCCATGTTGATGCACATAGCGTAGTTCATTAGTTTTCCCTGCTTTGTAGTATTCTGTTGTAAGAATATGCCACAATTTGTATATGTCCCTGTTGTTGATGGACATTAGGGTTTTTTGTTTTTATTTTTTTTCCAGTTCGGGGCCACTCTGAACAATGCAGCCAGGAATATTTTGTATTCCGGAACATGTGTAGGGGTTTCTCTAGGGCATATTCTTAGAAACGGAATTACTGGGTCACAGGAAATTCCATGTTTGGCATCACTGTAATCCTAAATTGCTTTTCACAGTGATTGTACCAAAAAACACTCCTTTCAGTAGAGGATAAAAGTTTCCATTGCTCCCCATTCTCTTCAACACTTGATACTGATTTCATTTCTGCTTCAACTGAAGGAGCTTCTAAAGTCCCCTTATATCATCCTAGACCTAGGGACCTGATTTCTGGCTTATGGTGTGTGCCTACCTGATGCATTGTCCACAGGTGGCCCAGTATATGCTGCAGCCTGACCCTGAGAGCCCCAGGCTGGGCTGTGGGTGCCGTGGAGCCCTTTCTCTTCGGGCTTCCATCAGCGGTGGGTAAGGGAGTCCCATAGTTCCACATCCTCACCAACACTTGGCATTGTGTTCACTTCAGCCAAGAGACTGGTGTCAGTGCTAAGCATGTACTAGGTGCTCAATTAATACCTACTGAGTTGCATTATTGTCAAGGGGATTGGGAAGGATACTTGTTTTCCTTGTGCATCAGTTTTGAGAAAAGAACATGGAAGTGTCATAACTACATGTGTGCTGGCTAGACAAAGCATATGGGATTAGGGACAATGATGGGATTTATGTCTGTGTAGGGCTTCTTGATAGTTTAAAGCCTACAGGTGGGATGGAGTGAAGTTTAATAGTCTTTACTGACCAATTGTTCAGAGTCTGCCCTTGTTCTTTGGGCCTCTGACTTCTCCAATCTGAGAAGGAGGGTTGAGGTGGAGGGAACAGAGGAGAAGATGCCATAGGGAATGGAGCAGAATGTCCACAGAGCATCCCTTCCCCTGCCAAGGGTTGGACACCCTGCTTAGGGTGCTGGGGAAAAGGGATGCTAGATATACCTAGCCACATCAACAGCCAGCTGCCCACCCACCTAGCCACTCGTGGGACAAAAGATTGTGGCTGGGCAGTGGCATGGGCTCCTCCAGCCCTCAGCTCTGTAATTATCCACCCAGTGTGTGCTGTCAGCTCCAGGGGCAGGCAAGCACCTCTGCACTTGTCACCAGGCCAGTGCTGGGCTCAGCAGCAGGACCCCACCTACTCTTCTGCCTCCACCCCTACCCACCCCAGCGACTCCACTCCAGTGTCTGTCTCCCTCTCCACCAACCTTTGTCCCTTGTAAGGCTAATGTATCATGTAATAGCTGACAATCATAATAACCAATGGCTATTATAACTTAGTATGTTCCAGGCACTGTGTCGAACGTTTTTTATGCATTTCCTCATTTATGCCTCTCAATCGTCCTATGAGGTAAGGAATATTATTATCCCCGTTTTACAGGAAAGGAAACTGAGGTCCAAAGAGGTTAAAAGAGGCTAAATTTCTTGCCCAAAGTCATTGAGCCAGGGTCAGAGTCATTGAGTCAGAACCAGAACTTGAAGTCAGATCTTTCTAAGTTCAGAATGGGAGCCCCTTCCTCACTCGCCCACTGCCTTTCCCTGCACAGAGTCCTGGTCACTCAGCTGGGTCTTCTCCCTTCCTTTCCTTCCTGTGGAGGAGGGCTGGGAAGGAGGCAGCAGGTGGTGCTGCAGAGGGTGAATGGGACAGCTCCAGCCTGGCCAGGAAGATGCTGGAAAACACCTTCGGGGCAGAGTTGTTTGTTCCAAAGAGTTCTGAATTTCCGGACTTCTGCCAGGGGTAGGAAGTTACTTCTGCCCAGCCTATTTGGCAAGCACCCCAACATCTTGGGTGCCATGATGTGAAGAACTGAGGGTTGGGCTGCCTCAGGTAAAATTCCATTATAATGAACTCCATTTGAGATTTGAAGGGCTTTGTTGAAGTGGAATTGTGTTAACTTGTGTGTAGTGGAAGAAATCAATGCACAGCCTGGGAAACTTGGAAGTGAAGTAGAGCTAATTCACAGTTCGGTGTCTCTTACTTAGTAAAGCTCCTGAAAGGCTTGGAGCATAGAAGGGAGAGAAAAAAGAGTCAGACCCACCTCCAGTTCCTCCTTGAATGCTAAGCTTCTGGATGGTTCTGGGCAGGGCTGGTTCGGGAGAGATTTGTGCTTACCTCCACGTGAGCCCTTACCTGGCAGTACTGTGACTATTAATTGTTCATTTCCCCCACTCTACTGTGAGCCCCCTGAGAGCAGGGTCTGAATCCCATCTCCAAGGTGCCACCACTCAACAGAGTATCTAACACTGCACAAATACGCTCAATAACTGTTTATTGGATGGAAACATGTTTGTATGTGAGACCAGGTGCCCTGAGCTAGAAAGGGGAGTTGAAGGGCAATTTCTTTGCGTGGTTAAAACATCTTAACAAGCTGGGCTGCAACTCAGATGCATTCCTCACAAATGCACATAATAATAATTACTAATGTTTACTGGAAACCCTAGTAGCATAGTGGTTAAGAGCTGAACTATGGCTGCTAAAAAAAAGGTCGGCAGTTCAAATCCACTGGGGCTCCTTCGAAACTCTATGGGGCAGTTCTACCCTGTCCTTTAGGGTCACTATGAGTTGAAATCGACTTGATGGCAATGGGTTTTTTTTTTTTTTTTTTTAATGTTTACTGAGCACATGCTATGTGCTTCAAGCTGATTTGCATTTTTGTCATGGGGATTGGGAGAGATATTTATTTTCCTTGGGCAACAAAAAAGGACTCAGAACTATCAGAACCAACCCCCTGACTGCTGTCCCCACCTCTTTTAAAATCATCTCAGACCAGTGAGGTAGGTGTTGTTATTTTTCTTATTACACAGATGAGGAAATAGCTTAAAGAGCTCAGGTTATTGGTTCTCGTCACACAGCTGGGAAGTGGAAGCCAGGGTTTGAACCTAGGCAGACTGCCTCCAGAACCCATTCTCTTAACTGTGTCTCCCAGGGCAGATTAACCAGTAAACCAGTAAACAAGGTATGTACACTACAGATTAGTATACCTGTATGTACCTTGCTTATTGGAGAATTCGTCCCTGGTCCCTAAATCACAGAACTCTGCTGCTGTTGCTGGCTGCTTCAGGAGGGCCAGGTACATAATGAAGGAGGCTGGCAGGAAGCAAACTCTAGTGGGACGGACTGGGAGTTAAGGAGTAGGCCTGGGGCCTAGCCTAGTCTAGAGGTACAGTCTCTACCTTAACTCCGGCACTGTTGCTAGTGGGAACTGCAGCCCAAGGTGACCCGATTATCCAATTTTTTCATAAGAAACTGGGTATCCAGATTAAAAGTGAAATCTCTTAAATTTTTTAAACACTGACAACTAATTTAAAAAAATTATCTTCGCTTGTGGTGATGGAGGGGGAGAGGAGTTAATAGAACACACCTATGGGCCACGTATAGCCTGCAGGCCTCCAGTGTGGGTCCTCTGACTGTTTCTTTTAACATGTGACTGTCACATAGAGTGGGGCTGGACAAAGCCCTTGTTTATATAGAGGTCGTTATTAAAGGAATAATAGATCACTCTCCATGGCTACCCGTGTCAGATACGATAATAGTGGTTTGTTTTTTTTTTCTGGTGAGATATAATGAAAATGAATGAATTCGCCCACTCCTTTCCTCCCTCATTTCTTTCTTTCCTTCCTTCATTCCTTCCCTCCATACTCTGTCTTTCCAGTCAGGTATTTTCCCCGTAAGTATTAGAACCTAACAACAACATTAAAAGAAAAGTTGCATGTAGAGAAACGAGAAGAAAACTAACAGTCCGAGAAAGGGTCTCCAGGCAAAAAAAAAAGTGAAAGGTTTTGGATTGGGTTTGGTGGGCAATGAATGATGTTTGTCATGCATGATATGAAGCCCACTCTGCCATTTTGGCTCTCCCAGAGAGTGACCCCTGATGATGGCCGAGAGAGAGTCAAGTACCATGTAATATTTTGAAATGTTTTTCCCTAGCCTTCTACGTTATACCTGAATTTATTCCTCCTTCTACTACTTGGGAGACTAATAGTCAAATAATAACTAACATTTCTGGATTGTTGATATTGTTAGTTTCCTTTGAGTCGGCTCCAACTCCTGGTGACATTACGTACTACAGAACATAACGTTCCCAGTCCTGGACCGTCTTCAGCATTGTTGCAGCCACGGTGTATTTTGAGTGCCCTCCAACCTTAGGGGGCTAACCTTCCAGCAGTGTATCAGACAGTATTCTGTTGTTATCCGTGGGTTTTTCATTGGCTAATTTTCAGAAGTAGGTCGCCAGGCCTTTCTTCCTAATCTGTTTTAGAAGCTCCACTGAACCTGTCCACCACGGGTGGCCCTGCTGGTATTTGAAATACCAGTGGCATAGCTTCCAGCGTGATAGCAACACACAAGCCACCAAAGTATGACAAACTGACAGATGAGTGGTGGAACATTTCTATAGCGTATACCAATTTGTATACCATATTTTAATCCACGGAGGATTGAAGCCAGTGTGCAGGGAGGAGCCCTGCTCCCACATGCCTTCCCTAATCTGCTGCCCTCACTCCCCACCTTGAGTCCACAGGTGGTAGCAGGTGGGGCAGACCTAAATCCCAAGTCTCTGACTTCTGTCTCCACCTTTCTGAAAATCCTGGATGGGGTAGGGGGGTGGTACAGACCCTAAACTGATCGGTGACCTGGTCCCAGCCTCCTCCCCTATGCCTACCCCACTGCTTGCCACCCTGAGCTATTGTTCAGGAGGCTGGGCAGAAAATAGCTCACTGGAGGGAATTATCTTCATCTCTGTTAAACTTCAATCCCGGGCTACTGAAGACCTGGCTGCAGAGCTGATTTTCAGGTCGGGCGGGGAGGGAGTTCTGGGAAAAGCAAGGGGTGGGGAGAAAAGGGAGCAGTGACGGGGCACTCGGTGCTCTTACACAATTGTTCTTTAGGGACCTCAGTCCTGTTACCTCTGCACCAGGTGGCCTTTGTGGCAGCCGTTGGTTTCTTCCCTAGAAGGCAGCCCAGCTCAGCCACAATTCTCCAGGGATGTCTGGTCTGCTGGGAAGAGTGTTGAGTGAAGGCAGTGAGAAGTCTGTTACCTGGTGTGGAGGCCCAGGTCGGCAGCTTGTCTCACTCAGGGCAGCTGGGGAGCTGCAGACAGCTGTCTGCTGAAGAAGGAAAGAGGTTGTTTTTCTAGAGCTCCTTCTCTGCCCTGAGGCAGCACTGAAGGCTGCTCTGTGGATTAAATCTGTTCTATCCTTGCCCCTGGGTACCAAAGAACAACAAGGAAGAGGAAAATGGCCAAAGGCAGGGGTGGGGGGAGGTAGGGCCTTCTAGTTGTGAGGAGGTTCATGGGTTAGGGCAAAAGCAGATATTTCCTACCACTTTGTGGCCTGGGGAAGACTCCTCTGGACAGATTAGGACGTTTGGACCTGACATTTTGAAATAAGGTTATTTTCAATCATAGCTCTGAGGGTTTCGATAGGCTTGTGCTATGTCAGCCAGCAGTGCATCTGGACATCGGGACTCAGGGTGTGGGTTAGTGTGTGCCTACACCTGTGTGGGACTTTCCACACGTGTCCATGGTCCAGGTTGTTTGTGAGCGAGCACCATGTATTTACGCCTCATGGGATTCCTGGCAACAAGAAAGCGACTTTTTGTCTGGCAGAGACAAGTGGGCAAAGTGGACGGGTGCAGGCGGGTTTGGGGATCAGTAGGCTATCTAGTAACTCGGCTCTCCCTGTGCCCAGCAACCACATCTGACCACTCTGGATAGATTGATTAACTAAAAGAGGACTGAATGGGTGATGTGGCAGCTGCATAGTTCACTGTCTTTCTGCCTTTGCTGAACCCCTTGTTCTTTCTTTTTGGTTTTGTCTCACAAAACACCATAACAGCTCCTATTCAGCTTGACTGAATTTTACACAACTCTCTCCTCCACGTCTCCCTTCCAGCTCAATTATTGATGATACTATGACCAGGTAAAGGATTCTCTACAAAGGGGTAGGGGTGGCTCTGGGTGTACACCAGTGTGGACGTCATCTGTGCTGTGGAAGAGACCTGCTGTTTTGCTGACCTCTGGGACCCTTTCCCAATGAACCAGCGGGAGAGGGCTCTCGTTTTTTATTTTCTTAAAACACTCAAGATCGATTGAGGTTGAAACGGGAATCTGAATGAGACCTGAAAGTCTTCAACTTCAAAATATCATTTACAATTCCTGCTGTTCAAGAGCCAATGCCCACCACTGTGTGAGTCCAGAAAGAAATGCTGCAACCCACACTGCCACCTCCTGGCTGCCCCCTTGGCACCTACCTCAATCCTTCCCAGCTCTCTGCCTCTTGCTGCATGTGGTGGGAGAGGGGTGTGGAGCTGCCACTGCTCTGATAACAGGCAGAGGCAGCATCTTGGGGCCACCAAGCTTCAGGTCCCGTCAGGGTGAGAACAGATACGTGACACTGGACAAGCACTGGCTGGTAGGGGCGGCATGGGATGGAAGGAGAGAGATAGCACTTGGTGAGGGAGGGAAAGGAAGGGGCAGTGGGCAGAAACGGTTGGCAAACAGTGGCAATGTAGGAGCCATGGACCTTATCTTCTTTGTGGAAGAGAAGTCCGGATTCATAGCTCAGCTTCTCTACCTGTTGGAGGAGAGATTGTTGTTATTGTTAGTCAAGTTGGCGCTGACTCACAGTGACCTTACGTATAACAGAACAAAACATTTTCCGGTCCTGCACCATCTTCATGATCATTGCTATGTACGAGTCCATGGTTTCAGCCACTGTGTCAGTCCATCTCACTGAGGGCCTCCCTTGCCGTTGCCAACCCTCCACTTTACCAACCATGATGTCCTTTACTAGCAATTGGTCTTTCCTGATGAGCTGTCCAAAGTAAGTGAGCCAAGTCTCGCCATCCTCACCTCTAAGGAGCATTCTGGTTGTATTTCTTCGAAGACTGATCTGTTTATTCTTCTGGAATTCTACAGTATATTCCATATTCTTTGAGGAGAGGTTAGAGTGATCCATTTCTCCCCACTGTGAGCAGCCAGATGTCTAGAAGTCACAGACAGTGGGTGGGGTGGTCAGTTTTTTCCCAGCTCAGCAGAAATGTGGCTTTCTGGGCACTGTTTAGGGTGGAGTGTTTGAGACCAAGAGCTGGCTTACTGTCCCCCCAGCACCTCTCTGGAACCTGCAGCTCTTCTCCTTGCTTCCAGGCCCTGGTCCTCCAGTGATTGTCCTAGCAGCAGTAACAGCTTGCATAATAACAGTAACTTACAGGAAATGTCCGGTGTGCTAGGCACCATTCTGACTGCCACACAGACATCAACTCATTGGATCCTCATAACAGCTCTATGACTCAGGTGCTGTCATATCCCTGTTTGTAGATGAAGAAACAGGAATGGGATTTGGAGGAAGTTGGACTGTGATCAGGTACCCAAAGGCATCAGGCTGGCCAAGGTGGTTGTGGAGACAAGCAAGGGATTTCGTGCCAAGGATCCTGAATATCTTGGGATTGGCAGGGCCTGGGGCTCAAGTACTGACATTTCACACTGTCCAGGAAGAATCAGAGTGATTCAGAGATCACACTGGCCCCAGAAGGGAAGTAAAAAAATAACGATAGCCAGGTGCATTGGAGTAGGGTGGGGTGGAGGTGGGGGGCTCAAAACCATCTGCCAGAGCAAGAGTGGACTTGGGCTCATGTGGGCTCAGGCCAAGGGTTCCAGCATTAGGAAAGATACCTGGCCTGGATAAAGGCACACATTGTTATTAGTTGCTATTGAGTTGGCTTTGACTCATGGCAACCTTAAATACAACATAATGAACCACTGCCTGATCCTGCACCATCTTTATGAGCATTGCTATGTTTGATTCCATTGTTGAGGCTACTGTGTAGTGCCTTCCAACCTAGGGGGCTCATCTTCCAGTACTAGATCAGACAATATTCTGTTGTGATCCTTAGGGCTTTTTATTGGGTAGTTTTCAGAAATAGATCTCTGGGCCTTTCTTCCTGGTCTGTCTCAGTCTGGAAGCTCCACTGAAACCTGCCAATCATGGGTGACCCTGCTGGTATTTAAAATACTGGTAACATAGCTTCCAGCATCAAGGCAACATACAAGCCACCACAGTAGGACAAGCTGACAGACAAGTGGTGGAGAGGTGCACAGAAAGACTGAAAACTGGGCTTGGGAATTTCTTGGGAGAAAGAAGTAGCTCTCTCTCATTATCCTGAAGGCATCAGATCATTTTTAGAAAATCAGAAAAAATTCCATTTAGCCCTCAGCCTCACCAGCAATAGCAGTGGTTTGGGTAGCCTTCCCAGTCTGTCTATATTCTTAGTGCTCTCCCTTTGCAGTTGTCCCAGTTTCTACTTCTTGGTCTCTAAGTCACAGGACAAACAACCTCTTTGTCCCATCAACTTCTGCCTTTGGCAGATACCCCTGGGAAGTACCTCTATCCTGGTATCCCGGAAAAACCCACCCAGAGTGGGAAGAAATGAGGCATATCTCACTTCTCTCTAATGCTCCCTCACTGTCTTGGGTCCTTGTCCATGTCTTTGAGCCATGGAGGCTGGGACTGGGAGTTGGTTAGGTAGGTGCGAGTGATTGACCCCCAACCATGTTTGTGTTTCTCTGTATTGATTGTAAGGATGGAGTCAGAGTTGGGTGGTCCACTGCAATCTGCATCAGGGCCTCCTACTAGGCCTCTCGACAACGCTGCTCTTCCAAGGACTGAAATACACTCTTCCTTTGACACCCCACTTCTCCCCTAAACCACACTCTCCCTCTAGACACTGACCAGGCTGGCATTAGAATTCTTGGGTTAAACTTGGCCCTGGTGGAGGTGAGAAAGCATAATCCCTCATTGTGTGGCCTTAGACAGGTCACTTCCCTTTTGATGAACTCTGTTTCTTCAGCTGTTAAACCAGAGAGATTGGACTCCTGCTTATAATGGTTGGGTCTTATGTTTCACTAGTCACTGTTGCTGCCCACACTTTCCAGCAGTGGCGTGGGTTTAGCCTG
The DNA here is from genome assembly GCA_030035585.1 of Dugong dugon. Taxonomy (NCBI): domain Eukaryota; kingdom Metazoa; phylum Chordata; class Mammalia; order Sirenia; family Dugongidae; genus Dugong; species Dugong dugon. The sequence continues at coordinate 151,580,537 of CM057465.1, forward strand.
CCTGTTACCTGGAGAGTAATCAGCCCAGAAATCTTGTTGACAAAGCTGAGGGCAGAGTTTCCGCTGGAAAAAGCAGCTTGCAGGAATAATTGTTGCAGATAAGAAGTGGAAATATATCTAAGTAAGCCATGTATCTCCAGCCCCACTGCCTGGGGCCTCATAGGTTCCTGCCCCTGGCTTCTCAGCTCCAAGAAGGACAATCAGCTGAGAAAGAGTCTTGATGGATGGCCACACCATAGGATGGGAGTTCATAGCCTGGTTTCTATGAAGTGACCCGCTAACCTCTGGCTTGTACGGGGTGGCAGTCCATGACTTTATCAGGTTCTCAAAGGTGACCTGTATTTCTAAAAAGGTTAATTAAGAACCATCTTCAAGGGTTAATGACTTCCTGCAACTGCTGTATCATCAACCACTTAATTTCCCATCATCCAGTTAGAGGTTAAATTTGTTCTTAGAGCAACAGTGCTGGGGACTAGCCTCTCCTGGGAACAACCAAGCTACAGACAAACAAGATAGGCCAAGCTTGGCGGGGGGCTGAGGAGCACATTCAGTCAGTCGTTCTTTCACTGGGTCCTTTCCATGGGCCAGAAACTGTTCTCTCCAGGTAAAGGACACAGAGACAGAGGCTGTCTGCGCTGACAGCCTTACTGGCTTTGTGGGAGTCGTGATCATATCTGGGAAGCTCATGAGGTCTAAACTGAGATTAAATGTAACCCAAGCTTGCTTCCTCTGCTTCTCCATTGCAACTTCATTCACTTTATAGGCATTGTAGTTTTACATGACAATTTTCCAACAAATGGAAGTAAGGCATCTTGAGGAATGGGCTCCTTTTTCTAACTTGCATAATGGTGCTATGTGGCCTAGTAGTGGCCCTGCCAACCCCTCCTTCCTGAGGCCCTGTGCTAATGGCCTAGTGGATTCATCTTATATGGCTGCAAAGAGCTGGTCTAGGACAAGTGGTTGAAAGCTACAGGGAGCTTATTCCATCTGTGCATAGCAAAGAACTTTTTAAACATACAGCAGTCCAAAGAGAGTAGATTGCCTTAAGAAATAGTTCTCCATCAGTAAAATTATTCAAACCCAGGCTAGAAAACTAGATAGAATATTATAGAAGGAATTTAAGATGGTTGGACTAGGTGGTGTTAAGTTTCCTTCTGATCTTGAGATTTTCTGAGATGACTGGTATTTATTGGATTTTACTTTAGACTTTGCAGTCTGTAGGAAATACTTTCCAACCATGTTCACCCAGTGTTTAAAATATGTGTACACGGAGCACTGAGGAGACAATGGGGCAAGAATAGTTTGGACAAGAGCTTCTTAAACAGTACACTTTCCTCTCCCCTTCCCCTTATTTACACTGTTTTTCCTCAGCTTCTTCTGGTAGGTAATGCTAAGATTGTTCTGGAAAAAGAATGTGTTTTAGGGATGGTGGAGAAGGAAGAAAGGGTATCATCTTAGCTGGCCATGGTATTATCCATGTCTAAGTTATCCTAGAATAAAAAGATGACAAATAAAAAGTTAGGAAGGTCATACAGTGTTCAGCACTCTATGGACAGAGTGGAAATGATGATAGAATGAAAAGCAGCAAGAACAGGGTGTGTATACACAAGCACATGTGCAGTTGTGGCTGGCATACACACAGACAGAGCCCAACATGTGGTTGACTCTGTGTGTGCCAATTTTAGGAAGAATTTTCTCCTCCTCTGCTAGGAAATCACTTAACTTTCCATTTCCTTCTAGAAGGAGTGGGAGTTTTGAGCCAATGTTAACAGTCAGAAGGCCCAGTTCTGACCACTCTGTGTGCTGCCTGGGCTCCTATTCTGCAGTGCCATTGAGTCAGTTGTTAGGCGCCACTGAGTCAATCCAACGTCATTAATGTCCTTCTGAGGGGCTGTGGGTCTCACTCCTTCTCACATGTATGTTGAGGGCTCATCTGGTTACTGAGGGAATCAGAGAGAAAGCTCAGTGAGTGGATCTCATTTTCTGAATGCTTGTAAGGCCTCATTGTGGCAGAATTTCCAGTCTTGGAGTTGTACACTTTCAGAACTGGAAAACACCTTAGAGGTCAGAGCTGTAGTCCAACACTTCATCCTCCTCAGAGTCGCAGCTTTCCACCCACAGGACTCTGAGGAAGGTCCAATAAATGTGATGGGGTTAAACTGAGCCAAGGGGGCTTGTCCTGCGGCTCTGCCCTGGACACACCACAGCCAGCACCCTCACCAGGCAATCTGTCCTAGGCAAGATTCTCCACCCAGGGCTGTCAATTTAGCAGAAGCTGCTGCAAGATGGGTTGCCTGGTGTGTGAGCTGACAGGCAAACATGTAAGAGAGGCAGTGGTGGCTGTGGCTTTGATGACTGGAAGGAAATACATATCTCCTTGTTTCTTGCTAAGGAAGGTCAGGACTGGGGTCAGGGTCGGGCAGGGCTTTTGATGTGGGATACAGACCCCGGAGGGATGGAAACCAGGGGCTTTCTGCAGAGCCTAGCTCCTCTCCCACCCCCTCCACCCCACCACAACCCGACCCCACCCCTGCTTCTCTTCGGCTCAGTGCTAGGGGTTTGGGTATTTCTAAAGCGACGTCAGAGGGGGGTATTCTGGGGACAGCCCCAAGAAAAGCAGTGGGATGTTCTATGTACTCAGAACATGAATTACAGGAAGTGGGATGGTGGTGGGGCATTGTATGATGTGGCACATTGCGGCGGGGGGGGGGGGGATTTGAAGCTATTTTTTCCACCTGCCCTCTTTTTTACCTTGTCTTTGCCCCACTTTCCATGCAGAGTGTGCATTTGGACCTATAGGCTAAGTCTAGGATAACCTCTAGGACCACCGTGGTGAAAAGTTTCATGGAGAGGAGAGGCCCGTCTATTCAATGGGGTTTTCCTGGATGAGAGGTGCTGGCTGGCAGAAAGAGGAGTCTGGCTAAGGCCTGCCCTCCCTTAGCTTGGGATCCTTGGAGGGAAAAGTTCTTTGAAGTTCTTCCCTCATATCCTGGAGATTGTTCTCTTCATTACTCCCTAACTTAGTGGAAGTGAAGGGCATCTAGGGCTTGTTTTTGTTGTTGTTAAGTGCCGTTGAGTCAATTCCAGTTCATAATGACCCTATATGACAGAGTACAACTGCCCCATAGGGTTTCCTAGGCTGTAAATCTTTACAGGAGCAGATTGCCAGGTCTTTTCTCCCATGGAACAGTGGGTGGGTTCGGACAGCTGACCTTTCAGTTAGCAGTGTGCTCAACCATTGTTCCACCAAGGCTCCTTCTATCTAGAACTTAAACAATCAAGCCAAAAAACCCCAAACTCATTGCTGTCAAGTCTATTCCAACTCTTAGTGACTCTATAGGACAGAGTAGAACTGCCCTATAGGGTTTCTTTACGGGAGCAGACTGCCACATCTTTCTCCCGCAAAGCGGCTGGTGAGTTCAAACCACTGACTTTTAGGTTAGCAGCCAAGCGCTTAAGGACTGCACCACAAGGGCTTCTTAGCTAGGGCTTAGGGTTGAGGAAATGACTGATGTATTTCCTTAGGAATGGCAACAGAGTGGAGATTCAGAGCTGAGCTGCCTCGGTTTGAATCCCAGCTCCAAAGACAATCAACTTCTCTGTGCCTCAGTTTCCCCATCCCTAAAATAGGGATAATAACAGTACCCACTTCAGGAAGTTGTGAGGATTAAATGAGTGAGCGTATGTGAAGAACTTGGAACAGGGCACTGTACAGAGTAATGTGTCTGCTCTGATGATTGTCACTGGAAATGGGAGGAGGAGCAGGAGGCAAAGGGAGCACTTAGGCTCTGCAATCTGCCAGTCCTCGTTGGGCTCCTGGCACCACCATTTGCCTTGCCGTGGGTCCTTGGACCAATATTCAAACAGCTCTGGACTTTGGTTTTGCCATCTGTAAAATGGGACTAATATGTGACTAATAAATGAAATAATATGTGTAGAGCTTAGCAGGCTTGACGCATAGTAGATACTCTATAGACTTTTTTTTTTAATTCAAGGGTCATTGTCTACCTGGATCTCACCTCTGACCTCTGAGAGCCTTTGGGGTTGAGGGCAGGAAAACAGTGGTCCTTTCTGTACCCACTTTACCCTCACTTCAGCCTCCCTGAGGACCAGACAGGGAGCTGGGGAACCGATAAGGCCATAAGGTAGAGTCCAGAAGACAGTGGTCAGTCTGGGGGCTTGGGCAGTGCAAGCAGAGGGGGCAAAGGGGAGTCTGGCAAGAGGGTTAGTGGCAACATATCTGTCTCCAGCAGGTATGCCTCCCTCGGGAGTCCTTGGGAGCGGGACATCCTAGCTCAGGTTGTCTGAACACAGCATCCACCGGTGTTACACTTGGATGTCCATGAGGGGCATTTTGGGGACTAGCTGTACGTGAGGGCATGACAAATGGGCTCTGTGGGCTGGCAGTTCTATTCTGGGGCCTTCCCTGCCTAGTCAGGCGACCAAGAGACAGTGGTCTCTGAAGAGACACGAAAGCTGGGAGTCTGGACCTACCCCATCTGGGGTTTGTTTTAAAGGCCTTTGCCAGGGTTCAGAGTCAGACACCTGCATGTCTGTGTATCTCGTCAGTCATCTGGCTGTTGGTGTCAGTGAAGGGAGAAAGTGTGTGTGTGTGTCTGCGGGTGGACAAGCAGGGGAAGGTGAAATTCTGCCAGCTTCACCTTGGTGACCCATCATGCCGCTAAGACCCAGAGGCTGGGCGCCAGAGTCAGCCCTACTCCAGCCTTCGCTGAGGCCGGGGGTGTTGAGTATGTCTGGGGAAGAGCTAAAAGTGGCAGAAAACATCCTGTTTGAAAGCTATGAGTTGCTGTATTTAACCCCTGCAGCACCTGCTCCGCCTACAGCCAGTCTCCATAGACAGGAGATTCCAGACACTTACTTGTCTTTGAAGCCATCCCAAGATCCAGGGTCCTGGGCTGCCATCCCAGCCTCCTCATTTCCAGCTCCTCTGAGGCTCCAAGACTTCCCTGTCTGGGGTGCAGTCTCTGTCCATCCTCAGCAGCCTGCCGGACTCTGCTTTTCCCTGCACCCCTAAACTGTGGGGGTGGGAGCAATGGGACCATCAGATCTACCTTAGAAAGACTCCCTCCTCTGTGAGAGAAGGAGATCTTACAGCAGAGGCTATCTCCATTTGCCCACATTCTGGCTGCTGCTCCCACACCCCCTCCCACTGCTTCTTGCTGCTTCTGCCTCAAGGGAGGGCCATTCCTGGCGACAACCAGTCTCCCGCCCCTCACCCCTGCCGGAGGTGACATGGCATTTCTGCCCCCAATAAATCACTCCTGTCACATTTTCAGTCCCTGGTCTGGGGCACTTAGTCCCTGGAAAGAGCCTTAGAGGATAGGCTATGAGGCCAGGATTTGCTTTAGGTAATGCTTTTCCCATCTTCTTTGCAGAGTCGTTTGGGTTGAAGCATCTGTGAGACCTCATAGAAGGGTCCTGTGGGCTTGACATCCCTGCCCCCTACTCCCTCAGGTAGGTGTTTCCTCTTCTGCTACAACTCTGTGTATCCAGGGCTCTCTGTGTCCAGGGGTGAAGTGGGGTCACAGGAAGGCAGTGGGCCGGGGAAGGAAGAGAACAGTACCTGGAGCTTTGCGAATGCAAGTCCCGTATCAACAGAATCTGCAGCAGCCCACAGCTGAGACCCGGAGCCATACTGAGAGGGGTGGGAGTGCAGAGACGGGATCAGAGAAGGGCTTGCTGACTCCCAAGGTCAGGACTCTGTGAAAGAATGACAGCAGTGGAGGTGTCTGACCTCTTCTAACTTCACCAGGGGGAGAGAGAATCATTGTCAGCATCAACAGCCCAAGGCTGATTCCTATGAGGCAGAGGTCAGACGTAGTCCCACCCAATCATTGTGAGGGAATCACAAAGACTATGGCTAGAAGGGCCATATTAAGTACTTCACTGTACAGCATCCCAGGGGGACTGTCAAGCAGGTATGTCCTGTGGGGTTGGTGCTCAATGCTTTCCACCCATATCCCATCTCTTTCTTTCCTGCCCTCTGCAGTCTCTGCTCTGTCATTCCTGGAACTTCCAGCCCCCAGGCCATAGATTCCTGGGCTTCTTCTCCCACCTGTGGACTCTGGTGTCAGGCCCCAGCTCCTTGGTACCAACTAATAACCCCAAGCAAGGCTGAGTCTTCTTGCAGCTCCCTGAAATTGTCCTATTCACTGTGGGTCACTGGGTGATGGGCCCAGATCCCCTGTCCAGGGAAGCCCAGTCCCTGGCCCCCCCCCAACCCCTCCCAACCCCCAACTCTCTCCAACTCCCCACCCCTATCCAAGAGACATCCTGATGCAGGGCACTGCCTTGCTTGTTGCAGGACTGCACCGTCCCCATATTGTGGTATTGTGCTGTTCCAACTCTTTTGCATCATAACAGCTCCAATTGAGCCCCTGTGATGCTGAAAACTTGCTGGACTGATCTGGCCTATTTTCCTCCCTACCCCCGTTCGATTTCTCTTTTTTTACACCAAATCCACTGGATGTTTGGAGTTCAGGGGACCCAGGCTGTGTAGCAACATTTTGATAACTGCGAACCGTACATCTTAGCCCGCCAGGTGTTAAGCCACAAGCGTCCTAGACCGTTTCTCCATTTCTCCACAATTGTATTAGGCCTCTGAGATCCCTGCCCATGTCTTGGTTGGGTGCTCTGTTGTTCTAGAAACCCATAGGAGTCAGCTTGCACTTGGAATGGGCTACAGGGGCAATGTTGACAGACCTACCGTACTTTTTCTTTTATTTTTAAGTGTTTTAAAATTATATGTTTCATATACATTGAAAGCATATAAAACATAAACATAGTGTTTTAGTGATACTAATACCTTCCACATACCTACCGCTCAAAGAAATGAACTGTTGCCATTAACATAATGCCTTTTCATGTTCCTCCCCAGTCACATGCCCACAAAGATTGTGTCAACAACTCCTTTGTTCTTTCTTTTAAGAGTTTCTCTCTCTCTCCACATATAGATATACACACACACATATATATATATATTTCCCAAAACTTCATAGTTTAGTAAACAAGCGTAAAGCTAGCTGTGAAAGTGATAGGCAATATTGCCACTATTACATAAAAAGTCTCCTATGTCTGTAACTGGGTTCCTCTACCTCTTTGGGACGGGCAATGTCTTATCCTTATTTATCTGCCCCACTCCCCACTTCCTTCCCTCTGCATGAAGCTCTTTGTGGAATTAAAAAAAAAAAAAGAATTGAATGTTAGTTTTGTGCATTGTGTAATATCCCTGGTCATCTTTCGATTTGGGCCTCTCCGGCCTCATTTGTAAAGGGGGTGGGGGTTAATAATAACACCTACCTCATAGGGGGGATATGAAGATGAATTGAAACAACGGCTTAGAGATTCTAAGCTTTGGCTTAGAGATCAAAAGCCTAGTTACAGAAAAGTAACTCAGAGCCTCCCAAGGGCCCCAGAACCTATGCTTCTCACCTAGGAGTGAGATGAAATGGTACCCTGGGGTAGTGTGGGGGTGCTTGTCCCCTCCTTCCTAGCTGTTTCGCTTACTCTTCTTGTGGCCTGAGGGACCCTCCTGCCCTGGGGCCACTGAAACCTATAATAACCCTTGTGAGGACTTAAATAAAAACAGGAAGCAGCAGGGTCCAAAACCATTTTTCGACAGGCCTGAGGTGTCCCGGAAGCAGCTCTGAGCCTGAGGGCAGTAAGGATCAGAGGCACCAGGTGAAGCCAAGGACCCAATTTTCCTAATGGAGATGGGGAAGAGACAAGCCAGGAGCTTCCCAGGAAGGACTTCAGGGCTGTTACATTTTGTTCTATCTTTTTTTTCTTCTCTTTTCCTGAAATGTGAAATCAATCTCTAGATGATAATGCTTATTTATAAAAACCATCCAGAATCTCTGAAAACAAAATTAGTTAATTGTATATGATGTATACTACTCAGAAGGACTTTAAAATAATTTGTTAAATGTAGATTGCAAAAAAAAAAAAAAAAAAAAGCAGGAAGATTTTCATTACCTTGGTCCCAGGACACCAAGAACATAAGGCCCTGTCAGTCCTGAGCTATGTAGCTGGGCGGAGCCAGGGATGCAACAACAGAGGCTCTGGCGTGGCTATGTCAGTCTTCTGCTCTCTCTCCCCTCAAGAAAAAAGGAACTAAGGCTCTGTGCCCACATGTGAGGGGCTGAGGTTGCTGGAGGGCTCCTCTTTTTCTTTAAGGAGGGACACTGGGCAAGACAGAGCTCTGACCTGGTTACTGAGATATGACAGGTGCCAGCGTTACAGATCTGTTCATTCATATAATCCTTACTTACACCCAGTGAGGTAAAATGCCATCCTTCAGACAAGGACAGTGGAGCACATGAAGGTTTAGCAGCTCGGCCATTGTGGCCTGGCTGGTTAAGTGGCAGAACCCAGGCAGTTGGATTCCAGAGCCATGCGCTGAATTGCTTCACCACTGGCAGGCTTCCAGCAGACTCACTGCAGACTTGGGTAGGGAGCCCCACTTCTGCTCATGGGCATCGGTGTCAGAAAGTGCCATGAGGGTAAGCAGGGGCAGGGAGAGCCATGCAGAGGAGGCCTCCAAAGACCTCATGCTTGGGCGTGGGCCCTGGGGGCTGCCCAGCTCACTAAGCTCCCCAACAGATCTGGGGGGTGGTGCTGCAAAGGTTGCCAGCTGGCCCTGGTCCTGACTCTGGCTGGCTCTGATGGTCTTGCAGGGATGGAGGCGATGACGGCCAGCACTTCCTTGCCTGACCCTGGTGACTTTGATCAGAATGTGCCCCGGATCTGTGGGGTATGTGGAGACCGAGCCACAGGCTTTCACTTCAATGCTATGACCTGCGAAGGCTGCAAAGGTTTTTTCAGGTGAGTCCGCTCCCTAGACTCTCCTGAAGGGCAAGCTGAAGCAGAGGAAGCAAGAGTTTCTCCCCTGAAGAGAATCCTGCATTTTCCCTGTTCCTTTCCTCACCACATCTACGCAGCATGCTGGCCCTCAGCCACAGGGAACAATGGGGTCTTGGTGAAGGTATCTTCTTCCTCCCCTCCCCTCAGCTCCAGCTGTGTCTTATGACCTTCTCAGAGATTGCTTCCCTAAGGTCTCTATGTTGGTTCCATTACCCCTTTGACCCCCAGCCCCTGCACTAACCCCTGTGTCTATCCCTCTGGAATGAGGCCCTCCCTGTTGATGATCACAGCCTCTTAACCAAGAGATAGGTGTGTCCTTGGGGAGCCTGAGAACTTAGAATCAGAGCTTGCCCTCCCATCCAATTCAAAAGGTTCCTTGGAACAATGGAAACTGCACCCATTGTTGGACCACCAAACCTGATCTATGCCCATCTCTTCACCCATGGATCAATTGTCCCCAAGTCTGAAAGTCAACCGCAGGGTGTAAAGGGCCAGGAATGTACCAGCATTCCTGTTTGACCTCTATCAGCAGTCTCTTCTCTTCTCCTCTGAGCCCAGGATCACAAGTACAAATAGAGTGGGAAAAGCATTGGAAAGGGCAGAAAGATGTTCCCATCCAAAACCAGGGAGAGAGGATGAGAAAGTGATGGATTACAGGATGGGATTGGGAACCAGGAGAAAATAGCATTTTGGAGAGGGAGAAAGATTGAGGCCTGGAAGAAGGTAGCCAAAAAACAGCTTCTAAATAATACTCTATGAGTCAGAATCGACTTGACGGCGCACAACAACAACAGTAATAGTCTAGACTAGAGGTGGGTAGAGTTGAGGGCAGATTTCTCGCCATCAAGAGAGAAAAAGAGTGAATCAAGTCCAGCACGAGGACTCTGAGGCCTGCCTGGTTCGTACCCAAACCAAAGAACTTGCCTGACTTTGAGAGAATAAGTCAGAATTCAAGGGGGCTTGGGTGATAGTCTCCTCCGGCTCTGGGACTCCTGGGTTCTCTGTAAAGGCAGGCTCCTGACTCCCCTGCCTTCTGCCCCAGGACCTAGCAGGCCCGGAGTTTCATTGCCTTGAGTAATCACTAGACACTGGGGTTTCCATGGGTGCTGCTAATTGCCTATTTGTCCTGGCACGGGTGGCCCACTTGGCTTCCTGGCAGGCTGGTGCTTGGTCTTGCTGTGGCATCTGCCTGTCCTCTGGCCTGCAGCCCGTGCTTCCTGCAGGTTGAGCCCTCTGGAGCTTAAACCATGTGTCCCAGGAGACACTTGGTCCCTTTCCTGCCAGGGCCTGGGGATGGGGAACTACCTTCTGAGTGATAATGGAGGAGTCTGCTGCACACCTTGGGGCCTGCTTCCTATTATAAAGCCAGTCAGAGATGTGTGGGCTGTGGTGCTGGCTGTGCCATTAATGTTCTGTATATCCTTGCTCAAAGTCCTTGACTTCTCAGTATTTCAGTTTCCTCATCTAAACTCATGGGTATGTTAATATCTGACTCTTCAACTATATAGAGTTCATCTGAGGACTAAACTCAAAAAAACAAACCAGCTTTGAAAAACATAATGTACAATGTAAGTGATGCCCTTAGTGAAACCCTGCTCTCAGGAAAAAATAAAAATCTCCCCAGCCATCCATCCTACTTTTTTTTTTTTCTCACTCATTCACCAGATTTTGATGAACATCAGTGATCCAGCATTGTGCTAACAGTTGGCAATATGGGGAGTCTCACTAAAGGTCATCTCGCCAATATGTAACCAAAAGGTCCCCAGTAGCTCTCAGAACTGTTTGGTTAATTATGGACCCACCCTCTGGGGTTCAGCTCTGGGAAATGGGACTAACCCTTAGTTGGCTGCTTGTTAGATTATGACGTATTGGAGGTCAGTTCTTCACTAGAGTAGTTCCAACTCCTTTGCACCTGGGGTTGCTGCCCTAAGACACGCCTCTAGGCCCTGAATCCTTGGGACAGGACCATATTTGGCATCTGCGCGCAGGGAGGACAGGTTCAGTCATGCCCATAGCCAAGTGTGGAAGATGGCAGAATGGACAGGGTGACACACTTGCACATACGTGTCATCACAGGCCAACTAGAGGCTATGTTGCCTGTGGGTACATTATGCTACCATAGCCCACCAGACACCCTTAGCCACTTTCTTTAGGACCTGTTAGAGTCTGTTGCTGGCTGATGGACACAACCATTGCTTGCAAGGCTTAGCATTATGGGCAGCAGGTTGCTTTTATCACATTGTCCTGCCCTCGGTCTACCTTGTGTCTTTACTGTCCCTATCTTGATGGCTGAACCAGTCTGCACATTCCCAAGAGCCAACATCTCTGTTGTTGTTTATCCTGAATGAACTAATGAATAAAATTTCGCCTCATCTCTTATTTTCCCTCTTCTTCTCCTCCTTCTCTCCATCCAAATTCAACTTGGTATCTTTCCATTTCAGTCTAGCTCAAATAGATGTTTGATAATCCCACTGTTGCATATATCTGTTTACTTGTGAAATTCCCAGGAAGGAAGGAAGGACTACATCTTTGATAGGTACCTTCTCTGTGTCAAGCATTACATCCTTGGGAGCACAAAGATGAGTGCAACCATATTCTTGCTCTCAGGGAACTCGCTCAACCCTTTCATGGGAGTTCTCAAAGAAAGAGCATTACTTTTGTGTTGGGTCACTGGCTATTTGCCAAGCCCTGGGGACAGATAATCCTGTCTGACCATTTAGTATTTGATTTGGTTTGTAAGATACTCAAACTATATACACTGCTGTCAGGGCTAGTTGTGGTCATCCCAGCAGGTCCAAGACTCATAGTCACACCAAAGGGTGATTATGAAAGTTGGAAGGTTGGACAGTGACCACAGCTCTATTGATCCATGGTCAGGGATTGCAGGCCATTGCCAGCCAGTACCTCCTACAAGCTATTTCATGTTGCTTCTGCTTCCTGCTCTTCTGGGACACATGAGCACCCTCAGAGAAAGATGATAGTTCCAGAGTAAATAAAAAGTTGGCATAGCAGGCTTGTAGATGAATAGACATCTCTTGGTCATGTCTGGAGTCCCTGGGTGGTACAAATGGTTAAAGTGCTTGGCTGCTAACCAAAAGATTGGCAATTTGAGTCCACCCAGAGGCCCCTTGGAAGAAAGGCCTGGTAATCTACTTCAAAAAACCAGCTATTGAAAACCCTATGGAGCATAGTTCTACTCTGAACACAAATGGGGTCTCCATGAGTTGAGTTGGCTTGATGGCCACTGGTTTGGTTGGTTGGGCCATATGTTAACAATCAGTGCATAAATAAGGGCCAGAGGGGGAAAAATATGTAGGCCTAATACAAAGTATGTGTGTGTGTGTGTGTGTGTGTGTGTGTGTGTGTGTGTGTATATACACACACATATATATGATGATCTTTGGATGTGGGTTAATCTATGGTCAAGAATGTCTTTGTCCAGGGTATGATATAAAGGGAAAAGCATAAAGGGCAGAGAAGAAAGTCAGAGGGACCCCTTTGATGAAGAGGATGAAGGTGATGTTGACGTTTCAGAGCTGGTCCTGGAAGGCAAGGTTAAGAAACAGATTGTTATTTGCCTTTCCCTCCTGTCTTCCTCGCTGTGATGTTTTGTTAGTATGTCCTTTTTGAAGACACCGTGAAGCTGTATATTGCAAGCTAACAAAGACAAGCAGCGTGAAGAAACGTCTTCCTGTTTGCTGGCTCAGTGTTCAGTGTTCTCAGGGACAAAGTTAATTATGAGTCTTGTGGAGTGCAAGGGACAAAAGGCAGGCGGGTGAGGATCCAGGAACATAAGGAATGTGCTGGCTTTCAGGAAATTCACCCAGCTGTTGCTCTTAGTGCTTCCAAGAGCCTTGATGTGAAAGAAAGCAGAGAAATGGGGCAGATGTCCAGCTACTGAAATGTCAAAGTGTTTAAAGGCAGTAGAGTAAATAGAAAGGAGGGGAGGAGTGACCACGCAGGGCATCCTGTGGGCACAAGTGAATGAGTCACCAAGAAGTTGGTGTTGCTGGAGAGAACCTTGTCCATGTCAGCTGCTCAATGATGTGGATGTAAGAGAATAAGTGGGGTTATCTATGCATGGACCAAGAGTAACATTCAGAAGCTTGTGTAGAAGAGGCCAGAGTATTAGCATTTAGAGAGGAAAGGCCATTGGAGTTGTCAAGAAAGGCAGTTGCAAGGAGAAGATAACCTTACATTTCTTTATGGGCAGTGTTTTATTCCTTCAGGAGCTCTGTACTCGGATCAGGGCTCATTTGCATAGTTCACTCTCATCAATCCTTGGAATCCTCTCTGTGCTTAGGAGGCATAAGGTCACTGGAGAGGAAGGCCAGATGTTACCCCCACACTTCCCAAATGTCCATCTCAGGTACTTTCTAGTATCCCAATGACTTCTTAGTCCTAGAAGAGTCCTTCAAGCAGTCTCTGGTTCCTGCTCCTGGACTTTTCAGGGATATATCGTCATTGCTGCTCTAGTTCAGATTGAGATACAGTAAACTTATGATGATGACCATAGTGTGTAAGAACACAAGAGGCTTTAGAATCAAATAGACCTTGATTCTGATCCCAGCTTTCACACTTATTAGCTGTGTGACTTTAGGCAAGTTACTTAACTTCCCTGAGCCTTTTTTTATCACCTGTTGTCTTGGATATCTAGTGCTGCTTTAACAGAAATACCACAAGTGGATGGCTTTAACAAAGAGAAATTTTCTCTCATAGTTTAGGAGGCTAGAAGCCACATTCAGGGTGCCAGCTCCAGGGGAAGGCTCTGTCTCTCTCTCTGTTGGCTCTGGGGAAAGGTTCTTGTCATCAATCTTCCCCGATCTAGAAGTTTCTCAGCACAGGAACCCTGGGTCCAAAGGACACACTCTGCTCCTGGTGCGGCTTTCTTGGTGGTATAATGCCCCCATGTCTCTCCACTCACTTCTTTCTTTTATATCTCAAAAGAGATTGATTTAAGATACAACCTAGGGTTATTTACTAACTAGATAGTAGATAAGAATTATCTTAGGTGAAGGGAAGGACAGCACACACTACAGGGGAAGTCAGCACAGCTGGACTAAACCAAAGCTAAGAAGTTTCCTGAATAGAATCAAACACTTTGAGGGACAGAATAGCAGAGGCAGGAGTCTGGGGACCATGCTTTCAAGGGACATCTAGGTCAATTGGCAAAACAAAGCTTATTAAGAAAACGTTCTGCATCCTACTTTGGCAAGTGGCATCTGGGGTCTTAAAAGCTTGCAAATGGCCATCTAATATGCATCAATTTGTCCCAACTACCTGGAGTAAAGGAGAATGAAGAACACCAAAGACACAAAGAAAGTATTAGCCCAAGAGACAGAAAGGGCCACATAAACCAGAGACTTCATCAGCCTGAGACCAGAAGAACTAGATAGTGCCCAGCTACCACCAATGACTGCCCTGACAGGGAACACAACAGAGAGTCCCGGATGGAGCAGGAGAAAGATAGGGTGCAGAACTCAAATTCTAGTAAGAAGACCAGACTTAATGGTCTGAATGAGACTGGAGGAATGCCAGAAAGCATGGCCCCTGGATTCTCTATCAGCCCAGAACTAAGACCATTTCCGAGGCCAACTCTTTAGACAGGGATTGGACTGGACTGTGGGACAAAAGTGATACTTGTGAGGAATGTGCCTCTTAGCTCAAGTAGATACAAAAGCCCAAACAGGCAGCTTCTGTCCGGAGGTGAGATGGGAAGGCAGAGAGGATTAGGAGATGGTTGAATGGACATGGGGAATCAGGGGTGGAAAGGAGGAGTATGCTGTCACAGTATGGGGAGAGCAATTAGGGTCATATAACAATGTATGTATAAATTTTTGTATGGGAAAAAATTTTAAAAAAGATGCAGCCTAATCTTGTAGACTGAGTCCTGCCTCATTAACATAACTGCCACTAATCCTGCCTCATTAACATCACAGAGGTAGGATTTATAACACTTAGGAAAATCACATCAGATGACAAAATGGTGGAGAATCACACAATACTGGGAATCATGGACTAGCCAAGTTAACAGATATTTTTAGGGGGCACGATTTCAATCCATGATACCATAAAATGGGTATAATACCTACTCTGAAGGGTTGGTAACAGCATTGGAGATTGAAGTCCTGACATAATAGGTTCTCGGTAAGTGATAGCTATTATCATTATCCCTTTTTTAGTGTTTTAATTTCTGAGGGTAGACAATTGTTTCCTCTCCTTCTCTACCATGAACTTGTAATGTGTATGAACTTGTAATGGGTCAACAGGGTATCTAAAAAGAGGTCCTTGAATAGGAGAAGTTAAATACCAGGTATGAAGAAGGGAGGGCTGGGCCAGGAGGATCTGAGAGACCTTCATTTCAGTTAGAGGCTCAGTGGAAACTGGCTGGTGCTGAGGAAGGAACTGGACAATGGTCGCTGGAACTAGCACAAGGGCTGTGGAGGTAGGATTTACGACATGTAGGAAAATCAGGAGCAACATCATATAAAGCAGCAATAGTTTTGGGTCTCTCCTGCCTGCAGAGTCCTACACTAGGCACACAGAGGTGGGTGTGAGACATGGTGCCTGCTCTCAGGGGCTCCCGTTCTCATTGCGATGGTTAAATAGTGCCATCTTCATCCACCCTTTACCACTTCCTCTCAGTGCCTCTCCCTGCCAATTTCTTCCCCCACCTTGCCCTTTACTTAGTACTTTCTTTGTGCCAGCCTCTGTTTCCTTTATTTAACACTTACAACAACTTCTTGCGAAGGGCTGTTTCCATTTACACACGTGGAAACAGAGGACTGGGGAGGTTAAGTCACTTGCCTTAAGTCATGCATTAGGATTCATACCCAAACAAATCTGTCTAGCCAAAGTCAGCATTGCATTTTTAATTTTTAAATAGTTATAGTGGGTGGTGTTTTTGTTTTTTAAAGTCATGCCTGTGTATGGTTGTCTTAGTCATTTAGTGCTGCTATAACAGAAATACCACAAGTGGATGGCTTTAACAAAAAGAAATTTATTTCTTCACAGTAAAGTAGGCTAAAAGTCCAAATTCAGGGCATCAACTCCAGGGGAAGACTTTCTTTCTCTGTTAGCCTTCTCATCATTGTTTCCCCAGACTAGGAGCTTCTCACACAGGGACCCCAGGTCCAAAGAACACACTCTGCTCCCGGCACTGCTGTTTTGGTGGTATGAGTTCCGCTGTCTCTCTGCTCACTTCTCTCTTATATATCTCAAGAGATTGCCTCAGGACACAATCCAATCTTTCAATCTTGTAGATTGAGTCCTGCCTCACTACCACAACTGCCGCCCATCCTCCCTCATTAACATCATAGAGGTAGGATTTACAACATGTAGGAAAATCACACAATACTGAGAATCATGGCCCAGCCAAACTGATACACCCATTTTTGGGGGGACATAATTCAATCCATGATATTCCACCCTTTGCCCCCTCTAAAATCACAGCCTTGCAACATGCAAAACATATTCACCCCATCATATCATAGCAAAATTCTCAACTCCAAGTCCAAAATCCAAAAATTCCTCTTCATTTGTGAAATCTACAATACAAGTTATCTGCTTCCAAAGGTACAATGGCAGAACAGGCACAAGCTAGTCATTTCCATTACAAATGGGAGAAACTGGAGGAAAAGAAGGGATAACAGGCACCAAGCAAGTCAGCAGAACACACTACATTAGCCCTCAAGGCTTTGAAAATAATCCTCTGTTCTCTGAGACAATTTACACAATGGCCCTGCCCTCCAGACTCTAGGTATTGGCCACAGTGTCCAGATTCTGAGTGAAGACCCCTCAGCCCTGGGCTTCAGCTCCGTCTTCCAGGCCCACTAGGACAGCAACTCTGCTCCCTTAGCTTTAGGTGCACCCTTCTCCCAGTCCATCTAAGTGGCAACTCCACCCTTAGAAACACCAGAGGCCATGGCTCCACCCTTTGAAACCCCTGAGGTCATGGCTATATCTTTCAAGACTGAGGCAGCTTGACTTCTTATGTCTCTTGTCTCTTCAAATTCTGTTTCCTGGTTCCTTGGCCTCTTGGCTCCTCGGGCCTCATGCCCGCATCTGCCCTGCTGGGGCAAGTGTTCCAAAGCTCTTTAGCTCCACCAGTAAGTGCCAAGAGGCATGCCACCCCGCCAGGAAGCCTCCTGTGCACAGGCACTCAGTTCTCTCGCTCTGTGGTTTGGCTCCAGCACCGTCTTGTGCTGACCTCCTGGTTCTGCTGCTGCTGGTTCTCTGCCACTTCTGGTTCTCCGTTGCTGCCGGTTTTCTGTTGCAACCACTTCTCTGCTGCTGGTGGTCCTCTGTCGCTGCCACTCTTCTATCCATTCACAGTTTCAAAACCGCTTCCACATTTTAGATATCTGTTAGAGCAGCACCCCACCCTCGGTACCAAATTCTGTCTTAGTCATTTAGTGCTGCTATAACAGAAATACCACAAGTGGATGGCTTTAACAAAAAGAAATTTATTTCTTCACAGTAAAGTAGGCTAAAAGTCCAAATTCAGGGCAACAGCTCCAGAAGAAGTCTTTCTCTTTCTGTCGGCCTTCTCACCAACTTCCCCCAGACTAGGAGCTCCTCTGTGTAGAGACCCCATGTCCAAAGGATGCACTCTCCTTTCAGCACTGCTTTCTTGGTGGTATGAAGTCTCCCTATCTCTCTGCTCACTTTTCTCTTTTATATCTCAAGAGATTGCCTCAGGACACAATCTAATCTTGTAGACTGAATCTTGCCTTACTAACACAACTGCCGCCCATCCTCCCTCATTAACATCATAGAGGCAGGATTTACAACATATTGGAAAATCCGCAATACCAAGAATCATGGCCCAGCCAAAGTGTTACACATTTTTTTGGGAGGGACAAAATTCAGTCCATGACATTGGTTAAAAAAAAATCAAACAGTTCAAAAGGGTATATAAAATGAAGTCTCTTTCTCAATTCAACTCTTAGTTCCCTACTTCCTACCCAGAAGCTATCACTGTTACCAGTTCTTTGTGTTTGTTTTCAGGTTCTTTATATAAAAGTGTGTGCATGCACATGGAAGTAGGCTATACTCACCATTCCACATCTTGCTTTTATCTAGTAAAGAACATTTCTTTAAGCTTGTTTCCATTTCAGCATTTTTTCTCTGTTTTTCTGAGTTACAGCATACTGTATGGGTGTACTATGACATAATGAACCAGCCCTCTACTGATGGAATTTAGGTTCAGTCTTTTGCTTCTACAGGCAGTGCTGTGGTAATCACTCTTGGGCATGTGTCTCTGGGCCCGTATCCTGCTCTGCTCACAGAGTAAATTCCTGGAAGTGAATCTGTGGTGTTAAAGAGTCTGTGCATTTAATGTATTGCTGTTTTTGTTAGCTGCCATCAAGTGGGCTCCAATCATGATGACTCTTTGTACAACATAGCAAAACGTTGCCCAGTCCTGCAACATCTTCATGATTGTTGGTATGTTTGAGTCCATTGTTGCACACATTGTATAGTGCCTTCCAATCTAGGGGCTATATATCAGCACTGTATCAAATAATATTCTGTAATATGTTGGTAAAAACCAGTTGCAGTTGAGTCAGTTTCGACTAATGGAGACTCCATGTGTGTCGGAGTAGAACAATGCTCCATAGGGTTTTCAAAGGCTGACTTTTTGGAAGTAGACTGCCAGCCCATTCTTCTGAGGTGCCTCTGGGTTTACTCAAACCTCTAGCCTTTCTGTTAGCAGCTGAGTGCTTTAACCTTTGGACCATCCAAAGATTCCCAATATGTTGGTAGATATTACCAAATTGCCCTGAATAAAAAAAAAAGGGGGGGGGGCTGTGGTCTTTACCAGTGTTAATCTACCTTTAACATTTTTGTTTTAAACCCACCTGCTGAGACTGTCTTGTGCAGCCATATGTAAATCAGCCATGTAAGCCCCATCTATCTATCAGACCACATAGGTCTTTCCTATCAGCAGCACCATCAAGCTCCTGTATCCGACCAGGCACTAGGATCTCTGTGACACTCAGAGCTGCAGTGGAGACAAAGACCAGAGAGGGGGTACTTGGCACCCCTGGATTGGGTTATACAAGACTGACTGCTGGCGGGGTTCAAGAAGGGCCTTATTGTACCAGGCCTCAGGCCCTGCCTAAGGCACTTGATGCTTTTGTGAGCTTTTTGTCTCTTTCATGTTTTGATGAATTGGTCTCTGGCAAGAGAATCAGCCAATGTCCTCCCTCACCCCTGGCTTTCTAGAAACTGCATCTATATTTAGCCTGGCTGCACCACCCCTACCCCCTTCCTGAGCTGGGGTATAATTGCCAACCGTCCAGAGGATTACAGGGTCCAGGCTGAGGAAGAGCAGCTGAGGCAATGGGCTCCCATGGAAACTGGAGGCTCTTGTTTCTCAAAGCCAAACCAGCTCACAGGCAATTAGAGCTGGGAGGAAGGCAGGGCAGGGTGTGGCTTTCAGGACAAAGTACAAAGCCAGGGCTGGGCAGTTTGGCTGCCCTGACTCCTTGTGGACAGAAACTAGATGACAGCTACATGTGTGGAAGTGCTCTCAGAGGGTGGAAGAAGTGGAAGAACAGGGCCTCTGAGCCAACAGGACCCATGGTCCAGCTGACAACTGTGCTGGGCCAGACACACCTGAAAGGCCAGCTCGGGGACTGGGTTCCAGGAAGACCTGGGTCTGGTTGTTGGAACCAGTGCGAGAGCTTTCTACCTCCTGAACCCTGACCTGACACCCCAGGTGTTCTTGGGATATTTAAACTCCATCTTCCCAGCTGCAGTTCCAACCCCTTTCCTCTGATTCTGTGTTCAGAAGAGCCTGGAAACAGTTGGCTACCATATTTTCTTATAATAATAAATTTTTAAAGCTCTATAAGTTTATAGGCTGCTTTTTGCTTTGCTTAAATAAGGTAGAGGTGGGTGGGCTCCAAGACACAGGGTGGCAAAGGCGTGAAGAGCACAGGCTGGGTTCTGTCCCCATATCTGCTCCTTCCTTGGGGTGCTATCTTGGGCAAGTTCCCGAGCGCTGCTATGCCTGGCTCATAGAAAAGGCTCAGGACTTTAAAACGTTTCTTTCTTCTTCTCCTTCTTCCCCTTCCCCCTCTCCTCCTTCCCCTTCCCCCTCTCCTCCGTTCCTTCCCCTCTCCTCCTTCCCCTTCCCCCCTCCTCCTTCCCTTCCCCCTCTCCTCCTTCCCTTCTCCCTCTCCTCCTTCCCCTTCCCCCTCTCCTCCTTCCCTTCCCCTCTCCTTCCCCTTCCCCCTCTCCTCCTTCCCTTCCCCTCTCCTCCTTCCCCTTCCCCTCTCCTCCTTCCCTTCCCCCTCTCCTCCTTCCCCTTCCCCCTCCCCTCCTTCCCCTTCCCCCTCTCCTCCTTCCCTTCCCCCCTCCTCCTTCCCCTTCCCCCTCCCCTCCTTCCCCTTCCCCCTCTCCTCCTTCCCTTCTCCCCTCCTCCTTCCCCTTCCCCCTCCCCTCCTTCCCTTCCCCCTCTCCTCCTTCCCCTTCCCCCTCTCCTCCTTCCCTTCCCCCTCTCCTCCTTCCCTTCCCCTCTCCTCCTTCCCCTTCCCCCTCCCCTCCTTCGCTTCCCCCTCTCCTCCTTCCCTTCCCCTCTCCTCCTTCCCCTTCACCCCTCCTCCTTCCCTTCCCCCTCTCCTCCTTCCCTTCTCCCCTCCTCCTTCCCCTTCCCCCTCCCCTCCTTCCCTTCCCCCTCTCCTCCTTCCCCTTCCCCCTCTCCTCCTTCCCTTCCCCCTCTCCTCCTTCCCTTCCCCTCTCCTCCTTCCCCTTCCCCCTCCCCTCCTTCGCTTCCCCCTCTCCTCCTTCCCTTCCCCTCTCCTCCTTCCCCTTCACCCCTCCTCCTTCCCTTCCCCCTCTCCTCCTTCCCTTCTCCCTCTCCTCCTTCCCCTTCCCCCTCTCCTCCTTCCCTTCCCCCTCTCCTCCTTTCCTTCCCCCTCTCCTCCTTCCCTTCCCCCTCTCCTCCTTCCCTCCCCCTCTCCTCCTTCCCTTCCCCTCTCCTCCTTCCCTTCCCCCTCTCCTCCTTCCCTTCCCCCTCTCCTCCTTCCCTTCCCCCTCTCCTCCTTCCCTTCCCCCTCTCCTCCTTCCCTTCCCCCTCTCCTCCTTCCCTTCCCCCTCTCCTCCTTCCCTTCCCCCTCTCCTCCTTCCCTTCCCCCTCTCCTCCTTCCCTTCCCCCTCTCCTCCTTCCCTTCCCCCTCTCCTCCTTCCCCTTCCCCCTCTCCTCCTTCCCTTCCCCTCTCCTCCTTCCCTTCCCCTCTCCTCCTTCCCCTTCCCCCCTCCTCCTTCCCTTCCCCCTCTCCTCCTTCCCTTCTCCCTCTCCTCCTTCCCCTTCCCCCTCTCCTCCTTCCCCTTCCCCCTCTCCTCCTTCCCCTTCCCCCCTCCTCCTTCCCCTTCCCCCTCTCCTCCTTCCCCTTCCCCCTCTCCTGTTTCCCTTCCCCCTCTCCTCCTTCCCCTTCCCCCTCTCCTCCTTCCCTTCCCCTCTCCTCCTTCCCCTTCCCCTCTCCTCCTCTTTCTTTTTCTCTCCTTTCTTCAATACTCTTGGACTTCATATTACAACTGTAAAGCTGAAAGCAAGGACACCTTTTTGTTTGTTGATTTGTTTCAGTATTTTCTTTTAACCCAGCTCTGCCTTTTTGTTTTTAATTGTTGTAAAAATATAGATAACATATTTGCCAATTCAGCATTTTTCATGTATACAGTTCAGTGAGATCAGTCACATCAATCATGTTGTTCAACCATCACCAATATGCTTTGCTAAATTTTCCATCCCCACAAACAAAAACTCAGTGCTCCCTAAACAATAAATCCCCCCATTCTCCCTCCCTTCCACCTGCCTTTGGTAACCACTGTTAGACTCTGATCTCTACATATTTGCCTATTCTAGGTACTTCATATTATTGAAATCATATAATATTTGTCCTTTTGTGATTAACTTATTTTACACAGCATAATATTTTCAAGGTTTGTCAATGTTGTAGCATGTATCACCACTTCATTTCTCTATGGCAGAGTAACATTCCGTTGTGTGTATGTACCATCTTTTGTTTATCCATTCATCTGTTGATGGGTATTTGGGTTGTGTCTACCTTTTGTCAGGCTTCTTTTTTATTCCTATCCCCCAGCCTCATTGAATTATGTTCCTGTTGTCAGGCAAAGTTGGGTCGAGTGGCTATCTCCAACTGTCCTGTATGTGAGAAAGAGAAAAGAAAGATGCGTCACTCCAAAATCTCTTTCCTAGCAACCCTGAAGTTGGGAGAACCATCACAAGGAGGGACAGGGAGACTATGGAGGGCTCTGGGCCATCTCCCTTCTACTGCCTAATGGGTGACATTACCTCTAGAAGCTCTCAGCTCCCAGCACAGGGGTGGTGAGAGGCTTTGACTCACATCTCTGGAGGTGCCATCTGGGCTCAGCTAATGATGTGAGCTCTTCTAGGTCCCCATGGCCCTGAGGTTTAACAGGAAGCACTCAAAGCCAGACAAGACTGTGGGTGGGAGAAGAAAGCAGCCCCATGCCTGATGGTTTAAAAAAAAAAAAAAACAGAAATGAGAGTTTCCTCTGTATTAGAAACTCCTGGCCCTCCGGTAGGTGTAGAGAATTACAGGCATTCTGGGGCCGGAGCATCTGCGGTAACAGGTAAAGCCTCAAGAACCACAAAGTGGAAAGGAGGGGTTGGAAGCCAATCTCATGTCCTGGAATATATAGCTATGCCCTGTGGTTATGACAGTATCTCATTTCTGAGTAGCCCTTACATTTCACAAAGTACTTCCATATTCCCCTATCTCTCCAGAAAACCACCACAGGGGTATACAGGCTGAAGGGAGAAAGGCTTCTTGTTTCCATAAAGGTGGGCAAAAGCCTGGCAATACCATCTCTCATGGGGTAGTTACTGCAGAGGCAGGACTAGGCCTTAGGCAGGGTAGACACATGGCTGAATTGCCTGTAATAGCCTGGTGTTACTCCAACTTCTCTTACAACCCCTGGGTCTTCTGGTGGCCCCTTGGGTGATGAAGGTCATAGCTGGAGGGTTCCAGAGTTCAAGATCCAAAACCAACAGCAGCTACTTTCTGGACCATTGGGTCACCCTTCCACTTGAGCTGTGCTCTAGGGTCAGCCACTGGGGGCCGTTGGCCTATGGGCTTACCTTCATGCAGCACCTGACTTTCTGGAGATGAAGTCAGAGTATGTTCAATCCAGGAAGTTAGAAACTGACTCTCAGACTCCTGGACATGGGAGCCTTAACCTCTTGCTCAATAGCATTGCTAAATTTCTAAATCTCAGTAGTCATGGCCATAAAATGAGGGGGTTACACTAATGGTCTCTTGAGTCCCTGTGGCTACCTGTAACTGCCAGTAGAGTCATTCTCTGCTATATTCTCCCCTCCCCCCAGACCCAGGTGGTTTGATTCCCATCTGTCCTTTTGCTGGAATAAGTATGTGGACTAATGAGCATGTCTGCCCTAAACTCCATGTGTGTTCTAGTGACTGTGAGCAGTGAGTCATTTTTTCCCAAGAATCATAACCAGTCTCTGACATCTGGAAACGATGATGTCACTAGCATATCCCTGGAGGAGAGAAAAGGTTGGGTTGGGGCTTTGCGTCTAAGGCTTGGCCATCTCCACACTCAGCAGCTCCTCAGAAGGTGCTGCTGCTCATGCAGAAAGTGATTCTGCTGCCATCTTCCAAAACTAAATCCCGTCACCTGCCCTACTGCAGAAAGTGAGGCCTAACCCTGCTGAAGGAGTCCCTGGGTGGTACACTGGTTAATGCTCTCTCCTGCTAACTGACAGTTTGGCAGTTTGAGTCCACTCAGAGGCACCTCAGAAGAAAGGCATGGAGATCTACTTCTAAAATATCAGCCATTGAAAACCCTATGGAGCACAGTTCCGCTCCACGGCAACTGGTTTACCTCTGCTGGGCCAGGAGGAGTAACAAGTAACATTTAGGACAAGAAGGATGAGAATCCTCTAAAGGAGGTGTTTTATGCAGCCTCCCCTCACCCCCTAAGATTCCCATGTGGTATGGCTCGTGGTGGACAAGAAATCCTCAATTAGGAACTAGCCCAGAGCTCTGAGAGGCTAGGCAACAGCAAGATGGGAGAGGTGAAGCTCACTGGACTGAGCCGTGGCTGTGAGCCTTCTGGGAGTCTCAGACCCTTTGGAAAGTCGTCTTCTCCCAGGAAATGAGCCCTTGAGCTTGCACATGCATGCAAGCACACGCACGCTTACGAGCACGCACACACACGTGCACATAATCTAACATAGGAAATGAGGGGTGCTGGCTTCCTAGCTAAGACCCCTTTGGTGTCTTTCTGTTCTTCCAGAGCCCTTGCTGTATCTGCCTTTCACAAAGGTCAGACCTCAGGGCTCCCACCCGCTCATCTGGCTCCTTCCCTTTCTGGGCAGGTTGTCCAGATGTCTAGAGCTTCATTTTGGGTCTCTTCTCCCTTTTCTATGTGTCTGTGTGTGTGTCTATCCCTGGATCGAGGATGTTCCAATCACAGAGCTCTGCACTCCACAGCACTTAAAGCTGAGACTGGAGTCCCTGACTCTCATAATGGCTAATTAAAAGCAGTGGAGGTTACTCTGGAGATTGCAGTATTTAAAATTATTTTACCACGAAAATGCACTCGTATATTTCTTGTGTAATTAAAACAAGAGGAAAGTCAAGTACTGTAAAAATCATTATAACCAGAGGCGGGCAGGAGGGAGAGGAGAAGGGGAGTCATTGCTTAGGGATACTGAGATTCTCTTAATGGTGATGGAAAACTCTGGGAACAAATAAGGGTGATAGTTGATCAATATGATAAACATAATTAATGTCACTGAATTGTACATGTGAAGAATGTTGAAATGGGAAATGTTGTGTTACATGTGTATTTACCACAGTAATTAAAAAAAAAGTAAATATAAGCAATGTTGGGAGCACAGTAGGCAGTGAAAGGAAGGAGGAGGGGGAGTCAGCACCCATAGCCTAGAGGGTGGGCGGGGGAAGGTGGGGTCACTGCGAGTGGCCCAGGGCTGGGATTGGCCCCAAGTCCTCTGTGAGGGAAATGAACATCTGGGGGCTCTTCGGGCAGGTCCCCATGGTCACAGCCACACCAGGCTATTTCTCCCTCAGCCAAGGCTGAGGACCAGGGAGGCTGGTGACCAGAGAAAGGACACATGCTCTCTCGGCAGGCGAAGCATGAAGCGGAAGGCACTGTTCACCTGTCCCTTCAATGGAGACTGCCGCATCACCAAGGACAACCGGCGCCACTGCCAGGCCTGCCGACTCAAGCGCTGTGTGGACATTGGCATGATGAAGGAATGTGAGTGTCCGGGGGCTGTGGGGTGCAGGTGGAGCTGGACTGCGGTCCAGGGAAGGCTCTGGTTACCATTCATGAAGGCTTGGCCAGAGAGGTCAGCCTGCCCTTCCTCTTTAGCTCCCAGCTTCTGGATTGAAGATGGGGTGTGAGTGGGCCAGTTAGCTGGGGGCAGGGAGCCAGAACTCCAGGGCCAGACGCACCAAGGGGTCTTCCAAGCCTTTCTAAAACACCGGTTGCTGTAGAGTTGATTCTAACTGATGGCGACCCCACGTGTGTCAGAGTAGAAGTGCTCCATACTGTTGTTTTTGTTGTTAGCTGCTGCAGAGTCAGGCCCCAACTGCGGCAACCCCATACGTGCAGAGTGGAACTGCTCCATTGGGTTTTCTTGGTTGTAATCTTAATGGAAGCAGCTCACCAGGCCTTTCTTCCTCAGAGCTGCTGGGTGGGTTCACACCACCAACCTTCACCAACCTTTAGGTTAGCAACTGATTGCAAACTACTTGCACCACCCAGGCTCCTTTGAACTGCTCCATAGTGTTTTCACTGACTGATATTTTGGAAGTAGATCATGAGGCCTTTTTTCCACGGCACCTCTGTGTGAACTGGAACCTCCAACTTTTTGGTTAGCAGCCGAGCATGTTAACCATTTGCACCAACCAGGGACTCCAGAGCCTCTCTAGGATCTGTTTATCTGTCTCAGAGGCTGGAAGGGCCCCTCCAAAGTCATGCCTGCGGGGAAGGCAAGACAGGGCACCACCTTCATGAGCTCCCCACCGCCCCCCAAGACCAAGGGTCCCTACAGGACCTCATAACTATTCTCACACCTCCCTGTTCCCTACACCTGGGGGGAAAGGGTGCACCCCAGGTGCCTCTGGGCCTAGGCTTTGGGGAGGGGACTGCTATGAGTGGGGAAGGACGGGGTGATGGAGGAGAATAAATATTCAGAGTCTAGCTGGCATCCACTGTTCTGCCCCTACCCCAGCCTTCCAGCCATGCTGGCCCTGCGGACAGATCTGAAGGCTGGCGCCTGGGGAGACTAGGTGAGAAGATTCTGCGGGGGAAGAACTGGTGGTCTAGAATGGCCCTCAGAATGGAGATGGAGAAAGAGAAGTGATCCTATAGGACTCCCTGTCCAGTTCTGGGCTTGGAGGAGAGGACCAATGGGGCAGATTTACAGGAATGTTCTGACCCGCAGTTAAAAATAACCCCTGGACTTTGCATCTCCCTAGCCCTAGTACCAGTTACTTGGTAACTGGAGTGGCAGTTGAATTCAGCAGATGCTAGCCAAGCGCTTCCTGGGCTGGGAGTGAGGACACTGGACCAGTCTGGCTTGGATGCCCTCTGCACCTGCAGCCCCTGCTCTCCTTGCTCATGTCTGTCTGCAATCTGCACCCAAGCCCCCTCCCCAAGCCCAAGGACAGAGCCTATGCCCTGCCAAACTGCAGGCCTGAGGGGTTTCAGGAAGGGGTGCTCAGATGCAGGCACCTGGCTATATGACTGCTTTTTTGGGGGGTGGAGGGAGGGTAGATACAGGGATGCAAAATTTATTCCTTCATGGGGAAAAAAAATTCTCTGGTGTTGGGGAAAAGAGACAGAGTTGAGGTCCACATCCAGAGCTCAACTTCAGTGCCCAGAGTCTCCCCCTTAGCCTTGTCTGAGGCTGCGCCTTGTGGGTCACAGACCCTCACTCTTGATGCTGGCTCCCCAGCCAAAACAGACGGTCCTGGAAGGAGTTTCCAGGCCGTCTTTCCTCCTCACCCCCACAGGAGCAAGCAGGCCCGGGCACGCCAATTGTCTAGCCCAGGCCTCGGCCCCACCCCACCTCCTGTGTTTACCCTGGAAGAAGTAGAGGCTGAGGCCTGGGAACCTTATGGGGCTTCTTACACGTTCAGTTAGTGGGGCTTACTCTATGGAAGGCTCGAGGGTGGACACAAACAAAGTGCAGGTCAGCACAGCCCTGCTGTCAGGAGCTGAGGGCCCCTACCAGGCAGGGAGCCAATAAGAAGAGCACAGAGTTACACTCTTGGAAGTTTGTTAGGCTCCACCATAGCAATTCTAATCAGGCCCAAGCTCATGGATGTCCCTTCTCCTATGTCCCAGTCTATCTGAGTTAGAAAAACAGGAGGAAGATGTTTACTAACTTAGAATAGGAAGAGCTGAGGCCCAGAAAAATAAAAATATCAGGATTGAGATCAGAAAGCCAGCTGGTGGCCAAGCTGGGACTAGAATCCAGCTCATGTTCCCTCCTAGATCCCTTTTGGTCTTCCAGAAAGTACCGCAACCACAGTGAAGAGCAATGCCAGTACTTGGGTGCATCAGGGTGCCCCTGCCCGAGAACACCACGTGATGGCGGGCTGGCAGTCCAGAAGTGGATGCTACCCCCAGTCCCAAATCAGCTTTGTGCCTCACTCACCCCAACCACAGCCTCAGTGCTAGCCTTTTGATTTTCCTGCCCACATGGAGTCCCATGCCCCCTGCCCTGGCTACACACCCAGTGGAGGCCTTTGCCCATGCCAGTCATGATGCCAGGGCGGGGGCCTGAAATAACTGAGTTATGGATAGGGTGGTGGAGCTGGGCTGTCGAGGGCTGGGCCCCAGAGTTCCAATTCAAATAGAAATGCTGAGCCAGCACCAGGCAAGGTCTTCCAAGAAGAGATGTAGCTCCATCTTAGATTAGCTCAGCAACAACCACCAAGTGACAGTTTGGGAGGCCTTGTGTGTCTTAGCCTGGAGTTCCCCCGTTCAGAACCCTGGGAGAACTGCTTATTTGTCAACTGAGCTTGCTCTTGTCTCCAAGGCCTGGCCTCCCTGAGACAACTGAGTTTCAACATTTATAACACCAGAGGAAAGCCCCAGGACTCAATATGGAGGGAGCTGAAAACTCAGGCTCCCACCAGGCCAAGGCATGGAGGTGGGGCCATTATAGAGGAAACATAGGAAGGGAAAGGGAGTAGAAATGGAAAGTATTTATTGACCACCAACTGTGTACAAGAGCCCTGCTGGTGCAGTGGTTAAAGTGCTCAACTACTAATCAAAAGGTCAGTGGTTTGAACCCACCAGCTGCTCTGTGGGAGAAAGATGTGGCAGTCTGCTTCTGTAAAAATTTAGACCCTTGGAAACCCTATGGGGCAGTTCTACTCTGTCCTATAGACTGGCTATGAGTTTGAATCAACTCAATGGCACTGGGTTACTGTGCACCAGATGCTGTGCCAGGCGCATGCATTTTCTTGTTTAAATTTCACGACAAGTTCCAAATATGTAAATTCTTACTCTTATTTTTCTTTTTTTAGTAGATGAGGAAACTAATAGTTACAGGGATTAAAATATCATACCTCTTCTCAGGCAGACATGGCTGTGACAGCATGCTTGTCCATTTTCCAAGTTTTGCCTATTCTGTAATTTGTTCGTACTTGGGCAGATGTGGCTTTGGCAGCATGGTTATCTGTTTTTCCATTCTTGCTTATTCTGTAATATTTCCTTGGACTCTGGCAGACATGGCTCTGACTTTTTGCCTCTTTGAGTATGTACCGAATAAGAGTCTCTTTTTGCTTTACTAAAAAAATAAAATATCATACCTCTAAGCTAATAAAAGGGGGCAGTGGTGGTTCAGTGGTAGAATTCTCATCTTCCATAAGGACCCGGGGTTCAATTCCTGGTCAATGCACCTCACACACAGCCACCACCCACCTGTCATTGGAGGCTTGTGTGTTGCTATGATGCAGAAGAGGTTTCAGGGTAGCTTCCAGACTAAGATGGACTAAGAAGAAAGGGCTGGCAATCTACTTCTGAAAATCAGCTAATGAAAACCCTATGGATCACTAATCCTACTGTGCATGGGATCTCCATGAGCCAAGGGCTAACTCAAAGCCAGCTAACAACAACAAAAATCTAATAAGATGATGGTATCAGCAATTCTCTCCTAGGTCTTTCTGCTTCTAAGGGCAGCACTGACTGCTCCCAAAGGTCAGTCTGTGGGCTTCACCCAGGGCAGCCCCTTAAGCACCACCGGTGGTCAGATCCACCTCCATTGTTCATTTCCAGGCACTTCCTAAATTGGTTCTCAAGTCTGGTTAGTCTTAAAGATGTTGATGACTCTGCTTCCCGCAGTAAAGAGGGGCACTACTAATCCATGGCATGAGGTGGTGATAAATATGCGCAAAATATCACCGCCAGTAGATCAGGTATTGATGAAAGGTGAGGCTCGGGGTAAACACATGTGTGATATCTTTCTACAGCTTTGTCAGAATGAGAAGTATAAGGAAGCTGGTTGGCTGGTCCTACTTTTGCTAGACAAACTGGTGAAAGAAAGAGATGCACTCAGGGCTTCAGAGTCAAAGCTCAAGTACTGTATAAATGACCTCAAGCCTTCCACTTGTGTTTTGAAAGAAAGCCTTATTTCTTCTTCTTCTTTTTTTTTTTTTTAATTGTACTTCAGGTGAAGGTTTACAGAACAAATAGTTTCTCATGAAACAGCAGTACACATATTGTTTTATGGCATTGGTTAACAACCCCACAACATGTCAACCCTCTCCCTTCCTGACCTTTTTTTGTGTGTGTGGTGAAAATATACATAGCCAAAGATACACCATTTCGAAAATTTCTACATGCACAGTTCAGTGACATCAACTACTCTCTTCCAATTGTGCTGCTATTCTTACTTCAGATGAAGGTTTACAGAACAAAACAGCTTCTCATTGAACAGTACATTTGTTGCCCTATGACAATGGTTAACAACCTCACAACACATCAACACTATCCTTACTCAACCTGGGGTTCCCTATCACCAGCTTTCCTGTCCCCTTCTGCCTTCTAGTCCTTGTCCCTGGACTGCTGTGTCTCATTAGTCCCATTTGGTTTTATGGGGCTGTCCACTCCCAGGCTGAGCGGTGAATCTCGGAAGTGACTTCACCACTGAGATAAAAGGGTGTCTGGGGGCCATACTCTTGGGGTTTCTCCAGTCTCATTTAGGCCAGTAAATCTGGTCTTTTTTTTTTTGTTTTGTGAGTTAGAATTTTGTTCTATATCCTTCTCCAGCTCTGTCCAGAACCCTCTGAAGCCTTATTTCTTGTAGTAACACAGCTGAAATTGCTGAAAATCAAACCCAGAGTCTTATTGTAAGACTGGCTGAATTACAATGCCAGCTCAATTGCCAACCTCAAGAGGTATCTGAAGTTAAGGTAAGGGCATTAATTGGGAAGAAATGGGATCCTGAAACTTGGGATGGGGACATATGGGCAGATAATCAGGAAGCTGGGGACACTGAGCCCCTAAATTCTGTTGAATCACTCCTGACAGCAGAACCACTCCCATCTGAACAGATTACTTCATGTTTGTCTGCTAAACCACCCTGCCCAGAAAAACCTTTAGCCCCTCCACTCCCGTCTACTGAGATTATTCCTAACCCAGCTGCCTCTAAAGAGCCTTTGCCTGACTCATTGCCTGGGGCATCACCTAAGGCAGATGCTTTACAAGACAATACTGAATGTTCTGGCTTCTAGACCTATAACTAGACTTAAGTCCTGGCAAGCCTCAAAAGGTGAAGTACAAAGTGTGACCCGGGAGGAGGTATGCTACAGTCCAAAGGAACTGTTTGACTTTTCTAATATGTACAAACAGAAACCTGGGGAATATGTGTGGGAATGGCTATTAAGGGTGTGAGATAATGGTGCAAGGAACATAAAGATGGATCAGTCTGAGTTTATTGATATGGGTCCACTAAGCACAGATTCTTCATTCAGTGTTTCAGCTCGAGAAGTTAGGAAAGGATCTAATAGTTTATTTGGTTGGGTTACTGAAGCATGGATTACGAGGTGGCCTACACTATATCAAGTTGAAGTACCAGATCTGCCTTGGTATACTGTAGAAGAAGGTATTCAAAGGCATAGGAAAATTGGCATGCCAGAACGGATTTATCAGCTTAGACCCACACATAGAGTACCCAGAGGGCACATCTTTTACCACAACTGTGAGGAACAAATTTGTGAAGGGAGCTCCAGCATCCTTGAAGACTGCTGTGATTGCTATTTTATGAAAGTCAGATTTGACAGTGGGAACTGCCCTCACTGAATTAAGACACCTAACTACAATGAGGCTGATTGGACCCCTTGGTAGTAGTGGTGACTCCAATTAGAGCTGCTGTTCCAGATATAGTTTCATTGCTTAAGCAAATTAATACATCTTGTACCTGGTATGTAGCTATTGATCTGGATAATGCCTTTTTCTCCATACCTGTTTTGAAGGACCATGAGAAGCAGTTTGCCTTCAGTTGGCAAGGCCAGCAATACACCATCACTTGCCTACCTCAGCACTACATCAGCCCTATGTCATAATTTAGTCCACAGGGACCTTGATGGCCTTTCCCTTCCACAGGACGTCACATTGGTCCATTACATTGATGACATTATGCTGATTGGACCAAGTAAGGAAGAAGTGTCAATGACTCTGGACTTATTGGTAAAACATTTGCGCGCTAGAGGACGGGAAATTAATCCCACAAAAATTCAGGCACCTTCCACGTCAGTGAAATTTCTAGAGGTCCAGTAGTGTCAAGATATTCCTTCCGAAGTGAAGGATAAGTTATTGCATCTGGCTGCTCCCACAACTAAAAAGGAAGCACAACGTCTAGTGGACCTCTTTGGTTTTGGAGGCAACATATTCCTTATTTGGGTGTACTGCTCGGGCCTATCTATCAAGTGACTTGAAAAACTGCTAGTTTTGAGTGGGGCCCAGAACAAGAGCAGGCTCTGCAACAGGTTCATCTGTTGTGCAAGCCACCATGCCACTAGGGCCATATGATCCAGCTGATCTAATGATGCTTGAAGTGTCAGTGGCAGATAAAGATGCTGTTTGGAGTCTTTGGCAGGCCCCTATTGGTGAATCACAGCGCAGACCCTTACGATTTTGGAGCAAAGCTCTGCCATCCTCTGCAGATAACTACTCTCCTTTTGAGAAACTACTTTTGGCTTGTTACTGAGCCTTAGTAGAGGCTGAATGCTTAACCATGGGACACCAAGTCACTATGCAGCCTGAACTGCCCATCATGAACTGGATGTTGACTGACCCACAGAATCATAAAGTTGGATGTGCACAGCAGCACTCCATCATTAAATGGAAGTGGTATATATGAGATCAGGCCCGAGCAGGACCTGAAGGCACAAGTAAGTTGCATAAGGAACTGGCCCAAATGCCCAAGGTCTCCACTCCTGTCACATTACCTTCCATCTCAGTCTGCACCTATGGCCTCATGGGGAGTTCCTTATGATCAGTTGACGGAAGAAGAGAAAACTCGTGCTTGATTTACAGATGGTTCTACACAATATGCAGGCAGCACTCGAAAGTGGACAGTGGCAGCACTACAGCCCCTTTCTGGGACCTCCCTGAAGGACAGTGGTGAAGGGAAATCATCTCAATGGGAAGAACTTCAAGCAGTGCACCTGGTTGTTCACTTTGCCTGGAAGGGGAAATGGCCAGATTTCAATTGTATACTGATTCATGGGCTGTGGCCAATGGTTTGGCTGGATGGTCAGGAACATGGAAGGAACATGATTGGAAAATTGGAGACAAGGATTTATGGGGAAGAGGTATGTGGATAGACCTCACTGAATGGGCCAAAGAAATGAAGATATTCATGTATCATGTGAATGCTCAAACGATGACCTTAGCAGAGGATGATTTTAACAATCAGGTGGGACAGGATGACGTGTTCTGTGGAAACCAGTCATCCTTTCTCCCCAGCTACTCCTGTCATTGCTCAGTGGGCTTATGAACAAAGTGGCCATGGTGCAGGGATAGAGGTTATGCAAGGGCCCAGAAACATGGACTTCCACTCACCAAGGCTGACTTTGCTGCAGCCACTGCTGAGTGCCCAGTCTACCGGCAGCAGAGACCAACTCTGAGTCCCCGATATGGCACCATCCCTCGAGGTAATCAGCCAGCAAACTGATGGCAAGTTGATTACATTGGACCACTTCCATCATTGGAAGGGCAGTGTTTTGTCCTTACTGGAATAGTCACTTTTCCTCAATATGGATTTGCCTTCTGTGCATGCAATGCTTCTGCAAAAACTACCATCTGTGGACTTACAGAATGCCTTATTCACCATCATGGTATCCCACACAGCATTGCCTCGGATCAAGAGACTCACTTTACAGCAAATGAAGTACAGCAGTGGGCCCATGCTCATGGAATTCACTGGTCTTACCATGTTCCCCATCATTGTGAAGCAGCTGGATTAATAGAATGATGGAATGGCCTTCTAAAGATGTAATTATGGCAGCAGCTAGGTGGCAATACCTTGAAGGGTTGAGGCAGTGTTCTCCAGAAGGCTGTATATGCTCTAAACCAGCATCCAATATATAGTGCTGTTTCTCCCATAGCCAGGATTCATGGGTCCAGTAATCGATGGGTGGAAATGGGAGTTATACCACTCACTATTACCCCTAGTGACCACTTGCAAGATTTTTGCTTTCTGTCCCCACTCTGCAGGTCTAGAGGTTTTAGTTCCAAAGGGAGGAATGCTCCCACCTGAAGACACAGCATTGATTCCATTGAACTGGAAGCTAAGAATGCCATCTGGCCACTTTGGGCTCCTTATGCCTCTCGATCAACAAACAAAGAAAGGAGTAACCATACTGGCTGATGTGATTGATCCTGATTACCAAGAGGAAATCAGATTGATATTCCATAATAGAGACAAGGAAGAGTATGTCTGGAATGCAGGAGATCCCTTAGGGTGTTTCTTAGTAGTGCCAAGCCCTGTGATTAAAGTCAGTGAAAAACTACAGCAACCTAATTCCAACATGACTACTAATGACCCAGACCCTTCAAGAATGAAAGTTTGGGTCACCCCAACAGGCAAAGAACCATGACCAGCTGAGGTGCTAGCTGAGGGCAAAGGGAATATGGAATGGGTAGTGGAGGAAGGTAATTCTAAATACCAGTTATGGCCACGTGACCAGTTGCAGAAACAAGGATTGTAATTGTTATGAGTATTTCTGCTTTGTATGTGTGCATCAAATATTTTTGCTTTCTTCACTTATAAAATATAAGATGTAAACAGGGCTAGTGCATTTTCAGTTGTACACGTGTTAGTTGTATCATGTTAGGTGCAAGTATGACTATAATTGTCTTTATTCAGGGATTGTGTATGTTTTAAGGAGATGTGTACAAGTGCTAAGTTGACAAAGGGTGGACTGTGATGGTTAAGATTGTATGACAACTTGGCTGGGGCATGATTCTCATTGTTTGTACGTGATCACTCCTATGATGGAATCTGCTGTGAGTAGCCAGTCAGTTGAAAGGGAGTTTCCTTTGGGGAGGGGGAGTCCTGCAACCGAATATAAGCAGACATCTGGCTTTTTGCTCAGTCTGGATCCTGCAGCTGCCTCTTGTTTGTCTGACCTCCAGTTTTTGAGACATAAGCTATCAGCTTATCTGCCAGTCTTGGGATTCATCGATCTTCACAGCCTGTGAGCAGGAGCCCTGCTCTCCTATTTGCCTATCTTGTGTTCACCAGCCCCTGCAGCTACATGAATCAGGAGAAGCCTTGAGATCTTGCCTGCTGGTCTAGGGATTGGTCAATCTTCACAGCCTGTGAGCAAGAGCCCTGCTCTCTGACCTGCTGATCTTGGGTTTTCTAGTCCCTGGGGCTACGTGAATTGAGAGAAGCCTCTATCCTGATCCATGGACTTGGGATGTTCCAGCCTCTACAATTGCTTGGGCTGTTTCCTTGATATAAATCTATATATATATATATATTTATACGCTTTACTGGTTTTGCTTCTCTAGAGAACCCAGCCTAAGACAGCTCCTCATTATGTTCCTCTGTATCTTTTTATCTCCCACTGGTCAGTACATCAGCCAGATTGTCCCAAACTGGATATTGTCTTGCCATTCATTTAGCAAAGTCTTATGTCCTCTTCACCGTTGTCCTTAGGCCACTATTAACATCTTGAAATGTTTTTAAATTTTTTCATACTTTCAGACCTTGACTCCCTAATTCCATTCTAGGCTTCATGGGGCAGGGAACATGTTTTGCACAGGAATCACTTGTGCAAGCCGTTTAGCACTCAGCAAGGAACTTAGAAAGAAGTCAAAAAAGCTACTGAGCAGCCGTATAGATTGCACAGAGTCTGCCTCAAAGCTCGTGCACTTTATTCCCTGTGGAGCTCATCAGATAAGGGCCCATTTACTCTTACTTTAGGTCAATAGCTTTTAACTTCAAAACTTGTGTCCTCCTACATGATTAAAAAAAAAAAAAAAAACCCAAACCCCTTGCCATCGAGTTGATTACGACTCATAGCAACTCTACAGGACAGAGTAGAACTGCCTCATAGGATGTCCAAGGAGAGGCTGGTGGATTCAAACTGCATAATAGTAATGATTTTTCTTTTTTATCAATTCATTGAGAAAATGATTAAAAACTTTTCCTATGAAATTAGTAGCCCCTTTATATGCATGATTTATTTCCTAAATCACAATAGCATCTACAGATGTGAGAGATGGATGACTTATTCAGTCCCCAGACAATGTTGCCTTGCTGGAAGCCCATGGAAGCTCCTGTTTGAGATCAGCAGATCTCAGCAATTTTTCCACTGATACCCACACAGAGGATGGTGGTTGCTATTTGATGCAAGTGTTTGGGAGGAACAATGTTATAAGGTTACACTTGAACCTTCTTAACTTAATTTTTTAAAAGTAAATTATTTACAAACTTTGCAACTTAATTTGATTTTTCACACTCTTCACCACCAATGAGAACACCCATGTGTCGAAACTCCATGGCTGAGAACCAGAGTTCTACTGAGCAGTCAGGACCAATTATAATTAGAGGCGGTGTACGGCAGTGGTTACCACCATAGACTCTAGAGCCATACTGCTCAAGGCTGAATACCAACCAGCCCCACCACTTGTCAACTGTGTGACTTCAGGCAAGGTATATAACCTTTCTAGGCCTCAGTTCTCTCATCTGTCAAATGGGGACAATAATAGCACCCGCCTGAAAGGATTGTTATAAGGATTAAATATATGTGAGTTAATATATGAAAAGCACTTAGAATAGGGCTTGGTAGATAAAAACTTTATCTATGTTATCCTTTATTATTAACATTCTTTTTTTATTACATAAAGCTTGATCACCAGGATTTCTAGCTCCCAACAGATTAGAAGTAACTCTTAAGCGAGAGAAAGGAACACTTCGAGAGGGAGGCAGTAATAAAAGGAAACAACACACAGCTTAACAGAGAGAGATAGAAAGCTATGCAAAGTAGCACAAGAACTCAAAAGCATGGCAAGCTGAGCCATTTAGTGCAGGGCAAATAGCCCCATATACCTGTGAGGTCATAGCTGTGTTCCTGCAAAGTCCAGTAATTGTTCAGAATGATACCTCTGAGTCATGAAGAAAAGTTTATATGATGTTACAAGTGTTCTATGACAAGGTTTTCTGTCTTGAAAATATTTCAATCAAAATTCCTAAAATAAAAAAGTTAAAGAGCCTGGGTGGTGCAAGTTGTTTGCTACTGGCTGCTAATCTAAAGTTTGAAATCCACCCACCCAGCAGCTCTGTGGAAGAAAGGCCTGGTGATCTGCTTCCCTAAAGATTAAAAAAAAAAAAAAAAAAAAAAACCCACTGCCATGGAGTCAATTCCGACTCATAGCGACCCCGTAGGGTTTCCAAGGCTGTAAATCTCTATGGAAGCAGAACTGCCACATCTTTCTCCCACAGAGCAGCTGGTGATTTGAAGTCCCCGACCTTTTGGTTAGCAGCCCAGCACTTTAACTACTGTGCCACCAAGACTCCTTTTCCCTAAAGATTACAGCCAAGAAAACCCTATGGGGCAGTTCTACTCTGTAACACATGGAGTGGCCATGAATCAGGGACCAACTCAATGCTCAGTGGCAGCCAACAACAACAACGAAGCTTTGCTCAGTTCTCTGCTGGACTGGCACACATGTGAGCCATTCCCAACATAGTGGGGCACCTGCAGCATTGATGCCCTTCTCAGTGTCCGTCCCTGAGCCCAGACAGTGACCTGCACATAGTAAGTACAATCAATCTATCAGACTACTGAGCAAGCACCAAGGCCAGGAAGCTCACTGGTCTAGATCTGTGGGAGAAACATGAGAATTGTAAGATGTGCCCTGCCCTCAAGTAGCTTACAGTCTAGTGGACCTTCAACTTCTTAGGCTCACTCTATAGGCATGTACTAGAACAACCATAAACCTTACAGAGCTGAAAACAATTGGATGCCAACATGTATAGGAAAGACTAAATGTGCAGCAGGAGTAAGAAACGAGAGATTAGTGCAGATCAGGGAGATCAAGAAAGGCTTCACAGTAAGAGGGCTGTAAGCTGGGCATTGAAAAATGGATAGCTGCTGGGGAGAGAGGAGCCCTGGTGGCGCAGTAGTTAAGAGCTCGGCTGCTAACCAAAAGGTCAGCAGTTCGAATCCACCAGCTGCTCCTTGGAAACCCTATGGGACAGTTCTACTCTGTCCTATAGGATTACTATGAATTGGAACTGACTCAGTGGCAAAGGGTTCAGTTTTTTGATATTGGGGAAAGAAGATCCAGCTGGACAGGCATCTCACACAAGGGGAAATGTGGTGACAAGGGCAAGCAGGTCATTTTCACAGGTCAGCAATACCAGCTCAAGTAGAACAGAAGCTATGTCCAGAGGCACCAGGAAATGGGGTTGGGAGGTTAGGAAGAAGCCAAATCATGGCAAGCCTCGACTTTAGTTTGGACCTGGTAAGCCATAGACAGCGGGGAAAGGTTCCAGACAGGTCAGTGACACCATAGATTCACAGAGGGGTGTATCAAAGTCTTGTAAGACTAAGAGGCCTGCCTGTGGACACCCATGATGTGACTGGCAAAGCCAGCCCTCCCCAACTCCAGTCTTATCTCCTCACCCCATCCACCAGCTCAGGTGAGCAGGAAAGACTAGACACCTAATCTTGGATTCCCCAGGTGGGGGCCTTGCACACTGCTTTTCCTGGATGCTCCCTGCTCTTTCTTCTTCCACCCTGCTTGACCTTTTAGGGTCTGAGCAGACACCCTCTGTGGGAGGAGGGTTGGCAGCTCTTTGGGCAGGTGAGTCAATAACTGGGTGTGGCCTCCTCCTCTTGGTATGGTTTACCTCAGCTGTACAGAGAACACTCCAACTTTTGCCCCAGGCCATGCTTTACTGATGGGCCTGTGGCTCTGGTCACCCACTCCCATCGCCCATAGGCTCTCCCTCACCCCCACCAACCTCTCCTTTCTTCTCGCCACCTGAGGACATCCAGTGGGCCTTTCTCAAAGCTCAGAACCCACCCACTCCAGGGTTCTGGTTCCTTTCCCTGCTCTTGTGAAACTCCGCAGTTCTGTGGGCAGATGCCCTGGCAGCGCCAGCATAGAGCAAGTACCTACAGGCCGAGGGCCCCAGTGCCCACTTCTGCCGTCAGCACTCTGCAAGCCCCGGCCAGGAGGCCTGTTTGCCTCACTGCTGTGCCAGGCATCCTTGCTCCAAACCCTGCCTCCTTGGGCAGCTGCCCAGCGCAGTGACGTAGCGCCACCCCAGAAGCCCCTGTACCAGCCTGAGGGTGGTGTAAGGTCTCCCTATGGTGGAACACCCTGACCAACATCTGGAGAACTTCTAGATTAGACCTTTGAGGCATTAGAATTGAAGACTTCAAGAGGTCATGAAAACTTCCTTTGACAGAAATGTCAAGGAGCTGTTTTCCAGGGAACCAAAGAGGCAAAGTGTCTGAGTTGGTCAGAGTAGATCAGATGCCTGAGTCCCACGTCTGGAAACATGGAACTGAGGATGGCCATGTAGAGGGGTCTTCTCAGCATCTCCTGGTACCCAACACTGTGAATTTCCACACAGTTCTTCTTTCACCCTCATCTGATGTCTCGCTTAGGATCATGGAACATGAGAGGAGGGGGAAGAGAAGAGAACTCATGTTTTATGAGCATCTGCTCTGTGCCAGGCATGCATTCAGTTTTCAGGAGAGCCAGCCCTTTGAGGCAGATGTTATTATCCACCTACACCCCCCTCCCCAATTTACAGAGGATGAAACAAGAAAGGGGCCTTAGAGATTATAGGGCCCAAACTTCTCATTTTATAATTGAGAGAACAAAGGCCCAGAGAGCTTGAACAGTTTGCCCAACTTGATCTTGAGAACTAGATCTCTAGCTGCACAGACCATCCCATCTCTCAAATCCTCATTTCCCCCCTCTCTCATAGGTCTGCCTTTTTAGCATAGAAAGCCCCATTTTCCTTCCACCCATTGGGGTTGGAGAACACAGGGCATCTGAGCCCCCGTGACAGGAAGGCCTGGGCTAGCTCCCACAGTGTGAGGTGAACAGACCTCCATGGCCCCCACCCCTGCCCCCAGCATCTTGTGCCTTTAGCAACTGGAGGGGGTTTTCTTGGGGGAGTTTCAGGCCCAACTCCTCATCTCCCCTCCCGGCCCCACAGTCATTTTGACAGACGAGGAGGTACAGCGGAAGCGGGAGATGATCCTGAAGCGGAAGGAGGAGGAAGCCTTGAAGGACAGCCTTCGGCCCAAGCTGTCTGAGGAGCAGCAGCACATCATCACCATCCTGTTGGAAGCGCACCATAAGACCTACGACCCCACTTATGCTGACTTCACCCAGTTCCGGGTATGCCCGCCTACTGGCTGGGAGGATGAGTGACTTCATGGAGAGCCATGGGGTGTAGCCATGGCACAGGGAGTGGGGCTGGAGGGCAAGGGGCCTCCTGATACAGAACCGGGAAGGGGGAGGCTGCTCTGTCCCTCTGACACTGGGGAGGCCTTCCCCTCCCATAGCCTCCCCTGCCCCAAGCCCTTCCTGTCCAAAATCAGGGCCAAGGCAGGAAGGTGGCCCCGAAAAGTGAGCCTCTGACACCTCATCTTTCCCTTCCAGCCTCCAGTTCATGGGAGTGAGGGTGGAGGGAGCCATCCCTCAAGCTCCTCCTCACCTTACACACCCAGCTTCTCCGGGGCATCCACCTCCTCAGATCACTACACGACCTCTTCAGGTAAGGAGAACCACACCCACCTAGCAAGGGACAGGGCTTCCCTGCCCTCCTGCCCTTTGGCTGCCAGATGAAAGGAGAAGGCCTCCTAATGCGAACAGCACATAAGTGCTACACAGTGTTCTCAGAACAACCCTTCTTTTACAGATGAGGGTTAACTTGCCCAAGGACCCACACTGGGAAGAAGCTGAGCCTCCAAAGTCCAAGCTCTTTTCTCTAAGCTAGGCTTCTGCCTGTGACTCCCTCCCCAGGAGTGACTGGTTCTTTTAAACAGTGTTTTGAGTCTGGGTCCTTCGGAAGGTGAAGTTTGGTGTGGGAAGGAGAATGTGTGAGTTCCATTGCAGCCTACCCTCCACCCAAGCCCTGGGGACCCTATGGCCCTGGAGGACCTGTCACCTCCAGCTCGCCAAGTCTGGGAGGTGTCATGCTTTTCTGCTTATGGTCTTTTTCTGCCTTGCTCTTCATCCTTCCTGCCTCTTCCTCCACCTGCCGTGTCCTTCCTCCCCCTACCTCATCCCAACCCTGCTGCCCTCTACTGGGAGCCTGCAGGAAGGCAGGGATGGAAAAGCCTCTCTTTTCCAGGTGGCCAGCATCCTCAGATACGGTACCTCCAGACTCAGTGCACAGATCCAGGATAGATGGGAGGGGCTCACACTGCCAACTGGGCAGGGACAGCAGTGGGAGCCAGACATTGTGTCTGCCCACCCAGAAGTGAAAGGAGAGAGGTGGTCAGGGGCTAATAGCAGTGACCATGGCATGGACTGACTGACCCTCCGAGCCCCTCACCTTGTAGCGATCCTGCCCACATGTAAATGTTCTCTACCCACCTTCCTGCTCTTTTCACGTGATGGCAAGTTCATGTGTATCAATGGGAGTCAGTCTGTATGTTATACATTGGTCAGTATTTTGGCTTTAAAAGATAATTCCCTATTATTTAGGAGTTATGATGCACTGTCAACTATCATAGATTAGAAAGAGCCCTTGTGGCACAACAGTTAAGCACTCAGCTGCTAACTGAAATGTTGGAGATTCAAACCCACCAGCCAGCCCCTTCACGAGAGGAAAGAGCTGGTGATCTGCTCCCATAAAG
This sequence comes from Dugong dugon, assembly GCA_030035585.1. Taxonomy (NCBI): domain Eukaryota; kingdom Metazoa; phylum Chordata; class Mammalia; order Sirenia; family Dugongidae; genus Dugong; species Dugong dugon. The sequence continues at coordinate 151,621,825 of CM057465.1, forward strand.
ATTTCAGCCTAGGAGACCCTATGAGGCAGTTCTACTCTGTCCTGTAGGGTTGCTGTGAGTCAGAATCAACTTCATGGTACACAGCAACATCCTAAGTTGATTGATTTGAAGTTTCCCAATGGTGTGTTCAGTAGAGCATATACAGTGAAACCCAGAACTTGACAGGGCTGCCTTGTTTTTCCAGATCTCACAAGTTTTCTGCCTTTGATAGGGTGCAGTCTTACCACTTTTATATAGCTATCTATTAGTGGAAAATACTATTAGAGATTTCCTTCTCTGACAGGTTTCCACCTTATACAGATTCCGGCTTTTGCAGGTTTTACTGTATTTATTTAAAAATTCAAACAAATTTTTATTTTAATTTTAAAAAATTATTATACAAAAGTAATGCATGTTCATTGTAGACATTTAGAAAATATAAAGTACATAAATACATAATATACAAATATATATCTATGTGTATGTGTGTATACATATGTTAAGGAGCCCTGGTGATGCAGTAGTTAAGTGCTCGACTGCTAACTGAAAGGTTGGCAGTTCGAACCCACCAGCTGCTCTTTGGGAGAAAGATGTGGCTGTCTGTTCCCGTAAAGAATACAGCCTTGGAAACCCTATGAGACAGTTCTACTCTGTCCTATAGGGTCGCTATGAGTTGGAATCGAGTCAACGGCAACGAGTTTTGATATATATACCTACATCTCTCTATCTCCATCTATCTTTAATCTACTGTGGGCACTTAATCTGAAATATAATCACTGTTAACACTTGGCGTATCTCTTTCTCATATTTTTTTCAACACACATGTGTATTCAGAAGTGGAACTGTGCTATACACAGCCTGGTAATTTGCTTTTTCCCCTTAATTATATCATAGTTCCATGTCATTCAGTATACACCTAGAATATCATTTTCAATGACTGCATGGTATTCTGGGGAATGAATGTACAAAAACATATCTAAATTTTCTGTCTTTGGATATCTAGACTGTTTCCCAGCTTTTCATGAGTATAGCAGTATGCTTGTGGCTAAATATTTGTACTCATTCTGATTTTTTTTCTTACGATGAATTCGTAAAACTAGAAATTCAGAGAGAACGAACAATCGTAGACTTTTGAAACCTATTGTCAAATAGCTTTCTAGACTACTTCCACAAACTTACACCTCCATTAACACTCCAGCACTGCACAGAACTGCCTGCTTCCCTTCATCTTTACAAATACTGGCATCAACTTTTTTTTTTTTTTTTGTATCTTGTAATTTTTTTTAAATAATATTTTATTGGGTTTTTGATGAAAGCTTACACAGCAAGTTAGGCTCCCATTTGACAATCTGCAAGCATATTGTTCAGTGACAATAGTTATATTTATCACAATGTGTCAACAGTCTCCTTGTGTTCAGTTTGTTCCATTTCCAGTACTCTAGTTTCCCTGCCCCTTTATCTTCTCATCTTTGCTTTTGAGGAATTGTTGACCTTTTGGTTTCAGACTGATAGTTTTTAAGTAGGGCACTGATCTTACGGGTAATATCCTTTATTTTGTGTGCCACTCTGCTATTTTGCTAAAAGGTGATTTCAGGGGATAAGCTCAGTTCTAGATTTAAAGTGTCTCAGGGTGATAGTCTCGGGCAGTCCTTTGTTCTCTACTGTTCCGGTTTGTCTGGCTTTTTTTTTTAAAAATAAGAATTTGAGTTCTCTCCATATTTTCTCCCATTGTATCTGAGACCAGCTCCTGTGACCCCAGTCAGAACAGTCTGCGATGGTAGCCAGGCACCATCTAGTTCTTTTGGTCTCAGGGTGGACAAGGTTGTGGCTTATGTACACTTGCTTCTTCTCTGAGCTTTTTGCTACCTTCATACTGTTTACTCCTGGTGAGTAGAGGCCTGCAGCTGTGTCTTAGATGCCTGCTTGCAAGCTTTTAAGACTCTAGTCGCTACTCACTTCACTAGGATGCACATCATGATTTTTGTTGAACTATGTTATGCCAATTGACTGAGTTGTCCCATGAGACTATGGTCCTAAACCTTCAAACCCAGAAAACCAATGTTGGAAGATGTTTGATTATGTCTGAGGAATATCTGTATTTCTATCTTCAATGACTATATGTGCCTGCACCCACATATTTGTATTTACACATACCTATAGATACTTCTGTATGTTCTCACCTGTGTACACACCTGTACATACTTATATACCAGTTTGCCTGCACCCATCCATATTTGCTCAAACACCCATTTTTACTTTGGTTGTGCTGTGCTCTCTACATCCATATTGGGTGCCACTAGTCTGTACAGTATAAAGTGTACTTCCCCCACCCCTCCTCCTCTCCCTGATAATCACCGGTGAACATTGGTTTTTCTATCTTGATCTATCCTTGTCTTCTTATATAAGAGGGATCATACAATATTTGTCCTTTGTCTTAGGCTGGGTTTTCTAGAGGAGCAAAACCGATGAAGCATGTATATGTGTATATATAGAGAGAGATTTATCTCAAGGAAATAGCTCATGCAGTTGTAGAGGCTGGCAAGTCCCAAATCCGTGGGTCAAGCATTGGGCTGAAGGCTTCTCCTTACTCACATGGTTGCAGGGGCTGATGAATCCTAAATCAGCAGGTCAGATGACAGGCTGCTGGCCCAACAGGCTGCAGAAGCTGGTGAATCAGGTCAGATGGCAGGCTGCTGGTTTACAGGGCTATGGAAGCTGGTGAATCCCAGAATTGGCAAGTCAGATGACTAGCTTCTGGCTCAAGTCCCAAGAACCAGAGGTCAGAATATGACAAGCCAGATGCAGGATCCAGAACAAAAGCCAGTGAGCTTTGCCAGAATGTCCGTACATATCGGAGGCAGGCCACACCCTGAGGAAACTCCTCTTACAACCGATTGGCTGATTGCATCAGATCGCATCATGGAGGATAATTATATCAGCTCACAAAATGGAGGATGACTACATCATTACATAACTGCCAAACCACTGAGAATCATGACCCAGCCAAACTGACACAGCCTTAACCATCACATCCTTATATGCTTGATTTATTTTGTTTAGCATTATGCCCTCCAGGTCCATCCATGTTATAATATGTTTCTTGGACTCATCATTGTTCTTTATAGTTGTGTAATATTCCATTGTGTGTATGTACCACAATTTGCTTATTCATTCATCCGTTAATAGGCACTTCGATTTTTCCATTTATTTACTATTGCGAATAGAGCAGCAATGAACATAGGTGTGCATATGTCTGTTCATGTCATTATTTTTAGGGTATATACGTAAGAGTAGGATTGCTGGATCATGAGGTAGTTTTATTTCTAGTTTTTTGAGAAAGTGCTATACCTTTTTCCATAGTAGTCGTACCATTTCACAGTCCCACCAACAATGGATGAGGGTCCCAGTCTCCACACATCCTCACCAACATTTGTTATCTGTTTTGTTTATCAGTGCCATTTTAGCTGGAGTAAGATGGTACCTTATTGTAGTTTTGATTTGCATCTCTCTAACGGCTAATGATCGTGAACATCTTTTCATATGTTTATTGGCTGCTTGGGTGTCCTCTTTGGTGAAAGTTCTGTTCATGCCTTTCTGGCATCAAAATTTAAGCACATTTATTTCTAGTTTTAGTAGCCCTGGTGGTGCAGTGGTTAAGCACTTGGCTGCTAACCAAAAAGTTCACGGTTCAAACCCACCAGCCGCTCTGTGGGAGAAAGATGTGGTAGTCTGCTTCCAGAAAGATCACAGCCTTGGAAACCCTATGGGACAGTTCTACTCTGTCCTATAGGGTCACTATAAGTCGAAATCCACTTGACAGCAATGGGTTTATTTCTAGTTTTATAGGTGAAAAGTATGGATGTTCTAACTTGCATTTCTGTGATCATTAGTGAGGCTGAACAATTTTCCCCACAGGTTCATTAGCCCCAAATTATTTTTGATTTGAGGTCATTAGGAACAACACAGGTCTTTAAAGCCAGGCTGAAAATCATGGCTGAAGGAAGTATTGTTTCTCTAGGTATCTCTGGCTCTTGGATTTTCCTACCCCAAACATCGCTGAAAGAAGAGACTGGGGGAGTCCCAGAGAAGAGCCTGTAGCTGAAGAGTGACCCTGTGGGGAGAAACAGTCACAGGAGGTCCTCACAGGGGTGAATAAGAGGAGGCCTGGCTGGAGTATCCTTAAATAGTTCCTTCTCTTACCTCACTCTTTCCCCAGATGGGATGGAGCCATCCAGTTTCTTTAACCTGGACCTGAGAGGAGATGACTCTGATGACCCTTTTGAGACTCCGGACCTGTCCCAGCTCTCCATGCTGCCCCACCTGGCTGACCTGGTCAGTTACAGCATCCAAAAGGTCATCGGCTTTGCCAAGATGATACCAGGATTCAGGTAAGATGCTTCTGTGACGTCAGAGAAACAGAGTCAGGATCCCAGACTAAGCTAGAAGAAGGCTTGGGGGTCACCCCCCACTGCTTCCCAAAAATAGAGACTCAGGCCCTACCTCAGACCCCCTAAATCAGAATCTCTGGGGTAGGCCCCAAACCAAAACCAAAACCAAACCCACTGCTGTCAAGTTGATTCCCACTCAGAGTGATCTTACAGGACAGAGAAGAACTGCCCCATAGGGTTTCCAAGGCTGTGATCTTTACAGGCGCAGACTGCCACATCTTTCTCCCATGGAGCAGCTGGTGGGTTCAAACTGCCGACTTTTCAGTTAGCAGCCAAACGCCTAACCACTGTGCCTCCAGGGCTCCTTTAGGGGGGTAGGGCCAGGAATCTGTATTTTAAGAAGTACGTCAGGTGCTTCCGATTCAGCCAGCCCAGCATGACTCTTCAGGCCAGCACTGTATTTTCTGGATGATAGAACAAAAGCCCAGGGGGGTTCAGTGGCCAGCCCAGGATTGCTGTCTGGTGTTGGAGCTAGAGTGGCAGAGCCAGGCCTAGAACTCCTAGTTCATGCTATGTCCACTTCAGCTGACTTGCATCTAATCTTTGTACTATCCCTTTAAATTAACCCCCTCAACACCCATTATTGGAACCAGAATGAAATGATAGAGAAGAGAAAGAGTTGAACACATAGACTTGTGAATATCAGAATCCTACAGGGGGCAGGTTTACTGGCATATATGACCAGAACATCCTTCACCCAAAATTACATTAAAAGTCCATTTCCTAACCATACTGAGACATTTTTTGCCAAAATAGATAGGTATCAGGAATTCTGCTGGAGTGGAGATCCTCTCTTATGGATTCATTCACAGGTCCAGTCTGCGGTGTAGTTTATAACAAGTGTTTTATTGTTTTGATAATAATGGTGTGCACAGTACTTCCATTTAAATATTCATGAAGTATTAAATATTCATAAAGCAATATAGCATTGAAGTTTTTAGTAGATATAGTTGCCTCTATATTTATGTACGTTATTTTCAGACATTCATTTTGGTGCATTGCCATAAAATACATATACAGTACGATTAGGAAATAGAAGTAAATAAATACATGTCAAGCAATATTATCATCATCTCATGTAGTGGCAATAGCTGTCGGTGTAGCAGATCTGCAGCTCCTAGGTACTGCAGCCCAGATACTGATGCTCAGACCCTGTGGTGGAACACTGAGAGCAAGAAAGTGCTTGGACATTGGCCAGTGCTGGATGGAAACTAACATGAAGTGCCATTGATTGTTTTGTGGATCTCTCTGATGTGTAGGGAAGCCATTAATTACTGTCTAAATTGCTTCATTTCCAGCTGTCTTAGTCATCTAGTGCCGCTATAACAGACATACCACACGTGGATGGCTTTAACAAAGAGAAGTTTATTCTCTCACAGTCCAGTAGGCTACAAGTCCAAATTCAGAGCATCAGCTCCAGGAGAAGGCCTTCTCTCTCTGTTGGCTCTGAAAGACAGCCCTTGCGATGCATCAGTCTTCCCTTGGTCTGGCAGCATCTCAGCACAGGAACCTCAGGTCCAAAGGATGTGCTCTGCTCCTGACACTGCTTTCTTGGTGGTGTGAGATTCCCGTGTGTCTCTGCTTGCTTCTGTCTTTTATATCTCAAAATAGATGGGCTTCAGACACTATCTAATCTTGTAGACCTCATCAGTATAAATGCCGCTAATCCATCTTATTACATCGTAGTGATAGAGTTTACGACACATAAGGAAATCACATCAGATTACAAAATGGTACACAATCATGCAATACTGGGAATCATGACCTAGCCAAGTTGACAGATATTTTTGAGGGACCCAGTTCAAAACACCAACTAAAACAAAAAATAAACCCTTTGCTATCGAGTCCATTCCTACTCGTGGTAGCCTGGTGACCCCATGTGTTACAGAGTAGAACTGAGCTCCGTAGGGCGTTTTTTTTTTTTTTGGCTGTAATCTTTATGAAGTCAGTTCTCTAGGCCTTTCTTCTGCAGAGCTGCTAGATGAGTTACAACCACCAACCTTTTAGGTTAGCAGTTGATCGCAAACTGCTTGCACCATCCAGGGACCTTCATTTCCAGCTAGATGATGGTAATTCACAGAGCTAACCCAGATCTTCCCAGTTTTTTCTACCCTGAGGCAGTTGCGTCTGTCATAGGTAGTTCCTGTCTGACGGCGGAGTTCTGTTCCAATGGCTCATTTGTAAGTCGGTTCTGACGTAAGTCGAATACCTCATTTCAAATTAACAATTGATGCTTCTTATGGTACAAAACGATGAATAAAATCACGCTATAGGCCTGGTCTATAGTGAAGTAGGCGTCAGTGTCGTAACAATGAAGTTGGAGTCATAAACGCTGCCAGGCGCATGCGCAGTTCAATTGTATGTCATCAGAGTTGAACATTGCCTAACTTTCTATCCGTTATGATTTCCAACATCAACTTCATTGTAGACCAGGCCATAGCCTGCAATACGGCAGCGTTTTGAGCAGTAAATCATCAAATTGAACATCCGCGAGTGAACATCTGAGAATAACATCAGCAAATTGCACATTGCAACGCTGTATGTAGCACACATTACTAACGATACCATGTACGAAGAAAAGAGGGTTATAAGAACGGTTCATCATAACTCAAATGCATCACAGGTCAGCAGTTACCTGTACGGTATTCCTTCCACCAACACATATACCAGGAACTCTCCAATACTGTTCCCCTGAAATTAATGTGAAAATTGTGAAGAAAAGAAAAACAAACATTGCTAAGACACTCACTGAGTCGTATATTTTGGTTGCAGAGAAAGTATGGAGGGCCACTCTGGCAGTGAGACAGGAACAAGAACTGAGCGTCTGAGCCCAGCATTGCACTCTGCCTGGGATTTACCCTTCAGAGCCCTTCCTGGGAACTGACAACAAGTTCCGCTCAGCACAGGTTCCACCTCCCTCCTCTACTCTTTACGTTACTGTTTGCAAACTCCATGTATTCCAAAGGCTTGTTTTATGTAAACAGAGAGAGAAGAAAACATTTCAAGGTGCCTGTGTGGTGGTGCAGTGGTTAAGAGCTCAACTACTAACCAAAAGGTCGGCAGTTCGAATCCACCAGCCGCTCTTTGGAAATGCTGTGGACAGTTCTCCTCTGACCTATAGGGTCGCTATGAGTCGGAAACAACTTGATGGCAATGAGTTTTTGTTTTTATGTGGTGGCGCAGTGGTTAAGAGCTTGGCTGCTAACCAAAAAGGTCAGCAGTTTGAATCCACCAGCCACTCCTTGGAAACCCTGTGGGGCGGTTCTACTCTGCCCTATAGGGTTGCTATGAGTCGGAGGTAACTTAACGGCAGGGTTTGGTTTTTGGTTTCTGTGTTCACTGTGGCAACCAGCTTCCATTCCTAATTCTGAGGGGGAATCTTCATCTACGCAGGGTTCATTCTTCCCTGCTCTAGTGGGGAGTTGGACGAGATGGCCCTGAGGCCCTTTCCAGACGCTAAAGTTTGGTGATTTTAAGCGATGGCTGGGGTTGAACATATGGGAAAACCGTGCAACAAAGAAAGTTACTCATTTAACCAGATTACCCCAACACTGCCCTCTCTACTAAGTAAGCCAAGATCCCACTTTTCTTCCATGCCCTTGATCCCTATCCCTTAAGCCAATTGCCAACTCATGGGGACCCCATTTGTGTCAGAGTAGAACTGTGCTCCATAAGATGTTCAGTGGCTGATTTTTTGGAAGTAGATCGCCAGGCCTGTTTTCCAAGGCACCTTTGGGTGTACTCGAACCACCAACCTTGCATTTGGCAGCCAAGCACTTAACTGTTTGTGCCAACCCAGGATGCCCTTGACGAACCCCCCACCCCATATGCATTGACTCAAATAGTACTACTCTCCTCTCAATTTCTCTCTGAAGTGCTGAGCTGAAGTCTCTCCCCTCCCTTTCTTCCCAAGACTCCTTTTCCCCAGAGTTCTCTAGTCTAGCCCTGCAGTCGTGGTCAAAGTGAGCTACACAGGAGCAGGTACTGGAGATGCAAAATTGATTAAATCCATCCTGTACAGTCTTGGGTTGGCTTCTGTCTCTTCAGCATGACTTGAGAAGTCCCAGAGTGGAATGTTTTCCCATAAAAACAGGACAGGCCTTGGCAAAAGCTCTCTAGGGAGACACTGATATGGACATTCTCTGTGACTGGATAGAGGTGATGCTGAGCCTGCACTGGAGCCTGAGCCCAGGTTCCAGTGGGTCAAGGCAAGACCAGGCCAACAGCTCCCTGGTTCTACCGGTTTCCATGCTTAGGGGTTCTGTTTTTCCAAGAAGTGAAAGAACAGTGGCTACATCCCTGGTGGCTTTGATCTTGCTGCCTGTAGGCAGGGAAGGAGGGTATGGGAGGGCAAGATGAGAGTCTTGTGGGGGGGCATAGGGGAGGGGAGGAACAGGGTGAGATTCCAGTGCAGGCACGGGACCAAAGTGGGGCGGGACTGTACTGGGCGTGAACTTCACTGAGGTGTGGCCTTGGCCTTGCTCCCGCCCTCAGCCTCTTCTCCCTCAGTCTCTCCGTCTGTGCCCCATGAGCCTCCCCTCTTGTCTACCTGCGAAAGAAGTGCATGAGGAAGTAGTGTCAGTAGTGGCAGCTAAATGGCTGGGAGCAGCCTTGGATCCAAGAATCATGGACCCAGGCATCACTGCCAGGGTGGTAGCTGAGGGACCAGGCAAAACTGGCTGGAGCCTAGCCGTGTGTGCTGAATGCCTTCAGCGTTACTACCATTCCCATTCCCTGAGCCAAAGGCCTGGAGATCAGAATGCTTCCCTCATCCTGTGCCCAGCCCTCCACATTCATTCTTTCATTCATCCATCCAACAAACAAGTTTCTTATATAAACTAGTAAGGATAAAAGTTGACTAGGACTCAGTCCCTGGCCTCCAGGGATTCAGTGTCTGATGGAAGAGATAGACATGTAAACAAACCATTGCTGGTGAGAGGTAAGAGCTTCACTAGAGACCTGCTGGAGGTACCGTGGGAATGCAGGAGAGGAGGCGCTGGACTCAGCCTTGGAGCGAGGGGTGGGGAAGACGAGACAGCAGCCTATTTTCAGAGCACATTGCAAGTGCTCAGAAGCAGCCCCAGGTGTAAAGACTGATTAGATTATAAATGTTACCCAGGTCCAGGGAGTAGGACAGAGCCTGAGCTGGCACCTATCATAGCAGGAACAAGATCTCATCAGTGTCCCCTTTAAATCCACCTGTACCCCTGTCCACCACCCTTCTCAATTCTGCTATGAACTGTACTGAGAAAGTCCCCATATTCCCAGGCTGTGGGGGATAACTTGGGGTCATTTTAGTTTGCTTTCATAGGGATAATAAGAAGTGATACCACTAAAATCTCTTCTGGCCAAAGCACCTATGGGATATGTGTTCACTTCTGATCATTCATTTTGAGCGGGGCATTGAGCAAGAGGTTATATATAAGATATTCCTCACAGAATTATTTATAACAGCAAAAGTTAGAAACAACCAAAATTTCCCAAAAATAGGTAAATGGGAGACATTAAATAACTTATAGTATATCGATGGAGCCCTGGTGGGGCAGTGATTAAGAGCGTGGCTGCTAACCAAAAGGTTGACAGTTCGAATCCACCACCTGCTCCTTGGAAACCCTATGGGTCCGTTCTACTCTGTCCTATAGAGTCACTCTGAGTCGGAATCGACTCAACGGCAATGGGTTTAGTTTTTTTTTTTTGGTATATTGATATGATGTAACATTATGCAACGCACTAAGAACTGAGCAGAAGAATGTTTGGTGATGTAGCAAGTGGGCCACAGAATTCGTACCGATTTGTCTATGTAAAGAAAAAGGATATTTGCAAAGAAAAAAAGGAAGGAAATACACCAAAATGTTAACTAGTTATGAACAATTTGTATTTGCTTTAATATATTTTTTGGTATCTTCCAAAAATTTAGCAATGAACATGTTTTACAAGTATAGTGAATCAAACCAAAATGGAAGTGATGTTTGTTTTTATTTTTTTAAATGTGGATTGAGCATCTAAAGAAAAGTGACAAGGATGGTGAGATGTCCAGACGCCATGCCATTAACCAAAAAACCCCAAACCCATTGCTGTCAAATCGATTCCAACTCATAGCACCCCTATAGGACAGAGTAGAACTGCCCCGTAGGGTTTCCAAGGCTGTAAACCATTATGGAAGCAGACTGCCACATCTTTCTCCCATGAAGCGGATGGCGGGTTCGAACCACCAACCTTTCAGTTAGCAACAAGCGCTTTAACTACTGCACCACCGCACCACCAGGGCTCCCTACCTTGTCATTAAAACAAAACAAAACAAAACCCATTGCTGTCGAGTTGATTCTAATTCATAGCACCCCTATAGGACAGAGTAGAACTGCCCTATAAAGTTTCCAAGGAGCAGCTGGTGGATTTGAACTGCCCACCTTTTTGGTTAGCAGCTGAGCTCTTAACCACTGCACCACCAGGGCTCCACCATGTCATTAGGACTGTCTATTTAGTGGTGGAATTCTCGCCTTCCATGCAGGAGAGCTAGGTTCAATTCCTGGCCAATGCATCTCACGCACAGCCACCACCCATCTGTCCGTAGAAGTTTCCGTGTTTCTATGATGCTGAGCAGGTTTCAGCAGAGTTTCCAGACTGAGACAGACTAGGAAGAAAGACCAATTGCTCTACCTCCAAAGAATTACCCAGTGAAAACCTACAACTGATCATGGGGATGGCACAAGACTGGGCAGCATTTTGTTCCCTTGTGCCTGGAGTCGCCATGAGTTGGGGGACCAACTTGATGGCAGCTAACAACATCATCCTGCAGAAGATTAAACGGGGACATGGTAGCTTTTTTAAATGGTTTAACGGATGTGCCATGATTAATGGAAAAGTCTGGTTTTGTGTTCCTCATATAAGCAATGGATGAAATGTATTATCCATTGTATAAATTGTAGCTCAATAGAAGGAGGGGCTTTAAACCCTAGGAGTAACAACCTCATGGCTGCATTTAGAAGCCATGAGCTCCCTGGCACTTCAAGAATCCCAGAGGCTGCAGAAAAACCATCTGTCAGGAATGCTGAAGAAGGGATTGGTCCATGTTGTCTCTAAAAGGTCCTTCCAACTCTAGCATTTTGTGGGGTTTTTTTTCAATGCAGATCCTTTGTTGGCCATCCTGATCGTGAGTTTTTTCATTCCCCATCACCTGCCACCTGTTGATACAGAACTCTCATCAGTTGACATCCACTTTCCATCTTTTTACATGTCTAAGCGCAGCCACAGAGAGGATGACAGCCTATCTAAGGAGATCCAGGAGGAAACATACAGTCAGAGAGAGAAAGGGAGGAAAAACCAGAAGCAAGTTGATCTGTGGATCCTGCTTTTTCCCTGCCCTTGTTCAAAAAAGCCCAGCTTGTGGCTCACAATAGTCGAACTAGTCGTTGGCCTCTTGACTCAATCAACATATGTTTATTGACCCTCTCTTTGTGAGCCCTGGTGGCAAAGTGGTTAAAAGCTTGACTGCTAACCAAAAGTTTGGCGGTTTGAATCCACCAGCCACTCCTTGGAAACCCTATGGGAACAGTTTTACTCTGTCCTATAGGGTCACTGTGAGTTGGAATCGACTCAACAGCAACGGGTTTGGTTTTGTTTCATTGTGCTCAGAGCTCAATGATTAGTCTGTAGTCAAGTTACGGAGTACAGCCTTGATCCTAGGGTAATGAAGAGCCAATAGGGATTTCTCAACACAGAAATGGCATTTCTGTCTGGTAGCAGTAAGTAATGAGAGACCTGAAAGAATTGAGTCCCAGATTCTAGTCAGGAGGCTACTGTAAGAAGATGCTGGAACTCTGAACCAGGGCAGTTCTGGTGAGAGTGGGAAGGAAGTCAAGGGCTCGAGAAATGTCCTGGAGACAGAGTTGGCTGAGCTTTACTACTGGGAGGGACCAGAGCAGGAAGAGGAAGAGGAAATTTTGAGAGTGGGAGCTGTTGAAAATGACTCTGGCCATGCTATTTGCAGACAATCAAATTCATGACATAATGCCAGGGCTTCCTTAGCTTCTATCTTCCTCTCCCTAACTCTGGCTGCTTAGTCCTCAGAGACCATGGAAAGTTACAGGATTTTCCTTGCATAGGTTTTTGGGCTATTTTACTTCTCACCTTGGCACAAGATCAGTCTTGACTTGTTCTCCCTCAAGGGATAGTCTTGTGCTTTCCAGCCAGGCTGCAAGCTCCTCATTGGAGGACCCAGGACACCTACTGGTTACCTGGCATGTGTATACTTGCCAAAACACTAAAGTGATTTGCATGACCTAATGATCTTGAGCAGTAACCTGAGCCCTTCCTGCCCGCCCCGGCAGAGACCTCACCCCTGAGGACCAGATCGTGCTGCTGAAGTCAAGTGCCATCGAGGTCATCATGTTGCGGTCCAATCAGTCCTTCACCATGGATGACATGTCCTGGACCTGCGGCTGTGAGGACTACAAGTACTGTGTCAGTGATGTAACCAAAGGTGCGTCTGGCCTCTGCTCCTCCCTCTCTTGCTCCTAGACTCTGGCTCATCCCTCCTGGGGTCACGGACCCCCATCAGGCACATGGGAGGGGGCTAGGCAACAACAGGGAGAGAAGGGAGGGTCAGGCCCAGTCAGGGTTGGAAGTGGGATGGGATGGGGTCGGTGGCTTCTCAGTTCTGCCCACAGCACGTGGCCACTCTCTCTCATAGCTGGACACAGCCTGGAGCTGATCGAGCCCCTCATCAAGTTCCAGGTGGGGCTGAAGAAGCTGAACTTGCATGAGGAGGAGCACGTGCTGCTCATGGCCATCTGCATCGTCTCCCCAGGTATGGTACCTCACAGTGAGGAACTTGAGGACCTGGGAAGTGTGGCATGTGAAGGACACAGCAATGCTGAGGGCCAGCAGGGCAATCTGGGGGGAGAAGTGAGCAAAATGAGAGGCAGACAAGGAAAAGGTCCACTGGGTTGGGTTTGTACAGCCCCTGTGATGTGGGTATGTTGCAGAGTCCCTCACTGCCTTTGGCTTTGCAGTGTATTTGCACGGAATCCCACCTGACAGGCCACAGACAGTCCTGCATGTTTCCAATACTCAGTCTTTGCTCTTGTATGAATTGGATAGGACTTCCCTGACATTTGAGTTTCCCTTTGGGGGACAGGTTACAAAACCCTGGTGGTGCCTGATGGATGAGTCTGACTGATTTTGAAGGCAGGGTCCTGTGACTCTTGACCCCTTATGCCTGTTTGGGGTAGGAAGAGGGAGAGAAGGCAGAGGTCCAGAGGGTGTTATGTTGGTGGTGAGGCCCAAAGGGGGTGGCCCTACCTCAGACTGGGCATGTGTTCAGGGTGGAGGACAAGTGAGTGGCATCTGTATGCGGGTACCCCCCTCCCCCCAAGCCAGCATTCACACACTCACTCGTTCATACACTCCACAGCAATTTATTGACACCCATGAGGTGCCAGGCACTGTGCTAGGCACGGGGATTCAGCAGTAGCAAGCAAGTCACAGACTTCTCTCCCATGAAGTTTAGGAGGAGATATTAACAAATAATTACTAGTTAACAGCTAATTCCTAATGTGATGAAGTTTCTAAAGGTAAAGAAGTGTGTGATACCATCGGAGGGTATAACAGGAGAGACCTTAGTGCAGCCTGGGGATTGGGGAGAAGGAGTGGTTAGGAATGGCCTCCTGGAGGAAGGTCTTTTAAGCCACTACCTAAAGGAGGCCTGGTGGCACAACGGTTAAGTGCTCAGCTGCTAACCTAAAAGGTTGGAGATTCAAATCCACCCAGCAGCTCTGTGGGAGAAAAACCTGGCGAACTGCCCCCACAAAGATTACAGCCTAGAAAACCCTATGGGGCAGTTCTATTCTGTCATATGAGAACACTACTGAGTCGGAATCAACTCCTAACAACAACCTGAAGGATCAGTAAAAGCCAGCAAAGATAAAAGAGCCAAGTTCCAAGCAGAGAGAAGGCAAACTTGAAGCCTGGAAGCCAGGGAGCATGGCACATTAGGGTACTGACCGGAGGCCTGGGCATAGAGACAGAAGGAGAGAGGCCAGGTGGGGGCAGGGCAAGATGGGCCCCAGGAAGGCCTTGGCACCTCATCCTAAATGCAGTGGGAAGTCCCTGGGGGCTTTGGGCTCTGGATGTCACAGGTAAGCAGCGTACAGGGGTGGCTTAGGAGGTTGCTACGGTTAGGTGTCTATGGGCAGACGTAGGGTGGGGAGAGTGAGCGGTGAAGACCTGGCTCAGAGCTCCTGTGCCTCCTCTGTCCTGTGTCTACAGACCGTCCTGGGGTGCAGGACGCCGCACTGATTGAGGCCATCCAGGACCGCCTGTCCAACACGCTGCAGACCTACATCCGCTGCCGCCACCCACCCCCGGGCAGCCGCCTGCTCTACGCCAAGATGATCCAGAAGCTGGCCGACCTGCGCAGCCTCAATGAGGAGCACTCCAAACAGTACCGCTGCCTCTCCTTCCATCCCGAGTGCAGCATGAAGCTCACACCCCTCCTGCTTGAGGTCTTTGGCAGTGAGATCTCCTAACCAGGGCAGCCTGCGGAGGCACCTGGGTGGGGCCACCTCTCAGGGGCTGTGTGCGCTGGGCCTGGGCTGGCCACTGCCTAGCAGCTCTTCCTGCCCCCCCTGGAATTCATCCCCTTCTCCCTCATCACCCCTCCGTGCCCAGCCCATGCTGTCTTCTGCCCAGCCTAAATACCAGGCCCCCTTCCCTGCAGGCCCCAGGCTGCCCCCATCCCTGCAGACCTCAGTCAAGAGCAGTTGCTGTCTATTTGGCAAAGAAACTCAAGTGAGGGCAGAGGGCAGAGGCCAAAAGGCAGGGTCCTTCCCAGGGATGCCCCTACCACTCTGAAAGTGGCTACCGGCCAGTGCCTAGGGAGCAGGCTGGCAGGAGAAATGCACCCATTCCTCAGGGACCCAGATAACTGTACCTCCCCACACTCCAAGCCCACCTGTCCAGAGACTGGTGGGGCCCTCTTTCCCCCGACCGTACCCACAATAAATAACTGGCCCACGCACCCACTCCACTCCCACCCCGTCCTGCTGTCAGTGTGTGCTGTTCTGTCCCAGAACAAAGGGGCACAATGAGGCCTCCTTCCTCTGGCCAGTCAAGGACACTCATTGCCAAGGATGACCAAAAACAAGGTGACTGGGGTCACACCTGCCCCCTCCCCAACCTCCGCTGCCCAAAGTGCACTTGCCTAGCCCTTCAGTGCCCCCTTCATCACGTAGCTATGGTAAGCCCCACCATTCTCCCAGCAGTAGCTCTGGTAAGTTAGGCTTTCTCCCCACTGCTGGGGCCACTGGCCCAGAACCCACCTACCTGGAGGCCCAGAAGGGTGGAAAGCAGGGCCTGGGCAGTGAGGAATGGATAAACCCAGCCTCACAGAAGAGCAGTGGATGATGGCCACAGGCTGCCCCTGCCACCAAGCCCATGGCTCCTCAGCCTGGAACCTAAGGGGTGGTGTGGTGGAAGCTTTCCCTCCAGTAATCCGTGTGGCAGGACTGAGTTGCCCCTGAGCAGAAAGCACCCAGCGCTGCCCCCTACTCCTCACCCCACCGGTGCCTTACCTCCCTACCCAGGAGAGAGAACCTGCCACTGGCTCCAGACACTACCACCCCCAGCAGCCACAGGGACTGGTAGGCCTCACCCTATGATGGCTAAGGGCTCCAGAAATTGGCCCACTTTCTTCATCACCCCAGAGCCTGGAGAAGCAGTGCCCTCTCTGCTTCCTGGCTGGGGGCCACATCTTTTCCACCTTGCAGGGTGGATGAAGAACTTTCAGACCCCAACATCCCAAGTCATGCTCTTCCTACCTGCCTAGTATAGTTCCAAGACTACTGTTTACTCAGTAGAACCAGGCGTGAGTGCTCCACCCACTTCAGCGTGTGTGTGGAGGGAGAGAGGGTTGGCCTCTGGTGGCTGGTCAGAGAGAGCATTTTGGGGTGGAATGATTAGGGCTGGTTCCCTTTTTAGCCTCACTGTACCTCTCAAAAGTCAAAAGGGGCTTGTGAGGCAAGGCAGAAAGGGGGTGTCCATGACTCCTGAGTCAGCCCAGGATGTGGGAACTCTTGGTCAGTTTGCTCAGGGCAGGGAAGGGGGTGGTGTCCTTGGTGAACATGAGTTGTAGGTGCCTTGCACCCGTGTAGAAAGGAGTTCTTCCATCAGGAGTCATAGAGGGCTCTTCAGATGGTTACTTGAGTTTGGGGACCACAGCTTCATTCACTATATCAACACTGTAACCACAGTGGGAACATGGACACCCAAGTCCCCCAAGATGTACCCCTGAAGTCTTCGGTAGGAGTCAGACTTAACATTGGGAAGAGCCGTCAGTGTCCACCTAGCCCAGTGTTTCTCAGAATGCTTCAGGTGGAAAAACATCTGAAAGCCACGTTCCTACCACACATATGGCTAAATCTTAAATTTATGAGGTATGAGTGTTTTTCAGAATCAGACTCCATTTTGTACTACATTTTAATATAGAGGGTAGCAAGCACCACTGATCAAGAGATATGTAAGGAGGGAGAACTTGTGAAAATTCTATATAATTATTATTGTTGTTATTACTCTATAAATTAGGGAGAGGCCTTGTTATTTGATTTTAGCAGCAGAACACATTGGTCCAGCTTGCTTTTCAGAAAAAGCTTGAAAATTGCTCAACTAGTTCAACCCCTTGTTAAAGAAAACTGCCGCTTCTTTAGGAGGACTGGTTGACTAACCCAAGTTCATATAACTAGTTAGAAATAGCTCCAGGACTGGACCCAGACTTTGGATTTGTGGTCCAGTGCACTTTTCAACATACCACGCTTGAGTGCAGACCCCATTTCCCATCCCCTGGGGGCTGATCCAGTCCCTCGGGGGCAGCCCTGGGTTTTAGACAGAAGTCTAGATCCATGATCCCTTCCTTCCTTCCTGGGCTTGTAACTCACTGACTCATCAGAGGGAGGAGGAGGGGGCACCTCAGCCTGTGTCTCAATGTGAATCAGACCCCACTTACCTGTGGCCCTGGCCTGATGGAGTCTCTGCCTCATCCTGTATAATGCTGTTGCCTTATCAATAAAATGCATTTGTCTTTGTCATCTCTACCTTCCCAGCTCTCCCTCTGGCTCTGGCTTCTCCAGGGACTCTCCTGGATACTGAGAACATCAGTTACTCAGCCCTGGAGCCCACAGCAGCCCAGGCCACTCCCCAAGGGAAGTCTAGGAACTAGGAGGAAAAGACAGGTAGGAAAAGTGAGGTTTCATGGGGCCTGAATTGGGAGAAAATATTATCATTTATTCTCTTTTAGAATGAGAGGGCATGAAAGTAGGCATTTATAAATCTAAGTCTTTTAAAATATATTATTGGAAGCTCAGAAAAGTACACACTAAAATGCCAAATAAACAAGATTCTAAACCAAAAAAAGCAAACTCATTGCCATCAAGTCAATTCCAACTCATAGTGACCCTGTAGGACAGAGTAGAACTGCCCCATAGGGTTTCCAAGGAGTGCCTGGTGGATTCAAACTTCTGACCTTTTGGTTAGTAGCCAAATGGTTAATCACTGTGCCACCAGGGCTCCAATCAGATTATAGGAGAAAGAAAATCCTCCTGCTGGCTAACTAGAAGCAAGTAGCAGAATCCAAGTGAGGCCAACAGGGAAGGCTGGAAAATACGCCACATTGGGTGAAAGCTGGAAATTAAAGCAGAAAAATAAGGCTCTGAAGAGTGCCTCCTGAGAGATTTCCAAAGAGAAAAAAAAGTATGCCAGAAGTTTGTCCAATAAACAATGAAGAAAGCTTTGTTCATGGTAATAAAAATGACTCATACTTACATAGCGCTTACTTTGCGGCAAGTACTGCTGTAAATAAATGCTTTATGCAAACCAACTTGCTTTATCCTTATAACAATACTATGGGATATGGGCTATTATTACCTCCATTCAGCAGTGGGGATAACTTGCCCAAAGCCACAGTGGTGGTAAGTGACAGAGATGGGATTTGAAGCCTTGGCAGCTGACTCCAGAAGCTGTTAATTAGCTGCTACACTCTACTATTTCCTACTGAGCTGAGGGACCTGGCAAATGCATTCTCGCCAGCTCTCTGCTAAAAAGGGTGTAAGGGAGGTTCCCATTACTAAAACAGGCCCAGAGATGGGAAAATTGGAGGTGCTGGGTCAAACTGCTCTACCCTCAGGAAGTGTTCAGGCACATGTGTTGGGTGGAATCAAGTGTGGTGCTTCTCTGAGAACCTCAAGAATGAAAACCAGGCAACTGTTGGCAAGCACGTATGTCTTGTGTTGGAAATGGCGGCTGTGCCAGCGACTTGGAGAATTGCAAATGACTCTGGTGAGTGGCCAGGACTCTCAGGGAGCCCAGAGGAGTTAGAGCTGATTCCCAGGAAAGTGGGGTTTATGATAAAGGACAACGTCACTAAAAACAGCAAACAAAAATAACGAAGAACACGACATTGTGATTTATAAAAGGGGAAATCAGGCCCAATCTATGTATTCATTTAGGGTAAGCTGGCCTGAGAACCTGTGGATGTGGCTTACTTTTATTTTTCAAAAGCATCTGAAAAGATTTGAAACCAAAAGCTAAAACTTGTCACTCTGGGAAGGGATAGGAGTGGAAGAATTGGGAATGACACTTTAGGGCTATTCTATTA
Organism: Dugong dugon; assembly: GCA_030035585.1. Classification (NCBI taxonomy): domain Eukaryota; kingdom Metazoa; phylum Chordata; class Mammalia; order Sirenia; family Dugongidae; genus Dugong; species Dugong dugon. Next base: position 151,640,896 of record CM057465.1, read on the forward strand.
TGAAAAATGTATGGACTTCGAGAAAGGAAGTCAACAGCTATGTAAACGGGCATGTCCCTGACTGGAGACATATCGAGATTGCGGTTCTTAAAAGTGTTAGGAGAGTGGCATTTAACATAGATGATCTTGAAGAACACAAAATCTCCAAGGCTGTGTATTGTAGTAAACTTTTCCAGGTCAGCTGGGAAGAATGGACCTTGAGAAGATCTTACAGCTGGGATAAGGTAATTTTAAGTTTTCACACTGCAAGTTTTGGTTCTACACCCGTGCTGTTCAGTAAGGTAACAACTAGCCACATGTGAGGAACCCATGGGTGGTGCAAACGGTTAAACGTCTGGCTACTAACCAAAAGGTTGGTGGTTTGATCTACCTAGCAGCACCTTAGAAGAAAGGCCTGACAATCTACTTCTGAAAGTTCAAAAACAAAAAAAACCCAATTGCTGTACAGTCTATTCCATGTCATGGCTACCCCATGTGTTACAGAGTAGTAGAACTGCTCCATAGGGTTTTCTTGGCTGTAATCTTCACGGAAGCAGATCACCTGGCCTTTCTTCCACACCTTTAGGTTAACAGTCACCCAGAGATGCTTTCAAAAGGTCACAGCCATTGAAAACCCTAAGCACAATTCTTTACTCAGCCACACATGGAGTCGCCATGTGTCTGACTCGGTTTGACTGGAACTGGAAAGCCACATTTGCTCATTTAAATTTAAATTAATGAAAATTAAATGAAAGTAAAATTTTAGTTTTTTGGCCCCACTAACCACATTTCAAGTGGCTATCATATTGTACAAGGCAGATACAGACCGCTTCCATCATTGCAGAAAGTTCTACTGGACACATTGGTCTACACAGTGTGTGCTTACCTAGAACTAATGGTGGATGACTCACTGAGGATTCTGGTACAACATGCTTCTGTTGATCTGTTGGGCAGAACAGCCTACACTGCTTGTCATCATATAAAGGATATGTAGGGAACATCTTCCCCTCATATCAAGTTATGCTGCAACTGGATACTGGGAGCAGGTCTGTTCCTCAAAAGAGCCATAAGGGAAAATCACTTCACAGGCCATAAGGTTGATAGGCTCAGAACTTCATGTGACACAAATAGATCACTGCTATGCCAGTAAACATTGATTCTTTCAGTCCTGGGGCTTGCCTGGAGGGGTTGGAGCCCTAGGGTCAGCTTTGATAGCTTCTACTGGGGCTCCTTAGAGGCTGCCTGTGCAGTGTGGGGTCTGTCTGCCTGCCTCATGGCCCTGCAGGTGACAAACAAAATGAGTGACATCTGGCCCTCCCAGCATGGCCAAGAAGGTGCCTCATCACTCCAATATCCTTTTGGCAGCTACTGCTGGTCATGGGGAAGGGGCCTGTGAGGCTACTGGAAGAGTCTGCGTTCCAAGTGGCCCAGCAGCATAGCAGGCTGTGGAGCCAGGAGAGCTGGTGGGGGCACTCTGGAGGACACTCTCCATACAACTGCTCTGAATCCTGGTATTCAGACATATCATGTATGATATATGGGATAGTGTTGCAGGGTTCCAGGCATGCTTACTCTGAAATGTAGATTGGAGTGCAGGGAGTTTATTAGGGAGCACTCAAAGGATCACCAGTTTAGAGAAGGAAACAGGATTGGGAGAGGGAAAAGCTGGGCTGCAATGGAGTCTCAACAAAGGTCTCAACCAACCCTAATGGGGATCTCTGAGCTGGGGTGGCCTTTCAGGTTGTCACAAGTTGGGGCAAAGAGCTGGGCTTTTATATCCCTGCACAGACTAGTCGCTGTTGGTCTAGGCTAGGCTGTCCCCAGGAAGAGAGCGTGACCTGGAGATAGGCAGCTCTCTTCAGCCAAGGGCAGGTAGGGCTAAGGGTGTTTCCTTTACATTCTGTACAACCAGGCCCTCCTTTTTGGCTGCTCTGCCTTGGGGAGGGCAGGTTGGAAGGCTTTCCAGGCCCTTCCCTTTGGCTTCAAGAAGGGAGACAACAATAGTCCCAAGAGCCCCCTCCCTAGAAAGGTGCTCCCAGTCCACACACACCCCCACCCCGACCGGCTCTGGATTATCTGCTGTTTGTGTTTAAGTCAGAGTTCCAGGGTCGTGCAGATGGTTAACATGTTTGGCTGCTAGCCAAGATTCCAGTTCACCAAGAGGCGTCTCAGAAGAAAGGCCTGGAGATCTACTTCTGAAATATCAGCACTTGAAAATCCCATGGAGCACAGTTCTACTCTAACACACATCGGTTGCCATGAGTCGAACTCTGCGACAACTGGTTTTACTGGTGGTGTTTTAAATCATTTTGAGCTCCACCACTAGGTGGTGCTACTTCCCTACAGGATAGGCTTGAGTTAAGTGCTCTTTGCCTCTATCTCTGCAATGCTGACTGAGCTCTAGCAAGGCCTTGAGTCCCTGCTGCTGTACCTGATGGTGTTTACTTCTCACGCCAATGGCCAGCTCCCTTCCCTCCAGAGATGGGCAGAGTGGATAAGGAACCTACTGACTGGCTTTCCAGACGACAGCCTTTGGAGTCACAGCAGGTGGAGAATCTGATGCATTCACACCTCAGCCAACCGCTGAAATCTTATGCCTGGGGTCTCTGTGCACCTTCCATGCTGGGAGTGGGGGAGGCCCCAGGTTCCCACTGAGGTCCAGCTGGGCTGTGCAGTCCTGAGGTTTCTAAGCACAGACACGGCTCTGAGCTCAGTGCTGGGGGTAAAGCAGTAAGTGGTGACCGCCACTCCCCAAAAACTCACAGCCCAGGGGGAGAAGACAGACCGACAAACAGCTGATGACAAAGCAATACAAGTGGAAGCTGCAGAGCATAAGAGTTATACAGCATAAGCTGCCTGGATCCCAGTCCTGGCTCTGTTACTTGCTACTTAGTGTGACCTTGGGCAAGTTCCTTAACATTTTTGAGCCTCCTTTTCTTCATCTGTAAAATGACAGCAGTAATAATACCTGTCTCATAGGGTTGTTGTGAGTCTCAAGTGATATAATCTGAGTAAAGCCCTTATTGTAGTACCTGGCACATGGTAAGAAACCAACCAACCTGTTGCTGTTGAGTCAATTCCAACTCATGGCAATCCTATGTGTTGCAAAGTAGAACTGTGCTTCATAGGGTTTTCAAGGCTATAACCTTCTGGGAGCAGATCACCAAGTCTTTCTTCCAAGATGTCTCTGATGGGTTCAAACCACCAATCTTTCGGTTAGTAGTCAAGCGTGTTCAACTGTTTGCACCATCCTGTAGTAATCACTATTAGGTAGCAGCATCATTATTAGGTGGCTGAATGGAGAGAAGGTCAAATAAGTTTTCATCAGACAGATGACATTACTCCCATCCTCTGACCACTGACCCTTTCTGGGCCCTCTGGATAGACCCTAGATGGCTCTCTTTGGCCCCTCCTCAGGATCTCTGCCTCTGCCTGGAGCTAAGAACCCCTGCTCTGGAACTGGAAGAGGGGTCATTGTGCGGTCTGGCCACCAGGGGGCAAGTGTGCCTCTTAATAGGTCTAATCGGTCCCAAGTGACTCACACCTGCCCTGGGAGAAAGGAGCCCTGGTGGTGCAGTGGTTAAGCACTCGGCTGCTAACCAAAGGTTAGTGGCTCCAACCTACCAGCTGCTCCGCGGGAGAAAGATGTGGTAGTCTGCTTCCGTAAATATTTACAGCCTTGGAAACCCTATGGGGCAGTTTTGTACCATAGGGTTGCTATGAGTCAGAACTGACTTGATGGCAATGGGTTTGCCTGGGGAAAAAGGTACGGGAAAGAAAGACGGGAAGGTAGGAACATAAATCTGAAACACATGGAACTCTAGTTACTACTGTCTTCAAATTCTTTCAATTAGGGTCTTTCTTTGCCAATTTCCACCACCACCACTACCACCGCCACCACCCCGGACTTCTCGAAGCATGTCTCACTGACTCATAGTTGATGTTCGCTATTCTCTGGTAAGGAGGGACTCATGCCCTGAGAAAGGTAAATGAATACAAGTTCCAAGAATCATATCTGATTTATATATTTGTTGTCTCATCATTTCTCATCCATTTTCCCAGCTCATCAGAACAAGGGGATCCTGCGTGGTTTAAATTCAGGAAAGGTGTGCATCAGGGCTGTAACCTTTCCCTATACTTATTCAATCTGTATGCTGAGCAAATAGAGGAGCTGGACTATGAAGAAGAATGCGACATCAAGATTGGAGGAAGACTCATTAACAACTTGCAATATGCAGATGATACAACTTTACTTGCTGAAAGCAAAGAGGACTTGAAGCACTTACTGATGAAGGTCAGAGACTACACCCTTCAGTAGGAATTACACACTAACATAAAGAAAACAAAAATCCTCACAACTGGACCAACAAGCAACATCATGATAAACAGAGGAAAGATTGAAGTTGTCAAGGGCTTCATTTTACTTGGATCCACAATCAACACCCATGGAAGCAGCAATCAGGAAATCAAAAGACATTTTGCATCGGGCAAATCCACTGCAAAAGACCTCTTTAAAGTGTTAGAAAACAAAGATGTCACTTTGAGGACTAAAGTGTGCCTGACCCAAGCCATGGTATTTTCAATCACCTCATATGCATGACTCGAGGGCACCTAACAACGGCATTAGCACCTTGCTTCTTTGGCCGAGTTATAAAGCCCACCATGACCCGGCCCTCCTACCTCTCCAGGGCCATGTATCACTGTTCCAGATGTTGAAACTCAAACCACTGCCTTGTCCAACTATTTGCAGCTCTCTGAATGTGCACTTTGGTAGCTTGCCTCTAGAGCAGAGGTTCTCAAACATTTTGGTCATAGGCCCCCTTTACATTTAAAAATAAGGACACCAAAACATTTTTGTTCCTGTGGGTTCTATCTGTCAATATTTACCATTCAAAATTAAAACAATAAAAATTTTAAAATATTTTATTAAATCTTTTAAAATAACAATGGTGAATCCATTACAAGTTAACATAAATAGGGTCATTTTTATTAAAAATAATCTTTTCCCAAAACAAAACAAATTTAGTGAGAAGAGGGTATTATTTTACATTTTTGAAAATCTCTTTAATGTCTGGCTTAATATAAGGCAGTTAAGTTCCCATATCTGCTTCTGTTACAATATCACACGTCACGTAGCTTCTGGGAAAGTCTCCACTGTACACTTGGGAACGAATGAGAGTAAAGAAGGCAAATAATGTCTTAGCACTATTGTGAAAATAGTTGTGACCTTGCAGACTCCTGAAAGGGTCTCAGGGATTCACAGGGTCCCCAGACCCCTCTCTGAGACCCCCTGCTCCACACCTCTGTGTGTGTTGTTTCCTTGGACTGAAATACCTTCCCATTGTCCCTTACTCCCCTCCCCTACTCTTCTCAACAGGACAAACTCCCACACCCCTTCAATTTCCAGTTCAGGTTCCATGTCTTTCACAAATTCTTCCCTGAACTTCACAATCCTGTACCCCCCCACTCGCCCCGCCTGGGTAGAATTGTGCTCCTCCTCGGTCTATTATAGAACAAATTGTACTTTGTTTTGCCTTTGGGGTTTCCTACCAGACTGGAGCAAAGTAGAGATTCTATAAATGCTGAAGGAATGGATGGATGAATAAATGGATGAGATAACATTTCTGTTAGATATATAAGACCTGGTCTTCACAATGAATGTCAGTTTTGAAAAACGTTGCTTGGCTCCCTGCTAAAAAATGAAATGTAGACAGACTTGTGCAAATTTAAACATCTTCTTGTGAACTATGGAAACTGAGAAGTTAAGTCCCTGTGGCTCCAGAACCTGCATGCTAACTACCCCTCTGTCTCTAACCGAGCCACAGCAGCTCTTCCTCTGCCACATCTTCCCCCCATTCTGTCTGTGGACAATTTGGTATTTGGACCAAAAGCACAGAACTTTGCATTTATCCCTATTCAAATTTATCTGATTTGACTTATCCCACATCTTAGCCTGCTCCGATCTTTTGAATTCTCATGTCTTAGTTTCCCAGGGTTACTATAACAGAAATATCACAAGTGGGTGGCTTTAAAGAACAGAAATGTATTTTCTCACAGTTTAGGAGGCTAGAAGTCTGAATTCAGGGTATGGCTCTAGGGGATGGTCCTTCTTTGTCTATTTCAGCTTCTAGTAGCCGGCATTCCTTGGAGTTCCTGGGCTTGTAGATTCGTCTGCCTCCATCGTTGTGGTCAGACAGTGTCTGTGTCTGTCTTCTCCTTGTGTCTGTGTGTATATCTCTGTGTCTATGCTGCTTTTTCCATAACTCAGCAGTGATTAGGTTTAGGATCCACCCTACCTTGGTATGACCACAACTGGTTGATTACATTAGATTGCATTATGGAAGTTGATTACATTACATTACATTAGATTACACCCAATATTCTGGCCATTCCTCCTGGCCTTTCATCTTCCAAAAATCAGGTCCATAGAACATCTACATGTTCATCGATTCACTGGTTAGTATTGACTGATTCAGAGCCAAAGATTGTTCCCTCCTACAGGTTGACATCAGTGTGTTCGCCAGAATAATTTGAGTTCAGTTGCTGAAGACCTCACTGGTAAGGGACGGTAAGAGCATGGGTAATAAGATTGAGTCTCAGGGGAAGAACGTAATTAGAAAGACCCGGGCATCCACAGGAATTTGGGGAAATGGTCAATGCTTCCACAACTTCTTCCTCCTCAGGACCCAACAGTCCCACCCCAAGTCCGAACAGAGTCTTACAGAATTAGATCAGATCTAAGCCAAGGGTCGGGATCCAGGGCTATCTGATCTAAGGGATGCAGGAAGGGGTGGAGCAAGTATCAAATACCAAGCTGAAGTGTTCTGCAAATTCCGTCTGAGATGGTCTCAGGGAAGAAAGGCCAGGCCTCCTAGATACTGGCTGCTGAAGAAGGAAGGCAGCAAGAAGTTCCAGTTAGCCCTAGAGGTGGTGGGTAGAACTCTCTGTAGTCATCTACATCTTGGTGAAGAATGGCAAAGGCACATGCAGCCCAGCCTGACAGCCCATATTTAGCTCCTTGAGGCCTCCCTATTGTCTTCTTCACTTGCACCTAGAATCCTCTCAGGCCTCTGGAAAGACCCATGCCACCATAACCCAATACTATATAATTAAAAATCCTGCAGACACCTGTGAACATTTGCGGCAGTAGGTGTGGGGCTAGGGCGAGGCCGGGGCCGCAACTGTGTCAGAGCCCAGGACGGTCAGATCAAGAAGCCCATCAGAAAAAGCCCAGCCTGCCAATGACTGTGAGCACCATGTTAGGGGCACCAGGGAAAGCTTCCACATCTTCTCTGTTTCCTCTGGGTCCCCCAGCCATACCCCACTCCCGCTGATTTAAATTTCTTCCTCTCTGGTACCCAGGAGCCCAGGGGAGCAGGCAGGGAGGGGATTGTGGGGCAGCCCTGAGGCTGAATGATAAAAGGCCTGGGGAAGAAGCCAGCTCCACTTCCTCCCAGATAGGGACCCCACCCCAAGGGGCTCCTGCACTCTGCTGTGTTTACAGGAAGGACGGGAGGTGGTAGAGGAGTGAAGGGAGGGGAGGGACTTTGTTGCACAAGAGAATATCAGCGGCTTTTGCAATCCTTTGCCTTGGAAGATGACCGTTCATTGTTCGTTCATTAGATTGTTTGGTCATTCAGCAAAACTTTATCACAACTACTCCTACTGCAGGCCCAGGACAGTGCTAGGCTGTGAGGCTGCAAAGGCAGAGTGAGCTCTGTTGTTCTCCTACCCCGCCTCCACCCCACTCACTGGTCTTGAGGAAAGCAGCAGATCATAAATTAGAGCATGAAGTTTAAGAGTAGGTGGACCCAGATTTCTGATAGTGTCTCTTACTAGCTGTGTAGCCTTGGGAAAATGACTTGAGCTCTCTGAGGCTCGATTTCCTTATCTATGAATGGGGACATAGAGCCTTTGTGAAGATAACCTGAAGCCAGGCTTGTAGCAAGGTGCGGTACAGGGCCTTGTCTAGGGTAGCAGTTAAGAGTAGCAGAAACATCATCGATGGAGAGCAGGATTTGAACCTTGGCTCTCCCATTTACTAGCTGTGGGACCTCTGGCAACTTGTATGCCCTCTCTGTGACTCTCATCTGTAAAGTAAAAGTGATAACAGCACGTGCTTCATAGGTGCTATGAGGACTAAATGAGTTAATGCTTATTGTTTAGAATTGTGGAGTCCTTGGGTGGTGCAAAGTTAACACAAATGGTTAATTGGAACCTCCAACCTTTGCGTATTAACATTTGCTTCACCCAGGTACTCTTTCAAAAGGGAACAGAGAGGGTAGGGTTGCTCAGCCTATTATTGTAAGCGCAGTCAATAAGTTGTACACCCATAAAAAGTTGAACTGGCAAAAGCTGTGTGATACATATATTTACAACAAAGACAAAACAAAGAATAGCTGCTGAGGCTGCTTATGTACAATCAAACATCTCATGGGATTTGGTTCTTTGGTTTGGAGGTTTAGGGTCGTGATTTCATGGAACATCCCAATTAATTGTCCTAATAAAGTATTTAGTACTTCCATTCTATCCCCTACTTTGATACGTAGTGCCTGGGGTCTTAAAAGCTTACAAGTAGCCATCCAAGGCACAGTGATTGGTCTCTACTCACCTGGAGCAACAGAGGAAGAATGAGTGCCAGGAACAGAAGGAGAATGAGGAATGTGTGACTAGTTGCCTCCATGAACAACTGTCTCCTTTGCCATAGACCAGAAGAACTGGGTGGTACCTGGCTACCATTGCTGAACATTTTGATCAGAGTCTATGGAAGAATCCTCATCAAAAGGGGGAAAATGCAGACAGAATTTCAAATTCTCATGGATTCCAGACTTTCTGGATCCATGGAGGCTGAATGAACCCCTGACACTATTGCCCTAAGATAATCTTTAAACCTTAAACCAAAAATATTCCCTGAAGTCTTCTTAAAACCAAATAATAGTTTAGCTTAACTAGTAAAAAATATCTACCTTGAGCATTATGCTCTTTTAAGAACTATCTATATGGGATCAAAGTGACAACAGCAACTTGAAAGATTAAGCAGGAACTTAGGGGGCAGTGAATTTATGTTAATGGTGCAGGAACATCTCAGAAAAGGAGGGTGAGCATGGTTGCACAACTTGAAGAATGTAATCAATGTCACTGAATTGTACATGCAGAAACTGTTGAATCGGTGTATGTTTTGCTTTGTATATTTTTAATAATAACAACAAAATAAATAATTTTTTTAAAAAAGGGAACAGAGTAAGAAATGATGTTTTTGTTTGCCAGGCAAAGTGGGGAGTCCCTGGGTGATGCAAACGGTTAATGCGCTCAGCTGCTAACTGAAAAGTTGGAGGTTTGAGTTCACCCAGAGACGCCATGGAAGAAAGGCCTGACAATCTATTTCTGAAAAAATCAGTCCTTGAAAACCCTGTGAAGCACAGTTCTGCTGTGACACACGTGGGGTTGCCATGAGTCAGGGGTGACTCGACAACCGGTTTACTGGGTGGTTTAGAAATGTGCCTGACACATAGTGAACGCTTGATAAATATCAGCCTTTATTATTGTATTTTTCCCATCATCAGGGGAGCCTCATCTCTAACCAGGTATCCCCTCTGTTTCAACCAAAGGGAACAACAGCAATCACCCTAAACATATACACATCCCAAATTAGAGTTAGATGAGGTAGAAATTGGTTCCCAATGATGGACCTCTCTTGTGAAGGACCAAGCTGGCACCACCACCCGGCTTGCCCAGGCCGTGGTGCCCACAGGCCTGCTCACTCCCCCAGCTCCACTCTGCTGGCAGGGGCCACTGTTGTCCTGAACCAGAACAGGTCCTGGTCTGGAGGCAGGAGCTGGTCGTGGAGAGATGGTTGAGGAGCTTCTGGCCCTTGGCACCCTGTTCCAGGCCAGGGCTCTGCTCCACCCCATTATCTCCTCCTGCAAAGCCTCCTCCACCCATCGACCTCCAACCGAGATTACAGACCCTCAACTGTCTCCAACTGCTCTGATTCAAGGATAAGACTGGACCCTCATCCCCACTGCTACACACCTCCCGGACCACCGCCACTCCTGCCACCCGGTGTTGAGGGGAGGTTGCCTGCTTATCCAGGAGCTGGGGAGCTGCAGGGGAGGGTGCCCCAGGGGCTGTGGGACCAAAGGCCTAGCTAGATCTAGGACCAGGGTGGCCAGGAGGACATTGCTGTGCCTCCTTCCCTCTAGGGGTCGCCTCCAGAACTCGCACAGAAAACGGTTCTCTGCCAGGAGAGATTTCACAGTCTCCTTAGTCTTCCAGTGCCGCCAGCTCTCCCACCTCTGCCTTTTGTGTCTCTGCCTCTCTGTGTCTCTGGGCTGCTTCTGCAGTTTCTGCCTCTTTCTGGCCTCTCTCCCCCACCCCCAGAGCCCTGGAGCTGCACACCTGGCTCTTCACATCAGATAACCCAACCACAGCGGCTCCCCTCACCCCACCCAGCTCTGGCAGCCCCCTCCTAGCCCCTTGTCCTCTTCCTCCCCTGCCTCCCCCACCTTTTAGCTCTTGACTCACCTAGATTCCTCTGAGGAGGGGAGGAAGGGAGCCCCCAAGGCCTTATTGGGTAAAGAGGGTATGAGAAGACTGCTCTTCCTAACCCACAGTGTGCAACACACACACACACACACACACACACACACACACACGCACACGCACGCGCACACGCACAGACGCACGTGTGCACACTCGGTGGAAATTCTATACCCCTGTACTCTGTAGGCTACAGAATGAGGAGGAGGGACCCAGGACTAAGCCCTAACGTGTGAGGCAAATCCAGCCTGGGAAAGTCCGGGGGTGGGGATGGGGGAAAGGCTACCTCTGGGGCTGGGGGTTCCATTTTCCTGCTTCTAGGCAAAGAGAAGCTTCTTCCCTCTTCCAGTGCTTCCTGCTTTTCTGCGAGGTCATCGAGTCCTAAAGCTAGAGGTCTTCCCAGCAGGGCCTTCCACAGGCCAGGGTCTGGGGAAGCGGGTGAATGCAATCTGGGCCATTCCCAGCCCCAGCCACCCACCCCCCACCATAAAGGCCAAATAAAGAGGAGGTAGGAGTGGGGGTGGCTGTGGAGGAAGACCTGAGCTGCTAGGACTGGGGGTTTCTGGGAAGACAGAGACAGATTTGGGAAGCCAGCATGGGGCAGAGCTGGGGCAGGCACTGTGGGAAGAGAGTGATAGGACATAGGAGGGAGGGGCAAGGACTGGAGGGCACCTAAGAGCAGGGACTGGAAGTTTTAATGCCTCTTGACAACAAATGAATCATAGGCAAATTATGTGGAAATGATGGCGTAACTAAAGATGTGTTATTTCACATAGTGTGTCATAGGAAGAGAGCTGGGGGGGAGGAGCAGGAGGATGCCCAGGCCGGAAGGTGCCTGTAGGTGGGGGCCCAGGTAGAGTTCCTGTGGGGGGCGGTGGAGGTGATGGCCCACTAGCTTCTCTGTCACCTTCAGGGTGATGTGAAACAGTAGCTGGGCTGACCACAGCCTGCCAACCCTCCTCCAGAGCAGAGGTGCCCTCACATCCCCTAAGCCCCTCAGTGACCCCCCCCCCCAGCCCTCCCCTAACCTTGCTGTGGCCACTACTACAGATTTCACTGCCCCCCACCCCGCCCCCAACCCATCCTGCGGCGCCTGCTCCTGACTTCTCTCAGTCCTGCTCGCTGCCCTCAGCTGTGGTGGGAGCCAACGGAGCCCTAGGAGCCTCTAGTGGACAGACTACCCTGGAGTCCAGACAGGAAATCTGGGGTGGGCACTTGGCATTGCCCCTCACAGAGGACTTCCCTCGCAGTGAGCTGATACAATGACAGACAGCACCTGATATGCCGACAAAAAAAAAAAATCCAAACCAGTTACTGTCAAGTCGTTTTCAACTCACAGTAACCTCATGTGTGTCAGGGTGGAACTGTGCTCCACAGGGTTTTCAGTGGCTGACTTTTCAGAAGTAGATCGACAGGACCCTCTTCCGAGGCACCTCTGGGTAGACTCGAACCTCCAACCTTTCTGTTAGTAGCTGAGCATGTTAACCTCTTGCACCACCCAGGGACTCCGGCATGTGGACAGAGCTCAATAAGCACTTGTTAGATGAATGAACTCATAACCCCCGAAAGAGTGTCAGGGACCGCCTCACAGTCAAATCTATCTGTGCAGCCCCCATCCCTCCACAGCTCTTCATGGTTTGGACAATTACTAAATGACAAGAAAGACATGCATACGGATACCTCCCTACGTAACCACTATGTATTACACGTATTTCTTTAGTCTGTTCCTCCACGCATCTTTCTTTTTTATAAAGTTGTCAGCATAGGGCGTGCACAGATCTGTATTCTCCTGCGATGCCTCATTGCATTCATAAACATGTTTTTAACACCATCGTTTTCTATTAAGTGGAAATATCATAACTTACTTCACAATTTTCCAGTTGTAGGTGTTCAAGTTGTATCTAAGTTTCCATATTACAAACAGTGTGGTGGTGAACATCATCATGCACACATTCCGCCCCCCTCCCTGAATTTTGGATATAAAGGTCTCGTTTAGGGCAGATTTCCCACAGTGCGGTTATTGAGCCAAAGGGGAAAAAGGTTTTACTTACTCTACATTGACAAATTCATTTCCAAACAGGTTACACCAACCACAACATGGACACCTCCCCACACTTTCACTAATGTTTCACCACCTTCATCTTGTGTTGAAGGGCATTTCTTTGATTAGGATCAGATTGAACATTTTCCTACTTTGCTTACTAGCTATGCTTCCTCTTTTCCTGAAGAGTCTGTTTCTGCCTTTGAACTTTAGCCTACTGCTGTTTGAATGTTTCTTATCCATTTGTGTGAGCTCTCTTGACACTCTCCCCCACTTTGGGTTCTGCCATAGCACTTTTTTCTTGCTTCGTTTAAATCTCTGGTTGTTCCTTTCAACCTCCTTCTCTGGCTTGCACCCCTCTGCTGAGGTTTTTGTGTTTAGCCATCTTCGTGGTTCCCTTCCCTCCTCTTCCCTTCCCTCCCCCCCCCCCTCTTCCCCCTTCCCTCTTCCTGTCCCTCCCCTCCACTTCTCTCCTCTCCCTCTTCTCCAGTCTTGTGATCGCATCCATTCCTGCAACCTCTTCATTTCTCCTTCCCTCCTCTTCTGAGCTCCCAATAGCAACTGTACACTCAACATCTCCCTTTGATTGTCTCACCAGCACAGCAAACTCCACATGTCCACAGCTCTAGCCTGTATTTGCCTCCAGGTTTGCTTCTCCTCCCGTGATCCCTAACTCTGCTTTGGGGTTTGGGTTGTGTTTGGAAGAGGAAAGAGGAGGGCAGAGGCTGGCACACCTGAAGAGGAAATGAGATTCCATCAACCTTCAGCTCAGAGAAGAAGGGGTGGGAAATGGAGGAGAAGCCCAGTTGACAGCGAAGATGCTGCTCTGTGACTCACTTTCCCTGCTTGCCTGTACGCTAGGACTGGTTTCAGGTATAGAGATAGCAGGTGCTTGAAAACCAACGTGGGTAGTTGTCCTCATAGACAAGACCTTACCACGAAACTCACTGGCCTCCTTCTTCACCTCTTGAGTTGCTTCCCCCGCAAGGGACTAAAAGGGGTAAAGAAGAGGTTAGGAGTTGTCTAGACCTGTGATGCTCAGCACAGTAGCCACTAGCCACATGGCCAATGAGCACTTGAAACGTGGCTCATCTGAACTGAAACATGCTGTAAGTATAAAACACATACCAATTTCAAAGACTTAGTGTGAAAAAAAGAAGGTAAAATATCTCATCACTAATCTTTTCGATCTATTGGGTTAAATAAATATATTATTATCAAAATCAATTTCACCTATTTTACTTTCATTTTTTATAATGTGGCTACTAGAAAATTTCAAGTTCTGTATGTGGCTCACATTATGTTTCTGTTGCATGATGCTGGTCTAGAGCCTCCCAGTAGGCGAAACACAGGGCTCCAGGAGCAGACAGCAAGCACAGGCCATGACAGCTACAGGCGCAGACTCCACCAGCAATGTGGACCAGCCGAAGCTCCACCAAATGTCTCCAGACAGGCACTCAAGGACAGACTTCCCAGGTACAGCAAAGCGACATGTCATGGATACTTCCTCCAGTCCTTGACTTCATGAGGCCCTCTGCTCTGGGGCTTGGCTCTCCTGGGGTTGTCCCTATGGATGCCCTCTTATTCCAGGAAGACAGTCCCCCAGGGCCATCCAAGAGCTTTGGATATCCTCACCTCCGTAGTTCATGAAGAGGTTTTCCATCATTCCACTTGGGCCAGGCTCTGACCCCTCTCCAGATACCCAAAGGCATCCTCCCTCCTGTCTAGAGCTCTCTCTCTAGGCTTAGCCCACTGTAACCTGGGGAGATGAGGGATGGATGTAGGCTCTGCTTGACCCTAGGCCTCCAGATACAAATGTACAGGCACATTATGTGCTCCATTTTGAATGCCTATCCTTCCTGTTGTCCACTGATGGGGGAACAGAAACTGAACAGGAGGGAGCCTGGGGTGGCAGGCACACCCCTCGGGCTGCCCTTCCCTTCTGTCTCATTCTCCCTTGTCCTATGCCCATAAGGGGGCACCAGGCACTGGGACAACAGTCTGCTCAGGTCTGCCCCTCCTTCTCCCTGCCCGGATGACTCCACCTCTCCCAGGTCCTGGCTGGGATCCGAAGGCCCCGGGCTAGTGGAGGAAGAGGAGCCACTCCTACTTTCCCAGCTGCTGCTGCTGCTGCCTCTTCCTGTTTTGCTAAAACTCTGGCTTTGGACCCAAGGAGAGGGGAATTTGCCAGGCTGTCCTGCTCCCCAAAGGTCAACCTCATCCCCTTGGTCCTCTTAGCTAGTTATTTATAGCCCCCCTCCTCAGGCCCTGGCTGAGGAGCTGGATCCCTCCTCCTTCAAATGTCAGCAACTGTAGTCATTGCCCCAGAGATGTAGCCAGATGTGCAGATCACTCCAGATGTGCAGTCCCGGGATTGAGGAGAGGAGGCAAGGCCCTTGCGCTAGTTGGTATGGCACTCCTTGCAGGCTGGTCTAGGCTTCCCTCAACTCTGAGACAACACTTGAGAATCTCAGGTGGGTTGGAGAAGGTTCCACATATTTTCCCTATTTCCAAATCCTGGCCAAGCTACACTGTGTACTACAAGAGGGGCAGCTTGGGCTATAGACTCGCTTGGATTCATTTGCATACATTAGGTCAGTACTCGTTTTGAGACTTAATTTGTAGGGGGAAACTGGGGCTTAGAAAGAGACAGGGCACTGTCTTTCTATGACTAACAGAGCTCAGAGTGTGTCAGGCACTGTGCTAAACCCTTGTTATCCCAATCTTCATTAGTCCACACAATGGCCCTAATCATACTTTATTTTACAGGTGAGGAAACTGAGCCTCAGCAAGGTTCAGTAATGTGCCTAAGACCACTTAGTGGGTAAGTGGCAAACCCCAGCCCAAGCAGCCTGGCTCCAAATCCTTGCTCTTAACCACGATACCACACTCTCTCTCTCTATCCATTCCTCTGTGTGCTTTTAAATGATCCTTGAAAGCTCAGTCTAGAGAACACTGGAGTCCAGAACTTGGGGTCTGCCCAAGAGGAGAGAAGTATTGTCTGAACCGCGCCTCTCTGCCTCTTCCGCTGTCTTACCCCCAGCCACACAAGCTAAGCTGGAGTGAGGGATCTGGTGGGGTAAAAACTTCTAGAACCACTGTTCCGAGCTCTCTCCCAGTACCTGGGCACAGACGGGGGCAGGTCAGAGCAGGACCACTGCCCCAGTCCACAATGACAGGTCCTCCCAGCTCTAGGCTTCTGTGACTCAGGGAATCCATATCCTCTTTGCAAGCATGCACTGTTCGAGCTTCTCATTTAACAGTGTTCTCCACCCCAGGTTCTTTTCTTAGCCTGTATCCTGCACTCCAACGGATGAGGAATTTCTCAGTGTGGCTGATGTTGCCACCATGCCTGAGAGCCTGGTACAGTGCCTGGCACACAGTAGATGCTCAACAAATATGAATTGACAAAAAGGAGCATGGTGGAGATCACATGTGAGCCGGGTATTTCCAGGTCCTGGCAAGGACACCCCCGGTCTCCTCTCTGCTTAGCCACCCTCAACCCCATTTTACCCTCACCTCAGCTCATCCCTCTCTTTCCTGCCTCTTCTCCCCTGACACACAGGGGCATAATCCAAGCCTACCCTAAAATATAGTCCAAGGGAAAGAGAGGTGAGCATTCTTAGGCCAAGACCTCCCCTACGGTCTCTCCTGGAGATTCCGGGGCCAGAGGCCACATACCTCTAGAGAGGAATTATTACGATTTCTAACAAAGTGGGGTCCTACCCTTCAGCCAGTACAGTTGTGGCTACAGTGTGGCCACAGAGGGTCCTGCGGGGGGCATGTGGCAAGGCTGAACCCCCAAACTTCCAGCAGGTGGACCACAGTGTCCTTGCAGGGGCCCACTGGAGTGGTTAGTGGTGAATTGGCTGCAGAAAGGCATTTTGCAGCTCAGACGAATTTCATCTGTCAATTAGCGTATGGCCCACTGGCTGCCTCCCTGACTGTAATCTCTGCTGGCATAGGCATCTCCGGGGCTGGGCGGTGTGGGTGTGGAAGTAGCACTGACCTAGAAGCTGGGAAGCCTGAGTTCTGAGCCTGTCACTGTCACTGATTAACCATGTCATCTCCGGCAAGTTATTTCCCCCTCTGCTCCTCAGTTTATTTGTAAAGCAAGGGGTTTCAATTAGATTGGGGCATACCAAACCTAACCATACCTGGGAGTTGCAGATTTCTGGGCACCACCTGCCCTCCTCTCCAAAGAGTCTGATTGGGTCCGTGATGGGGTCCAGGAATCAGCTCTTCACAGGTTCTCTTAAGTGATCTTGATATGATGCCAGATATGGGGGATTCTAGGCACTAGATAATCTTATAAACCACTTAGAGCTCCAGAAGCAGAGAGTCTAGTAAATGGAGCTGCCACATCAAGAGGCTTTGGCATTGTGGGGTTTTATCAGTGGGCAGTGGTGGGTGGTTTATTTATTTCACATCATCATTATGATTACTGTTATTTTGCTGGTATTATTGTTACTTGGAGTCCCTGGCTAGCACAAATGGTCAAGTACTTGACTACTTACTAAAAGGTTGGCAATTTAAATCCACTCAGAAGAAAAGCCAGGTGATCTACTTTTGAAAGGTCATACAAAACCAAAAACCAAACCCATTGCCGTTGAGTCCGTAGGACATGGTAGAACTGCCCCATGGGGTTCTTAGCCACTGTGCCGCCAGGGATCCTTGAAAGGTCACAGCCATTGAAAACCCTATGGAGCGCAGTTCATCTCTGACACACAGGGGTCACGATGAGTCGGAATCAGTTCGAGGGCAAAGGTTTTTTTTTTTTTTTTTAAATTATTGTTACCGAGGGATGCAGTGGTGCCCCCATCTGTTTGTTTCTGTCATTAACAAGGTTCTGGTTTAAGGAAGCTCTTGCTTAAGTGGGGCTGGGAGAGTGGAAGGGAGGAATGAGCCTTCCCTCGTGGGTGGGGCCTCTTGGCGCTGGAATCTTTCTCTCCCTCTCTCCTGGGTGGAGTTTGGCTGGGTGGCTTTGGCGCTGACCTCTGGGGCTGAGAATCTCTCCCCACCCATATTCCTCCCCCACTTTCCCGTATTAGCTGCCTCAACCTGGGGACTGCCTGCTTCTAACCCTCCGTTCCCAACTTCCACCCCAGGCTCCTTCCAATCCTCACCAACCTCATTCTTGGGCCACACTAATCTGTTTGCCACCTCGTGCTTCCTTGCCTCGCCCTTGCACATGCCATTCTCTCGACCTGGAATGTAACCCCCCCACGCGCCACCCTCCCACCCCCCCACTCCAGCCCCACCCCCGATTCACATTTCTGGGCTCCTTCAAAACCCAGTTCATAACTTGTCATCCAGACCGTGTTCTGCCCTGGTCTGCATTCACTTACACTTGGAATAACAGCATCAGGGAACTGCTCTAAACTCAGGAAAATAAGTAGATATGATCTAATCAGCCACCTCATTTCTAAATGAGAAAACTGAGTGGTTGGGGCTTGGCTCAGATCACATATATAGTGAGTGAGATTGTTTTAATAGTTGGCTTTGTAAAAGATTTTCAAATATTTGATGTGTTTGTTTTGTTTCCTCAACACGTTGTGACCAATATGAGGGCAGGGACTGTTTTTGTTTTTGCCTTTAATGTTCTTGATCTCCAGTATGTGTGTGTGTGTGTGTGTGTGCGTGTGCGCACGCGTGCCCGTGCACGTGCGCGTATTCATTAGGGGGCTAGAGTAAACAAGTATAATATTTCCTAAGCTATCAGGGCAATAATTCTAAAACTCACGGTGGTACAAACTTTTGCTTATGTTAGTCCTACGGTCTCAGACCAGCCCTGCAAGGCAGGTAGCGAAGGTATTGCCACTTAACAGAGCAGGAAACTGAGACCTCGAGAGGTGTGACCCAGGAAGTTAATGGCAGGACTGGGCCTAGAACCCAAGCTCACTGACTTCCAGTCTGGGCTCTGACACCCTCAATGCCTCTCTTTCAGCTCTCCCCTTATGCTCCTGGCTGGGTACCTGGGGCAGTCGTGGGGGTGACCACTGCCATCTTTTACATTCATTGTACCTTCTTCATCTTGGGGTTGGGAGACACTGTCTGGCTTCCTGCCCCTCCCCATCCTGTCTCACTGCTTTCTCCTTATGTCCTCCCGCTGCATTGTTGGCACATAGACATATACGCAGAACTGCAGGTGTCTAGGGCAACAGACCACAGGGAAACCACATTACCTTTGTTTATACTGGAGGGAGGGAGGGAAACGGGGGAAGGACTTGCTTAGTTTCTCCCACGTGCCTCAGTCCTCATCGTCATCTCCCTTTCTAACCCGAGCCATCTGGACTCGTAGCAGTGCCCCATCCTCTTGCGATTTTCCATCTATTTCTGGTCCAGGAGGATGTGGTACCTCCTGTCTTGGGCCCTGACATCCTGGGTGGGGAGACTGCCTACCTACAGCCCAAAGCCACACCCCCAACCCAGAGTATTCACACAGCCCCTTTGAGCCTGTGTGTACAATGTAACAGAGAAGGATGAGACCATATGGCCAGGTCGGTGAGGGAGGGAACCTGGCATCTGAAATGTCAAACACAGATCAGCAGGGACCTCAGGTAACCAGGCTGCATGTGCAGGAGACCCTGGTAGCAGCTTCTGCATTGTTTGGGCCCTGCTAAAAGAAATTGCACAGGCTCCGAATCAGACACTTAGGATGAAGTCACTTACTGGCGCTGTGGCCTTGGGCAAATCATTTTGTCTTCCTGAGCTTCGGTTTGTTCACTGAAACAATGGAGATAATGAGATATAATTGAAAGACCCTTGAACAGCACGTGATATATAGGAGATGCTCAGTAAATCCTAATTATCTTCCCTTCCTTCCACTTCTTATATCTAGTCCCATAAAACCCTTCATTTGGAAGTTGGGGACCTGCCTCATCTATTAACCTGCAAGTCCAAAATCCTGTGAATTGCCACTTGATCCCAGGTCCAGAAACTGGAATGCAAATCCAAACCCAACTCAATGTCCATTGGTAGATCTCACAGAGGCCTTGGTCAGTGAGCACCTCTGGCTAATTACAGTGGCCACCAGGCAGCTTTGTGGGGAGTGTGTGAGAAAAGGTGCAGGCTGGGCAGAGGGGTTATGACTGGGGCCACCATTTCTAGAAGGGTTGGACAGGTATGGTCTCAGAGCTCTGAGGTTTAGACCAGATAACTTTCCGGAGCTTTGAGTCCTGGTACAAGGTGGCTACCTAATAATATTTGTTGAATGAATGAAGGGCACCATCATTTACTACTTGTAAGACTTAATCAGATTTCTTAATCTTTATGAGCCTCAGTTCCCTCATCTGTAAAATGAGCATAACAATGGTTATTGTTAAGAATAAATGACCTAATATTTGTAAAGCGGAAAGCATAGGGCTGCTACATGGTAAAGAGTCAGTAAAAGGTAGCTAACTAAGGAAAGAAGGAGAGAAGGAGAAAGGGAAAGTCAAGTAAGCCCAGAGTCCCAAAGCAGAGACTCCAGGGAACACTCGAGGAAACCAAGGCAGGTGCTTTGGGGACAGTCTGGTCTGCTAGGTGTTTCGCTGAGCACGCTGCAAGAGGCCTGGACTCAAAACCAAAAAACCAAATCCATCGAGTCGATCCCTGGTCAAGAGCCTTTTGAAGGAAGCTTCTTGTGGCAACCACGGCAGAGCAGAGAAAGGTAGCCAAAAGATTTCTGTTTCATGTCTCAGGGTTCCTGGCGCTCCCTAACATATCCCAGCAGGGATGTGTTACTTAGAAACTGGCTTAGGATCCTGCAATGTGTGGGTAGGGGGGAGGCGAGGGGGCACCAAGTGGGGGAATGGTAAGTAAATCTGGCAAGAGGAGAACACAATCCAGTTCCCAGATGCAGGTTCCGCATGCTGCCTTTCTCTCTGACTACACTGTGTAGGCAGGGAGTCCTGGTGTATGTAGAAAGCTATGTGGTGGGGACAGACAGAGGTAGTGGGAAACACTCTCTTTGCCCAGAGAACTCAATGATCAGGTCAAAAAGAGAAAGAAGGCTCACAGAGAAATATAATAATGATGCACATGGTAGAAATGAGCAAGGCCTGACTTCAGCATAGAAATAACCACATGAATCCTGGTGATGTGGCACTGTCTGCAACCCTATGCGACAGAATAGAACAGCCCTATAGGGTTTTCTAGGCTGTAATCTTTACGGAAGTAGATCACCAGGTCTTTCTCCCGCAGAACGGCTGGTGGGTTTGAATCTCCAACCTTTCAGTTAGCAGACAGACAAGCACTTAACCATTGTGCCACCAGGGCTCCTTGTTGTGAGGTTAGGGGAGGAAACAGCAGGGGAGAGGCTCAGGGTAGTAACTTAGCAGTTTCTCTGGAGGCTGTGGCACACAGGAGGAGGAGGGATGCAGAAGGAGCGTGGTGATCTGGTTTGGAAGTGAGGACTGGGAAGAACGTACCTGAAGTGGAAGGACGTGTGTCTAGCACAGTCAGGGTGGGAACGATGGGAAACAAGGGTGTAGGGGGGATGGCCAGCTGGATGGCAATCCTTGAAAGCTATGAACACTTGTTCCCATTCAGCAATTATCCATGCAGAGCTTGAATCCTATGCAAGGCGCTTAGCAAGACACCACAGGGATGCATCCCTGACGAAGGCAGTAGCTGGGCTTGGGGAACGTCCACTCTTGAACACTCTTGGGGAAGAAGGAAGAGAGTTGAAACAAGCAGACTAGGTAGCTGAAGGTAAATACACAGAGAAAGGCCGACAGAATGCCAGAGTGGGGCTGGCATCGCTCAAGGGAAGGAACGGGTCTCTCTTTCAGTGGGAACCAGGGAAAGCTTCCTGGAGAAGGTGGTATAGGCTGTGGCTGCTGAGGAGTGGAAATATTTCAACAGGTGGAGAAAAGGCCTGGGGAACACATTAAGAGCCAAGGCAAGGGAATGGGAAAGTGTGAGGACATGATGAGAGGCAGTCAGCCACCTAAAAAAGAACCAAACAAACCCACTCCGTATGGATTCCAACTCAAAGTGATCTTATAGGACAGATCTTATAGGAAACCTTTCTTCATAGGGTTTCCAAGGCTGTAAATCTTTCAGAAGCAGATTGCCACATCTTTCTCTGGTGGTGGCAGCTGGTGGGTTGGAATCACCAATCTTTTGGTTAGCAGCGGAGCACTTAACTACTGAGCCACCAGGGCTTCTCCCAGGAGCTGATAGGCCATGCAGAATGGAGAGGTCCTCAGCCCCTGACCCCTGAATCTGACCTTCTCATCCAGCTAAAAGGAGGACGGGGGCAGGGAGGGCTGCTGTGCACAGCCGGTCCTGAGCTGAGTTTATTAGTTGAGGGAGGGCTGGAGGCGGCTGCATTCCGACTCACAGACTGGAACATTTCTGTGATCCGCTGTAATGCACTGGGAGACACTGGGCACATTGCTGAAGTTTGACTCATAGGGACCGGGAGGGGGAATGACGGAGGGGGCCTGTGGGGGGAGAGGAATGGGAGGAAGAGAGGAACAGGAGAGGAGGGAAGGAAATCCCTTGAGAAATTTCTTTAAAAAAAGAAAACTTTCAAAATCCGCACCACCCCCACCTCCTTTTTCTTTTAATAGGAACAGGCTGGACCCTTCTGTTCCCCTCGGCAGGGGTTGGAGGGGGGTGCCAGTGGGGGAGGGTTGGGCAGTGATTCAAATCAGATCCTGGAACTTTCCTCAGGCAAGTTGTGTATGTGAGCGCGCGCGCGCGCGCGCGCGTGTGTGTGTGTGTGTGTGTGTGTGTGTGTGTGTGGTGGGGGGGGGGTATGTGTCTGGGATTCCTTGCATTGGGCATTGGACATGGGACTCCATGCGTGTCCAGCTGCGGTTGTGAGCAGCTGTTTGCTTGTAGACTGTACGTGAATATCGGTGTTGCGCGGGGGTCTTTCCCTGGAGTGTGTGTCTGTGTAAATGATTACGCCCTTGTGTAAACAAGGATGTATGCTCGTGTACGTTGTGTATGCAAGTGTGAGTGCGCTCAGGTATCCGGGAATTGTGTGCGGGTCGGTGCGCCGCGCCGCGGAGGGGGGTGGGGGCAGCGCGGGGCAGCGCGCGGGCCGGGGCCGCGTCCCCGCGTTCCGGGTTAGGGCTGCCTCCCGGGCGGTGCGCCGCGCCCCGCCGCGATTCCGCTGCGCGGAGTGTCTGCGGCCCGCCTCTGCGCCGCGCTGTGCAGTGTCTGACGGGGTTGTGTGTCCCAGGGCCGCGAGCGCCTGCCCCCTTCCTCCCCTCCCCCTTGGCCCGCTCTCAGACTCAGATAAAGCATTTCCTTCCATTGTCATCCTACCCGGCCGGCCGGGCTGCCAGGGCCCTCCCCCTCCCGGCCCCCTCCCTTCCTCTCGCCGTCTCACAGTCGCTCTGCAGCCTCCGGCGACTGGGGGGATGTGAGGCCGGAGCCCCAACCCCCCCGCCCCGCCATGAGCCCCCCGCTCTGAGGGCCCCGGCCCCTGGATGCACAGCCCCGGCGCTGGTGAGTACTGGGCGGCCGCCCCCCGCCCCGCCCCGCCCTGCGCGCTGCACCCAGCACCCGCCCGCCCGGGCTCGGGCTCGGGCTCCGGCTCGAGCTCCCGCAGCCCGGCGGGCCGGCCCGGCAAGCGACCCCCGACCGCGCCCGCCCCACCCGGCTCCGCGGGGCTCTGGTAGGCTCCCGGCCTGGGCTGGTTCCGGGGCCGGAGGGCTCGGGCCTCCCGTGGGGCGCCCACATCCGCCCACCCCGGGGCAGCGACAGGCCCGAGGGAGGGAGTTGGAGGCCCGCGGGCCGCCGGTGCGCGGGCCCGAGGTCCTATCACCCCCAATCCCCAGGAGGACGAGCCCGGGGACCGTGGAGGGAAGGACGGCGCCACGGCCCCGGAGGGGGCGGTGCTCCGGGGCGGAAGGTTCGGAAGGCTAGGGCAAAGGCCAGGACCACTGAGTTGGGGCCGGGCTTGTGGGGCTGGACATCAGCGCCCCCATCCCGTGTAGCTGAGCAGGGCCCTACCGTATCCCCTCGGCGGGGGAAAGCGGCCCCCTGGAGGGAGAGTCCCCTACTGGGAGGTTTTACTGAGCACCGCCCCCCACCCTTGCTCACCCATTAGAGTGGAGAGACACCTGTGCCCAAGTGTGCTGTCGAGATGCCTGCAGGGGCGCGGGAAGGTGGGGGACCGCAGACGGTCTACTGAGGGGTGGGGACAGGATGTGAGCCCCCCAGGCCTGGGGTCTGTTGCTGCCGGGGAGTGTGACAGCAGTCAGCAAATCTGGCAGCTGAGCTGGGCTCCTTGGACCAGAAGTTCTAGGCCTGTGGGTTGAGAGAGAGCCCTTTGGGGCCTGCAGGCCACCTATCTCCCCCTACTCCTCTCCTCTTTCCTTCCCTCTGGCTGTCCACTGGGTCTGACTTCAACCACTGCTGCTCCTCCTACCCAGTCCAGGCTATTCCCTTGTCTGCTGGCTGCTCTACAGACACACAGGCCTCCCCTGCAGCTGGACACTGGCTGCCTTGCTGCTGCCCATCCCTCCCTACACCTGCTCCAGATGTGCTTGAGCCCCAGCATAACCTGGCAGTTTCTAGGGTAAAAAATGGGGCACCGGCCCTCAGTGGCCCTGCTGGGAACTCAACATCTTGACTCATCAACCTTGTTCCCTGGACCTGCACCTGGATCCATGGGGACCTCCTCAAACCCCTGCCACCAAGCTGGGAGACTGACTCAATCCTCACACTTTGGTAGCCCATTTCTCCCCAACAGGACCCCGTATACCAGGCCCCTGCAATGGCACACGTCTCTCCTCACACCAGCCTTCATGTACCTGCCCAGACCCCCTCTCCAGCTACTGCAAACCATCTCTTGTTCCTCATTGCTTAGCATCTCATTGCTGCTCACTCTCTGCCTTCTGTTCACTCTGCCCAACCCAATATTAAGTAGTTCCCCTCTCTCTGCAGTCACTTCTGAGGGAAACTGAGGCACAGAGCAGCACCCCACTATGATGTACCCAGTGAACCCCACCTGGAGCCAGTTCCTGGACCCCCGAGATGCCTCCTCTGTCTTTAGTCCCTTTACATTTGGAGTCAGACTTAGAGTGGCCTCTTGGTGTTAGTAGAATGGCCCGGGGCAGTGTTCTCCTGAGGCCACCGAGTTCCTTAGCTTGAGCCTACATTGGGTAGGTGTCGCTCTGGCTGCCAGGTCTTAAGCTGGGATCCCGAGGCTGGGAAGGTTGCATTGTAGGTCTTGCACTGACCCTCCTAAGAATCTAAGCTGGCCACTCCACTTTGACACTGAAGCTCAGTTTCCCCATCAATAAAATGGGGAGAAAATTCCAACTGCACACTTTCCAGAGCACATACGAGGAGAGGCTGACTATAAAGAGAAAATTCATTGTGGAGTGTGGGGGCTATTATTCATCCTCCCCCTCCATACTTCCCTCAGACATAATGGGCCTCAGCTTGGTGGCTTCTGGGCATCAGAGTTAGAACTTTTCTCTTCCTCTGCTCCCTTCTCAATCCTGATGGAGAACCCTTGGGAGTTAGAAACTCATGTGTGATGGGGGTGAGGACCTTCTTGTAGCTGTGGGCATGCTTGTGCAAGAACCTGGAAGTAGAAGCCTGTGTAACCTCTTTTTTGTCTTCTTTCTCCCAGCCTTTCATTAAGAGCGGTCACTTTTGAAGCTGGCAGAGGAAGAGCTAATGCAAGGCCCGGGCTCACCCAAGCTAGGGAATGGCAGGCCGAGCTGGGATGGAACCTTCTCACTCTGTTGGCGCCCATTTGGTGCCCATTCTCCTGGTCTTCTCCTTCCCTGGCTCAGGTCCTTTCCCTGCCCTCCCCTCACACCTTGGCTCTGCCTGTTGTCAGTCAGACTTGGGGCTAGGGCTTCCAGTGAGTTGCAGGGTATTGCTGGAAGTCAGGCCTAGGGGTAGGGGGGGCATCTCTCCTCCCTCAGGCTCCTGGGACCCAGTGTTTGTGTATGTTGGATTTGTTCACTAGATGGAGCACTTCCTCTGGGGCAGGAAGCTTTGATTTCCTGTGGTGGGAGGGGGGATTGGTAGGGATTAGGAGTGGGGGGCTCAGATCTGGGCCATCCCTGAGGTTGTTTGGAACCACCCAGGGGCAGAGTTTCTGCATAAAGCTGCCGTCCCTGACCAAGGGAGGCAGGAAGAAGAGCATTGGTGAGGAGGTCCAGGCTGAGGCTAGGGGAAGGAGGCCATGAGGGCAATGGGCTGGGGTGGGGGTGGGGGGGCGGCGGTGGGCAACACAGCAGGAAGCCTGGTCAGCAGGTGACCCTGCCGGGTATTGTGTTTCCCTGTAATATTTTCCCCTGTTTCTGTGGTAACCTTCCCTGGGGGACCCAGGCCTTTAGGCTGCAGGAAGGTGCCCCCAGACAGCCTTTTCCTTAGAGGCCTGGGTATTAGAGGAGGAGGAGTCCCCAGATCTGGCCACCACCCTAACCCTTTTGGCTCCTTAGGACCAAAGCCTGGGGATCTAGGAGAGTGAGCCCGGTGAGCAGTGACCTGGAGGCTAGGCAGAGGCCCTTTTGCATCTTGTGCGGAGAAGGGGAAGAAGGGAACTGCTGGAATTTGGGGCAGGCTCCTTACAGCTTGAGTTGCTGGGCTTAGACTCTGCCTTCCCGCGTCCCTTCTCTCCACTGCCCTCCTCCAGCCACCATCCCTCCCACTAGGAGGAGGTGGACAGCAAGCTGCCTGGGGCAAGCGGTAGGGGTGGAGGTAGAAGAGGCTGGAGGGGTGTTTTTTTCAGCAGAGCAGACCAGATCTCAGAGGCAAAATAAGTTTAGGCTAGCATCTGTTCAGTGTGGGTATCCACGTGATGGGTGTGTGTGACACCGGGCGTATGGTGGATGAGTGGGTTTGTGCCCCTGGGCTGTGTAGGTAGATGTGTGTGGTTCGCTGACAATTTGTGATCCCGTGGTAGCTCTGTGTTGGGTGTTTTGGGAGTACATACACATGAAGTGTAGATGTGTGTGATTTATGCACTTTTGTAACTTATGGCTCTGTAGGTGATATGGACATTTTTTGGGGGGAGGTATGGGATCGCTATGAGTTGGAATCAACTTGATAGCACCCAGCAACAACAACATCTACACCTGTGCGGGAGTGACTTTTTAATAGAAGTCCACATGTGGGTTAGAAAGCACCATCTCCTCCACGGCTCTCAAATGCCAGTTTCTGGACCATTTGCCTCAGAGACACCTGGGGAGTGTGTTAAAAATAAAGACCTTCAGGCCCTACTCCAGACCTATGCAGCAGTCAGAACCTGCAGGGGTGGTGTCTGGGAATCTGGATTTCAACAGGTGCCACACAGGTGATTCTGGTGTGCAGCCATGTTTAAGGACCACCAATATAGGCCAACCTCTTCTTTCTTTTGAGGAAACTGACATCCATAGAAGAGCTTACCCAAGGTGACAGGGCTGTTACGAGAAGAACCAAAACAGAACTCAAACCCTTCAAGACCTGCCCAGGACTTCCCACTCGCTCATGCACCCTGTGTGTGTGCATGTGGTTGCATGTCCACCTCAGCCGGATGCAATGAGCAGAGGGGGCTGGTGCGGATGCTGATTGGGGCCTGCCCTTTCCTCTGGGTCCCAACCTTCCTGACCTTGCTTTTCCTGTTATATCCTGTGTCCTGCTCTCTGGGGAAATCCTGGAAGTGTTGAGCAGCAACCCTAAAGGGATGTTGGCAACCAGTGGGCCCCATTCACTGAGCCAGTCATTCAGCTATTCATCCATTCATTGGATACTTACTGCCCCTTGCTGTGTGCCACGCACTGGGCACAGGTACCTGGTGAAACATGGGCAGAGTGTCTGACCTCAGGGAACTTCCACTCTAGTGGAGGAGGCACACAGTAACAGGTTAGCAAGTAAAGAAATGAGACTAGTCCAGGTATCTGGTTGCACATTGTGATAAACCCTAAGAAGGAAATGAACTGGGCGCAGCAACAAAGAATAATAAGGTGGCACTTCTTTAGATAGGGTGGCTAGGAAAGGTGACATTGATGCCCTTCTCTCACCTCCCCAGACTAGAACTGAGCACTTAAGAGTATTCCGAGCTGTGCTTGGGAACTGCGTGGACCCCAGTGGGGGACCTGGGCTGAAGATGGGCACTGAATTGCCAACCTTTGGCCTGGCATGGATGACAACAGGGTCTCCTAACCTCAAGCAGCCCCCCAAAGGTTGGCAGAGGGAGTGAGAAGGGGGAGCTGACCAGAGCCAAAATGGAGACTACTCTGTTGCTTGGGAGAGCAGCCTTTTTCCTTCCTGGGCCTTCCTTCTGGGGAACCTGCTGAGTGCCCCGTGGGCACTGTTGAGTGCTGGGAAGGAGGCAGCCTTTCTCCAGGAGCTTTCAGGCTCCACCCCATTCCTGACCCTCCTGCCTCAATTTTGTCCCACCTCATTCCCTTCCTCCCCATCTCCCCACCTGAGGAAATACTGTGCCAAGTCCCTCCCCTCTGGGTCTAGCCTGGCTGCCACTGTGGCCACTGGGATTTATTTACCTGGCTCAGGAATCACTGAGGAGGGAGAGGGGTTGAGCCTTAGGGGGCCCTGGAAGAGAGGACAGAACCAGAAAGAAGGGCTGGCTCTAGAGAGAGGGGCTGGGACCAAAAGGACAGGGCTCAGGAGAGGGCTGAGGCTGGCTGAGCAGGGACCCAGAACAGGAGAGGGCATGGATGAGAGCCTGGGCCCAGACATGGCTCTTCACCTGGGTGCTCCAGTGCCCCTCACAGGTCCTGAGAATCTGCACCCCAAACTGGGTGATACTCTAAGGCCAGAGGACAGATGGGTTTCAGCAGCCAGCTCTACGTAAGCTAGAAGGAAATACCCCCTCTGGTCCACCTGCAGCCCTACCCCTTGACCCCTCTATCAGGAGGCTAACTTTCACATCAGCAACTTGGGCTTAAAGTTCCTGCTCTAGGCCAGCAGCCTTCAGACCCTCTCACCTCCAATGGTAACCTTCCTTGGGGGACCCAGGACTTCAGGGTGCAGAGAAGTGGCCCCAGCCAGCCCCTTCGCTGGAGGCCTGAATATTAGAGGAGCCCTCATGTAAGACAAGAGGCCCAGCTCGGTTGCTCTCGCTCTGCACCCTGCCAGGGCTGTCATTCCATCCTGGGCCTCTCGTCAAGCTTTGGTTCACTCACTCCTGTGTCTCGCAGGCCTTCCCTGGCCCCTGTACACCCCAGAGCAGGATGGGGAGGGGGCTGCTCCTAATGAGGAGGGCCCTGGGCTAAACTCACCACGCGGCCCTGCCTCCACACCACTTCCTCCCCTCCCCCCATGTTGCCTTCAGGGATTGGAAACCCTTGGTCTGGAAACCTTGACCCTCAGCCCTGGGGATCATGAGGGGTACCTCGTTTCCCTTTAAGAGTCCAGCTCAGCTCTCTGCAGGGCCCATTCATTCCAAGGGGCCTAACTCTGGCTTATGCCATAACCTGTCCCTGAGGTCCAAGGCCCCCAGCCCCCCGGCTCTCCAGCTCCCAGGCTGTTGGGGAGAAATGGGGCAGGCTGGGAGCTACAGGTTCGGAAAGAGTCGGGGTGGGGGAATTCGGCGACTGGGCTGTAACCGTCTTGTTTTGCTTGCCCCACAAAGCTGCACGTCCGGGGCATCCGCTGCGCCCTCCGGGGCCTTCAGGTTCTAGAACTGCTCTCAGAATGACAGGCTGGTGGCACCCGGTTGGTGCAGGGGGTGGGGGTGGGGTGAAGGGGGAGCCCCAGGCAAGGGAGAGCTGGAGGGTTAAAAATAGCAGCAGCCGGGTTTCGGTTAGCAAATGTGGAGGCGGGGAGCTGGGGGCGGGGCGGGCGGCGGGCTGTGTTTGCCCGCTGCACCGGCTGTATTTCCCCCGAGTCCCAGGAGTGAGTCACTGTGGAGCCACTGATGAGGTGCCTGGCAATGCACCCCAACTCCCACCCCCCTGGGCGAGGGGTGAGCACGGGGCTTCTAGATCCTGGAAAGAAGGTACTAGAAGAGGATGCGAATCTCCCTTCCAGGCCTTTAAGGCCACGTTGAGTTGGACCAGGGGCATTATGTGATATAGGGGAGGCAGTGTGGGAATCTGAGGCTGAACACCTGGGTTTGAATCCCAGCGAAATAGCTGTGGGACCTCGTGCAAGGCTGGTGAGGGATCTAAGCCTTAGATTCTTTAAAATGAGGACTTTCATATATGCATATGTAAATACGTTGCAGAGCCCTGGTGGCAGAGTTAGGGCTACTCCTGCTAACCAAAAGGTCGGCAGTTTGAGTTCACCAGCTGCTCTTTGGAAACCCTATGGGGCAGTTCTACTCTGTCGTATAGGGTTGCTATGAATCAGGATCGACTCCACAACGAGTTTGTTTGTTTTTTTTTGTTTTTTTTTTTTTGGTTAAAACACCTGGTAGATTCTGAAGCCCCCTGTTGTTGTTGTTGGGTGCTGTTGATAGACCCCATGTGACAGAGTAGAACTGCCTCATAGGGTTTTCTAGGATGTATTCTTTATGGAGGAGCCCTGGTGGCCGGAGGAGCCCTGGTGGCACAGTGGTTAAGAGATCGACTGCTAACCAAAAGATGGGCAGTTCGAATCCACCAGCCGCTCCTTGGAAACCCTACGGGGCAGTTCTACTCTGTCCTGTAGGGTTGCTGTGAGTCGGAATCGATTTGTCAGCAACATGTTTCGTTTTGGTTTTAATCTTTACAGAAGCAGATCACCAGGTCTTTCTCCCTTGGAGCTGCTGGGTGGATTCCAACGCCAACTTTTCGGTTAGCAGCTGAGCGCTTAACGGTTGTGCCACAAGGGCCACCAGCGCTAAACCGTTGTGCCATCTGTCCCTACAGATGCTAATTATCACCTTAAACCACACTTGCCCATTGCAAAGCCAGGCAGAAGAGCCCTCTTGGTAGGACACAGATGAGGAATGGGGTGACCTTGACAGAAACCCTGTTTCTCCTGCAAACAGCTAAGTGTGTCCTTGGGTAAATTGTGCCTCAGTTTCTTTATCTGTAATGTGAAAGTAATAGTTTCAACACCACAGAGTTGCTGTAAAGATTAAAGGAGATAAAGTCAGTAAGTGCCACGCCTGGCGTGAAATCAGTGCGCGTTAAATTTTCATCATTATTAATGTTATTGTTCATATCTTTGAAGGCCAGGGATGGGGAATGTTAAAGACATGAAGGAACAGAGACTGGGCCTAGCCCCAGTTCACAGAAAAAACCAGGCCAAATTCCCTGTTCCAGATTTCTCCACCCAAAAGGGCCTGGAACAGCAGGAGTTTGGAGCCAGCAGTCCCAGGGTGGACCCCTTCTTCTCTCTTTCTCTCATTGTCCCCCAACCTCACCCAGTGAGGCAGGGTGAGGAGGGACCCGAGGGCCTTGCAGCTAGCTGACACTGAGGAGGGGCAGCCACGTCAGCCTGGGGAGGGTCTGGGATGGGACCACCCCTGAAGGCCCTGATGTGGAATACCTTGCCAGCGTCTGCTGAGATGACCTTTATTTTAGCCCCTCCCTGGCAGCTCTTAAGAGGAACATGAGGCAGAGAAGGGATGGGAAGGTCAGTGATGTCAGCAGTGAGTATTCCCAGCACAGCGGCTCTGGAAGAGCCACGAGGCATTGCTTTCAGGAAATGATTATTATTCAGCCTACAGGCATTTATTAAATAAGTCCTGACTTTGTGCCCAGCCCTGTGCTGTGCCCTCTGAATGATTCAGGAGAGGTGGAGGATGCTAGGCCATGGATGACGCGGAACCTCAGAGAACTGGGCTCCAAGAATACACAACACCAGTGAAAGAAAGCTCTGTGACCTAGTTCTCATGAAACCTGATGTCTCACCTTGACTTCGCTACCTATGGGCTACGCCACTTTTATACATGTGCGTGTGGACACACACGCACATATATGAGAAAAACCAAACCTGTTGCCTTTGAGTCAATTTCTGACTCATGACCACCCTGTGTGTTGCACCAAGAACCGCTCCATAGGGTTTTCTTGATTGTAATCTTTATGGAAGCAGTTCACCAGGCCCTTCTTTTGTGGAGCTGCTGGGTGGGTTCAGACCGCTGACCTTTAGGGTAGTAGTCTAGTGCAAACTGCTTGTGCCACACAGGCTCCTTCATACAAATATATAATGTTCTACTATTACAGAAGCAGTTCATGTACATTGGAGATAATCAGACAATGGAGACAAGCAAAAAATCCAAAAATAAAAAACCGGATAGTCTCATCACTCAAGAGACCACTATAATACCTTAGTGTATATCTTTGCATGTATGCCCTTATATATTGTTCTTTTTCACAAAATGAGATCACATATGTATGCTGTCTTTTTAGTCAGTGATTGCCACCTTCCATTACATTAAATTTTCATCTCATCTAATACCCAGTTGGCGTGAAATTGTTCTTCACAGCTGGTTTGTCCAAATCAGTATCCAGGACCATGCATTTGGTGGTTAAGTTCCCTGAAGGCTGTGTAAGTACCTTGGCTCGATTTGTGATCTGGAAAAAGCCCCTGCCAATCAAGTAGGGAATAGGCCACCTGGAGAATCTACTCGACAGACCTCTGCCACCTTCCAAAATTAACAGGCAAAGGAAAGGGACACTAGGGCACGACTGGGATGAGGACCTCTGGGGTATTTACTGTCATTAATATTAATGTGGCATCCCGTGAGTACCAGCATTCCTAGCTTGTTGCTATTTATGGGCTCATATCTGCAATGCCTCCTTGTTGATTCTTAGTGATTGTCCCATCCTCAGACCATGGGACAGGCCAGGGTCTCTGCAGAGGCCTCTGCCTTCCCCTGCCCCAGGTCAGCGGTACCAATGGCTTTCTCTCTGTGTTCCTAGTCCCCAGAAGCCTGCTGTCAAGGTGGGTGCTCTCTCTGCACTAGTGGGTGCCTCCACCCCTTTTAGCTGCCTGAGGCCTGCCTATGTATGTGAAGCCTGGCGTGAGAGAGAGAGAGAGAGAGAGAGAGAGAGAGAGAGAGAGAGAGAGAGAGACTATCTCCTCCCAAGGGAATTCACTCTGAGGACCCACTCGTCGGGTGACTTGCTCTGATTATGTAACCTGCCTTTTACACAGGGCCTGACAGTTTCCAGAGCGCTTTCACAGCGGCTCGGTGAGGTTGCTTGTTTAGTTATACCCTGGTTGAGGTAGCTTACAGGAAACACAGTAAAATGGTAAAGTGTACATGTAAAAAGCAGGGAAAATATAAAATGAAAAGGGAGCTTTTTGTCCTGGAGACAAAAAAACAGGTGAGGGACACAAGGCAGAGATTACTATCTTTGTCTTGATTTTTGTTGTTGATGTTTTTGGATAGAGCATCGAGCACTGGCACACGTCATAGAAGCGTGCCAGTGCTGGGAGTCATGTCCAGGCCTTAGACTCTAGGACCACATTGTCTTGAGGCCTCTCGGTGGCCTCACCTTGCCACCCAATAGAAGGTAGGCTGAACTGGTTGTATGCACCAGTGTAGTGATGATGAGCTGAGGGTCTGGAATCCCAGCAGCCCACTTGCCATCTGCGTGACTTCAGCAAGTTTCTTAATCTCTCTAAGCCTCAGTTTCCTCATTTGTAAAATGAGGATAGTAACAGTATCTACCTTACAGTACAGTGGTTTAGAACCTGGTGGCCCAATGCTCCTTCCACGAATCCACGTCCATCTCTTTCTCTTCCAGTGGGTTGGAGTCTGTCATGTTAGAGCCAAAAGCAGCCTTAAGTTAGGGCAAGAGCCTGGGAACATCAGTGAAAGATTCAGGCGTTTCAGTTCAGATCAGTGGGGAAAAGAGAGAACATTCAGCAAATGGGGTTGGGATACTGGATCATGGTGGTGGGGGGCGGGGTTGGGAAATACAGATGGAGCCAAAACAAATTCTGTTTGGA
The DNA here is from genome assembly GCA_030035585.1 of Dugong dugon. NCBI lineage: Eukaryota > Metazoa > Chordata > Mammalia > Sirenia > Dugongidae > Dugong > Dugong dugon. Next base: position 151,674,254 of record CM057465.1, read on the forward strand.
TCAAGGATTTAAATGTAATAAAACCATACAAGTTCTAAAAGAATATAGGTGAATTTATTTATAATTTTGGAATGAGAAATCCTAATCAGGAAAGAAAACCCAGGGGTCATAAAGGAAAAGAGTGATACATTTTACCACATAACAATTAAACAAGCAAACAAAACGAACAAAACCCCTCTGTATGGAAAACTAGAGGTGTTTTTAGATTATTGTTGCTTGTTTGTTTTGTTATATGGTAAAACAAACAAACAAAAACTCTACGTAGAAAACTAGAGGGTCCGTGAAAGAGGAAGACCTTCAACAAGGTAGACTGATGCAGTGGCTACAGCGATGGGCTCAAGCATAGCAACGATTGTGAGGATGGCGCAGGACCAGGCAGTGTTTCATTCTGTTGTACACAGGGTCACTATAAGTCAGAACCGACTCAACGGCACCTAACAACAACAACAACATAAGGGCTAACTGAGATAATACAAGTACAATGTTTTAGCACAGTAACCGTCATATAGTGAGCACTCACTACATAGATGATGATGATGATAACTGAGAAGTCTCCCTGGCAGTCTTGGGAGTGAGCTGAGTGGTCTTGGTGGCACAGGTGAGAGGAGCTAAGGGAGGCACATCTCTAGGCTTCCCATGCAACCGGGAGGAGCAGAACTGATGGGGAAGCAGAAGTGAGGTACACACAGGGAGGCGGGGATTTGGCTGAGGAGAGCTCAGGAGCTGAAGGAAAGACAAGGAGCAAGGAATGAGTGTGAAAACTCAGAGGGGAGAAGGAGCCGTTCTGAGAGGCAGTCCTGGGGTGGTGACCATGCTTCCTGTTGGGGCAAGCGCTAGCCCTTGAGAAAGACCAGCTCGGGCTGGCTTAGAGGGAGCAGCTGGCCTGAGTGGGGCACCAGGGGGGCAAGAGATGAGACGGGGAGGGAGAGACGAAGGCATGTGCTGACAGAACATAAACTCTTATCCCCATATTACAGGTGGGCCTTCAAATCTTGACTGCTCAGGATATTTTGATGATGGTAGGAAAGATGGAAGTTAGACATCACAGTGAGCTTCCTGTCTCAGGGATTGGAGATACTGGAGCAGGAGAGTGAGGGCAACCATGGAACTTCTGTCTTTGAAGGCTTTCAGGACCTGAGAAATCCTGGGGCAGTCTAGACTAGGGCGTTGGGACTAGGGGAGCATGCTGGCTCAGGAATTCTGTAAGTAGGCAGGGCAATGCAGGAGCAGGCTGTGCTGTAAGGAGAAGGCCGAGGGTGACAGGAAGTGGATGTAGGCTCTCTAGGCCTGCCACCCTGAGGAAGTAGCTTTGCCCACCCTCCCCCACCCCCATCGTCACAAAAGGCAAAGGGGAGCAGGGGACGTTGAATGGTAATCTGGGAAGCCCCAGGAGGCAGCCAGGGCTTGGAGGAGGACCCTTGTTTTTCATTACCAGAGGACAGCGGGGCTCTCCAGAGCCTCAGAACCCACAGCCACATGCAACTCAGAATGACCCCAGCACCCCTTACCTCAGGATCCAGCCAGGTCTCCACGTGTGAGGAGAGGCCACAGGGTGGAATGGGGGGCCTGGGGTGGGGGCAAGGAGCCAGAGAGGACGCTTTCCCACCCCTAGGGAGCTCGAGGCTGCCGCTGCCATGGTTACATCTGCTTCCTGTTTGATTCATCTCAAACAGCAGAAAGGAGGGGCACAGGCTCCCAGCTCCAGGCACTGCTGTGTGGGGCTGTTTACAACAGCCGCTTGTGGGATTCCCAGAAAGAGTCTCCAAACCGGACATCCTGCGGCTGCAAAATACCCAGGTGTCAAGAGCTAAAAATAGCTGCCACGGGGCCCCAGCCGCCCAGAGGTGGCGCAGAAAGGGGCACGCTCACGGTGGAGGCGGGAGGGCCAGCTTTGTGGCTGCACATCCCTCCAGTCTTCTGTCTGGCGCACAGCTGCTGAGCCCGTGGAGCTTCTCGATTCTTTGGTCTTGAACCGACAACAGGCCTTCACCTTGCCGCAGGGTCCTCGCTTCTTCCCCCCTTGCAAGGACCGTGGACCTGCGCCGATGGGCAGCTGGCCTGTCTGCCTATACCGGAGAACCCCTGCAGCTTGCTTTGGGATGATAAGAGAGAACCTCAGAGGGACTTGGGGAGCGTCTAGAGCAGGGGTATGGTAGGGCACCTGAGAGGAGGGAGAATACAGCTGATCTCCTCTAAGACCCCAGCCTGTGACCAGCCCCTTATTCTGAGCAGGGCAGGGACATGCAGTCCCAAATTATTGCTTGGTTTCCACAAAGTCAACCGCACTGTGATTCTTCAGGGTTGTCTTCACAAGGGCTCAAAGCTGAAATAGGCAGCTTCTGCCCTCTCACCTGCAGCTGGGCTGGGGTTTGCCTCTGGCACAGGCCTCTGTGGGGCTACTTGATTTGACATCTTTCCCCGTGCCTATCTAGGGCCTGCATTTGTCCTGCACCACTGGCCTGTGGCGAGTGGAAGTGCTGGGGGAGGAGCAGTGGAGTGTATGAGTTGAAAGCATGGATTCTAAAGCCCGAATGCCTGGGCTCAAGTCCCAGCTCAGCCACTTCCATGTTATGTGACCTTAGACAAGTTATTTAATACTGCTGGGCTTCAGTCTGCTCATCTATATAATGGGGATAAAAATAATAACTCCCTTACAGGGTTGTCATGAGGGTTAAGTGAGTTAACAAACGTAAGGAACTTAGAACAACTGGCACATAGTAGTGTTAGCTTACAAAAGTTCAGGTGGAAGAGAAAGGGAAGAGAGTATAGCTGGGAGAGACAGGGGATAAGAGATGGGCAGGGGAATGCATTGGGGAGAAAATGGACTGTAGAAGAGGAGGGGAGAGAATGCATTGAATAGTTGGGAGCAGACACGGGAATGCTTATGTCAGAAGGGAGGCTGCAGACAAGGCAGACAGTAATAGCTGCTACCGAAGAGGGAGTACCTGCTGTGTGCTGGGTGCTTCACACATAGCATTGCTAATCTTGGGTAAACTCCTCAGAGTAGGGATTCTTATCCCCTTATTATAGATGAAGCAGTCAAGGCTTAACCAGGTTAAGTCCTGTTTTTGCCTCTCCCTGCCAGTCACTGATAGAGTCAGGGTTTGAACTTAGGTCCATCTGACCTCAAAGCCAATGTCCCCTATGTTATGCACCCTCATTTCCATGACAGTTGCAGCCTGCCAGACTTCATGTGGCAGGATTTTCCAGCCAGCCTGCAGCCCCCGGGGTTCTGGATAAATCTGAGCAATAAACAGTTTAGAGCCAAGATTGTGAGCAATATAGGGAAGTTCTGGAAGGCAGTCTTCTCGGCCCCTCGGGTCCATTTACTCCTATCCTCATTTTCTTTCACTCTGACCCCAAACAAGTGGTCACAGCCTTCTGAGAGGGGCAGTGAGGGGCTGATGAGAAGAGGGTCCCCAAACTCAAGCCAGAACTGAGATGCGGTGTTTCCACATTCTGGTTTCAGTTCAGCCACTGACAGGGAGCCTTCAGATACCTGTCCTTGCTGAGATTTATTGTCTTCCTCTGGGATACAAGGAGAGCTGTTCACCAGGTCTTATCTCTGAGGCTCTGGGCTCTTCTGAACTGGAGGGCTCTCAACACAGAGAGTGAGGGGGGAGGGGGAACAGAATTTTTTCCAGGAATTGCTTTTGGAATCAGCCCCTGTTGCCAACACACACACATGCACACACACACACACAGACATGCATACATGCATGCACACAGCTTTTCTGAGCAGAGTTTATATCATGGATCATCATCACAAAGTATCCGTTCTTGGCCTGGTAATAAACACTAGAGTTCAGGACCATTGATTTTTTTCCCATCCAGAGAGTGCACGGTTTCCAGAATCTGTGGTTACTGGGAGGGCAAGGTATAGAGGATATGACTCTGCTTCCAAGTGTGAATGCTACTGACCAGCCCTCAGGCTGGTCCCAGCAGGCAGACTGAGGCTGGGATTGGAGGCCTGACAGAAGTCTCTGGGAGTGGCCCTGGAGCCCAGTTCAGAAACAAACCTCTCTTGGGGTATCAGGTCCTGCAAAAGAAAGAGGAGACCTTACAAAAGCCTGGGTTGGGGGGTGGTTAACCATGTCCGGGGGAGGAGAGTCTGCCTCCAGCATAAGTGAGCTCCTTGGGGCTCACAAAATTCGAAGAAGGGCCAACAGAAATATTCATGTCTTGTCCTAGGCAGGTGGCTAGGAGAGAGTCATTGTGTTCAATTCACCAGTTGCAAGCAAAGCCTGCTATGTACTCAGCAAGGTGTCACATACAGGTGGGCATGGCTTAGAAATGAAACCACAGAGATCATGACTAATGAAGTGTCAAGATATTGGACACAGAATAAATGCTACTAGGAGAGGTCAGGGTAAGCGTCACAAGGAGATGGGCTTGGGCTGGACCCCACAGGATGAGCAGAATTTGAATGGGTGGAGTGGCATTTCCTTACCAAGCTGTGTCACTGAAGCATGGGGCACTAGGGTGTCTCAATGGAGTCTCCCTGGGCCTAGAGTTGTGCCCTCCCCCAGCGTGCCTGCCTGCAGGGAGTTCTCCTTTCTCAACTTATGGAAGAGGAACTGTGGCTGCCCCTGAAACCTAGACCTAAAAAAGCAGCACCCGCTGGTTGTCCTTCAGAAAATATCCCTTCTGCCCCAAGTCTGGCTAAAGGAAGGCTCCTGTGTGTCCACCAAATGCCCTCTCCAGTCTTCTTAGTCTCCTGGCCTCGTCTCCCCTTGGCCTTGAGCTGGGATGGCAGGAAGGGGAAGTTGTCCATCTTGGACAGGAGGCCTCAGGACTCACTTCTGGGATCCCTGGGGTCACTCTGCTGCTGGTCAGCTTGGGGGCCTTCTCTAGGGCTTTGTGGGCTCACAGTGAGATGGAATGGGAAACTTAGGAGCCTGAGAGAAGTGGCCATTTCTAAAAGGAAAGCTTTCCATTTCAGGTCATCTGAGGAAGAGGCTGAATAGGTCTCTTCTCTGGGGGGAAATGAAGGCAGCAAGACACAGGATGGGGCAGTAGGGGAAAGCCCTCATATGGGGTCCTCAGGCATTGTGTTCTAGACTGCTGCTTCATGGCTCCCACCAGACCTGACTCTACCTCCAGCCCACATCCCAGTCTCTTCCCTCCTGTTGGAACCTCCCCCGTTCTCACCTTTTCCTTTCTGCGCCCACCTGTGGAGCCTCTGACCAGGCCCCTGCTCCCCCTTCTCCAGGCTTCTGCTTCCCATCCCCCTCCTGGCACCTGTAGTGCAGCCTCATCAGCCATGCTCTCCCACCTCTGGTTCCACCTCCCCTCCCTAGCCCTTTTCTTCAGGCTGTGGGAGCTGGCGTGCCCACCCAGGGAAGATTGTATGGACCACATTGGGGAGGGCTAAGCTGGGACCTCCTTAGATTCCTGCTGTGGACTGCACTCAATCAGGGTGAGGTATCTGAGTCACTCAGTAGGTTGGATGAGGAAGAGGGGGCTGGGAATCCCTCTCAGCTAACATGGGAGTTTGAGAGAAGGAATGGGGTGGGGAGTCTTCTCTTTTGATTAGCATCTGGTAGAGGCCCCAAATTTTGGGGAGCTCAAGCTGAAGTGGAGCCTACTAGAGTGGCAGTGAGCCTACCTGGGTTGGCCCTGTCTCCTTCCTTCCCCCCTCCCCTCACCACTCCCTGCAGCCCCTTTACTCCATCTTTCCTCTCTCTACAGATGGGACCCAGGTGAGCCCGGGCACCCACTGTCCCAGTCCCCCTGGCACAGGTAAGAGTCACACCTGAGGGAGACTGTGGGGAGTGGAAGATGAGGAATGGAAAGGACACAAGAAGGGTGAGAAGCTGAGGGGTTGGAGAAGCAGGGTAGCTAGCTGGTTGGCTAGAGAGTTGGGAAGCTACAGTCTTATGAGAAGGGGTAAAGAATGGCGACAAGAGAGGCACCTGTGGATCCAGTCTGGTCCCAGTACTAGGCAGCTCGACAGGAAAAGGAAAGACAGGGCATCCTTCTGGTCCTTGCTGGGCGTAGTGAAACAGGAAGAGAAGTCAGGAACTGATATTTATACTCAGACCTCTGCCTCACCTCAGGCACTGGGCCAGGCGTGGTCTATGTGTTGACTCATTCAGTCCTCACACCAGACCTGCCAGGTGGGTTTGGCAGCCCTGGAGGATGGAAGGCTGCCTCGTGGTGCTTGGGTTGAGGAGGACCCTCTCACCCTTCCTCACCTCCTTCCGCTGCTGGCCTAAGCCTCCTCTGTTGTTAGGCTGCCTGAGGAAGGATTGGAGTGGACTTCTTGCTGCTGCTCTGACCTAGGACATGCCTGTGGGGCTAGGCCTGGACTGAATGAGGGGCTGCCCCTTCCTTACCTGCAACAAATATCCACTGCGGGCCTACTGAGTGCAGGTCACAGCCTGACGCCTAGTAATTACATACGGCAGGGAGAAACGGAAGGCCAGGTAGCCTCCTTGCTTCGTTCTGGCTTCCCAAAAGCTTACAGGCAGGCTGGGGAGACAGGACACACAAATAGAAAGAGAGATAATGATGAGATGCAATATGTGGCCAGGGCCAAATGAGGGACGACTGATGAGTTCATCTATTCATTCAGGAAACATTAATGCCTATGTGCCAGGTACTGTCCTAGGCATTTTTGGGGGGACACAGAGATTTAGTCATTGATTTGACCAGTATTTATTGAGTACCTGTTATGTGCTAGGTGCTGGGGGTAATGAACAATGAACAAACCAAGTCCCTGTCCTGTGGGCTTAACTCAGCTCTGGTCCTTGCCCACAAGGGGCAGATAGTGCTATGAAATAGCCCATGTGATTGAAGTCCAGGAGAGGGAGAGACCCTAGGCGCTGGGCTGGATCCAGGGGAGAGGGAGGGCTCCAGCTGGGCTTTGAAGAAAGGGTAGAGTTGGAAAATTAGAATGTAGGCATGAGGACAGCACAGGCAGGGAACAGTGTGAGCAAAAGCTCAGGGGACAGACAGTACGTGATCCAGTGGCAGCTCATGGCTGAGGTGGGAGATCAAGAGGAGAGAATCCAGGTCAGGAGCAGATTGTGGAGCCCCTGAGAGACATTTCCAGGGTTCCAGTGACAGCTCATGGCTGAGGTGGGGGATTAGGGTCCAGAAGTAGGAGACCAAGCAGAGAGAAGCCAGGTTAGGACCAGATTGTGGAGCATTCCCAGGGTTCTAAGCAGAGCCCCTCCTACCTTCTCGGCAGCCTTCCCCTCTGGAGACTGTTCAGTGCTGAGAATGAGGAATGGGCCACTGCTTGGGAGGAGCTCAGAGTTTGTGTGTGGCTGAAGGTGCTGGCTTTTGGCCTGGGTATCCTGCCTTGGCATCCCCTAGGGCTCCCTCTTATATTAGCAGGGAGTCCCCTCAGGAAGCCAGGACACTGGAACATGGGGCAGGGTTGTGTTGGCATCACAGGCCCAGACTGATAGGAATGAGAATCTGGATTCCTTAGGTGGATGCATGAGTAAGAGGTGGGAGCATCAAAGCTATGTGCTGCCTGCTGGCCCTCTCTGTGGGGCTGCACTGGGGTGTGCAGCCATCACCTCCAGTCTCTGATATCCATCCAGAGGGTCATGGTAGGCACCTCCTTGCTTGGCTGTTTTTTCGTGGCTATCTCACAGTCAGAGAATGTTAGAGTGGGAGGTCCCTACGAGATGATCTATTGCAAGCCCCTCTTCCTTTGCTCAGTGAGAAGCTCCCCCGAGGGGAGGGGACTTCCTAAAAGTCTGCGACGCGTTAGACAGTTGGTAGAAAAGCAGCACTGGCCTCAGCAGGAGCAGAATGCATGGTCCTGCCTAGCTGGGTAGCCTTGGACAGGCCCTTCCCCTCTGAGCCTCAGTTTCCTCATTTGGATAATGAAATAGTAATACCTAGCTCCCAGGGTGTTATGGGGGCGAGGTGAAAGGTTTTTGAAGACACTCATGCACGCATACCACAGATATTAAGATTGTGATTAGCGATGGTCAGCAGGGCCTGGACGCTGAGCTTCCTGACTCCCTGACTAGTGTTCTTTCTGCTTTCCCAGGATGCCTTTCCAGTTCCCCTCAACCCAGGCCCAGAGGACAGCCTATGGCTGCCCTGTTGGGGGATGCCCAGCCTTGGAAGCACTGAAGGCAGTCTCTCCGATCACCTCTCTCAGGCCTTCCCTGTCGTAGGGCAGTCTGCTCCCACCCGAACCTGTCCCCCTCTCCAGGAGAACCCCTGCAGCAGCCTCACCTCTAAGCATCTCGCGCGTCTCTGGCTGCTCAGCCCAACTTGGCCTGGTGGAGTGCACGGGCGTAGAACCTGCTCTGGCGGCTAGTTATAAATAGCCCTTGCACCCACGGTCTTGGCAGGGTGTGCTTGGCGTGGGTGCTGAGGACACTTGAGAAGAGGCAGCTGAGCCTGCCGTCCTCACCATGCCAGGCCCAGAGCTGGCAAGCAGACTCCACACCCGTGTGGGACCAGTGAGCTGAGGGACCTGTACTGCAAACAGGGCTCAGCGGGTCCAGGGTGGCTATAGGTTTAAGGCATCACTTCTTTATCCTATGACCCAGAATAGAGTGTGGCAACTCTGAGAGGGGCCGATAAAGGTTGGAAATGGAACAAAGTAGGACTATTTGCCTGCCAAACGGCTGCCTTTGAGCCCAGCTCGTTAGAGGGCAGCTGAGCCAAATCCTCCCTTTCCAGGGGCAGGGAGAATGGGGGAGGGCAGAGCCCAGAGTGAACACAGCCCATCACCAAATCCCTCAGCAAGGTGAAGCCCTCAGCCTCAGCCCTGGGAGGCAACAGATTTAGTGGGGAAGCACTGTGCATGGAGTCCAGAGACTGAATTTGAACACTACCAGAGACAGACTGTAGCTGTATGCCGTCCGTATGACTCCTTTCTCATGGGTGAAATGGAATTGATAATACCTCCCTTGCAGGATCAGGGTGAGGATTAAGCAGGACTTGGAACTGGTTCAGTCTGGTTTGAACCCCTGCTGGTAATTTGCATTTCTAACAAGTTCCCAGGTGATGCTAATGATGCTGGTTAGGGACCAATTCTAAGAACTGCTAGCAGAGCAGTGGTTCTCTAAATTTATTATACATAAGAATTACCTGCGGATCTTCTTAAAATGTAGATTCTGATTCAGTAAATCTGGGGTGGAAATGCAAATTCTCAGCAGGGGTTCGAACCAGAACAAACCGGTTCCAAGAAGCCCTGGGATTAAATGTGAAGGCTCCGTGAGTGAGGGTGTCTTGCCATTGTTGAGCCTGAGGGGGCTTATTAGGCTGCAACCATGTACCCTGCACACAAACTTTCTGGCTGACCTGCCCTCTCTGTCCACAGGCCGCCTCACGTCCCACACAGACACACCAGGCCCTCAGCCTCAGCCCATGGATCTGCGGGTGGGCCAGCGGCCCCCGGTGGAGCCCACCCCGGAGCCCACGCTGCTAACCCTGCAACATTCCCAGCGCCTGCACCATCACCTCTTCCTAGCAGGCTTGCAGCAGCAGCAGCAACAGCGCTCAGCAGAGCCCCTGAGGGTAAAGACAGACTCCTTACACACCGGCCCAGCCCCTGCCCCTGCCTGCATCCTTCCTGGACCCTAATCTCAGCCTCTCAACTCCTTGCCCCTTCCCGGGCTGCCGGCTCTGTCCACAGCTCTCAATGGACACGCCGATGCCTGAGTTGCAGGTGGGGCAGCAGGAGCAAGAACTGCGTCAGCTTCTCAACAAGGACAAGAGCAAGCGGAGTAAGGATGGCGGCTGTGTACATGGGGGATGGGAGGGTCACAGTGTGCTGGCATGTCAGCCACCAGGCGTCCCTCTGCCTGCAGGCTCTGCTTGTGAAAGCGGGTATGAGCTTCACAGAAGGGGTGGCACCTCTGGCCCGGTTCTTACCTGTGGAATCCCTGGGACACCTCGTACTGGGGGTGTGGACGGGGCAGTGGGCAGAGAATGTGCCAGGAAGCCAGCCCATCCGCCCACCCCAGCCAACTCGTCATTCTTCTCCCTTGCAGGTGCCATAGCCAGCAGTGTGGTTAAGCAGAAGCTGGCAGAGGTGATTCTGAAGAAACAGCAGGCCGCCCTAGAGAGAACAGTCCATCCCAGTAGCCCCAGCATTCCCTACAGGTACCCGCTCTTCCCCCCTGCCCCCTAGTGTCCCCACCATGCTCCTTCCTCCCTGTAGATACCTGTGAGCACACACACAGTTGCCCCTTTCCCTCCCCAGATGCTCGTCCCCCAGCCCTTCCTCTTTGCCTCTAAACGTAATGTCCCGCAAGCCCTCTCCCAAATGACGCCAGCCTTCTTCTCTCCTGTAATTACCTCTCCCTCTTTAGTGAGGCCTTCTTCCCTATACACACACTCACACTCACACCACACATGCTGGCCTTTCTCCACATGAGTCCCTTCTCTCTTTACACCTACCCCAAAACACAAAAAGTATCCTGGTTCCTAGAGTAGGTTCCTATCCTGTGAGAGGAACAGAGTCCCCACTGTGTCTAGCCCCTCACTTGGGCCCCCTGAGTCCCTAGCCTCTATGCCTAGACCAGAGATCTGTAGATTGCACTGCTGGGAGGGGTGAGTGGCCTGCTTCTGTCACCTGGAGATGGCCCTATTCCTGTTGGCCCCATGCTGCCCGACCCTGCCCACTGCTACCCCCACACCTGGGCAGAGACAGTGGCCATAGAGGCAGGTCCTCAGGGCCCAGGCTCAGGAAGGAGCCCTGGACTGGAACGCGTGCAGTGGGTTCTGAATGTGCCTGTGCAGAGTGAGGTGGCTGCAGGCTCTGGGCTTCCCGCCCTCTGAAGCAGCTGTGTCGCTCACTTCACAGAACTCTCGAGTCCTTGGAGACTGAAAGAGCCACCCGCACCATGTTCAGCAGTTTCCTGCCTCCTGTTCCCAGCCTGCCCAGCGACCCCCCAGAGCACTTCCCCCTACGTAAGACAGGTGAGCAGGATAGACAGGCGGGTGCTAAGGGGAAGGGCCTTGGATGGTAGGTCAGGAATGTGGAAGGGTGGAGGGGTTGGGCTGAGCCTGGGAAAGGCCCGCATGCTGTGGTTTTCTCTCCCACTCTGCCTTCCCTTGCCTTAACCCAGAAGTGGTGACTGGGTGTGAGGGGCTGAAGGGCACAGAGAAGTGGAGGGCCTGAGTAATGCCAGTGCTCCCCGCAGTCTCTGAGCCCAACCTGAAGCTGCGCTACAAGCCCAAGAAGTCCCTGGAGCGGAGGAAGAATCCGCTGCTGCGGAAGGAGAGTGCCCCGCCCAGTCTGCGAAGGCGGCCGGCGGAGACCCTCGGTGGTGAGGGCCGGCGGGGCGGGTGGGGTTGCCATCCTCAAAGCTGGGTGGTCTGGTCCCTTTGGGTCTGGTCCCCCCACCCCCAGACAGGGGTCCCCTCCTCAGGGCCCTGTGTGAGGTTGTACAGGGTGTGGCCTACACAAGGATTCCTTCCTGGTCAGGGGGCTGCTAGGACTAAAACACAGCCATGCCCTGTGACTAAGCTGACAACTGTCTGGGAGAAGGGGCACCTTTACAAAAATTGTCCAAAGGCACCCTGTAGGCTAGTGGGGGCCTGCTTTCTTCCTGCTTTTCTGGGAAAAAAGCAGGAAACAGAGGCCACCTATAAGGGCAGGGGGCTTGTTCCTGGGTGTCCGGGACCAAGGGGTTGGCTCTGGCTTCTGATTGCACATCCCCCTCCCCCCAATCCCCAGACTCATCCCCCAGTAGCAGCAGCACGCCCGCATCAGGGTGCAGCTCCCCCAACGACAGTGAGCATGGCCCCAACCCCGTCCTGGGCTCCGAGGTAAGGCCTCACAGGGTCTAGGCTCTCCTGGATAGCTCTGAGGCTCAGCTCTGCTTGCAAACCCCCACTTGAGCCTCTGGGAGTTCTGGGAAGGCGTGCCCAAGGGTAGGGGTCTGGGAGCGGTGACCCCTTGCCCTGCTCCTCACGGCAGGCGCTCTTGGCCCAGCGGCTGCGGCTGCAGGAGACCTCTCTGGCTCCGTTCGCCTTGCCGACAGTGTCCTTGCTGCCCGCAATCACGCTGGGGCTGCCCGCCCCTGCCAGGGTGAGTGGCTGGGGCGCCCCTCCCCCCACTCCAGGCTCCCGCAGCTTCTTCACCCCCAACTCGCTCCCTTCCCCACCACCTGCCCCTATTCACCTTCACTGCTTGTCTTCCTCCTGCACTGTCCTCCCCTGTGACAGCTTCTTACCTCTTCCCCAGGCTGATGGGGACCGCAGGACCCATCCAACTCTGGGTCCTCGGGGGCCGGTCCTGGGGAGCCCCCATGCTCCCCTCTTCCTGCCCCCTGGCCTGGAGCCTGAAGTTGGGGGCACCTTGCCCTCTCGCCTGCAGCCCATTCTCCTCCTGGACCCCTCAGTCTCTCATGCCCCGCTGCTGACTGGTGAGTGCCTCTGCTCCTTGGTAAAGGGGCTGGGCCCCTGCACCCTGCTAAGGGCCAAGCTTGGGGAGGGGCCTGTCCTTCCTGCCTGCTGGTTCCAGACCTGCCCTCCTGGTGCCTCCCTGATTTGTCCCCCCTTCCCCATGTCCTTGCTTCCTTCTTTGCTCCCTAGGGTTCACTCCTTATGCCCCCACCCCATTCTTTCCAGTGCCCGGGCTTGGGCCTCTGCCCTTCCACTTGGCCCAGTCCTTACTGACCACCGAGCGGCTCTCCGGGTCGGGCCTCCACCGGCCACTGAGCCGGACCCGCTCAGAGCCCCTGCCGCCCAGCACCACCGCCCCCCCACCGCTGGGCCCCCTGCAGCCTCGTCTGGAGCGGCTCAAACCTCATGTCCAGCTGATCAAGGTGAGAGAAACTGGGTAGGGGGGTTGGTGAGGGGGTGCTTAACTGGGCTTCTAGCAGCTGAAAGAGGAAGAGGGACTTAGGGAGGACAGGGCCCTGGCAGACAAGAGAGAGAATGTGGCTCTGGGGTCAAAGCTGGAGTCCTAGCAAAATGAGTGGCCACCTAGCCCAGCCCACCACCTCCCACCCCGCACCCGTCACTCCAGCGTGGCTGCTCAGCCCAGGCATCTCCCTTCCCCAGAGGCCAGCCAAGCCAAGTGAGAAGCCCCGACTACGGCAGATACCCTCATCTGAGGACCTAGAGACAGATGGTGGCGGCATGGGGCAGGTGGGCGACAACAGCCTGGAACACAGGGAGTCGAGCCACGGGCAGCCAGAGGCCAGAGGCCCCTTTTCTCTTCAGCAGCACCAGCAGGTAAGGGAATGCCCATTAGCCCTTCAGAGGATATAGTCACAAGACAGTAGGGCCTGGGATAAGGTAAGAAGGGAGGGCGGTGTGACATCGGTGCAGGGACAGCTCCAGGACCTATGGTTGCCTGCCACAGATCTTTGCATGCCGTATCCACGCCAGGGTACACACATGCATATACACAAACACATGCACACACAAACATACACACATATGCATATGCTCCAGCAGCCTGCCAGTCTCAGGGTGAAGCCATGTCCCTTTTCCAGCAGTGAGGCTGGCCTGTCATGGAACCATACTCACTCCTGCCTTAGTACTTCTCCCCTGTGACTGGTTTCCCAGCTCCGAGAAGGTGGCTAGGGCAAGAGTGGGACAGGGCCAGGCTCAAGTGCTTCAACCTCATAGTGCTCTCGCTGCATGAGTCCAGCCGTGGCAACAGTCCACATCCAGGCAGCGAGTCATGCAGGTCCCCGTGTCCTCGGCAGTTGCAGTCGCTGGAGATGAGGAGAGTGTGGTCTGAGCTGGGCCTGAGGTTCCTCACCTGGGCTCTGGCTTTGGAGACCCAAGTGCCCACGTAGCTCCAGTGGACCTGGGTGGTCAGTCTGCGATGCAGGCCTTTGGGGACTGGTGGGGGTAGGGGGGTCAGAGAGTCAAAGGCAGAGCTCAGCAGGGAAGCAGGGCATCCTGGAATCTCACCAGAAAAGGGGGCCTGCCTGGAGGTTGTCAGGATGGTAGGCAGAAGCCAGTGGGGCAGGATCCTGAGAGAGCAGCAGCTGAGGCCCCTTCCTCCCCTTAGGTGTTCCTCTGGGAGCAGCAGCAGCAGCAGCAGCGACTGGTGGGGCGGCTCCCCCGGGGAGGCCCTGGGGACTCTGTGCTGCTTCCCCTGGCCCAGGGCGGACACCGGCCTCTGTCCAGGGCTCAGTCTTCCCCAGCTGCGCCTGCCTCACTGCCAGCCCCAGAACCCATTAGCCAGGCTCATGTCCTTCCCAGCTCTGAGACCCCTGCCAGGACCCTGCCATTCACCACAGGTAAGACCAAGGTTAGAGTGAGGGGCCGGGGGCGTGAGGCTGTGTTTGTGTCATGGTGTAACTTACGGCATTCTTAGAGTGCTTTCTTGGTCTTGTTCGATCCATACAACATCCCATGAAGTAGGTGGTTATTCTCCTTTTACAGATGAGAAAACTAAGGCTCAGGAAATCTAAGGTGACCAGCTTGTGGCCAGATAGCAAGCTGGTGGTCAGTCCAGGGAATATGGGCCTCCTGACAACTAGTTCAGTGCTTTGAAAACGATTTTTTTTTTTTATTGTAAAAAATAGTTCAAAAGTATAATAGAGATTTTGAAGAATATAGAGAAGCATAAGAATAAAATAAAAATCATCAACCAGTGCCCACTACCCAGAGATAACCTATCTTAAATTTTGCTATATTCCAGTCTAGTCTTTGCTGCAGACTGAGTACAAATACCATATCTGCTTAACTACATTTTACACAGTGTAATTATGTGGATTCTTGACATAACTAGTCCTCAAAAATGTGAGTTTCTTAGTATTTTACGTAGTATTTAATTTTTACCTAAAGGTTTGTTAGTTGGACATTTAGATAGTTCCTGATTGTTCTTCATTTTAATTTCCTCATACATAAATCTGTACTCATCCCTGGGATTATTTTCGGAAGATCGGCTTTAAGGAGTGGCATCCCTTGTTCAAATAGTCTGAGCATCTTGAAGGTTGTTGGTTTCCTGCGGTATCATGAAACTGACCCCTGGAAAGGTTGGAGCACTGACCCTCCCCGGCTGTGCTCAGCAGCCTTTACTAGTGGCATCTCCCTGCTGATCACTGCCCGCAAACTACCTTTGTCTTATCACATGGCCTAGTGTCATTGTGGGACTTCCAGCTCCCAGGTTTGGGGTTTCCTAGGAATTCTTCCTCCTCTCGTTGCTTCAGGTGGCTTCTGTGGGTGAGACCCCTGACATTAGGCCTCACTTTGTATCATTCTGAGCACTTGAGGGCCGCCTAGATTTGTTGGCCACGTGCAGAGTGTCGTTGTGTCAGGAAGATGTGGCTTTGTGGCTTCAGTTGGCTGGTGCTGTGCTGGTGTGTGTGTGAGGTTGTCTGAGCCTCCCCCGGTCAGCATCAGGGGTATGTGCGTGGGTGCAAATGACTGTGGTTGGGGCGGTGGACCAGGATGCGGTGTGTGGGACTGTGTAGTGTGAGGTGGGTCTGCCATGCCTGACTTCGTGGGGGTGCTGGCTGTGGAGGTGCCGGCCGGTACTCTGTCCACAGCCAATGGTCAGGTGGGCTGGGGCCCCTCTACCGGCAGGGCTGTTCTATGACTCAGTAATGCTGAAGCACCAGTGCTCCTGTGGAGACAACAGCAGGCACCCGGAGCATGCTGGCCGCATCCAGAGTATCTGGTCCCGACTGCAGGAGCGGGGGCTCCGGAGCCAGTGTGAGGTGAGGGGGGCGTGTGGGGCTGCAGAGTCTGAGGGGAGAGTGATGGAGGGGAAGGGGTGGGGGGGCTCCATAGCCAGCATGAGGTGTGGGGGTGGGTGGGGCTACAGAGTCAGAGGGGAGAGTGATGGAGGGGAAGGGGTCAAGGCTCCACAGCCAGCGTGAGGTGAGGGGGTGGGCAGGGCTGCAGAGTCATAGGGGAGAGTGATGGGAGGGGAAGTGGTGGGGACACACGAGGTCAGTGGTAATGGACAGAAAGGGCAGGAGCAGGGGCTTAGGAGCTTGTGGGCCCTCACTCTCCTCCTCAGTGTCTCCGGGGCCGGAAGGCCTCCCTGGAGGAGCTGCAGTCAGTCCACTCTGAGAGGCACGTGCTCCTCTACGGTACCAACCCGCTTAGTCGCCTCAAACTGGACAACGGGAAGCTGGCAGGTAGAGCTCCGTGCTGCCTAGTGTTCCCTAGGTCCGGCCGAGGTCCAGCTCCATCCCTTTGCTCTCATCCCAGCCCTCCAGCATCCTTGCCTCCCCTGATCTCCTCTGTCCTCTCTGTGGCCCCCTTCTCCCACTACCCTGTTTCTTCTCCTCACACCCCGCCCCCCACCCCCAGGCCCTCTTATCAGGGCCTCCAGCTCCTGCCAGGCCAGAGGCTAAACAAACTCATATTCACACGGATGGCGGACCTCTCCCCACAGGGCTCCTGGCACAGCGGATGTTTGTGATGCTGCCCTGTGGTGGGGTTGGGGTAAGTGTGCCCGGGGGTCCTGAGTGGGCATTGCCAAGGGCTCTCTGAGCTCCTCCCTTCAGTTCTCCAGGCCCAGCCCCTGCCTTCTTGTTCTTGGGGTTCTGCAGACTAGGTGGGCCAGGGAATTTCCTGTGATGCCCTGGAAGCCCTGCTGGTGTATAAGATCCTGCGGACAGTGTGCCCTTGACCATTAGTGTCTCCTGAGTGTGGAGCCCAGAGCCTCTCACTTAGAAGGTGTTTTGTAACTATTGAGTGAGAGAGTGATTTTGAGGCTTAAAAGCAGGGCCAAGATTGGGGCCTGGGATTGTCTGCCTTTGTAAGACCCCTGAGCCTGGACATTGGCCACACCACAAGCCCCAGGTGGCTTTGCCTGCCCTGGACGGGGCCTCCCAGCACAAGTAGGGGCTGCCTCTGGACTGTCCTCAGCATTGGCCTGCCGGGGTGGGGCTGTGATGGTGTTTCCAGTGTCCCTGCCTCAGGACACAGCCCTTCACTGCCCAGCTTTGCTTCCTTGCTCCTCACTCTGTTTTGGGGGCTTCCAGCCTCCTCTAGGGGAGCTCTCCTTGCCTAAAAAGTCCCCACAGTGTTGTTCCCAGTGAGGTGTGGAGCAGGGGATAAAGCCTAATTCTGAAGGGAAAATGGGAGCTGTAGCTGGTGGGAGGGCTGTTTGGGAGCCAGCCAGTGCCCTATTCACAACTTCCCATTTCTTGCCACTTTCTGATTTTTCCAACTGTTGTTGCTTCTGTTTTCCCCTCCCTCCTCTCCCTCTCTGTCTTTCTCTCTCTCTCTCTTTCTCCAGCCTCTTGCGACTCTCTCTGCCTTCCTCGCCTCTCTTGGTCCGCCTCGCCCTCCCCATCTCCCCATCATGCCCCCCGGCCCCTCCCTAGCCTTGAGGCCCAGGGACTGGGTTTGGGGGGCCTCCCAGCCTGGGCTAGGGGCCCTGAGTGGAAGACAGTGGTGCAGACGGCCCCTCCAGCTCCGACCATCCCGCAGGGCCTGAGCAGAGTCAGCTGGGGCTTAAAACCCCCTCCCGGCCCAAACCCCAAGTCCCGCCCAGGTAACGCCATGCCCCCTCCCCCGAGCGGGGAGGCAGGCGTGATGCTGCTGGCAGAGTGCTGGCCAGATATGGGCTGGTGCTGGGACTGAGGCTGGGAAGGAGCCATGCTGGGATTGGGGGACACAGGAGGCCTTGCCTTGGGGCGGTGGGGCACTGGGGAGGCAGCACTGTCTGCCCAGCTCCCTGCCCCTGGGGTCCTGGCCATGGGGTGGGCACTGCCCCATGGGCGAAAGCACCTGTAGGAGGCCCTGGGTGATACGGGCTCTGACTCTGGCCCCACAGGTGGACACTGACACCATCTGGAATGAGCTGCACTCCTCTAATGCAGCCCGCTGGGCTGCGGGCAGCGTCACGGACCTCGCCTTCAAAGTAGCTTCCCGTGAACTAAAGGTAGGAGGTTAGGGTGAAGGTGGGCAACCTGTGGAGGAAGCTGCAGGACGGGGCAGCGGGGAAGGCCAGGCCCAAAACCCCAGACAAGGGTGTCTGTGGCCAAAACTCTCTTTCCTCTTGGCTATGCCCCAGCATTTTGGAAAGGAAATCAAGGGCTCTGGGACCAGGGTGAGATTTGAACCCTAGGCTCATGTTTCTTAGTGAGGAGTCAAGCCTCTGTGACCCTGGACCCTTGGTCTCTAAAAGATTCGGGGTAATGATCATCCAGGACTACAGGCAAGTACAGAACTTCTCTAGACCTCAGAGACTGGTCAATTAGTTCTTCCCAGTACTGAGTTTATAAAAACCGAGTTGGTGCCCATGTTCGTTTGCTCTGACCTGGGCACCTTACCATGACTTGTCCTGAGGTTCACTGTCAGAAGCCCTATTGTTTAGAAGCTTGCAGCCCAAAGTGGCCAGAGTGTCCTAAACATCGCAGCCCCTTGGTGGAGCTTTGCAGTGAAGAGCACAGCCCCAGCAGCAGCTCGAAAGGTCAGGTAGGAAGCTTAGGGTGCAGTGAGTTTATGCTAATGGTGAGGACCAATTCAGAAAAGGAGGGTGAGAATGGTTGTACAACTTGAAGAATGTAATGAGTGTCACTGAACTGTACATGTAGAAATTGTTGAATTGATATATGTTGTGCTGTGTATATTTTCAACAACAACAACAAATTTTTTTTCCTTTTTTTTTTTTTAAAAAAAAAAGCACAGTCCTTGTTTTAAAATCCTGGCTCCACCATTTACAACCAGGAGACTTCGGACAAGTTGCTTAACCCCCCAAAGCTTTAGATTTCCCTTCACCTGTAAACTGAAGACTGTGATAATGTTTACCATACCTCATGGAGATGTTGTGAGGGTTAGATCATGTTTACCTCATAGAGCTGTTGTGAAGATGAAACCCAGCATTTCAAAAGTGCTTAGCACAGTGCCAGGCACATGGTTGTTGCTCAATAAACAGTAGCTGTTGTTATTACCAAGTGATAGCAGTCAGGCACGCCATGGCTGGTTCTGTGTGCGTGTCCAGCCTGAAAGGGAGGACAGAAGCATGAGAAGTGGGGCCGAGTGGTGGGCACTTCACATCCAGCCTGGGCACAGTCAGACATGCCAGCAGCTGTTGCTTCTTCTCAGAGGAGGTTCCTCGGGGTGGGGAAAGGTTCACGCAAATATGGGTCAGAGGTTTGGCTGTTTGACAAGTGTTCTTTCTGTTTCC
The DNA here is from genome assembly GCA_030035585.1 of Dugong dugon. NCBI lineage: Eukaryota > Metazoa > Chordata > Mammalia > Sirenia > Dugongidae > Dugong > Dugong dugon. Next base: position 151,693,302 of record CM057465.1, read on the forward strand.
AGAATGGTTTTGCTGTGGTACGGCCCCCAGGACACCATGCAGACCGTTCCACAGCCATGTAAGGCCTGGGGGGGGGTTGGTGGGGCTGGGGTAGGCCTGGATAGAGTGGTGTGGGTGGCAGGCCCTGGAACCTTCCTATTGGGACATGCTCCCTCCTTCCCCTGAGCCTTCTGGGGCTGGAGAGGTGAGGGTGTGGGGAGGGAGTGGCCTGGCAAGACCTTTCTCTCCTCCTCTCAGGGGCTTCTGCTTCTTCAACTCAGTGGCCATAGCCTGCCGGCAGCTGCAACAACAGGGCAAGGCCAGCAAGATCCTTATTGTGGACTGGGTATGTCCTGGTTCCTAGCCCCCTTAGAATGGAGAGTTCTGTGGGAAGAGACCTGAGCCTGGTGTCAGAAGATGTAGCTTAGGTCCTAGTTCTGCAGTAGCCTCCTTGAGCCCCAGTTTCTCCTGTGGAAAATAGGATTGAAGATAATAGCCACCTCACAGGGCTGTTGGGAGGCCCAGAGGAGATAGTGTGTGGGAAGGAACTCCCAGAGAGGACGGGAGGTTTCATTTGCATTGTCTTTTGGCATCTATTGGCTTCTTTCAGGAGGCCTAGTAATTCTTGCATTTCCCCTACAGGTAGTAATAATAACAGTAGTAGTAAATAACATCAATATACCGCTAATCACATCTAGATGCTAATGGTTTTACATACTGTGTTTAATCCTGACCATAACCCATTTTACAGATGAGAAAACAGCACAGAGAGATTATTAGTACACAGTCACATACCTAGGGAGTGGCGAGACTGGGATTTGAACCCAGCAGGTTAGCTCTAGAGTACATGCATTTAACTACAAGCTACATCACTTCTGTGTTGGCAGCTGTGAGTGGGACATTTCTAAGCAGAAGTTGAGATCAGTGGAGGAACTTTCCACACTGGAGCCTGTAGGTGGTCCTGGGAGTGACCGAGTGCAGGGATACAGCTCTTCCAGGAGGGCTGACTCTCACAATTATTACCAGCCTTGAAACCTTTCCAACCTGTGCCAGCCTCCATCTCACTGCTTTCGGACCTTCCCTCATCCACCACTCATCTCTCTGCACAGGACGTTCACCATGGCAATGGCACCCAGCAGACCTTCTACCAGGACCCCAGTGTGCTCTATATCTCGCTGCATCGCCATGATGATGGCAACTTCTTCCCAGGCAGTGGGGCCGCTGATGAGGTAGCTGTGTGGCCGGTCTGTATCTCCCAGCCCTATCGACTCTTATCTCTGGTGCTAACTCGGCCTCTGTCACAACTAGCCGTGTGATCCTGGGCAGACTGTATAGCCTCTCTGATGCTCAGGTTCCCCATCTGGAAAGTAAAGAGGCTGGACGAGCTGGTCTTGCAGCGCTAACGTCTTGGGATTCTGCCAACATCTTCTGGAATCTGCTCTCTTCATATCTCGCTTGCTTCTTGTTTTCTAGGTGGGGGCTGGCAGTGGTGAGGGCTTCAATGTCAATGTGGCCTGGGCTGGAGGTCTGGACCCCCCCATGGGGGACCCTGAATACCTGGCTGCCTTCAGGTAGGTGCTCTGGGGGCACAGAGGTGGCCGGACCCAGAAAGGCCTCCCTTTCCTGCCCCTCTCCCAACAGCACCAGGTTGGAGGTGACCAGTTGGCTTGTTGGCGTGTCCCAAACCAATGACTGGACACTAGGCCAGTCCAGGGGTGGGGAAAGGTACAGTTACTGGCCTGTAGGGGTCTCCAGTCCTGATAGGAAGACAGGACACGCACAAGAGTGAAAAAGTCGAAGGGTGTTTTATTAAGTCACACATTACCAAGAACCAGTGTAGAACTGAGTCCTGGGAGCTGGACAGGGTGGAGTGGGCAAAGCTGTCACATTTAGTCAAAGAGGACTGCCTGGAGGGGTTGGGCTTTCAACAGGAGATGAGGAACTTAAACTGATGGAGAAAGAGGGAGAGCAGCTGATATCCACCTGGGGGAGTTACCTAAAAAAGCCATTCTAGAAGAAGGGCTTTGGGCTCTGTTCAGGAGCCCTGTGTCTGTTTCACTCATGCCATTTGGGAAAAAAAGAAATAGGAAATAGGTCTCCTAATGCTTTTCTGGAGATATTCTCTACAAGAGCCCATTCTGCAGGACCACATGCTGGGGTCCCTGGCTTCTGTGTGCCCAGAGCCCAAGATCCTGTAGGATACCAAAAGGGACCCCAAGGCTATGTTGTGGCTGGAGGAAGGTAGCTATCGGGGCCAGGCAAGGGGACAGCATGAAAGAATGGAGCCAGGTGGCCCAGGACCTCAGAGGGTCTAGTTGCCCCCGTTGGCTCTCAGTTGGTGAGTGGTGGGGTGTGGTCAACTCAGTCCAAGGTGAGCAGCAGCTGAATGCCAAGAATTTTGTCCCAGAGGCTTAGTGACCAGAGCCCAGCTTGGCCACCTGTGAGATAGTCCCTGCTCTGTGGCCCTGCCTGCGTACCCCACAGGCAGGCATGTGCATACACATACACACACACAAATTTATACATACACTCGCTTTCACACTCACACATATACTCACACAGACACATGTACCCACAGTCACACACACACATTTACACATACACTCGCTTTCACACTCACACATATACTCACACACACTCATACACACACACTCATACACATATAGTCTCTCACACACATACATACACTCTCAGTTGCTCTGGTGGCCATCCTTGGCTCCTTTCTGCCTCTTGCTATTTAAGCGCCCTGGGCAGCTGAGTCCTCAGGCTGTGTCAGGGACATACATGGGTGGGCAGCCAAGGGCAAGGAGGTCAGAGGGACCCTGCTAGGGGATTGGTGTCTTGGAGTCCTAAGAGCGGGGTGCCTCACAGAAAAGCTGGTGGGAGAGGGCTGGCCATGTATGTGCCGGGCAGGGCCGCACCCCCTCCCCTGGCAGCCCTGACAGTGCGGTGAGCCCCCCTTCTCCTCACAACCTCACAGGATAGTCGTGATGCCCATTGCGCGAGAGTTCTCTCCAGACCTGGTCCTGGTGTCGGCTGGGTTTGATGCTGCTGAGGGTCACCCGCCCCCACTGGGTGGCTACCATGTGTCTGCTAAATGTAAGGAGGGCTGCTGGCCCAGGGGAGGTAGGGAATGAGGGCTGGGCTGGGGTGGGAGGCGCTGCCAAGCCTCAGTGGGAAGGTGGCACTGGCTGGCCCAGGTCTGGGAGTGTGAGGAGTGGGGTATGGCCACTAGTCCTGGAATTTCCTGGGATCTCTTAGCCTAGCATAGGCCAGGGCCCTTCTTGTGACCAGATCAGCTCACCGCGGAGGACTTTGAGCTCATCATACCCCGGGGACTTAAGTCCATCAGACACCAGGCGGGAAGCTCAGCCGTAGAACCCCTACCCCCACTGTGTTGGTCCCAGGCTCGGTTAGCAGTGTCTCCAGAGGGAGAGTGGGGAGGAAAAGTATTCCCAGAACAGAGGGAGCCCATTCAGCCCTCGAGCAATGGGCCTGGAGGGCAGAGAGTGGAGATAGTGTGGCTTAGTGACAGAGACCTAGGCTGGAGTTGCTGCCCAGTTCAAGTCCTTATCCTGCCACTTACTAGCTGAGGGATCTTGCACAAGTCCCTTAACTTCTCTGAGCCTTGAATGAGGCATGTTGTTGTTGGGTGGCATCAGGTCGATTTTTGACTCAGTGACCTCATGTGACAGAGCAGAACTGCCATAGAGAGTTTCCTAGGCTGTAATCTGTACAGGAGCAGATTGCCAGGTCTTTCTCCCACAGAGCAGCTGGGTGGGTTTGAACTGCCAACCTTTCAATTAGCAGCTGAGTGCCTAACCGTGGTGCCACCAGGGCTCCTTTGAATGAGGCATACTCCTAGGTTTTACATGGGACTCAGTGAGAAAGTACTTGAGTCATTATTTATAAGGGAGGAAGCAAGCAGGGAAACAGAGGGAGAGAATGGGTCTGCCTCTCCTCTAACCTGCCCCCTCCTATTTCTTCCCACCTGACCATCTAGGTTTTGGGTACATGACACAGCAGTTGATGAACCTGGCGGGAGGTGCAGTGGTGCTGGCCTTGGAGGGTGGCCACGACCTCACCGCCATCTGTGATGCCTCCGAGGCCTGTGTGGCTGCTCTTCTGGGCAACAAGGTGAGCTGCCACCCTTGCATCCCATGCATGCATCTGTGGGGTAGGTGAGCCAGGCCTTCCTAGCCAGCGCCCCAGGGAGCAGCCAGGTAGGGCACCTCCTTGATAGATACGGCTGGGGTGGCTAGGCCTGGGGTGGGCAGAGTGGATGCCTCTACCCCAGGTCAGGCCCCCGGCCAGTGTCTCCTGACCTAGGGTCCTTGGGGTGGGAGAGGGCTGGGCCTCCAGGCCCCCAAGAGACTGGTGACTGATGCACTCTTTTTTGTAGGTGGATCCCCTCTCTGAAGAGGGCTGGAAACAGAAACCCAACCTCAATGCTATCCGCTCCCTGGAAGCTGTGATCCGGGTGCACAGTGAGTGTGGAGAGGACGCTCAGCCTAGAGCAGGGCAGCCACCTTCACCCAGAACTGAGAGAGCCTCCAGGCTCCACTGCTTCCAGTGACCAAGGTCCCAGGGCCTCCCAACACTGCCCAGCAAGGGGTTCTGCTGCTGGTCTGGAGTGGGATTCCTGTGCGCTTACCCCAGCAGTAATGGTGGGGTAGTCCCCCATGAGCAGATGCCCTCTGAGCCCTCCAGGTGGACGCAGCCGGGGCCTCCTAGAGGCAGGGACCTGCCCCCACCTCTGTAGCCACAGCCCTAGACCAGGGCCAGGCTGACAGCAACACTCAGGCCTTATTTGCTGAGAGGCCTGGCTTCCACCCCTGCCCTCGGTCCTGGCCACAGGGGTCTTGGGGGCTCTGCCTGCTTTGGGGCTGGGTCTTAGGATAACACCCACATTGGGAAAGCACTTTACATTTTGAACTTCAACTCAGTATCTAACGTGCACTTTATGTGAAGGCCTATGCTTCAGCGGGGGATACCAAAATGACTGAAATGGATTCCGCACAGCATGGGCTCAGTAGAAAGCATGCATAATAAAGACATGCTGGTACTTTCATGGAACCCTTCCACTGTGCCAGGGTCTGTGTCAGACGTGTCCTATACACATTATTTCTTACACTGCGGGCAGGAGTATTATTCCTGTGGCATGCATGGGGCAGTGGAAGTCCAGGGAGGGTAGGCAGCTTGCCAGAGGCCACACTGTGTTTGTTCCTTGTCCCAGTCTTTCCTTTCCTGTGTGCTGGGCTGAGCGTGGGGGAATGCATGTGAGTGGGCTCCTGGGCTCAGGGATCTGTGAGGACCCAGCCCCAGCCCCACCAGCAGATGGGCCCACAGTGCCCTTAGGAACGCCACACCTATGGGGAATGGGTCTGAGGTGGCTTCTTGGCCAAAGGGGGCAGGAGAATGACTTGGGCATCCACGAGGCCCTGCTCGTGGCCATGCTGGACCAGCTCTGCTCACCTGGCCAGAGCTGTGGGAGCCATGTCAGGGATGGGTGTTGTGTTAAGGGGGGAGAAAGGGCAGGTGGCAGAGCTCACCCCAGGCTGAGGACACAACCACCACCCTCAGGCCCCGGCCTGAGACTGCAGCCCCAACGTCAGGTCTAGGGTGCAGATGTGGCAGGATGCAGAGGCTTGTTTCCCCCCGCTTTTCTGACCTGGCTTCTTGCCTCAGGTAAATACTGGGGCTGCATGCAGCGCCTGGCCTCCTGCCCAGATGCCTGGGTGCCCAGGGTGCCAGGGGCTGACCCAGAAGAAGTGGAGGCAGTGGCTGCACTGGCATCGCTCTCCGTGGGCATCCTGGCTGAAGAGAGGTAATGTCTGAGCCCGGGAGACAGCTTCTGACCCCGCGGGTTCTCCCCAGCCCATGCCTTCCAGGCCTCTCGGACTTCTTGACCAGGGCTGGGAGGGAAGCTCAGCTGAGGTCCCTCCCCTGTCCCTCCCCCAGGCCCTCAGAGCAGCTGGTGGAGGAAGAAGAACCTATGAATCTCTGAGGCTTCAGATCGGATCTGCCCTCTCACCCCTGCCCCGTGGACCTGGTTCCCTTCTAACCTCTGGCAACACCACCTGCTCCCAGGTCTTCAGAGATCTGCGGGTGGGTGGTCAGGGCCAGAGAACAGCCTGCCTTGCCATCACTCCAGGGAGCCCAAGAAGGCTCCTGGGCCTTGGGTGGGGACTAGAGAGGACCCTGAGACGGGGCAGGCTGGGCAGCCATTTAGGCCCCACAGGACACTTCCCAGAACAGATTCTGCCCTTGGGGTCTGGGCCCCTGGCTGTGGCCCCAGTTCCTCAGGACTGCGCAGAGGACTGGCTTTGTTGGGCCCACCCTTAACCACTATTCTTGGCTCCACAGACCTGGGACTTTGCACACAGCCCCAGGCCCACACAGAAATGTGAACTTGGCCTCAGCCAGGGCGGCCCTTCCTAGGAGGGGCCAGAGGGAGAGGCCCCTAGGAGGGGAGGAGGACAAAGCCAAGGGTGCCACATCCCTGAGTGCAGGGGGAGTCCCTCCTCTGGCCTGTTTCCTCAAAATGACTCTGGAAGCTTCTACCCTCCACCACCGGGCACTGAGATGAAGCTCCCTCTGAGAGCCGTTACCAGCAAGCCTCCCATCCGGTTCCTGCCCCTGCCAGAGGCCACCCTACATCAACCACCTCAGTGCCCTAGTGGAGCGGACAGGTGCTCTTGGAGTTCTGTGCTTTCCAATCCAATGGTGCCGAACCCTTCATCTCCCCCTGGAAGCCCAGCACGAGCCCGAGGGACCCATCGGTCACTGCCCTCCCACCACCAGCCTTCTGTGTTTATGGGGTCTCCCCAACCCTACTCTGATTCCTGCCCCACACAGGACCAGCTTGGCTGAGGGGGAAGGGGGAGGAGAGCGAACACAAGGCGAGGAGACGGGGAGGCTGCCCTGGCAAAGTCTTCAAGGCTTCTGGGGTCTAGGACTGGGGCCAAGAAAGAATTTGTGTGTGTGTGTGTGTATGCCTGTGTGTGTGTGCATATGGGTATGTATGTGTGTTCCCTAGACCCACCATACCCTGTGTTTGTGTGCATGTTTTTGTAAAAAAAAAAAAAAAAAAAAAAAAAATTTAAAAATGGAAAAAAAAAATCTGAACAATAAATGTTTTATTTGCTTTATTTGCTTTAAAAGTGCAAGTGACAAGGGCTCCGGGAATGTGGAGTTCGTGTGCACACGGACCTCCCGCTGCACAGCACAGCGTGCCTCTGGGTTGGTGCAGAGAAGGCACAGGTTGGGCTGGGGTGCAGTCCCCTGCTCTAGCTCCTTGCCCTTTCTTGGCAGCCACCCTGCAGGAAGAATCTGTTCTGAACACACCCTAGCTGCCCCTGCCTGCCCCCACTCAGCCCAGAGCGGCCTCCTCTCCATTACCCTAAGTCCACAGACGGGGCTGGCACACAGCGAGGGCCCAGCCCAGGTGTGTGTACATGGGGGCGGGGGAGCATAAATTCTCAGACTCAGCTCACTACAGCATTCCCAAAGAGCTGTGAATCAGACATCCCTGGGTTTAAGGCCCAGCTGGGCGCTCAGGTAAGTCACATCATCTCCTGGGGCCTCTGTTTATCAGTAAAAGGCTCCAGAAAAAGACACTGGTCATGGTTCCTTCCTGCTCTAATGTGCCGTGACTTTTTAAGCATATGCTGAGCCTAGAAGAAAGAATGAGACAGCAGGCCCGGACAAGCTCACCCAGTATAAACAAAGAGGAAGGCCCTGGGCTGCCAGCACCTGCCTTCATGGTTCCGAGGTGCCGGGCTTTTTGCAGCCTGATTAACCTCAGAGCTGGCTCCAAGCCCCCTCGGCCTGGGAGAGCATGAAGGAAAGAGGTAGCCTGCTGCTTGTCCCCTTCCCATCTCCCCCGGCCCTTCAGGGTCAGGAATACCAAGTCCCATTGGGGTTGCTGTGGCTGTGACCATGGGCATCCTCATTTGGCTGGGGTGGGGGAGTGTGCTGAGGGCCAGAAGGGGAGACTGAGCTGCTGCATTCCCCCATGCCAGGGGGGCCTCCAGCTTGAGGAGACACTGACCCCCCCCCTCCCTTGCCCTCTAAGACACAGTCCGGGCTAGGGAAGCCACCTAATCAGATAGTTAGCGAACTTCTTCCCCCACAAACCTTCCCACAGACACCACCCCCCCCGAATATTCCCACGTGACAAGAAACAACCGGAGGCTGGCTGATACAAATGGCAGCTGTATTTCTGCTAAAGTGACAGTGACACAGATAAGGCAGAGCTTGGGGCAGGACACATCAGGGGAACGGGTAGACCGTGCAAAATGGCAACCTAACATAAAAAGATTTAACGGTAGCCCCTTGCCTCCCAAGTCAGGTGAGCCCTTGGGCCAGTGTATGGGCAGAAAAGCAGATTCTGTCCTTCAGAAGGGGGGAAGGGAGGTGTCACGGCTGGGGTGATCTGGGCACACTGAGGAGCAGGTGTGAGAAGGCAGGGTGGAAACCCAAGGCTGGAGGTGCCTGGGTACAGGCTTGGGGGCTCTTTCCAGCCTGTACCATACTGCCCCTCCCCCAAAGCCCTTCAGGAGGCACAGGAGCATATTCCGGACCCAACCCTTAGCCTGCCCTCAAGTCCTGCTCTGGGGCCTGTGGGGGGGTGTGAGAGAGTGGCGACAGATGACTGCCTAGCTCTAGCACGCTCATGGAGGCCAGCTCTGGGTGAAACAGGATAGGAGGGACTCAACTCTCCACTCAGCCTCCCAGGCCTTGGGGAAAGAGTCCAGTGTTGCCACCCGTGGGCTCCTGAGTTAATCTACCTGACCCTTGGGGGACAACAGGATAGGGTGTTGGGTAGAGGTGTATGTACTTGCCCTGCTCTGCCCAGGCTGTCACCCTAGCTCAGGGAGAGTGGCTGGGGCAGCAAGGACCAAACCACCTGCCCCTGTAGCCAGGCAGAGATCAGGGTCTCCGGGACCCACCGCTTGACCTCGCTGCCCTACCTGCAAAGAGTCCTCACGGAGTGCTAAGAAAATAGATCCATCTGAAAAGGTCTAAAGCTGCCTTCCAGCCAGGCTGATGAGGATCAACATAGCAGGACCCCCTTTCTGCCACACCTGAGTCTTCCCCCAAAGGAGGCAGGGCAGCTTCCAGGAGGCCATACTCATCCTGCTGTGTACTGCCCCAGTTCTGGGGTGCCCAGGGCATGGGGCAGGCCCGGTTGATGTCTCAGAGGCTGAGTCCAGGTCCTGAGGACCCCCAGAGTGCAGAGACCTCACCCCTGGGTCAGAAATCGCTGAGGATGCTGATGTCGGCGAAGTCAGCCCGGTAGCGGTGTGCATAGAGGCTGAGCAGGAAGGCCCACTTGAAGGAAATGAAGCTCCAGATGCAGGAGAGGTAGTAGCTGTTGGGGTCTGTGAGACCTGTTGGGGGAGAAGAGCCCAGACCTTGACTCAAGAAGGTCTTACCAGGCCACGAGCCAAGGGTCGCTCAACGTCCTGCCAACACTGGTTAGCTGAACTAATCCTACAGAAGACTTGAGTGTGACAGAGGTTTTAGAGCATCCCAGGGTTTGGAAGGAGACGGGCAGGGGGACCAGAGATGGTGGGAACTGGGGAAGGTCAGGGCTGGCCAATCATAGGTCTGTACCATATATACTTTTGCAACATTTACCCTAGGCTGCTTCCAGCCTGTTTTAGCATCAGACTCCTTAGGGGCAAGGAGAGGAGCCTTTGGCTACTTCCTGGTCATAGCCACCAGAGGGCACTCCCACCCCAGAGCTGGGCAGAAAGACTAAATGGTACCATCATTTATGGGTGCTTACGTGCAGGGCTTTGAACTGGTTTTTCCGGTTTGAATCCCTGGTGAGAATCTGCATTTCTTACAAGTTCCCAGGTGATGCTAACGCTGTTGGTTAAGGACCAGTTCTGAGAACCACTAGTAGAGCAGTGGTTCTAAAAACTTATTATATGTAAGAATCACCTGAGGATCTTGTTAAATTGAAGATTGTGATTCAGTATACCTGGGGGTGGAAATGCAAAGTCTCAACAGGGGTTTGAGCCCGACTGAACTGGTTCAAAGCCCTGCTTACATGTCCACTCACCGTGCTAAACACATCACACGGCATTTCATTGAATCCTCCCAACCCCAGGGGGTAGGTACGCTCACATTTTTTTTTTTTTTTAACCATGAGAGGGTAAGTGATCTGCTCAGTCCCTGGAAAGAAAGCTGCGGAGCCAGGACTGGAATCCCAGGGTCTACTCCTAAGTCAAGGAGCCCCGGTGGTTGCAGTGGTTAAGCAGCTGGCTGCTAACCGACAGGTTGGAGGTTTGAACGCACCCGCCGCCCGGTGGGAGAAAGACGTGGCAGTCTACTTCCATAAAGATTTACAGCCTAGGAAACCTTATGGGGCAGTTCTATTCTGTCCTATAGGGTTTCTATGAGTCAGAATCAACTTGATGGCAGTGGATTTGGGTTTGGGTTTCCTCCTAAGTCGCCCGCTCCCGGCCAGCCGGCCCTCCCACCCCCTCCCTGGAATGGCCCTCACTCTGGTGCCGGTTGGCGGCCAGCACAAGGAAGGTGCCGAAGGCGGCCATGGAGACGGCTGAGAAGAGGATGCCCACGAAGGAGAAGCCACGCAGCCCTCTGAGCCAGGTCCTCCAGTAATCCTGCATGTACATCACGTGCGTCACCAGGACCCAGAGTGCCAGCACACCTGTGGGGACAGGCTCCGTCAGTGGAGACACTAGCCATCCACCCTCCCAGGCTGCCGGTCCCCTCTCCTCCAAACAGCCCCTCCTCACCCCCACCTTCAGCTCAGTAACCAGGACACAGGGTGGGGGGAATCTACTAGGCCTGGCTTATTTGCATAATAATACAGTATACCTGGGAGAGCCAGAATCTGTGTAAGGCAGAAACCTGTCAGAGAAGGAAAATTCAAATATTTTCCACTAAAAGGACCGAGAGAAGAATGGTAAGACTGCACTCCATCAAAGGCGGAAAACTTGCGAGACTCAGAAAAACAAGGCAGTCCTGTCGAGTTCCATTTCACTGTGCTGACATCATACTGGCCATTTTCACTCTCCTCTTATGACTGCACGGTGGAGTTTTCTGCAGGCCACACCACACAAGATATCACAATGACTTGAATGCAGGCACAGATAAGAGTATCTAGCTGCCTTCTGTTAAGCCAGACATTAAAGAGCTCTGCAAACATATTAAACCATGTCACTGTTCTCCCTAATTTGTCTTGGAAAATAGAAATGTTTCTCACAAAAATATTATTTATGTTAATCTGTTATTTTTAATATTACTTCAAGATGTTTAAGAATGTTCTCAGTTTTAATTTCTAATATGGTACATATCAATAGATAGAACCCATATAAACAAAATGTCTTTGGAGTTGTACTGTTTTTCAAGAGTGTGTAAGGGTTCCGAGACTACAAAGCTTGAGAACTGCTGCAGTCTGGCATGCTTTCCAAGGACTCCCCACTACCTACCACCCCGGATGCCCCTCAAGGGCCAGAACTCTGCAGTCAACTCTCTCAAGGCCCGTGGCCAAGTTCTCGAACAGCAGGGCTCTTCCCAAACTCCTTTATTGTTCTTGCAGGACAAACAGGCCCAGCCTGGACACATGGCCAGACCTGAGGACCCCAGGGCCACCCAGGATCCAAGTGGCCTCCTTCTTGCTCTTGGCCAGACCCCATACCTTTCCTTCCAGTTTGGGGCAAAGGGCAGGCCAGATACCCCCGCCCTTCCCTGGACCTGTCCTCCAGGATGACATCTCCTCTAGAATGCCAACTGCCACTCAGCCAATACAATGAGTGCCCTCTGTGCCAGGCGGTGACTGCTGGTGCAGCCCGAAGGGTGAAACAAATACCAATTCCATTGGTCCCCAGCAAGGAGGGAAGGAGGAAAGCGGCAGAGCCAGCTGCAAGCTCCCAGCCTGCTGGTCCATAGGATGTGGGCCACACAGGCTGGGACCTCAGAAGTCAGGAGACCCTTCAAAGAGGGAGCTGCATACAATCCTGTGTTTCTTACACATCACAGTGTCCAAAATGTGCAAAATGTCCAAAATAAGCAGCGGGTTTGGGAAAGTGGTTATCTCTGGTAAGGGAGAAGAAGAAGGGAAGTTGATAGGGAGGTGAGGGTGGGGCGGGTGCTTTGACTAAATCAGTGATATTTTATTTCTTAGGCTGGGTGGTGAGTGTTTAAGAGTGTTAAATCACGTATGCCTGAAATAATAATTTTTTTCTTCAACTGGAAAAAAAAAAGGCAGGAAGAGTTTCATCACGGAGCTATGCTCTGGTTACCAGCTCAGAAGCAGTCACAGTTCAGGCGGCCTGGCAAGGGAGGGAAAACCATGGAAGCCTGGGCCTGGTGTTGCTGGGCTGCTCACCACCTCCCAGAGCCCTGGTGTTTCCACCTGTATAAACGGTGAGCCTAAGGATCTCTGCCAGCCTCGGTGCTCAGGGAACCCAGGGTTCCTTCCCAGCAAGGGCAGAGTCCCATCAGCCCCCACAGCTCACCCTCCTCACCTGTGTCACCTATACTGCTCTGGCTCTGCCCCTGACCACCCCCAACCTTCCTCAGGGGCTGGGGGCCTGGGACCTGGGTCCCTCCACCCAAGGTCAGGGTGAGGCAAGACAAGCACCTCTCCATCCCTACCGAGGCAGGAAACTGGAGGGAGCAGGGGAGGACAGAGTAAGAATCCCACAGCCTCAACTTGAATCTTACGTAATCCAGATTTCATGCTGGCCACCTTTCCCAGAAGTCTTTCCATTCCTCTCACGTGCACCCTAAGTTTTTATCTGAGGGAGCTGTCTGATTTCTTAAAGGGCCCTCGGAAGAAGGCTTCTGGCCACTGGGCACATTCCAGGAAGTCAGATGGCACCTGTCTGGGAGAGGTCCACGTGCCCTCTGCCTGGGTGGATCAGATGAGTTCTATGATCCTTTCCTACTTGAAGCTCCCAGAAGCCATCGTAGGAGAAAAGGAAGGCGGTCTGAGCAATTCCTCTATGACTCAGCATTTCTGGGTTAGAAACTGCTGAAATAAGGGCCAGTGAACATGCCATCTTTGAGTCCACTGGCCATGCTCCAGTGATGCTCCCAAAACACCCACCTACAGACATACTCACACGCACCTACCAAAAAGGGCTGAGAGCAGGAGGAAAAGGAAAGTGGCATTAACCCACCCCTCACCTCCAGACAAACACATGCGAAGTCTGGAAGCAGGCCCACTACCACCCACCCTGGCTCTCACCACTTTCCTTGGAAGAGAGACCTCCCCCACCAATTCCACCCATGGTGCTCACTGAAGGGGGCGGGGATCCCTCACTGGTGCCCTCCCCACCCTTCACTGTGCTGCGCAATTCCGGGCAGAATGGCCAGGCCCCAACCCATCGGTTGCAGGCCCAGAGGCAGACCTCACTCCTCACACCACTCTGCCTGCTCCGAGGAGGCTCCCAACTGACAAGCCAAGGCACAGGGTGGATCAGTGAAAGTACCCCCAGTAGCTGGGCTGGAGGTAAGAAGACAGGAGAAGCCACGAGGAGCCCACAAGGTGAATGTAGACCAGCGAGCAGGACACTTAGGTTCTTGCACCCTGGCCCTCCACGCCTCCCCTGAGGGAGGTGAGGCCCAGAGCCTCTGTGTGCCTCTTGCTCAAACACAGAGCCGTTTATACTCCTGGGGCAACTGCTCTAATCTTCTCTTTCCTTGGTCTATTAAAGCTAGAGCAAGAGTCTGTGTGCGTTTTCCCCATGATTCCTACGGCAAAGCCAGAGCAGGAGGTCCAATTCATGCCTCTCCAGGAAAACTGCTCTTTCTTCCGCCACCATCTTTCCTCAAAGCCACTTCATCCCACATATTCACCAGGGCGGGAGAGTGTGTCCTCACCCATGAACTCTCCTCCCACCAGAACCAGGGGCTCCACAGCTGACACTGCCAGAAACCAGCACCCCCGACCAGCCCCTGCCTGGTCCCACACACGGGGGAACGGAGCATGTGGCAGCTGCCCTCCAGTGACTCAGCAGTTTCTGGGCTGGAAAATGCCAAGTCAGAAGTGGGGTGCTTACAAGTCAGCAAAACCACTGACACTTCACCCCCAAAAGAGGAAGAAGGCTCACTACAGACCCTCTCATGGTGGGGAGGGTGGGTGTCACGTGGCCCTGGCCCAGCACCACCCCCTACCTACCCCAAGCAGCTCTGGCTCTTCCGTGGCCACCTTCTGGTTGTCAGCGGTCAGAACTGTCAGGGAGATGCCAGGGCTCCAGCTGATGGCTGCCCTCATGCCTCTCCCTGCAGGCGACTCCACAGCTGGCCAGCTACAGAGGCCAAGGGAAGCCGCAGAGGGAGAGAGGGCAGAGTTCGGGTCAGAGGGAAACCCCAGGGAACCCCCCGGAGTTCAAGCCAGAGGGCCTTTCCCATGGCCCTCTAACAGGCAGCTGGAAAGATTTAGAGAGTAGACACCAGAATTGTGAAATTTCAGACCTGGAATGGAGTCTTAGAGATCATCTCTTTTGGTGGCAGCACCTCCCACTCCTTACAGATGAGGAAACTGAGGCCCAGTGACGTGCCCGAGGTCACATGGCTAAGGAAGGCTTATCTCCACCTCCACCAGGCCAGACTCTAACAAACCCAGCTCTGGTCCCACGATCCATCCTCCCTCCTAACCCTCAACCCTTATCTCAGGCCTTATGCAACCACGAGGGACCAGGCCACACACACCTCTTTCCAAAGGACAAAGCAGCAGGGCCAACAGGAAACAGAAAAAGAGTTTTGAGAAGTGAACCTTGAAGAACGTGGTGGGTGGTAGGGGTGCAGAGGGAAAAGCAGCAGGGGTCTGCAGGTAACTGAGCAGATGGACTGCTGCCCCAGGAAGGACAGGAACCCATAGGTCGTGTGGCATCTAGGCAGGCACAGGAATGTTCCAGCCAGGGCCCCCACCTGTCCTTCCTTGGTGACCCCCAGTGCTTTGCTAGGCTTTGCTTAGGCTGTGGCCATGCATGCCCCTCTTATAAGGCAGAAACCTCACCTCCCATTCTTTCTCCACCATGAATGGAGCTCAGTAAGTTTGGTGGCAATGAGTAAATCTAGTTATTTTTAGTTACTCCATTTTGGCTCCTTCTAGCAGAGGATGTTAATAATGGAATAAGATCATCATATGTAAAAGTACACGCATTTTTCCCCCAAAGTGCTTTTCCCACATGTATTATTTCATGTAGCTGTGTAACCCCAAGCAAGTTATTTACTTACTGTGAAAGCCTCAGTTTCCTCATCTATAAAATGGACACGACAATAATGCCTATTTCATAGTGTGAATGTAAGGATTAAATGAGATAATGAAAATAAATTGCTTAAATATTGCCTGGCACATTGAAAACAAACGGACAATGTTAGCAAGTAAAAATACTTGTTGTCTTCACACCAGTTCTACAGCAGAACGGTGAAATGGCTTCCCCAAAAACGTGCACACCAAGCTGGAGCAGTGGGGAGCACTGGCCATCCATCAGCCTACTGATGTACTAACTCTAGCACCTGCCTCCCCACCTCCCCTCCTCCAGGCAAATAAAGAGTTGTCAAAAGGGTTTAGCAGACCCCAGCCAGGGAGCCACAGAAGCGGGGGGGGGGGGGGGGGGGGGGAGGGGGGGGCAAAGAGACACCGACGAGGGTTTGAAAAAGGATTCCAGTTTCCACCTGATGCCTAGAGCGGTCCTCTTGAGGGTTCTCTTGGAGCTGGGGAGTGCCCACTTGAAGGAGGCAGATGGGCTTCCAGCGGAACCCCCCAAGCCCTCCCTCTTGGTTCTGCTCCCTTCCCCATTTATTCCCTTTCTCTGCCCTACCCAGCCCAGGGGAAGAAGCGCTGGAGGGGCGGGGATTCCCGGGTGGGGAGGCGGGTGGGTAGTGTGAGTGTGTGTGTAGAGGGTCTTCACACCTAGCCGTGTAAGAGGATGGCGAGAGAAGCAGGTGCGCAGAGAGGACGCCGTAACGGGAGAACTGGGCAGAGGGGGCCGACAGAAAGGGTGCGTAAACCAGATAACTCCGGTGGCTGCGTGCAGAAGGCGGGGCCGAGGCGGGGGACCGCGAGGCAGGTTTGTGCAAATGGACGTCCGCGCTCCAGGGACGCGCCCGGGTCCCGAAGGCACGGGGAAGAATGCCCAGGAGCCCCGGCAGGCGGGGCCTGCGCTGCCCACAACGCTTTGGGTAAACACCCAACCCGCTCCCCGGGGAAGCGCCTCCCGGAGCAGCGGACAGCGCCCTCCCAGCAGGGGCAGACGTGCCGCCGGCCGGGAGCCGGGACCGCGCGCCCCCTCGCCCCGCGCGCCGCCGGTGGGTACCTGCGAGTCCCCCCATGGCCGCGGTTCCCGGCTGTCTGTAGACGACCGTCCAGACGAGGAAGATAGAGAAGCCGGCCACAGAGCTGATGCCCGAGTAGGCGGCGCGGAGGCCGAGCTGCAGCCGGGACGGGGCCATGGGGCTGCGGGCGCCAGTCAGGTCAGAGCGCGAGGACGGCCGCGGCGCAGCCGAGACTCACAGGTGCAGGGCCGGGAGCCGGGAGCCCTCAGCCCTGAGCCACCGACTGCCCCGCGCTCCGCCCCCGGCCCTCTCCCAGCCCGCCCCCGGTAAGGCCGGCACAGCGCCCCACCCTGGCCGGAGGCCGCCTACGCCCGGGACTGACAGAACATCTGGTGGTGCCTCTCAAAGTGAGGTTCCGGGCTGCCTGGTCTTTTGGGAGGATGCTTGTTTTAAAAAAGGCAGATTCCTGAGCTAATCCCCTGGCCTAACGCCTAACGTATCAGGATATTTAGGCCTTGGCGGAGGCCTGGGATTATGTATATATACAAAAACCTGTGGCAATTACTTTTAAATTTTTATTTCTGAACAGTAGGCACATTCTCATTTAAAATTTCAGATTTCAGTTACTTTTTAAACTTCTCATTAAAAATTAAGGCATAATTATAATTATATATTACCAACTGAATTAAATTGAGAGTCCAGAAATAAATCCATACATCTAAGGTCAACTGATTCTCGGCAAGGGTGCTAAGTCCATCCAATGGAGAAAGAATAGTCTCTTTAATAAGTGGCGCTGGGACAACTGGATTTCCACATGCAAAAGAATGAGCCTGGACCCATACCTCACACCATATAAGAAAACTAACTCAAAATGGATCAAAAACCTAAATGTAAGAAATAAAAGCATAAAACTCTTAGAAGAAAACATAGGGGTAATGCTTTGGGATCTAGTTTTTAACAATGGATTTTTAGATATGACACCAAAAGCACAAGCAACAAAAGATAAAATAGGTAAATGGGAGTTCATCAAAGTTAAAGACTTTTTTCATCAAGGGACTTTAACAACAAAGTGAGGAGGCAACCTACAGATTGGGAGAAAATTTTATATATCTGATGAAGCCCTGGTGGTGCAGTGGTTAAGAGCTCAGCTGCTAACCAAAAGATCAGCAGTTTGAATCCACTAGCCACTCCTTGGGAAACCCTATGGGGCAGTTCTACTCTTTTCTATAGAGTTGCTATGAGTCGGCATTCACTCAATGGCAACAGGTTTGGTTTTTTTAAAATATATATTTGATAAAGGTTTAATATCCAGAATATATAAAGAACTCCTACAACTTAACGACAAAAGACAAACAACCGAATCAAAAAATGGGCAAAGGCTTTGAATAGACATTTCACCAAAGAAGAACTACAAATGGCCAAGAAGCACATGAAAAGATGTTCATGTCATTAGTCATTGTATGCCATCGTGTTGATTCGACTCATAGTGACCCAGTGTGACAGAGTAGAACTGCCCCATAGGGTTTCCTAGGCTGTAATATTTACAGGAGCAGATTGCCAGGTCTTTTCTCCCGCAAAGCAATTGGTAGGTTTGAACTACCAGTCTTTCGGTTAGCAGTCAAGCACTTAACCGTTGTGTCACCAGGACACCTCCATCAGTCACTAAAAAAAAAAACAAACCTGTTGCCATTGAGTTGATTCTGACTCATAGTGACTCTATAGGACAGAGTAGAACTGCCCCTTACAGTTTCCAAGGAGCGGCTGGTAGATTCAAACGGCCAATCTTTTGGATAGCAGCTGAGTTCTTAACAACTGCGCCATCAAAACCACAGTTAGATGGCTATGATCAGGGAGGATTAACCAGTAAGCAAGGTATGCATGAAGTTGTCAAGGATTTCATTTTACTTGGATGCACTATCTATGCCCATGGAAACAGCAGTCAAGAAATCAAAACGACACATTGCATTAGGCAAATCTTCTTCAAAAGACCTCTTTAAAGTGTTAAAAAACAAAGATGTCACTTTAACGACTAAGGTGCGCCTGACCCAAGCCTTGGTGTTTTCAGTCACCTCCTATGCATGTGAAAGCTGGACAATGAATAAGGAAGACCAAAAAAGAATCAATGCCTTGAATTATGGTGTTGGCAAAGAATACTGAAATATACCATGGACTGCCAGAAGAACGAAAAAATCTGTCTTGGAAGAAGTACAGCCAGAATGCTCCTTAGAACTGAAGAGGACGAGACTTGGTCTTATGTCCTTTGGACATATTATCAGGAGGGACTGGTTCCTGGAGAAAAACATCATGCTTGGTAAAGTAGAGGGTCAGCAAAAAAGAGGAAGACACTCAACAGGATGGATTGACACAGTGGCTGTAACAATGGGCTCAAGCATAACGACTGTGAGCATGGGCAGGACCAAGCAGTGCTTCATTCTGTTGCACATAGGGTCGCTATGAGTTGGAACTGACTCGATGGCACCTAACAACAACAATAACAAGGTACGCATAGGCTTATAGTAGGCAAGGTACGCATGAGCTTACTTGTGTTTACTTACTAATCTGTAGTGCACAATTTCACATGAGTTTCACTACATCTTTGATATGTTGAGAAACTGGTGAAATTGTTCACTACAGATTAGTAAGCAAGCACAAGTAAACCCGTGCATACCTTGCTTATTGGGTAGTTCATCCCTGGAAAAAACAGAAAACAATAGATGTTGGTGAGGTGATGGAGAAATTGGAATCCTCACCCATTGCTAGCGGGATTATAAACTGTTGCAGCACTGTGGAAAACATTTTGGTGGTTCCTCAAAAAGTTAAACATAGTATTACCACATGATCCAATAATTCCACTCTTAGGTATATGCCCCAAAGAACTGAAAGTAGTAATGCAAACAGACACTTATATGCCAATGTTCATTGCCACACTACCCACCGTAGTCAAAGGTAGGAGCAGCCCAAATGTCCATCAACAGATGAATAGATAAACAAAATGCAGTACATACGTACAGTGGAATATTACTCAACCATAAAGAGAAATGAAGTTCTGACATGTGCTACTATGTGGATGAGCCTCGAAAACACTTACACTGAATGAAATAAGTCAGTCACAAAAGGACAAATATTGTATGACCCACTTATACAAAATATCTAGAGTAGGCAAGTGTATAGAGACCAAAGTTTTTAGTAGTTACCAGTGGTGGGCAGGAGAGAGGGAGAAAGAGGGACTCATTGCTTAGGGGACACTGAGCTTCTGTTAAGGGCGATAGAAAAACTTGGAAACGGATAATGACAATGGTTGAACAACATGATTAACATAATTAATGTCACTGAATTGTACAGGTAAAAAAATGTTAAAATGGCAAATGTTTTGTTATATGCATAATTACCGCAATAAAAATTCATCAAAAAAATTAAGGCATAAAATTTAAGAAACATAAATGTACCTGCCCTCATCAACCAGGTTCTCTCCCCAGAGTTTCTTTACGCACATCTTAGAAGATTCTTCCACACCATAAAGTTTGAAGACCCTGCAAAACCATCAGCTTCCAGCCCCAAATACCTTACCCTCACTGACAACTCCCCTGTCCTTTCATCTTCACAAGCCTCATCTCTTTGCAAGCATCACTCTGAAGTGATTGCAGACAATTCTGAAGTAGAGACACAAATCTATAGCAGGAGTATATGGAACTATAGGCTGGGAGCTGGGGCCGGGGGGAAATCAAAGTAAACACAAGGGCTGTGCTCTCAAGCGCATATAATCTAGGTGGGAGGCCCATCACATACCTGGCACAGAATAAGTAACTCACACCCCCTGTATTCAATGCCTACTGCTGTTGAGACCATGTACCAAAAGCT
Source organism: Dugong dugon (assembly GCA_030035585.1). Lineage (NCBI taxonomy): Eukaryota > Metazoa > Chordata > Mammalia > Sirenia > Dugongidae > Dugong > Dugong dugon. The sequence goes on from CM057465.1 coordinate 151,713,408, forward strand.
TGGTGGCTTAAAACACCACAAATTTATTATCTGCAGTTTTGTAGGTCAGAAGTCCAAAAATGGACTCCTGGGCAACATGGCACTATAGACAGAAGCACCACACCATCCCTCCATAGCAAAGACCCAAAAAACTGAGTCAAACAGGGACAAACGTCAATCCTGAAACCCTAAGCATCAAATGAAGAGATGAAGAACTCAGCCAAGCGCTGAATGGAATAAGAAACCGACAGAGAACACAGAGTGAGGAGAGAGATGTGCAGAGGTCCCCTATCAGCTAACACAGCACAGATTCGTCATCTTGGTCTCCTGTTGGAGATCAGCAAACAGGGAGCACAGGAAAGCAGCTTCAGGGAGCTCCCAGCAGGAGACAGAACAACTGGTAACCAGAGATATATGCCTTCCCACCCCCCTCCTTCTTCACCCCACTCAGCCTCCTCTGCTTCTTGTGGCCACAGTCTCTTGGCCAGGAGGCACCGGCTTCAGCCCTGTGCCACTTGGATTCCACCTGCCCACACTGGCCGGCTCCCTGAGTGCCATTTGTTTGTTGCTGATGTTGCTTTTTTCCACTTCTTTTGGTTTCTTCCATACCTCTCACTACCTCCCCCTGATTTCTCTCAAATACCTGGCTCCATATGCCATATTTGCTGCTTCTTGAAAGGCTGTGAAACGCCGCTCGACTGTGGAACTGCTTCTCGGCCTGCGCCACCACACTGGTGGGATTTCCAGGGCTTTTGTTGTTGTTTGTTTTGATTTGTTCTGATTTGATTTGTTTGTTTTCTTTTTCTTTTCTTGTCTTGAGAGCCCCTTCTACTAGCCAGGCTGTACTGCGTGGCTTGGGAGCTACTTCGTCAGTCTGTGCAGCCAGGCAGTGGGATCCCTGGAGGTATTTCTTTTTTTTGTTTTTGTTTTCTCTCTTTTTCCCTTTTTGTTTTTCTTCATTTCTCGGTCTCTCATCTCTCCACTCCAATGGCAAGCTCCCTTAGCACTCTTTTTTGTTTGTTTGTTTTTGTCTCCTATTTCTCTCTCCTCTCTCTCCTCTTTCCATTACCCATCTTAGCTCCACACACCACAGTCTCCCCCCTCCTTCCTGCCTACCTGCACTGTGTGTTGAACATCACACCCACATGGCCTACCAGAGCCTGCCCTGCACTGATTCTTGGTCCACCCTGTCGGCCCTAGTACGTGCCACAAACAACCCATCCCAGCAACTCCCCTTCAGCTAGACCTGCCCTGCTGCACCATAGCTGAGTGACTGATACTGCCCATTGGACAAGGAGCCCAAAAGTGTCACGCCCACAGATGAGCAAACAACAAAGTATGCACAGACTGCCTGCTTAGACATGACCAAATAAAACAAAAAAGCAGGAAGAAACAAACAAATCTACAATCAATAAATGAGGAAAATAAACACTGAATGTCCTAAAGACAGCAGACAATACCAAAACATATACAAAAACAGGACAGGATGGTTCCAGTAGGTGTCCAAAATAAAACACCAGATGACCTTCCAGTAGAAGAAAAGGCACTAGAACTACCTGATAGGGAATTCAAATCTCTAATATTCAGAGCTATCCAAGAGTTGAAGTTAAAAGGAGACAAAAATGAGGAAAAAATAGACAAATTCATGGAAAAGACAGACAAATTCACAGAAAATACAGACAAAAAAATAGAAGAATTCAGGAAAATAATACAGGATCAAAATGCCAAAATAAATTCACAACTAGAAATCATAAAGAAACAACAATTAGAAATCCAAAAGATAAACAAGAGTTCAGAAATGGACAGTGTGATGGTTAAAATTGTGTGTCAGCTTGGCTGGGCCATGATTCTCCATGTTTTAATGTAATCACTCCCATAATTGAATATACTGTGAGTAGCCAATCAGATGAAAGGGAGTCTCCTTGGGGGTGTGGCCCAAATCTGTATATAAGCAGACGTTCCGGCTTTTTGCTCTCTCTGGATCCTGCGGCTGCTTCCTGTCGTCTCATCTCCCGTTCTTGGGACTTGAGCTGTCAACTTATCTGCCGAACCTGGGATTCGTTGATCTGCACAGCCTGTGAGTGGGAACCATGCTCTCCGACCTTCCGATCTTGGGCTTGCCAGCTTCTGCAGCTGTGTGACTTGGGAGAGGCCTCTACCCTGATCCACGGACTTGGGACATTCTAGCCTCTACAGTTGCGTGAGCTGTTTCCTTGATATAATCTCTCTCTATATATATATTTATACACTTTACTGGTTTTGCTTCTCTAGAGAACCCAGCCTAAGACAGACAGTGTCAGTCACAGAAGGGCTGAGAAGCAAGTTTGAAACAATGGAAGACAGGATCAGCAAAATTGAAGACAAACACTTGGATGCAACTCTGTTTGAGGAAAAATCAGAAAAAAGAATGAAGAAACTCTGAGAATTATGTGTGATACAATCAAAAGCAAAAATTTGTGAGTGATTGGAGTTTGAGAACAGGGGGAGAAAATGGAAAACACAGAGAGGATCATTGAAGAATTGCCAACAGAAAACTTCCCCTATATCATGAAAGATGAAAAGCTGACTATCCAAGAAGCTCAGTGAACCCTATATACGACAGACCCCAAAAGAAAATCACCAAGGCATATCATAATCACACTCACTAAAACCAAAGACAAAGAAAGAATCCTGAGAGTAGCTCGAGAAAAACAAAAAATCACATACAGAAAAGAAACAAGACTAAGCTCGGATTAGTCAGCAGAAACCACACAGGCAAGAAGGCAATGGGATGACATCTATAAAACCTTGAAAGAAAAAAATTGCCAGCCAAGAATAATATATCCTGCAAAACTCTCATTCAAATATGATGGTGAAATTAGGACATTTCCAGATAAACAGAAATTAACAGACTATGTAAAAACCAAACCAAACTTACGAGACTTATTGAAGGAAGTCCTTTGGTCTGAGGACAAACAACATCAGACCACAGGCTGAATGTAGGACTCAATATCGTACCAAACAGATACCAACCTAGGAAATGAACTCTCAAGGACTATCCAAAACCAAAATATTTACAACAGGGAACCAGAGAGGTTAATCTGCAAATGACAACAACATTAGAACAATAAAAGAGGGAATAAATGGTGGAGGTATAGAACCTTGTAATGGCGAGGAAGGCAAGGCGATACCAAGTAATAATAGGATGGTTCAAACCTAGAAAGATAAGGGTAAATTTCAAGGTAACCACAAAGAAAGTTAACAAAGCTACTCATCAAAATAAAGAAGAAAAACATAAAGTCTCAGTAAAAACAAAATCTACAAAAACAAAAGAAATGAAAAAAAAAAATCCACAAACAGAAGTCCAAAAATGATTCTCGGTGGGCTAAAATCAAGGTTTCAGCAGCAGTTCCTTCTGGAGGCCCTAGGGGAGATTTTTTTTTTTTTTTTTTTGCCTTTTCCAGCTTCTAGAGGCTACCAGCATTTATTGGCTTGTGGCCCTCTTCCTCCATCTCCAAACATCGCACCAACCTTTGTTTCCATTGTCACATCTTCTCTCTCTCTGAACCTCCTGCCTCCCTCTTTTATAAGGACCTTTGTGGTTAAGTTCCCAGATAATCCAGGATAATGTCCCCATCTCAAAATTCTTAAATTCATCACATCAGCAAAATCCCTTTTGCAATCTAAGGTAATATATTTATAGGTTCTGAGGATTGGGATATGGACATATTTGGGGGCCATTATTAGCCTAAGGAGACTTGGTGGCACAGTGGTCAAGCACTCAGCTGCTAACCAAAAGATTAGCGGTTCGAATCCACCAGCCCTGCTCCACAGGAGAAAGATGTGGCAGTTTGGGTCTATAAAGATTAAAACCCAAAGCAAAACCATTGCTGTCGAGTCAATTCCAACTCATAGCGATCCTATAGACAGAACAGAACTTCCCCATAGAGTTTCCAAGAGTGGCTGGTGGATTTGAACTGCCAACCTTTTGGTTAGCAGCCGAGTTCCTAACCACTGCACCATCAAGGCTCCTACACAAAGATTACAGCCTTGGAATCTCTATGGGGCAATTCTACTGTGTCCTATAGGATTGCTTTGAGTCAGAATTGACTCAGTAGCAACAGATTTATTCTGCCTACCACATCCTTCACAATCATGAGCAGGCACTGTGCCAGTTTTGTTCACATCAACACCTAAAAAAATGCATGAAACGTAATAGTCCCTTAATAAACATTTGTTGACTCGATGAATGTTCATGAATGAAGGTAATAATCAAATACATCTACTCCTCACTTATCAACTATCTCATTATCCAACTTTTCACATTTATAACAATAGTAAAAAATCTACTATCTGTTTTGCACATTAATGACACATGTCTGGCAGTAATGAACGCCGAGGAGCAAGCCTGTGATGGTTAAGGATATGTGTCAACTTGGCTGACCCATGATTCACAGTGGTTTGGCAGTTATGTAATGATGTAATTTGGAAGTTATGTAATGATGTAATCATCCTCCATTTTATTTTCAGGTGTGGTCATCCTCCATTTTTGCATAGTACCGATTTTTGCATAACGACTTGGTCTTTGGAACCTAACCATGCCAATAAGTTAGGAGTGGGTATAACAGTAAAGGGGTTTTATATACAAGAAATCTAGGTAGGGCATTATTAATTGCCAAATGAGTGATATAAACCAATATAAACAACATCTGCTTCACTTCAGAATAATCTGGGGAGCTTCTTTAAAAAAAAAAGAAAAAAGACTCCAGACTCTACCTCCAGCCCATGAAATTTGAATTTGGGGAGTATATTTTTAATGAGAAGTGATTTTAATGTAGTGAGCTCAGCACTTAGCACTCCTTTGGGAGCTGCTGGTGGAGACAGTGGAGTCCCTGAGTAGTACAAACAGTTAATGTGCTTGGCTGCGAACCGAGAGGTTGGAGTTTCGAGTCCACCCAGAGGCAATTCGAAAGAAAGTCCTGGTGATCTATTTCCTAAAAATCAGCCATTGAGAACTCTATGGAGCACAGTTCTACTCTGACACACATGAGGTCGTCATGAGTCAGAATCAACTTGACGGCAACGGGCTAGTGGTTTGGTGGAGAGAGTAAGTGCTGGATGTTTGGAGGAGGGAGTCAGCTCCATGGCCTAGAGTACACTGGCATGGATAGCTTCAGAGCTGGCCAAATGGATAACACTCCAGATAGTAGGAACAACATATGGGGTTGCCCAGAAGGAAGAAATAGCATGGCAAGCTGGGGAAATTGTAAGTACTTGTGGCTGGACTGTGGGTGGAGTGGTGGGTTTTGAGGTTAGAAAGGTTTTGAACATAAAGGGCCTTGCATGCCCTGCTGAGAAGTCTGTCCCCTCCCTGTGGGCCCAAGGGAGGGAAGTAGCAATTCTGTGTTTCAGAAATATGACCTGGGTGATAGTGTGAGGGGAGTCCCTGGGTGGTGCAAATGGTTAACACGCTTGGCTGCTAACAGAGAGGTTGGAGGTTTGAGTCTACCCAGAGGCACCCTGCAAGAAAAGCCTGGCAATCTACTTCCAAGAAATCAGTCATTGAAAACCCTATGGACCACAGTTCTACTCTGAGACACACATGGGGTCACCATGAGTCAGAATCGACTCGACAACAACTGGTTAATAGTATGAAGGGAAACTGCCCACGAAAAGGCTAGAAGCAGAGGCAGACCAGTTGGGCAAGTACTCCACCTCCCTGTGCTTTAGTTACCTCATCTGTAAAATGCAGACAGCAGTAACACCTACTTCAAAGTGTTGTTATGAGGAGTCATGTTTAGAAGAGTGCCTAGCAAAAGTAGGTGCTCAGTAAATGTCCACAATTATAATTAATAGCAGCAGATGGGCTGCCAAAGCAAGATATGATGAAGGTCTGAGAGGTGGCTCTGGCTGAGGCATGAGAATGGGAAAGAGGGAACTCATTCAAGAGGTATTTAGGCTCTTTGAACCTGAAAGGTCAGGTAGGAGTTAATTAGCTGGGCAGACAGAAAAGAGGAGAGCAAAAATATCATGAGTGGACATGGTAGGAGTATTAGAGTAATGAGCAAACCTGTTAACACAGGGGGTAAGATTGTGTTAGGAAATAATGGGAAATAATTATATAACAGTTTGGCCATAGGTTGTACAAGGATTAAAGGTCAGGCGAAATCTTTTCCTAACTGTGGAAGCACTAAGGAGCTGTTGAAGGGTTTTAGAACTCAGATAGGGTCAAAGGCCCAGCTTTACCACTCACTGTATGATCCTGGACAGGTTCCCCTAACTCAGCACTGTCCAATAGAGCTTTCTGCCAGAAAGGAAATGTTCTGTAACTGAGCTCTCCAGAATGGTAGCCATTAGTCACATGAAGCGTAATAGTTAAGAGCTCGGCTGCTATGCTAACAAAAGGGTCAGAAGTTCGAATCCACCAGCTGCTCCCTGGAAACCCTATGGAGCAGTTCTACTCTGTTCTATAGAGTCACTATGAGTCAGAATTGACTTGGATGGCAACGGGTTTGATTTGGGTTTTTAGTCACATGTGGCTATGAATATTTACTATGTGGCTAGTGTGACTGAGGGACTGAATTTTTAGTTGTGTTTCATTTTAATTAATTTAAATTTAAATAGCCACACTTGGCTAGTGGCTACCATAGTAGAGAGCCTGAACCTCTCAGGAACTCTGTTTATCCATTTCTATAATGGGAATGATGATGGTACCTCACTGGCTTGTTAGAAAGATTAATTGAAATATACTAAGATACTGCAAGTAAAGCATTTAATACAGTAAACAAATTATTGCTGTTGTTGAAATTGTTGTTGTTATATTAATATTGAACAAGGATAGCATGACATAAGCTATGTCTTAGGAAGATTAGTTAGACTGTGAATATCCAAGTTAGAATTGATGGGAAAAGAAAACTGTAGGCGAGAAAGGATTCATTCATAAGGCTATTTCAGTGTTCAAGTGTGAGATGACTAAGAGCTTATCTGGAGAAAGGCCATGTGAATGGGAAAGAATGGAAGGATTGCAGACCTGCAAAGCACATGGGTGTGAACCACACATACACATCTTCCCACATCAGCTTGGTTTCCTTCTCTTTCCTTCCTTCTTTTTCTTTCTCTCTCTCTCTCTCTCTCTTTCTATCCCTGTTCTCAGCACACTCCCTTCCTAACCCAGGACTGACACCAGTCCTCCCACTATGAGACAGACAGCCGATCCCCCTGCCTATGGTAGAGACCACTAATGCTCACTGATATCTGCATTTCTCTTTTTCTGGGCACATGAACCATAAATTTGAACTGTCCTTCCCAGTTTCCTTGAAGTTGAATTGATGTCATGGGACTGAGTTCTGGGCAATGGAATGAGGGCAGAAGAGATGTGTACTATTTTCAGGTTGGACCCACAAAAACCTCCCATGCATCCTCCATTCCTTCGTCTCATTCTGTGATGATTTTAGAGGCAGCGTGTTGAAGAACGACATGATGAAAAGAGCCTAAATCCAAACCAAGCCCATTGCCATTGAGTCGAATTCCGACTGATAGCAACCCTATAGGACTGAGCAGAACTGCTCCCACAGGATTTCCAAGGCTGTAAATCTTTATGGAAGCAGACTGCTACACCTTTCTCCCACTGACTGGCTTGTGAGTTCGAACCGCCGACCTTTTAGCTAGTAGGTAAGCACTTAGCCACTGCGCCACCAGAGCTCTTTGAAAACAGCCTGGGATACTTAAATGAGTGAGTGGAGCTGAGTCACCCCCTCTATCACCCAGACCTTCAACGAACTATAACATGAATGAGAAATACACTTCTGTGGTGTCAAGCCACTGAGTTTTGGGGATTATCTGTTACAGCTAATCTTATTATCCTAAAACACCATTCCTCATTTGTATATATTTCAAGTCGTTCAGTGGTAGAATTCTCACCTTCCATAAGGGAGGCCTAGGTTAGATTTCTGGCCAATGCATCTCATGCACAGTCACCACCTGTCTGTCAGTGGAGGCTTGGGTGTTGCTATGATGCTGAACAGGTTTCAGTGGAGCTTCCAGACTAAGATGAACTAGGAAGAAAGGCTTGACAATCTACTTTCAAAAATCAGTCAGTGAAAACCCTGTGGATCACAATGATTTGAAACCTATCATGGGGATGGTGCATGACTAGGCAACATTTTATTTCATTTTGCATGGGGGTTACCATGTGTTGGGGGCCAACTCGACAGCAGCTACCAGCAACAACAGTAACACATATCCTATATGGATAAACTGTCTGAACCATCAGTCCCCCTGAGGTCACTTTTGAACTGGGCTCCACCAATCCTAAGGCAGACTTCTAACTCCCACCTGTAGACATCCTGTTGTTGTTGTTAGGTACGGCTGAGTCGATTTCGGACTCATAGCAACTCCAGTGGACAGAATAGAACTGCCCCACACGGTTTCCTACGTTGTAATCTTTATGGAAGCAAATTGCTAGGTCTTTCTTCTGTGGAGTTGCTGGGTGGGTTCGAACCACCAATCTTTCGGTTAGCAGCTGAGTGCTTAACCATTGCACCACCAGGGCTCCTTTGTAGACATCCTACTCCTAAGAAATTCCTCCCCCAGTCCCCCAAGGTACATTCCAGACATGTATCTTCTCCCACAATACTGCGTCAAGGATACACCCACGGAGCTAGATTCCAGTTGACTGAGTTTATTAGAGTTGTCAGGGCTTCCTCATTTTTGCTCCCTACGCAGAGGGCCCTCTGATGTGCCCTGGGGCCTGTCCTTGTTTACAATGGTTCCAGCCCCAAACCTAGGCATCATCCCTGATGCCTCTCTTTCCTTTACCCAGTCCCTACATCCAGTTCACTGGCAAATGAGTTGGGTCTGCCCCAGTCCTTCCTCTCCATCCCCACTCTGTCACCCTCATCCAGCCACCATCACCACCACCTGCCCACTGCAACAGCCTCCTAACTGGTCCTCCTGTGTTCATTCTTTCCCTTCCAATTCATTCTCCACCCCACAGCTGGAGTGGTATTTTTGAAATAACAACCAGATCGTGGTACTGCCTGCTGAAATTGCTCCAGTAGCTTCCCACAACACTTAGAGTAAATTGATCGAGGTTTTGTCAACTCCATCTCCAACCAGTCTCACCCTGCTCATTCCATTTCAGGTTCACCGACCTTCTTGCCAAGCTTGTTTCTGCCTTGGAGTCTTTGTACTTTGTACCTGGAAATGTCTTCTCGGAGTGCTCAAAGATTGATTCCTCATCATTCAAGTCTCAGTTCCTCAGAGAGACCATGCCTGCCCTCCTCATCTAACATAGGGTCCCTCACTCTGTTTTATTTCCTTCACAGCACTTACCACTATGTGACATTGTCTTGCGTATTTGTTTAGCCTCCCTCGTCCTCATTAAAATGTAACCTCCATGAGGACAGGGACTTTGTTGTTAGGATGACCAATTTGTCCCACTTTGCCTGGGACTCTATAGGTTTTAGCACTAGAAAGCCCACATTCCAGGAAATCCCTCGGTCTCTGGCAAACCATGATGGCTGTTCACCCTATTGCCTGTCTTGATCTTGCCTGTATTCCCTGTATCTAGCATAATACTTGGTGTGCAGTATGGCACAGTGGTTAAGAGCTCAGGCAGTTCACCAAAAGGTCGGCAGTTCGAATCCACCAGCCGCTCCTTGGAAACCCTATGGGGGCGGTTCCACTCTGTTCTGTAGGGTCACTATGAGTTGGAATCGACTCGACGGCAACGGGTTTGGTTTTTGTATTTTAGCAGGAACTCAGTAAATATTTGTGCAATGTGTAAATAAAGAATGGCTGGCTGTCTGTAAAGAATTCTTTTTCCTGGCTCTAGGGGGCAGCCTTCCCCAACCTTGTGCTTTGAGCCCCAGCTTTGCACTTGTGCTAAAATCTCCTGTGCATGAATGTGGGTAGTGAGTTCCATAAGATTCTTCCCAGACTAGGTGATCCTCTCGCCCACTGCCAACCCTTGTGGAGTCCAAGGCTGAGGACCCTGGTATGGCAGCCCAAGCTATGACTGACTGGCACAGATGCAGAACCCTTTTATCCCCCTCCCCACCCCCATCCCTGCAGCTTCATCTTCCTCCTGAGGTCAGGTTTATAGACCACAGAGCAGAAAGGAGTGTTCTAGAGAGAAGGACAGGTGGCTTGCTGAGGGAGGAGCTGGCCCCATCACGAGAATCTCAGCTTCCCAGGCTGTAGGAAGGAATCCAGAGTTGAAGGCTGCAATCCAGGGATGCTGCTCCCAAGGCTGTGGCCACCTTCTGCCTCTAGAAGGGCATCTCTTCACTTCTTAGGCCTAGAGTGAATCAGCTCAGACTTTGGCTTCTCACCTAGACCCCACTTCATCTGTCTGCCCATTGACAGCCTTGAGGTCCACGCAGCAGGCAGGATGCAGAATGAGAAGATGCTGAGCGGAAGCAACAGGTCTTTGAGCTCAAGAGCTAAGTGAGCTTCAGAGGCAGGGCCAGAGGTGTTGGCAGGGGGGTGGTTCTGTCTTGGCCACAGCTGCAGTGAGAGCAGCAGGCAGGAGCCAGGGCTCATGCCTGCACTTCTCTCCTGGTGTTCTCTGGCTACCTCCAACTCCTGACCCGAATCCCCAATCACAGGTACCTATTCCAATTCTCTTTTGCTTTCACTCAGAGGCCTTTGTTGGATGGGGGAGGAGAGAGAGAGAGAGACAGAGACTACAGTTGACCTCAATATGGACTTTAGCCTGGGGGTAAATGGGGCTGATTGACTTGGGTGGATCCTTGAAAGCTGTTAAGAGGATGGAGAAAGCCAGACTCTGAGGCTGTGGGGAGTGAAAGAAGAAGACTTAGGGTCAGGATGGGAGGGCATTAACTCTACCTAAAGGACAAAGCTCTCACCTGGATTAATAAATACTTGTCCTTCTGATTTGAATGTGGGGGTTGGATTGTTTTGAATGAGGCATCTGCTGAGAAGGTCACCACCCAAAAACAAAACCTAACCTGGAGTCGATTTCAACTCACAGCAACCCTATAGGGCAGACTAGAACTGCCCCATAGGGTTTCCAAGGCTGTAAATCATTGTGGAAGCAGATTGCCACATCTTTCTCCCACGGAGCAGCTGGTGGGTTCAAACCTCTGACCTTTCGGTTCGCAGCCGAGTGCTGAACCACTTCGCCATCAGGGCTCCTGAGAAGACCACCAGATCCATTGTTGTCGAGTTGATTCCGACTCATAGCAACCCTACAGGACAGAGTAGAACTGCCCCACAGAGTTTCTAAGGAGCGCCTGGTGGATTTGAACTGCTGACCTTTTAGTTAACAGCATAGCTCTTAACCACTACGCCACCAGGGTTTCTAAGAAGGTCACCAGGGGGGCTTAATCAATACACGTGGATCTCACCCTAGTACAGCTGCTGTAAAGGTACTGAGTGGAGCAAAGGGACTAGAAATAAGGCTATCCCCTGTGCTTAGTCCAAAGCATTGGGACCCAAGGATAGCACTCTAGAGAGGTTTGAGTGGCCCCATCTTGTGGTACTTCCTGGAGGAGGAAGGAGATGGACTAGCAATGAACAGGAGCAGTCCTGGGAAAGCAGATTGGTCAGGAACTGGGTGGAAAGACAGATTTAGTGGAGCTGTGAGGGAGACAAGAAGAGTCTGTGGCAAGGCAAGGAAAATATTAATTTACCTATTTAGTTTAAGAAATCTCTCCTGAGTGCTTTGATGCACAAGGCCTGGCTGCAAGGCATGCAGAGCCAGTTCCTGCCCTCGGGGACCTTACATTCTCCTGGGAGATGGCACCACTAAATAGTCATGCAGTTATTTAACTTCAGTTGTGGTGACTTGCAGGCTTGTGTCAGGGATAAGAGGCCTTGCAGGGGAAACCCAGACATAGGCTGGGCCCTGTGGGGGAAGAAGGACAGGTTGGGGGATGGCATCAGGTGAGAAGTTGCCAAGATGCCTGGTTCCCGTCCAGTCCTAAAGCTCTTGCAATCACCCTCAGCTAAGGCCCTGAGGAGCCTGGGGCCTGGGGAGAAGTGAGGTAGTCAGGGAAGATTAAGTCAGGATTCAGGCTGCCTCAAGGCCTTCAAGGTCCCTGGGTGGTACAGTTAAGTTCTCAGCTCCTAAATAAAAGGTTGGTGGTTCAAACCCACCCAGAGGCACCTCAAAAAGAAACACCTGGTGGTCTGCTTCCAAAAGGTCACAACCATGCCATAAGCTGGAATCAACTCGATGGCAACCGGTTTGGTTTTTTGGTTTTTGAGGCCTTGGAGGAACAGAAGGGAAATACTAGGTAGCACTCTACACCAGCACGTGCGGTGTGTTTTGTTGGTGAAGTCTGACCCAATGGTTCTCCATTTCTTCTGGAAGTAAAGTGCATCAAGCGGGGGGGCCAAGGCTGAAGAGCAGGAAGTACTTCCTGCAGGCCCTGGGTGGGGAAGTCTGGGCAGCTGATGGCTGCCTCTCTGTCTGGAGGCAAAGAGTGATACAAGGAGGGAAGGAGCTGCCGGCGTGTCTCTGTCTGAGTTTCAGACATCCCCCCTCTTTCTCTGTTTCCCTCCCTGGATCCCCAGCTTTGCAGCCTCCTCTGGTCTTTTACTGCATCCTTTCTGGAGGGAGGAAATGGGCAGTGGTCTGGGGCCAGGAAGTCCTTGGACTGTTTGGCTTCCTCTCTGGCCTTAGCACTTCCTGAGTGGGAGTGGGAGGCGGGGTTGGGGTATGTTCTCATCCTGGGAAGGGGCCACTCTCTCTGGCCTGCCTGTCTGATTACCTATGCCCTTCCCCCTCATCAGCCAGTTCTCTGGGTCCAGCCTGAGGGACTGGGCCTGTGAGACAGAACTGGGCACCTCACTGAACAAGCGCCAAGGCCCTACTAGGACCTGTCCCTCAGGCTTCTACAATGCCCCAGCCAAGTCTCTGACACCAGAGTGCCAAGTGCTGACAGAGTTTGGGCCCTGAACAGAGGCCTTGGGCCTGGATGGGTGGGAAGATGGGAGTGCTTGAGACACAGGTTTGGGGAAGGCCGGGAATGTTGCAAAGAGGAGAGCAGGGAGGAGGCAGTGTGGGTGGTCAGCCCCAGGGAGAAGCTAGGGAGGGGTGTAGGTCAGGGTAAAGGCAAGTGCAGACTCCAAGTGCAGAAGAATAAGAGTTGGGGGAAAAGAGGAGATGCTCTGAGCCTGAGGAAGTGTGGCCACAACTAGAATGGAGTAGCCATTTCAGGACGCTGCACACTCAAGTTCAGGCGCAATGTCTCTGTGTATTTAGAACACACTCACACACATATACCTTGAGAAGCAGAAACTAGGGAGGAGAAAGCAGCTACTAATTTATGGACCTTTGTATAACGCCAAATCTGCCTGGTTGATAGGCCTGTTCCCTCCCTTTAGCACAGCTCCACATCTGTTGTCTTCTCTCCTGCTCTCCTGGCCTCTCCTGTTCTCCCCTCACCCTGTGGCCACCACCATCAGCACCACAGGCCTGTTCAGTAATTGTTTTCTTATCCCTGTCGCAAGTGGGTAGCTTGAGCACCAGCCAGAAGAGTGTGTCTCTAGGGAAGTGTAGGGTCCCTGCTCTTGCCTCAGTGAGCTCCCTGCTGGTCCCCAGCCTCAGCTGTGAGCCCAGCCAGCCCTCTCAACTCTCACAAACCTCCTCCCCCACCCCCAGCTCTCCTACTGCCCCCACCTAGAGAAGGCAGGAATCCACCTCTCCTCTGCCTCCCCACTTCACCACTGGTGTAAGTGGCTCTTGGTTGACTGGTTGTGACCTGCTAGTCCTAGGAGTGCCTGGCTCAGTGCCCATCAATGTTCTAGCTCCCTGCCTCTGCCCCCCACCTCAGGAATGAGCAGGGGAGGAGATGGGAGAACTGAACTGGAACCACCCTTGGAAAAAGGAGCCTGGCCAGAAGTCAGAGGACCCTAAACCTTGCAGAGCCAGGAGGCAGAAACCAGATGAGGATACCTGGGTTCTCCTCTTAATGTCTCCTGATTGTTAATCAACCATGGCCAACAATGGCCAAGTTAGAGTTCCAGGGATGCTGGGGGAAGGCTGGCAGCAGGCATAGCCTTTACATCCTGTTATGGACTGAATTGTGTCCCCCAAAGGTATGTGTTGTAAATCCTAACCCGTATATACGTAGTTATAATCCCATTTGGGAATGGGCTTTCTTTGTTATGTTAATGAGACAGGATTAGTGTAGGGTATGTCTTAAGTCAGTCTCTTCTGAGATATAAAAGAGATTAAACAATCAAGTGAGAGAAGCAGAAATAGGGGAAGAGAGATGGCGACCCACATGAAGATTGCCCAGGAGGAGAAGCTCAAAGAGAGAAGGACCTTCCCCTAGAGCTGATAGAGAAAGAAAATCTTCCCCTAGAGCCAGCCCCCTGAATTTGGACTTCTAGCCTCCTAAACTGTGAGAAAATAAATTTCTGTTTGTTAAGCCACCCATTTGTGGTATTTCTGTTATAGCAGCACTAGATAACTAAGACACATCCCATACTGCTTTATTTTAGAGTTGGCCTCCAAACTGGCTTTTTTCTGCGGTCCCACTAGAAGCCTGTTGGTTGGAATTTCCTCCAATCTCCCACTCTTCATCCCACCGACCAATCTCAAATGACAGCAAGGAGATGGAATGAAGCATCTTATAAATGAACTGGAAAGCCAGCCTCCTCCTATCCCACCTTGAGTATAGGTTCACTCCCAGTAAGCACAGCTGGTTTCCCAGTTTCCACTCACTTCATTTCCACCCATAATCATTAAGCACCTAAGAGACTATGCTGGGTAGGGAGACCCTATTAGATTACTGTGTTAGGGAGATAAAAAGATAACTGCACTCAGCAATATGGTCCTTAAGCTTTGGGACAGTATCTGCTCAGTTTTAGATCTTCAGTTTTGTTACAGATTGAATTGTGTCCCCCAAAATACATGTTATAAATCCTAACCTCTATGCCTGTGGTTATAATCTCATTTAGGATTGTCTTCGTTATGTTAATGAGACAGGATTAGTGTATAGTGTGTCTTGAGTTAATCTCTTTTGAGATATAAAACAAATTAAACAAGCAAGTGAGAGAAGCAGAGATGGAGGAAGAGAGATGCCGAGCCACATGAACATCACCCAGGAGCAGAAGCTAAAAGACACAAGGACCTTCCTCCAGAGTCAACAGAGAGAGAAAGCCTTCCCCTAGAGCTGATACCCTGACTTTGGACATCCAGACCCCTAAACTGTGAGAAAATAGATTTTTTGTTAAAGCCACCCATTTATGGTATTTCTGTTATAGCAGCACTAGATAACTAAGACAAGTTTATAGCAGAGTTCCTGGCACCTACAATAAATGTTGTTCAATGAAATAAAGATTCTTCTGGCATCGAACAGAAAGAACTGAGGGAGGCAAGGTTGAGAGTTGTGATTAGGGAGGCAGTATGAAATAGTGGTTAAGAGTGTGGGCTCTGGAGTCAGATGGCCAGAGTCTAGCTCTATCTCTTACTAGCTGTATGACCTTGGGCAGGTTATTTAACCTCTCTGTGCCTTGGTTTCCTCACTTGCAAATAGGAATTGCAAATTGGAGGATTAAAAGATGATGTCTATAAAGGGACGAGCGTAGTACCCTGCAGAGACCATCAACGGGCTGGAGCAGTTACAGTGGGGATGGGGCATTACGGATGGATACAGGAAATGCCTCATTGATTAAATCAGCCCAACTTGGTACCTGATTGGATGTTGGAGGAGGAGCCAAGGCAGTGGTAGGTGTCTGGGAGCAGCAAGCTGAGAGAGGGAAGGCAGGTGGAGAAGCAGGCTGGGGTTGTTGTTGTTGTTAGGTGCTGTAGAGTCAGTTCCGTCTCATAGTGACCCTATGTACAACAGAACGAAACACTACCTGGTTCTGCGCCATCCTCAATTGTTGCTATGCTTGAACTCATTGCTGCAGCCACTGTGTCAGTCCATCTCATTGCAGGTCTTCCTCTCTTTCGCCGACCCTCTGCTTTACCAAGCAGATGTCCTTTTCCAGGGACTGTTCCCTCCTGATAACGTGTCCAAAGTATGTGAGATGAAGTCTTATCATCCTTGCTTCTAAGGAACATTCTGGCTGTACTTCTTCCAAGACAGATTTGTTCATTCTTCTGGTGGTCCATGGTAGCTGGAGTAGGAAGGGGATTTTGGACATATTGAGTATGAGGCATCTATGGAAGTCCAGGAAGCTGTGGCTCAGCGATTGTTGTTGTTGTTAGGCGCCGTGGAGCCAGCCCCCAACTCATGGCAACCCCAGGCACAATGGAACAAAATGCTGCCTGCTTCTACGCCATCCCCATGATCAGTTGTAGATTAAACCCTTGTGATCCATAGAATTTAAATTGGCTGATTTTCGGAAATAGATTGCCTGGCATTTTTTCCTACTCCACCTTAATCTGGAAGCTCCACTGAAACCTGCTCAGCACCATAGCAACATAGAAGCTTCCGTTAACAGACAGGGAGCGGCTGCACATGAGGTGCATTGGCTGGGAATCGCTCCCACGTCTCCTGTACGGAAGGTGAGAATTCTATCACTAAACAATTAAAGCCTTTAACAAGTACTACCCGTAAAAAAAAAAACCTGTTGCTGTCGAGTCGATTCTGACTCATGGTGACCCTATAGGACGGAGTAGAAATGCCCCATAGGGTTTCCAAGGAGCAGCTAGTGGATTCGAACTGCCGACCTTTTGGTTAACAGCCAAGCCCTTAACCACTATGCCACCAGGGCTCCTTAACAAGTATAGAGCTCAGAAAAGAGGCTGGGGGCAGGAGAAATACAGCCAGGAGTCAAAGCCAAGAGCCGAGAGGCCCTCCTCACCCATTCTGCCCTCTCTGAGCATTCCATGGGCACCTCTGCAGTCCCCTGTCCCGTGTGTGAGGGGAATACCCCGACAGAGAGCTCAATGAATGGGCAGACTGTGTGTAGGGGGATCTGCTGTTTGGCTTCCATTATCTGCCTGTTCCCTCCCTACCCTCAAAGCCTGAGCTCCTAGGTGTGGGAGAAATGACTCTAGATGTGGGCTTTACCCTCTTTGTAGGAGGTATAAGTATATTTGAGACACAGGATTCAGAGTACTAAAGCACATAGACTAGAGCAAACAGCTTGGATTAAATCACTCAGTGTGCCACCACTTCCTGGTTGAGGGACCTTGGGCAAGTCACTTAACCTCTTCATGTCTCAACTTCCTTTTCTGAAAAATGGGATAACAATAATAGCTTTTTCATAGGGTCGTGATGTTAAATCAGTTAGTGTATATAAAGTACCAATAACACAGACTGGCCCAAGTTAACTATTATTACTATTATTATTTATCAGTCCTAACATACCTGCCAGGCATCTACTGACAGTCAGGGGAGAGTGGAGGCTGCACTAGGACATGACCGTCCCCAAGACAATGTGGCTTGAGAGGTCTTTCTCATACACACTCCCCCAGTGCTGTCCCCTCCAGGCCTCAGCTTCACACAAATATCTACTGAGCAGTAATTCCACTGGCCAGTCCCCATCCAGAAATCCTGAGAAAGGAAAAAACCTACCCCATCATCTGCCTTGGCAGGAGACTCGGGGCCTTGCCTGCCAGCAACAGAAACTAGACAAGCGGAAGGTTCAATCCGTATGGGATTCCCTGGTTACCTAAGAACACGTAATCACCCCAGGCCATCTTCTCAGGCTGCCAGGAGAGGGGGAGTGAGAAGGGGACATGAAAAAAGAAAGGCAAGGAAGGAGTGGTGTTGAGGGGGAGCATAGATGGGGAAAAGTGGGTTTGGAACACTTTATTTTTACCAATTTGAATCACTGTCTCTGGATTCTTGCACATACTGGCCCTATACACACACATACACACTCAATTGCCTTTTCTTAGTTTCCTCTCTTAGGAAGTATAGATTAGAAGAATAGATATAATGTATACACAATGAAGTACGTTATTATTGTTGTTAGGTGCCGCTAAGTGGGTTCCAACTCATAGTGACCCTATGTACAACAGAACGAAACACTGCCCAGTCCTGCACCATCTTCACGATCGTTGTTATGCTTAAGCCCGTTGTTACAGCCACTCTGTCAGTCCATCTCATTGAGAGGCTTCCTCTTTTGCACTGACCCTCTACTTTACCAAGCATGATCTCCTTCTCCAGGGACTGATCCCTCCTGATAACATGTCCGAAGTAAATGAGATGCAGCCTCTCCATCCTTGCTTCTAAGGAGCATTCAGGCTGTACTTCTTCCAAGATAGATTTGTTTATTTTTTTGGCAGTTGGGGTATATTCAATTTTCTTTGCCAACATCCTAATTCAGAGGTGTCAATTCTTCTTCACGCTTCCTTATTCATCACCCAGCTTTCGAATGCGTATGAGGCAACTGAAAACACCATGGCTTCGGTCAGGTGCACCTTAGTCCTTGAAGCGACATCCTTGCTTTTTAACACTTTAAAGAAGTCTTTTGCAGCAGATTTGCCCAATACAGTGCATCGTTTGATTTTTTGACTGCTGCTTCCATGGTGTTGATTGTGGATCCAAGTAAAATGAAATCCCTGACAATTTCAATCTTTTCTCCATTTATCATGATGTTGCTTACTGGTCCATTTGTGAGGATTTTTGTTTTCTTTATGTTGAGGTGTAACCCATACTGAAGGGTGTAGTCTTTGATCTTCAACAGGAAGTACTTCAAGTCCTCTACATTTTCAGCAAGCAAGGTTGTGTCATCTGCATAATGCAGATTGTTAAGGAGTCTTCCTCCAATCCTGATGCCCTGATCTTCTTCTTATACTCCAGCTTCTCTGATTATTTCCTCAGCATACAGACTGAATAAGTATGGTGAAAAGATATAACCCTGGCGCACACCTTTCCTGACTTTAAACAACACAGTATACCCTTGTTCTGTTCAAATGACTGCCTCTTTATCTATGTACAGGTTCCTTACGAGCACAATTAAGTATTCTGGAATTCCCATTCTTTGTAATGTTATCCATAATTGGTTATGATACATATAGTTGAATGCCTTTGCAGAGTCAAGAAAACACAGGTAAACATCTTTCTGGTACTCTCTGCTTTCAGCCAGGATCCATTTGACATCAGCTATGATATCCCTCATTCCACGTCCTCTTCTGAATCTGGCTTGAATTTCTGGCAGTTCCCTGTCAATGTACTGCTGCAACCACTTTTGAATGATCTTCAGCAAAATTTTACTAGCATGTGATATTAGTGATATTGTTCGATACTTTCCACATTCGTTTTGATCACCTTTCTTCGGAAAAGACATAAATATGGATCTCTTCGAGTCGGTTGGCCAGGAAGCTGTCTTCCAAATTTCTTGGCATAGATGAGTGAGCACTTCCAGCGCTGCATCCATTTGCTGAAACATCTCAATTGATATTCTGTCAATTCCTGGAGACTTGTTTTTCACCAATGTCTTCAGTGCAGCTTGGACTTCTTCCTTCAGTACCACTGGTTCTTGATCATATGCTACCTCCTGAAATGACTGAACATCGACCAATTCTTTTTGGTACAGTGACTCTGTGTATTCCTTTCATCTTCTTTTGATACTTCCTGCGTCGTTCAATATTTTACCCATAGAATCCTTCACTATTATAACTCGAGGATTGAATTTTTTCTTCAGTTCTTTCAGCTTGAGAAATGTCGAGCGTGTTCTTCCCTTTTGGTTTTCTAACTCCAGGTCTATGCATATATCATTATCATACTTTACTTTGTCTTCTCGAGCTGCCCTTTGAAATCTTCTGTTCAGCTCTTTTACTTCCTTATTTTTTTCGTTCGCTTTACCTACTCGACATTCAAGAACAAATTTCAGAGTCTCTTTTGACATCCATTTTGGTCTTTTCTTTCTTTACTGTCTTTTTAATGATCTTTTGCTTTCTTCATGTATGATGTCCTTGGTGTCATTTCACAACTCATCTGGTCTTCGGTCATTAGTATTCAAGGCAGCAAATCTATTCTTGAGATGGTCTCTAAATTCAGGTAGGATATACTCAAGGTGGTACTTTGGCTCTTGTGAATTTGTTCTAATTTTCTTCAGCTTCAGCTTGAACTTGCATATGAACAAATGATGGTCTGTTCTGCAGTCAGTCCCTGGCCTTGTTCTGACTGATATTGAGTTTTCCATTTTCTCTTTCCACGGATGTAGTCAATTTGATTTCTGTGTATTCCATCTGGTGAGGTCCACATATATAGTCACCACTTGTGCTGTTGAAAAAGGTATTTCCAATGAATAAGCTGTTGGTCTTGCAAAATTCCATCATGCGATCTTTGGCATCATTTCTATCACCAAGGCCATATTTTCCAACTACTGATCCTTCTTTGTTTCCAACTTTCGCATTCCAATCACCAGTAATTATCAGTGCATCCTGATTGCATGTTCGTCAATTTCAGACTGTCGAAGTTAGTAAAAATCTTCAATTTCTTCATCTTTGGCCTCAGTGGTTGGTGTGTAAATTTGAATGATAGTCGTATTAACTGGTCTTCCTTGTAGGCGTATGGATGTTATCCTATCACTGACAGTACTGTACTTTAGGCTAGATCTTGAAATGTTCTTTTTTGATGATGAATGCAATGCCATTCCTCTTCAATTTGTCATACCCAGCATAGTAGACCATATGATTGTCTGATTCAAAATGGCCAGTACCAGCCATTTCAGCTCACTAATGCCTAGGATATTGATCTTTATAAGTTTCGGTTCATTTTTGATGATTTCCAATTTTCCTAGATTATACTTAGTACCTTCCAGGTTCCAGTTATTAATGGACGTTTGCAGCTGTTTCTTCTCATTTTGAGTCATGCTACATCAGCAAACGAAGGTCCTGAAAGCTTGACTCCGTTCACGTAATTAAGGTCAACTCTGCTTTGAAGCAGCTCTTCCCCAGTCGTATTCTGAGTGCCTTCTAACCTCAGGGACTCATCTTCTACCACTGTATCAGAAAAATGTTCCATTGCTATTCATAAGGTTTCCACTGGCTAATTATTTTTCAGAAATAGACTGCATAGGGGTTAAAAGGAGCCGGACAATCTAAGTTCAAGTCCCAGCTCCACCGCTCTACCACTCACTATGCTTTGTGAGCTTAGCAAGTCAGTTAATACTCTGATCTTTGGTTTCTCCATCTGTAAAGTGGGAGTAACAACAGCACCTACTCCACATTGTTATTGTTAGCTGCCCTGATTCTTGGCACTCCCATAGGGTTGTGATCTATAGGGTTTTCGTTGGCTGATTGTTTTGGGAGTAGATCACCAGGCCCCTTTCTTCTTAATCTGGCTTAGTCTGGAAGCTCAGCTAAAACCTGTTCATCACCATAGTAATACACAAGCCTCCACTGACAGATGGGTAGTGACTGCACTTGAGCTTGAGGTGCATTGGCCAGGAGTCAGGAATCAAACCTGGGTCACCCACATGGGAGGCAGGAATTCTACGACTGAACTGCCATTACCCCACCTACTCCATTGTTGCTGTGTGCTGTCAAGTTGATTGCAACGCAAAGCGACCTATATGACAGAGTAGAACTGTCTCCATGAGTTTCCTAGGCTGTAATATTTACAGGAGCAGGTCGCCAAGTCTTTCTCCAGCTGAGTGGCTGATGGGTTTAAACCACCAACCTTTCAGTTAGTAGCTGAGTGCTTAACCATTGTTCCACCAGGGCACCTACCTACAACACTGTTTTTGTTAGGTGCCATTGAGTCTGTTCTGACTCGTAGCGACCCTATGTACAACAGAACAAAACGCTGCCTGGTCCTGAGCCACCCTCACAATCGTTGGTATGTTTGCCCACTGTTGCAGCCACTGTGTCAATCCATCTCATTAAGGGTCTTTCTCTTTTCGTTGGTAGGGATTAATACATGTAAAGCACTTGGAGCAGTGCTTGGCACATGGTTAGCTATTTCGACTCTCCTGAGACATCTACAGGTAAGCAGATGTCCTGATTCACTCCCTGGATCCTCTTCCACCTGCCCAAAGTAGGGGCAGTAGGAATAGGAAATGGGGGACCCCTTTCTAACCCCATAGCCAGTCTCTGGAAAATCCTCTGGAAGAATTTCTAGGTCAGGTCACTGGCTTCATGGCAACCCACAACTTGAACACATTCCTCCACCCCCTAATCCCCACTGCGCCTCAGCTGTCCTCCCCATGTGTGGAGGACTAGCACTGGCTGTTCTTCCTTCTTCCAAATTCTCAGAACTTGGGAGGGTAGGTTTGGGACCAAGGCTAGATTCATTCTCAGGCTCCTCCCCTTCCCTGGAGGGGCCATTTAAAAATCCACCAGTGGTTCTCAAAGTGTGGACAGAGAGGATGACTTGGAGGTGTCTGCCCCAAAACGAATTTTCCATTTCATGCCAATAGGACTGAATCTGAGGTGGGTGGTGGTGGTGGGGGGAGTGGTGGTGGTGGTGGCAGAACTTGCATTTTAATAAGGTCCTGTTTTTGTACACGTTAAAATTGGGATTTTAATCACAATAAAAATTCTTTTCCCCAAACCAAGAAAATAATCATCTGTGGAGGATGGGGGCCAGGTGTCCAAGAGCAGAGGGATAGGCTTGTTAGAAATGTGTCTTCCTAGTTTGGGCAGGCTCAAGGGCCTAACAGAAAGGAAAAGAGAAGGGGCAAAAAGGGGCTGAGTCCTAGAAAGCCAGGGCAGGGCATACGCCTCCTTCCAAACCTTCATTATCCTCCTGAGCAATTACCGGATGCCACGGGAGTCGCTGTCCCAGGGCCACTGTCTTTTCACCCTCTTCCGAGCAAAAGTGGAGTCAACTGGGCGGCGCTGGGCCACCTGCCCAGTGGTGGAAAGTGAGGTCCTGGGAGGTGAGGGTCCTTCGTACAGAGCCTGCCTAGGACACTGGAATCCCAGCGCTCTGTCTCAACTCGCCCAGCCGCCAGGGAGCTCGCGGTGGGGGGATGTGATCCTCTAAACCCCCTTTTCTTCTTGAAGCCCAGTCACAACTCCAGCCTCCTCCCAGGCTCACAGCTCCGGCCCTCACCCTTCCTGGTGCAGGTCCTTCCTCTCCAGCCTCAGTTTCCCAACTCGCGCCGGGTGTGGGTAAGGGGCGGTGTGTCTGGGAGCGCCACAGTGGGAGGATCGGCAGCAGGATTCCCCCACTGGAAAGCCGCCCAGTTTCCCCCCTCCCCTCCGCCACTACCCCGCCCCGAGCAGTTCGAGACCCTGAACCGAAACAGTAGGCAGGACGACCCCCGGACGGGAAGCGGCCCCAGCCCGGATTTCCCTCCCGGGTGGGGCCGCAATGACTCACTCCCCTCCCCCCTTTCCCCGGGTTCCTTGTTTGCATTTCTCCTCCTGGCCACGTGGCGGCCAGTGCAGACACTCACCGTCGGGACCCGGAGTCCCCCGTGGCTGGGGCCCCTTCCCATACCCTAGGGCCGCTCCGGCCCCCTGGGGTCTCTCCTGGCTCAGGCTAGTGCCCGCCCCCGCGGACCCTGGGGGTCCGGACTCCACCCCCTGCCCGTGCCCGCCCCCTTTTCCTGCGCTCTCTCCTACCTTGAGGCTTGCGCTTCCTCCCCGCCCCCCTCATCCAGTCCAGGGGAGGGGAAGGGGGCGGGCGTCGCAGGGGGTGTGACAGCTCCCGCCAGGCCCAGTGCCAGCTACAGCCTAGCTTCAGCGCCCGGTGCCAGCTGGCTCTTCATCTGGGACGGAGGCTCGGGGCTGCCGGTCGCTGGGGGGGCTAGCCCCCCGTCACCCCCAGCCCTCTACCCACCCAAGAGGAACCTCCTCATCCAGCGCTGCATTTCGCTGCCCTGGCAGCCGGCCCAGCTAGGAATTGTTTCTGTGCACTGCGCCCGGGACTTACTGCCCGCGCTCTTCCAAGATCTCCCTATTGGAGCTGAAAGGGGATCGCTGTGGGTCCCCCAGCTTTTTGCTAGAGCCCGCACGGCTGTGTGAGCTTGGGAAGGAACATGAAGGTGGGTAAGGTGGGGTCAGGGTCGAGGAGGCGCCAAGGGCGGGAGAGGAAGCTGACACCGTGGGGAGTTTGGGTGGGAGAGAGCGGGTTGGTCGGGGTGAGGGCGGAGGAGAGAAGAAAGGTTTGATCCAAAGCTGCATTTTGGGGGATCCAGTGAGTCAGTAGCCTCATACTGGGATATGGTGGAGCTTCCTGCAGGGGTATGGGCAGTGGGGAAGGGCAGAATTTCAAAGAGGACTGGGAAGAAGGGCCCGCTTTTCTCTGGTGAACCAGCCGGGGACCCCTAAGCGCGCCGGCCCGGCCGGCCCAGCGGAGGTCTTCCTGTCCCTCCCTCGACTGCTGGCAGGGCTGCAGCACCTCCGCCTGACCAGCCCAGAGGATTCAGAAGAAGTGGTTTTGCCTGGGGCAGTGGTGTGCTGGCCCAACTGCCCCAGCCCCTGTCCCATGGCTGTCTGCCTTCCTTCCGGCGTCACAGGTGGGCTGGCCAGGTGAGAGCCGCTGGCACGTGGGCCTGGCTGTTGAGGAGAGCCCTGCTCTGGAAGCATCGCCTGTGGGGGGCCTCCCTGACGTGGTGCCTGAGGGGACGCTGCTCAACATGGTGCTGAGGCGGATGCACCGGCCCAGAAGCTGCTCCTACCAGCTGCTGCTAGAGCACCAGCGCCCCAGCTGCATCCAGGGGCTTCGCTGGGTGAGTACTCATTGCCTGCCTGGGCCCCGCGGCAGGAAGGGGCCTGGCTTGGGAACGCAGGCAAGCCGCTGGTGGTTTGGCTTTCTCTAGGGGCTTAGAGGGGCGGACAGTGGGTTGAGCATCTTGGCTGCAGTGTGCATGGGTGGCTCACACGGCTGTAACATGTGTATCTTGTGTGCGAGAGAGTGCCCAAGTGTCTTTATTCGGGCATTGGGGGAAGAGGAAAGGGATTTGCCATTTATCCTTCACTTTTGTGTGCCAGGCATTGAGTTAGGTGCTTATGTGTTCTTTCCAGGTGGGAGTGGGAGGGACGTGTGAAATGCTGGGGGCCAGGTCCAGTGCCGGGTGAAGTAAGCTTTGTTACTCTTTTTGCTACCTCACCATGGCAACATTCTCCTTTAGTGAGCCACTGAACTTGGCAGATTCTGCTTTGTAATTTTGGGGTGAAGTGGTCATGTGGGCACTGCTTGACATCAGGTTTTAGGGGTTCAGGGGAGGAATTCGGAGACGTTTGTAGAACCTGAGATGACTGGAGCTACCTTTGCCAGGGAACAGAATGTCTGGAGTTAGGATTGGAAGACTGAAGGAGAAAGCAGAGGCAGAAAGAGAGGCAAGGTGGAGAGAATGGTGGGTTGGGGTGGGGGCAGGATAGTAAACGTAGGGTCCAAATCAGCAGAGAAGCTGGGATGAGGCTTCTGCTCACCCCAAGCCCCCAGACTTAGTAGAGTAACCTCACCTGAGATTCAGTTATGTGTCTGTGTGTGCCCACCATGGGAGGTGGGCGCTAGGGAGGTCAGGGGAGAGATGAGGGGTGATAGAAGGGTGCATGGGTAAAGGGGTGGAGGGAAAGTAGGAGTGGGTGACAAAGCTGGGAGAGTGTTTCTCTTGTCAACGAGTCCTTTCGAGTAGAGTGCCCAGCACCTTCTCCATCCTTCCTCCTACCCTGCCCAGCCACCATTTATGTTCATCAAAACGTGAGGCTGAGTTGAGAAAGCTGAGGCCCTCTAGATGAAGGGGTCTGCCCAGCAATTGAGATTGAGAAGAGAATCCAGCTGTCAGTTCCCAGCTCCTCTGCCAGCCCCTCCCTGCATGGGTCTCCCTGATAAGGAGCCTCTTGGGCTTGGGTCCTGCCCAAGATTTGGCTCTGGAGGGGAAGTGGAGCTGATCCCTTCTGAGCATAACTGCCCCTGCCCTCCTGCTCTGGCTCTCCAGGTCACTGGCCGTAGCTACTGCTTGGAGCTAGTGGGCTGGAACCCTCCCTCCCTCTTTCCCTCTCAGGCTATAATTACTTGTGCATTTCCTGTCTGCTTCCCAGCTTCTACAGGCTAGGTGGGGAGTGGGGGAAGGTCAGGTACCAGGACAATAAAGTCACTGGAGGATCCCCTGGGATCCAAAGTCTGGAAGGGAGTTGAAGAGGCTGCCAGGCTGTTTCTGACCTCCCTGCACCCCAGCCCCCAGAATTGAAGGGCTCAGAAGGCCAGAAGGGTGGGGGTAATAGTTGCTGGAGTGTGAATGGGTTAAAAGCACAGAAACAGGCCCCTGCCCTGCTATATGGGAGGGCAAATGGTGGTTGGTAAATAGATTTTTAGGGCTAGGGGCAGGCGGCCATACCCTCTCCTAAAGACCATTTCTAGGGAATGGGGGCAGGGTGCGCGCACATGCTTAAGAGGCTCTAGGTACCTGTGGTGTTGCGCTTCTTACCTCTTGATGATGCCTTT
Source organism: Dugong dugon (assembly GCA_030035585.1). NCBI lineage: Eukaryota > Metazoa > Chordata > Mammalia > Sirenia > Dugongidae > Dugong > Dugong dugon. The sequence goes on from CM057465.1 coordinate 151,739,651, forward strand.
GGGCCAAGAAGGGCTTACATGAGGGAAGAAGTACTCTGCAGGGAACGTGGACATGCTCGCCTGTACACACACGGGGTACAGGGTGGTATTATAAGATGGCGGAGCCCAGAGCCCCAGGAGGACAGCGCCGGGGGTTATTTAGTCCATACCTTCTCCTTAGAAAGCCAGGAAGAGACCCATCAGCCTCCTGAGGTCTGAAAAGAGCTCTGTCTATTCCTACCTTGACCAAGACAAGAGAAAATGAAAGCGGGTTACAGCAGTAGGGTTTGAGGTTAGATACAGAAAGGACTTAACAACTATGGCAAAGATGGCACAGGCATGGAACAGAAGAACATTGTTTTCTTTGGAAAATATGAGGGGGGATGAGATCTTGTTTGATGTCTGTGGGCTAACAGAAGGGTCAGTCTGTCTAGAGTCAGGGACAAGACCAGGGTGAGCTCTTGTGTGTCCCACTAGCTCAGGGAAGCCTGAGATGTTGCTGTCTGAGTGACAGTGTTGGGAGCGGTGTCCCTGTTCTCTAACTCAGAAAATATGCTTTCATCCCCTCTGTTCAGATAATAGCAGTAACTAATAGTTATATGGTCCTTTTGTCTCAGGTACTATTATGAGAGCGTTAACTTTATCATATCACATAATCCTCACAACAGCCCTGTGAGATAGGTGCCAGCGCCGTCACCCTCATTTTGTAGATGAGAAACAGAGTCACAGAGAGGTTAAGTGACAGATGCAGGGTTTCACAGCTGCTAGGTGGCAAAGCTGGGCTTTGGTCCCAGGCAATCTGGCCGCAGAGTCCAAGTTCATAACCATCATGATGTACTTCTCTTTTGCTGCAGATAGCAACACTGACACCTCAAGATATCACTCCTCCCCTGTCCCACCATGCACAGCCCTGGCCTGAGACCCAAGGGAACCGGTCTGACGGGTCCCCACGCGGCTGTCTGGCTCTGTGCCCGCCCTCTGGCCAGGCTCTGACACTCAGCGACAGGGCAGGGTGGGTGGGGCAGGCCATAGCACCGGTGCCAGGGGAGCGAGCACCTCCTCTTCCACCCTTGAGTCCTTCCTGTCCAGGAACGAGGAGAGGACGAGAGGACGTGGGTAAGGGCCTTTACTCCGGCCCCTCCCAGCTGCTTCTTCCCAACCGAGAACCCCTAAACTGGCACTCGAGGTCATCAGATCAGGGACAGGACAGCAGGTAGTACAGCATTTCTTTCACTAAATCGGGGTAATAGGTGCCCATCATGAAATAATAGTTTGATCAAGTTACTTGCATTTACTAAGCAGTCACTATTAGCCAGCTACTCTTACTCTGCCAAGTGCTTTACATTATTAACCCATTTGCTCTCCATAACAACCCTAAGGGATAGGTACTATTATCATCAACCCCATTTTCAGATGAGAAAACTGAAGTCCAAGGTCACACACAAACTGCTGATAATAAGACAACCAGACTGTGAACCGAGGCATCTGGCCCCTGAGCCCACACACTTGACCACTGCTCATGAATAACACCCTCCCCCGCCCCGCTTCCTTGGAAAGTCCCTTGCACATGAGTATCTTGGGGGGCGGGGGGGGGGGACACTTAAGGAGTCTCTAGGGGGTCCCTAGGTGCCGTAAACAATAAAGCTTTCATTTCCTGACCAAAAGTTTGAAGAAACTTATTTAACTTTGCTTGACCCCATGTTTGCCAAATTTATTTGCTCATAGAACACTCCCAAGGGCAGAATACCTCTAAGGTCCCCTCTTCCACAGCACACGGTGGGGGAAACACGAGGTGGGCCCGAGGCACCGTAGAAGGTGGTAGGGAGATGGTAGGGTGGAGTGGCTGAGAGCATGGGCTCTGGGATCACACAGCACAAGTGTGAATCCTAGTGCCCCTGTTTACCTGCTGTTGTGGCATGTTATGTAACCTCTGCGCCTCCTTTTCTCTAGCTGTGAAACAGGATAAAAATACCTACTTCCAGGCTCAGACTTGGTAGCAGAGTTATGCAGTGGAACCTTACATTTCTAAGTAGTTGTGTGACTCTGGGTGAGTTGCTTCACCTCTCTGGGGCTCTGCTTTCCTTGGTAAAATGAAAGGGATGCCTTCAGGGCCCGCTCCTCAGCTCTGAGGGGCCAGGGCCCCCATTCTCCAGCCCTCATGCTCATTCCTGGGTAGGACAGGAAATGGTTTAAACCAGGCCTGCAGAGCTGGGTCATAATTAGCTGGGTCACATGACCTGGTACCTCCCCTCCTGATGTGCCCTCTGGGGTCAGAATAACACAGGAAGGGAGCTGGTGTTGGAGCCTGGGTTGTCTGGGTTGTGGGCACCGAGGGGAGTTGGGGCAGGGGCTGGGTCATCTGGGCACTTTGACATGAACAACAACAAGTCATTAGCACCCAGGCACTGTTTGTGCCGACACAGGGGACTGGCTGGGTAGCATTTCTGCCCTTCCTCCCTTCCTTATTTCCCTGGCTCCTCCTTCTTATTTCCTGTGGTTAAGTCTCCAGGGCTCTGCGTCTGGGACCCGGGCTGGGCCCCATGACCCGGGCAGGGAGACCCTTGGGACACCTAGTGACTTCCGTCCAGCCCTGGGCCAGGTGCCTAGGCATGCCATGCCTCAGGCATCTGCCTAGGCCCCACGGCCTGCAGATGCGCGAGCCCAGGGCCTGGCAGAACCAGCAGCGGGGGCTCTGGTCTCAGGCCTGGTTGTACCCCAGCTCCCCAGCCAAACCCTTTTCAGGGACCTGATGGCAGATGGAAAAGTAGGAGAGAGCTTGCTGGTGAGAGGAAGAGGGCAGGAAGCGGAAGTGGGGAGGTGTGGTAGGGAGAGTGAGACCGAGAACGTGAGCTCCTTTGGGTAGGAGCTTGAGCTTATCCATAGCTGTCTGGCTGTCCCAAGAATGTGTGACTGAGTTAAGCAGGACACTTCATCTCAAGACTTTTGTTTCCTCATCAGTTAAAGAGGACAGACAATGACTGCCTTGCTGATTTCTCATATGATCCTATTTATATAGGAGGAAATCAGGGAGGTGGACGTGCTTTGTAAACTGTAAAGTACTCTGCCCTTGGGAGGGCTCATAGAAGGTGGGGCATCCTGTCTAGAGAGCTGAAAATCCCAAGTCTTAGGTGGCAGGTAAAGAAGGGCCTGAGGAACTTTCATAGGCGACATCCCAAGGCATACACGAACCAGGAGCCCTGGATGATACCAAGGGCAGGGAAACCACATTAACCAGTGTTTCTACCATAAACCCCGTCTTCCTGAGCTGTCCTGTGTGCTGCCAAGGCCTTACTCACTCTTAGAAGGTTATGGGCAAGCAGCATCTCAGAGCTGAAAGGAGCCTTCCAGTAAGTGCCCCACCCTATGCTTCCCAGATGAATAATAACAGCTAATATGAATATAGAACTATGTGCCAGGTAATGTTTTCAGCATTTGATCTATATTAACTCACATAATCCTTCCAGAAGCTTATGAATATGTATTACTAGTTTTTCATCAGCCTCATTTTATAGACAAGGAAACTGAGGCAGGGAGAGGTTAAATCATTTGTTCAAGGCTGCCCCACTAGCAGGGATTTGAATCCAAGAGTTGTCTGGCTCCAGGGGTTTGTATTTTTAACTACCAGGCCAAATTGGAGCCCACGGTGGGCAGGAGATTTGCCATGGTTGGGGACAGAAGTAGGCTTGGGATCAGGCTGGGTGACCCCAGCCCAGGGGCAACTGTTCCTAGGCCTCCAAGCTGCTCTCTTCCTGGCCTCTTACAGGTCTTCTCATCTCATGTTCTCATTCTCTTCAAGCTCCAATTCTCCTCTCCCCTATACAGGTACAGCTTACCTGGGAGCCAGGGCACATCTGGGCCTTGAGTAGGCAGAACGAGGGTCTCAGGGTGCTCATCTGAGGGGATACAATGCTTGGGTCTGGGCTGGAGACTGGGGTGGCAGGGTGGGGAAGAGGTGACACTCAGTGAGTATGTATTTGTTGAATGAGTGGCTGAACGGGTGCATTTGGAGTTGGGTGCCAGGCCAAGGGTGAGAGTGGTGGACAGGATGGGTGGGTAAAAGTGCAGACTCTCCCCCATTGCCCTCAGACGCCGCTTACCGACAGTGAGGAGTCGCTGGACTTCAGCGTGAGCCTGGAGCAGGTACAGGCCAGGGTGAGGCGAGCCGGGAGTGGGGCAGGGCCAGGGTTCACGGCCTGAACCAGCCATGTCCCTCCTCTTTTGAAGGCCTCCACGGAGCGGGTGCTCAGGGCTGGGAAGCAGCTGCACCGACACCTCCTGGCCACCTGCCCGAACCTCATCCGAGACCGCAAGTACCACCTTAGGCTCTACCGGTGAGTGGAGCCCCTGCCTGCCTGCCTCCTCACCCACTCCCACCATTTCATTTTCTCTCCCTTCCCATCTACTCAGATATCTGGGATCTAGCCCTGCTTCTAGCAGAAAAACTGGGGTTGAGTCTAGGAGTTACCTGTCCGAAGGACAGTATTTTCTTCTCCCCTCCTCGTCACCCTCCTTCCATTTGATTCTCCCTCCTCTCGGTCGCTTTCCACTTCTCGTAGGCAATGCTGCTCTGGCCGGGAGCTGGTGGATGCGATCTTGGCCCTGGGGCTTGGAGTACATTCCCGGAGCCAGGCTGTGGGAATCTGTCAGGTGCTGTTGGATGAAGGTGCCCTCTGCCATGGTGAGCCGGAGTCCAGGGTGGGTCAGCCAGGGCTCGCCAGGGCTGAGGATAGGATGGTCAGTCCTGGGGAGTAAGCATCAATGGGAGGTGACAAGGGGATTGACATTGCAGTGAGCCCCATACCCACACAGCCTCAATTTCTCTCCCCCACCCGTGCCTGGGCCTCTGCCCCACAGTGAAACACGACTGGACCTTCCAGGACCGAGATGCCCAATTCTACCGTTTTCCCGGGCCAGAGCCGGAGCCCGCAGGAGCTCATGAGATGGAGGAGGAGCTGGTGGAGGCTGTGGCTCTGCTCTCCCAACGGGGGCCTGATGCCCTGCTCACGGTGGCCCTCCGAAAGCCGTGAGTCAGGGGCCCCGCATCTCCCGGCCCCAGGCCCCACACAGCATCAGTTTTCTCTCTGAGGGGTCCCTTACTTCCTCCTGAAGGAAAGTAACCTGGCAGGACCAGGTGACCTGAGCTCTGGGCTTCATTCTGCCATCGGTTTGCTGCATGAGTTCGAGCCATCCTCCCCCTCACCAAGCCTGTCTCCTTCTCTGCAATTGAGGGTGCTGGTCTCTGAGGAGCTGTCCCACCTAGGAGGGTGGGCCGTAGAATCTGCAGGCAGGTGTGGGTTCAAATTTCAGGTCCACCAGCTTCTATCTGGGTGACCCTGGGCTTGTCCATGCCAGCAGCCTTCCTCTTTTGTACAAAGAGGATAGCAGTCCCCATGTCATCGGGCTGTTGCGAGGGTGGAATGAAATAATGCGTGCGAAGTGCTTCGCATTGTGTGCACATGGCGAGCTCATTAAAGGTTAGCCTGCTATTTAGTGATAAGTCACTGTGGAGGTACCACTTGGCCCTGTGCCTGAGGTGGGGTGGAATGGCACCCCTGCCTGGCCCTGGGCCTGCAATTCAGGACTGGCTTCCCATCCCTCCTCTAAGTGCCTCTTCCTGCACCTACAGCCCAGGTCAGCGCACAGACGAGGAGCTAGACCTCATCTTCGAGGAGCTGCTGCACATCAAGGCCGTGGCCCATCTCTCCAACTCGGTCAGCCCCCTGCCTTGCCCACTGCGGCCTGGCCCAGGGGATGCCTCTGTCTGTGACCCCCCCCGAGAGACCAACTTTTAGGCTAGAAAACAGTTCTTCCCCTATGGCTTGACATTTCCAATCTCATTTCTTACCCCCAGCACCCCTGTCTGAAAACCCTTCTGCCTCTCTTAGCCTATCTCCCCCATTGTCTCCAGCTGAACCCCAGTAACAATGCCTGACCTGCCACTTCACTGTCCCCTGAGTACTCGTATCTTTGGACCTAACCTCCTGATCCCTCTTCACCTGAATGTGCTGCCACTGACCCGCTTCTCCCCACCCACAGGTGAAGCGAGAATTAGCGGCAGTTCTGCTCTTTGAACCACATAGCAAGGCAGGGACTGTGCGTAAGTTGGGCAGGGGACAGGGAGCTGAGCATGAGGGGCCTGGACATGGGCAGAGGCCACAGAGAGATGTGGAGGTGATGGAGGGGACTGCGCCTGATCTGTGCTTCTCTCAGTGTTCAGCCAGGGGGACAAGGGCACCTCGTGGTACATTATCTGGAAGGGATCTGTCAACGTGGTGACCCACGGCAAGGTGCGTCCTCCTTCCCTCTCCCAGCCCCAGGATTCATGTCCTTGTGGCCAGCACCTTTGCTGGTTGCCCACACCTCCTCCTATCCTGGTTGTCCTTCCTGCCCGGGGTCTGTCCCCACAAGGGCTGGGGGCTGGGCTGGGCCGTGACGGAAGGCCTGGCTGCAGGGGCTGGTAACCACTCTGCATGAGGGAGATGACTTTGGACAGCTGGCTCTGGTAAATGATGCACCCCGGGCAGCTACCATCATCTTGCGAGAAGACAACTGCCATTTCCTCCGGGTGGACAAGCAGGACTTCAACCGCATCATCAAGGTGCCGCTGCTAGGAGTGGGAGGGCAGGGGACACAGGACATGAGGCAAGAGGTAGGGACCAGAGAGCCTGTGAGGAGGAGAGGAGGTAGGAGATGGGAAGCTTGAATGTGACAGGTGGGGTGGGACCACAGACTAGGTGTGTGTGGGGGTGAAGCACACTGAGGAGGCAGAAGGAGACCAGTGACTCAGGACAGGCTTGGAGTGGAGACCAAGGTGAGTGGTGGACTTATAGAGCCAGTGGGGGCCGGAGTGTCAGCGGAGGCAGTGTGGTGGCGAGTGGGACCCATGGAGGGAGGGCAGGCAGGGAAAGAGGTGGAGGAGGGGCTCAGCTAGGGGATGGGCAGCTGAGGGTTGTGATGGGGGATGGCTAGGGGGCAGATCCAGAGTTGTGGGTGTTGAATGGGGTGGGAGAGCTGCTGGAGGTCTCTTGGGGACCCTTGTGGGGCTCAGGGTCTGGAATGGTGGAAGTGGGAGGAGAAGTCCTAATGTGGGAGAAGGAGTCATCGTGGTGGGCCTGCATGTGTTGACTGCTGGGTGTGCCTTTTCCTCCAGGATGTGGAAGCCAAGACCATGAGGCTGGAGGAGCATGGCAAAGTGGTGCTGGTGCTGGAGAGAACATCTCAGGGTGCAGGCCCTTCTCGCCCCCCTACCCCAGGCAGGAACCGGTAACACACCCACCATGCTCCCTCTCCACACCTGCCCTCTTGCCTACCTTCCCACCTCTCATTTCTAAGTCTCTACTCCCTTCCGCCATCTCACACCCCTACCTTCTGATCACCTAGAGGTGGACAGGCATCAAGGGGCTAGATGTACCCCCTGAGTCAGCCTCCCTGCCCGCCCCCAGATGGCACAGGGCTGACAAATGGGGAAGCGTGATATGATTGACTATTGATGGTTGCCCCGAGAGTGGGAGTGGGCAGTAGTGACACAGTGTTATCGACTGGCCATTTCTGCTAGGTATACGGTAATGTCCGGCACCCCAGAGAAGATCCTAGAACTGCTATTGGAGGCCATGCGGCCTGATTCCAGTGCTCACGACCCAACAGGTAGGGGCAGAAGACATCCTGCCTGCTCTCATGTTCACATTCTACCCGCACTGACTCATCGGGTAGTCAGTGCACCCGAGAGAGGGCCAGGCATCTTTCATCTGACCTCAATGGGCACTGGGTTGATCATCCAGCCAGTCACAGGGAGTCCTCTTACTGTGCTATTGGCTTGGATGGGGAGTACCGTCCCAGGGGCTAGGATTGCTGGTACTTTGCCCATGGTGGACTTGAGGGAAGGGGCACTGCAGCTGTGTATATGTCTGTGCTCAGTCACCTTGGCCTCTGAAGGCTCCTCCTGTCCCCACCTTGCCCTACAGAAACGTTCCTCAGTGACTTCCTCCTGACCTACAGCGTCTTCATGCCCAGTGCCCAGCTTTGTGCCGCCCTCCTGCACCAATATCCTCCCCAGCCCCAGGGCAAGGTGGTGTGTGGGGATGGGATGACGTGTAGAGCAGGGAGGAAGAATTCCCATCCGCACGACTGTGTCAAACCCTCTGATGCCCCAGCCTCAGGCCAGGCCCAGCTTGTCGGTGGGCCCTGGGCACCCTCCCTCTCCTCTGCCCCAGCCGGGTGTTGTGGTTTCCTTGACTGCCGCCCACCTTCCATGCGGAGCCTGCGGGAGGCAGTGAGCAGGAGCACAGCACCTATGTCTGCAATAAGAGGCAGCAGATCCTGCGGCTGGTCAACCAGTGGGTGGCCCTGTATGGCCCCATGCTCCATTCTGACCCTGTGGCCACCAGCTTTCTCCAGGTACCTGGGAGTGAGGCAGGGCTGGACCAGCTGTCCGGGGTGGATGCGGCTATAGCCAGCTCAGTGACTCTTGGTTCCTCACAGAAACTCTCAGACCTGTTGAGCAGGGATGCCCGGCTTAGCAACCTGCTGAAGGAGCAGTGGCCAGAGAGGCGGCGACATCACAGGTGATGACCTGGAAATCAATTTGTCATATCCGTGACAGGCAATATAACCAGGATTGAGAGCACCGATCCGGAGTCAAACACCTGGCTTTAAATCCAGGCCATACCTTTTACAGCTGTGGGACCCTGGGCTTGTTATGCCTGCTCTCAGGGCTCTGTGCTCCTGTCTGTAAATCAGAAAGAGAAGCTTCCTCATTACGGGGATTAAACGAGCTACTGCACCTGCAGTGCTTAGCACGGGGCCTCGCACACAGTAAGGGCCATCGAGTGTTGGCTAGGATCGCTTGTGTTTCATTTGTCTATTCCTACTTACTTCAAGGAGCTGTTCTTATCAAGCCCCTTCTGTCATGCTTTGTCCATTCTCATACATCATGCAATCATTCATTTGTTCACTGTCATATCCTGAGTGCACCTATCATTCTCACTTCCTCCATTCCACCCATATTTATTACTGCATGTCTTCAGTGCCGGGTCCTGCCAGCCCCACCCAGCTTCCTAGAGTTTATCTTCACCTCCCCAGACTTTCCCAGGGAGGGCTCACCTGAAGCTGCCCTATCTGAAACCCTAAGTCCATTTCTCCCTTTAGTTCTTGCCCCTTCCACGTTGGCCTGGAAAAAAATCACAGAATCCAGGGTCCAGCCCCTGGTTTCCAGCCCAGCTCTCCTCTCCCTGTGTGTATATGGTGCTGGCCTCTGAGCCTCTGGTCAGAGCAGAATGGAACCCAGAGCTGGGGACCCCCCGTGTTCCCAACCCCGCACGTATTTTTCTGCCCCCAGGGATAGCTGGCCTCACTTCACCTTCCTCTTACCTGCCCCACAGGTTGGAAAATGGCTGTGGGAGTGCATCTCCTCAGACGAAGGTATCCGCCCACACCAGCTCCTCGTACCTCTCTGCTCCTCCTGGACCACATGGCCCCCCTTCAGCTCCCACCCTGGGGGCCTACGGTGGGAAGGTTCCCCAAACACAGACCCACATGTTAGTTCTGAAGATAGGGGTTCTGGGTCAGGTCCTGAGGGATAGATAGTAAGATCTAAGGCATCACCCTCCACCCCTACCCCAAGGGATTTTTATTGGGTTCGAGAGGTAATTTGTTCCCGTGGGAAGCCAGGGATAGTGCCTCAAGGAGGTCTCTGAGGCCCGAAGGGTTCCACGTGGTCAGGGCTATGGAGCCCAGAGGAAGGCAAGGCCCTTGCCCGATATCAGAGGTGGTGGGTGCCATTCCCCACAGGGAGCCTGTTGGGGGTGTGCGAAGGTGGGATGAGAAGGTGTGACTGGAGCTGAGATTTGATTGAGGAATGGTGGGAGAAGGGACTGGAAAGGTAGATTGGGGCTGGTTTTGGGAAGTTTGTGTTGAGAATAAAATCCGAATGCCTTACCTTGGCCTTCAAGGCTGTCTGAGCCAGCTATCTCTCACCCTCTTCCTGTCCTACCCTCCACCTTGCTGAGACTCTCTTTGGCTCCTTGTCTTCTGTAGGTGAAGCTTGTTCCCAACTCAGGATGTTTGCACCTGTCCCCTCGCCTAGAACTTTCTTTCTCTGGCTTTTTGACTGGATGCTACTCATCATTTTGATCTCAGCCAAAATCCTGGGTTCTCAGAAAGGTCCCTGGGACCTCCCTACCCAGACCACCCTCCTCTCACTCTCTCTCCCCTTCCCACCAAGGTGTCCTCTATGATTTTCTTCAAAGCATCATCACCTTGTGAAATTACCTTCTTTGTTTATTTGTCTACTTGCTTATTGTCTGTTATTACCTGTCACATCCACTGGAAGGCCAGCCTCCTGAGCAAGGGGCCTAGCCCACTTGCTCTCCCCAGCATACAACTGATGCTCAGGAACTGATGTTGAACCACCCTCATGTGCCAGGCACTGTGCTAGATGCCAGCGATGCTCTAGTAGGCTAGGGAACCACCCCTACCCTTTTGGGGCTTACAGTGAAGTGAGGGACAGAGCCATCCAACGGTCTCATGATGCATAATGACAAAGGCAGGGGTCTCTGAAAGCAGAGAAGGGGGAAAGCTGGCACAGGGAAAGTTCCCAGTTCAGAGAAAGTGTCCCTGGGGAGGAGACTCCTGGAGCTGTGAGCTTTGGGGTGAAGGTCAGTTAAGGCCAGCAGCACGCTCCAGGCCAGAGAGGGAGAGAGCCAGCCTGCTCGGAACCCCGGAGGAGGGAGAGTGAGCAGGGCACTGGAGGAGGTGGGAGAGGCAGGCATGGGCCAGAGCATACAGGGCTCCTGGTAAGGACTATGGTAAGGGGTTTGGTCATTGTCCTAAGGGCAGTGATAGCCATTGTAGGGGTGTGAGCCAAGGATCAACACAGTGTGATTTGAGTTTTGAATAGGCCGGCTAAAGAGTCTAAACTTTATCCAGCAGAAAATGATAGCCATTGAAGCCATGATAGGAAGCTTAATCTAGGTCTGGTTGGATCGGAGGAAGAGGGACAGAGGCACCTGCACAGTTGAGCTATTGTAATAGATAAGGAGTGAGGCCTTCCAGATAGGCGGAACTGGGTGTTGGCCTGAGGAAACGGGGTACTGGGAGACCCATTTCAAAGAAGAATCCACAAACCAAGGTGGCAGGCTGCGGGGAGGCGGCAGGAGCCTGAAGCCCAGGAGAACGGCTGGGAGGAGTGTCTGGGAGTCAGGATGAGGGGATCCATGTTGTGCTTAGGGTGACGGCTCACAGATGCGGAAGGATCCGGTAGGCATTTGAGACCAGGGCTTGGAAAGGCGTTCAGCACTGGTGGTGTAGTTTTGAGAGTTGTCTCCATGCAGGTGGCCATGAAGCTATGAGGGGCTCTAAGGGAAATCTAGGGGAGAACAAGAGACCCAGGTCTGAGCCTGGAGGATCTGCCACATTTGAGCTGGGAGGAGGAAGAGAGTTGGTACTAGAGTTAGAAAGAGCAGTCAGGGTGGTATGAAGAACCTGTGTTGTGGAGACCTTTGCCCAGCTGGGGGTGCTCCACCAGGAGAGGTTCAGCTGTGGTCGAGGCCCACTGAGTAAGGGCTGTGGGTCTGATAGGGTAGTTGATGCAGTGGAGTATTGGCAGATGACAGCACAGATGCAGAAGCAGGTTAGGATCCCAGATCTGCAACTTAGCAGCCGTGTGGCCTTGAGTATGATACTTAGCCATTCTGAGCTCCATTAATCTTATCCATAAATGGGAATAATAATAGTATTTATGTCAAAGGGCTATTGGGAATATTTAGATACTTAGAACAATGGCTGGCACATAGCAAATGGTACTTGGAAGGAGAGAAAGGAAGGGAAAAGCAGGTCAACAGCTAAGCTGTGTTTGTATTAGAATAACTCTGTCTCTCCTGGGGATGTACACGCATGTAAAGGGGCATAGCCTCGCACATCTAGCCCCACCCTCAGACCTGTTCCAGCTTTTCTCCTGGAGCCTTCACCCCTGCTGCCTGACCTGGGCTCTGGTTACTGTGGCATGTACAGCTCTCTAGTGGTTTGCGTGCTGGGTACATCCCATACTCCTGGTTACAAAGGCCCTGTATGCACTCCACTTGTATTCTCCAGACCGTACTTTCTCTCCCTCTAGGCCCGGAATGTGCCTGTTTGGCTCCCCAGCCAGGATGAGCCCCTCCCCAGCAGCAACTGTGCCATCCGAGTTGGGGACAAAGGTTGGTGACCCAACCAGGGTGGTAGAGCCTGCCATCTGTCCCCTGCCATCTCTGTGCACTGCTCCCCATTCTGCAGTCACCCTTGACCTCTGTGCCCCTGACCCTGAGGGTGGTATGCTGTTCTCCCAGGGTCTCTGTCCTGGGCTGCCAGGCTGTCTGCCTCTTGTGCCCTCTCTCCCAGGCTCAGGGCCTACCCACCCCTTCTCTGCACAGCTTATCCACCCAGGCTTCTCTTTCGTGCCTTCGCCTCCTCCTTGGGGTCCTTCCTCCCCAGGGTGGGGGAGACCAAGCAGCCTCCTCCCACAGCTCAGCTCCATCCTCCTCTCCAGTCCCCTACGACATCTGCCGGCCCGACCACTCGGTACTGACCCTGCAGCTGCCGGTGACGGCCTCGGTGAGAGACGTGATGGCAGCATTAGCGCAGGAGGACAGCTGGACCAAAGGGCAGGTGCTGGTGAAGGTCAATTCTGCAGGCGGTGAGTTGTGTCTCTGGGCAGGGTGGCTCTGAGGGATCCCTGCCAGATCCTTTGAATGAACATCATCACCTTCATCACTGTGAATGATGGTTGGCACCTATGGGAGGTTTATTATGTCTATTAAAGTGCTTTACAAGCAGTGGTTAAGAGCATGAGCTCTACACTGTGCTCTTTCAAAGAACCGTCTACATGGAACCAAACTGATAACAACCCGAAAGGTTACATAGGTAGCCTAGGGGGCAGTGAGTTTATGTTAACGGTGAAGGAGTAATTCAGAAAAGGAGGGTAAGAACAATTGCACAACTGGAAGGATGTAATCGATGTCACTGAATTGTACATGTAGAAATTGTTGAATTGGTGTATGTTTTGCTGTGTATATTTTCTGCAACAACAAAAAATAAATTATTAAAAAAATAAATCCAATCACCTATGCAAAAAAAAAAAAAAAAAACAAAAAACAGCATCCATTCTAGAGCCTGCTGCCTGCGTTTGATACCAGCCCTTTGCCCACTAGCTGTGTGTCCTTCGACGGCAAGGGACTTAATCTCTTTGTGCTCAGTTTCATCATCTGTAAAGTGGGAATAATGAAAGTAGGAATTGTGAGGATTAACTGAATTAATATAGTGAAGTGTTTAGGATGGTGTCTGGCACATAGTCAACACTACCTAAGTATTAGCCGTAACTATTATATTATTATCATTATTATGTATTCACTTAATCTCATGATATAGATAATTTTATCCTCTTTAGACAAGGAAACTGAAGTTTGAGGGGATGAAGCAGTTTGCCCAAGCTCACACAGTGAGCGAGAGTTTAACTGGCCTTTGAACTTAGGCAGTCTTCATTCATTTAGTCAATCAACAAACATTTTTCAGGGTCACCTATGGGCCAGGCACTGTCTTGGGAGCTAGAGGTACCATGACAGGTAAGATAGATCAGCTAGATGGTTAAGAACATAGACTCTGGAATCCCAGACCTGCGTTGGAATCCCAGCTGTACTGCTTATTAGCTGTGTAATTCTGGGCAAGTTGCTAACCTCTCTGAAATTTAGTTTCTTTGTCTGTGAAATGAGCACTATAATTATGTGTATTTCACAGGACTGTGATGGCTTTTAAATGAGATAATGTGCGTAAAGCACTTAGCAGGGGCCTGGCACAAAGTAAGTGCTCAGAACATGGCAGCCATGAGGATTATTAAGACCTGCTTTTAGGGATCCTGGGACATTAAAAACTGCTGTTCTTTATGGAGGGCCCAGATCGGTCCTGACAGCTGGAGCACAAAGTAGATAGGAATTAAGGCATTCAGAGACTAATGCCAAGGGCTGGAGGCGAGAAAAGGCCTCCTCCCAGTCAGGAAGTAGAGCGAGACAGCAAGGTCACCGATGCCTTGTAAGCTCTCAGTGGAAAGCGTTGCCCTCTGGTGGTAACACAGTGAGTTGCAGTTGCCCAAAGTCAGTATACTTTTATTGAGATCCCTACTATGTTCCCAGGGACCGTTTGGAAACCCCAGTGGCATAGTGGTTAAGAGCTACAGCTGCTGACCAAAAGGTCGGCAGTTCGAATCTACTAGGCGCTCCTTGGAAACCCTATGGGGCAGTTCTACTCTGTCCTGTAGGGTCACAATGAGTCGGAATCAACTCGATGGCAATGGGTTTTTTGGTTTTTACTATGTGCCAGGGACCGTTTAGAACACTGATTTCCAGACTGCTTTGATAAGACACACATGTCAGTACCAATATTTTATTATACACCCTCACTATGTGTATATTTGCTTTTCCACCTTTTCCTTATAGACTATCTTGTTATCTGGCATTTCGCATTTATAACAATAGTAGAAAATCTACTATCCGACTATTTTGCACACTAACCATGTACATCTGTCAGTAACGAACACCGAGGTGTGATGCGAGAGTAACACTGCCTGTGGTGGTTAAGGTTACGTGTCAACTTGGCTGGGCCATGATTCTCAGTGGTTTGGCAGTTATGTAATGATTTAGTCATCCTCTATTTTGTGATCTGATGGGATCATCCTCCATTTTTGTATAATGCCGATTTCGTGTAACAACCTGGTCTTTGGAAACTAACCATGTTGATAAGTGAAGAGAAGGGGTTAAATCATATACATATACTACTACATTTATATTATCCAACTGTAAAGCTACACACAGAATAGAAATGCAGAAGAGATGAGAGAAATAAACGTAGGTAGAAGAGCTAATATGTTTTCGTAGATACACGGGTAGTTTTGTGTACCTTTCTTTGGAAGCCACTAGTCTAGAGACTGGGGACTCGAATATGACTAAAATGCAGTCACAGTCCAAAAGGAGCTGATAATTACCAACACCGAGACTTACATAAGACATTTTCCAAGGGCTGTTCAGTGAATCATGTACTTATAGCCATTATTTATATAAATTATTTTATTTTGTTTGGGAAGTAGTCATGGCAGGTCTTCTTGTTTCCATTTCACAGAGGAGGAAACTGAGGCTCAGGGACGTTAGGCTGTTCCTGAGGTCAGTCTGTCTCACTAAGAATTCTTTACATCCTTCTCAGATGTGCTCCCTGGGCAGTGTGGATGTGTGGGCACGTGCACCTGTGCATTTAGAGCAGCTGTGCAGGACTCTAGCTCCGCTATTAGGAGAAGGGACCTCTGCACCTCCAAAGCAGGGCCTTCACCCTGGCCACAGGCTTGTCCTGGCCTCCTCCCTGCCCCACCCAGCACAGCCTCTGCTCTCTTGCAGATGCCATTGGCCTGCAGCCAGATGCCCGCGGTGTGGCCACATCTCTGGGGCTCAATGAGCGGCTCTTTGTTGTCAACCCACAGGAAGTACACAAGCTGGTAGGGACCAGGCAGGGTGCCAGGGCACAGGGAGGAACTCTGTTCTGGGGGTGTCAGAGTTGGGTGTCCAGGGAGGGTCACAGGGAGAAGCAGAGGGGTCTGGCCCTGGCTCCCACTGGCTTTTAAGGGGGAAGAGGAAGAAGTGGGCCTCAGCTGATGGGGGGATTCTAGAGATTGGTGGGAAAGAGTAGCCCTCGTTGGGAGCTTCAGAGATAAAGAGCAGGCCTACCCTAGTTAGGGGCTCCCCAGGGGCCAGGAATCCTGCAGGGAAGGGTCCCAGCATTGGGGAGCTGTCAGGAGATGCCGCCTTGGAAAGCCCCATCCTCAGTTACCTCAGCCCCTTGACTCCCTGCAGTACCCTTGCTCCCCCCAACACTCTTCCTACCACAGAACCCTCTCTCCCCACCCCATGCCTTTCCCTGGATTCCTCAGGCACCCCCCTGAGCGCTCTCCCACCTGCAGACCCCACACCCTGAACAGCTGGGGCCCACTGTGGGCTCTGCTGAGGGGCTGGACCTGGTGAGCGCCAAGGACCTGGCAGGCCAGCTGACAGACCATGACTGGAGCCTCTTCAATAGCATCCACCAGGTGTGGGGGGTGGGAGGACCTGCATGGGGCAGGCAGAGCTCAGGGGAGGGGCACGGAGGCAGGCGCCCTGCCTGGCATGCTGACCGCTCCTGCTGCCCCCCAGGTGGAGCTGATCCATTACGTGCTGGGCCCACAGCATCTGCGGACCGTCACCACCGCCAATCTGGAGCGTTTCATGCGGCGCTTCAACGAGCTGCAGTACTGGGTGGCCACAGAGCTGTGTCTCTGTCCTGTGCCCAGCCTGCGGGCCCAGCTGCTCAGAAAGTTCATCAAGCTGGCCGCCCAGTGAGTGCCTGGTGGAGGGTGGGGTGTGTGGCCAGAGTCCAGAGGAACCCTATTCTTAAACCCCCATCCCTGCTCAGTGTGTTGCCAAATCTACCACCACTTTTCTTTTCTGGTCCCCTGGAGCATCTGCCTCCCCACCTCTGCTAGCCTGGATCCTTACTAAGGAAGCACTACCTGGCCCTGTTCTGAGCCCCAGGCCTGGCTGGAGAGGGTGGAGGTGGTGCTGTGGGGGTGGCTGCCTCTCTGAGGGTCCTGGGTCTTCTCACAGCCTCAAGGAGCAAAAGAATCTCAATTCCTTCTTTGCCGTCATGTTTGGCCTCAGCAACTCGGCCATCAGCCGCCTGGCCCACACCTGGGAGGTAGGTGTGCTCTGGAAGTCAGTCTGGGATCAGCTCTCACCCTACTCCTGGGAGTCCTGTCTGGGGGTGGGCTCCTGTCTCACAGCAATGGCTGCTGTATCTGCCTCTCCTTCCACAGCGGCTGCCCCACAAGGTCCGGAAGCTGTACTCTGTCCTGGAGAGACTGCTGGTGAGTGCTGGGCCTCGGCAGGGCCTCTAGAAACCCCAGCCCTTGAGTTCTCAGCAGTTCCTCCACCTGTCCTTGGTTACACAGGGTTCCCAACCCTGGCTCAGGCCTAGTGCCCTCTGGCCTGTGAGTTTGGGGAGTTGTTGGCCTAGTTATGGGGGTATTTGGCGTTATGCTGGGAGTTGCATGGTGCCTTATGTCATTCAATGTGTGTGGGGAAGTATTCGCTGTGGGTATATGAAGACCAGGACAAAATGTATGGGGTATATGGCCTTGGAGTCTGAGGTGCCAGGGGAGTGTCAGGGGGACACGGGACTCCAGCTTAACCACCTGAGGCCTTAGGAAGCAGGTCCTGGCACCAAGCACCCACTGTGCGCCAGGGCCTGTAAGTGACCCTTCAGGAGCCCTGAGGGGCTTGTGGGCCAGATTAAGCCAAAGGATGGGGGAAGATTTGGGGCGCCGAGCTCTCCGCTCCTGGGAAGTGTTGAGGGATTTGAAGACTTAAACAGTGTTCAGGAGTGAACCAGAACAGAGATGGTTTTATCAGCACCTGGGAGCTCTTGAGAAAAATGTTCACCTGTACATGGCTGGTTTACCCCTCCTAACAGTGGGGAGCCCCATGGGATTCAAGAGGTTTAAAAGAATTTGCCCACCAGAGAGACACACAGAGAGGGAGGAATGAGAGAAGGGTGGTGGAGATGAGGGGGCAGCGGGGATTGATTTTTCAAGAAGCCTAAGGGCCTCTGTGACTAATTGCCATGAAGTGTCCTTGGGGGCTAATCAGAGGTCAGGAAGTCACATGCAGACTCTGGGCAGGTGCAGCCTCGTGATTCAGCACCACTCACTGCCTACCACAAAGGCTGCCTTGGTGAAATCTGAGGATGAGGAGAGACTAGGCTGTGAGTCTCACCCTCATGGCATGGGGATGGGCCACTCTTTGTTGCCCCTGTTTGGTGGGGTGTATGTTTGGTTGTGTGGTCTGTGGTGGGTTATGATGTACAGGATCCTCCTTCTCTGACTAGGGCTTCTTCCCCTTCAGGACCCCTCATGGAACCACCGAGTATATCGACTGGCCCTCACCAAGCTCTCCCCTCCTGTCATCCCTTTCATGCCCCTCCTTCTCAAAGGTAATAGGATCAGCCCTTACCTTCCTGCCTCCATCTCCATCTTTCCATCCAATACCATCTGAGTGATTACAATGTGTCGATGCCTTGGGGAGCACAAAGATCAATTAGGAGCTTTCAGTCTAGAAGGGGAGTTAAGACCTGCAGACAAATAATGATGATATTAGATGGCCTATGCTATGAAGCCTAAGAGATATAAGGAAATTGCTCCAGAGGTTGGAGGGGAGTGAGAGGAAGAGGGCAATGTGGGGGTGGCCCTTCACCATTCCTGGGCTACAAGTGAAGGAAGGAGTTTGGGGACTTATGAGAAAAACCTATCTCCTTGCAGACATAACCTTCATCCATGAGGGGAACCACACACTAGTGGAGAATCTCATCAACTTTGAGAAGATGGTGAGTTCAAGGAGGGTGGGCATTTGCCACTGGAGTGGGTTGGAGGGCAAGCCTATGGGGTGTGGGAGATGACATAAACTTGTTAGTAATGATATAGATATTGTCTTAGTTATTTAGTGCTGCTATAACAGAAATACCATAAGTGGATGGCTTCAACAAAGAGAAATTTATTCTCTCACAGTCTAGGAGGCTAGAAGTCCGAACTCAGGGTGCCAGCTCCAAGGGAAGGCTTTCTCTCTCTGTTGGCTCTGGGAGAAGGTCCTTGTTATCAATTTTCCCCTGCTCTAGGAGCTTCTCAGCTCAGGGACCCCAGGTCCAAAGGACGCACGCTCCTGGCTTTACTTTCTTAGTCATGGAAGGTCCCCATGTCTCTCTGCTCACTTCTCTCTTTTATATCTCAAAAGAGATTCACTTAAAACACAACCAAATCTTGTAGATTGAGTTCTGTTTTATTAACATAACTGCCACTAATCCCACCTCATTAACACCAGAGAGGTAGAATTCACAACACATAGGAAGATCACATCAGATGACAAAACGGTGGACAATCACACAATACTGGGAATCTTGGCCTAGCCAAGTTGACACACATTTTTGTGGGACATAATTCAATCCATAACGGATAGGAATACTTATTTTTAAATAGTCCCTGCCTTACTTTATTGTAGATTGGAGGGTCTGTTCTCTGTTGGGGGGTTGCTGGCGTAACAGCCTCAGATATCTCACTCTTCAGTGAGAGCCCCTTCCAGCCCTCTTTCTCTCTAAGCTCTTCCTGATCTCTTCTTTCCACTGCCTGGTTCCCACTGGACCTCTGGGTTTGTTAGGGAGAGTAGACATGACCCATCTCTTACAGCCCCCTCGTCCCGCAGAGCCCTGGTGGTGCAATGGTTAAGCACTCAGCCGCTAAGTGAAAGGCTGGAGGTTTGAACCCACCGGATGCTCTGTGGTTTTAAAAACCTGGCAGTCTGCTTCCATAATGATTACAGCCTAGAAAACCCTATACGGCAGTTGTACTCTGTCATGTGGACTCGTTATGAGTTGGAATCAACTTGTCGACACCTAACAACAGTCCCTTAGAGTGCCCCGTTCAAAGGGAGCTTGGATCCCTAGCTGCCCCACAAGGGCAGGACAGGGTTCTACTCCTTAGGCCAGATCTCATGCCCTTGTGTTGCCCACAGCGAATGATGGCGAGAGCCGTGCGGATGCTGCACCACTGCCGAAGCCACAGCAATGGTGAGGCTAGGCAAGTGGGAGGCCTGGTCAGCTGGGTGGGAGCCCCCATCCTCCAGATCCCCTAGGAGTAAGGTGTGGGGCCCAGGAGAGCCCCTTCTCCATCCTCACCCAGCTTCCTCTGTGAGGATTGGCCCTGACTCCTATCTCTCCTCCCACCTAGTGCCTCTCTCACCACTCAGAAGCCGCGTGTCCCACCTCCACGAGGACAGCCAGGCCTCAAGGATTTCCATGTGTAAGTAGGGGTAGCAGTTGGTGCTAACCGTACTTAACCACGGCACTTATCGTGGGCCAGGCACTTCGCATACTTGATGTTGATAATACTTCATAATACCTCTAGGAGGTAGGTGATAACGTTACTCCCAATCTAAAGATGAAGACACAGGCTTGAGTCTTTAAGTAACTTGCTGAAGGCCACACAATTAGTTGGTGATGGAGCTGGAACCCAAACTCTTTTTCTAGAGCTACATATTTTTAAAAAATAATTTTTAAGAATTTTTGTTGTTGTTGAGAATATACGCAGCGGAGCACACACCAATTCAACAATTTCTATGTGTACAATTCAGTGACACTGATTACATTCTTCAAGTTGTGCAACCATTCTCACCCTCTGTTTCTGAATTGTTCCTCCCTTATTATTGTAAACTTACTGCCCCCTAAGTTTTCTATCTACTTTTTCCAGTCGCTGTTGTCGATTTGATCCCTCATAGATCTTGAAAGAGCACAGTACTCAAGGCAGACATTCTTTACTAATTAAGCTATTGTTTGGTTTGAAGAAGACTTCAAGGGATATTTTTGGTTTAAGGTTTAAGTATACCAGGAGTTCTTAAGCAGGATTCCAGGGATCCTTGTTTGGACTTCAAGGATCCAAAACCAAAAAAACCAAACCCGTTGCCATCGAGTCAATTCCAACTCACAGTGACCCTATAGGACAGAGTAGAACTGCCTCATTTGGTTTCCAAGGAGCAGCTGGTGGATTTGAACTGCTGACCTTTTGGTTAGCAGCCAAGCTCTTAACCTGCATCACCAGGGTTCCTCAAGGATCCAGGAAACCCCTAAAACTCTATGCAAACTCTTGTGTGTAGGTGGGTTTGTGCATTTTTCTGAGAAGAAGGTCCTTAATTTTCATCATCTAAGACTTGGGCCACCGGACAGTTTCTATACCCTCCTGACTTTAGCCCTTCTGTTACAGTGCATCTTTTTTTTTTTTTTTAATTGAGTTTTTGATGAAAGTTTACACAGCAAGTTAGGTTCCCAACTGACATTTTCCACACAACTTGTTTGTTGACATTAGTTACATTTATTATAATTTGTCAACATTCTCTTTGTGTTTATATCCATCCATACATGCAGAGCCATGTATTTTTTTATTGGACCTCAGTTGCATGACTGTTAATCATAATCCACAGTTCATCCCATGCTGTCATTGTTGACCCTTTATTTTATATATACATATATACACACACACACACATATATATGTACAATATTCAGATGATATAATGAACATCTACAGACCCACCAAGGAGCCTTGGTGGTGCAACAGTTAACCATTAAGGTGCAAACCGAAAGGTTGGCAGTTTAAACCCACCCAGAGGCTCTGTGGGAAAAAGACCTGGCAATCTACTCCCGTAAAGATTAACCCATTGCCCTCGAGTCGATTCAGACTCATAGCAACCCTATATGACAGAGCAGAACTGCCTCATAGGGCTTCCAAGGCTGTAATCTTTACGGAAGCAGACTGCCACATCCTTCTCCTGTGGAGAGGCCAGTGGGTTCGAACCTCTGACCTTTTGGTTAGCAGCCAAGTTTAACCACTGCACCACCAAGGCTCCTTCCTGTAAAGATTACAGCGTAGAAAACTCTGTGAGGCAGTTCTGTACAGGGTCACTGTGAGTCAGAATAGACTCGATGGTACCTAACAACAACAACATGGACCCACCACTCAACCCATGTCTGAGAACGCTGACTATAACTCACATCTTCCTACGTTGCGCTCCCCTCTCCTGTCCCTTGCCTCTCCCCACCCAAGGTAACCACTATCCTAAAGTTTGATTCAGTTATTTCCTTTTTTTCAAAATAGCTGTATTTTCAAAACAGATACATATTATGCTCCAACAAACAAATTCTTTCATTTTAGGTTTCTACTTCTTTACATATCTGGTGAAGTTCTTATATTCAGAACATAGAAAGAACTCTTACAACTCAACAATAAGACAAACAACCCTATAAAATATGGACAAACATTTTCACAGATACTTCACAATATAATATACACGCAAAAAATAAAGTGGAAAGAAAAGTGGTCAAATATACTACAGCTTCAAAGAAGGTGTATCAACCTACAGATCCAATGAATGTTCAACAAACTCCAAGAAGGTTAAACACACTCAACGCATCTTAAGCAGCATAAACATAAACTGTCATAGTAAATTTGCTGGAAAACTAAGAGAAAATCTTAAAACCATGTTTTAGTTGTTCTTGAGCTTTGTAAAAGGAGTATTATGCCCTATGTAATCTTGGGGACCTGCTTTTTTCAGAGTCCACGCTGTTAACCACCATGTTATTCTGACCCCAAATCTGTGGGAGGTGGGCGGGGGCAGCAGAGTTTGAAGGGAATGTAGATGAGAAGGTAGGGTGGGGTGCGGAGGGCAGCAGAGTCTGAGGGGAATGGAGATGAGAAGGTAGGGTGGGGGGTGGAGGGCAGCAGAGTCTGGGGGGACTGGAGATGAGAAGGTAAGGTGGGGGGTGGAGGGCAGCAGAGCTGGTGATGCTCTTTGGTGGAGGGAGGGATGGGCTCTATAATGTGGCGTCGCCGCCTCCCTGACTGCTCTCCCCTCTGCCAGGCTCGGAGCAGTCCCTGAGTACGCGGAGTCCAGCCAACACCTGGGCTTATGTCCAGCAGCTGAAGGTCATCGACAACCAGCGGGAACTCTCCCGCCTCTCCCGGGAGATGGAGCCATGATGGGGCTGGGTCTGGAGCAGGCACTTCCCTCTGGGAAAGCCAGGGCAGGCCCGGGCCGAGGGGCCCACAGGCTGGCTACAGCTGGATAGGGCTCTCCGTGGAGTGGAGTGGAGCCCCTGGAGCGGGCAGCGTGGAGGCAGCTGTCCCCTGTGATGACTGGTGGCCAAGGAGGGCCTCGGAATGGAACTGAGCTGGGGCCCAAGGCCAAGGACTGGGGGACAGCAAGTCCCTGGGAGTGAGTGGGAGAGTGGAGCAGGTGCTGGGACTCTGTGTTCAATAGACAGCTCTCCACACCAGGTTTTTTCCAGGTTCTGTGCCTCATGGCTTTGTTGTCCAGCCTCTCCCGCCCCCTGCGGTTTGTTTTCTCAGTGGACAGAGAGACACTTTGCATGTGTGTGGCATGTGTATGGCAGGGGTGAGGGCTGCTGTAATTGCTGTTTCCCCTGGGAGTGGGGCTGAGGAGTCCTGCTTTTCTTTCCATAGCATATGAGATAAACAGCTGGGTGTGATCAGGGCTGTTTATGAGGGAGTGGTGGTCCCTGAGGAGCTTTATTGTTACTGCAAATGAACAAAAATCTGTGTGTTCCGGAGCCAGTACTGTGGAGGGTTTAGAAGACGAGGCTGAGACCTTGCCCTCTGGGAGAGGAGCCAAGGAGGAGGTGTGACACTTGTGGAGTAGACCCAGTCACAATGGCCACGGAGAGGAACAGACAGAGGCTGACAGAGCAGTCCCTCTACCATGCGTGGTCTCTGGGATCAGGCAGGGCTCCAAGATAGCTGATGGCTCCCAGCTGGGCCTCCTGGGCCCCTGGCCACAGCACCTGCTGGAGCCTGGAGCCTCTGTCAGTGGCCTGCCAGGGTCACCATCAGCCTTCCACAGTGGTCTGATAGGATGCAACTAGCCCCTTCCACCTTCCTCCTCCCAACTCCAGTTCCTGTTTCCCTCTGGCCTGGGGCACATCTTGGCCTGTCTGGTGTGGTACATGTTGAACAGAGGCCCCTGAGAGGTGGCCAGAGAGAGTGAGGACACTGAAGGAGAGGTTTCGGGGGAGAGACGACCCTCTGCTGAGGCCTAACATCCTTAGCACCTACACCCACATGCCAGTAGAACTTCAAAGAACCATGTGAATTTCCCTTGTGCCTTGAACTACACTTTAACCTCCCAGGAAATCAGGATTTGTCATCAGTGATGAGAATCATCCCAGCAAGCTCCATTAGCATAAAGGGTCTGCTTTTTCCTGCTTCTTCAGCTCATCCCCAAGGAACCAGCTACTGCAAGGACCCTTCCCTCCCTACTGCAAGCGAGAGGCGGAGCTCATACAAGCAGTGGCGTCACTAGGGTTGGTGTCATCCAGTGCAGTACCATGGTGTCACCTCCACCGTGTTAATTACCATAATATTGCGGCTAAAACACCAGAAAATTTGACAAAATCAGGGACTATAAAAACATTAGCAGCAACAAAAACAACAGCGCGTGCTTGTAGCGTGTGCAGACAAAACCACGTGATTTGAAGCGTCATTGTAATTGGGTAATAATGGCAGTGAATTAGAAGGTTCAAAAGTAAATTAGCGTAGAGTTTTAGCCTTGTAGGTATATTGATACATGTAAGCTGAGCTTACAAAAAATGTTTTTGTTGTTATCACTAATTACAGGGATATTTTTATTAAAAAAATAATAAATTTCTGCTGAAACACTGCACAGAAATGTTACAGGCAGTCATTTTGGAGTCACCCTCTCTGACAGTGTCAACCCAGTGAAGTCCGCACCACCTCGCACTCCCCTAGTGATGCTACTGCATACAAAGACGTGCCAGGCAGGGTCTCTGTCCCCTTGTGCTCCCCATGGCCCCGGAGCCTGGCAGGGGTAGGCATGCTGTCCGGTGCCAGGACAGACCTCATGGCCTTGGGATGACCCCTGAATAGGTATTGAGGCAGCAGGGCCTAAGGGCATCCGGAGAAAGAGGGCCCATACCTAGAGGGAGCAGAAGCTGCTGAGTGTGGCCTGGCCCCGGCACTTGCTCAGCAGGTCTATCTGCCAGTGCTCAGACCAGACAACCCTTCCCCTCCCTTCACCACTGCACTGCCAAACCTTCTCTCAACCCCATGGACACACATAAAAACTTCCAGAATGGGTTGACTGGTGTTGGAGTTCTTAGCAGGGAGGCAGAATAACTGGAATATACCTCAGGTTTCTAAGTGAATCTGACCAAGTCAATTAACAGTTCTCTGCCTTAATTTCTCCATCTGTAAAATGAGTGTGATGATCTCCATCCAGCTCTTAGTGACAAACAAGTTAAACAGCAGCTCCTGTCTCCACAGCAGAGGTGGCAGCCACCTGCAGTCCTGTGTCCTTGGCACGAGGGAGGGTATCACCTCCTGTGAAGAGGCCAGTCCTCTGGGAGAGACTGAAGTGGAGCCAGATGGCAGGGGTGACCAAACCAGTTCCTTGCCTGTGGGCAGAGATGGAGAATTATGGGACACGGACGCTTCCAGAGCTGAGCAATCATGACATGCAGGCCCAATCTTAGTGAGTCAGGAGTCCCAGAGTTTTCTTCTCTTCTAGACCCATTGTCTGTCTGCATTTCAGCAATGCCCAGACCAGCCAGCCAGCCACTGCCCTTTGCATCCTTTCAGATTGAAGGGCAAGACCAGCCCAGTGATGTGGCAGGAGCCACATGGGGTGGGGGCTGGTGTCCTCTGTCAAAGTTTCTTCCATTTTTCTTTGTGATTGCACCTACATCCCAATAGAACTCAGAAGCATGTAAATCTCCTTTCTGCCTTGAACTACCCTGCAGCCTCCCAGCTGCCTCAGTCTCTTGAGTGGGACAGCCTTTGAGTGGGCTTTCCAGGAGCAGTGCCTAGTGTGGCAGGGCCTTGGCTGTCAGTGCAGGAAGAGACAGACTCTGGGATTGGGAGGAGCTGAGACCCAGGGTACCTGATGATTGGCTGGGGGGTAGGGAAGGGCAGGGCTCCATGTTAGGGTAGCCTCTTGCTCTGAGGGCTGTGTTGCCTTCCTGTCCCCCTCACTGCCCAGGCACAAGGGTGGGGCAGGGAGGCCATCCTCTTAGGCTCACTGGCAGCCCAGGCAGTGTATAGGGGGCTCCTATATTGTGTTCCACCTTCCAGGCAGCCATGATGGGAGGAGGAATTGATGGAATTAGTGAGAGAGGCATGAGGGAAGGGAGTGTGACCTGAGGTGAGGCCTTTAAAAAATCGTTTAAGTAAAAGGAAGAAAGTAGAGATGGAGTGTGTGTGTGTGTGTGTGTGTGTGTGTGTGTGTGTGTGTGTGTGTGTGTGTGTCCTACTAGAGGCCTCAAGGTGGGGGAGGTGGTAATTGTGCTACAAGTAGACACACACACCTATCCCTAACCCTCCCTTACTCCTTTTCATTAGCTTCCCTGTGAAAGCCTGGGGCAGCTATTCTTCAGGCTTGGCCTCTAATTATGAGGTACATACCAGCATGGGCCTTGCCTCTCCGGCATGCAGAGGAGGAGCTAGTAAAGGGATAGGGCAGTCTGGGAAGCCCCAACCCTCGACAGGTCCAGCTTCTCTCCCAGGAAGCAGACCCGGCCCTCTCCCCCAGCCCCAACCAAGCAGGAGAACAGCAAAGAGTTTGTGGCCCAGTACCCTCCACCCTCACTCCATTTAGCATAACCATAGAGCTCAGGAAGGGGTGGGGGAACTTCTGCTTTCACACTCCTGGTGGCTTCTGTGTCCCCAACAGCCCTTAGCCTCTGGCTGCTCTGCTAACCAAGCAGCAAAGATTAATCTTCTTAACGTTACTGTTACTGTTATTCATGGTATTTGTCGTGATAATAATAGATTTCGATTTGAATAGCATTTTCATCCTACCATCTTATTTTTATCCTGATGATAGGATAGGCAGGGCAAGCATTGTTTACCCCTGTTTTACAGACAAAGAAACTGAGGCACAGAAAGATTTGCCTAAGATCACTCAACTGGTTAATAATAGGGTGGACTGGTGAAGTAACTGGGTGTGTATCAGGCATGACCCAACCATGGGCCCTCCCATCCATGCGCTTCGTCATGTGCTGATGCTCTCCAAATCCCACTGTTTTCTTCTCTTGTAGGGATAATAAACCAGTTGTTGTTGAGTTGATTCCTAATCATGGAGACGTAATGTGTGTCAGAGTAGATCTGTACTCCGTAAGGTTTTCAATGGCTGATTTTTCAGAAGCAGATCATCAGGCCTTTCTTCCGAGGAGCCTTTAGGTGGACTCAAACCTTCAACCTTTTGGTTAGCAGCCAAGCACATTAAATGTTTGTACCACCTAGGGATTCTTCTTGTGGGAATAGACCCAGGCTTGCAAATTTCTTCCTTCTTCCCTCCTACCCTTCTTCCCTCATGCTCTCTTTCCCTCCCTTCCATTTTGAATACTTCCTGTGGGCCTAGTAGGCAGTTCTGGCCCTCATGGAGCACAGAACAAGAGGAGCACAGAACAAGTCTGTCAGAGGTGAAGATGCTGCAGAGGGCAAGTTCAGAGGGTGGTAGAAGCTTAGGGCTGCCATGTCTCATGCTCACTGACAAGCTGCTCCATATTGGAAAGCAGGCTTAGAGCCCAGCGTCCATCCTGCCAGAGCCCTCCACACCAGCCTGCACAGCCCTGCACAGAGAGCTGGGGATGCTGTCAGCTCACCACTGGTAAAAGTCACCAGGATATCAGACAGATATAGTGGCTGGTGGGTAGGGCCCAGCCAAATCTCCAAACCGGTAGCTGTTCTTAATCCCTCCCTCCCTTCCATGGACCTATAGTCCAAAAAGTAAATGCATTTCCAAAATGTGTCCTTTTACTCTGCCTTGTATACAAAGTACTGGGCTCCTCCCACATCGGTCAGAGCTGGTGTCCATCTAGGCCCCCAGCTGTCCCAGCCAATCCAGGCATCCTTTTCTGAGATTCTGGACTCTTCATGCCCCGTGCTTATAGACTTCCTGCAGCCCAGCCTGACCAGGTGACCGAGGGTGAAGGGACTTGTGGTCCAGGCAACAGACAGCTGCTGTCCCTGCCAGTGACAGTGAAACTTGATTGTTCTGAGAAGCCATGTCTGACTCAGCTATGCTTTGAGAGAGGCTTTTCTCCTACATCTGGAGGCCTTCCTAGAGCAGGAGGCTGTGATGGGGGCAGAGGGGGCTGCTGGTGGTGGTAGGTGAAACTCCAAGGAAGGAGCATGGACCTAGTGACCCCCTGGAAGAAGGCAGAAGGCAAGGCCAGAGTTCAGAGCCACTTCTTGTGCTGTGAGGTGTGCAAGTCTGGTTGCCTGTGTGTGTGCAGACTTTGACCAGTGTGGACCCTGCACCAGGGACCGGATGCTGAGGGCTTTACCCTGATGGCCTGCCATGCTCTTGGCCCTTGGGGAGCACTCAGGTCTCAGGTTTCCTGCTGGGGTATGAGTTTGGAACCGTTAGAGCTATCTAGGGCTACCACCCATCTGTCAGTTTGTCGTACTATGGTGGCTTGTGTTTTGCTATGATGCTGGAAGCTATGCCACCAGTATTTCAAACACCAGAATGGTCACCCATGGTGGAGAGGCCTTAGTGGAGCTTTCAGACTAAGACAGACTAGGAAGAAAGGCCTGAAGATCTACGTCTGAAAATTAAAAAAAACAAAACAAAAACCATTGACAGCGAGTCGATTCCAACTCATAGTGACCCTGTAGGGCAGAGTAGAACTGCCCCATAGGGTTTCCAAGGAGCAGCTGATGGATCTGAACTACTGACCTTTTGGTTACTAGCCTAGCTTTTAACCACTATGCCACCAAGGCCCCTTCTGAAAATTAACCAGTGAAAACTCTGTGGATCACAACAGAATACTGTCTGATACAGTGCTGGAAGATGAGCCTCCTAGGTTAGAAGACACTCTAAATACACAGTGGCTGCAACAACAGACTCAAGTGTATTAGCGATCATGAAGATGGTGCAGAACTGGGCAACGTTGTGTTCTGTTGGACATGGGGTCACCGTGAGTCATAGCCAACTAGGCAACTATGAGCTGTTTCTGGGTTGCTGAATGGAGGACATTGCCTTCCCAGTGCTTAGGGGATTCTAGTTTGCGGAGGGGTAGAGAGAGGGTAGCTTTTTGCTGGGGCCGTGACAGCAGGCATTTTAAGCTTACTCAGCTACCCAGAAAAGTGTCCTGTAAACCAGAGGTTGAGGCACACTGGTGGGTGTCAGGGAGCTCCTCCCTTGGGCGGACAGTGTCCTGAAGTAGAGGAGCCTCAGTTCTCAACAGCCATGTGGCCATAGGCAAGTCCCTCCTTCTCCCTGGTCCTCGATTTCCTCACATAGAAGTGCTCTGAGGTGTTGTCCCACTCTAAGTGTCTGTGATTTAGGCAGCTCAGGGTATCAAAAGAGGAGAGAGGGTGCAGAATCCCCTTGATCATGAGGCTACAGACACCTCCCAGCATCTTCCCAGTAGGGGCTTCCAGCCAGGACTGCCCACCGGAGGAGAGTCAGTCACCTGTAAGCCCAATTTTATTGGAAGAGTTTTCAGATTCCCCTACCTCTAAATATCACCCCCTGCAGCCTGTCTGAGTGCATGATGGTCTTGCCTTCTCTCAGAGCTCTAGTGTGTGTAGAAGGCCCTGGTTATGTAGATACACAGCTTGGGAATGTTCTAATGGTCTCATGGAAAAAGATTCAAATTAATACTTCTAATGGTCATTTTAAGGGGAAAAATAGAAAAAGAAGAGCCTGAGGCAATGGCATATAGGGGAGTTTTAGCAGCATTTGGCAAGGTCAAAGCACAGAGTATTGCTTAGGGAATGAAAGCATCACAGGGTTCCTGGGAGCACAGAGCACCCCATAGTAGGAATCAGAGAGAGAGGAAAGTGGGGCTGGGACCTGCAGAGTCACCTTTGTGCTGGATGGACAGCCTGCACATAGAGGCTGGACTCTTGGCTGGCCCACAGAGTAGCTCAGCCTTCTCCAACCCTCCTTGGGTTCTGCTCCAGGCAGCTGCTGGGAATCTCATCAAATAGAGCACAAGACTCAGGAGGCCGGAGTCATGAATTTGTTCCCAATTGAAGCTCTTAGCTTTCCACAGAGCAACACCCAGTTCCCAGGCTGCAAGCTGCACTCCAGAAACAAGGTGGTCACTTTTGTCAAATAAACCAGGTGAGCTAGAAAGTGATTCACTGAAGGGGATATCCCCAAGACTCAAAAATACTCAAAGGACACATTTTAAAAATATAAATTCACTTTTAGAAAAGTGGAGCAAAGGAGAATGAAGAAAACCAAAGACACAAGGAAAATATTAGCCCAAGAGATTAAAGGACCACATGAACCAGAGACTCCGCCAGCCTGAGACCAGAAGAACTAGATGGTGTCTGGCTACCACCAATGACCGCCCTGACAGGGAACACAACAGAGAGTCCTGGATGGAGCAGGAGAAAATTATGGAGCAGAACTCAAATTCACGTGAAAAGACCAGACTTAATGGTCTGACAGAGACTGGAAGAACCCCCAAAACTATGGCCCCCAGATGCACTGTTAATCCAGAACTGAAACCATTCCCAAAGTCCACTCTTCAGACAAAGATCAGGCAGGACTATAAAACAAAAAATAATACACGTGAGGAACGTGCTTCTTAGTTCAATCAGATCAACGAGACCAAATGGGCAGCTCCTGTCTGGAGGCAGGCTGAGAAGGCAGGAAGGGAAAGGAACTGGTCGAATGGACACAGGGAACCCAGGGTGGAAAGGGTGAGTGTGCTGTCACGTTGTGGGGATTGCAGCTAATGTCAAAAAACAATATGTGTATACAGTTTTGTATGAGAAATTAACGTGAGCTGTAAAAAAAAATATATATGGAAAAGAAAAGCTGGCACATTTTTATGCTTCCTGTCTCTTTTTAGAATGTTGTGTTTTCAAGGAGACCTTACCTTACCATCGTATCTAAATTAGGTTCTTTGTGGCACGGAAAAAAAAAACAAAACAAGCACTTATCTGATTTTGTTATATGCCGGGCACTGTTCTAAGAGATTTGCAAGAATTAACTCATTCAACCCCCACGACAACCCTGTGAGATACTCTTTCTGGCTCTATTTTACAGTTACAGGGGAAACTGAGGCACAGGGAGGTCACTGTGATAGACTGAATCGTGTCCCTCCAAAATACATGTTGGAATCCTAAATCCTATACCTATGGATGTAATCCAATTTGGAGCAGGGTTTTCTTTCTTATGTTAATGAGGTCATATCCGTGTCAGATGTGGCTTAAACCTAATCACTTCTAAAATATAAAAAAAGCAGATTGAAAACAGAGACAAGCAAGCACAAAGAGGAAAGGTAGATGCACATGGAGTTTGCCAAGGAGCCAGGAAACACCAAGAAGAACACTAGAGAAGCCGAGACAAGGCCGAGAGTGGGCAGAGCAAGAGCCCTTCCCCAGAGCTGGTGTCCTGAATTTGGACTTCTAGCCTCCTAAACTGTGATAAAATAAATTTCTGTTTGTTAAGGCCACCCACTTAAGGTATTTCTGTTACAACAGCACTACCTAACTAAGACAATCAGGTAACTTTCCCAGGGTTGTATAGCTGGTGATGGGCAGAGCTGGGATTCAAACCTAGGCAGTCTGGCTTTAGAGTCAATGGTCTCCATCATGGCGCTCTGCTCCCACAATCATAGCTTTCAGTAGTATGTTCAATGCCTTCCCTCCCTCTTCAGACTCTAAGCTCCTCACCTTTATACCCACATTGCTTAGCAGTGTCTGGCACATACATACAATAGGCACTCAATTATGATTTGTTGAGTGAATGAACAAATGAATGAGTCAGGGGAAAATTGCCCATAATCCCACTCACTACCTTAGCACAACAATTATTATAACTTGACAGATTGTGGGTATTCAGACGACAGGTTAGGAACTGCTCCAACCAGTCCAGTTATGGTCTTTGGGAGGGCAGAACAGCCCCGGCTGTGCCAACACACCTGTGGCAAGAGGCTGGGCAGGTGCCTAATGTCAGGGCTGGTTCCTGGTCGGCCCCCAGCACATCTCTTAGTCTTGATCTCACCCTTGCTCACTCCCTCACTGAGCCTTCTTACCTCTGTCTGCCTGTCTTATCAGCTTCTGTTTTTTCTGTCTGCTCCTCTAGACCCTCTCCAAAGGTAGTGGTGTTCAAGGACATGAAATAGTAATTTTATTTTGTAATTACTATTAGGCGGTGTAAAACAAACATTACCAAACACACACACACAAAAACAAACCCATTGCCATCAAGTCAATTCCAACTCATAGCAACCCTAGAGGACAGAGTAGAACTGTCCCCATTACCACAGCCAACAAGAAGTGGATTCCAATTAAGCATCGGTGGTTCAGGTAAAATTCTTGCCTTCCATGCAGGAAACCCAGGTTTGATTCCCAGACAGTGCACCTCATGTGTAGCCACCACCCCTTTGTCAGTGGAGGCTTGCATGTTGCTATGGTGCTGAACAGCAGAGCTTCCGGACTAAGAGAGACTAGGAAGAAAGGGCTGGCAATCTAGTTCTGAATATCAGCCAATGGGGGAAAAAAGTAGATTCCCTGTTATAGGCAGGTGGTTACTTTGGGATCCTAAAAAAAAAAAAAAAAAAAAAAGGGTAAAATTACCTGTTACATTATGTGTTCAGAAGCTGCTGGAATCTTGACTTCTGTCTGACCCCTGTGGTGGCCACCACTTGCAGTGGTGGTGCCAAGGGGGTGACTTGGGGGTTTGTTGTTGTTGTTAGGTGCCATCGAATCAATTCTGACTCATAGCAACCCTATATATGACAGAACGAAACACTGCCTGGTCCTGTGCCATCCTCACAATTGCTGTTATGCTTGAGCCCATTGTTGCAGCCACTGTGTCAGTCTGTCTCGTCAAGGGTCTTCCTCTTTTTCGATGACTTGCTACTTTATCAAGCATGATGTCCTTCTCCAGGGACTGGTCCCTCCTAATAATGTGTCCAAAGTACTTAAGATGAAGTCTCACCATCCTCGTTTCTAAGGAGCATTCGGGCTCAGAACAGATGTGCTTGTTCTTCTTGCAGTCCATGGTATATTCAATGTTCTTGGTCAACACCATAATTTAAAGGCATCAGTTCTTCTTCAGTCTTCCGTACTCATTGCCCAGCTTTCCCATGCATATGAAGTGACTGAAAATACCATGACTTGGGTCAGGTGCACCTTAGTCCTCAAAGTGACATCTTTGTTTTTAACACTTTAAAGAGGTCTTTTGCAGCAAATCTGCCCAATGCAATGCATCATTTGATTTCTTGACTGCTGCCTCCATGGGCATTGATTGTGCATCCAAGTAAAATGAAATCCTTGACAACTTCAGTATTTTCTCCGTTTATCATGCTATTGCTTATTGGTTCAGTTGTGAGGATTTTTGTTTTCTTTATGTTGAGGTATAATCCGTTCTGAAGGCTGTAGTCTTTGATCTTCACCAGTAAGTGCTTCAAGTCCTCTTCACTTTCAGCGAGCAAGGTTTTGTCATGTGCACATCGCAGTTTTGTTAATGAGTCCTCCTCTAATGCCTTATTCTTCTTCACATAGTCCAGTTTCTCAGGTTATTTAACAGACAGATTGAATAAATATGGTGAAAGGATATAAGCCTTATGTACACCTTTCCTGATTTTAAACCATGCAGTATCCCCTTGTACTGTTTGAATGACTGCCTCTTGGTCTATGTTCATGTTCCTCATGAGCACAGTTAAGTGTTCTGGGATTCCCATTCTTCAAAATGTTATCCAATAATTTGTTATTATCCACACATTCAAATGACTTTGCATAGTCAATAAAACACAGGTTGTCATTGATTGAATTGTGTCCCCCCAAAATATGTGTCAACCTAGTTAGGCCACGATTCCCAGTATTGTGTGGTTGTCCTCCATTTTGTGATGGTAATTTTATGTTAAAGAGGATTAGGTTGGGATTGTAACACCCTTACTAAGGTCCCATCCCTGATCCAATGTAAAGAGTTTCCCTGAGGTGTGACCTGCACCACCTTTTATCTTACAAGAGATAAAAGGAAAGGGAAGCGAGCGGAGAGGGGGTACCTCGTACCACCAAGAAAGAAGCACCAGGAGCAGAGCGTGTCCTTTGGACCTGGGGTTCCTGCACAGAGAAGCTCCTAGTCCAGGGGAAGATTTATGAGAAGGACCTTCCTCCAGAACCGACAGAGAAAGAAAGCCTTCCCTTGGAGCTGACACCCTGAATTTGGACTTCTAGCCTACTAGACTGTGAGAGAATAAATTTCTCTTTGTTAAAGCCATCCACTTGTGGTATTTCTATTATAGCAGCACTAGATGAGTAAGACACAGGTAAACATCTTTCTGGTATTCTCTGTTTTCAGCCAGGATCCATTTGACATCAGCAGTGATATTCCTTGTTCCACGTCCTCTTCTGAATCCAGCTTGAATTTCTGGCAGTTCCTGTTGATGTACAGCTGCAGTTGCTTTTTAATGATCTTCAGCAAAATTTTACTTGGGTGTGATTATTAATGATATTGTTCGATAATTTCTGCATTCTGTTGGCACACTTTTCTTTGGAATGGGCACAAACGTGGATCTCTTCCAGTCGGTTGGCCAGTAGCTGTCTTCCAAATTTCTTGGTGTAGATGAATGAGTGCTTCCAGTGTTGCATCCATTTGTTGAAACATCTCAACTGGTATTCTGTCAATTCCTGGAGACTTGTTTTTTGCCAATGCCTTCAGTATAGCTTGGACTTCTTCCTTCAATACCATCTGTTCTTGATCATATGCTGCCTCCTGAAATGGTTGAACATCGACCAAATCTTTTTGATACAGTGACTCTGTGTATTCCTTCCATCTTCTTTTGATGCTTCCTGCATTGTTCAATATTTTGTTCATAAAAAACCAAAAATGCAAACCCGTTGCCGTCGAGATGATTCCGACTCATAGTAACCCTCTAGGATAGAATAGAATGGCCCCACAGGGTTTCCAGGGAGTGACTGGTGGATTGGAACTGCTGACCTTTTGGTTAGCAGCCAAGCTCTTAACCACTGTGCCACCAGGACTCCTTTAGAATCCTTCAGTATTGCAACTCAAGGCTTGAATTTTTTATTCGGTTCTTTTCAGCCTGAAAAATGCTGAGCGTGTTCCTCCGTTTTGGTTTTCTAACTCCAGGTCTTTTCATATTTCATTATAATACTTTACTTTGTCTTCTCGAGCTGCCCTTTGAAATCTTTGTAGCACTCAGAGGATGTGAGCTCCTGTCACCTGGGGCATCAAAGTGGAGGCAGGTCAACCCCTTAGTAGAATTGTTTGGGGGTTGGAATATTATTCGAGAAGTGGAACTAGTCGACTACTAATGCCCCTTTAGTTCCAATGAATCTATGATTCTAGACCTATTTGCATAGTGGCAGACATAATGAAGTGGTTGTTAATGCGTTTTTAAAGCTGTGATGTTTGCGGGGCGATGTGACATTAGGGCTTATGAGGATGTACTGTGGTCAGCTGGGCCTGGGTTTGAAGTCCTGCTGTACAGGTTAATAATTGTACGCTCCTGGGCACATCTCCTAATCTTTCTGTGCCTCAGTTTCCTCATCTGCAAAATGTGGATAACAACAGTATCTATCAACGGTTGTAGCAAGAATCAGTGAAATAACACATACGAAGCTCTTGGTGTGTGATGTTGCTCAGTGTTGACGGTGGTCATTAAGTCATGGTTGTTCTTATTAGAGGAAGCTGGTTTGAAACACGCGGGTCCTCGGATGATCCCTCTGGTACTGTGAGGTCAGTCTCAGCTGTCTCCCCAGCTCCCAGCCTTGGTCCTGGTCTAAAATTCCCCTGACAGAAGAAGAGCTCACACCCTGCAGATCCATCTCAGAATCAGTTCAGCCGGACATCAGGGGACCCTGGGCAGACTCAACTCCCACTCTGATGGATTCCGCCTTAGTCTGGGTCTGCCCAGATGGGCACTAGGAAGGGGTAGGCCATCCAGTCCTAAGTTCTGAGGCCTTCCTTGCTTCCTGCTGGGCTAGTGACACTCTCCTTTGTCCCCTAAACTAACTGCAGGGGCGCCAATCCAGAGAGATGAGGACTGACTGGCAGTGGCTCAGCTGCCTGCTTTCAGGTTGTGCAAATGAAATTTATGCAAATAAACAGCCATTTCTGCTGTGACTCCTTCCAGGAGAGAAGGGCCAGATCACTCCCCAGTTGTGCTTCTCCTCTGAGTCCCTTGTAAGCGTGGCTGGCCCCGGGCTTGTCCTTCTCTTCATCCCTGAGACCCCACATTTGGTCTCATCTCCACTGCAGCCTAGAAAACCTTATGAGGCAGTTCTACTCTGTCCCATGGAGTTGCTATGAGCCGAAATAAGCTCAATGGCACCCAACAACAACCACCACCACCTAGCAAGGGGTTGGGAATTCTCCTGAATCCACCGGCAACAGCTCAACCTAGGCTTGAGCAGGAAACCGCAAACTCAAAGTCAGAGGCCTTGGAAGGGATTGTCAAGTCCAACCCCATCATTTCACAGATGAGAAAACTGAAGACGACAGAGAGGAAGAAACTTCTACTGTTAAAGTACAGCGGTTGAGGAAGACACACTCCCTTCCTACTCCAACCCAGGAAAAAAAATCACTGATACAGGATTTTACATTTTCATATATCCATGTTGCCTTTTTATATGCTATTTTCCTTTTTTAAGAGGGCTGAGAAATCCCCATGAACGGCTTTTTCGGGAAAGGGCATTTTACTTACCAGATTTCGCCTCTATTGTTGTCAGTCACAAGGAATTCCACCTCTGTTCTTGGACATGGAGCCCTGAGAAGACTCATCTCTTGCTTGGGAGGGAGGGGTGTAGATAGAGAATGAAGGGAGTAGGGCCCTCATCTCCTGGGGAGAAAAGCTGGGTCCTTTGACTGCTTGTGCCCTTCCTCTACCTCATAAACCTGAGATGCTGACTCAGTATGAGTTAGAGGCAGAGGTTCATTTGCATAATATGTCTAGGGTGATTTCCATATGGTGGTTTGATGGTAACAAGAGCATCCCTTGTTGCTGACCCATACCTTCTATATCTCTCCTGCCAATGACCCGCAGCCTTTGCTTAGGCACTGTTTGTCAGACTTGTAATGATCATATTACTGTGTGCTGGGTATCTATGCTAAGCATGAAGAATTCAAAGATGAAGCCAACCTGTAGCTTCTTGGAAGGTCAGACCTGTGGCTTGCAGGCAGGTGAGTGTTTGGAGGGGAATCACCTAAAGATAAGCCCATGCGTGCCCCTAATTTGGATAGAAAACCCTACAACCTAGGCCCATCTTACTGTGCCACTTTGATGACCTATTTTCCAGCTACAAACATCTATAATTACCTTTTCTAAACACCTGGCATTACCTGCCTTCCTAGTCGCCTCTCCTCTGGCTTCAAACAGCTGTAGGGCCCCATCTCCTCCCACCTCCTATCCATCTGAGGGCCTTCCGTCCCCTTGTTTCATCCTGAAAGGATCTGGAGGTGCCAGATCGACAAGTCGTGATGTCTTCAAAAGGATCAGCCTGGGAAATAAGGCTCATTTGAGAGCAGGACTCCACCTTGACTCCAGTGAAAGTCCAACGCCAAACCCTCTTTGGCCTCCAACTGAGCACCATGAGGGCCTGTGTCCCCCTGATAGTGGCCATGCTCTGTGGCTTGGCCTGGGCTGGTAAGTCACTGTCTGGTGGGGATGGGAGAAGGGATGGCAGGGCTTTTGCATAAAGAATCGGAGAGTTGGGAAACTTGGTGGAGGGTGAGGGCAATGGGGCAAGGTGAGGGATCAGTTCAGTCCTAAAGCTGTGGAGTACCTTAGGTCTGTCCTTGTCTGAGGATGCAGTAGTTGTCTCTGGAGTGGACTGTACTATGTGAAGGGAGTTCCAGGGCTGATGGACCAGTTTCATGGAAGCCCTTTCTTGACACCTTGTAGGACCACCTCAAACATCCCTTAGTCCAACTTGACTTTTGATCTAACCAAGGTTTTGTTTCCCTGGACCATGTATGGTATGAAGCTGGGACTGTGGTCTGTTGGGTTTGAGTGGCCCGGTTGTCCCTGGTCACTCCCTGCACTGCCTAGTGTTGCATGAGTTTGTCTGAAGCGGTGATCTTTCTCTCGGTTATGCCTTAGGTGATGGGCAGGCTCAGGAGGAAATCAGAAGGTTTCCTGGCCGGGAGGTGGGCAACGTCCTCTCTGGGGCTGTACAAGTGATCAGAATAATTGGTCTTAGTCCCAGTGTTAGGTGAACTAAAGAACAGAGAAGGGACCTGGCCCACAGTTACCAGTAGTGCAGGGATGGGACCAGCAGAATAAGATTCACTTTCCTGTTTATGGTGCAAAATGTTGATGCTGATGTGTTAATTGGAGGTTAGCAGGTGGGTAGGAATGAGTACCAAGGGGGAGGGCTGAACTGAGGGGTGTGAGAAGAATCTTCTTCTACCTCAGAGGAGAAAGAATCAGAGCCTAATGCTCATTCCACCCACCCAGGTTGTTTCTTCATAGGACTGTTGGCATGAGAAGCACCTGGCATGGAGTGAGACCACAGTGAATTAAAACTTTGATTAGAATTGTGATTATAAATATTTCTGGGAGAAATTTGGGGTCATTTCCAATTAGACTGTCGATAAGGAGACCCCTGATACAAACAGTTTGATCTCAGCTACTAACTGAAAGGTTGGTAGTTCAAACCTATCCAGGGCACCATGAAAGAAAGGACTGGCAATCTGCTTCCATAAAGATTACAGCCAAGAAAACTCTATGAGTTCTGTTCTACTCTGTAGCACATGGGGTTGCCATGAGTCGGAATCAACTCAACAGCAATGGGTTTGGTTTTCTTTCTTTCTTTTTTTGGTTAATGGGATTCATAAAGGGAAAACCCTTGGAGGGGAAAGCTATTCCCAGGCCTCCCAACACTCGATGGGATGGTGTACCTCCACCCCGGCACCCAGCACCAGTAGCCAGCTCTGCCTGGACCCTGGGTGGTGGGAAGGCAATGGCAGAGTGAGGGAGGGTGTGGGACACTCTGGCCTCAGGCTTGTTGGTGTGGAGGAAAGGGAGAGCATGTCAGGGCCTCGTGTGGAGGAGAGACAGCGGGTCAGCACATCCCAGCCTCAGGATAGGAGTGTAACTCAGGACTCCGGACCCCAGGAGGGACAGTAGCTGAGGGCAGAGGCAGCAGTGGCATCACAAGTACAGCTGGAATCCTTGCTGCTGGGGGACCAGACCAACCATCTGATTGAGCTGCAGGGCTGTTGAGGAAGCGAAGGTCAAGTGGGTGATGCTGCCTTCTTTCCTAAGATTGGAGAGAGGAGGCTCTTCCCTTGTCTATACTATTACAACATTTCAAAACTCTGATGCAAACACATGAATCATATTGGGGGAGTCACTGCCAGCCTCTGGTCCTCACTTACAAGTTGAGTGCTAAAGGCCTTATTGTTTTAAGTGGACTGAGGCAGGTAGCTGGTCCTGGAGGTGAATCTTTTTGGTTGACTAGGTCTCCAGGGAAACAGCATCTGGGGTCGCTTGATGGCACAGATGTAGGATGCCCAAACCATCAATGGGGCTGATGGGTCAGTGTACAGAGACGCTATAACCACCCAGGCTTGGGACCAAGCTCTCTTGGTGGGCAGTATGGATAAGGACTGGACATTCTGGAATACTGATGTCTTCAAGGGTACAGAGAAATTTAGCACTTCATGGGAGGCCCTAAGTGCTTCATGAGGCAATGGAGGGAGAATATGAGATCAAGACAGAAAAGGCCAAAATGAAGAAAGGCAGAAGGAGAGAGTCAGAGAGATGAGGCAGAGGACAAGGACCAGTGGACTGATTCAGGCTCCTGGCTTGGTGAGCGAGGTATGAATAGAGCATTTGTGTGATGAGGAGGGGCAGAGTGGGGGTGCTGGAGTGAGTAGTCTGGCTGATTCGTCCTCTGAGTGTCCCCAGAATAGCACAGAGAGGTGCCCATGAGGAAAAGTCCCTCCCGTCCCTGCCCTCTACCGTCAACTCCCAAGGTTGTCTTGAAGCAGACCAAGTTCACAGAGAATGTGAAGAACCCTGGGCATGAGGCTCCTACTGGGACAGAGTTCTTGAAGAGAGATGAAAAAGTCTACTCAGCTTGGGCCAGTGGGGGGTATTCTCCATCCTACAGAGCTGACTATTCACTTGCGGCCCTTCTCAACTGCTGCCAGTTGCTGGAATGGAGTGAATTTGTTCCTTGGACTCGTTGATCTGGCCCATTAAAAACACTGACCTGATTTGCCTGAATCCTCTCCCTTTGGATTCTAAGTGTAGCCTGACTGAGCAGCTGCAGATGAAGCCTTCCTCCTGGGCTAGGAAATTCTCCTTAAGATCTTTGCATTTGGGTTCCAAGGGAGTATCATTTTAAGATTCAAGAGGGTGTCTTGTGGGTTTGAAGGGACATATGGCTTGGGCTTAGTCTTTTTTAAGGGACAATCCACTGGATCAGAAGGTGTCTGAGTGGTGCAGTTTGCGCTCATCTACTGACTGAAAGCTTGGCGGTTGGCCATTCAAACCCACTCGGTTGTGCCATGGAAGAAAGGCCTGGTGATCTGCTTCCATTAAGATTACAGGCAAGAAAACCTTACAGAGCAGTTCTACTCTGTAACACAGGGGGTTATCACGAGACGGAATTGACTAGATGGCAATCCGTTTTTTGGTTTTTTTTTTTTTAGTTTTCCACTGGATCAAAGGCCTGCCCGCTCGGAGGCCTGGACAGAATGTGAAGTTGCCTCAGGATCTGGTTAATCTTGACTTGACATGCCTTTGATGTAAAGAACACATGCCCATAGTGATGATGTCAGCCAGGAAAGAGTCAGATAGATTGAGTATATCAGCAGGGCCACTGCTCCAGCCGGTCTGGACACTTGTCACCTTGCAGATAGGCACAAACTACTGCCACCGTTTATCTATCAAACAAACACCTGTATGGCACCACTGTGTGCCACACAGGCTTAAGTGCTTTACAAACATTGACTCATTAAATTTCATAAATATTCTATGAGTTCCATTATTACTCCATTTTACAGGTAAGGAAACTGAGGCACAGAAGGTCAAGGAACTTGCACCAGATTACATAGTTTGAAAGCAGCAGAACCAGAATTCCAGCCCCAAGCAATTTGGTGCCAGAGTCCAGGTTCTTAACCTTTCTGTTAAACCATTCCTCATTATAAACTTTAATCCCAGAATCCAAGCCAGTATCTAAACCCAAATCCCTAATACTCACCTCCAGTCCAATCCAAGCTTAAACTGAGATTCTATACCTGTGTCAAATTGCAACCAGAACCAAATTCCAAATCTAATCTGAAGCAAAACTGGGATTATTTCTGTTCTTCTAATCCTGACACATTTGTTAACCCTGAACATCACCTTAAACTTTAACCCTACCCCTTACTGAAACATCGATACTAAATTCTTACATACCAAAAAATGTAACTCAAACTCAAATCTTAACTAAAGCTCTTAATCTAAACCTAACTAACCCCAACCCTGCTTCAAATTAGGTTTCCGTTTCCTCATTGATACAAATTCGGATGCTAATAGTAACTCTGACTCTGATCTTGACATGATCTATAACCCACAGCCTGACCCCTAAACCCAGCATTAGCCAAATCCAAACCTCAGGAACCTCAAATGGAAACAAAGACTCTTTTATCAGGCTGAAAGCCCAGGGTGGAAGGAAATGGCCCCCAGGCTAGCTGTCACCCTGGCATGCACCCTCCGCCCCCTCCTCTGTCTTTGCTGTGGTGGGCATGAGGACTGACCTGGCCTCAGTAGGGAGGGTTGGGAGCTTGTTTTTTCAGGAGTAGTAGTGGGTTCACACTGTTCCTTTCAAAAATTTCTTGTCTTACGCCCATTGTGACCAAAAGCTTGCTTCTGCAAACCATTTGGCTCGAGTCAGGGATGTGGTCTGTGGTTACATAAAAGAATCTTATTCCAAAGCCCATTTCTCACCCACACCCGCCTCTTTCCCCATCCTGAGCGCAAACTAATCCGAATGCATTCCAGAGACTGGAAGGAACAGAAGGATGTGACACGGGAAAAGCAGGTGCAGAGGAGACAGGATGAAGGGGAGGGAAGAACAAAAACACTGAAAACATAAAAAGGACGGGGTGGGATGAGAAGAAGGGGTGGGTCAGGAGGGAGAGGCAGGGCAGCACAGCAGTGGGACTGACTTTCGTCTACACCACAGGTGCCCTGTCCAGCCCACAGACCTCTCTCTTTGGCCTGCTTGGAGTTTTTAAATATTGGGAAATTTCACATAAAAATGAAGGTTTCTCTCAGAAAACTGGAGGCTTTGGCGACACTGAGCTTGCATCCCAGCACAGCAACAATCAATTGGAGCGAGTAGTGGCTACCAATTGTAGACAGGGCATTTGCTCTCAAATTTGCCAGAGTCCCACCTCTTCCTACTGTCCTGCATCTCTACTTGTTTGTTACCTGCCGATCCCCAATAAGCACTGGAGTTTGTGATCCTGTTTTATGTTAACCAGTTGCCGTCGAGTCAATTCTGACTCATGGAGACCATGTGTGTCAGGGTAGAACTGCGTTCCATAAGGTTTTCAGTGGCTGATTTTCCAGAATTAGATCAGCAGATCTTTCTTCTGAGGCACCTCTGGTGGACTTGAACCACCAAACTTCTGGTTAGCAGCTGAGATCAAACTCTTGTTCTGTATTAACTCGTTGCCATCAAGTGGATTCCAACTCATAGCGGCCCTGTAAGACAGAGTAGAACTGCCCCACAGGGTTTCCAAGGATGTAAATCTTTATGGAAGCAGACTGCCACATCTTTCTCCCATGGACTGGTGGGTTCACATAGCCAGCCTTTTGGTTAGCAGCTGAGCACTTAACCACTGTGCCACAGGGGCTCCCTGTTCTCTATTAAGAGCCCTGAAATATTTGGTTGATGGCGGGTCCTGGGGAGGAGGCTTATGTGGTACGTAGGTGGCCGTGGATGTTCCTGACAGGTGGGGCCTTTGCCCCATCAGTGAAGGCTCCTGCAGAGGCTACCTTTACGAGAAGAATACCGTCTCCATAGAGCTGAATCTGTGACCTTTATTGCTCATAGGAACAACACAGTCATGTGCATCTCGTTGTAATGAGAAATTTGACCGGGATGCTGCCTGCCAGTGTGACCGCCAGTGTCTCCAGCATAGGGACTGCTGTGGAGACTATGAGCACCTGTGTACTGGTGAGGATGCTTGTGGGATGAAGGGTCTGGCAGGCACATCCAGCCTGCCTGAAAGGTCACTGGCTTGGGTGTGCAGCTGGTCAGAGGAGGGTCCAGGACTGATGGGAGGGGCTCTAAGGGCACAGAAGGAGCACACTGAGGGGCAGAAGCCAGGATTAAGGATTTGGCCACCACTTGTCCCAGATTTTCTAGGCTGTCACCAATTTAAAACTCCAACTTTAAATACAACAGAAGCAATATCTGTCTGAACGATTGGGATTAAAAATATCTTGAAAGTTTATGTAATTCCCCAAAAGCAAAATGCTAAAAATATATTTTAGCATGTATTAGATTATTAATTGTTATGCAACACTTTAAATCACAAAAACACAAACATGGCAAGGAACTCTCACAACTTACGTGCCACTGGGAACGCTGCCATGGTATACAGTGACTGTCACACCTCACAATGTCTTCCTATATAGAGTGGACCAAATGGCCAAACATCTCCTACCAGTCATTCCCAGCCCAGAGATTAAAAGGAAACGCGCAGTGCCCTCAAAAGCCCTTTGTTCTTCGACTACTCCAAAAGCATGACTTTAAAATAGACCATTTAAAAAAAATTTTTTTTTGAATAATCTTGTTTGGATGCCTCCAATGTTTTAGGCTCCCAGAAAAATCAGCCTCTTCTGCGGTGTGACACAAAGCCTTGCTAAGCTTACTGACGAACCATGTGCCCTGACTCCCAGGTTGGAAAACACAGTCACTAAAGCCACAGTTAGTAAGGAGCAGCAAGACGACTGCACGTGGTGGTGCAGGTTCTGCCCTGCACAAAGGTAGCTGGATGAGACGGCAAGCGACATCCAGCTCTTCTTGCCAAGCCACGTGCCCTGGTGCAGAGCTGTGCCTGCTGAGAGAAAGTGGTGCCTTTCCCTCATTTGCCCATAGATACTGGCTGCTGACTAGGCTCTGTGCCCACAGAGCTGCTATTGCCGAAAGGGAACCTTTTTCTAATTTACACAAAAGCCCTGTATATACTGGCAGAGGCCCCAGTGATCAGGCCCAGGCAGGGAGGCCTAGGCCCAGAGCTCAGTGCCCATAATCAGAGCCTACTCCTCTTCCACTGTTCCTGTGCGCCTACTTTTACTTACCATTCAGCAGACACAGGAAGGCTTGTTCACCTTGGGCCACCAGGCTAACAATTAATGACAGAGACAATACCCAGCTTAGGAGCCATTTCATCTTTAATCTCTGATTTGCACCTTAGGACCCTTTTCCCATAGAAAAAAATGAGGGTTAAGATTCCAGATCAGCTCACAAAAATTTTTAGCCTAACATGTGGTTGAATTAAGAACCCTGTGTATTTCCAGCACTTAAGTAACCAGAGGGTGTTTGCTGATTGAATAAATAACCTGCCCCACGGTTCGGAAAGTAATAACCCAATGTTGTTTTTAGCTGTTGTGGAATCAGCCCCCAACTCATGGCAACATCATGCACAGGATCAGACCATTGTGAGCCATAGGGTTTTCACTGGCTGATTTTTGGAAGCAGATTGCCAGGCTTTTCTTCGTAGTCTGTCTTAGTCCGGAAGCTCCACTGAAACCTGTTTAGCATCATAGCTGTACACAAGCCTCCCCTGAAAGACAAGTGGTGGCTGTGCATGAGGTGCATTGGCCAGGAATCAAACCCAGGTCTCCCACATACAAGGCAAGAATTCTACCACTGAACCACCAAAACTTCAAGAACATGATACCATTCAGCAAATACACTAATAGATTCTGAATCACTTTGTAACAGTGTAGTTCCTTTGGGGGAAATTATTCCACCGTGTAACGAGAGAAAAGCTCAGACTCCCCAGGAGCATTTCCTGCCTAACTTCTTCCCCCCTCCGCCCCACCCCTTCTCCATCCAGAGCCAAGGCTGCAGTCACTCCGACTGCCCCGCTCAGGAAATGGGGCAGCAAGAGGAAAGTGATTTCTGTACACACCCTTGCCCCAAACGCAATCTTTGCGGCCACTGTCAAGTGGGGCAAAGAAAGGAGGGAAGTTGGCATCTCGGGAAACAGCTCTTATTCCTTGAACCTCTGGGAGGAGTTGCCCCTTCACTCTGATTAGGAGTGGTTATAGGTATGGGATGTTCCTAAGTGAGGGAGGGAAATTTGGGGAGTGTCAAAACTCTATCCATCCATCAGTTTTAGTTAAAGAATACCAGTTGCCA
The DNA here is from genome assembly GCA_030035585.1 of Dugong dugon. Classification (NCBI taxonomy): domain Eukaryota; kingdom Metazoa; phylum Chordata; class Mammalia; order Sirenia; family Dugongidae; genus Dugong; species Dugong dugon. The sequence continues at coordinate 151,784,612 of CM057465.1, forward strand.
TGGAGTCAGACTCATGGTGACCCCACGTGTTTCAGAATAGAATTGCACATAGGGTTTTCAATAGCTATGATCTTTTGGAAGTAGATTACCAGGTCTTTCTTCAGGGGCACCTCTTGGTGGATTTGAACTACCAACCTTTTGGTCAGCAGCCTAGTGCTTAACTGTTTCCATCACTCAGGGATGCCTAGTTAAAGAATAAACCAAAAAAAAAAAAAAAAACCAAAAAAAAAACCAAACTCGTTGCCGTCAACTCATAGGAACCCTATAGGACAGGGTAGACCTGCCCCATAGGGTTTCCAAGGAGCAGCTAGTGGATTCAAACGGCCGTCCTTTTGGTTAGCAGCCACCAGGGCTCCAGCTAAAGAATAGTGGTAACCAAAATCAGAGTTTTTAATCCAGAAGGGCTACCCCCTCTACCACACACCTACCCATTTTACAGATGAGCACAGTGAGCATCAGAGTGGTAAAGTGGTCAGATTTGTCATTTTTTGTAACAGTTTTCAATCATCTGTCCTCTTTTGTCTTCCATTTTCTGCTTTCATCCTCCTTTACTTGGTACCAGTTCATTGTACCCTAGCCACTGTTTTTACATCCTTGTCCCTGAGGCTTGGGGTGCTGAGAACTAGAGAAAAAGGGGAGGAGAACATTTGGGGCTGGCTGGTGACTTTATTTTTCTGACCTACAGCTGAGGAGGATCCCAAAGAGCCGAAGGCATTCCTGGAGCTGGAGGAGGAGACCGGGGAGGCCCCAGCTAGCAGTGAGTCTACCTACCCAACGGGGGGCCTTCGGAATAAAGGATGAGGGACAGGAGGGTGTGACAAGGAGGGGACTGCCATAGCAGCAGCAACAGACCCAGGCCTAAGCTAGATGGACCCCAAAGCCAGAGCTGGGAGGTGGGGAGAGGGGCTCACTGCACTCTTAGGGCCTGGCCTGGGAGGGAAGAAGCCTGAGGGGCTCCCCAGCCTGGAGGTATCCAGAGAAGAACATCTGAGGCCTAGGGAGAGGCCAGGAGAGGGAAGTGGAAGAGATTTTATTTTTAGAGTAGGGAGATTATAAAAGCAACAGGCCAGAAAGTAAAGTTGGGCATCAGAAAGGACTTCCTGCCTGTGAAGGGTGTGCACGAACTAAGCTTGTTTATTTTCCTTCCCTGGAGACCTTTAGTAGGAAGAGTGACAAGAGCAAGGCTAAGGGAGGGATGGAGGGAAGGAGCCTGTGGGACTTTTAGAGCGACCTCTAGAGGTCTCCTGAAGACACACAAGCCCCCTGTTCCCTCAGACCTGTACTCAGAACCCAGCTCCTGCCGCGGCCGCTGCTACGAAGCTGTTGACAAGCACCACCCATGCCACTGTGATGCCCGCTGCCAAGAGTTTGGAAACTGCTGTGAGGATTTCGAGACACTGTGTGGCCACGGTCAGTCCCTGCTCCCTACAGCATAGCCCCTGAGAGACAGCGGTTCTCAAAGTGTAGTCTCTGCGCTGGCAGCAACAGGTCACCTAAGAATGTATTAGGAATGCAAAGTCTAAGGCTTTACCCCAGACCTACAGAATCCGAAACACCAGGATGGGGCTCAGCAATCTGTTTTTAACAAGCCCTCCAGGAGATTGTAATGCATGCCAAGGTTTGAGAACCTTCCTAGAGGGAAGGGGCAGTGTGGACAATTTGTGGACATTCTGTGACAATACCATGTAATGTTTTTAAGGTCCTTTAGACCCTAGTGCCCTGCCCTCCAACCCCAGGGTGTCTGACTGTGGCCCGTCTCCCATATGACCCTGTCCTCACTGCTAGCTTCTAGAAGGTGCCCAGGAGGGGACGCACACAGAGAGCTGCCTTACCCCAGTCTTCGCTCCAGCTCTGAGACCATTCTTCCTCTAATTCCTTCCAGAGGGCTTCTCCCACAGCAGTGATGCCATAACCAAGGAGGAGCTTCAGAGCATCTCTGAGAAGATCTACAAGGCAGACATCAACAAGGCCCAGACGGCAGACATTGTTCTCAATAGCCAAAACTGCATCTCCCCTTCCGAGACCAGAGACCAAGTGGATCACTGCCCACAGCGGTGAGTTCCCCTCATTTCTCTTCCTGCTTCCCCCAAAGTCTCTCCCTCATCCTTGATTCTTTTTATGCCTCGTTTCTTTTCTCTTTTGGAGCCCTGCTGGCACAGTGGTTAAGAGCTCAGCTGCTAACCAAAAGGCTGGCAGTTCAAATCTACCAGCTGCTCCTTGGAAACTCTATGGGGCAGTTCTACTCTGTCCTATAGGGTTACTATGAGTCGGAATCAACTCGACAGCAACCGGTTTGGTTATTGTTTTTTCTTTTCTCTTCAAATCAGGCAGAATCAAAGGAAGAGAAAAAAATAGGCCCCAGAGACAAATAAGTTCATCTTGAGGGATTGAGGATATAGTTGGGAGGGTTTCTTTGATTGGCCAGGCTGAAGATAGAAGTGACCTTCCAAGGGATGAAATAGAAGAAAGAATGACCTCATGAGTAGCCATCAAGAGTATCTAAAGTCCTCAACTTTGCTCCTGAAGCTAACCCTGCCCCACCCGGAAGTTCTTGAAGGGGTTTCTTTTCCATATTCACGCCTGTCAGTGGGTCTCCCTCTACCTCCCCCAGGCTCTTCACCTATGTCAATGAGAAGCTGTTTTCTAAACCAACTTATGCTGCCTTCATCAACCTTCTCAACAACTACCATCGGGCAACAGGCCATAGGGAGCACTTTAGTGCCCAGCAGCTGGCTGAGCAGGATGTCTTCCTCAGAGAGATCATGAAGACAGCCGTCATGAAGGAACTCTACGGCTTCCTTCACTACCAGAGTAAGTGAGCCATCCCAGGCCCCATGAGGTAGCGCTAAGGGCTGGGGTCTATCTGCAGGACAGCCAGGCACCTCTGGGGTCTCCATGGTGGGGAGGTTAAGAGAGCTGGTGAGAAAACAGTAGGGATTACATGGAGGTCAGTGTACATCCAGGAGGGATCAGGGAGGAGGTCAGAGAGGAGCCCAGAGGTTATGGACCTAGCCAGGAGCTGAATTACCCTCTCCCTGGCTTGGAAATCACTCCATCTTTTGACTTGACCTTAGCTGCCCCATCTAGCCCCTCCCCCCTGCCTACTAGTGCACCCCTGTTTCAGTTTTCAGGGTCCTTCCCGGGTCCCGAACCACTCCCACCCCCCCTCCCAGGGCACTTCTCCGCCCCCTCACTGATCCAGTGTCAGCACCACTTCAGGCAGGTAGTCTCTGATTCTCCTCCCTCTTCCTGCACAAAGTCCAGGAGGGTGGTTGGTTGACTCCACATTTTTGCTAGGGAAACAGCAACAGAAAATCAACAAAGGTTCAGAGAGGGAAGTTCTACCGGTAAGGGCTCTGGCTGGAGCAACTCCAGATACATTCAAATCAGACCAAAAAAGGTTTTGGCTGTGGGACTTCTTGGCACAGGGTTGTGTTTGTTAGTGTCCTCCGGATTCCTTTCCCGAACTCCAAGCAGCTGGGCTGTGTCCCAGGGCTGCACTCTGCAGGTCTTCCGTCAGTGGCGGTGGGATCGCCTCTGCTCAGAGCTGCTGCAGGCCTTCCTTAGAGTTGGTAACAAGGCTCTGTTTATAAGAGAAGCAAGGGACACACAGAAATCCCCATGAAGAGGACGCAATCCTGCATCGCCCCCTGGTGTCCTTTTTCGAATGAAACCAGGAGAGCATCTTGGAGGTCTAGAGTGAGCCCTTCACTTTTTTCTTTTCCCTTTTGTGTGTGCCACTTATTTTTTTAATATAGGTTTATAAACTGTTGTACAAATATATATAATACAACATTTACCAATTCAACATTTTTCAGGTGTACAATTTAGTGATATCAATTATATTAATCATGTTGTGGCAACTACCACCCATAATCATCACCGAATATCCCATTACCACAAACAAACACTCATTGTTTACTAAACAATGGTTCTCCCTCTTCCCCCTCCCTCTCACCCCTGGTAACCACTGTTATACTTTGGTCTCTATACATTTTGGACCCCTGGTGGTGTAGTGGTTAAAAGCTCGGCTCCTAACCAGAAGGTCGGCAGTTCAAATCCACCAGCTGCTCCTTGGAAACCCTATGGGGCAGTTCTACAACTGACTCGACAGCAACGAGTTTGGTTTACTATACATCTCCCTTCACTTTTCAAATGACAAAAATGGAGACAGGCCAAGTGACGTGTGAGGCCACAAAGCAGGTTGGAACAGAGCCAGGGCTGGAACCCAGGGTTCCCACATCATTGCTGCACCCTCTTCTCGACTGTGTCCCTGCTCAAATCCCGTGTAGTCCACATCCCACCACATTTACAAAAGCCGTCCTCTTACCCCAGCTCACTGCCGGCTTTCAGCAGGCTGAGAGTTTGAGGTGTGGCCGTGGGCCAAAGAGACCTGGTCTGACTCCTGGCTCTGCCACCTGCTATTAGTGCGACCCTGGACAAGTTATTTTACCTTTCTGAGTCTTATCTGTGGAATGTGTTTTTTTAGGATTAATGCATGTAAAGCACCCAGTAGAAAGCCTGGTACATAGTAAGTGCCCAGTAAGTGGCAACTACTCAGTTTGTGAAATCACTGTCCATTACGTCATGTACATTTAGTCTTATTTTCCAACTGTCGTTTAAGTTTTTGAAAGGAGGGAGTATGTGTGGTATTTCTTTTGTACCTTCCACATATAATTTGGGACCTCCTTTCCCACCACTCTCCCCTCCTGTTCACTATACCCAGCTATACTGACCTTCTTTCAGTTCTTTGAACACCAAGCTCATTCCTGCCTCAAAGGCTTTGTGCTTGCTTTTCCCTCTACGTGGAAGAATCTTCCCCAATATCTTTGTGTAGCTAACTCCTTATCATTCAGGTTTCTGATGAATGCTTCCTTCTCAGAGACTTGCTGATCTTCTTCTCTAGAAGAACCCTATCATTATGAGCTACTCTGATTTATTTTCCTCATAGCACTTATCTGATATCGTATTATTTATGCATTGCTTACTTGTTTATTATCTGTATCCTCCACTGGAATGTAAACTACAAAGGCAGGAACTTTGTCCTTGTTATCCCGTGCTGAATTCCTGGCCTTTAGATATTGGCCTGGCACAAAATAGGTGCCCTGTAAGTCATTGTTGAATGAACAATCGAATACATTTGTTGATTGAACCCATGTGTCTCCTGATATACTGGAGCAGATAGCTCTTCCTTGCTTCCCAGGACCTAGGCCAGTCATCCCCTCTCCTAAGTCCTCTATGTTCCCCTCCCCAGATCGCTACAGCTCAGAGCAAGAGTTTGTCAATGACTTGAAGAACATGTGGTTTGGACTCTATTCAAGACGCGATGGAGAGGGAGACTCAAGTGGCTTTGAACATGTCTTCTCAGGTGGGATCACTCTGCTTGGAAGGAAAGAGTTGGAGGTGGAGGGATGAAAAGGAACCACTTCAGTCAGGAGTAGGGCAGCATTGGGCACTGATGTATCAGCAGCCAAGCCAGCTGGCAGACAGGGACACTTCCATTCCCAGGTCAAGAGGGAAGGGTTTGATCAGCCATTCTGAGGAACAGTGTCTTCTGGAACACGTAAGGGGAAAGAAGACCAGATACAGGGACTCCCAAGGGATCTGTCTAGGATGGGAGAAGTTTTAGGGGCCAGGTTGTCTGCCTCTGAATAGCTTCTGCCTCCCGTGCTTGTTAAGCTGCTTCCCAAGAGGACCACAGTCTTTCTCCCCACTGCCCCACTCCAAAAAGCTCTTGCCAAGTCTGGCTAGCTCCTAGAGAAATGGCTGAGAAGAGTATCCTAGTGTGGTCACCACAGTCAGCAGAGAGGAGGAATTCTCCCAAGGGCTTGAGATGAAAAGGGAGTCTTCCTGAGGTAAGAGACAGGGATGGGAGGGACTCTGGGGAGTCAGAGGTGAGACTCCTACCTGTGAAGGATAGGTGGCCATTCTAGGAATCAGAGACTTGGAGAAGGGAGACAGCCTTGGTGTGGGGTGGGAGGGATTGGAGGGTAAGTGAAGGGAAGGAAGGGCCAATCACCCACCTTGGACTCTTTGACTGTTATAGGTGAAGTCAAAAAAGGCAAAGTCACTGGCTTCCACAACTGGATCCGCTTCTACCTACAGGAGAAAGAAGGCCTGCTTGACTACTACAGTTACATTTATGATGGGCCTGTGAGTGCTGAGCCCTGACCTCTTGGGCTGGGAAAGCCTTGTTAGTGCCCAGACTTTCTGCCTTCCTTCCGTGTTCCAAACAGTCATGGAATTGACAAGTGGGGCTTGTCTCTCACCCAACTCTCATCAGCAGCCTAATGGGGATTGTAAATCTGACTTTCCCATCTCTGGAGAGGAGGCTTAACCAGCCAGGACGCTGGGATTCCCTTCCGAATAGTGAAGGCTGGAGAACTGCAGAGCGCGGGAGCAGAGGGCAGCATTTCTGGGTGGGAGGACGGGGCAGGGGAGGACTCTCAGAGGGGAGAACAAAAGACTCTGTTGCTTCTGCCTGAGTTTCCTTAGTATGGTCAGTTGTCTGGAAGCTTCAGCCTGGCTACTCTGAGTTACACACCATACAGTTTATAAAAAACAACCCTTTGCTGCCCTGTGCTAGGAGATGAGTTGGGAGCAAGAAATTGTCCTTCCCTTCCAATGTGAGGCACTGTCCTGGGATTGGTTGTATGGATGCAGACTCTGGCCTCTCTGGCAGATGTGTACTGGCAGCTCTAGGCACAGGGTCCACTGAGTGGGGCTCAGACACCTTAGCAGGGCAGACCATTTCCTCTACTTAAAGAATCCAGTTGCCCCGGAAAGCCCATTCAGGCCCCCTGTGGGCCCTCACCCGTCTGCCTGACTCCACTGTGTGGGAGTCACTAGTCCCCCTCACCGCCCTTCTCTCTGCAGTGGGACTCCTACCCTGATGTGCTGGCGATGCAGTTCAACTGGGACGGCTACTATAAGGAAGTGGGCTCCGCTTTCATTGGCAGCAGCCCAGAGTTTGAGTTTGCACTCTACTCCCTGTGCTTCATCGCCAGGCCAAGCAAAGTGTGAGTACTGGGCCAGCCGGACCTGGAGAGCGGGGCTGGGGCTGCCGGCGGTCTTCAGCCAGGGGAGATTCTGGAGACCTGGATTCTGCCACTAAATGGCTGTGTGGGCTTGGACAAATCACCTTTCTGGGCCTCGGTTTTGTCACTTAGAAAATGAAGTTGTTGGATTTAGACAGCGGCTGCCAAACTTCATCTTAGCCGCAGAACCACATTCCCACTCCCCCAAGTAGAATCTCCTGCAGGACCCTATTATTTAAAACAGATAGAAATGGCATTGGGCCTCTGAGCTGCATCTATGTGGTCCTCAAAGCTGCTTGGTGCGTCCTGGACCCCCAGAGAATACTGTTTGGAACCGCTGGGATTCATGTTCTGGAGGCCTCTTCCAGGTTTAACATTTATGATGTCTGGGACTTCCTACTTCTGCAGCCCTAGGCAAACATTTAATTTTTGTGGGGGAGGGTTTCAGCAGTAGAATCTGGGGTTTTAGGATTCTGGAGTACTGCGCGGGGAAAGATGAAGAGCAGTGTTCTTTAAGGAGATAGAAAATGAAACATAGATTTTGGAAGGGCTCCCTGCCCATGGCTGAGGAAACCTGTGGCAGCTCTTTCTTAAAGGCCCTTTAAAACAGGAGGGACCCCTTCTGCTTGGGTTGGGCTTGATCCCTCCAGCTGGGGGACAGGGGCAGGGTGAAGTGAAGAGCCCCTATGATTTAGTGATCTTTTCCCACAGGTGCCCATTAAGCCTCGTTGGGTATCCCCTGGCTATCCAGACCTACACCTGGAACAAGTCCACCTATGGAAATGGCAAGAAGTACATTGCCACAGCCTATGTGGTGTCTTCCACCCAGTAGAACTCTGAACCAGAAAGGGGCATGAGGGCATTGAGGTCTGTCCCAGGAGTGGGGAGCTATCTGCTTTGAGCTGGAGAGGGGAGGGAGGAGACCGGGTCACTGAGTGGGATTCTCCAATCAAGAAATACCCATATTGGAAAAATGGAAAAGAAATGAATTAGAAAAACACACAGAAACAGTCAAATCTTCGTGCTCCAGCATTTTGGCAACGTAGTCTAAGAACCAGAGTCTAGACGGAAAAGGTGGGAACCCTCGATAACTCTTCGTCCTGATGTGTGCTGGAATCGTGGACATGTCCTTTTATCTCTCCAGGCCCCATGTTTCCCTTTCATGTAAAGGAAAGAGAACTTCTCCCTTTCCTCTTTCTGGGGTTGGTGAGAGGGCAAACTTGATGATATTATTACTGTGAAAGTGTTTTCAATTGTTCTCAGGAAGAACGGCTGATAGAAATTCAAGATTACTTTAATGGCTGTCATTGTATACAACTTTACAAAGTACAACTCCCTCTGTGTTGGGGACCTCATAGAAATCAGGCCATGGAAACCAAGCAGTGAGGATTTGGTCTTTTTGGGGGTTAGATCTTCTGAGAACGGGGTCTGGGGGAGCTCTGATGTGGGACCGGGAAGAGTAAAGGGCTCTTGTTAACGTGTAGGCTGGGGAAGGGAGGACTTCTCCAGGCCTGAGTGCTTTTGTGGCCAGCTCAGTATCTGCATCAAGGAGCTTCCCCCTTGTGGGTGATTAGTGTAGCTACGGAGCTGGGTTTTGATCCTGGATAATTTTTGAAAGAGTTCTTCTCACAGGAACAAGATTTAGCATCAGAAGAAGAAGGGAACCTATAGCTTGGTATTATTAACATAATTGTTTTATGGCTTATCCAACAGCCATAATTTGCTTCAAATGGACTCTAGAATGGGAGACCTGGGAGACTGGGGCTTCTTATCTCAACCTCAATTATGCATTTCTCCCCTGACCCCATGGGAAACCAGATGTTGTCCCACAGAGCCAGGCTTGAACTGTTGATTCAGTCCTAGTCTCCAAATAAAGTAATCTGAGAAAACTTGAAATGTGTCTCTTCTTTTGATTCCCACTCCCCTCAACTGTTGGTCTCTCTGCCTTTTCCCCAGAAGTCTCAAGTACAGATGGGCGTGGTGTTTGTTGCTTCAGGGTTTCTTCAGGATGGCTTGAAGCACGTGTTATCTTAGTGAAGTCCCTGGTGACTTACTAAATCTCTTTAGCCAAGAGGGAGAGAGAATTCTTCCTGGTGCAGCTGTGATGTAAATGGTAGAAGGAGCATCACATATAGATTACGGGGAGGTATGGAGTAAATGGAGAGTGGTGTCCTCCCACCCCCACGAACCAGCCCCGCCTTGACCATATAGACAAGGAGCATAAGGATTCCTCTCGATGCAGCTTCTGTGCTTGCAAAGACTGAACAAACTGAGGAGGAAGAAATGCTAAAGAAATACATAAGAAGAGTTCTCAAACCCGTAAGCAGACATTTTAGGACTCAGATGCTAGGGAAAGGCCAGGATTGAACGCATACCTCAAGCAGGTCACACAGTGCAGATGGATGAAACAAAGCCTTGTCCTGCCCTTCCCCAGGGGAGTTCAGTCAAATGAGCAAGACAAGGGAGTCAGCAGAGCATAGGGTTTACAGGTCATGACATATCGGTAGACACCACAAAGCAAATATCGGGAATAAAACTGAGGGGCTCCTGGAGGAGCCCTGGTGGCGCACATGGTTAAGTGCTCGGCTAGTAACCGAATTGGTGGTTCGAACGCACCCACTGCCATCTTACTCTGCCATTCAGTGTCACTATGAGTCGGAACAGACTGCACCCAACAACAACAGGGGAATACTCAAAGCTTTATTATTTTGGAGGCCAGAACGTGATAGGATGACCCTGCAAGCAAGGTTGTGTCATCTGCATAATGCAGGTTGTTAACGAGTCTTCCTCCAATCCTGATGCCCCATTGTTCTTCATACAGCCCAGCTTCTCAGCTTCGGTTATAGTAGGCGCTGAGCAAAGCGTCACATTTTTCAACTCACTAAATTTGTCCCACAGGTAAGGCTCACCGCGTCTGATTCTCTGCGCACGCTCGAGCCCAGGCTCCAGGGGGCGGGGCGAGGGCACGCAGGGGATTGTGGGACAGTCGAGAGAGGCGGGGCTCGGCGTGAATAGCTGCTGGTCTGATCCGGTGGTGGCGTTGTGCCTAACGGCCGGTGAGGTGTGCAGATTTTGCGGTTATCCGGGGCTACAGGAGCCGAGGAGGCCTATGGGGTTGCGTAGGGGGAGGAAGGAGCGCGACCGTGGGTACCGGGTGAGATGGAAAGGGCGGGGGCTTGCGGTGTTGGGGGCGGCGCAGCGGTGTCCAGGGTAGCGGCGTCTCGGGGAGCGCGTTCCCGTGAGGGGCTCGTCCCGCGCACCCCAGGCCTGGACGTTCTGTTTTGCTGAGGGTGCCTGCTCTGCGGCTGCAAATTACGCGTTTTGCGGTGGTTGGGACGCATATCCACCCTCCCGAGAAGACCAGGGTGGGGCTCCGCCCCCTTTCGGCTTGGGCCTGCGCTGTTCGTCCGGATGGTGGTATGAAAGTGATACGTCCAAGCGCTGGACTTTTCTCGTTGCTTGCACCGATCTCTGCCCCATCGCAGGTTTCACGGGAGCAGTTGGGTCTGCGGGAGCAGCAGAGGCAGATAGGTGAAATGGGAAATGTTTCATGCCCCTCTCCCCATTTCAGTGGCTTACTGCGTTTATTTTCATATTTTTTGAGTCCTAAGCAAAATATTGTATTAGTTTTGTTTTTAAATGAGACCTACATATATGATCAGATTCGACTCGAACAACAGCACATGTATAATCAAACATAGATATTCCCCGAAAGAAGCTTAAACGGTTTAGGCTAAGAATCAGAAGGGCTGTCTGCATCTGCATCCGTCTCTTCCTCCTTCCTTACTGTCTCGTGAGGCGTTTTTGACTTCTAAACTAATCGTTCTGTCTCGTTCCTCCTCCCCCTTTTAACCTCTTAAGCTTTGAATCCCTTCCCATCTTCTTGGAACTTTCCCCCATGCGCATTCTCTTTCTTTTATTTTCTCCACAGCCAGGCTCCCCCACCCCCAGTCTGTAGTTACCAGCAAGTCTTTTATCTAGTTATCTTTTATCTTAGTTATCTAGTGCTATTATAACAGAAGCTGAGAAGCTGGACTATATGAAGAAGAATGGGGCACCAAGACTGAAGGGAGACTCATTAACAACCTGTGTTATGCAGATGACACAACCTTACTTGCTAAAAGTGAAGAGGACTTGAAGCACTTACTGATGAAGATCAAAGACCATAGCCTTGGAATAGGCACAAATATGGATCTCTTCCAGTTGGTTGGCCAGTTAGCTGTCTTCCAAATTCTCTGGCATAGACGAATGAGCACTCCCAGCGTTGCATCCATTTGTTGAAGTATGGATTACACCTCAACGTAAAGAAAACAAAAATCCTCACAACTGGACCAGTAAGCAACATGATAAATGGAGAAAAGATTGAAGTTGTCAAGGATTTCATTTTACTTGGATCCACGGTCAACACCCATGGAAGCAGCAGTCAAGAAATCAAAAGACACTTTGGATCGGGCAAATCTGCTGCAAAAGACCTCTTTGAAGTATTGAAAACCAAAGATGTCACCTTGAAGGCTAACGTGCGCCTGACCCAAGCTGTGGTATTTTCCGTCACATCATATGCATGCGAAAGCTGGCCATTGAATAAGGAAGACCCAAGAAGAATTGATGGCTTTGAATTGTGGTGTTGGCGAAGAATATTGAATATACCATGGACTGCCAAAAGAATGAACAAGTCTGTCTTGGAAGAAGTACAACCAGACTGCTCCTTACAAGCAAGGATGGTGAGACTACATCTTACGTACTTTGGATATGTTATTAGGAGGGATCAGTCCCTGGAGAAGGACATCATGCTTGGTAAAATAGAAGGTCAGTGAAAAAGAGGAAGACCCTCAGTGAGATGGATTGACACAGTGACTGCAACAGTAGACTCAAGCATGGCAACGATTGTGAGGATGGCGCAGGACCGGTCAGTGTTTCATTCAGTTGTACGTAGGGTCGCTATGAGTCGCAACCAACTATAACAGAAATATCGCAATTGGATGGTTTTAACGATTTATTTACTCACAGTATAGGTGGTTAGAAGTTCAAATTCAGGGCACCAGCTCTCGGGTAAGGCTTTCTTTCTCTGTTGGCTCTGGGGGAAGATCCTTGTCTCCTTTCAACATCTGTGGGCCAAGCATCCCTCAGAGATCTCCATGTGTCTTAGCATCAGTCTTCTGGGTCTAGGATGTTCCCAGCACCGGGACCCTGGATCCAAAGGATGCGCTCCTCTCTCGACTCTACTTTGTTGGTAGTAGTCGGGTCCCTGTTGATGTACTACTGCAACCATTTTTGAATTATGTTCAGTATAATTTTACTTACGTGTGATATTAATGATTTTATTTGATAATGTCCACATTCTGTTGGATCACCTTTCTCTTGGAATAGGCACAAATATGGATCTCTTCCAGTTGGTTGGCCAGGTAGCTGTCTTCCAAATTCTTTGGTATAGACAAATGAGCACTCCCAGCATTGCATCCATTTGTTGAAACATCTCAGTTGGTATTCCGTCAATTCCTGGAGCCTTGTTTTTCACCAGTGCCTTTAGTGCATAATCCCATATATCTTGTTTGCTTCGCTCATTTTATTTCCACCTTTTTTTTTTTAAAATCCCATTAATACTCTCAATAATCTTCATATGTATGTAATGCACTTTTTTTTCCCTTGTATGACCTCTGTGGTATTTGACACTGCTAACCTCTCCCATTTTCTTGGACTCATTTTCTCTGATCTTCTGTGACATTACTCCCTAGATTTTCCTTTTAACATTCTAGCTGCAACTGCTGACCTTTTCTATGTTGACATCTCTTACTCTGTTCCCTAAATATTAGTGTTCTCCAGCCCCCCTCCCCCATAGTCACCTTGATTGGACATATTCAAATCTAATTCTGACTGCCACCTTTGGGCTTATGACACCAAAATTTGTATTTCCAGCCTTATATAGCTAACTCTCTACTGGATATCTTCCCCTAATGTCCCATAATCGCTTAAATTCAACATGTCCCAAACTGAAATAATCTTTCTATTTGCCCTAAAACCCTCAAACCTCGTTTCCTTTTTAAATTATATTTTCTGACTCAAAATGTCATTGCTCATCTTCCCAGGCTCCTGAACAAGGTATCTAGGATGTTGTTTGAGTCTTTATTAGCTCCCCAACTCCTCAATACAGTCAGTCACAAGTCCTTTTCATTTTACCACCTTAATACCTTGACATTGTTTTGAGAATATAGATCAGACTTCATGGTCAAGCATTTTAAGATCTGTCCCGTATCTACGGTTTTTAACCTTATCTTCATTTATTCTCTGTTGCAGTACCTCAGCTCTGCCTGCACACTCCTCCCAGTTAGTCACGTGGCTTGCCTCTTTTGAAACTCAACTAAATCTACCTCTGGGGATTCCTTCCTTGAACACAACACCCATCTGACTTATGCCCATCCTTTATAGTCAGTCCCTTAACATCTATACGTATTTCTGTGTAGAGTCAGTGGTGATTTTGCCCCCCAGGAGACATTTGGCATTGTCAGTGACCTTTTTGGTTGTCACAATCAGAAAAGCGGGGGAGGGGTTGTTGGCATCTAGTGGGTAGAGGCCAGGGGTGTTGCTAACCGTCCTGCAATGTACAGGACAGTTTCCTACAACAAAGAATTGTCCGGCACAAAATGTTAATAACGTCGAGGTTGAGAAACTACCTAGCCTAGTATTTGTTACTCAGCATTCTGATTACTTACTTCTCCACTAGACAAAGGATCTTGTCTTAATTTGTTTTTGCATCCCTAACTATTGATACGGGACCTGTTATGTAGAAGCTCAATAAGTATTGAAAGAAAGAGAGGAGTAAAGGAGGTAATTAGAGTGTCCTTATTGGCTGATCAACCAATCTGCTACTCTAGACTACTTGCTAGTGTCCACGATTGCTCCCCCATTCCTTTTCTTTCACTCGTGATGGATTGCTGGGATGTCTGTACTTGTCTGATTTTCATTCCTTTATTCTGCAACAGTTTCTTGACTCATTTTAAAAATACTGTGCACCTACTTTTCACTTACTGTCTGCTTATATGACGTTTCACATTTATGACAATAGTAAGAAATACGCTGTCTGACAGTTTTGTGCATGGAGGCAGGGGACGTGGTGGCAGTGGCTGCGGAGCATCCCCTCCCTTGAGGAGTATCTCTGGGAAGCTGGGCCACACTGCCTTGTGCCCTCTGCTCCATGCTGCTGGTGGGGGCTTGGTGTTCAGCTGCTGCCTGGGGCCAGCCTCCTTTGTGGCTGTGGCCTCCAGGCGGACGCACAGGCAGCACTGAGCCAGGGGGTTCCTAGCCCTTGTGCAGCCTGAGGCCTTACAGCTCAAAATTGCTGTGGGGTGAGAAGGGAGGAAAGAAAGAGGCATCAGAGAGGGTGTTTGGAAGAAATGCTTGTGAGTTTAATGACATCCCAAAGTGAGCTGAACCGGGCCTGAAACCTCCACCTTGGTGGAGGCTCCCAGTGCCCTTGCAAGAAGCCCTGAGCCTTGGTGGCTCGCCAGGCCCAGAGGGCAGAACAGGCCTTGGGATCATGAACTCGAAGCTTGCTTGGGTGGGCTTGGAGCCCTGGAGGTGGCTCTGCGAGGGGAGCTCTGACCTAGCACAGGAGGAAGGTGAAGTGGTTAAGCCTCTGGCCCTCCAGTCACTCAGTCCACCTTTATCGGCTTTGTCTTCTCCATGCCTCCTTCTCCAAAGAGGAGTAATCCGTAGCTAGACTCATCAAAGTGATGAGCACATCAGTAAATCTTAGCTGTAATTGTTTCTATGATCATATTATCTAAATAAAAAGAATCAGACCAATGGATGGCCTGAAAACAAACAAACAAAAACTTCCTCCATTTTTGCATAACGCCGATTTTCTCATAAGGACCTGCTCTTAGGAACCTAACCGTGTCATAAGTGAGTGAGTGTGTTGACATTTTCTTTCTTCAGCATCACATTAGGCTTTCTGCTCTTCACGTATCTTGGCCATTTATGAAGTGAAGTTATTGACTAGCTAGGTTTCAGAAACATAAACCAATTTTATTTAATTCTTATTAAAGGTTGGTTGTTCAAAACTCTGCAGGCCATAATGACTTCAACAAGTAAAGCAATTGAACTACAACTGCAAGTGAAACAAAATGCAGAAGAGCTGCAAGACTTCATGAGGGATTTAGAAAACTGGGAGAAAGACATTAAACAAAAGGATATGGCGCTAAGAAAACAGAATGGTGTTCTTGAAGAGGTAAATCAAGAATTTCTAATTTCACATCCAGGAAAACTTCATTTTAAAATAAAGCACAGCCTTTAAAAATATTTTGTGAAAATACAGAAATCGAAGTGATTTGTTTCACTGTAAACATTTTTTTAATTCTACTTTTTAAGAAACCTTTGTAATAATGGTATTAATTACAGTAGAAGACATTTTAAGGCTTAGTGAATAGTTACTGAAAGGAAGACCATGTGATAGTACTCAAGGGTGAATGGATAGTTTTATAAAAAAAAAACTCCGTATATGTGGTGTATGTGTTTAATGATATGTTAACGTACAATAAATCAGCATAAAAATGCAGATAGTACCTAGGCTCAACCAAATGTTTTTTTAAGACAGTTCGTTTAAATATGGATAGGCTTTACCTGCTGTACCTTAATGATACAGAGGCAGTTTTTGTTAAATGTAAAAAGGATGTTGTTTATATAATGATTAAAGATTTTAAGTTTGCCTTTGTTCTACTGCTAATTCCTTATACTAAAGCTGAAGATAGTTTTTGAAGTTTGAATTTAGAATTGTAAATTAAATTTACAATTAGAATTCCTAGATAATACATTTCTTGAGACTGATCAATGTTTGGCATTCATCAAAAGATTAATTAAATTTTTCAAGCATGAATTATCATTATAAGTAAAGATGGTAAATTGATATCCATAAGAATTTGAAAATTAAATCTAAAAATTAGTTCTTATTTGAAAATATAGTTCAGTAAGAATTTTAAGTATTACTAGTTATATGAAAAAGTTACATAGTAGTGCTCAAAACTTTGTGTGTGTTTTTTTTCTTTTCCCCTAGAATTTACCTCCTATTCGAAATGGGAATTTTAGGAAAAAGAAGAAAGGCAAAGCTAAAGAGTCTTCTAAAAAAACCAAGGAGGAAAACACCAAAAACAGAATAAAATCATACGATTATGAGGCATGGGCGAAACTTGATGTGGTAATCTAGTGCTTCTTAATAGTTAAATAAAATTTTCTTGTAGTTAGCCAAGATGGATTAAATGAAAAATAATAGCGTTCTTATAATTTGTTTTATTCTTCTATAGGCTATTTCTTGTGGAATAAAAATTTATATGTCTCTTAAACTAGCTAGATTATTTTTTCTCTCTCATTCTTCATTCAGTGAATGGTGGGTAAGACAGCCGGGATTCTTTTTTCTTTTTCCTTGCAAAAATAATACAGAGAGGTCCAGTGTACTCTTCACCCAGGTTCCCCCTCTGGTTACATCTTACTTGACTCGTACAGTATCAAAACCAAGAAGTTGACGTTGGTGCGATGTGTAGCTGTCCCTTGTGCTAATTCCTTTGTAGTCACACCCACCTCCTTCTTCCCCATCATCCCTAACCCCTAAACAGCCAGGATTCTAAGATCGTAATACTTCCAGGAAAGAATGACTCTGCCAGTATCCTCTTTATAGACTGAAGGACCTACTAAAAGAGAGTATCTTTGTGTCTAGTTTTAGGGTTGGGGCTGTGTGATAATAAAAGTAGAGCCTGTCTTGATCCTAGGAAGGTGGTATTTTTTTGTTCTTATTAAGAGCAGAATTTTGTATTGGGGTTTTAAAAATTTACAAAAATGGTGTAAATCATTCTGTTTCTTTTCTTTTTCAAACTATTAAAATCCATCTGTTTTGCTTTTTGTAAATCTAATCTGTTGCTTCTGACTAGTACTGACACTGTATTCCGTAGTAACTATCCCCCCCCCATTTTACCTCTCCGCTCTCCTCTCACTGATAGACACAGTATAAATTTTTGTCTCTATGTAAGGTAAGGTGTTTATTTACCATTTCATTCTAGTTCTGATCTGAGCAGCTGCTTTAGCGTGCTGCTGTTAGTTTCTGCACGTCGCCAGAGCAGGGTTGTGCAATCTTGGCTTTAGTGTTTACGGTAGTCTAGTGGTATTCTAGACTCCTCGTGCTAAAACAGTTAAATTTCAGTCTGTGTTTTAATGTTCATTTAGAGAAACAACATGGATTTCATTTTATTTTTTAATTTATCAACAATTTTTTTCTTACATATATAATTTGAAACAGTATGCCATTTGTTAAATGCAAAAAAGATGTTGTTTATATAATGATTAAAGATTTCAAGTGAGCTTTAGTGAATTCTGTAATGCTTACTGATTTAAAATACCTTACTAAAATTATGTTTTTATCATATCTGATAAAAAAAATGACATGATTTAAAGAAATTGTGATGTGGTCTATAAGATAATTTATTCCAGGAAATCGTGTGTGAGTGTATAATGGTGGTAGGAGTAGTGCCAGAACTTGTCTAGGTTCCTTAGGGATAAGAACCAGGATCAGCCCAAGGTTGTTCCCTGTGAGGTGGAGGTCAGACATAATGTCTGCTCTCCAACCTTTTTACCAGTTCGGACACTAGCTGTCCTCCCCACGGCGCACTCTACTTCTCTGCTGGGTTTGATAATTCTTTGCAGTGGCCATATGGAACTCACAGACCATACTTATACAGGTAAGTGATTTATTAAGGAAGTAACAGGCTACACCTCAGGATCAGGAAGCATGCAGGCAAAGTCTGGAAGCCTCCCCTGAAGAGGAGAGCACCACCCTCTCTTCTATAGTGTAGGACAGCTCTCTCAGCTCCTCTTGGCTGTGCAAGCAAATGGGCCCTTCTCTTGCAGTGTAGCTGTGGAGACTTCAGCCTCCTCAGGATAGGCTTTTTTGGTCCTGCATGTCCCGTCAGCCCCCTCAGGACAGCCCTCTTCTCAGCCCCGTTAGTACAGACCTCTCTGCTTTTGGCCTCCCTACAGTCAGCTTCTCCACTGCTAACCTGTCTAGCCAGTGTAGCAGTTTTGTTCAGCTCTCTTAGCTGTGTTCCTAGCAGCAGGTTTCTGCCGTCACCACTGACTCCGCTGCAGGGCCAAGCGGCCTGTTGCTACTGTCTCTGCTGCAGGACCTCTTTCAGGTCTCTTGTCTTCAGTGTTAAACAGCTCTTGACCCATGTTACAGCTCTTTTAGGTTTCTCGCCTCCTGTCTCTGCTGCTTCTCTCTTGCCTCTTGTATTTTCTCCTTTCTGTTTCTTCCTTCTTTCTGTCCGTCTTCCTCTGGGGGGTTGGCTGTTATATAAGCTAATTCTTGGTCAGTTTCAAGGCATGGCCTATCTACCAGGGCCCTGAACCCTCTTGGTAGGCCGCAGTTGCTTCATTTACATATCAGGCTATAGGCATTTCATTGGCAAAGTGCATTGACCGGTCCCTGCAAGGTGCATAAGATAGAGCAATCACCGGGCAGGCTGCAGCCCAGGGCAAGACAAAAAGTATCAAACCATCAAATTGTTTACAGCTTACCCAGGAAACGTCAGTCAACCTGGACAAAAGTAGTAAACTCTCTAGGGTAGAAAACTAGGGCAAAGGTAACTCTTCAGGGCTTTGGGGGAAAATCTCCCAAGGTATTTTTCTAAAGAACCAAGGCAAAAGGTCACATAAAGGAACTCATTTCACCACAGTGAGGCAAAAAGAGATTGAGAACTGCCAGACTAGCATATTTTATTTTTTCTTTGGTAGAGTCAGCTATATTTTGGAATACACAAGAGGCAATATAACATGGTGATTGAGAGTTCTCTAGAGGAGCCAGACTGCCTGGGTTCACATCCTGACTTGGCTACTTAACTGGTTAATCTCTTTCAGTTTTGCTCAAGGCAAAAACATGGATAATTATACCTACCTCATGGTGGTTTTATCAGGAGTTACTGCTCTATCAGCAGTTTTTCTTGTTTTAAAACAAGGAGGAAAGAAGGTTTTAGGTGTTAATTACATTGTTGTTAGCTGCTGTAGAGTTGGCCCCTGACTCATGGTGAGTCCAAGTGCAAAGGAAGGAAATGCTGCCCAGTCCATATGGTTTTCATTGGCTGATTTTTGGCTAGGTCCCCAGGCCTTTCTTCCTAGCCTGTCTTAGTCCAGAATTTCTGCTGAAACCTGTTCAGTATCATAGCAACATGCAGTCCACCAGAGACAGGTGGTGACTGCACATGAGGTACATTGGCCAGGAATTGAACCCAGGTTTCCTACATGGGAAGCAAGAATTCCACCACTAAACTACCAAAGTTCCCTTAATTACATTAGTTTAGGGGTTATTTGCACACTTCTCTTGGGTCAATCCTTAGTACTTTACTGCTAATAGTTTGTGATTTAAGGGTGAGTTGTAGACCCTATTAACTTAGGTTACTTTATGAATTTGGAATCAGAATCTTTAAGTGGTTTGGGTCTTCATTTTCTAAACATGAGCACCTTTTTCTTTGGATGTGATCTTAACAGTGTGAGGTTATTGGGATTCCTTTTATAGCTGTTTAGGTCCTTAGGTCATAACAAGCTCTTCTGAGTGTATTTTTTCTTTTTGAGTATATTTCTAAATTATGGGTATTTTCCTACTTATGATTTTAGGACAGTATCCTTGACGAGCTTGACAAAGAAGATAGTACCCATGATTCTGTGTCTCAAGAATCAGAGTCAGAAGAAGATGGGATTCATGTAGATTCACAGAAGGCTCTTGCTCTAAAAGAGAAGGTACTGTTTAGCTTTAGGTTCCTTCCAGATAAGCAGGATATGTGGAAAATCGTGTGGATCTTTAGATGTCACCAAGCTTAGAGAGTATTCAGACTTTGTTACTGGCATATCCCTGTTGGGAGGCAGTACTGCATAGTGGTTCCACATGCTCTGGAACCAGACTACTTGGTCGAAATCCTGTGACTTTGGGCAAGTGCCTCAGTTGTCTTAGCTGTCAAATGAGAATAATAGTACTGCATCTCAGTGGGTTGTTGTATTAAATGAACTCACATGTAAATGAACTCACTTGTATATGTAAAGTGCTTGGACTATATCTGGAGTTGCTCTAGGCACAGTAGTAGACTGATTTAACTTGAAATCAGTACAAGATTCTTGGCATGAATATTATACTTCAATCCTCCATATCACAGGCCATCTTTGGTTACTTTCTGGAACATTCAGCTCCCTAAGGGATGCCTCATTATTACAAAACCAGCTGTCTAGCTTTACAAAAAGGTGCAACTTTTTTCAGAGTAAACCTCCTGATGCTTTTACATTGTTGAATATTTGTGGGTTAACATTGTCAATAAAAAGTGTGATGCTAGGTATTTTACTCATTTTTCTGCCAGGTCACTCAGTTTATGGCAGTACATTGACTGTATATAGTGAATTTCAGCACTTGTAAAAAGATTATTTGGCTGAATTCTCTTTTCTTTCCTGTTATCCTTGATTGCATAGTTAATGAGCTAGAAAGAGAGGAATAATATTGAAAGAAAATGACTCTGGAATTTAGTGCTGCTATATAGCTGACTAATATGCTTTTTCAGGGTAATAGATACTTCAAACAAGGGAAATACGATGAAGCAGTTGATTCCTACACCAAAGGCATGGATGCTGACCCATATAATCCTGTGTTACCAACAAATAGAGCTTCAGCATACTTCCGAATGAGAAAGTAAGACATTTCCATAATGTGTGTGAATGTTTTGTGTGTACTCGGCGACTGATTTAAAAAAAAAGACAAAAACAAAAAAACTTGCATGATAAAATGTATAGGAAAGATTAAAAATATATTACTTTTTCTTTTCCACTGTAAATTCTTAAGCTCACTCCTTTTTATTGAGTTGTGCTCCTATAGCTCACTTTACTGAGCTGTTCCTCCTCTAAAAACTGAGTAATGATGTTCTTTACCTAATTCACAAAAGAATAAAAAAGGTTGATAAAGATTTTCAGGAATTAACATTCCCCCACTTCTTTGATAAGCCATTTATCCACTGTTTCACCTAGAGAACTTTCATTATGGTAAACGTAAAATACGTTTCACTGTTGGTTTATCTTTCAGTCATACTGACCTTTTAAGTACATATTTGATGTCAACGTAAACATGTTATGATCTTATTAAAAGCAAGGACTGACCTATTAAGATATCGAAAGAATTTTTAAAAAAACAAATACCGTCAAGGAAAACATCGCTACATGTTTTAATTATTATTTGGAAATATAAATTAGACATGTGTAATATGCATATATACATGTTATATTGAATAATTTTTATTATCCAAATAGCATATTGTTAGATCTTTGAAATTTATGGCATTCATATCCTCACAAGCCAGAGGAATGTTGCATTTTATAATATTTGGTATCTATTATGTGTGTATCTTATGCAAGTTATGAAGCATAATTTTAAATAAACCCACATAAACTTAACTAGAACATTACTGTTATTATTGAAGCTACTGTAATGCTCCTTCCTATATCCTGCGGTGAATACATGAACCTACACGTGAGATAAAATTGTACAGAACTGAACACGCAAACATGCACACATATGCACACGCATACTAGAAAAACTGGGGAAATTTTAATATGATTGGTGGTTGGTATTAATGTCAATACCTTGGTTGTGATATAACACTATAGTTTTGCAAAATGTTACCATTTGGGAAAATTGGGTTAAGTGTATATGATATCTGTTATTTTTTAAACTGTGAATCTAAATTACCTCAGTAAAAATTTCAGTTAGAAAAAAAAATGGAATGGAATAGAGAACCCAGAAATAGACCCACAGAATATGTTCAGTTGATCTTTGACAGAGGAGAAAGGGTAGACTTTTCAACAGATGGTGCTTGAATAGCTGAACATACACGTGCAAAAAAATGAATCTAGACTCAGATGTTACATCTTTCACAAAAATTAACTCAAGATGGATCAGAGACCTAAATGTAAAATACAAAACTATAAAACCTGTAGAAGATAACACAGGAGAAAATCTAGGTGACCTTGGATTTGGCAGTGACTTTCTAGATCACATGATTCAAAAAGGAAAAAATTGATAATTTGAACTTCTTTAAAATTTAAAACTTCTGCCCTGCAGAAGACATTGTGAAGAGAATGAAATGACAAGCCACAGACTGGGAGAAAATACTTGGAAAATACAAATCAGACAAAGGATTTGTACTCAAAATATACAAAATCCAAACCCATTGCCATCGAGTTGATTCCAACTCAGAGTGACCCTATAGGAAAGGGTAGAACTGCCCCTAGGATTTCCAAGGCTGTAATCTTTACAGAAGCAGACTGCCACATCTTTCTCCCGTAGAGCAGCTGGAGGGTTCAAACTGCTGACCTTTCGGTTAGCAGCCAAGTGCTTAACCACTGCGCCACCGGGGCTCCTTGCAGAATATACAGAGAACCCTTAAAACTCAACAATAAGAAAACAACCCAATTAAAAAATGGGCAAAAGATCTGCATAGACACCATGCAAAGAATTTACAGATGACAGAAAAGCAAAGCATATGAGAAGACGTACAACATAATATATATCCTTAGGGAATTCCAAATTAAAACAACAATGAAGTATCATTGCACACCTATTAGAATGACTAAAATTCCAGATACTAACAACACCGAATACTGGTGAGGATAGGGAGCAACAGAAACTCATTTGTTGCTGGTGGGAATGCAAAATGAAGGTACAGGCAGTTTGGAAGACGGTATGGAGGTTTCTGAGAAAGCTGAACATAGGCTGCCCGTACAGCCCAGCATTCACACTCCTAGATATTTACCTGAATAAGTTGAAAACTTATGTCCACACAAAAAGCTGCTCATGAATGTTTACAGTAGCTTTATTCATAATTGCCAAAAACTGGAAGTAACCAAGATGTCCTTGTAGTAGGTGAATGGATAAACAAGCTTTGGTATATGCATAAAATGGAGTATTACTTAGCAGTAAAAAGAAATGAGCTGTCCAGCCATGAAAAGACATGGAGGAACCTTAAATGCATGTTGCTAAACGAAAGAAGCCAGCCTGAAAAGCTAATGAGTTGAATGAAATGGTCTTCTGGAAAAGGCAAGACTATAAAGAGAGTAAAAAGATCAGTGGTAGCCAGAGGGGAGGGGAAAGCGAAAGCGGGAGGGATGAATAGCTAGAGCCCAGGGAGTTTTTAGGGCATTGAAACTATTCTGTATGTTACTGCTATATGAAACTGTAATGGTGGACACATGACATTATGCATTTGTCAAAACCCATAGAACTGTACAATACAGAGTGAATCCTAATATAAACTGTTGACTGTAGTTAGCATTAATGTATCAATATTGGTTCATCAGTTGTAACAAGTGTTCCACAGTAATGCAAAATGGCGATAGGGGAAACTGTTTTCGGGGGTGGTATGTGTCAACTCTGTACTCTGCTCAATTTTTCTCTAAACTGCTGTAAAAAAATAAAGCCTATTAGTGACAATAAAAAAGGAGTAAAGAGGACTTTGATCTAGAAATAAGAATTGGGTTCTACTCTAAAACACATGGGGTCACCATGAGTTGGAATCGACTCGACAGAAACTGGTTTGGTTTTTTTAGAATACAACAGAATGTTCAGTCTTATACACCCCTACCCCCAAGTACAGATTATTGCTTTTAATGGGCCTAACTCAATAAAGGGAGATGGAAGACATACATGCCTTCAATTGAGAATATCAGGGATTTCAGAAACAGATTTTGAAGTTTCAGTTTAATGAATGATTTTTGTTAACTTAATGTTTTTAAATTGCAGATTTGCTGTTGCTGAGTCCGATTGTAATTTAGCAATTGCCTTGAATAGGAGTTACACAAAGGCTTATGCCAGACGAGGGGCTGCTCGATTTGCTTTGCAAAAATTAGAGGATGCCAAAAAAGGTATTAATGTTTTCAAGGTCATCGTTATCTGAAGAACTCTCCCAGCAGTTTAATTTATCAGACACGATGAGTTGGAATCGACTTGATGGCAGTGGTTTGGTTTTTTGTTTTTTTATACAAAATATAGTAGGTAAGCACAGTTGCTACCTTTAGAGAGCTTTCTGTATTTGAACAAAGCTCATTTCTGCAATTTAAAAGGCATCTTGTTGTTTTGGCAAGAATGTGTTATTTGCCACTGGTCAGACCTTGGTTGAAATTCTCATTTCACCATATACTAGCCATGACCAGAGGAAGGTTATATTTCTTCTCTGATTTTCAATTTCTCATCTGTAAAGTAGGGTTTAAAAATACCTCGTTGGCTATTGTGAGGCTAGGGGTAATACATGTAAAGCTCTTACCACGTGTTTTTATTTATTTGTAAATTCTAAGCCTTTTATTTTTCCATAAAACAGGTTTATCAGAATAAAGCTGATAAAGGATTCTGTTGCTTCTTGGTTTTATCCTGTACAACTTAAACGATAGCAAGTATTATTCCTGGGGCTGGTGGGAAGAGGTTTACTGTAGGATTTTGTCAGACTTTTGTCAGGATTCTATAGCAGGGAGAATGGAGAAAGTCCAGTAGCCTAATGTTAGTATTTCTTAGATCCTCCTTCATTTTGCTGTAGGACAGTTGTTTGTCTGTCACAAGTAGTAAATTGTTATTGTTTTGTATATGTTTTTTAATATCAAATATCTTTCAAAGATTCTTTATCTTCTAATTTACTCAGATTATGAAAAAGTATTAGAATTGGAACCAAATAACTTTGAAGCAACAAATGAACTCAGGAAAATTAATCAGGTAAACTACAGTAATTTAAATAAACATTATTTCTGACCTTTATGTAACAAAATAAAGCTTTTTAAGTAGACTTTGTACTGTAGATTAGTATATATTAATATAGAGATTTTCTGATTTTGATTCTTCATACTATAGAGTTTTATTAAATGAATTTGCAAGCTAGAGGTGGTGTAATGGTAAAGATCATTAATTGATCGTTATCTTAGAAAGTTGTTTGAGACCTTCAGAACTACTGCTGCTTTACTTTTTCCCAAATGAAATTTTTTTTTTCCTTTATTGCATTGATTTCTTTCTTTTTTGGCTTGTGCACTGATTTCGTGCTAAACTTCTGCATATTTCTTTGATTTTGTAATTTTAAAGTTGCTCCACTTCATAGTGTACGTCTTAGCAAAAATAATTTTTTTAACAGTGAGAACATAGTTATTACTTGAACGTAAAGTTAGCTTCACATAATACTGGGCAGTTATATGTTCTTTTTACTTTGTCTTTGGATCAGGGTTATAATTGTTTTGCTATCTATTGAAACATTGAGAAAAAAGTGGCAGTGATTGGGGAAAATCTGCTTTTAAATATTATTACTTATTGTATGTAAAATCTGTTGGTAAATATATCAACTTGATTATAATTGTGAACTGTATTATCTTCCAAATTTTTGCATTTCATCTTAGATCAAATAAAGACTATGAGTATTAACTTTGAAAAATTTAGTGATGTGGTTTTACTTACCTGTTTGTTTGGAAACAGCTTCTAGAAAGTGCCTGGCCTGTGCAGTAATTCAGTAAATATTTGTTGAATAAATAACTGAACAACTGCCTTTAGTGGATGCTACTTATTTTAATTTAAGAAGTACATTAAATTTGTTATATGCTTTTTTGTTTTTTATGTTAATAAATAATAAGACTTTGAATTAGAGTAGAAAATTATTAATTTGAAATAATGGCAGAAATTCTAGTATATTTGAGTAATTTAGTGTTTTAAAATCAAGTTGGTATGCATCTTGCATTACTTGTTTTATCTAAGATTACTGCTCTGTTTCCTAGGCTTTAACATCCATAGAAAACTCATATCCAAAGGAAGCTGGCACAATAATTAAGTCAAGTGAAGAAGAGGAAAAACAAATTGAAGAACAACAGCATAAGCAGCAGGCCATTTCAGAGAAAGATCTGGTAATTCACAGAGTTCCAACATATATATGTTTTGCTGAGTGTTTACTCTTAGTTTCATGTATGTTAGTTAGGTTTCTGCTTTCCCTATTAATATATTGAAATTCTTGAGTCTCCAGCTATGTAAGAACTGGATGTTAAATACACTAAAACCTCTGGAGCCTACTAATTCAAAATTCGAGTAATTGATGATTTATACGTAAATTTTTAAAATTATAGAAACATATTTAAGGTTAGGGAACAAACTGCTTTTGATTGTTTTATCATATATTTGCATGTAGCTAGCTGTAAAATTAACAAAATAAATTACAGTTCATTCGTATTTTTAATTCACTGTTTTTGTTAATTCATACTGAAACATTTCTGATCGAAATTACCTTACAAATCCTTAATTGAGGAGATTCAATTTAATACATTTATAGTCTTCCAAATGAACCCACAGATTCCTAATGAATATTTATGGAATGATTATTGATTGTGATATATCTGACTGATTATAAATGCACCGTGTTACAATGAAATCTAATATGCACGTTCCAATACAGTTTAATGTATCGTGTGTTTATATACATTAATATTACCAAACGGTAGGCTGTGCAAGTCTGGTAGTGTGTTATTTCACAAAAATTATTTGAATTTTAAAATTCTTTTATACAGCTTCTAAAATACTGAACACTTAGAATAATACTTACATACACAGGATAAATTAAAAATTATTAAATTATTAAAATGATCATTCCGTAAGTATTCATTAGGAATCTGTGGGTTCATTCGGAAGGCTGTAAATGTATTAAATTTAATACGCCTGTGTGTATTAAAATGAGTTGTTAAATTTAAGCTTTGTATAATTAATTAGTAGAATAATGGTTGATGCTGTGAAGTGCAGTGTACATTTTCCATTTTTTAGTACTGGAAGGAGTAATACCATTAAAGAAAACGGTTAATCCACACTAACAGATTATAAAATACATCTCGTGAACTAGATTTTCAACAATTAAAATATACTTTTATTGTCAATATAGTGTTGATTCATATTGTAGTGTTTCTTAAGATTTGAATTAAATTAATTTTTTGCATATTTTTGATTCTTCTCCACGTTTCTCTCTCAAATGACAGGGGAATGGATTTTTCAAAGAGGGGAAATATGAAAGAGCAATTGAATGCTATACTCGAGGGATAGCAGCAGATGGCACTAATGCCCTTCTTCCAGCTAACAGAGCCATGGCCTATTTGAAGATTCAGAAGTATGTATTGGTTACATTTTAATGCTTTTTTGGATGAAAATGAAATTTACCAGAAATTGGCGTATTGGCTAAACAGTACGTTAAAATTTATTTACTTGTGAGGATTAAAGTAAATGAGGTTGTGTGTGGGCGGGCACATAGTACATAATTGGTAATGTTAGCTCTTGTTATTAATATTTTCCTACTTTTAATAGCCTGGCATCACATAATTTAACACTTCTTCTCAATTGTTTTATGTAGAATTAATTTTAACCTTCAGACCCTTTGGGCAGAGTCTTGTCTGGAAGTGTTTTATATATCTATTTAACAAAAGGGAACTGTTATCATTGAAACTGCTGATTGATTAAATGTATGAGTAAAACTTGATCTTGTGATACTAACTAGCTGTTTCTGGACGTTCTCAGGGGCTCCAGGTTGGACAATTAGTAGGCTAATGTCTGATGGCAGAAACTGTGCCTTACTGTTTTTTTTTGTATCTTGTAGTAATACCTTACATACTAGTGCCAGAATAAAAAACAAAACAAAACAAAAAAAACTGTTGCTAATTGATAGGGCAGCGTGGTGAAGCCTGCGACTCAGAATTATGTTTTTGTATGCATAATTATACATCTAGGATTATAAAGACATGTTAAAATTTATAAAATGTTAGTTTATATCCTTTTTTATTAATACACTACAAAATAAGAAAATACATTTGAAATACAGGCAAATTAAAATTAAAATTTAAAGGCATATTAATGTAAAGACTTGAATAAGGACATTAGCCTGTGGGGTAATCTTTGACTCATCTCCTTCCACATATTAATGAACAGACAAATGTGGATAGGGAATACCTGAAAGCAGCATAGATGACAAGGTTTCTAGTGTGATAGCACGACTTCACTCTTTTGTGTCTGAATGGCTGCAAGGGGCAGAGTTACCCTGTAATTGGCCAGCTGTATTGCAGGAGTATTGTACACAGGGATACTGCAAGTGCATGCTCACAAGCAGCAGGTTAAATTATTACTGTACTTTCAGAATAGTAATGAGCATAAGCAGTATTTCAAGTTACCTGCAGCGATTACAGTGCGATGTGAAACTGTCTGATTTTTATTGTGACAAAGTTGTAGATAAATTCTTTTAATACTGTGGCTTGTTGCCTACATTTATAATAGAAAAGCTAAATTTCTTTTAAAAGCTAGTGAAAAGAGGTTTTTTTTCCCCCTTTCAAATTTTCAGATCCCCTGAGGGACCCCAGGTTAAGAATTCCCGTCATAGAAGTAAATTTTGTTTGTATGCTTAGTCTTGTTTAAACTAAAGGTACAGCTAGAGATATTTTATTGATTAAAGATCATTGCATCTCTTGCTAGCTTATGAAAATTTTGATTTTTGCTTGTTCAGGATTTGTGCATTGATTTAAAATTGTAAGGCCTGAATTCTTAGGCTTGATTAATGTTAAGAATAGTACTTTCTAATGGGTAAGAGACTACATCTACATTTATGAATGCTCTAGTTTATTGTGTCAGTTTTATTGCTATAGTTGATAATCAAGTTAATAGAGTATACTATAGTGCATTATTCAGGAGAGCATATTTTAAATAGAAAGAGCTGTAAGACTCTTTTATCTTTTTCTAATCTGTTTGTTAGATTGCCATTTAATAACAGAAGTTTACCACATGAGAGTTGTGTTTTATTACAAGCTAGATGAGGAACATAAAAAGGAGCAACTTTTCAAACTTAAATAAGGTCTTAGTTTAGGTAACCAGACTGTAGCTTGAGTTCCTACAAACCGTGTGTAAATTAGGGCTAAAGAATTTGATTGGTGGAGGCAAAGGTGATAATTAGCAGTATAATCTTATCTATCAGTGTAGGGTAGCAGTAGAGATTAAGAAGAAACTCAATTAGGCCAAGCAATATCTAGAGAACATGGTTTTTAGATGTAATAGTCTTAAGTGGTAGTTGACATCAGGGAGATCAGCAAGAGGCACTTGAGTTACCATAATGGAATGTCTTTGAGCTGGCAAATTGTGGGAATACAGGTTGGTAGATGGTTAGCTTAAGAGAATCCGAACAGGTGGTAGGATATCAGAAATGGGGCCAGAAGTTTGGGGCATCTGAAGAGACTTGGTCAAGGACAAATCTGGGTCCCATTCTTAGACAGAGTAAGGCATGGATTTAGGTATAGGATGACAAGAAAGAGACCCAATATTATTAGATACTAGATCTGGGAAACAAGGTTGAGGGTAGGTCACAAGAATAAAGTAGAATCTGGTTGTTAGTACTGGAACCAGAGTAAGACGGAATTTAGCAGAAGGTTCACTTGATGATTAGGGATGGGATTGACATTAGAGATGGAGTAGAACTAGGGCAAGGACCTAACTGTAAGTTAGAAGGAAAACAGGTTTAGGGGCTAAGGAGCTAGGTGAGGATTTACTGTTTTTTGTAATAACTGTCTTTATTACTTCTTTTAGTTGTTTTTGTTCTGTCATCTAAATAGTATTTACAGATTGGATTTTTCTAAATCCATCTTACGTTTGAAGTGTGCATAAGGGATATGTAATGATTTTAAAGAACTTTGACTGAGTCCATTGTCAAAGAATAATCATCTTTTACCTGTTTGGAAACTTCAGGTTTTTAGTAATTATTGGATTTTCTTCAGATGTGCCATACCAAACCTGTTGCTGTAGAGTCGATTCCGAGTCATAGCGACCCTATAGGCAGGGTAAAACTGCCTCATAGGGTTTCTAAGGAGTGTCTAGTGGATTCGAACTGCCAGCCTTTTGGTTAGCAGCTGTATCTCTTAACCGCTGTGCTAGCAGGGTTTCCAAATGTACAGTAGAACACAGTTTTTCAGTATATAGTTAAAATGGCTTCCTAAACATTTATCTTCTAAATTTTTTTCGAATCAGCATGCTTGGAAGTTTTCTGATTTATATATTCAGCAAACATTTATTGACTCTAAAATGTATCAGGTGGTATACTAGGCACCATGGCAGGTATTAAGCTTACAAATATTAGGTATACAGTTGTTTTTAAGAAACTTGAAGTTTAGAGGGAGAGACAGAAAAGGAAACTAATAATTATTAAAATATGCTGTGATAATGCTGTGGAGTACAGGGAGGAGAGAACATTGATGCGGACTGGGTCCAGGTTGGGAAATTCATGGAAGGATTCTTTAAGGAGTTCAGACTGAACTGAGATCTAAAGGAGTAGTATGAGTTAGGTGAAAAAACCAGTTGAGTGTTCCAGCGGAAGTTCAAAGGCCTGGGAGTGGGAAAGTTCATGGTACTCCAGGAAAGTGCCTGTGGTCTGTATTATGGCTGTTAAGCATGGGTCAGTGGCAGATATGTGGCTAGAAAGTCAGGCACAACCCTGACTTTGTTTTTGCAAAGGAGTTTGATTTTTTCCTGAATATGGTGAGGGCCATGCAGGTATTTTGAATTGGAGAATTATATAATCAGCCAGGTAGAAAATATGTTGGAAGGGAAATGAACACACACACACACACACACACACACACACACACACACGTAAGTATGTGCATACACACAACAATATTCTCTAACTGAAGAATGAATTAAAAATTCAAGGATGATTAAGCTTAATAGAAATTCTGATTTTGTTCATATGAGATCTTGTTTTGAGGATAGGAGGGTGTTCATTTTGGCACTGAGGAGCTAAGTAATCACAGAATATATATGTATTTTAATCTTTTATTATGAAATTTTTCTGGCTTTCTTTAAAATCATATACTGTATTTTTACACAAATAATGCAGGCCTTCTACGTTTGTTTGCCACCTCAGCCCTCCCCCCTTGGGGTATTTTCATAAGCAACACTATGCCAGTTTTTTTTTTTTTTACATGTTGCTCTAAAAAAAATTAGCATGCTTACAAAAAATACCTGGTGGGGGAGGGTGTGGTTGGCTAACAAATGTAGAAGGTGCACGTTATTTGCATAAAAATACGGTAATAAAGCCCATGTATCTGTCATGTTGTTTTAATAAGACTTACTTTTTTGGTCATGTTTGTTTCCGCTTTTTTTTCCCTGAATTGTTTTAAAGCAAATTATAGACATTGTGACTTTCAATCTTCAGAGAAAAGCATATTTTCATACATACAATACCGTTATCACTTCTAATAAATTAATCATAATTCATTAAGGACATTTTAATACAAGAAGGTCTCAAGTTTTAGTTTTAGCTCTTCCCCTTAGCTCTTTGATACACAGCAGTATCCAATCTGCCTGAATGATTGCTGACTACATGACTGAGTAGAATTTATGAAAAGTGTTGGAGGGTATGCTATCACATACATGTTTTTAGTTGCCACTGAGTTGATTTTGACTCATGGCAACCCCATGTGTGCAGAGTAGAACTGCTCCGTAGGGTTTTCAAGGCTGTGACCTTCCAGAAGCAGATTGCCAGGCCTTACTTCTGAGACACCTCTGGGTAGATTTGAACCACCAACCTTTCAGTTCGTAGACCAGCGCTTAACCATTTGTGCCACCCAGAGACTCCTATCACATACATATGGAGTCCTAAATTTTCTGTGGGTGGTTTTTCCTTAACGAGCCCTGGTAGGGCAGTTGGTGAAGTGCTTGGCTGCTAAGCGAAAGGTTGGCAGTTCAGACCCACCAGCCACTCTGCAGGAGAAAGATGTCGCAGTCTGCTTCTGTAAAGATTTCAGCCTTGGAAACCCTATGGGACATTTCTGCTCTGTCCTGTAGGGTTGCTATGAATTGGAATCGACTCTCTGTCAACACTTTTTTTATCCCCTTAGGTGATGTATACTATGGGAAAAGGTTAAGGAAGTTTTATTAGAAAATTAATGTGTGTTTGGCAAATTGAGGGTTGAAAGGGAGCTAGGCTGCCAGCTGTGATATTCTTTTATCTGTTCTACTCCTGTTTTACCATCATTAATTCTATCCTTCCAGTAGACTCTTTTCTGACTTAATCTGGAACTTTACCCCTTTTTACTGGATAATTCTCAGTTTTGGTGAGAATGAAAAATGAAAAATAGTCCTTCCCCTCAAACAAAGATTTGGAAGTTGGTAATTGAAATTATGTGCATGTATTTTAAATTAGAAACTCAGTTTATATGAAGTTTTTCTGTAAGCTTCATTTTTTCTATTTGGTAATTTTATGTTTAATAGATATGAAGAAGCTGAAGAAGACTGCACACAAGCTATTTTATTAGATGGCTCATATTCTAAAGCTTTTGCCAGAAGAGGAACTGCAAGAACATTTTTGGGAAAGTTAAGTGAAGCCAAACAAGGTAAGACTATTTGTATTACAGTTGGCACTCACTCATCCTGATAGGACCCCCAAGTTATAGAAGCAGAGATTTGCATTGCTTTCCCATGGTTCAAGGATGCAGGACTTAGAGAATTACGTTTTCTTTCTGTAGTTCAGATTATGAGTAGGTTTGCAGATTTGAAGGAATGCAGCCTCCATAGTGGACCTCATTATCCTTTACTTTAATAGCACACAGTACAATCTGGGTAACTGCCAATCTGTATTAATGAAAACTTTGAATTATAGGTAAGAAGAGAAAAAACAAAATAAAGAAAGGAACAAGTAACAAAAAGATAAGAGTGAAAGGAAAAGAAAGGGAGTCAGCAGCTAGATAGAAGATAATGTAAGATCTGTAGTGATGTCCCTTCCTTTTTGTTTTTGATTCTGTTTATTTGTTCCTTGTTTTTCCATGATCCCCTACCTGTTGTTGGTGCTATTTTCATACGTTTTATTTCTACATGTGTTATAAAGCCCATATAATACATTGTTGTTATTTTTGCTTTAGAGGTTAATTATATTTTAAATAAATTTTTAAAATGAGAAGAGAAATCTTTCATTACCCATCTATTTACCACTTCTGGGGATTTTCATTCCTTCATGTAGATCTGAGTTACCACTTGGTATCATTTTCTTTCAATCTGAAGTCCTTTAACGTTCCCTATAGTGCAGGTCTGTGGTGACAAATTCTCTCAACTTCTGTATGTCTGAAAATATCTTTATTTTGCTTTCACTGTTGAAGGATATTTTCATTAAATACACAATTCTAGATTGACATCTTTTTTCTTTCAGTGCTTTTAAGATGTTCCATTTTCTTCTGGCTGTAATTGTTTCTAATGAAAAAGTAGTGAGCATTCTAATTTTTTTCTCCTGTATTTTATGTCTTTTTTTGTTGTTGTTTATTTTTAAGATTTTCTCACCGATATTTCAGCAGTTTGGTTACGATGTGCCTTGATGTCATTTTCTTTATGATTATTTATTTTTTGGGGGGGGGGGGACTTGTGATTCTGTGAGTTTAGAGTTTTTATCAAATTTTGAAAAATTTCTGGCCATTACTTCTTCAGATATTTTTTTCTGTACTGCCCCCATTGGTGTTGGGATAGGATCTCCTATTTTAGATTGAGAGAGAAAGGGTTCTCTGAAGGGGTGGTATTTAATCTCAGGATTGAGAAGAACCTGAGGTTAAAAAAAAAAAAAAAAAAGCTTGGCACGTGTATGAGTTTTTTAGGGCTGCTATAACAAATTACCATAAACTGGGTGGCTTAAAACAACAGAAATTTATTCTCTCACAGTTCCAGAGGCAAGAAGTCAAAATCAAGGTGTAGGCAGGGCCATGCTTTCTCTCAAGACTCTAGGGGTGGAATCCTTTGCCTTTCTCTAGCTTCTGGTGGTTGTGGGCAGTTATTCGGCACTCCGTGACTTGTGGCAGCATCACAGTCTCTGCCTCCTTCATCACATGGCCTTCCTTTCTTCCTTTCTCTCTGTCTTCACGTGGTCTTATAAGGACACCAACCAAACCAGGAAACCAAATCCACTGCTGTTGAGTCAATTCTGACTCATAGTGACCCTATAAGACAGAGCAGAGCTGCCCCGTAGGGTTTCAAAGGAGCGACTGGTGGATTCAAACTGCTGACCTTTTGGTTAGCAGCCAAGCTCTTAATCACTGCACCTCCAGGGCTCTGTAAGGACGCTGGTCATTGGATTTAGGGGCCACCCTAATCCAGGTTGACTTTATCTGATTACATCTGCAAAATGCTATTTCCAAGTAAGGCCTCGTTATGAGGTTCCAGGTGGGCATAAATTTGTGGGGGACACTGTTCAACCCAGTATAGCATGTTTAAAGAGCTAAAAGAAAGCCACTGTGGCTGGATCATAATGAATAAGACTGGGAGTCTAAGAGAAGAGGATTGAGAAGTAGGTGGGGGCCAAGTTTTGTAGCTCTTATTGGTTACATAGGAGTCCCTGGGTGGTGCAGATGGCTAACATGCTCAGCTGCTAACTGAAAAGTTGAGGTTCATGTCCACTCAGAGGCACCTTGAAAGAAAGACCCGGTGACCTACTTCCTAAAAATCAGCCATTAAAAACCCTATGGAGCACAGTTCTACTCTGACGCACAGGGGCCCACCATGAGTCAGAGTTGACTCGATGGCAGCTGTTTTATTGGTTTTGTGTGTGATTAGGGAACCACTTCTGGTTAGGAGGATGGAAACACACTCAAGGTAGATTAAACAAAGAGGAATTTATTAATTCACTTAACCAAATCATGGAGAACTAGTTGTAGAGTAGTCCTTAGGAAACCTGGATCCCAGAACTCACCCAGATTTCTGATTCCTTATTTTTCATCTTGACGTCTGTTAGTTTGTCAGTGTTATTCTCTCAGGCTCCTCATGTAGTGGGGGACATTGTTATTGGCAGCTTTGAGATAGTATTCTTAAGACTTGGTGATCCAAGGAAGATGAAAGTGTGCCATTTTCCTTATATAAAATCTGGGGAAAAGTCTCTGGTTAGTTTGGCTTGAGATGGTCATGTTCCCCTTTTTTGAGTCAGTCAGCTGTGGCCAGAGAATAGAAGACTCTTGACTGGTCAGACCTGCATCATATGTCCACCCTGTGGCTGGGGTAGAGTATTGTGATTGGCAGAACTACATAGACCTGGCGGGGGGAAGGGCAGTTTCCCAAAGGAATGAGAGGTTTTGTTCCTAGAAGAAGGAGAGGAAGGAATGTTGAGCAGTACAAAACAACAAATGTTCACCACACAGTGTTAAGGAGTTTAAGAGTTGTTGTTGTTAGTTGCCAGCGAGTTGATTTTGACTCAGAGCAAGCCTGTAGAATAGAGAACTGCCCCATAGTATTTACTAGGCTACAGTCTTTATGGGAGCAGATCACCAGATCTTTCTCCTGCACAGCCTCTGGGGTGGGTTTGAACTGCCAGCCTTTTTAGTTAGCAGCCAAGCACTTAACCATTGTGCCACCAAAGCTCCTTATTTTAAGGGTACCAAAACCCATTGCCATCAAGTCAATTCTGCCTCATAGCGGCCCTAAGAGACAGTAGAACTGCCCTAGAGGGTTTTCAAGGAGCAGCTGGTGGATTTGAATTGCCAGCCTTTAGGTTAGCAGCCAAGTTCTTTTCTTTTTTTCCTTTCTAAAGTTTTTTTTTTTGTTTTTTTGTTTACAGAACAAATAGTTTCTCACTAAACAGTCAGTACACATATTGTTTTATGACATTGGTTAACAGCCCCATGACACGTCAATACTCTCCCTTCTCGACCTTGGAGGACCTTTTTTTTTTTTTGGTGAAAATATACATAGCTAGAGATACACTATTTCAAAAATGTCTACATGTACAATTCAGTGACATCGATTACATTCTTCCAGTTGTGCTGCTATTCTCACTATCCTTTTCCAAATTATTCTGTCACCATTATCTTCAAGTCACTGCCCCCTAGGAGCAGCGAAGTTCTTAACCGCTGTGCTGTAAGGGTAGTGGAAAGCAATTTTTTTTTTTAACGTAGGAGAGTGTCACTGTTTGATTTATGTTTGTTGATGGTCACCTTGACTTCAGTGTGAAGAATGGTTTTGGAGGTGTTAGGAGTAGCGAGGTCTGGGTGTGGGGGACCAGTTAGAATGCGACTGTAGTAACTAGATGAGAGGTGATGTGATTTGAGCCAGAGTGATTATAGTAAAGATGGAGAGAAGTGGGTAAATTTAAGATACATTTTAGAGACATAGGCAATGGTGCCAGGAGTTGGTTTGTACCAAGTTGAAAGAGCCAATTGTGCAAATATCTTCCCAACTCTATATTCAATGATGTCATATTGGTAGCTTGAAATCAGCCATGGTAGAAGTATTTACACAATGGAAATCAGGAAGCATGACAAACTATGGCTTTTTTTCTCCCTGAGAACCAGTTATTAAACATTTACCAGCACGCTACTGGATAATGGGATGATGAAGAGGGGAGATGTGGAGGTGAATAACTCATAGATTTCTGGTGTGAACATCGGGGTGCACTTATCCCTGTGCACTGTCTGCACCCTGTATGAGCTAATTTTCTGTTCTGTTAGATTTTGTCTTACATTTGATGAGTTACTGTGTCATGGTTAACAGTGTGAGCTTTGATAAGTTACATAACCTCTAGACCTTCATTGTATCATATGCATAGTGGGGTTGTGTGAGGATTACACTAGATTTCGTATAAAGCAGCTAGTATAGCACTTAGCAAATGTTCACTTTTTTAATTGCTCACCTGTTGCCTAGCATCCTGAGTAAAACTTCTTGAGATAAATATTAGTTACTAACCTAAGTGTATCATATCTTGAATTCCATAAAGTATTTTCACTACTTGATTATATTTTTAAAAAAATTCGCTTCAGATTTTGAAACTGTTTTACTTCTGGAACCTGGAAATAAGCAAGCAGTAACTGAACTTTCCAAAATTAAAAAGGTAATGTGTTCTTTTGACTGAAATGTTGCTTTATTTTCTGAAATATAAACACATTTGTTTGTTATGTAATTACTTTGAGAATCTGTTGATAGTCATGATTCCAAATTTATTTTGAAGGAGTTAATTGAGAAAGGACACTGGGATGAAGTCTTTCTCGATTCTACACAACGGCAAAATGTGATAAAACCCATTGAAAATCCACCTCATCTTGGATCAACCGTAAGTATTGCACTTTTCTTTCGTTTTTTCTTTGCCATTGAAATACCAGTGTTGTATTAATAAGATTTAGAAACAAACCAGTGAATTGCTGAGGCCATTTTTGGAATCTTTAAAAATACTGCCTAGGACATAATAG
This sequence comes from Dugong dugon, assembly GCA_030035585.1. NCBI lineage: Eukaryota > Metazoa > Chordata > Mammalia > Sirenia > Dugongidae > Dugong > Dugong dugon. The sequence continues at coordinate 151,821,886 of CM057465.1, forward strand.
AACGGGAAAATTCAGCTGTTAAGATTTCTGGGGTAACTTTTTAAGTGACTATTTCAGTTTAACATTATAAATGTAAATATTTTTACATACAAAGGAATCAGAAATTTTTATATTTTATAGTAATTAAATATTTTTACTTACGTTCTTTTCTGAGGCTGAATTTGTATTATAATAGCCTTGCATCTTGTGAGGAGTTAGATCTAAAATTAGCACTTAAGGCAGAAATCTAGTGTAGGTAAAATTACTGTTAAAAAGATGCAGTGTGCATTGTTTTGGGTATATCCTACTGTTTCTCATAAGTCCAACAAAGCCAGTTTTATTCTTCAGTATTGGAACACAAAGAGTACCTGGCACGAATTTAGCAGTTTGGTTTTATTGAACCTTTACAGTTGACTTCATTTAAGTCAAATATATGTATGATATGACTGTATTATAATTTTTAACATTTACATAGTTATTTCATATATAAATGCTGAAATAAAAAATACAGAAAAGTACTTAAGACATAAGATTTAAAGAATGGCATCAGCCCCCCAAAATCTTCTTCTGTGTCCCTCACTGATCATGATCTTCTCCCTGCCCCCTAGAAGTAACTGTTATGCATGGATGATGCTTTGGTAGAAAAATACAATTTTACAGGGAAGTCAGGGCAGGTATTTTTATCCTCCTTTTATAAAGGAAGAAAATGAGGCAAAAGAAAGTTTGTGTTTTGCCAAGTCATACTTAAGGTAGGTGACATAAAGAACCATGATTACGTTTTCTGGTCTAATTTAATACTTTTTCCAGTGTTCTTTTTGTGACCTTATTCTTGGATTTTTTTTGAACAATACTAGTTTCATGTGCCAGGCATAAATCTAGTGCTTCCATACGTCATATTAATTTTCATACATTACGTTTATTTGCTATTATTCTGTTCTTTTCAGTAAAGATGATTAACTAAATGTTCAGTTAGATGTGATTTAAACTTTTACATCTGTGTAAGACTTTCTCACAAAAATTAATTCTTTCTCACAAGAATTCTTAATTCCTAAGCGCTAAATCGATTTGGCGCCTCCTTAAAAAGCTAGAAATAGAAGTACCATACAATCCAGCTGTCCTGCTCCTTGGAATATATCCTAGAGAAATAAGAGCCATCACACGAATAGATATATGCACACCCACGTTCATTGCAGCACTGTTCACAGTAGCAAAAAGATGGAAACAGCCTAGGTTCCCATAAACATACGAATGTATATCCACACAATGGGAATACTACGCAACGATAAAGAACAACGATGAAGCCCTGAAACATCTTATAACATGGAGGAATCTGGAGGGCATTATGCTGAGTGAATTTAGTCAGTTACAGAAGGACAAATATTGTGTAAGACCACTATTAGAAGAATTCAAGAAATGTTTAATCACAGAAGAAAACATTGTTTGATGGTTATGAGGGTGGGAGGGAGGATGAGGGTTGTTTACTAACTAGATAGTAGATAAGAATTATCTTAGGTGAAGGGAAGGACAGCACTCACTACAGGGGAAGTCGGCAAAACTGGACTAAACCAAAGCTAAGAAGTTTCCTGAATACAGTCAAACACTGTGAGGGACAGAGTAGCAGGGGTAGGGGTCTGGGGACTGTGCTTTCAGAAGACATTGGCATAATAAAGCTTATTAAGAAAATGTTCTGCGTCCTACTTTGGTGAGTGGCATCTGGGGTCTTAAAAGCTTGCAAGCGGCCATCTAGAGAGAGTGGTCAGGTGAAAAAGTGAGGCCACAGGAAGTGGGGAGAGAGGACTAGGGTTAATTTACTCAGGTGAGAGGCTGTCGTCTGTCCTTCAAGGGCTGACAGCCTGGGAACAAACCTCCTCTAGAGAGCGTGACTGGGTGGAGACAGGAGAGCAGAGATGTAAGTCAGTTGGGGTCTGGGATTCCTGGTTAGAGTGGTAGGAAATGAAAGTTTTTTCTGGTAAGTTTGTCTATGCTTTTATTTTATTTTCATTTTTCTGTCTCCCCATGTCAAAATTTCACCTTTTTACTTGGGTTTTCTCTTTCTTTCTGTGTTCATTATTTTCATATGCTCATAATATAGAGCTAAATAAAATTTTATGCTTCTGAGTCTTAATTTTTAAGAGAGAGTGAATTGAAGCTTTTATATTTTCTTAAACCCTTTGTATAATGCTGTCTTTTGTGTTTTGCGAGCACCCTCCCACCCCACCTCCCCATCCCATCCAACCATTATCAGTGGTCCTCAGCCACTTAGTACCCAGTGGTCTACACTTAACAGAGACCATGTCTTAAGAAGTTCATTAATTAGGGTCATGTTTACAGATCTGTTGTCAATAAAGGATTTACTTTTAACTGGGGCCACTTTGATTTTAGTTCAATAACTACTGCCTGTCAGAATTTATAGTCTTAGTTAAAACCCTAACGTGTTCATTTTTAGTCGGTATCTTGATAGAAAACAATTGCTGATGATAGTTCTCACCAAAGCAAAGGCTTTAACATGATTGTAATTTAAAATAGAACTGCTAAAAGGACTCTGGTAACAAATTTGCGAATAGCTTATGTTCATTTGTCCAGTAATTCTCAGTTTTTGCCGTTAAATCTTAGCTGTGTTAATAGAATATCTGATTTTTGACGTTGAGTTTAGTATATATGTCAAAAGTTTCTATATATATACAACTTTCTGATGTATAATTCAACTGTACAGTTGGAATGAACACTGAGTATATTGAAGAAAGTTTTTCTCTTTTAAATTTAAACTTCAAAAATATACAGAAGTAGAAAAAATGAACTCCCATTTTTTATCATGTAACTGCAGTTATTATCAATATTTTGCAGGTTTTGGAAGGAGGTTTTCTTTAGCTGTTTCTTTTTCAATACCTGTGGTGAAACAGTAGCTCCTTTTAGTATATTTCTGTTTATGTGGTATAATGACAGAGTGAAAGACATTGTTATATTTTATTAAAAATTAGAGTCTGTATATAAATTTATGAAGAAATTGAAAGTATTTGACATTTGATTGAAGTAAACCCGTTGCCATCAAGTTGATTCTGACTCATAGGGACCCTATAGGACAGAGTAGAACTGCCCCATAGGGTTTCCAAGGAGCGGCTGGTGGATTCAAACTGCCAGCCTTTTGGTAAGCAGCCAGGTTCTCAACCACTGACCACTAGGGCTCCAATGATTGAAATAGTGAATGCTATTTTTTTAATCAAATTGAAAACCCATTATGGTTTCTCAAAAATTATACCAAAACTTTTCAAAAACTGTTAACAACCTTGTGAATAGTGTTTGATAAATCTTTAATCCTGGGCTGATTTTATCCAGCTGCTACATGTTCAGAGTTTTAGTGTTAGTCTGTGTCATACACAATGCAGGTTATCTCTTGGGCTTGTTCTGCTTACCTCCATTTGGCCCGCCATTTTGCTGTTCTTGGTCTTTTTCTCCCCTGCTTTATTGCCTTTAGGATAAAATCCACACTTCTTGACGTGACACACAAATCCCTTTGTAAGCTATCCCTTCAAGCAGACTTTCAGGCTTTGCCTCTCACCACTCTTCCCCTTGCACTAGCCCCACTGGACTTCTCCCTTTTCCACTGACCATGCCTTACCCTTCCACGTTGCCATTGTTTTGTGCGTTTTCTGTGAAGGCTTCACCAATGCTGATGTTTATCTTCCCTCCTCTGTGCTCTCTGAACATTCTGTGTTTTCACAAAATTTGTTTTACATATACTTTTATAGTATATGTCCCATTGCTTTCTAATTATTCATATATACATGTCTCTCTTCCTATTTAGACTTTTGAGGGTAGATGCTATGCATGGCTTTTTATTCTTGGTATTCTCAGAGTGTGACACCTAAGTCTGTCCACCAAATTGAATTTACTTATAACTGGGATAGTGACTATGAGAACACTGGAATCTTTTTAACTTGTGACCCTAAAATAGGAACCCTTTAATATGTTGATTTAAAAAATTGACTTTTGTTTTAGAAGCCACTGAAGAAGGTTATTATTGAAGAAACCAGTAACCTGATACAGACAATTGATGTGCCAGATATCACTACTGCTGCTGCTCCAGAGAGTAATCCTGCTAATTTAGCAGATGTGATAGCAACCACAGGCACTGCAAGTAAGAAGAATTCAAGCCAGGATGACCTTTTGCCTACAAGTGATACTCCAAGAGCAAAAGTCTTGAAAATAGAAGAAATCAGTAATACTTCAGCCCTGCAGTGAGTAGAACTACTCTTACTTGATAATCATCTAGAATGGTGATGAGTCTACTAGAAAATTGATATTACTGATAAGACTTAATGGTTTGTACTCATCACCACCATTTTTTGAACTGCCCAACTTCACGTTCTAGTTTTTCTTTTTATTCATATTTACTGTGAGAGAGATTTTGCTTAAGGATGACCAGCCCCATGTCACTATTTCTTTACCATAACGGGGAGTTTAGAGATAAGTGTCTTGAAGAAATTGATTTCATTCATTTTCTTTTCTAGGACTTGAGTACATAAGTTTCACTTTTTAATTCAACAAAATAATTTTAATTTTTAAAAGGAAGTTTCATAAAAAGGTAGAATTTAGGCCTTACAATTATTCCAGCCATTAATATTTATTTGGAATTTTTAAAAGTAGTCATATGTTTCCTTAATAATGAGCATATATAGGCTAATTAGGTTTTATTTTTGGGTGTTGAAACTTTATTCATATAGTCTTTTTTAAATTTCTTTTTGTTGTTGAGAAAACACACAGCAGAGCATAAACACGGATTCCATTTCTACATGTACGTCTCAGTGACACTGATTGCATTCTTCAAGTTGTGCAGCCATCCTCACCCTCCATTTCCGAGTTGTTCCTCCCCGTTCGTATATTCTTGCATTGTCACTCAACAAACCTTTTAACTGTACCTAGCAATTAAACAACATTAATTAAAAGTTTTCTTTTTTTTTTGAACTTCAGTCATTCTAATTAAAGTGAGAGTGTGGATTGTGGGAAAATGCTCAATAGGCAGCTCTTTTTTAAGGGGGAAGGAAGCATTGCTTCCTTAGAACATCTTCCTTGAAATCGTGAATTTGGATTTCTGAAAGGCTTAGTTGTGAGTATATGTGATTTAGTAATGCAGTATATAGAAATGGTGTGCCCAACAGATGGCCGAACTGTCGCTCAGCAATGAGGATGGTCATTAAATAGCCAGCATGTGAAAATTTGCAAAGGCATAATTTGTTTTGCAAACATATGTATCTATATATAGATATCTATATTAGCTGAAAGAGTTTACTACTTGTAGAATGTAAATAGATAAAATAGATAATACAACATGAATAAAGTTAGAAAAGTTTTAAAATTTATATTGTTTCCATATATGAGCTTTGACTATTTGTGGTTATTTTCTAATTGTTTGACTAATGCCTCTGAAATCTTTTCAGACCTCAAGCCAGTTTGAAACAAGATGTGTGTCAGTCTTTCAGTGAGAAGACTTCCACAGAGGTAGAAAAAACACCTGCTCAGTTAATTACAACTGTTCTTCCTCCAGTTCCTGGAAACTCATTCCAGCTCGAATCTGATTTCAGACAACTGAAAAGTTCTCCAGATATGCTGTATCAGTATTTAAAGGTAAGAGTGAGTATATTAGTAGTTATAAGTAAAAAGTCAGAGAACTTTTTTTGTCCTATATAATAATAGTGGGAGAAAGATGTGGCAGTCTGCTTCCATAAGATTTACAGCCTTGGAAACTTTTGGGGCAGTTTTACTCTGTCCTATAGACTCACTGTGAATCGGAACCGACTTGGTAGCTGTGACTTTGGTTTTGGTATAGTAATAGTTATATATTTGCTTTTTGTATGATTGTAGAAGATGCTTTTATTCCTTGCCTAACACATTATCCAGCCAGAGCACTTTTTCAGTTTGCAACCAGGGATCCTCAGTGATCTCATTTAGAAATATGTTCTGTGTCAAATTCTGTTGTCTAAAATCATTTAGTCTCATTTCATATATCATAACTTAAGCTTAATTTAGTCCTTCATCCCTTGAAATAGGGAAACGAAGCTAAAATATATTGAGTATCTTCTGTGTGCTAAGCGGTACTTTCAGTATTCTCCTGTATATGAGCTTTATTTGCTCTAAGAAAAAAAATCACAGCTTATGAAATTTAGCAAATGATGGATTAGCGTTGTCTTTTTCCAGTGTAACGATAATCACAAACCCTTATAATTATGCAGTGTATAATTATCTCCAAAGACCTTATCTGATGTAATTCTCACTGTATATATTTTTAACTCTTTGGTTATTTTTATTGCTCCTTGGGAGCTGATGGTACATCTCTTCTGTTCATTAGATTTTCATCTGGCTTGAACAGAGTGATTATCTTGCTTTCATTCTTTTATCCTGCTTGCATTTTAATGTGACTCCACTATTATTCATGAAGTACTAATGCTGCATAATAATAATTCTTTACTGTTTTTACCTAGTCAATTATTGTATAATTTGTGATAACGTGAATGTTGCCATAATTTAATTTTCTATCTCTTTATATTTCTCCCAAGCAAATTGAACCATCTGTGTATCCTAAGTTGTTTCAGAAAAATCTAGATCCAGATGTATTCAATCAAATCATTAAAATTCTGCATGACTTTTATATTGAGTAAGTTGAAATTTTTTAGTTATACTTTCATATCGTAATGCTGTGCTATTTCCAGTGATTTGAGAAGTTCATTCCCTTTGATATGTATTTGTATGTATATAGCAAAATTAACTTTCTAGTAAATTTTATTGTTGCAGAAGTTGTAAAGAGATGTTAAGTGCAAACAATAGAAAGGGAAATGGTTAAGTGGGAGGAGAAAGGGCTTTTTAATTTTCTTTCTAGAGAAAGGTGGGGCATGAAAGTGACAAGTATAATAGCAGATAAATAATTTCTTTGCTAAGCCCTCATTTAAGAATATTATAATTTCTTCAGTTGACTTGATAAATCTCTTTATTTGGGAACTGACAATATAGGCAGTCTCTAGGGAAAAAAAGGTTACAGATGAACACCTTATTTATACATAATTAGAAATATGATGGTAAAGATAATTAAATAAGCTACCTTTAATTGATCATTTATATTTGTATTATTTCAGGAAAGAGAACCCATCACTCATCTTTGAAATCTTACAGAGACTTTCTGAACTGAAAAGGTTTGATATGGCAGTGATGTTTATGTCAGAACCTGAAAGAAAAAGTAAGTTCCAGGAAAGGAAGTGTGTTAGTTTCCTAGGGCTGCTGTAACAAAGTGCCACAAACAAGGTGGCTTATGAGGAGAGAGATGTATTATCTCACAGTTATGGAGGCTAGGAGTCTGAAATCAGGGTGTGAGTGTTGATTCCTTCTGAGGGCTCTAGGGAGAATCTGTGCCATGTTTCTCTCCTAACTTCTGGTGATTGCTGGCGATCCGTGGCATTCCTTGGCTTGTACTTGCATCACTCCAGGTCTCTGTCTCTGTCTTCACATGGCCATCTTCCCTCTGTGTTATCTCTGTGGTTCTTCTGCTCTTTTATAAGGACACCATTCATACTGGATTAGGATTCACCCTAATGCAGTATGACCTCATGTTAACTTACAACATCTTCAAAGTCCCTGTTTGCAAGTAAGGTCATGCTCACAGATGCAGGGGTTAGGACTTTAGCATCTCTCTTTGGGGAACATAATTCAGTCTCCAACAGAAAGCTTTTCCACATCTCTTTATTCTTGCATATTCTTTATTCATTCAATAACGGTAGCAAACAGTGAGTATTTACTATGTAAAGGTGTTCTAATTAAAGTTAAGTTTTTTTAATCCTGACAATAACATTATGAGGTATAGGTACTATTATTATTCTCCTTGTTTTATAAATGAGGAAACTGAGGTACAGAGAAGTTAAGAAACTTGCCCAAGGTCACAAAGGTAGGAAATCAGACCCAGGATTTGAACTTGGGCAGTCTGACTCCATAGCTTGCGCTTTTCTGCTTGAAAATGTAGCAGTAGCGTGATAATTGAGTTGGAAAGTGGAATGAGTCCTTGCTGCAGGAGTATGTAATAGGGCAGGGTTGTCGGGAAGGTCTAACTCATTCTGAGAGATCATTGTTAACTTCCTTGAGTTAGTCTGATGGAAATTGAAATCTCAAAAAAGAGCAGGAGTCACTTAGATGATTGGGGAGGTCTAACTCATTCTGAGAGATCATAGTTAACTTCCTTGAGCTAACCTAATTGAAATCGAAACTTCAAAGAAGAGCAGAAATCACTTAGAGGAAGGGTTGGGGAGAGAGTTTTAGACCGAGGGAATGAGTCGCAAGGCAGGAAGGAGCAAGTTGAGCTCAACATATTAAAGGGAGTGAACGTGGCTGACTTGTAGGGTCAGGCGGAAAAGAGTGGCAGGACCCTGAAGAATTATGTTTTTTGTTTATCTTCATACCTCAGGGTTTGGCTTAGAGAGTCAGTCTTGGGAAACCATAATTTAAGTAAAAAAAACAAACTATGCAGAAACTTCAGTTATTCAGAGTTTTGGGCTATACAGGAAGAAGAGAAAAATCATTAGACTGTAAGAGTGATGGAGTGAATGTTTCTGAATCATTAAGAAAACTATTCTTTACATTGTACTTACGGACGTGGACATATAGAGATTTTTTAAATAGCCTTTAAGCCTAAAGAAGTTTTTGCTTTATCTTTAGTTAACTAAAAACCTTCCTTGAAATCCCTGAAAAATACTACTACTTCCTAGTATTATTCTGAATTTTTCTACCACTTTTCTGGATCACTCTACCCCTCCACACTGTTCTTATATTTTTAGTATGCCAGACTGCTCAACTATTTTGGCCTCAGGGGCTTTGCATCTGGCTCTTCCCTTAGCCTAGAATGTCTTTCCTCATTGCTGCCTCGCTTCATTCTGTTTCTGCCTGTCATCACTTCAGCCACCTCTTCTTGCCACCCCTAGTTAAAATAACTGCCTGCCTCTTCTCCCATCACCCTCTGTTTCCTTGCTTTGCTTTACTGTTATCATGGCACTTAACTAGCCAACAGTGTTCATGTATTTGTTTATCTGTTATTTTTCTCACCCTAATAGAATGCAGGCTCCATGAGAGCATGGATTTTGCCCACATTACTCACTAGTGTATCCCCAGAGCCAGTACAGTGCTTAGTGCATAATAAGCTGTCAGTATACATATGTTGAGTGAATGACTTTTTGGCCACTATAATGTGGTAAGTTCAAGGTGTACTCAAAGAATATGTATGAGTTGGCTCTTCATATTGGCCTACCATTGAGTCACCACTGTCTGGTAAGTTAACCATGGAAAGCACTTAGAATGATTCCTGGCATGTAACTAAACAGTCAGTAAGTATTAGCTGTTATTTTTTATTATAGCCATTATTATTAAAAACTCTTAGCTAGTTTTAATGTCAAAAAATCTATGAATTATAAGTGTTTTCCAAAGTGTTGAATGTAGACCATTCAGTGGTATGAAAGATGATTTTACGTTATTCCTAGACAAATCTTTTCATAACTTTGAAAAATTATATATTTTATTTTACTACATATCATAAAAATATATATAACTAGGCCATCAAACATGGGCTTGTGTATGTACTGTTGCTAATTCTTAGTTTACAGTAGTGATACAGTTTTAAAATAAATGATTGAAGTTTAAAGTCAGTTAAAAATAGTTAATTGAAATAAAAATACTAAATAAAAGTACATTTGTTATATAATTAGGGCAAAAATTTTGAAGTAGTATAGTAGAATGAGTTAAATTTAATCTGCCACTGAGGTGTGGGAGAAATTTTATACTTTTAAAGCAAAATATTCTGGTAAGAAACGTCATTGGATTGCTGTGTAATATTCTATTCTAGTGTGGGCTGTTTGAATATCTGAATTAGAATTTGTAAATAATTATAATGATTATTGCTTTAAAATGTGAGAAGTTTCTATTTTATATAGATTACTCCCTTTAATCTACCTGTTTTCTTTAGTTTAAAAATGGAAATTAAAATGAAGAATGATTTTGTTTTTCTTTTTCAGTTGTACATGTATTGTTCAGTCACATAGACAAATCAGGACTGAAGGATAAGTCTGTCGAAGAGCTCAAGAAAAGATATGGTGGTTGATTTCCATTTTTACTGAAATTATTGTCTTTGACTTTCATTTGTAAATTGTTTTTTCTACTGAAAATAAAGTGTTTTGTTTTGCTTTTAAAAAATGAAATATAGAAAAGGACTATCTTTGGTCATAAGTAGGTATAACGTGAATTGTGATTTCACTGGTGAGAAACGTACTCAAGTGAACTATTTATAAATCTTTTTGTGAAAATAAAATATATAATGTTTATATGTAAGAATTGGTATTTTATTTTATAAGTAATTTTAAATGTTAAATTTAGATAGTCTTCTCTGCCCCACAAATGTGATGCTTTTATATTTTCATGAGTTTTTGTAACCACATGAACAGGTTGCTTTTTTAGCATATAAATAATAATATTTTGTATAAAGAGGGACTTAAGAACATAACAATATTGTTTCTTTATATAGTTTTTTAATATTGCACCAATCCACCAACATAAAATTATTTAGTTGCAGGATATATATTTTTACTATTTGTATTAAAAGGAGACCTTTAGATAGACTTTTTAAGTAGGTCAGCGGAAGAGTCACAGCTTCCTTAAATTTTAATGTATTTTTTTTCCTCATGATACCCATTTTATATGTCAACTAAAGGCAGCTAACCTAAAGCAAGTTGTAAAAAAAGTATAGAAATGTTTATAAGTAGTAATCAGCATATAGTTTGTGTGTATGTGCTGCATGTGAGTGGTACCTGTAAGCTTCTTGAAAGCAGAGATAGTATCCTACTCATCTTTGTCTTCTGCACTGTATGTTGCATAGCACTGTGCACACAGATGCTCAGTATTTAATACTTACGAAAACATAATTGAATTTGACATCAGAAATCATATTGAATAAATGTTCAAAGTAGCAACCTAGCATATTCTGGGAATCCTGTAAATGCTGGTAAAATCACTTAATTTTAGGGATTAGGGTTGCTATGTCTCAGGGTAGACTCGATGGCAGTGGGTTAGCAAGTTGTTAAAAAATAGTAAGGTCACATCCTGTAATTGTTAACCTTATCAGTAAGACAGTCAAATTTAAGACCTTATTTTATATGTTGGTAATTTTCATTGCCATCATACATATTACTGTGCTTACAAATTGCTTGCAAATAATCTGTTTACAAAGATAATTTCCATGTTGTTGTTGTTAGGTGCCGTCCAGTCGGTTCTGACCCATAGTGATCCTTGTACAATAGAACGAAACACTGTCCGGTTCTGTGCCATCCTCACAGTTGTTGTTATGCTGGAGCTTATTGGTGCAGCCACTGTGTCAGTCCATCTCGTTGAGAGTCTTCCTCTCTTTTGCAGACCCTCTATTTTACCAAGCATGATGTCCTTCTCCAGGGGCTGATCCTTCGTGATAACATGCCCAAAGTAACGTGAGACAAAGTCTCGCATTCCTTGCTTCTGATGAGCATTCTGGCTGTACTTCTTTCAAGATAGATTCGTTCGTTCTTCTGGCAGTCCATAGTATATATTCAGTGTTCTTTGCCAACACTGTAATTCAGAGGCGTCATTTCTTCTTCAGTCTTCCTTATTTGTTGTCCAGCTTTCGCATGCATATGAGGGAATTGAAAATACCATGGCTTGAATCAGGCGCACCTTAGTCCTCAAAGTGACATCTTTGCTTTGTAACACTTTAAAGAGGTCTTTTGCAGTATCTTTGTCCAGTGCAATACATCTTTTGATTTCTTGACTGCTGCTTTTGTGGGTGTTGATTGTGGATCCAAGTAAAATGAAATCCTTGACAACTTCAGTCTTCTCCCCATTTATCATGATGTTGCTTATTGGTGCAGTTGTGAGGATTTTTGTTTTTATGTTGAGGGGCAATCCACGGAAGGCTGTAGTCTTTGATCTTCATCAGTAAGTGCTTCAAGTCCTCTTCAGTTTCAGCAAGCACAGTTGTGTCAACTGCATATCACAGGTTTATTAGTGAATCTTCCTCCAGTCTTGATGCTGCATTCTTCTTCATACAGTCCAGCTTCTCAGATTGTTTGCTCGGCGTACAGATTGAATAAGTATGGTGAAAGGATACAACTCTGGCACATACCTTTCCTGATTTTAAACCATGCAGTAACCCCTTGTTCTGTTTGAACGACTGCCTCTTGGTCTGTGTACAGGTTCCTCTTGAGCACAATGAAGTGTTCTGGAATTTCCATTCTTTGCAGTGTTATCCATAATGTTTTATGATCCACACAGTCAAATGCCTTTGCGTAGTCAATAAAACACAAGTAAACATCTTTCTATGGATAATTTCCTTAGGTCTTAATAAAAATTTTTTGGATAAGCTTATTATTGAGATGGTGATAATTAGGATAGAATTCATTAACATTCATTGCTAAATATATTGTTTCATGATTATAAACAAGCAATGAAATTTAGCTTTTTAGATATAGCTTATTTTTCTCAAGTCATTAGTAAGAAGTTGATAAGTAGAAAGCATTCTACAGGCAAAAAGTTTTTCACATACAGTAAGTCCCCCGGTTCCAGTCGTCAGACTTAGTCAACTCATACTTGCCCTTTAATGTTATGTGAATTTGCCCTCACTTTGAAACATTGAACCAACCCCTGCTCAAAACGAATTCTTCATCATAATCACCTTCCCTTTGCTGCCCATGCAATTTTTAAATTATTGAGAAGGCTATCGAGGCCCTTTCTTACACTAAGGCTAAATAAGAACCGTATGCATCTGTTCTGACTTACCTACAAATTTGACTTAAAGACACAGGAACGGATCTCATGCATAACCTGGGGACTGCCTGTGTATTCTTTTGTGATCCTTAGAAGAAACTTGTAAGGGGATTAGGATAGGTAGTGTTATTGCCATTTTTTTTTTTTTAAATTGTACTTCAGATGAAGGTTTACAGAACAAACTAACTTCTCATTAAACAGTTAATACACATGGTTTCATGACATTGGTTAACAACCCCATGGCATGTCAACACTTTCTCTTCTCGACCTTGAGTTCCCTATTACCAGCTTTCCTGTCCCTGCCTTCTAGTCCTTACCCCTGGACTGTTGTGCCCCTTTAGTCTCGTTTTGTTTTATGAGGCTGTCTAATCTTTGGCTGAAGGGTGAACTTCGGCAGTGACTTCATTACTGAGCTAAAAGGGTGTCTGGGGGCCATACTCTTGGGGTTTCTGCAGTCTCTGTCAGGCCAGTAACTCTGGTCTTTTTTTTGTGAGTTAGAATTTTGTTCTACATTTTTCTCCAGCTCTGTCTGGGACCCTTTATTGTGATCCCGGTCAGAGCAGTCGGTGGTGGTAACCTGGGCACCATCTAGTTGTACTGGACTCAGTCTGGTGGAGGCCGTGGTAGTTGTGGTCCATTAGTCCTTTGGACTAATCTTTCCCTTGTAATCTTTAGTTTTATTCATTCTCCCTTGCTCCTGAAGGGGTAAGACCAGTGGAGTATCTAATATGGTCACTCATAAGCTTCTAAGACCCCAGACATTACTCACCAAAATAGGATGTAGAACATTTTTTTTTATAAACTGTGTTAGGCCAGTTGAGCTAGATGTTCCCTGAGACTATGGTCCCCACAGCCCTTAGCCCAGCAATTTGATCAGGGATTTTGGATGTGTCTGTGGAGCTTCCATGACCTTGCCTTGGAGAAGTTGTGCTGGCTTCCCCAGTATTGTCTACTGTCTTAGCCTTCACCAAAGTTACCACTTACCTACTGTCTATTTAGTATTTTTCCCTCTCCACCCCTCCCCTCCCTCATAACCATCAGAGATTGTTTCTTTGTGTGTGTAAACCTTTTCATGAACTTTTGTAGTAGTGGTCTCATACAATATTTGTCCTTTTGTAATTGACTTCCAGATTCATCCATGTTGTGAGATGCTTCACAGATTCGTCATTGTTCTTTATTGTTGCATAATACTCCATTGTGTGTATGTAGCATAATTTGTTTATCCATTCATCTGTTGATGGGTATCTTGGTTGTTTCCATCTTTTTGCTGTTGTGAACAATGCTGCAGTGAACATAGGTGTGCATATGTCTATTCGTGTGACAACTCTTATTTCTCTAGGATATATTCCTAGGAGTGGGATTGCTGGATCGTATGGTATTTCTAGTTCTAGCTTTCTAAGGAAGCACCATATCATTTTCCAAAATGGTTGTACCATTTTGCATTCCCACCAGTAGTGCATAAGAGTTCCAATCTTCCTGCAGCCTCTCCAACATTTGTTATCTGCTTTTTTGATTTGTGCCAGTAATGCTGGGGTGAGATGGTATCTCATTGTGGTTTTGATTTGCATTTCTCTAATGGCTAGTGATCGCAAGCATTTCCTCATGTGTCTGTTAGCTGCTTGAATGTTGTCTCTGTCATCTAGTGCTGCTCTAACAGAAATACCACAAGTGGATGGCTTTACAAAGAGATGTTTATTCTCTCACAGTCCAGTAGGCTACAAGTCCAAATTCAGGGCATCACCTCCAGGGGAGTACTTTCTTTGTCGGCTCTAGAGGAAAGTCCATGTCATCAGTCTTCGTCTGGTCTGGGAGCTTCTCTGCACAGGAACCTCAGGTCCAAAGGACGCACTCTGCTGCCAGCACTGCTTTCTTGGTGGTATGAGGTTCCTATGTGTCTCTGCTCGCTTCTCTCTTTTATATCTCAAAAGAAATTGCATTAAGACACTGTCTAATCTTGTCAACCTCATCAGTATAACCTCATCACAGTGACAGAATTTACAACACATGAGATCACATATAATCTCATCATAGTTCTAGAGTTTACAGCACGTAAGGAAATCACATCAGATAACACAATCATACAATACTGGGAATCATGATCTAGCCAAGTTGCTACACACATTTTTTGGGGGAACAATTCAATCCATGACAAATGTGTTCTTTGGTGAAGTGCCTGTTCATTTCCATTGTCCATTTTTAAATTGGATTATTTGTCTTTTTGTTGTAGAGGTCTTGAATTTTCCCGTAGATTTTAGAGATTAGATCTTTGTCAGATTTGTTAGAGCCAAAAATTTTTTCCGTCTGTAGGTACTTTTTTTACTCCTCTGGTGAAGTCTTTTGATGAGCATAAGTGTTTAATTTTTAGAAGATCTGTTATCTAGCTTATCTTCTGGAGTTTGTGTGTTATTAGTTATGGTTTGCATGCTGTTAATGCGGTGTAGTAGGGGCCTGTAGTGTTGATCCTATTTTTTTCTTCTATGATTTTTATAGTTTTTGGTTTTATATTTAGGTCTTTGATCCATTTTGAATTAGCTTTTTGTGTATGCTGTGAGGTATGGGTCCTGTTTCATTTTTTTGCAGATGGACATCCAGTTTTGCCAGCACCATTTGTTAAAAAGATTGTCTTTTCCCCATTTGATGGACTTTGGGCCCTTGTCGAAGATCAGCTGACCATAGGTGGATGGATTGACATCTTGGTTCTCAGTTCTGTTTAGTTGGTCAACGTATCTGTCATTATACTGGTATCAGTCAGTTCTGAGTACCATAACTGTATAGTAGGTTCTGAGGTCAGGTAGTGCAAGTCCTCCTACTTTTATTCTTCTCTTCAGTAGTACTTTTACTTATCTGGGGCTTCTTCCCTTTCCATATAAAGTTAATGATTAGTTTTTCCATCTCTTCAAAGAATGTTGTTGGTATTTGGATCGGTATTGCATTGTATTTGTAGATTGCTTTGGGTAGAATTGTCATTTTTACAGTGTTGAGTCTACTTATCTGTGAGCATGGTATGTTTTTCCATTTATGTAGATCTCTTTTGGTTTCTTGCAGTAGTGTTTGTCGTTTTCTTTGTATAGGTCTTTTGAGTCCCTGATTAGATTTATTCCTAAGTATTTTATTTTTTTAGGGGCTGTTATAAAGGGTATTTTTTTCCTGATTTCGTCTTCTTCATTCTCTTTATTGGTGTATAGGAGTCCAACTGATTTTTGTATGTTTATCTTGTATCCTACTAGTCTGCTGAACCTTTCTATTAGTTCCAGTAGTTTTCTCATGCAGTCTTTAGGGTTTTCTATGTATAGTATCATATCATCTGAAAACAGGGATAGTTTCACTTCTTCATTACCAATTTGATGCCCTTTATTTCTTTTTCTTGCCTTATTGATCTAACTAGGACTTCCAGCACAATGTTACATAGGAGTGGTGATAAAGGACATCCTTGTCTTGTTCCTGTTCTCAAGGGAAATGTTTTCAGCATCTCACCGTTAAGAATGATGTTGGCAGTTTTTTTTTTTTTTTTATAGATGCCCTTTATTATGTTGAGGAATTTGCCTTCTCTACCTATCTTATTGAGAGTTTTTATCAGGAATAGGTGTTGGACTTCGTCGAATAGGTGTTGATTGAGATGATCATCTGATTCTTTTATTTATGTGGTGGATTATGTTGATTTTCTAATGTTGAACCATCCTTGCATACCTAGTATGAATCGTACTTGAGGGTGGTGTGTTATTTTTTTGATATGATGCTGAATTCTATTGGCTAGAATTTTGTTGAGAATTGTTGCATCTATATTCATGAGAGGTATTGGTCTGTAATTTTCCTTTTTTGTGGTGTCTTTGCCTGGTTTTGGATCGGGGTTATGGTGCCTTCATAGAATGAATTCAGAAATATTGCTTCCTTTTCTATGTTCTGAAATAGTTCGAGTAGTGCTGGTGTAAGCTCTTCTCTGAATGTGAAGCCATCTCCAGTGAAGCCATCTGGGTGAGGGCTTTTTTTTGTTGGGAATTTTTTATTAGCTTTTAAGTCTCTTCTCTTGTTGTTCTGTTCAGATTTTCAACATCAATTTGTGATAGTTTGGGTAGGTAGTGTGTTTCTAGAAATTTGACAATTTCCTCTAGGTTTTCAAATTTGTTGGAGTATAGTTTTTCATAATACTCTTGTTACTTATGATCCTTTTTATTCCAGTTGGGTCTGTTGTAATGTCCCCCATTTCATTTCTTATTTGGGTTATTTGCATCCTCTCCTGTTTTTTTCTTTTGTCAGTTTGGCCAGTGGTTTGTCAGTTTTGTTGATTCTTTCAAAGAACCAAATTTTTGGTTTTGTTGATCATATTGGGTTTTCTATTCTCTATTTCATTTATTTCTGCTCTGCTTTAATTATTTCCTTTCTTCTGGTGGCCGTGGGCTTTTTTTGCTGTTCTCTATTTGCTCGAGTTGTATAGCTAATGTTTTGATTTTTGTCCCTTTTTTTTTGATGTGTGCATCTATTGCTATAAATTGTCCTGTAAGCACTGCCTTTGCTGTGTCCCAGAGGTTTTGGTATGATGTGTTTTCATTCTCGGAATTTTTTGATTCCATCTCTGGTTTCTTCTGTTACCCAGTGGTTTGTAAGCAGGGTGTTATTCAGTTTCCATGTAATTGATTTTTTTTTCCTTGCTCTTCCTATTGTTAATTTCTACTTTTCTGGCGTTGTGGTCAGAGAAGGTACTTTGTATTATCTCAGTGTTTTGGGTTTTGTTGAGGACTGCTCTGTGGCCTAAGATGTAGTCTGTTCTGGAGAACGTTCCATGTGCATTGGAAAAGAATGTGTACTTTGTGGCTGTTGGGTGGAGTGTTCTGTATATGTCTGTCCAGTCCAGTTGGCTGATTGTGTCCTTTAGATGTTTTGTATCTTTGTTGGGTTTCTTTCTAGATGTTCTGTCCTTATTGAGAGTGGTGTGTTGAAGTCCCCTACTGTTATTATGGAACTGTCAATTTCTCTTTTCAGTGCTGTTAGAGTTTGTTTTATGTATTTTGGAGCCTTGTCATTGGGTGCATAGATACTATGGTTATGTCTTCATGCTGGATCGTCGCTTTAATCATGATATAGTGCCCTTCTTTGTCTTTTATGGTGGATTTTGTTTTAAACTCTACTTTATCTGAGATTAGTATTACTACTCCTGCTCTTTTTTGGTAGCTGTTTGCTTGATATATTTTTTTCCATCCTTTGATTTTTTTAATAAATGTATGTGTTTGTTTCTCAGGTGTGTCTCTTATAGACAGCATATTGATGGATCCTGTTTTTTTATCCATTCTGTCACTCTCTGTCTCTTTATGGTGCGTTTAGGCCATTTATGGTCAGTGTAATTATTGATAGGTGTGAGTTTATTGCTGTCATTTTGTAGTGCTTTTTTTTGTGGTGCAGACGTTTTCTTTGTTCCTCTTACTGTCCTGTGCTGAATTCCTTTTGTTTGTGAGTTTTTTTTTCATTTCTTTTGTTTTTGTAGATTTTGTTTTTACTGAGACTTTGTTTTTCTTTTTTATTTTGATGAGTAGATTTGTTAACTTTCTTTGTGGTTACCTTGAAATTTACCCTTATCTTCCTAGATTTGAACCAGTCTGTTATTACTTGGTATCACCTTGCCTTCTTCTCCATTAGAAAGTTCTATACCTACATCGTTTATTCCCTGTTTTATTGTTCTGATGTTGTCATTTACAGATTAACCTCTCTAGTTCCCTGTTGTAAATCTTTTGATTTTGAATAGTTCTTGAGAGTTCATTTCCTAGGTTTGTATCTGGCTGGTATGATCTTGCGTCCTAGGTTCAGGCTATAGTCTGATGTTGTTTGTTCTCAAACTGAAGGACTCCTTTTAATAATTCTCGTAAGTTTGGTTTGTTTTTTTACATATTCTCTTTAATTTTTGTTGATCTGGAAGTGTCCTAATTTCACCATTATATTTGAATGAGAGTTTTGCAGGATATATTATTCTTGGCTGGCAATTTTTTTCTTTCAATGTTTTATGCATAGCATCCCATTGCCTTCTTGCGTGCATGGTTTCTGCCGACTAATGCAAGGTTAGTCATATTGTTTCTCCTCTGTATGTGACTTTTCATTTTCTCGAGCTGCTCTCAGGATTCTTTGGGTTTTAGTGAGTGTGATTATGATATGCCTTGGTGATTTTCTTTTGGGGTCTGTCCTATATGAGGTTTGTTGAGCTTCTTGGATAGTTAGCTTTTCATCTTTCATGATATTAGGGAAGTTTTCTGTCAGCAAGTCTTCAGTGATCCTCTCCATGTTTTCTGTTTTCTCCCCCCGTTCTGGAACTCTGATCACTCGAAAATTTTTGCTTTTGATTGTATCCCACATAATTCTCAGGGTTTCTTCATTTTTCTTCATTCTTTTTTCTGATTTTTCCTCACACAAAGTTGTATCCAAGTATTTTTCTTCAGTTTTGCTGATCCTGTCTTCCATTGTTTCATACCTGCTCCTCAGAACTTCTGTGACACTGTCCATTTCTGAAATCTTGTTGTTTATGTTTTGGATTTCTAATTGTTGTTTTTGTATGATTTCTAGTTGTAAATTTATTTTGATGTTTTGTTACTGTATTATTTTCCTGAATCCTTCCATTTTTTGTCTGTATTTTCCATGAATTTGTCTGCCTTTTCCATGAATTTGTCTATTTTTTCCTCATTTTTGTCTACTTTTGCTTCAGCTCTTGGATAGTTCTGAATATTAGAGATTTAAATGTCCTGTAAGGTAGTTCTGGTGCCTTTTCTTCTACTGGAAAGTCATCTGGTGTTTTATTTCGGATGCCTACTTGAACCATTCTGTCTTTTTTTGTCTGTTTTGATACTGTCTACTGTCTTCGGGACATTCAGTAGTTATTTTCCTCATTTACTCATTGTAGATTTGTTTGTTTTGTCCTGCGTTTTTGTTTTATTTGTTTATACCTGAGCAGGCAGGCTGTGCATTCTTTGTTGTTTGTTCATCTGGGGGTACGATATTTTTCACCTCCTCTTCCAATGGGCAGGGCCAGTTGCTCAGGTATGGTACAGCAGGGCAGGTCCAGCTGAAGGGGAATTGATGAGATGGGTTGTTTGTGGCACATACTGGGGCCGATAGGGTGGGCTGGAGGTCAGTGCTCTGGTAGGCCATGCCTGTGCTGCTCAGGGGTGTGATGTTCAGCACATGGTGCAGGTAGGCAGAAAGGAGGGCAAGGCTGTGATGTGTGTAGCTAAGTTGGGTATGGGAAAGAGGAAAGAGAAACAGGAGACAAAAAAAAACAAAAAGTGCTGAGGGAGCTTCCTGTTGGAGTGGAGAGAAGAGAAACAGAAATGAAGAAAAACAAAAAGGAAAAAAGAAAAATAATAAAAAGGAAAAAAATACCCGCAGGGATCCCACTGGCGATTGGAGAAGTGGCTCCCAGGCCTTGGTGTATAGCCCGTCTAGATGGCGCGGAGATGTCACACAGCACCAGGTATTCAGGAGTTAGGAAGAGAAGGAAAGCAGAGAGATGAGAAACAGAAATGAAGAAAAATTTTAAAAAAAAAGGGAAAAGAGAAATAAAAATGAAAGGCCCCCAGGGATCCCATCAGCAACCAGGGCAGTGGCTCCAGGCCTTGGGGCACAGCCCATTTAGAAAGGTTAGAGATAGCACACAACACCCAAGTATTCAGGAAATAGGAAAAGAAGGTAAGTAGAGAGAGACAGGAAACAGAAATGAAGAAAGACAAAAAGGAAAAAGAAAGCCCCCAGTGATCGCATTGGTGCGGCTGTGCAGAGCAGGGATGCGGCTCCCAAGCCGCGCAATATGGCCCAGCTAGAAGGGGCAGAGATGGCAGACAGTGCAAGGTATTCAGGAGACAGGAAAAGAAGGTAAGTAGAGACAGGAAACAGAAATGAAGAAAGACAAAAAGGAAAAGAGTAAAAGAAAAAATGCCCCCAGGCATCCCAGTGGCGCAGCTCCGCAGATCTGGGAAGTGGCTCCCAAGCCATGCAGTACAGCCCTGCTAGAAGGGTCTCCCAAGCCTCAAAAGACAAAGAAAAAACTAAAAAGGGCCCGGGAGCCCACCAGTGTGGCATTGTGGACCAGGGAAGCAGTTCCCCAGCCAAGCGGCACTTCGCAGCCTGTCAAGAAGAAACAAACATGGCACACAGAGCCAGGTGTTTGAGAGAAGGGAGGAGGTGGTGGTGAGAGAAAGAAGAAACCAAAAGAAGCCGAAAAAAGCAACACCAGCAACAATGAAATGGCACTGAAGGAGCCAACTGATGTGGGCTGGGTGAATCCAAGTGGCACAGAGCCAGTGCCTCCTGGCTGGTTGAGCAACCTTGGCCCACTGGGAAGTGGCAGAGCCCAAGCAGGGGGAAGAAGGTTGGGAGGTGGGAAAGAGTATATCGCTGGTTACCGGGTGTTCTGTCTCCTGCTGGGAGCTCTGTGAAGTTGCTTTCCCATACTCAATGTCTGCCAATCTCTGACAGGAGTCCAAGATGGTGAATCTGTGCTGTGTTAAGCTGACAGGGGACCTCTGCTCGTATCTCCTCACTCTCCGTTCTGTGTCAGTTTCTTATTCCATTCAGTGCTTAGGTGAGTTCTTTATCTCTTCATTTGAGATAAAGGGTTCCAGGATTGATGTTTGTCTCTGTTTTAGTTAGTTTTTTGCGTCTTTGCTGTGGAAGGATGGTGTGGTGCTTCTGTCTATAGTGCCATGTTGGCTCTACCCTATTGCCATTTTCAACATAAGAGAAGGAGGCTTGGGGTAAATATCTTTCCATGATTAAAGAGCTAAAAAATAGTGAATCAGGCTCACAGCAGGCTGTCATCAACTCAATCTACAGTTGTTCAAACTACTCCAAGCTGTAATACTGATGTTGTATTACCTTTGTAGAGACTGTGAACTGAAGGAGTACAGATCTCAAGATTGACCTTAGAATTTGCATTTAAAAAATTTTTCTAATGTTAGCCTGTTTTTCCCCTAGAGACAATTTCATGTGGTGGTTAAGAGCAAAGATTCTGGATTCAGACTTCCCAGCGGTTGAATTCTGGTTCCATCTGTCTTTGGTTCCATCTATGCTTTCATTTTATAATCTGTAGAATGAGTATAATAATAGTTCCTACCTCATTGGTAGTGTGAATGTGAAGATTAAAGGAATGGGTGTATTTCATGTGTTTGGAACAGGTCCGGATATATAGTAAGCATATACTAAGCTACTGTTGTTGCTCTTGTCAGTATTTTAAATGATTGTCATCATTTCTTAAAAGTGGTTGGAATAAAATGCAGTTTTCAGAGAATATCATATTGTTGCCTTACTAAAAAATAGCATAGTGGTTGATAGAGTTATTTCTGGGTCACATGACCTGGGTGTACATTCTGTTCCACTTAACTAGTTTGTGACACATTGCTCAACCCTTTTTAAGCCTCAATTTTCTTTTACATAAAATTAGAATGATAAGAAGTACCTGCCTTAAGCATTCTTGGAAAGATTACATATACTAATACATGTAAGTATTTATATTTAGTACAGTGTCTGTTGCATAGTGCTCAGTCATATAATTGACAAGAGCACAAGAGCAGTACTTTCCCATGTGATTTTCTTTCCAGAAATCTAGTCCTTCACTGTTAATTGTGTCTTTTGACTTGATGCCAAACCATAAACCAAACCCGTTGCCATTGAGTCGATTCTTTGACTTGATAGTAGCATTTAAATCATAATTATTTTTGCATTATTGACAAAAAACACTATTCTCCCATTTATTTGCCTCATCGCAGTCTTCTTTTTTTACACTAAGTTAAGTACATTGATGAGGTTTACCCTGGTCCTCACCATTTCGATAATTTGTGTTAGTGCATTTGAGAAAGATTTTATTCCTAATCTGTAATTTCATTATCTGTATTATCAGAAGGCATTTCTGACCACAATACCAAGGCTCAGTTTACTTTTTTACAATTCTTTCTTCATGTTTGACCTTCAGAATCGTTTCAGGTGATAGTAAAAAAAAACTTAGTGATTAATGTTAATGAAACTTGATAGATCCATTCATTTATCACTTTAACAAATCTTTATTGAGTACACTGCTAGGCACTGGAAATACAAAAATGAACAGTGTAAACATGGCTACTGCCCTCAAAAAGCTGAAAGTAGGATGAGGGATAAAAATAAACAGGCAAATAGAATATGATAAATGTTATGAGGGGTAACATCAGAGGATCATTGGAAATAGCAGGAATAGCAGATGTAAAAATGCAAGATAGGTTTTAGAAACTAAAGTTTAATTTGGTTGGAGTATAGACTAGGAGCTAGGTAGTGCTAACAAATGAGGCTAGAGAGGAAAGCATATAGTGCATTTGGACCTTTTCCTGAGTACTGGGGAGCTAGTGATGGTTTAGTAGGAGAGTGACCATCAACTTTGTATTATAAGTTTACTTTGGCTTCTGTGGGAACAACAGTTGGATGGAGGCAACTGGAGGCAGGGAAACTTGTTAGAAGACTTTTTGGGTAATTAAGGCAAGAGATTATGGTAGGCTGAAGTAGAGTACTAGCCATGAGAATGGAGAGAAGTGATCAGAATGGAGACATGCTAAGAAGTAGAATGAGCAAGTCTTGGCGATAGATTTAGGGCCACCATTAAGGGCATAACTCCAAGGAGCACCTCTTCACATTGTAGTCTTTGTGAATGGCATACCCAGAGCATAATGTGAATGCTGCTTGATTTGTGCAAGACAGTGATACTGGGAGTGGAAGGCAAGTTGAGAAGCAGAAGTAAGTGTTAAGGATCATGTTCAGATATTTTCCCTAGGACAGTGATTCCATTGCTGAAATAGAGACCACAGGGTGACACTGTCTATGAGATAGAAGGCTTTGGTGGGACTCAGGAGTGATGGAAAGATTCAATTTGGAATCTATTGGGTTCATGATCCCTTGGGACATTCAGGCAGATTTGGGGTGGTAATTTGGATTTGACAGTTAAAAGCATTTAATTGAAGCCTTAGGACTGGATGAGATTGCATGAGAAACGTAGAGTTGATTCTGACTCATGGCAACTCCACGTGTTATGGAGTAGAATTGCTCCATGGGTTTTCTTGGCTGTATTCTTTACGGAAGCAGATAGTCAGGCCTTTTTTTCCACAGTGATGCTGAGTTTGAACCAACCTTTAGGTTAGTAGTTGAGTGCAAACCATTTGCACCACCTAAGGACCTAAACAGGAGAATGAAAAGATATTACCTGGTGTGTAGTCAGGAAAATAGAGGCCTGATAAGTTCCAAATTTTTCCACTGACCCCAAGGGAAGGGAGTATTAACTAGCAAATCCTGCTGAGCTGTCAGGTAAAACAAGAAAAGGGTTTGAAGTTTTGACAGAAGGAGGGCATTGGCCACTGGCAAGAGTAGGTTTCAGTGACATCTTAGGGACAGAAACCTTATAGCAGAAAGTTGAGAATGAGAGGTGGACGTGGACACGGGAAAAGAATATAGGCCACTTTCCGTAAGTTAGACTGTAAACAGGGATGGTAGCTGGAGGGAGATGTGAATCCAAAAGAAGACCTTTTTAAAAAAGAATACACCTACTCCTCACTTACTATCTTGTTATCCAGTATTGTGCATTTATGACAATGGTAAAAAATCTGCTTTGTGCATTAACAACATACGTCTGACAGTAACGAATGTCTGACAGTAATGAATGCAGAGGTGTGAGGCGAGAATAATGCTAGCTGTGATGGTTAAGGTTATGTGTCAACTTGACTGGGCCATGATTCTGAGTGTTTTGGCAGTTATGCAATGATGTAATTTGGAAGCTGTGCAATGATGTAGTCACCCTCCATTTTGTGATCTGATGTGGTCATCCTCTTTATTGTGCTTTAGGTGAAAGGTTACAGCTCAAGTTAATTTCTCATACAAAAATCTATACATATATTGTTATGTGACCCTAGTTGCAATCCCTATAATGTAACAACACACTCCCCCTTTCCACCCCAGGTTTTCTGTGTCCGTTCTATCAGCAACTATCCCTTTCTGCCTTCTTATCTGCTTCCAGACGGGAGCTCCCCATTTAGTCTCATGTATCTAATTGAACTAAGAAGCACACTCTTCACAAGTATTATTTTATGTTTTATAGTCCAGTCTAATGTTTGTCTGAGTTGGCTTTGGGCATTGTTTTAGTTCTCGGTTAACAGAGAGTCCGGGGGCCATGTCTTCAGGGGTTCCTCCAATCTCAGACCATTAAGTCTAGTCTTTTTACATGAATTTGAGTTCTGCACCCCACTTTTCTCCTGCTCCATCAGGGGCTCTCTGTTATGTTTCCTGTCAGGGCAGTCATTGGTGGTAGCTGGGCACCATCTAGTTCTTCTGGTCTCAGGCTGATGCAGTCTCTGGTTTATGTGGTCCTTTTGTCTCTTGGGCTAATATTTTCCTTGTGTCTTTGTTGCTTTTCATTCTTCTTTGCTCCAGGTTGGTTGGGACAAATTGATGCATCTTAGATGGCTGCTCACAAGCATTTAAGACCCCAGATGCAACTCACCAAAGGAGGATGCAGAACATTTTCTTAATAAACTTTGCTATGCTCATTGACCTAGATGTCCCCCAAAACTATGGTCCCCAGACCCCCACCCCTGCTCCTCTGTCCCTAGAAGTGTTTGGTTGTGTTCAGAAAACTTCTTAGCTTTTGGTTTAGTCTGGTTGTGCTGACTTCCACTGTATTGTGTGTTGTCCTTCCCTTCATCTAATTCTTGTCTACTATCTAGTTAGTGGAAACCCTGGTGGTGTAGTGGCTAAGAGTTTGGCTGCTAACCAAAAGGTTGGCAGTTGGAATCCACCAGGCACTCCTTGGAAACCCTATGGGGCAGTTCTGTTCTGTCCTACAGGGTCACTAGGAGTCAGAATCAACTCGATGGCAATGGGTTTGGTTTGCTTTTATCTAGTTAGTTAGTTCCCCTCTCCATCCCTCCCCACCCTCGTAACCATCAAAGAATGTTTTCTTCTGTGTTTAAGCCTTTTCTTGAGTTCTTATAATAGTGGTCTCATACAGTGTTTGTCCTTTTGTGACTGACTAATTTCACTCAGCATAATGCCTTCCAGATTCATCCATGTTGTGAGGTGTTTTGTGGATTTATCATTGTTCTTTAGTTGTCTAGTATTCCACTGTGAATATACCATAATTTGTTGATCCATTCATCTGTTGATGGGCACCTAGGTTATTTCCAGCTTCTTGCTGTTGTGAACAGTGCTGCAGTGAACATGGGTGTACATACATCTATTCACGTGACAGCTCTTATTTCTCTAGGATATATTCCAAGGAGTAGGATTGCTGAATTATACAGTACTTCTATTTCTAGCTTTTTAAGGAAGTGCCAGATTGATTTCCAAAGTGCTTTTACCATTTTACATTCCCACTAGCAGTGTATAAGTGTTCCAGTCTCTCCACAACCTCTCCAACATTTATTATTTTGTGTTTTTTGTTTTTTTTTTTATTATTGCTAACCTTGTTGGGGTGAGATGGCATCTCATTGTAGTTTTGATTTGCATTTCTCTAATGGTTAATGATCATGAGTATTCATGTATCAGCCACTTGAATGTCTTCTCTGGTGAAGTGTCTGTTCATACCTTTGCCCATTTTTTAATTGGGTTATTTGTCTTTTTGTTGTTGAGGTTTTGCAGTATCTTGTAGATTTTAGAGATTAGACAGTTATCGGATATGTCTTAGTCATCTTGTGCTGCTATAACAGAAATACCACAAGTGGATGGCTTTAACAAAGAGAAATTTATTTTCTCACAGTCTAGTAGGCTACAAGTCCAAATTCAGGGCATCAGCTCCAGAAGTCTGTCTCTCTCTGTCAGAAGGAAGGTCCTTGTGATGCATCAGTCTTCCCTTGGTCTGGGAGCATCTCAGCCCAGGAACCTCAGGTTGAAAGGACTCGCTCTGCTCCCAGCGCTGCTTTCTTGGTGGTATAAGTTTCCCATGTGTCTCTGCTTGATTCTCTTTTATATCTCAAAAGAGATTGGCTTAAGACACTATCTAATCTTGTAAACCTCATCAGTATAACTGCCGCTAATCCATCTTATTACATCATAGTGACAGAGTTTACAACACATAAGGAAATTACATCAGATTACAGAATGGTACATAATCATACAGTACTAGGAATCATGACCCAGCCAAGTTGACAGATATTTTTTGGGGACACAGTTCAATCCATTACAGGATATGTTGTAGCCAAAATTTTTTTCCTAGTTTGTAGGTTGTCTTTTTACTCTTTTGGTGAAGTCTTTTGATGAACATAAGGTTTTGATTTTTAGGAGCTCTCAGTTATATAGTTTCTCTTCTGGTGTTTGTGCATTGTTAGTTATGTTTTGTATTCTGTTTACGCCACGTATTAGGGCTCCTAGCATTATCCCTATTTTTTCTTCCATGATCTTTATTGTTTTTGATTTTATATTTAGGTCTTTGATCCATTTTGAGTTAGTTTTTGTGCATGGTTTCAGGGGTGGGTCTTCTTTCATTTTTTTTTTGCAGATGGCTATCCAGTTATGCCATCACCGTTTGTTAGAGACTGTCTTTTCCACAATTAATGGACTTTGGGCCTTTGTCAAATATCAGCTGCTCATAGGTGGATAAATTTACATCTGGATTCTCAATTCTGTTCCATTGGTCTATATATCTGTTGTTGTACTGGTACTAGGCTGTTTTGACTACTGTGGTGGTATAATAGGTTCTAAAATCAGGTAGTGTGAGGCCTCCCACTTTGTTCTTCTTCTTGAGTAATGCTTTACTTACCCAGGGCCTCTTCCCTTTCCATATGAAGTTGGTGATTGTTTCTCCATCTCGTTAAAAAATGTTGGAATTTGGATCAGGATTGCATTCTGTCTACAGATTGCTTTGGGTAGAATTGACATTTTCACATGTTGAGTCTTCCTATCCATAAGCAAGGTGTGTTTTTCCACTTATGTAGATCTCTTTTGGTTTCTTGCACTAGTGTCTTGTAGTTTTCTTTGTGTAGGTCTTTTACATCTCTGGTTAGATTTATTCCTAAGTGTTTTATCTTCTTGGGGGGCTGTTGTAAATGGTATTGATTTGGTGATTTCCTCTTTGAGGTTCTTTTTGTTGGTGTAGAGGAATCCGACTGATTTTTGTATGTTTATCTTGTATCCTGATACTTTGCTGAAATTTTCTACTAGTTCCAGTATTTTTTGGGGGAATTCTTTGGGGTTTTCTGTGTATAAGATCATGTCATCTGCAAATAGGGATACTTTTGCTTCTTCCTTACCAATTTGGATGCCCTTTGTTTCTTTTTCTTGCCTTATTGCTCTGGCTAGGACCTCCAGCACAATGTTGATTGCGAACGATGATAAAGGGCATTCTTGTCTGGTTCCTGTTGTCAAGGGGAATGCTTCCCAAGTCTCTCCATTTAGGATGATGTTGGCTCTTGGCTTTGTATAAATACCCTTTATCTGTTGAGGAATTTTCCTCCTCAGTTTTTGCATAACAGCCTAGTCTTTGGAACCTAACCATGTCAATAAGTGAGAAGTGGATGTACTTATACCTCCTAGGGAGGGCTGTTTTGTTAGCCACTGTTAGGCAGTGAGTGTAACTTGAGTGGTCTTTGATGCTTCTTTGGCACTATTTTAGATGGTCGAGGTAACCAAAAGTATGGCTGCCACAGATGCATGTGTAGATTTATACACACATTAGCCAGCATGCATATTGGGCGTATATATAAAAAAGGTGACGAGACTCTTTCCTCCACGTGCCTAGTACACATGCTGGCACGTATGAAGCACTCAACATTAGCAATTATTGTTATTTTATTATTTTCTAGTTACTGAGATTAAAAAAAGGTTTCTACAAATGTAGGAAAAGACTGGTTGTTCTGTAGCTATGATAACAAGTACCTGTGAGAACCAGTCTTAAACCTGTTCAACTGATCAACAACTCACCTCAACGAACACCCTTTTCCAAGCTAACCAGTCAATGTTGGCCACTGGCTTCTGAAAGTTGGCCAGTCAGGAATCAATTATCTCCAGTAAACACTTCTGAGTGCCAACCAATCAAAAACAGGCTCAACTGAGTAATCATCTTCTACAGAGGTCAGTTCACTTATAGCTCTGAATGTCAGCCAACCCTTAACTCCACACTTGTCAAAAACCCTGGATAAAATCAGCAGTCTGCTCTGCCTGGCCAGGATAGACCTACCACAGTAAGTAATAAATTCAGCTTTGTCTTAATTTCAGCTATTGAGTGGTAGGTAGATCATCATCTGTGGACATTACACTTGACTCATATTTGTGTAATCAGAGGTTCAGAACTGGGTGTGTAGTTTGACCTTTATTGTATAAAATTTTAAAAGTACATAAATATACACGTGTAGAAAATATTCCTGGAAGAATAGACATGAGATTATTAAGAGTGGCTTCTTTGGGGGAAAGGACTGGTGGAAAGAAGGCTTTTGCTTTTAATCTTAACATCCCTTGAAATGGTTTTGAATTTTCTAAGCCCCACCCCACCCCCCTCTTTTTTATGTCAAGAGGGATTATCTGGTCATGGTATGGGCCATTTTTGGTTTGTCTTTTCCATGTTTTTATGTTAAAAAAAAAAAAAAAGTTATGCTAAAATTTTTAAATAATATAGTCAGAGGAGATTGTGGACTCAGGGTAAAAATCCTTACTTAATTGGAGAGTCTTGGAATCATATTGTCTGGGTAATTGGAAGTTAAGTAGAAGATCTTACACTGACCCTTTCTGAAAATCTTAATACTATTGTAGTATCTTAATACTAGTGTAGTGAATACCATTTATTGGTTGAATCTTTGAGTTTTGCAATGCTTCCAGGTCATTCTGAATTTTCTAATTTTGTTCTATAGTAGTTCTAGAAGATACAGGAAATTGGGATAAATCTACAGGCCCTAGGAATAACTTGCTTTTTAGCTGCGTTAGTGATATGAAGTGTAAGGGACATTTATCAGTTGCCTTCCTTGCATCCAGTCTACCTTTCCCATTTCCAATAGCCTGCAGTTTCCGGTATGTGCATCCACATGGCTTTGAGGAAACTGATCACATGACGATCTAAGCCAGTCAGTGCATTCCATCTCCCTGGCCACAGGGATTGGTTCAGGGATGTGTGTGTGACCCCAGAAGGTGACATGCAGGATTTTTTTAAAATGGGAATTCCGAAGTATAAATATGTTTTTCCTCTAGCCTCATGTAAGGTGTGGAACTGCTACAATTATTTTTGCTACCATGAGAGAAACCACAGTCATTTTTGCTACCATGAGAGAAACCTGCCCAAGAAAGGCAGAGCAGAGGTAGCGCGAGAAACTAAGCTTTCATGAATCCTTGGCTCTCTAGCCAGCCCTGCCTCTTGACATTTCAGCTACTTGAGCCAATAATTCCCTTTTTTTTATTATTATTTGAATCAAGTTTTTTGTTACTTCGAGAAATAACTTAATGATATGCAAAAATTGGAGGAAACAGAGGTTTATCCAAAAAACCCTTGTGAGGGGTGACTCTTGAGCAGTATTGTAAAGAAGGGGAGGGTCAGAACCACAGAGGAAGGGGAAGTGCCTTCAGCTCCTTTATTCAAACGCTTACTGATACTGAAGATTGGAAAGGGGGATGAGGTCTTAGGATTTGCTAGAAGAGATCATTAAAGAACTTTGTTTGAATTGTGATAACAGAAGCCAGGAAATTAGAATCTTTATAAAATATCTGAATAGCAAATTATTCTTAAATAGGGAGTCTCTAGCCTGAGAACTGTTTCCACTCTCCCAGTTTTTAATTTGAATTTCTGAGCTTTCTTTGGAATGTGTGTCCTACTTACATGAACATATTCATTTGGGATTTGCAAAGTATGTATTTTTCCTCTAGTCTGTTTTCCCTGGGAAAACACTTTATTACTTTAATCTCCTGATCTTCAAATAATAGAATGTTATAAGAAACAATAAAGGGAATTGTTTTGCCACCTAACACATTTACTGTTTTTATTTTTTGTTTTGGCATTCCTTTTTTAGCCTTTGTTCATATACATGCATCATTTTACAGAATGGAATTTTATTATTATTTAACATCAGTATTTAAGTATAGGATCTATTTACTAGTTAGGAAATGATAAATTTTTTTTTTTTTTTTTTTTTATATTTTATTGTACTTCAGGTGAAGGCTTACAGAACAAATAGTTTCTCATGAAACAGTAGTACACATGTTGTTTTATGACATTGGTTAACAACCCCACAACATATGAACCCTCTAAATTCTCAACCTTTTTTTTTTTGGTGAAAATACACATACCCAAAGATACACCATTTAAAAAATTTCTACATACACAGTTCGGTGACATTGACTACGCTCTTCCAATTGTGCTGTTATTCTCACTTAAGATGAAGGCTTACAGAACAAAATAGTTTCTCATTTAACAGTTACTACACAGGTTGCCCTATGACAATGGTTAACAATCTCACAACACATCAACAATATCCTTACTCAACCTTGGGTTCCCTATCACCAGCTTCCTTGTCCCCTTCTGCCTTCTGGTCCTTGTCACTGGACTTCTGTACCTCGTTAGTCTCATTTGGTTTTATGGGCCTGTCCACTCCCAGGCTGAACAGTGAACCTCGGAGGTAACTTCACCACTGAGCTGAAAGGGTGTCTGGGGCCGTATTCTCGAGGTTTCTCCAGTCTCCTTTAGGCCATTAAATCTGGTCTTTTTTTGTGTGTGAGTTAGAATTATGCTCTACATCCTTCTCCAGCTCTGTCCAGAACCCTCTGTTGTGATCCTAGTCAGAGCAGTCAGTGGTGGTAGCCGGGCACCATCTAGCTGTACTGGACTCAGTCCGGTGGAGGCGTTGGTAGCTGTGGACAATTAGTCCTTTGGACTAATCTTTTCCTTGTATCCTGTTCTCTTCATTCTCCCTTGCTCCCGAAGGGATGAGACCAGTGGAGTGTCTTAGATGGCCGCTCACAGGCTTTTAAGACCCCAGACACTACTCACCAAGGTAGAATGTAGAGCATTGTCTTTATAAGCTGTGTCATGACAATTGAGATAGATGTTCCCCGAGACCATGGTCCCCACAGCCCTCTGCCCAGCAATTCAGTCTCTCAGGGAGTTTGGATGTGTCTATGGGGCTTCCATGACCGGAAATGATAAAGTTTTTATGTTCAGATACAGTACTTGGTGCATGAGGTACGTTGGCTGGGAATCAAACCTGTTACTCCCACATGGAGGAGAGAATTCTACCACTGAACAACCACTGCCCCTCTGTAAGGTACATAAGGACAGCAGAATGGTAGTGTGCAAAGTGCTGAGATAGCAGTTCCCAAATGGCATAAGCAAGACCCAGTTCATGTTCATTCAGGAGGGATCTCGGGGAGGAGAACAGCAGTAGAGTTGTTTGATTTGTGCCCTGGAGGATCATATATTTTATGCAATGGCATTTCAGCATTTAAACTTCATGCTTTTGAAATACCAGCCTGAGAGGTCAGAGGGGGAAAACAAGGGAGTAGATATTCTTGCAGTCAGCATGGATAAAACTCTTTAGACGTTAGAATCCTTCTTTTGCTTTCTTTCCCTTATCCTTCAGGGAATAATGAAAATGAAGAATATGTCTAGCTGGGCTGTTTTAATCTACTGCTTACTGCTCGCTTACCAAAGCCAATGAACATGTTAATGATGACCCTCATGCTGATGGTGGAGGAAAGTGTAGTTTTATAAAATTAGGGGCATCTGCTCGGTGGTGTGGGACAGATAAAATCAGGTTAAAGTGAGCATATTCATAAAGGGTGGGCATATGCCATAGAAAATAGTGAGAAGGGTGAAAACTGTCATCAATAATGAAAGATTTGCAGCCACTAAAAAGTTAAACAAAAAACCAAACCCACTTCCATAGAGTCAATTCCAACTCCTAGTGACCCTGTAGGACAGAGTAGAACTGTCCCATAGAGTTTCCAAGGCTGTAATCTTCACAGAAACAGGCTGCCACATCTTTCTCCTATGGAGCAGCTGGTGGGTTAGAACTGGCGACCTCTCGGCTAGCAGCCGAGGGCTTTAATCACTGCACCACCTTCAGCGAAATGAAGCATTTCTCCATCACTAATAAGTTACTGACCCCTAATTCTCTTTCCGGAGCCCTGGTGGTGTAGTGGTTAAGAGCTTGGCTGCTAACTAAAAAAAGTCGGCAGTTCAAATCCACCAGCCACTCCTTGGAAACCCTATGGAGCAGTTCTACTCTGTCCTGTAGGGTCACTATGAGTCTGAACCTACTCGATGGCACCTAACAACAACAACAATTTTCTTTCTGTAACGAGTACCTCACTGCTGTTTCTTCTCTCTCAGCATGAGAGACTGAATTGCATAGGGCAGAGCACTGAGCAGAACAGGCCCTAGATAAATGTTCACCGAATTGAACAGGGAGTAAAGCCTGAGACAGTCGTTGCTGCGTATGGTCCATGAACACCAAGGAAAAGTGACTCTAAATTAATCTGATCTTCAAGAGAATTAAGAAAATAACCATTCTATGGCCAGAGTATTGGAAATATATGAGGAGGATGACTCAGTCACTCCACTGATCACATACCAGAACAGAATTGGCAATACCATTTAAAACACATCTGGTTGTGTTAAAGGAGGAGGAACAATTCAGAAAAGGCGGGTGAGAATGGTTGCACAGCTTGAAGAATGTAATCAATGTTGCTGAATTGTACAGGAAGAAATTGTTGAATTGGTGTGTGTTCTGCCCAAAGAGTCAGGGAGCTCGTGGAAGCTCGAGTTTTATCACAGCAACGTGCTTTATGCTGTGTAGTTTTCTAGACACTTTCACTCAGTGTATTTATTTGACCCTTGAAACTGTCTAGGGAGTTATTTAGGGCAAGTATTACTCTGGATGGGAAAACAGACTGGCAAGGTTAGATTACTTGCCCAAAGTCATGCAAATACTGGATCTTCAGAAAATAGCAGCAAGTACATGGCAGAAGCACACTGATAGGAATCAGACAATGAAAGTGAATTTTACTTAGTCAGATGTTGGATATTCAGTATCTACATAAGTCTCCTTCCAGTGCATAAGCAAAAATAAAGGGCTAATCTTTGATCATGTTTTGCAATATTGAAACCTGGGAGGAGCGTATGATGAAAGGAGTCAACACAGCTTGTTTATAGCTGGTCCTTCGTTAGTTCTTTAGTTCATTCATTCAACCAACAGATGGTCCTGGAGGCCTCCTCTGAGTGTCACTGTGGTGGTTGTCTTGGGAAGTCAGCACACAAGGGAGGAAGTCAGTGCACAGATAAGGAGGTCAGTGTTTGTTTGGGCCCTGTTAAGGAGGCCTGGTGGGGCAATGGTTAAGCACTCGGCTGTTAACCGAAAGGTTGGTGATTTGAACCTACCTAGTGCTCTGTGGGAAGATGACCTGCAAATCTGCTCCTGTAAAGATTACAGCCTAGAAAACCCTATGGGGAAGTTCTACTTTGTCACATGAGGTCACTATGAGTCAGAATTGACTCGATGGCACCCAAAAACAACCACATGAGCAAGTTGGATTCGTTTCTGCTGGGGTCATCTTAGCCTGTCATCCCCTTGGCCCTGGTCACATAAGGAGGCTATGAGATCATTGGGAGTGTCCAGACAGGGAGCATACCTCAGTGCTAGTGCCTATCCATGGTTGTGTCAGTAGTTTCCTCTTCCTAAACCAAGGAGAGCCTCTTTTCTAGTGTGTCACAAGGGTCTTCCTAGGGACTTGGAGAATATGCGTGGGAGCAAATCACATCCTTTCTTTAGTACAAGGGACCTGGATTTAAGGTAAAGACCAGGCTGGTCTTTGGAGAGGAAGAGATGTGACAAAAATGCAGTCAGAAAGGAGTGTGCAAAAAGAACTGCTCTTCCTTGGTATAGAGAGGAGATTGTGTGTGTGTGTGTGTGTGTGTGTGTGTGTGTAGTGGGTAATGGGCTAAATGTCTGTATACGATACTCAGGTCCATTTTAACCATCAGTTTAACTTTCAAACCAAAAAAAAAAAAACAAAGCCATTGCCGTCCAGTTGATTCTGACTCATAGCGACCCTAAAGGACAAAGTAGAGCTGCCCCATAGGATTTCCAAAGAATGACTGGTGGATTTGAACTGCCAACCTTTTGGTTAGCAGCCAAGAGGAAGACTCTTGCCCACTGTACTACCATGGCTCTAACTATCAGCCTACAGAGATACAAGTTCCCCTCCAATTCCCCTGCCTCTCAGTTTCCAACATCAATAAGTTGTTCTGATGTTTACTTTATGAGGTCCCTTTAATTAATAAAATATGGAAATTTTGGTATTTATTCTTACTGGGATTAACTGAATATGTATGTTCTGTAACACCGGAGCAAAAACTATAATTAACTATTATGTTAAGGCAGGTCCTAAATTATGGTGAAGTAGTGTATTCGCATTGGCAAAAATCCAAGACAAGAGTATGAAGTTGTCATAGTTTTGGGATCATTGGTTTGTTTATCTAGTATTGATTTCCCAAAGATTATATCATGTCCAATCCTCTCTTTTCTACTCTTTGCTCCAAGCCTTTTGCAAGTGCTAGTTGTCTTTGAATTCTTTGAGATTAGTTACTGGTCATTGGGCAGGTATTAGCTTATCAGGATGGTGAGAAGACCAAAGGAAAGAACTCATCTGCCTACCAACACATAGAGATGACTGAGGTGCCAGTCTGTTTCCCTAGCTCGGGAGTAACCCTGATAATCTCGCTACTGACCTGATTTTAGCCTTGTTGTTGTTGTTGTTAGGTGCCATTAAGTCGGCTCTGACTCATGGAGACCTTATGTATAATAGAACTTAACATTGCCTGGTCCTGCACCATCCTAACAATAGTAGGTACATTTGAGCTCATTGTTGCAGCCACTGTGTAAATCCATCTCATTGATGCTCTTCCTCTTTTTCACTGACCCTCTACTTTTACCAAGCATGATGTCCTTCTCCAGTGATTGGTCTTTCTTGATGAGCTGCCCAAAGTAAGCGAGACAAAGTTTCACCGTCCTCGCTTCTAAGGAGCATTCTGACTGTACTTCCGTCAAGACTGATGATTTTAAGCCTAATAACCTGAAATTGAAGACCCGGGGTGGCATTATCCTTGGAATCTGGCAGTGGTGGGAGCTCTGCTTGATTGCAGACTTGATCATGTCCTGAGCTCTGGCCCTGGGTTAAACAGGAGGTCCCCTTGTGAAATACATCTCCCTACTGGCCTACTGGAATGCTTGAAAATCCTATTATAGACCTCCTGGAGACAAACGTTTTTAACCGGGCCCAGACATTATTAAAATTTGAAAGGGGTAATATATTAGTTAATTGGTCTGTTAGCAGAGACGATTTATTTAAAATCTATTTCACCCTTATGCCTTGGAAAGGAGGATTCTAAAGGAATGGGAATCAGATAAATTTTATTAGGAAAGAGGAGCCAGAGGAGGATCTGCTAATGGGCTGGCTGTGGGGTGTGAGTGGGCAGGTCTTGGGAGGCCAAAGTCAAGGTAGGGTTTAGGGTAATCCAGAAGAGAAAAGGGCTGTGTAACTGGGGAAATAGAGAAGGAGAAGAGGAAGGTAGATGTGGCCTGCCTACCTCCCACAGGCTGTGGGTTTTGCCTGAGTGGGGCCTGGAGAGAATGAGGTCCAGGCTCACCACCTTGATGTAAGTACCCATGGACCTCCAGGGTGGTGGGTTCAGTCCTAGGTACTCATAACTTAGAGCTCTGGTTATTGTTTTCTCAGGAATGACTAGAATGAGGCCAGTCCAGGATGAGGTTCAGGAGGAGGATGCTGTAAGGAACCTGAACCTGGCTTTTAGTCCTGTCATGGATTGAATTGTGTCTCCCCAAAATATGTGTCAACTTGATTAGGCCATGATTGCCAGTATTGTGTGGTTGTCCTCCATTTTGTGATTGTAATTTTATGTTAAAGAGGATTAGGGTGGGATTGTAACACCCTTACTAAGGTCACATCCCTGATCCAATGTAAAGGGAGTTTCCCTGGACTATGGCCTGCACCATCTTTTATCTTACAAGAGACAAAAGGAAGGGAAGCAAGCAGAGAGTGGGGACCTCACACCACCAAGAAAGAAGTATCTGGAGCAGAGCGTGCCCTTTGGACCCCAGGTTCCTGTGTGGAGAAGCTCCTACTCCAGGGGAAGATTGATGACAAGGACCTTCCTCCAGAGCTGACAGAGAGAGAAAGCCTTCCCCTGGAGCTGACACCCTGAATTTGGACTGCTAGCCTACTAGACTGTGAGAAACTGAATTTCTCTTTGTTAAAGACATCCACTTGTGGTGTTTCTGTTACAGCAGCACCAGATGACTAAGACAAGCCCCTACTGCAAACCAAATAGCAAGGCCATCTTGAAGCCCCAAAGCACTGGAAAGGAAGATGCAGAATCCAGATAGAGTACCAGATTCAAATTGACTTACATACATGTAACCAGGATAGCCTCAAGGACTCTAGCTTTAGGGGTCATTTTTCCCTTTGATGCCCCAAAAGATAGCCTGAGTCTCCTTCTTGTGACACTGGAAAACATCAGTCTTTTATTGGGTCCCAGCAACACCAATGCCAGGGCATGTTTACACATGTACAAATCCATCCTGGCTCTTCCTTGTCTGTTCTCCTGATAGCTGCCTCAAGCTTCCTTGCTGTGGCCTTCCTGTTGCCTCTTCTCCAGGCTTCTGCTCCTCCCTGGCTGGCTTAATCCTCTTGTTATGGCCTGAATTTTGTCCCCCAAGGGTCTGTATTGAAGTCTGGCCCCTATACCTGTGGTTTTGATCCTGTTTAGAAATAGAGTTTTCTTTGTTATGTTAATTAGGCCACACCAGAGTAGGGTGGGTCCTAAACCTAATCACTTCTGAGCTGCAAAAAGTGCAGAATAGACACAGAGACACAATTATTGGGGAATGACAGATGCCAAGGAATGCCAAGATTTGCCAGCAGACACCAGAAAGTAGGAGGGAGGTCACAGAAAGAATCCCTGATTTGGATTTTAGCATGTAGAACTATGAGAAAATAAATTTGTGTTCTTTAAAGCCACCCACCTGTGGTATTTCTGTTATGGCAGCACTAGGGAATTAAGACACTTCCCAAACATAGCTTATGCTAGAAGGCAGAGTTTAACAGAACTTTACAGATCACTTGAGGATGCCATTGGGACATTACAAGACAGAAAACACAACTTTAAAACCAGGCCCCACTGCTCCTGGAGTCCACTGACTGTGCTCATTGGCACAG
Organism: Dugong dugon; assembly: GCA_030035585.1. Lineage (NCBI taxonomy): Eukaryota > Metazoa > Chordata > Mammalia > Sirenia > Dugongidae > Dugong > Dugong dugon. Next base: position 151,859,860 of record CM057465.1, read on the forward strand.
TGTCCCCCCTCAAGTCCAGAATTCTCTACCAGCTGGTCTAAACCAGATGAAGCAAAAAGCCCTTAACATCTTATAACAGTCTGTCAGAGAGTCACTGTGCTCTTGTGAAGATGGGACTGAAGACTTTACCCTCTGAGTACTCCTTGTTTTTAGGACTTCCTCGACAGAGTGGGTAGGTACTTACTTAAATCTGCTTGACCAAAAGGGATCACAAATTGTGTTTCCCAGGACAAAGGGAGAATCTTCCTGAAGGAAACAGAAAATCCAGTAAACATGTTGTTGTTATTAGTTGCCATCCAGTCGGCTCCAACCATGGCGATATAACAGAATGAAACATTGCCCAGTCCTATGCCATCCTCATGATCGTTGGTATGTTTGAGTCCATTATTGTGACTGTTCTGTCAATTCATCCCACTGAGAGTTTCTTTTGTTTGTTGGCCCTCTACTTTGCCAAACATGATGTCCTTTTCTTTCACTCCCTTACTTTGGACACGTCATCAGGAAAGACCAATTGCTAGAAAAGTAAGCACACAGAATGCAGAAAATGCTTGTGATTCCCCAACTGTAGGCTTTAAAGAGTTTTTTTTTTTGTGTGTGTGTGTGTGTGTGTGTTAGTTCGGTTTGTTCTCTGTTGCATAGAGCACCTGGGGTTTGATTTTGCCCCTTTCATTCACCCTACCACCTTCTTTTCCATCTCAGAAAGCCGGATTTGGCTCATCAGAGCTAGTCCTTCAAAATGGTCAAACTTGGTGTGTAGTCTGTTGAGTAAACATCAGACCTACAGCCGGAAATTTTGCAAAGTCAGGCTGCTCTGTGTATTTGCCATCTCATTTTCATCATGTGAGAGAGCAAAGCAAAACAAAGATGTTTTCACTAATCAACCATGCAACAACATTAACCCAGCAGGGAATCTGGGGATAAAGAACCTGTGTTATCCAAGCCTGGTGGAAATTTAGAAAAACAGAAAATCATGTGAGGAAATGAGCCTCCTCAGATGAACTTGGCAGATTTTGTGAGCCTGTCATCCCGACTGGTTGTTGTTGTTGTTAGGGGCCATGGAGTCAGTTCTGACTCATGACAACCTTATGTATAACAGAGTGAAATGCTATAAATGACCTGAATTCAAGATTAAGATTTTCATCACTATCATGCTCCATATTGATTTTAGTTACATTACTCTTTACAGTTGTTAGAAGGAAGCAAAAAGTCTCATTTTAATGTATAATTACTTTTCATAACCTGATACTGCTTTTTATTTAACTTGGGGTTGTTTTTTTTTTTTTTTTAATTTGACCTGGGGGACTGTCATTATTTAAGGGCTATATTACTCGCTTTGATCCAGGAGATGGTACAGTGCTTTTCATTTTGGGGCTTGGGCCTGAAATTTTACTCCCCTCACCCCTATAAGTGGTCATGTATGATAGGGTGGTACATTGTGAAGTCCATTATGTAATGTGCTCATTGATCCCCTGCGTTAAAACCTTAATGAAAAGTTGAACCTGAATGATAAGAATGGGGTCATTTTACAAATCCATAAAATTAATCTACTTATTTTTAATTAACCAGTTTATCAATCAAATACCAAAAACCCGTTGCCATCGAGTCGATTCCAACTCATAGAGACCCTATAGGACAGAGTAGAACTGCCCCATAGAGTTTCCAAAGCTGTAATCATTATGAAAGCAGATTGCCACATATTTCTCCCATGGAGTGGCTGGTGGGTTTGAACTGTCGACCTTTCAGTTAGCAGTTGAGTGTTTAACCACTGCGCCACCAGTGCTCCTCTGTCAATCAAATAATGAACATTTAATAGTATGCTAGATATTCAGGGGGTAAGACAGAAATGTAAAGAAGCATCATTGCTTTAAGAAGGTTAAAACCTAGATGCGGGCTCACAAGGCTAATGAAAATGAAACAGAAAACGAAGTTGTGTTACATGAATTAGGAGTTAGGAGTAAGGAGAGATTATTGTAGTATGACATCAGCAAAAGGATTTCTCAGAGAGAGGTGGTATTTAAAAGGATCTGTAGGGACTTCCGGATAAAGATGGCGGATTAAGCACATTCATTTTTCTCTCCCCCCCCCCCCCCGGCAAAAACCTGTTGCCTTTGAGTCGACTTTGACTCATAGTGACCCTATGTGTGTCAGAGTAGAACTGTGCTCCATAAGGTTTTCGATGGTTGATTTTTTGAAAATAGATTGCCAGGCCTTCCTTCTGAGGTGCTTCTGGGTGAACTCAAACCTCCAACCTTTTGGTTAATTGTGGAGTGCATTAACCATTTGCATCACCTGGGGACACCCCTCTCACCTCAGATTCTACTAAAATAACAGTAAAGGATTAAAAATGAATAAATCATAAACAGCAAGGAGAAAGGGAGCAGGGAATTAGGAAACAAGAGATACTAAGACATTTTGGAAAGATAAAGGTGGAGGGAGCTTGTGATTGTTAAGGTTGTGTGTCATCTTGGCTGGGCCATGATTCTCAGTGGTTTGGCAATTATGATGTAGTTTGGCAGTCGTATAATGTCATGGATTGAATTGTGTCCTCCAAAAATATGTGTCAGCTTGGCTAGGCCATGATTCTCAGTGTTGTGTGATTGTCTACCATTTTGTCATCTGATGTGATTTTCCTATGTGTTATAAATCCTACCTCTATGACGTTAATGAGATGGGATTAGCGGAAATTATGTTAATGTGGCAAGACTCTACTCACAAGATTTGGTTTGTCTTAAGTCAATCTCTTTTGAGATATAAAAGAGAGAAGTGAGCAGAGAGACATGGGGACCTCATACCACCAAGAAAGCAGCAGAGAGTGTCCTTTGGATCCAGAGTTCCTGCTCAGAGAAGATCCTAGACTAAGGAAAGATTGATGACAAGGACCTTCCCCCAGAGCCATCAAAGAGAGAAAGCCTTCCCCTGGAGCTGGCACCCTGAATTTGGACTTCTGGCCTCCTAGACTGTGAGAGAATAAATTTCTCTTTGTTAAAGGCATCCACTTATGGTATTTCTGTTATAGCAGCACTAGATAATTAAGACATAATGAAGCCATCACCTCCATGGTGAGATTTGTTATAATACGATCACCTCCATGATGAGATCTGCTGTGAGTAGCCAATCAGTTGAAAGGGAGCTTCCTTGGGGGTGTGGCCTTCCTGTAATATAGGTGGACTTTCTGGCAAGGCTTTTGCTCACTCTGGATCCTGCAGCTAGCTCCTGTTCCTGACCTCCGGTTCTTGGGACTTGAGCTAGCAGGTTATCTGCCATCTTGCCTGCCCCATTTTGAGATCTGATGGTCTTTGCAGCCTGTAAGCCAGAGCCCTGCTGTCTGACCTGCCAATCTTGGGTTCACCAGCCCCTGCGGCTACCTGAATCAGGAGAAGCCTCCAGCCTGACCCACGGACTTGGAATGTTCCAGCCTCTACAATCTTATGAGCCATTTCCTTGATATAAATCTCTCTTTATATATATTTATACATTTTACTGGTTTTGCTTCTCTAGAGAATCCAGCCTAAGACAGAGCTGTAGAAAGGATTTGCATGAAGGAGGATGAGGAATGTACTCTACGTTCCAGAACCCTTGATAGGCTCCAAACTAAGGAACACCAGTATAGTAAAGGGTAGGAGTGAGACTGGGGCTGCGAATAGGGCAATTAAGTGCAAGTTTTAGTGCTGTAAACAGTTAAGCACTTGGTTGCTAACTGAAAAGATGGTGCTTTGAACCCACCCGGTGGCTCTGTGGGAGGAAGACCAGGCAGTTTGTTTCCATTAAGATTACAGCTGAGAAAACCCTATAGAGCGGTTCTACTCTGTGACATGGGATCGCTATGGCTCGGAATCTACTCAACAGCATCTAACAACAACAACACTGTTTACTACCCCACTCCAAACCCCGACCTCAGGTGAAGAGTACCTGGCTGCCTGGTATTAACATTCCAGGAAAACAACCCAAAGATACATCAGGGAAGGTTTTCTCTGAAGAAGCTGAACAAATTATTTGGGGAAAAACAGGTTTATGCATACAGGCACTGGCACCCAAAATCAAGACTTTTGTATTCTGGCATCTTGGCTTTGCAAAGCACAATAGGTGGCATCCTACCTACTCCGTCTGAGAGAAGCCAATTAGCTAGCTAGCTCCTTATAATACGAATAGACAGACGATCATCAGACATTTGGAAAAAATCATCCCAGAAGCAATAGAGACAACAGAGAAAATAACTTAAAAAAACAAACAAACAAAAAAAACCCTCCCAAACCTTCTAATTGTTAACCCAGAGAGATTTGAGGGATTATTATATCCACAATATAAGAAGAAAATGCTTTGAAAAAACAGAGACTAGAAATATGCACCTGGAAATAAAAAATATACTGGCAAAAAGTAAAATTGCTGTAAGAGTAAGAAGGTTAAGTCAAGACTATCTTCCAGACAGTAGAACAAAACCAAAAATGAGACATGTGAGAGTAAAGATTAGGGGTTTAGAGGAGCATTCCAGGAGATCCAATATCTGATGAGTAAAAACTATTTGCCGTTAAGTTGATTCTAACTCACGGTGACCCCATGTGTATCAGAGTGGAACTGTGCTCCACAAGGTTTTCAATGGCTGGTTTTTCTTTGTTTCTTTCTTTTTTTATCGTTGTAGTTTAAATAAAGTTTGCATTTCAAGTTAGTCTCCCATACAAAAATTTATACATACATTGTTATGTGACCCTAGTTGCTTTCCTCATACTGTGACAGCACACTCCTCCTTTCCACCCCTGATTCCCCACGTCCATTCAACCAGCTCCTAACCCTCTCTGCCTTCCCATCTCACCTCTGGACAGAAGCTGCCCATTTGGGCTTTTGTATCTACTTGAGCTAAGAGGCACATTCTTCACAAGTATCACTTTATGTCCCACAGTCCAGTCCAATCCCTGTCTGAAGAGTTGGCCTCGGAAATTGTTTTAGTTCTGGGCCATGCTTTCCGGGGTTCCTCCAGCCTCATCAGACCATTAAGTCTGGTCTTCTTATTAGAATTTGAGTTCTACACCCCACCTTTATGCTGCTCCATCAGGGACTCTCTGATGTGTTCCTTGTCAGAGTGGTCATTGGTGGTAGCCAGGTACCGTCTAGTTCTTCTGGTCTCAGGCTGATGAAGTCTCTGGTTTATGTGGCTAATACTTTCCTTGTGTCTTTGGTGTTCTTCATTCTCCTTTACTCCAGGTTGCTGTGACCAATTGATGCAACTTAGATGGCTGCTCACTAGCTTTTAAGACCCCAGACACCACTCACCAAAGTAGGATGCAGAACATTTTCCTAATAAACTTTGTTATGCCAGTTGACCTAGGTGTCTCCTGAAAGCATCGTCCCCAGACCCCTACCCCTGCTACTCTGTCCCTCAAAGTGTTTGATTGTATTCAGGAAACTTCTTAGCTTTGGTTTAGTCCAGTTGTGCTGACTTCCCCTGTAGTGAGTGCTGTCCTTCCCTTCACCTAAGATAATTCTTATCTACTATCTAGTTAGTAAATAACCCTCACCCTCCCTCCCCACCCTAGTAACTATCAAAGAATGTTTTCTTCTGTGATTAAACCTTTCTCGAGTTCTTATAATACTGGTCTTATACAATATTTGTCCTTCTGTGATTGACTAAATTCACTCAGCATAGTGCCCTCCAGATTCCTCCATGTTATAAGATGTTTCATGGCTTCATTGTTGTTCTTTACTGTTGTGTAGTATTCAATTGCGTGGATATACCATAATTTGTTTATCCATTCTTCCGTTGATGGGCACCTAGGTTGTTTCCATCTTTTCGCTATTGTGAACAATGCTGCAGTGAACATGGGTGTGCATATATCTATTTGTGTGATGACTCTTATTTCTCTAGGATATATTCCAAGGAGTGGGATAACTGGATCGTATGGTACTTCTATTTCTAGCTTTTTAAGGAAGCGCCAAATCAATTTCCAAAGTGGTTGTACCATTTTACATTCCCACCAACAGTGTATAAGTGTCCCAGTCTCTCCACAACCTCTCCAGCATTTATTATTTGTGTTTTTTGGATTAATGCTAGCCGTGTTGTGGTGAGATGATATCTCATTGTAGTTTTGGTCTACATTTCTCTAATGGCTAATGATTGTGAGCATTTCTTCATGTGTCTGTTAGCCGCCTGAATATCTTGTTTGGCAAAGTGCCTGTTAATATCCTTTGCTCATTTTTTAATTGGGTTATTTGTCTTTTTGTTGTTGAGATTTTGCAGTATCTTGTAGATTTTAGAGTTTAGACACTGATAGGATTTGTCATAGCCAAAAATTTTTTCCCAGTCTGTAGGTTGTCTTTTTACTCTTTTGGTGAAGTCTTTTGATGAGCTTAAGTGTTTGATGTTTAGGAGCTCCCAGTTATCTAGTCTCTCTTCTGGTGCTTGTGCATTGTTACTTATGGTTCGTATTGTGTTTATACCATATATTAGGGCTCCTAGTGTTGTCCCTAGTTTTTCTTCCATGATCTTTATCGTTTTCAATTTTATATTTAAGTCTTTGATCCATTTTGAGTTAGTTTTTGTACATGATGTGAGGTATGGGTCTTGTTTCAGTTTTTTGCAGCTGGATATCCAGTTATGCCAACACCATTTGTTAAAGAGACTGTCTTTTCCCCAATTTACGAACTTTGGGCCTTTGTCAAATATCAGTTGTTCATAGGTGGATGAATTTATGTCTGGATTCTCAATTCTGTTCCATTGGTCTATGTATCTGTTGTTGTACCAGTGGCGGTATAATAGGTTCTAAAATCAGGTAGTGTGAGGCCTCCCACTGTGTTCTTCTTGAGTAATGCTTTACTTACCCAGGGCCTCTTCCCTTTCCATATGAAGTTGGTGATTGTTTCTCCATCTCGTTATAAAATGTTGTTAGAATTTAGATAAGAATTGCATTCTATCTACAGATTGCTTTGGGTAGAATCGACATTTTCACATGTTGAGTCTTCCTATCTATGAGCAAGGTATGTTTTTCCACTTATGTAGATCTCTTTTGGTTTCTTGCATTAGTGTCTTGTGGTTTTCTTTGTATAGGTCTTTTACATCTCTGGTTAGATTTATTCCTAAGTATTTTATCTTCTTGGGGGCTGTTGTAAATGGTATTGATTTGGTGATTTCCTCTTCGAGGTTCTCTTTGTTGGTATAAAGGAATCCAACTGATTTTTGTATGTTTATCTTGTATCCTGATATTTGCTGAAATCTTCTGTTAGTTCCAGTAGCTTTCTTGTGGATTCTTTGGGGTTTTCTGTGTATAAGATCATGTCATCTTCAAATAGAGATACTTTGACTTCATCCCTACCAATTTGAATGCCCTTTCTTTCTTTTTCTAGCCTAATTGCTCTGGCTAGGACCTCCAGCACAATGTTGAATAAGAGTGGTGATAAATGGTATCCTTGTCTGGTTCCTGTTGTCAAGGGGAATGCTTTCGAAGTCTCTCCATTTAGGATGATGTTGGCTGTTGGCTTTGTATAAACACCCTTAATTATACTGAGGAATTTCCCTTCTATTCCTGTTTTGTTGAGAATTTTTTTCATAAATGGGTGCTGGACTTTGTCGGATGCCTTTTCTGCATCAATTGAAAAGCTCTTGTCTTTTGTTTTATTAATGTGATGGATTACATTGATTGTTTTTCTAATGTTGAACCATCCTTGCATACCTGGTATAAATCCCACTTGATCATGGTCAATTGTTTTTTTTGATATGTTGCTGAATTCTATTGGTTAGAATTTTGTTGAGGAATTTTGTGTCAATGTTCATGAGGGATATTGGTCTGTAATTTTCTTTTTTTGTGTTATCTTTACTCAATTTTTGTGTCAGGGTTACACTGGCTTCATAGAACGAGTTTGGGGGTATTCCATCCTTTTCTATGCTCTGAAATACCTTTAGCAGTAGTGGTGTTAACTCTTCTCTGAAAGTTTGGTAGAATTCTCCAGTGAAGCCATCCAGGCCAGTGCTTTTTTTTTGTTGGGAGTGAGTTTTTAAATTACTTTTTCAATCTTTTCTTTTGTTATGGATTTATTTAGTTGTTCTACCTCTGTTTGTGTTAGTTTAGGTAGGTAGTGCGTTTCTAGAGATTTTTCCATTTCCTGTAGGTTTTCAAATTTGTTAGAGTACAATTTTTCATAGTATTCTGTTATGATTCTTTTAAATTCAGTTGGTCTGTTGTGATATCACCCATCTCATTTCTTATACTGATTATCTGCTTCCTCTCCTGTTTTTCTTTTGTCAGTTTGGCCAATGGTTTATTAATCTTGTCGATCTTTTCCAAGAACCAGCTTTTGGTCTTGTTAACCCTTTCAATTGTTTTTCTAGTCTCTATTGCATTTAATTCTACTCTAATTCTTATTATTTCCTTTCTTCTGGCACGCAAGGGCTTCTTTTGCTGCTGTCTTTCTACTTGTTCCAGTTGTAGGATTAATGTTTTGATTATGGCCCTTTCTTCTTTATGGATGTGTGCATTTATTGCTATAAACTGACCTCTGAGCACTGCTTTTGCTGTGTCCCAAAGGTTCTGGTAGGATGTGTTTTCAATCTTGTTTGATTCTGTGTATTTCTTTTTTACATCCTTATTTTCTTCTATAACCAAAGAGTTTTTGAGCAAGGTGTTGTTCAGTTTCCATGTGTTTGATTTTTTTTTCCTTGCTTTTTCTGTTATTGATTTCCACTTTTATGGCTTTATGGTTAGAAAAGATGCTTTGTAATATTTCGATGCTTTGTATTTTGTTAAGGCTTGCTTTATGGCCTAATATGTGGTCTATTCTGGAGAATGTTCCATGTGCATTGGAAAAGAAAGTATACTTGGCTGCTGTTGGGTAGAGTGTTCGGTATATGTCTATAAGATCAGGTTTTGTTGATTGTAGCATTTAGATCTTTTGTGTCTTCGTTGAGCTTCTTTCTGGATGTTCTGTCCTTCACCGAAAGTGGTGTGTTGAAGTCTCCTACTACTATTGTGGAGCTGTCTATCTCTCTTTTCAATGCTGTTAGAGTTTGTTTTGTTTTTTGGAGCCCTGTCATTGGGTGCATAAATATTTATTGTCGTTATGTCCTCCTGGTGTATTCACCCTTTAATAATTTTATAGTGTCTTTCTTTATCCTTTGTGGTGGATTTTGCTTTAAAGTCTATTTTGTCAGAGATTAATATTGCCACTCCTGCTCTTTTGAATGTTGTCTTCTTGATATATTTTTTCGCATCCGTTGAGTTTTAGTTTGTTTGTGTCTTTAAGTCTAAGATGTGTCTCTTGTAGGCAGTATATAGATGGATCATGTTTTTTAATCCAATTTGCCGCTCTCTATCTCTTTATTGGTGCATTTAGTCCATTTATGTTCAGCGTAATTATTGATAGGTAAGAGTTTAGTGCTGTCATTTTGATATTTTTTTTGTGTGTTGTTCACAGTTTCTTTGTTCCACTTGATTTTCTGTGCTGAGTCATTTTTCTTTATGTATTTTCTTTTCATATTTTTCCCATTGTTGTTGGTTTTGTATTTGCTGAGTCTTTATATTTTTCTAGTTTTTTATTTTGACTTGTAGGATTGTTAATTTCTTTTGTGGTTACCTTAATATTTACCCCTATTTTTCTAAGTTTATACCAGTCTTTTATTTCTTTATATCGCCTTGACTTCCTCTCCATGTGAAAAATCTATGTCTACATTTTTTAAGTCCCTCTTTTTTGTTTTAATGTTGTCATCTTTTACATATTGACATCTGTTTCCCTATTTTCAGTGTTTTAGCTTTGGTTTATTATTTTTGTGACTTTCCTATCTGGGTTGATATCTGGTTGCTCTGTCCTGTGTTCTAGTCATGGGTAGTTATCTGATGTTACTGATTTTTTAACCAGGAGACTCCCTTTAGTATTTCTTGTAATTTTGGTTTGGTTTTTGCAAATTCCCTGAACTTCTGTTTATCTGGAAATGTCCTAATTTCGCCATCATATTTGAGAGACAGTTTGGCTGGATATATAATTTTTGGCTGGCAGTTTTTTTCCTTCAAGGCTTTATATATGTCATCCCATTGCCTTCTTGCCTGCATGGTTTCTGCTGAGTAGTCCGAGCTTATTCTTATTGACTCTTCTTTGTAGATGACTATTCGTTTACCCCTAGCCACTCTTAAAATTCTCTTTATCTTTGGTTTTGGCAAGTTTGATTATAATATATCTTGGTGACTTTCTTTTGGGATCTACCTTATGTGAGGTTCGATGAGCATCTTGGATAGATACCTTGTCATCTTTCACGATATCAGGGAAGTTTTCTGCCAACAAATCTTCAACGATTCTCTCTGTATTTTCTGTTATCCCCCACATTCTGGTACTGCAATCACTCGTAGGTTATTCCTCTTGATAGAATCCCACATAATTCTTAGGGTTTCATCATTTTTTAAAAATCCTTTTATCTGATTTTTCCTCAAATAAGTTGGTCAAGTGCTTTATATTCAATCTCACTAATTCTGACTTCTATTGCCTCAGTTCTGCTCCTATGACTTTCTCTTGAGTTGTCTAATTCGGACATTTTATTGTTAATCTTCTGGATTTCTGATTGCTGTCTCTATGGATTCTTACAGCCTGTTAAATTTGTCATTATGCTCTTCTCTAATCTTTTTAATTTCCTCTATTGCATATTCTGTGTTTTGTTTAATTTCCTTCCTAATCTCTTGAAGAATTCTGTATATTAATCTTTTATATTCTGCTTCTGGTAATTCCAAGAAATTTTCCTCCTCTGGAAAATTTCTAGATTCTTTATTTTGGGAGCGTGCTGAAACCATCATGGATTACCTCTTTATGTGATTTGATATAGACTGTTTTCTTTGAGCCATCAATAAGTTACTGTATTTATTTTATGTTTGCTTACTGTGTCCTAGCTTCTTGTTTTGGTTTGATATGCCCAAATAGGCTGCTCGTGTAAGCTAGTTTGATTATTGGCAACTTTGAAGCTCTAATGTCCTCTCACCAGGTGGTTAGATCTGTTAATAGGTATGTGAGCTCAGGAGTCCACTCACTCCTCCTGTATGGAGTCAGCTCAGGTGCCCAGGTAGATAGCCACCAAGTGTATGGTGCAGGCTCTCACCTACAGTCCTAGACAGGCATGGGTGATTGGTTTAGGCACAGTCATCTGGCTGCTGCAGAGGAACACACTCTGAGCAAGGTGGGGGGCTGATGGCCACCCCTGAGTGTGCAGGAGGAAGGCATGTCCCTGTTCGCTAGAGTGCATAGGTGGGTGGTTTTTGCAGCCAGACTCTGAGCACCCAATGCTGTTGGCTGTAAGGACTGGAAGGCACCACTTATTCTTGGGTCCCTGTCGCAGGTGGCTAGGTGGTGTGGTTGGAGCCACCAGTCCTCAGATCCCTGATGTGGGTAGGTGAAGACCCTGCTTAATGGGCAGAGCAGTGTCAAATGTCATTAACATGCTACTTCACAGCTGAAACAGTTGAAGTTATATTTCAGGTATATACCCTGTTGTACTGTGGTGATGAGGGCCTACGCTGCTGAAATGGGCCCACACAAGTCTATGCAGGTGGAAAGGCACTCAAAGTCTGTGGATCCCTTATGCCTGTGCCTAGGCAAAGGAGCTGTGCCTACCCTGAGTTCCTGGCTTAAGGGAGCTGGCAGTTTATTTTTTCCATCTGTTTGTCAATTTGTTCATTCTCCAAGGCCAGGAGAATGGCTCAGGGCGTGTGATGGATCCTACTTCTGGCCCAGGGGACTCGGCAATTGCTGAAGCTAGTCTGGGACCCGGTGCAGAGCAGGGGGCAGGGAAGTAAATGGGAGAGAGGCTTTTCCCTAAGGGGGGTGTTTTTGATCCACAGAGTAGGTTGGATGCAAGTACTTATCTTTCGCTGCTTCTCACTGGTTCTAGGTGGCTGAGTAGACTCTCTGCCGCTGGGTCTCTCCCAGTGTGGAATATGCCTCCTGAGCACCACTGCTTGCTTGCCTCACTGCTCATCCATGAGCTGATCAGGCCTGAAGGACTCAGGCTCTTGCCGAGTCAGGTCTGGCATCTCCTCGCTGCTTCAGAACCATCTCTCCCTCCCCCTGCCATTCAGTCCAATTCCTCAACTTTGCCTTTGATGTTCAGGGCTCCTAGATTGTAGTACATAATAGATTCATTTTTTTGGGGGGTCTTTGTTGTAAGTGGGTCCACTGGAAGCATATGACTACTCCACCATCTTGGCCCTGCCCCTGATTTTTCAAAAGTAGATTGCCAGAGCTTTTTTGTGAGGTCCCTCTTGGGGAACTCAAACCTCTAAACTTTCAGTTAGCAGCTGACTGCTTAACCATTTGAACTAACCAGGGACTCTGTCTCACCAATAAGAGTTCTTCAAGAGAATGCAGAGAAAAAAGAATGGGAGAAAATGAGTAGAAATGAATACAGGAATTTCTGGTGCTGACCAAGATGAAGTAAGTAAGCCACCACAAACTCTCTCTCCCACTGATCACAATCCTGGACAGAATATGAAAACAGCTACCTGAGGACCCTGAAAGTAAACAGTAGCAGGCCCCAAAAGAACAACTCTGGCTGTGAGTTTTCTGTTTTTGTTTTTCCTTGTTTATTTCTTGGTTTTAACCTGAGGGCAGCCCAAGTTGTGGAATGGCACATCAGTCACAGCTGACAAAAACTCTGAGACAAGCTTTCTCTCTGGCCAGAGGACTTTGAAAAGGGGCCCCTGTTAGCTGGGGAGTGTGTGGGGGGTGGGGGTGGGGGGGTGGAATTCCTGTTCTATTTCCCCTCTTTTTTTCTCTTCTGGCCTTATCTCATGGCCAGTCCCATTTGTGGGGCTGTGAGGCTGCCCTGCTGCTCACCACAGTTGTGGTGGTGACATGGCCACCTAAAACCTGAAAGAAAACAAGCATGTTTCTCTGGCCTGAAGAACCAGGAGAAGGATACTTGTGGTCCAAAAAGCATGGTGGTGGTGGTGGTGGGATCTCTGTTATTTTTTCTCTTTCTTGACCCTTGTCACTTCACCTGGAGGGCAGCCCCAATTGTGCAGAATTAGGTGAGAGCAGGGAGGGTGAATCTCTGGAAGAAACATCTTTATGATCAGTAGAACAGGGAAAAGGAGTCACTGGGAACCAGAAAGAATGAGGGAAATCCAAGAGAGGAAAGAGCTGTAATAGGGAATGCCCTAATTTTGTGTATGAACTGACGTCTCAGGTTCACCTCTAAGCTGCACGTGTGTTGAACAGGCCCAAACATGTATAGGAAGGGATTTGAGAACTGAATTACTGTATAAACCACCACCCAAATCCCAGACTAGGCTCTGAGTGGTGCATGTGTGGGGTAGACCCAAACAACATAGTGAAGGCTTTGAAAATTGAACTAATATTGGAACCACCACCCACAGAAGGCGAGACAGAACTTGTGGTCTGAACCTAACTGGGATGATTGCCTGCTAAAACAAAACAGGACAAGACAAGATGAAATAAAACAATCAATATTCTCCAGAAAAATTTAATGGGATTCAGAGTTTCACAACATACAATTCAATAAGTTCATGATAAAGAAAAAAAACCATTGCCACGGAGTCGATTCTCACCCATAGTGACCCTATAGCAACCCTACAGGGCATAGTAGAACGGCCCCATAGGGTTTCCAAGGAGTAGCTGGTAGATTCGGACAGCCGACCTTTTCATTAGCAGCCGTAGCTCTTAACCATTGCACCACCAGGGCTCCAATCCAAAATTATTTGACATATAAAGAACCAGGAAAATATGACTAATTCTCAAGGGAAAAGACAATCAAGAGATACTAACTCCAAGATGACTCAGATATTAATTATTTTAAAACAATTATGATAACTATGCTCCATGAGGTCAAGGTAAAAATGAATGTTGTTGTTTTTGTTAGATGCCATCAAGTTGGTTCTGACTCATAGCGACCCTATGTACGATAGAATAAAACACTGCCCGGTATTGCTCAGTCCTCACAGTTGTTGTAATGCTTAAGCCCATTGTTGCAGCCACTGTGTCAATCCATCTCACTGAGGGTCTTCTTCCTTTTTGCTGACCCTCTACTTTACCAAGCATGATGTCCTTCTCCCGGAACTGATCCCTACTGACAACATGTCCAAAGTATGTGAGAAGTAGTCTCACCATCCTTGCTTCTAAGGAGCATTCTGGTTGTACTTCTTCCAAGACAGATTTGTTTGTTCTTTTGGCAGTCCATGGTATATTCAATATTCTTCTCCAACACCACAATTCAAAGGTGTCAGTTCTTCTTGGTCTCCCTTATTCATCGTCCAGCTTTCACATGCATATGAAGTGATTGAAAACACCATGACTTCGGTCAGGCTCACCTTAGTCCTCAAGGTGACATCTTTGCTTTTCAACACTTTAAAGAGGTCTTTTGCAGCAGATTTGCCCGATGCGAAGTGTCTTTTGATTTCTTGACTGCTGCTTCCATGGGTGTTGATTGTGGATCCAAGTAAAATGAAATCCTTGACAACTTCAATCTTTTCCCCATTTATCATGATATTGCCTATTGGTCCATTTGTGAGGATTTGTGTTTTCTTTAGGTTGAGGTGTAATCCACACTGAAGGCTGTAGTCTTTGATCTTTATCAGTAAGTGCTTCAAGTCCTCTTCACTTTCATCAAGGAAGACTGTGTCATCTGCATACCGCAGGTTGTTAATGCGTCTTCCTCCAATCCTGATGACTGATTCTTCTTCATATGGTCCAGGTTCTCAGATTATTTGTCCAGCATACAGATTGAATAGGTATGGTGAAAGGATACCACCCTGATGCACACCTTTCCTAACTTTAAACCAGTAGTTATCCCCTTGTTTTGTTCCCAATGACTGCCTCTTGATCTATATACAGGTTCCTCATGAACACAAGTGTTTTGGAATTCACATTCTTCAAAAAGTTATACATAATTTGTTATGATCCTGTGATAGTTAAGATTGTATGTCAACTTGGCTAGACCATTATTCTCAGTGTTTTAGCAGTTGTATAATGTGATCACCCCCATGATGGAATCTTCTGAGTGGTACTGGCAGAGACGGGGCCTGTGGCAGCTTACACCCACTTAGTTTCATCTCTCTGCCTTCTGCCAGTTACTTTCTGCCTGCTCACCTTGCCAAGGTTTTTGGCTTGTTCCAGACTCAGCAGCTGCCTCTTGTTGACTCATGTCCGGTTCGTGGGACTTGAGCTAGCAGCTTACCTGTTGATCTTGGAATTCGTTGAACTTCTCAGCCTGCGAGCAAGAGTCCAGTTCCCCGACCTGCTGACCTTGGGTTCACCAGCCCCTGCAGCTACGTGAATCAGGAGAAACCTTGCAGTCTTGTCTGCTGATCTTGGAATTCATTGACCTTTACAGCCTGTGAGCAGGAGCCCCTCTCCGACCTGCCAACCTTAGGTTCGCCAGCTTCTGCAGCTATGAGAACTGGGAGAGGCCTCTACCCTGATCTGTGGATTTGGGACGTTTTAGCCTCTACAACTGTGTGAGCTCTTTCCTTGATATAAATCTCTCTCTATAGATATTTATACGCTTTACTGGTTTTGCTTCTCTAGAGAACCCAGCCTAAGACAATCCGCACAGTCAAATACCTTTGCATAGTCAATAAAACACAGGTAAACATCTTTCTGGTATTCTCTACTTTCAGCCAGGATCCATCAGACGTCAGCAATGAAATCCCTGGTTCCACATCCTCTTCTGAATCTGGCTTGAATTTCTGGCAGTTCCCTGTCAATGTACTGCTGCAGCTGCTTTTGAATGATCTTCAGCAAAATTTTACTTGTGTTTGATATTAATGACATTGTTCAATGATTTCCACATTCGGTGGGATCACTTTTCTTGGAAATAGGCATAAATAGAGATCTTTTCCAGGTGGTTGACCAGGTAGCTGACTTCCAAATTTCTTGGCATAGACAAGTGAGCACTTCCAGAGCTGCATCTGTTTGTTGAAATGTCTCAGTTGGTATTCTGTAAATTCCTGGAGTCTTGTTTTTTGCAAATGCCTTCAGTGCAGCTTGGACTTCTTCCTTCAGTACCATTGGTTCTTGGTCATATGCTACCTCCTGAAATGGTTGAACGTCAACCAATTCTTTTTGGTATAGTGACTCTGTGTATTCCTTCTATTTTCTTTTGATGCTTCCTGAGTCGTTTAATATTTCCCATAGAATCCTTCAATATTGTAACTTGAGGTTGAGTTTTTTCTTCTTCAGTCCTTTCAGCTTGAGAAATGCAGAACGTGTTCTTCCCTTTTGGTTTTTTCATCTCCAAGTCTTTGCACATGTCATTATAATACTTTCCTTTGTCTTCTGGAGCCGCCCTTTGAAATCTTCTGTTCAACTCTTTTACTTCATCATTTCTAACTTTTACTTTAGCTACTCCACATTCAAGAGCAAGTTTCAGAGTCTCTTCTGACATCCATTTTGATCTTTTCTTTCTTGTCTTTTTAATTACCTCTTGCTTTCTTCATGTATGATGTCCTTGATGTCATTCCACAGCTCATCTGGTCTTTGGTCATTAGTGTTCAAGACAACAAGTCTATTCTTGAGATGGTCTCTAAATTCAGGTGGGATATACTCAAGGTCATACTTTGGCTCCTGTTGACTTGTTTTAGTTTTCTTCAGTTTCAACTTGAACTTGCATATGAGCAACTGATGGTCTGTTCCACAGTTGGCCCCTGGCCATGTTCTTACTGATGATATTGAGTTTTTCCATCATCTTTTCCTATAGATGTAGTTGATTTGATTCTTGTGTATTCCGGAAATGAATAGGATCCAGGAACCTAATAGAGCAGTGGAGGGATGTCCTAGGATGACAGTTCTGTAACAGGCTGGAGAGCAGTTGGAATGGAACAGGAGGCTGGTGGGTTCTATGAGAAACGTTCCCACTAAAAAAGTGAATTCAGTAAAATACACATTAAAATGGAAAGGGTGAAGAAGAAATTAATTGCCTATAATGAAGGCAATTAATATAAGAAAAACAAAGACAGATACTCCAGGAAAAATAATAGTCTGAAAAAGACAAATGCAATCATATTATACACTGGACTCTGCAAGGAATAATATTTACATAGTTATAATAATGTGTTATTTATTGATATCCAACTTTTAGAATAAATCTATCGTCAAAGTATGGAAGAGTCAATTGTGGTTTTAGAATAGAATGTAAATGTCATCAAATTTCAAAATTTAGAAGGAGGAATTTAGGAGGTGGAAGGTGGTAAATGGGGATAAGTAAAGCAGATAAAAAGTGTGGCATTGTTAATATCTTATGAGGAATCCAGATGAAGTGTCTATAGTTGGCGCAGTTTTAAAAAAGTTATAAATATATCATTAAAATTACAAAGGTAAGCAACAGAGGAACTAAAAGCAGTCATATAGCAATACTGAGAGGAGGGAAGGTAGAGAGGACTGTTCCTTCCTTACACTCTCTTTCAGGACCTTTAGAAAATATCTCCAGTATGTCATCCTTGCTAAAGTCTCTGTTAGTAACGTTGGTGTGCTAACTTCATTTCAGGGATCTTAGAGAATCTAGAGTTTTCTGGAAAAAATTGAACATGTGTAACAAACTAGTCTTAGAAGAAATACAACCAGAATGCTCCTGAGAAGAGAGGATGACAAGACTTTGGCTCACTTACTTTGGACATGTCATCAGGAAAGACCAATTGCTAAAAAAGGGCATCATATTTGGTAAAATAGAGGGTCAATAAAAATGAGGGAAACCCTCAATGAGATGGATTGACACAATAGCCACAACAATGGACTCAAACATAATTAATACGAAATAAGTAGACCAGGCTCTGAGTACTGCTGGGGTTGAGAGCTGGGACAATCTCTGTGGGCCTGAAGCCATCAGGGAAGGCTTTCTTTAGAAGATAGCCTTGGGAGATGATAAGGATTAGATAAATGAACATGGTAAGAGAGGGCAACCTACCTACACAGGAGAAAAAGACTGAGAGAAATTACAATCAGGCCTTCTATGGGAGGATAATTGGTGAACAGAGTTCAGGAGTATTATGGAGAACTTAGTCTGGGTCTGGCCGTGTGATCTTAGGTGAGGTACTGGTCAACCGGTTGGAATTTGGGAACCCACCAAATGCTGAGCAGCACTTGAAATCTATTTTACCAACTGCTGTTCTGAGACGGATAATTCATATAAAAGCACTTTGAGTTCTTAAGTGGAAAATCTCTATAAATCAAAGAATCTGTAAATGGAACTCTATCATAGCAAGCCTCTTACAAAGACCAACTAAATTCAGCATGTTTATTCATTATCTTTTGGATTGTACCAGATGATTCTAAGAGATATCCAGAGTTAAAACTTTTATAGAGTTAGTTTATGGATGAAAACAGTAACTCCTCTAGTAAACAGCAGATAAAAGTTAGGTATGCTGTCATTTTTAAAGACTCAAAAGATAATTTGGAAAAGATTTCTTTTAATTCTCCCCTCTCCATACTTTTCATCTTCTGTAATGAGCTGATATAACATGATCTGATCTGGGCCTGACCAAAAGCCAAGGATGGTGATTTAAAGATTTCTTATTTTATTTTTTTCAGGATGCTAATTGTTTTGATGTATGTATGCATATATTAATGTTTTGGTCATGTTTAATTTTTTAATTAACCTTTTATAATTTTGATATAAGAGGAATTTCTCATGCAGTTGTAAGAAATAATACAGGGAGATCCCAGCCCTCTTTATCCAGTTTCCCCCAATGTTAACATCTTGCAAAATTGTAGTATAATATCACATTGTGTTGACATTTACATAGTCAATGTACAAAACATTTCCATCACCACAAGGACCCCTCATGTTGCCCCTTTTATAGCAACTCCAACTTTCCTCTCACTCCTACTGCCTCCTTAACTTCTGGCAACCACTAATCTGTTTTCCATTTCATAATTTTGCCATTTCTAGAATGGTATGTAAATGGACTAACACAGCATGTAATCTTTTGGGATTGACTTTTTTTCACCTAGCGTAGTTCTCTGGAGATTTATCCAAATGATTGCATGGGCCAATTGTTTGTTCCTTTTCATTGTTGAGTAGTACCCATGGTATGGATGTACCACAGTTTGTTTAACTATACACCTATTGAAGGATATCTATTTCCTGTTTTTGGCTATTATTAACAAAGCTGCTGTAAACATTCATGTACAGGTTTTTGTGTGCATATATGTCTTCATTTTTCTGGGTTAAATTCCAAGGAGTGCAATTGCTGGATCGTATAAAAGTTGCGTGTTCAGTTCTCTGAAAAACTGCCAAACTGATTTCCAGAGTGGTTGTACCATTTTACATTCCCAGTAGCAATGTATGAGTGATCCAGTTTCTCCTCATCCTCACCAGAATTTGGAGTTGTCACTGTCTTGGTTATCTAGTGCTGCTATAACAGAAATACCACAAGTGGATGGCTTTAACAAAGAGAAGTTTATTCTCTCACAGTCCAGTAGGCTAGAAGTCCAAATTCAGGCTGCTGGCTCCAGGGAAGGCTTTCTCTCTGTGTTGGCACTGAAGGAAGGTCCTTGTCATCAGTCTTCCCTTGGTTTGGGAGCATCTCAGCGTAGGAACCTCAGGTCCAAAGGATGAACTCTGCTTCTAGCACTGCTTTCTTGGTGATATGAGGTCCCTCTATCTCTCTGCTCGCTTCTCTCTTTCATATCTCAAAAGAGATTGTCTTAAGACACTATCTAGTCTTGTAGATCTCATCAATATAACTGCTGCTAATCCACCTTATTACACCATAGTGATAGAATTTACAACACATAGGGAAATCACATCAGATGATAAAATGGTAGACAATCATATAATACTGGGAATCATGACCTCGCCAAGGTGATAGATATTTTTAGGGGACACATTGAATCCATGACAGTCACCATATTTTAATTTTAGCCATTCTGATGGATATAAAACTTCTCCTTGAGATTTAAATTTGCATTTCCTGATGATTAATGATGTTTAACATCTTTTCATGCGCTTATTACTATCTGTATAGCCTCTTTGGTGAAATATCTCTTTATGTCTTCTGTCCATTTTCTAATTGAATTGTTTGGTTTTTTTAATTTAATGTTGAGTTTTGAGAGCTCTTTATATATTCTAGATACTAGTTCTTTGTCAGTTGGGTATATTTATGTGGGTCTATTTCTAGGTTCTCTACTCTATTCCATTGATCTATGTGTTTATCCTTCTACCAACACCACACAGTCTTAATTACTATAGCTATATAGTGTCATTAAATTGGGCAGACGGGCCCCTTCTATTTTATTCTTCTCTTTCAAGATTGTTTTGAGCTATTCTGGTTCCTCTGACTTTCCTTTTGAATTTTAGTACAATCTTGTCTATATTGAAAAAATAATTCTGTTTTTTTTTTTCCTCTCTTGAGTACAACCTTGCTATCTGCCTCAGGACCTTTGCACTTGATGTTGCAGAGCCTAGAGAGCTCTTTTCCCAGGTCTTCACATGGTCTTCTTTATCACTTCCTCTAAGAAGTCTTCTCAATCACCACTTTATGTGTCAATACCCTGTTTAGTTTTCTTCAAGGCCTTTATCATTAATATTCTTTGGTATATTTATTTACTAGCCATCAGCTGCCTTTTCCCTCCAAGATATAAACTCCATAGGATCAGGATTATTGCCTATCTTGTTCACTGGGATGTACTGCAGATACAGTATCTAAAGATTTATTATTATTATTGTGGTGAAAATATGCATAACACAACATAGGCCATCTCAGCAATTTCTACACATACAATTCAATGACAGTATCTAAATAATTTTTACTGAATGGATGAATTCAATCAAATTCTAGAGATCTAATTCAGTACAGGGCTGTATGCTGGGACCAAAACATGTTGCTGTAGAGTCAATCCCGACTCATAGAGACTCTATAGGACAGAGTAGAACTGCCCCACAGGGTTTCCAAGGCTGTAATCTTTATGGAAACAGATTGCCACATCTTTCTCCCACAGAGTAGCTGTTGGGTTCAAACCACCAAACTTTTGGTTAGCAGCTGAATGCTTTAACCACTGTGCCACCAGTGCTCCTTCCATGGAGGATAGAAGACAATATTTCACGTCCAACACATCATTGAACCTGGACGTTGTTCTTGTGTTGTAGCTATCTTTACCACTTTTATGGAGGAGAGAACTGAGGTGTGGGGAGATTCAGCACTTTTCCTAAGGTTAATCAGTTCAGTTTTACCAACATTTACTGAGAGCACACTATGTGCCAGGCACAGTACATGATAGGAGGAATACAAGGCTATTATGCAGAGCTCTCGCCCTTCAATTGCTCACGGTCTAGAGTGGGAGTCAGAGTACAAACAACTAACTGTAATACATTGTGGTGTGTGAGTGAACTGGTGTAACCTTTACTCAGAGGTAGGAACAAAATACTAAGAGATGAATATGTGACTAATTTTGCTAAATGATTGGGTGAAGATTTTGAAAAGCTTTACAAGAAGATGACATTTGAGCTAGGCCTTCAAAGATGAATAGGATCTTGCCAGGTGCAGGAGTGATAAGAGCTTTCCAGACAGAGAGAAGAGGGGTTATGGAAGCACAGAGACATGAAGGAGCACGAGTCCAGGCTAGGTAGCTGTTTGACGCAGACTGGACTTTCACGACATTTATTAAAGTGGGCATTAAAGGAAGAGTCATTAACAACCTGCGATATGCAGATGACACAACCTTGCTTGCTGAAAGCGAAGAGGACTTGAAGCACTTCACTGATGAAGATCAAAGACTACAGCCTTCAGTATGGATTACACGTCAACATAAAGAAAATAAAAATCCTTACAACTGGACCAGTCCTCACAACACCATGATAAATGAAGAAAAGATTGAAGTTGTCAAGGATTTAATTTTACTTATATCCACAATCAATGCCCATGGACGCAGTCAAGAAATCAAACAATATATTGCACTGGACAAATCTGCTGCAAAAGATTTCTTTAAAGTGTTAATAAACAACGATGTCACTTTGAGGACTAAGGTGTGCCTGATCCAAGCCATGGTATTTTCAATCGCCTTATATGCATTTGAAAGTTGAACAATGAATAAGGAAGACCCAAGAAGAATTGATGCTGTTGAATTACGGTGTTGGCAGATAATATTGAATATACCATGGACTTCCAGAAGAACGAACAATCTATCTTGGAAGAAGTACAGCTAGAAAGCCCCTTGAAGCGAGGATGGTGAGACTTCATCTTGCTTACTTTGGACACGTTATCAGGAGGGACCAGTCCCTGGAGAAGCGTCAGTGAAAAAGAGGAAGACCCTCAACGAGATGGATTGACATAGTGGCTACAAAAGTGGACTCAGACATAGCAACAATTGTGAGGATGGCACGGGACTGGGCAGTGTTTTGTTCTGTTGTATATAGGGTGGCTATGAGTTGAAACTGACTTGACAGCATCTAACAACAACAACAAAGTGAATGTGGCCCGAAGAACTCTGTGAACAGACATTTATTCTTCTCTGAGCTAATGAATTTTTTATTTTTCTTCGAGAGTCAGGAAGAGTTTGCCTTTCCTAAGATTTTTACTTCCAGAGCTTTATTCAGTTTTTCCTCAATTAACCTATTGTATTGGAATGAACAATGGTAGCACCATGTAGAAGCAGGAACCATGAATATTCCCAATTTACTTGTTCTGTAGGCTTGATACAGTGTAATGTGCTGCATTTAAGGAAGTCTTTCTTGACCAGTTGCCGTTGAGGTGATTCTGACTCATGTCAACCTCGTGTGTGTCAGAATAGAATTGTGCTTTATAAGGTTTTCAAGGGCTGAGTTTTTTTTTTTTTAATTGTACTTCAGGTGAAGGCTTACAGAACAAATAGTTTCTCATGAAACAGTAGTACACATGTTGTTTTATGACATTGGTTAACAACCCCACAACATATCAACCCTCTAACTTCTCGACCTTTTTTTTTTGGTGAAAATACACATACCCAAAGATACACCATTTAAAAAATTTCTACATACACAGTTCAGTGACATTGACTACGCTCTTCCAATTGTGCTGTTATTCTCACTTAAGATGAAGGCTTACAGAACAAAATATTTTCTCATTTAACAGTTACTACACATGTTGCCCTATGACAATGGTTAACAATCTCACAACACATCAACAATATCCTTACTCAACCTTGGGTTCCCTATCACCAGCTTCCTTGTCCCCTTCTGCCTTCTGGCCCTTGTCACTGGACTCCTGTACCTCGTTAGTCTCATTTGGTTTTACGGGGCTGTCCACTCCCAGGCTGAACAGTGAACCTGGGAGATAACTTCACTACTGAGCTAAAAGGCTGTCTGGGGGCCATACTCTCGGGGTTTCTCCAGTCTCCTTTAGGCCATTAAATCTGGTCTTTTTTTTCTGTGAGTTAGAATTATGCTCTACATCCTTCTCCAGCTCTGTCCAGAACCCTCTGTTGTGATCCTGGTCAGAGCAGTCAGTGGTGGTAGCCGGGCACCATCTAGCTGTACTGGACTCAGTCCAGTGGAGGCCTTGGTAGCTGTGGTCCATTAGTCCTTCAGACTAACCTCTTCCTTGTATCCTGTTCTCTTCATTCTCCCTTGCTCCTGAAGGGATGAGACCAGTGGAGTATCTTAGATGGCCGCTCACAGGTTTTTAAGACCCCAGACACTACTCACCAAGGTAGAATGTAGAGCATTGTCTTTATAAGCTGTGTCATGACAATTGAGATAGATGTTCCTCGAGACCATGGTCCCCACAACAAGGGCTGATTTTTTTGAAGTAGATCACCGGGGCTTTCTTCTGAGGTACCTCTGGGTGGACTCATACCTCCAACCTTTCAGTTAGTAGCCAAGTGTGTTAGCTGTTTGTACCACTTAGGGACTCCAAATCTCTCTTACCCCATGCCAAGTACGATCGCATGACATGAAATCTCAGACAGCCAGGAGTTTGGATTCCAGCTCTGGGGCTAATTATCCAAAGTCCCTGGCCTTCAGTTTCTTCATCTTTAAAACGGGATAATAAGAGCACCTACCTCACAGGGTGGATGTGAAGGTTAAGTGAGATAATTCATCTAAAGTGTGTGGCATTGAGTTTGCAGCATAGTCAGTGACAATAAATGCTGTGTTTTATTATTACTGGGGGAGTATAATAAGAATATGGGTGATTGCAACAAAATATAATAAGTGGGGTGAGAGGGAAAGTGGAGGGTAAGCTGTCCCAAGTGGAGTGACATGGAAAGTGAGACTCATTTCAGACAGATTTTATTACGGAGTCATATCCATCCAGTGTGCCCATGACCCAAGCCAACAAACCAATCTGAAGATGGGACATTGGTGACAAGGGCCCTCATTGGCATCACAGTACCAGAAAGATCATGCCCAAGTTTTCCTTGCCCCCTAGTAGCTCATGTCCTCTCATCTACGGCCTGAGAATCGGGCTCTCCATCTTAGTGGAGGTAGCGGCGCTGTAGCAGTTAGCACACTGTGGTTAGGGATGCCGATGAGTAACTTTAATAATCTCATGTGGTAGAGATCATGCTCTCTCATTTAGTCCAGGTCATGTATGGGAAGAAACGTACGAGCCCTTTATCTGCTGTCGGTTCAGATTTCATTCTTCGTTCTGTGTGCTCTATCTAAATTAAATCTCCTCTAGGCTCAGGAGACTTCTGGCTTTTAGCTCCTATTTTTGGAATTGTAGTCAAGACTTGGATTGCCAGAAAAGAAGGCCCCGAGGCTCCTGCCGTGGTCTGGGCTTCCCCAGGCTCTGCCTGCCTTGCATACTTATCTAGACCTCCGTGACTCTGAGGGTTAGTGATTTTCCTTTTTCCTGCCACTGGGAAGGTGTTCAACTAAGAACACCTCACCACCAGTGGCGCCTTGAAGCCAAACCTTCACCCACCAGTAACACTGGGACCTCCTCACAGGCTTTGAAGCCAGAATCCCAAGGACAGAGTTGAGTCTCTGTCTTTCATATTAGTCTAGTTCTCTTTTGGATGAATAGATAGACTCTCAACAAATAATGACATGTAGCAGGAAGCTAGGTGGTGCAAATGGTTAATGTGCTTGCTGCTAACTGAAAGGTGGGAGGTCCGAGTCCATTCAGAGGTATCTTAGAAGAAAGATCTGGTGATCTACTTTTGAAAAACCAGCCATTGATAACCCTGTGGAGCATAGTTCTACTCTGACACACAAGGGGTCACCATGAGTTGGAATTGACTCCATGGCAACTGGTCTTTAATAGCAAGCTAGAGGTCTGTATTCGGGAAGAAAAGACTAAAAGTTCAGATTTATGCACTTGATTGAGAATGTTGTGAAAGGCTAGCTGCTAGCAGTCCTAGACTCTGTTGCTATTTTCAGTAAAAATGTTGGTAGAGCTGGAAGGGGAACTGATGGTGCTCCTGGGGGCCAAGTAGGTCTTGTAGAGCTGAAGGGGCTGTCCAGGTGGAAAAGTGGTGGAGTCAAGGGAGATGTGACTTGGTTTTTCCTTAGAGTGCTCATCATAAAATGGCCATGACCACCATTGAACCTGGCTCTCAGAGTAGGTAGATTAAACTTTGAAAGCTCAGGCCCACAAGTGAATACAAACCTCTTACTTTAATTCCCCTCAGCAGAGCATGGACAAGCTGGCATTTTCAAGAGGGCTTTACCAAATTCTAAGCACAAACATAGACTACAAATGAAGGTATTAGAGGCATACAAAAGTTGGCTTACACAGTCCGGGTTCTTTATCTCACCCTGGATTGCTTCCTCCTAGGATTCCCAGGCCCTTGCCATCCTACTGGGTCCTCCTGGGTTCCTCAGATAGCCTCCATGTGGAAGTCACCTTCTTTCTTCCTGATGCCAGAGCTGGTTTCCCAGATGACAGGCCTGATTTCCTGGACACTTTCACTTCCTCAAGGTCAAGGCCAAGTAAGAATGCCAATTCTGCCTCTTACCTAGGGACTTTCCACTCAGTTCTAGATTCTAGTCTGAAGATGGGCCTCTTCCCAAGCACCAAGAAGGTGGTGTGTTTCAGATAAGACTCTTTCTCTACTTAGAATGCTATTTTGTTCTTAACATGTCCAAGGATGAAACAATAGACAAGAACACCCATTTAAGAACTACCCACTTGCAGTTTGTGGAGTAATTTACTGGTAGATGTGCTCCAATGGGGCAAATTTAGAGTGAAGGCCTAGAAAGATAGTTTGGAATCCTTTCCATCTTCTTCAATGCCTTTTGAAGAGGATCTCTTTTCTGGTGCCATTCATCACATTCATACATTTAATGCAGTGATTGTCACTAATTATGCGTGCATGCTTTTATAAGCTTCTTCTCAGCAAGTGAGTTTCCCTCTCATTGAGACAGAAGGAATCTTGCATCTCAAGGGGGTGGGGTGGGCATTTCCTCAACTGTAAAATGAAGGGATGTACTGGACTGGATGGTTTTCACCTTATCACTGTTAAAGGTGCCTTTTACCCAGATGGCTTCACTGGAGAATTCTACCAAATATTTAGAGAAGAGCTTATACCAGTACTACTCAAACTATTTCAGAATGTAGAAAAGGAAGGGATACTTCTGAATTCATTTTATAAAGCCAGCATAACCCTGATACCAGAAGCAGTCAAAGATGCCACAAAAGAAGAAAATTACAGACCAATATCTCTCATGAATATAGATGCAAAAATTCTCAACAAAATTCTAGCCAATAGAATTCAGCATCATATCAAAAAAATAATAAACCACGACCAAGTAGGATTCATACCAGTATGCAAGGATGGTTCAACATTAGAAAATCAATCAACATAATCCACCACATAAATTAAAGGAAAGAAACGAATCACATGATCATCTCAATTGATGCAGAAAAGGCATTTGACAAAGTCCAACACCCATTCCTGATAAAAACTCTCAATAAAATAGGCATTGAAGGGAAATTTCTCAACATAATAAAAGGCATCTATGCAAAACCAATGGCCAACATCATTCTTAATGGAGAGAGGCTTAAAACATTCCCCTTGAGAACAGGAACAAGACAAGGATGCCCTTTATCTCCACTCCTATTTAACATTGTGGTGGAAGTTCTAGCTCGAGCAGTAAGGAAGAAAAAGAAATAAAGGACATCCAAATTGGTAATGGAGAAGTTAAACTGTCCCTGTTTGCAGATGATGTGATACTATACATAGAAACCCAAAAGACTCCACAAGAAAGCTACTGGAACTAATAGAAAGA
Source organism: Dugong dugon (assembly GCA_030035585.1). Lineage (NCBI taxonomy): Eukaryota > Metazoa > Chordata > Mammalia > Sirenia > Dugongidae > Dugong > Dugong dugon. Next base: position 151,886,981 of record CM057465.1, read on the forward strand.
TTCAGCAGAGTAGCAGGATACAAGATAAACATACAAAAATCGGTTGGATTCCTATACACTAATAAAGAGAACAATAAAAAGGAAATCAGGAAAACAATACCATTTATAATAGCCCCTAAAAAAGCAAAATACTTAGGACTAAATCTAACCAGGGATGTAAAAGATCTATACAAAGAAAACTACAACACGCTACAGCAAGAAACCCAAAGGGATCTACATAAATGGAAAAACATACTATGATCATGGATAGGTAGACTTAACATTGTGAAAATGACAATTCTACCCAAAGCAATTTACAAATACAATGCAATAGCGATCCAAATACCAACAACATTCTTTAAAGAGATGGAAAAACTAATCATTAACTTTATATGGAAAGGGAAGAAGCCCAGGATAAGCAAAGCACTATTGAAGAAGAAGACTAAAGTAGGAAGACTCGCACTACCTGACCTCAGAACCTACTATACAGCTACAGTAGTCAAAACAACCTAGTACTGGTACAATGACAGATACACTGACCAGTGGAACAGAATTGAGAACCCAGGTGTAAATCCATCCACCTACAGTCACCTGATCTTTGACAAGGGTCCAAAGTCCATCAAATGGGGAAAAGACAGTCTTTTTAATAAATGGTGCTGGCAAAACTGGATGTCCATTGGCAAAAAAATGAAACAAGACCCATACCTCACACCATACATAAAAACTAATTCAAAATGGATCAAAGACCAAAATATAAAGCTAAAAACTATAAAGTTCATAGAAGAAAAATTAGGATCAACGCTAGAGGCCCTAATGCATGGCATAAACAGGTTACAAACCATATCCAACAACACACAAACTCCAGAAGATAAGCTAGATAACTGAGAGCTTCTAAAAATGAAACACTTATGCTCATCAAAATACTTCACCAAAAAAGTAAAAAGACAACCTACAGACTGGGAAAAAATTTTTGGACAGTACAAGTCAGACAAAGGTCTAATCTCTAAATTCTACAAGAAAATCCAACACCTCTACAACAAAAAGACAAATAATCTAATTAAAAAATGGGCAAAGGAAATGAACAGACATTTCACCAAAGAAGACATTCAAGCAGCCAACAGACACATGAGGGAATGCTCGTGATCACTAGCCATTAGAGAAATGCAAATTAAAACCACAGTGAGATACCATCTTACCCCGGCATTACTGGCACTAATCAAAAACACTGGAAATAACAAACGTTGGAGAAGCTGCGGGGAGATCAGAACTCTTAAGCACTGCTGGTGGGAATGCATAATGATACAACCATTTTGGAAAATGATATGACGCTTCCTTAGAAAGCTAGAAATAGAAATACCGTATGATCCAACAATCCCACTCCTAGGAATATATCCTAGAGAAATAAGAGCTGTCACATGAATAGACATATGCTCACCCATGCTCATTACAGCATTGTTCACAATAGCAAAAAGATGGAAACAACCTAGATGCCCATCAACAGATGAATGGATTAATAAACTATGGTACATACACACAATGGAGTATTATGTAATGATAAAGAACAATGATAAATCTGTGAAGCATCTCATAACATGGATGAAACTGGAGAACATTATGCTGAGTGAAATAAGTCAATCACAAAAGGACAAATATTGTATGAGACCTCTACTGTAAAAACTCATGAAAAAGTTTACACACAAAAAGAAACAATCTTTGTTAGTTACGAGGGTTGGGAGGGGTAGGGATGGGGGAATTAAATAGACAATAGATAAGTGGTAACTTTGGTGAAGGGTAGGACAGCACACAATACTGGGGAAGCCAGCACAACTTGTACAAGGAAAGGTCGTGGAAGTTCCATCGACACGTCCAAACTCCCTGAGGGACTGAATTTCTGGGCAGAGGGCTGGGGGGACCATTGTCTCGGGGAACATCTAGCTGAACTGGCATAACACAGTTTATAAAGACAATGTTCTACATTGTACCTTGGTGAGTAGCGTCTGGGGTCTTAAAAGCCTGTGAGCAGCCATCTAAGATACTACACTCGTCTCCCCCTTGGGGAGCAAGGGAGAATGAAGAGAACAAGATACAAGGAAAAGGTTAATCCAAAGGACTAATGGAACTCAGCCTCCACCAGACTGAGTCCAGTACATCTAGATAGTGCCCATCTACCACCACTGACTGCTCTGACCAGGATCACAACAGAGGGTCCTGGACAGAGCTGGAGAATGATGTAGAACAAAATTCTAACTCACAAAAAAAGACCACCAGATTTATGGGTCTGACAGAGACAGGAGAAACCCTGAGAGTATGGCCCCCGGACACCCTTTTAGCTCAGTGGTGAAGTCAGTCCCGAGGTTCACCGTTCATCCAGGGTTTGGACAGCCCCATAAAACAAAATGGGACTAATGAGGCACAGTAGTCCAGGGACAAGGACTAGAAGGCAGAAGGGGACAGGAAAGCTGGTGATAGGAAATCCGAGGTTGAGAAGGGACAGTGTTGACATGTTGTGGCGTTGTTAACCGTTGTCATAGGGCAATATGTCTACTGTTTAATGAGAAACTATTTGTTCTGTAAACCTTCATCTAAAGTACAAAAAAAAAAAATTATGTGAGATCAAATTGACAACAGCAACTCAAAGTGTTTGATGGGAAGCCTAGGGGACAGTGAGTTGAAGATAACGGTGATGGAATAATTTGGAAAAGGATAGTGAGAATAGCAGCACAACTGGAAAAATGTAATTGATGTCACTGCATTGTACATATAGAAATTTTTGAAATGGTGTATCTTTGGCTATGTACATTTTTACCAAAATAAATAAATAAATAAAGGTCCTCCAAGGTTGAGAAGGGAGAGTGTTGACATGTCGTGGGGTTGTTAACAAATGTCATAAAACAATATGTGTACTGACTGTTTAATGAGAAACTATTTGTTCTGTAAACCTTCCTCTAAAGTATAATAAAAAAAAAATTAAATAAAGGTGCCTTTTATATCTTTCCCTTCAGTGGCCCTCTTATTTTTCTACCAGACAAGCCACCTTTAATAAAGCATTTGGTTGCTCACTTTTCTCGATTTAGGATGTGATCAATCATTGTCATGACATTGCCAGTGTTACTACATTTAAGGTGTCTTCATTTCCTGGGGCTGCTGTAAAGAAGTACCACAAACTGGGTGGCTTCAAACAAAAGAAACTTATTCTCTCACAGTTCTGGAGGTTGGAAGTCTGAAATCAAGGTATCAGTAGGATCATGCTCCCTCTGAAGGCTCTAGGGAAGAACTCTTCCTTGCCCCTTCCAGCTTCTGGTGGCTCCCAACAATCCTTGCATTCCTTGGCATTTTAATCTCTGCCTATTGTCATGTGAGCTTCTTTCCTGTGTGTCTTCTTCTCTTCTTATAAGGACACCTGTCATTGGATTTAGGACGAACCCTAAATCCAGTATGATCTCATTTTGAGACCCATAACTAGTTACATCTGCAGACTCTATTTCTAAATAAGTTCACATTCTGAGGTTCTGGGAGGACATAAATTTTTGGGTGACACTATTCAACTCATTACAATTGTACAACTGAACAACTGGTACAATCAGGTATAATTCCAGTGTAAAGTAAAGAAACTTGGATATACTAGTTAACCTATGCCAACCTAGCACATGTGAATTTTTTTTCATGTTTAAAGCAGCAGTGTGTTCTTTTTAGAGATCTGAGGGGACACCAACTAAGGTAGTTGGAGGAGGAGTTGGTGAGTTGGAGGAGGAGGACTTGAGCTGAAATGGATTGGTGTGGGTTGGCATAGTTATGGGGTGGCAGGACGTGAACTTATTAGTTACGCTTGGTGAGTTGGGAGAGGCAGAAGGCAGGAAGGGGGAATTACGGGCAGGGTAATGTTGTGGGATTGTGACTGCCCATGTTGCGGAGTGTGGAAGATGGAGTTGAAAACAGGGTGGGGAAGATTGTGCACATCTTTTGATGCCACGCTGAGGAGCCTGAACTATATTTTGGAGACAAGGAGGAGCCTTTAGAGGAATTTGAGGTAAGAAGTAACCTGATGAACCTACCTTTAGGAAATCGGTCTGGTCACAATGTGTAGGATGATTGTAGTACTTTTAATTTTAGATTTCCAGACAGTGGTGTATTAAAGGAGAGACTGTAACATATAAATACTTTGTTTACAAAAGCATAGCTCATACATTAAGTTGTGGCAGGAAAATATTTTGAGGTACTGATTGTTTTCTCCTTGAATTTCCTTGTTTCTTCCCCCCATTCAAGCAGTTAGTTGGTCCTGTGCTTTTTGCCTCAGGGAAGCAGACATGGTAGAGATATATAAGCTTGGGAAACTTCCTGGCTTTTGTTTGCAAAGTCCAACCCTCAAAGAACAGGGAAAAGATTCTGAAAAGTAGATAAAGGATTCTGGCCAGGGAAGCATGATTTCTCTAAGACTAGAAAAAATTAAATCTTTATCTGTCTTTAGACTGGGGAGAGGGTTAGAGAGAGAGTTAGAGATTGAGAGCAGAGACATCCTGTACCCTGATTCCTAGTTAGAGCTCAGTGGAGGCAGAATATTCCCCAGAGACACTACTCCAGGAAAATGGCGCCATGGGCATGTCACTGAAACATCAGGGCTGTGAAACTTGAAGGGCTTGTCTGTGGGCAGATGGCAAGGTCTATGGGCAGAGGGCATGGTGACCTGAGGGGACACGGCTTACACAGCACCTGGGACTGTTAAGATTCCAGAATCATGGGGAGCATCCCAGAGAGAGGTTTGGGATTCTGTAATGCCCCTGAAAACAATGAGGTTAAAATTTTCCCGCTGTTCTAGCAGAAGATTTAAAATAGAAACTAATTTGAATTATAGAAAATAAAGATATGATTTTTGATACCAGGGTTTATGGACTGAGAGTCATAACTGCTACAAGGTTAATTTAGCTAGAATGAAAAATATTAGTTTTCATGGCTATTTGAGCATCTGATTGGAAGTAGTTTTCTATAACTGCCCATTTGCAAATCTGCATGGGGAGTTTATGCGGTAGAAAGAACCCTGGGCATGGAGGAGAAGACCTACCTTGCCGTTTCAACATTGCCTCACGACAGAGTATGACTTTAGGCTAAAGTTGCCAGATAAAATACAGGATGTGCAGTTAAATTCAAATTTTGGATAAATGAACTATTTGGGACATACTTACACTAATTTTTTTTTGTTGTTATTTATCTGAAATTCAAATTTAATTGAGTGTCCTATTTTTTTTTTTCTTTCAAAATCTGGAAATTCTATTTTGGGCAAGTCATTTAAACTCTTGGTGCCTCATTTCTTCATCTGTAAGATAGAGACGGAGCCCTTGGGTGGCGCAAACAGTTAACATGCTTGGCTGCAAACCAAAAGGTTGGAGGTTCAAGTCCATCCAGAGGCACCTCAGAAGAAAGCCCTGGCGATCTACTTCTGAAAAATCAGCCATTGAGAACCCTATGGAGCATAGTTCTACTCTGACACACATGGGGTTATCATGAGTCAGAGTTGACTCAACAGCAACTGGTGGTTCTAATCCTGTTTTCCTCTTCCGTAATAATAATAATGGTACCTACCTCATTGTATAGTGGAGTCCTGGGTGCCACAAAAGGTTAAGCTTTCGACTACTAGCTGAAACATTGGTGGCTTGAAACACCCAGAAACACCCCAGAAGACAGGCCTGGCGATCTGCTTCTGAAAGGTCACGGCCTTGAAAACCCTATGGAGCAGTTCTACTCTGCAAACATGGGGTCGCCATGAGTCAGAACAAACACTACGGCAACTAACAACAACAACCTCATGGCATATTTATGAGGCTAAATGAGTTAATGAAGGTCGTGTGCTTAGCACTGAGCATAGTACATAGTAAGTGCTCAACAAATAATACTTTGTTATTACTACAGTTGTGCAAATATGAAGTAATATTTTCAAAGCGAATCAAGGAGACCTGAAAACGAGCCTCGGAACCAAGATTTGCTGAATGCTATCTCTGCCATAAGTGCTGCCAGCTTGTAATCAGAAGGGACGAGAAGTGCCGAGATTATCTGGGGAAGAAATCCACAACTTTCCCTGAGCATGTTCAGGGACAGAGATGATCCTTTTGTGAGCATTTTTGAAAAAAGTCTTCAAAATTTTTTTCCAAATCTCAGCCCATTCTACAAACTCAGAAGAAATCAACAGCTGATGCCTACATTTTACCCTAGGCAAAAACATCCCTCATAAACAAGCTGTGGGTCTACTGCAGCCTTAGATGTATTGCTAGCCGGAGGCTAAAACTCTTCCTGTTTATTAAATGAAACAGACCAGATTTGGGTCACAGCATCAGCAAATGGTGAGCTGGCCTTGCCAGCTTTCTCTACATCCCTGAGGACAGAGGGAGAAAAAAAGAATTAATCATAGCCTGGCAGGAGAGTTCAAGGGAGGCTCCAATGCCTTTTAAAATAGAAAAACTTAAGTTGCAACCAAACAGAAAGGTAGAAATAGAAACTAGATATTAGTGGCAGTAGCATCAATTTTAAACAATTTTTGGGTTTGTTTAAAAAATATGAGTGTTTAGCTGCATCTCATGTACTATCAGTCTTGACTCTTTCAGGGAGTGCAGAGATTTAATGGAAAAGTAAACTAGTAAGCAAGTGAATAAAGCATCAGATCCACCAGCCATTTAAAAAACCTATCGCCATAGAGTCAATTCTGACTCATGGCAATCCCATGTGTTACAGAGCAGAACTGCTCCATAGGGTTTTCTTGGCTCTAATCTTTCTGGAAGCAGATTGCCAGGCCTTTCTTCTGCAGCACCAGTTGGGTGGGTTTGAACCACCTACTTTTAGGTTAGTAGTTGAGTGCAAACTGTTTGCGCCATCCAAGGACTTTCACCAGCTACTACCCTTAAAAAAAAAACTAAACCCATTGCTGTCGAGTTGATTCTGACTCGAGCGACCCTATTGTTGATGTTGTTAGCTGCCATTGAGTCACTTCCTAACGAAACGCTGCCTGATCCTGCACCATCCCCACAATTGTTGTTATGCTTGAGCCTATTGTTGCAGCCACTGTGTCAATCCATCTCATTGAGGGTCTTCCTTCTTTTCACTGACCCTCTACTTTACCAAGCGTGATGTCCTTCTCCAAGGACTGATCCCTCCTGATAACATGTCCAAAGTACGTGAGACATAGTCTCGCCTCCTTGCTTCTGAGGAGCATTCTGGCTGCACTTCTTTCAAGACAGATTTGTTTGTTCTTTTGGCAGTCTATGGTATATCCAATACTCTTCACCAACACCACAATTTAAAGGCATCAAGTCTTCTTCTGTCTTCCTTATTCATTGTCCAGCTTTTGCATGCATATGAGGCTATTGAAAACACCATGGCTTGGGTCAGGCGTGCCTTAGTCTTCAAGGTGACATCTTTGCTTCTTAACACTTTAAAGAGATCTTTTGCAGCAGATTTGCCCAACGTAATGCGTCATTTGCTTTCTTTTTTATTGCACTTTAGACGAAGGCTTACGGAACAAACTAGCTTCTCATTAAACGGTTAGTACACATATTGTTTTGTAACACTGGTTAATAACCCCAAGACATTTCAATACTCTCCCTTCTCGACCTTGGGTTCCCTATTACCAGTCTTCCTGTCTCTTCCTGCCTTCTAGTTCTTGCCCCTGAGCTGGTGTGTCCCTTTAGTCTTGTTTTGTTTTATGGGCCCGTCTAATCTTTGGATGAAGGATGAACCTCAGGAGTGACTTCGGTACTGAGTTAAAAGGGTGTTCAGGGGCCATACTCTCAGGGTTTCTCCAGTCTCTGTCAGACCAGTAAGTCTGGTCTTTTTTTGTGAGTTAGAATTTTGTGCTACATTTTTCTCCAGCTCTATCAGGGATCCTCTATTGTGATCCCTGTCAGAGCAGTTGGTGGTGGTAACTGGGCACCATCTAGTTGTGTTGGACTCAGTCTGGTGGAGGCTGTGGCAGTTGTGGTCCATTAGTCCTTTGGACTAATCTTTCCCTTGTGTCTTTGGTTTTCTTCATTCTCCCTTGCTCCAGACGGGGTGGAACCAGTGGAGTATCTTAGATGGCCGTTCACAAGCTTTTAAGACCCCAGACGCTACTCACCAAAGTAGAATGTAGAACATTTTCTTTATAAACTATATTATGCCAACTGAGCTAGATGTCCCCTGATACCATGGTCCCCACAGCCCTCAGCCCAGTAATTTGGTCCCTCAGGGAGTTTGGATGTGTCTATGAAGCTTCCATGACTTTGCCTTGGTCAAGTTGTGCTGACTTCCCCAGTATTGAGTGCTGTCTTATCCTTCACCGAAGTTATCACTTACCTATTGTTCAGTTAGTGTTTTTCCCTCCCCATCCCTCCCCTCCCTCGTAACCATCAAAGATTGTTTCTTTCTGTGTATAAACCTTTTCATGAGTTTTTGTAATGGAGGTCTCATGCAGTATTTGTCCTTTTGTGATTGACCTATTTCACTCAGCATAATGCCCCCCCCACCAGATTCATCCATGTGGTGAGATGTTTCGCAGATTCATCATATTGTTCTTTATTGTTGCATCGTATTCCATCGTGTGTATGTACCATAGTGTGTTTTATCCATTCATCTGTGGATGGGCATCTAGGTTGTTTCCATCTTTTTGCTATTGTGAATAATGCTGCAATGAACATGGGTGTGCATATGTTTATTCATGTGATGGCTGTTATTTCTCTAGCACATATTTCTAGGGTGTTATTTGATTTCCTGATTGCTGCTTTCACGGGCATTGATTGTGGATCCAAGTAAAATGAAACCCTTGACAACTTCAGTCTTTTCTCCGTTTATCGTGATGTTGCTTATTGGTCCAGTTGTGAGGATTTTTGTTGTCTTTATGTTGTGGTGTAATCCATACTGAAGGCTGGGGTCTTTGATCTTCATCAGTAAGAGCTTCAAGTAGGCAGAGAAGAACTGCCCCATAGGCTTTACAAGGAGCAGCTGATGGATTCGAACCGCTGACCTTTTTGTTAGCAGCCGGGCTCTTAACCACCATGCCACCAAGGCTTTTCTAAACAGAAAACCAAGCCTCTCTTCCCAGCACCCTCCCCATAACTACCCTGCTTGCTTTGCAGATTTCTTTGTGTTGCTCTCTTCTTTCTTAGCTGTCTTCTAATTTTTCTTTCCGGTCCTTTCTTTACCAAATTTTTCCCTCCTAAAGCTTTAAAACCTCACTTTTCATGTAGCTGCCTTGTAACTTGTTTAATATTTAGTAGGTTTCACTGCTGAAATAATTACACCTTTCCCTGAGCTAATGTGGTGGAGTGTGGCACCCAGTGGGGAAGTGAGTATCTGTTTATAGCGCTTGAAAGGGTGATAAACAAGACTTACATCAATCCAGCCGCACAGTCTGACCTGACATGTAAGATGCCCTCTGGGAGTGACTGATATTTTTTTTCTTCAGTGGAAGAGCCTGTCATTTCTTTCCCTTTCATATTTCTTCAGAAGCAATCAGGGTATGTGAGTGAATTTAAAATGCACAAATCAAATATTTCTTTAAAAAGCAACTGCATTGAAATCAGATATATTTTCTTAACCTATAATAAACATTTGCTAAAGTGAAGTCTTCTTACATAAACCATCTGCATATGCACTGAAAAACAATACTTTGATACCATTGGATCATAAAATAGTCTTACGTGTTGAAAAATAAATTATGCTTTCTGCTGAAAGTATATATTTTTCCACTTTCTTATTTATAGTTTCTGTCACTCAAAATCTAGCTTCCCTGACAGGGTCTCACGTTTATTAGTTTATTCCCCTGGGGAACTTCTTTAGATTACATTTGCTGTTCCAAGTCTCCTTCACGTAGTTCTTTTCTCATTTTCTCTTGCTTTTTCCCAGAAAAATTATTTTAGAAAAGTCATCATTAATTAATGTTTATTTAATAACTCTAGTAGTCCACAGGCTGACTATTGAGTGCCATAAGTTCTAAGTGGTTTGGGATTTGGGGAAGTGCTAACTAAGCAGTAGGAGCCATAACGTGGGAAATTGAGGCTGCTGACCTGACATGGGTAGTTGAGATGAGCAGGCTGATGTTATCAGACCATCATGCTCCTCACCCCCACCCACTACCTCCACTCTTCCTCCCTCAGTAATTTAGACAAAGCGGTAGAAAGAACATGAACTTTGGAGCCAGAGGGACCTGGGTTTGAATCTTGTCACTTCCTAAGCTGTGTGACCCTTATAAGCAAGACACTGAGCACTCTAGCTCAGGGCTTCTTTAACTTAAAGTTAGCAGGGTGATTGTATGTTTCCTTTGCTTGGGCCAATGCCAGTTCGTGCTTTGTGTCTTGGCATACTTTTTAATAGCGTCTTCTTTCACTGTCTCAAGTGTCCTGAATATAGTGACCATAAAAATAAGGATGATAACTCCTACCCTACGTTGTTGTTGTGAGGGTGGCATTTTAAGTGTCTAGCAGGGGGACAGTGGTGGTTTAGTGGTAGAATTCTCACCTTCCGTGCTGGAGGTTCAGGTTAGATTCCCAGACAATGTACCTCATACAAAGCCACGACCTGCCTGTCAGTAGAGGTTTGTGTGTTGCTATGATGCTAAACAAGTTTCAGCGGACCTTCTAGACTAAGGTAGACTAGGAAGAAAGGTCTGGCAATCTACTTCTGAAAAATCAGTCAATGAAAACCCTATCGTGGTGCAGTGAGTTACTTAATATGGCCCTTCTAGCCATAGTCTTTGTAATTCCCACCAAATGACTGGGTGGGGATATGCAAATGAGGTGCTTGTGGCCCACCAAGGGGATTGGATAGTGTCATGGATTATAATTGTGTCCACCAAAAATATGTGTATCCATTTGGCTAGGCCATGATTCCCAGTATTGTGTGGTTGTCCATCATTTTGTCATCTGATGTGATTTTCCTGTATTGTAAATCCTATCTCTATGATGTTGAGGAGACGGGATTAGCACATTTATGTTAATGAGGCAGGGCTCAATCTACAAGATTGAACTGTATCTTGAGCCAATCTCTTTTGAGATATAAAAGAGAGAAGCAAGCAGAGAGACATGGGGACCTCATACCACCAAAACAGCAGTGCCAGGAGCACAGCGCATCCTTTAGACCTGGGGTTCCTGCATAGAGAAGCTCCTGGACCAGGGGAAGATTGATGACAAGGACCTTTCCCCAGAACCAATAGAGAGAGAAAGCCTTCCCCTGGAGCTGGCACCTGCATTTGGACTTCTAGCCTACTAGACTGTGAGAGAATAAACTTTTGTTTTTTGAAGCCATCCATGTGTGGTATTTCTGTTATAGCAGCACTAGATGACTAAGACAGATAGCTTGCTAATAATATAAATAAGGTGGATGGCACCCTTGTGGGGGTGGGACCATGCAAATAAGGTATATGGAACCCTAATGAGGGGATTGGTCAGTTTTGCCATCCTGCTAGGCTTAAAGGGAGACAGAGAGAGAGAGGCGCTGAACACAGAAGACAAGAGATAGTGGCATGAGATGGCTGGAACCAGGGGACTAGCATGAGATGGCTGTGGAGCTCATTGGTGTAACACTTGCAACCAGGGATGTAAAAGACCCATTCAAAGAAAACTACAAAACACTACTGCAAGAAACCAAATGAGACCTACATAAATGGAAAAACATACCATGCTCATGGATAGGCAGACTCAACATTCTGAAAATGTCAATTCTACCCAAAACAATCTACAAATGCAATGCAATCCTAATCCAAATATCAACAACATTCTTAAACGAGGTGGAAAAACTGATCATTAACTTTATATGGAAAGGGAAGAGGCCCTGGATAAGTAAAGCACTATTGAAGAAAAAGAATAAAGTAGGAGGATTCGCAGTACCTGACCTCAGAAACTACTATATAGCTATGGTAGTCAAAACAGACTGGTACTGGTACAATAACAGACACATTGACCAATGGAACAGAATCAAGAACCCAGACATAAATCCATCCACCTACTGTCACCTAATCTTCAACAAAGGCCCAAAGTCCATTAAATGGGAAAAAAACAGTCTTTTTAACAAATGGTGCTGGCAAAACTGAATATCCATCTGCGAAACAATGAAGGAGGACTCACACCTCACACCATACACAAAAATTCATTCAAAATGGATCAAAGACCTAAATATAAAACCAAAAACTATAAAGATCATATAAGAAAAAATAGGGTCAAAGCTAGAGGCCCTAATACATGGCATAAGTAACATACAAACCATAATTAACAATACACAAACACCAGAAGATAAGCTAGATAACTGGGATCTTCTAAAAATTAAACACGCTCGTCAAAAGACTTCACTGGAAGAGTAGAAAGAGAAACTACAGACTGGGAAAAAACTTTTGGCTATGACAAATCCAAAAAAGTTCTAATCTCTAAAATATACAAGAAAATCCAACACCTCTACAACAAAAAGACAAATAATCGAATTAAAAAATGGGCAAAGGATATGAACAGACACTTCACCAAAGAAGACATTCAGGCGGCTAACAGACACATGAGGAAATGCTCGCGATCACTACCCACCAGAGAAATGAAAATCAAAACTACAATGAGATACCATTTCACCCCGACATTACAGACACAAATCAAAAAAAACAGAAAATGACAAATGTTGGAGAGGCTGTGGGGAGATTGGAACTCGTATGCGCTGCAGGTGGGAATGCAAAATGGTATAATTGTTTTAGCAAACGATACGGTGCTTCCTTAAAAAACTAGAAATAGAAATACCATATGATCCAGCAATCTCACTTCAAGGAATATATCCTAGAGAAATAAGAGCCATCACACGAATAGACATATGCACACACATGTTCATTGTAGCATTATTCACAATAGCAAAAAGATGGAAACAACCTACGTGCCCATCAACAGATAAATGGATAAACATGGTACATACACACAATGGAATACTGTGCAACAGTAAAGAACAACAATGAGTCTGCCAAACACCTCACAACATAGATGAATCTGGAGGGTATTATGCTGCGTGAAATAAGTCAATCACAAAAGGACAAATACTGCATAAGACCACTATTATAAAAACTCATGAAAAGGTTTACACACAGAAAGAAACAATCTTTGATGGTTAGGAAGGAGGAGAGGCATGGGGAGGGAAAAACACTAAACAGATGACAGATAAGTGGTAACTTTGGTGAAGGGCAACACAGTACACAATACTAGGGAAGTCGGCACAGCTTGACCAAGGCAAAGTCATGGAAGCTTCACAGACACTTCCAAACACCCTGAGGGACCGAATTACTGGGCTGAGGGCTGGAGACTGTGATCTCGGGGAACATCCAGCTCAATTGGCATAACACAGTTTATAAAGAAAATGTTCTACATTCTACTTTGGTGAGTAGCATCTGGGGTTTTAAAAGCTTGTGAGTGGCCATCTTAGATACTCCACAGGTCCCACCCCTCTGGAGCAAGGGAGAATGAAGAAACCCAAAGACACAAGGGAAAGATTAGTTCAAAGGACTAATGGACCACACTACCACAGCCTCCACCAGACTGAGACCAGCAAACTAGATGGTACCCGGCTACCACCACTGACTGCTGTGATTGGGGTCACAACAGAGGGTCCTGGACAGGGCTGGAGAAAAATGCAGAACAAAATTCTAACTCACAAAAAAAAAAAAAAAGACTACACTTACTGATCTGACAGAGACTGGAGAAACTCTGAGAGTATGGCCCCTGGACATCTTTTTAACTCAGTACCGAAGTCTCTCCCAAGGTTCCCACTTCAGCCAAAGATTAGACAGGCCCATAAAACAAAACGAGATTAAATGGGCACACCATCTCAGGGGCAAAGGCGAGAAGGCAAGAGGAGACAGGAAAGCTGGTAATAAGGAACTCAAAGTCGAGAAGGGGAGAGCGTTGACATGTCATAAGGTTGACAACAAACATCACAAAACAACGTGTATTAATTGTTTAATGAGAAACAAATTTACTCTGTAAACCTTCATCTAAAGTGCAATAAAAAAAAAAAAAAAGGAAAAAAAATAAACTGATGGTGAATAAAAATAGGGGGAAAAAAAAAAAGAGTGCAACACTTGCCCAAATGGGCCCCCAGCAGGGCCCAGTGGCAGAAGGCCCCCAGCAGGGCCCAGCCACAGAGGGTGAGAAGAAACTGTCTTGAACGAGGACTGCGTCCTGAGTTGTTGTTCCTGTTACTTCCAAGTAGATCTTGATCCTGAGTTGTACCCTGTTACTTCACTAATAAACCACTCAACTGTAAGTACTGTTCGTGAGTTCTGTGAAAGTTGCATTGAATTATGGAGCCCAAGGACAGGAGGGGGAGTGCTGAGGGAAGGAGGAGTAGCTGACGTTAGAGATGATGGAGTAGGACAGCAGTTTGGAAAAGGTGGATATTTGGGACATCTTTAACGTCCACCTCATAGGAACCAGCTTTGTGCTGATCCTTATAAAAGAAATTATTCTTTTACGTATGGATCACAACAGTCCAATCTGAAACCCATTGTGGGGTTGGCACAGGACTGGGCAGCATTTCATTCTGTTGTGCATGGCGTTGCCCTGAATCAGGGGCCGATTTGATGGCAGCGAACAGCAAGAGCATGGTGTCTAGTACACCTTTTGTTATTATTAATAATGATCTGAAATTATGCTTAGATCTGACATCAGGGTTCACTCAGTGCTTGTGAGTCTGGACATCCTAGCATAGAACTGAAAAGCCCATTTTGGTTTTACATTTCAGAATCCATTTAGTTTTATGCTTTATTTTAGAAATGAAATTAACTCCCATGAAGGTTTTTTTTTAGAATCTCAATTAAATGTTGGTCTCCAGGATAAATTGACCTATGTCAGAAGCAGCAATGACCAGTTCAGGTTTGTTAAAAACAATAAAACTTCGACAATTACATGAGATCAACTCTTTATTAAGCTTGCATGTGCATGTGTGTGTGTGTATGTGTGCGGTGAGAGAGAGAGATGCTTGCAAATGGACAGTCAGTTCTAGGGAAACTGCTGTGACTATCACAAAGTAGTTTTTTGCTTATATGCCATCTACAATCTTGGGATAAAAGAAAGAATGTACAGTTGGTTCTTTGAAGGTTACACAGTAGTACAGAAGAACAAGTCACATGGAATACACAAAATCCTAGAGATACAGGTCTTGGGAAAAAGAAACTTTTAGGTTAAACATCTGCCATCTGTTACTTTGAAGTGAGCAAGGTCCTTGGGAAAAAAGAGAGGGCATTCTTGAGGAAGTAATAAGGTTGGTTTGCAGGGTATATTTAATGATAAGACACCCAGAAGTCTTGGAGCATATTCCAGGCCTCTAGGGAGTTGTTTAATTTTAACAGGCTGGAAAGGAGAAGAGAAGTTAAGCACTGTTTATTTCATGTTTAATAGAAGGGGAATAAAAACTCTTTAAAACAAAAACAAAATAAAACATTCCAGGAAAGAGTAGAATTAATCTCAGACAAAGATTACTTTCTCAAAAGTAATTCTCATCAGTGGGCTCTTTGGATAGAAGCTGAGAGCTAAACAGCCTCATACTAAGATCCACAGGGCAGAGGCCCTTGGGAAGATGGGAAAGGACTCTTGAAAGGGGGAGGTGGGTTCACAAGTGATGCTCAAGGAAAACCATCATAAGTACAAAATATCCCATAGTGGAAATTGCAAAGGAATTTATGGAAGCAAATTGTTAGGGAGAAAACCAAGGGTTGGCTCTGTCTGTTTTTCCTGGAGTTACGAACCAGATGCAAGACATATTTATTACACACAGTTATGTGCTAGACCCTCGACTAGGCCATGGGGATGCAGAGATGTGGCACTCAGTCCCTGCCTCAAGGAGCACAGAATCCAGAGAAGACACAGACACACAAACAATGACAGTACTCAGTACTACAGTAAAGGTATGTGTGTAAGTTAGGGATGAGGTCATTGGTGACTCAGTGGCAGAATTCTCGCCTTGTATGCAGGAAACCCAGGTTCGATTCCTGGTTGATACACCTCCTGTGCAGCTACCACCCATCTGTCAGTGGAGGTTTGCATGCTGCTATGATGCTGAACAGGTTTCAGTGGAGCTTCAAGACTAAGATGGACTAGGAAGAAAGGCGTGGTGATCTATTTCTGAAACAAAAAATCTGCTAATGAAAATGCTATGGATTACAATGGTCTGATCTACAGTCCTTCAAGGGGATGGCACAGACCAGGCAGCATTTTGGTCCATTGTGCATGCGGTTCCCATGAGTTAAGGGCTGACTTGATGGCAGATAACAGTGACAGAAGTTAGGATAGGCTAACTGCTGTAACAAACAGCTCCCAGCGCCCCAGGACATAGCATAATAGTCATTTATTTCCCTCTGGTGTTACAGAGTAATGCAGGTGTTTGGTAGGGGATCCTCGCATGGTAATTCAGGGACCCAGACTTCTTCCGTCTTGTGGCTCCAACAATCTCCATGGCCTGCGTTCTTTTCTGTATCATCTGCATGCAGTTAGCAAGTGGAAGAAACAGCAAACCAGAGTGTTGTATAGGTCATTCACCTTTCATTAGAGCTCAGTCGTCATTCATCAGACCTCAATCGCGTAGCCCCATGTAGATGCAGGTGGGGCTGGGAAATGCCGCGGCTGGGCAGCCACTTCCGGGCAACAATGCTACACTACGAAGGGAAACATTAATATTTACCTAACAGCCAACTCTCTCTGCCACTTCTGCATGGGAAGGAGGTAAGAAGGAAAGAGAGCTCAGAAAAGTAATAAATCCAATTGTGTGTGTGTTGGGGGCATGGGGGCGGTAGGAGACAGAAGGGGAATTATAGTAAAATCTTCCTAGAAGATTTGTTATTTAAACTGAGTTTTAGAGGAGAAATGGGATATAAGTGATGAAGGGCAATGGAAAAGGGCATTTGAAGTAGAGGGAACAGTGCTAAACACTGGCATTTCCAGTTATTGATTCAACAGATCTTTACAGAAGTGCCTCTCAGGTGCCAGGAGCTATTCCAAATGCTGGGAATACTGCTGTACATAAGACAGACAAGTTTCCCACTCTTGCTAGTCTATACTCCAGGGAGGAGAGACAGATCATAAATAAACAAGCAAATAAATACACAAACTGAAAAACTCAAATAGGGCATTGTGGGTGGGGAAGCTGCATGTTTTCAACTTCAAGTAGGGTTGGGGCAAAGAGTGCATGTTGGGGGTGGGAGCGGAGGAAGCAAGAAAGGATGAGACTAGAGAAGTTAGCAGAGAGCAGCCAGTAAGGATCTTGCATGCATTGAAGGACATCCAAAGAGGAGATGGGCTCAGATTTGAATTGCAGAAAGGTCATTGACTTGTGTGTAGAAGGCTAATTTAAGGAGCACAGGAGTGACTGTGGGGAGGCCAATTATAAGACTGTTGGAATAATTTAAGAGTGGAATGATGAGGGCTGGTGGAGGAGGTACAGTGTATGGCACTAGGCAGTTGCATCCCAGGGATGAAGGGAAGAAAAGGAAGGATGCAAGGATGGACTCCCCCATGTTTCAGGCAGAAAATGGGCAGCATGTCTTACTTTGAGTTCAGTCCAGACATCCTGGTCTACGTATACTTTTATTTTTTTAAATGTACTGTTTATTTATACAACTTCACAGAAAAACATCTAAAAAGCAAATTCTACTCTATCTTTTTACTATCAAACAGAATGTATAAATTATGTTATTTTAAAATCAATATTATTTGGCTATGCATTTTGATTAGTTGGCTTAATGATTTTCCATTTGTTGCTTCTGACATTACTCTGTTATGAATGGCATTGCTGTGAAGTCCTTAAGGTCATAGAATATCAGGTGGAAGGAACTTAGAGATTTTCTAGTTCAGTCTCCTCATTTTACAGATGAGAAAACTGAGGTCAGAGATGTTCAGCAATGAGCCCAAAGACAGTTAATACAGATAGTTAATGGCAGGATTAACTTCAACCCAAGCCTCTTTTTTGAATGCATTGCTGTTTTGCTATTTTGGATTATTTTCTGGCGATAATCTCCCAAAGTGGGGTTTTTAGGTCAAATATGAGGAATTTTATGGACTTTTGTATATTTCAAAACTGATTAACAAACTGAGTAACAGAAAGGTGGTAGTGACTCATAATGATCACCAGCACTAGGATTTGTTTCAGTTTATCTGCTGCTGTGAAATAAACCAAAAAATTACTCATTGCCATGAAGTCGATTCTGACTTATAGTAATCCTATGGGACAGAGTAGAACCGCCCCACAGGGTTTTCAATGCTGTAATCTTTATGGAAGCAGACTGTCACATCTTTTTCCTGTGGAGCAACTGGTAGGTTTGAACCACCGAGCTTTTGTTTAGCAGCCAAGCACTCAATTACTACGCCACCAGGGCTCCTTCTGTGAAACAAAGAACCCTAAAATTTAGTGGCTTAAAACAATAATCATTTTATTATCTCTTACATTCTGTGGGTTAACTGGGCTCATCTAGGTGGATCTTCTGCTCCATATAATGTCAACTGGAGCTGCAGTCACTGGGGCTCAACTAGGCTGGGAAGTCCAAGATGGCTCCTCACATGTCTGGTACCTTGGCAGAGATGGCTAGAAGGCTAGGCCTCTTCTTTCTCCTGCTCTCTCTCTCTTTGTCTCTCTCTCTCTCTATATATATATATAGTCTCATGCAGTCTCTCCGTGATCTCTACAGCAGGGTAGTCAGACTTCTTACATGTTAGCTCAGGGCTTCCAAAACACTCAAAGGCAGAAGTTGCCATGTTTTTTCAAGGCCCAGACCTGGAACTGGTACAGCTCTACTTCCGCCACATTCTGTTGGCTACAGTGAGTCACAGAACCAACCTAGAAACCCAAGTGTGTGAATACTGAGGGGTGTGGTTCCTTGAGGCCTGGCTTTGGAGACTTGTGTCCACAGAATTTATTGCTTTAATTTGTTTTTGCTATTTGAATAGATTGGAGCTCTGGTGGCACAGTGGTTAGGAGCTTAGCTACTAACCAAAAGGCTGACAGTTTGAATCCATCAGCCACTCCTTGGAAACCCTATGGGGCAGTTCAACTCTATCCTGTAAAGTCTCTGTGAGTCAGGATCCACTCCAAGGCAACAGATACAGGTAGAAGGGCAATCTCATGATTCATTTAGTTTGTATTCCTCTCATTGTAAGTGAAAGGTGACCATTTTTCCTAGCGGTGGCTTGCTATGTATGTCTTTTCTCTGCGAACTGGTTACACAAATACTTTGATCGGTGTGAACGTAGTTTTAGAAAGAGTTTCAGAGAATCCTGAGCATCTTTCTTGTATAGGAGTCTCCCATTTGGAATTCTATAAAACACCTAATGATAAGAATTTCTTTTTTTTTTTATTTTAAAGATGAATCTTTCTCTGAAGTAGAGAACAAGTGTGTATACCATTGTACAGATGATTATCAGAATTTGGTGATTTTCCTGTAGTCTATTCTTGTCATTAATAGCGATGACAGTAATAATAGCTAACAGTTATTTAGGACTATTTGTGCTTTTACCAACTCATAATGCCCACTAGCACTAGAATTTGTTTCAATTTATCAGCTGCTGTGAAATAAAAGACTGCAAGACTTAGTGGATTAACACAACAATCTTTTTATTATCTCTTACAATTCTGTGGGTTTACCGGGCTCAGCTAGGTAGATCTTCTGCTCCGTATAAGGAGACTGAATGTCTATGAAAAAAAGCCTGCCAACTGGTCATCTAATATTAGCTTGTATAGCTCTTGTTTTAGATAATATACCACGTTCTAAGATAAAACAATTGGCCTTGAATAACCCTGACTTGCCAAACACTTCTTTATACTGAGATGAAAGTTGTCTCCCTGTCAATTCCACCTCGTAGTCCTCATGCAACTCCTTGAGAGCATGCAGAACAAATACAATTTTATTCTGGCCCTCATGGCAGCCCACAAATGTATGAAGAAAGGTATCATGTCCAGTTTTCTCCTTTCCCCTTGTCATGGATTGAATTATGTCCCCCCAAAAGTATGTGTATCAATTTGGCTGAGCCATGATTCCCGATATTGTGTGATTTTCCTGTATGTTATAAATCCTGCCTCTATGATGTTAATGAGGGAGGATGGGTGGCAGTTGTGTTAGTAAGGCAGGACTCAATCTACAAGATTGGACTGTGTCCTGAGGCAATCTCTTGAGATATAAAAGAGAGACGTGAGCTGAGAGACATGGGGACCTCACACCACCAAGAAAGCAGTGCCAGGAGCAGAGTGTATCCTTTGGACCCAGGGTCCCTGCATGGAGAAGCTCCTAGTCCAGGGGAACATTGATGAGAAGGCTGACAGAAAGAGAAAGCCTTACCCTGGAGCTGACGCCCTGAATTTGGACTTAAAGCCTACTTTACTGTGAAGAAATAAGTTTGTCTTTGTTAAAGCCATCCACTTGTGGTATTTCTGTTACAGCAGCACTAGATGACTAAGACACCCCTATTCTTTCTCTTTCCCCCAGAAGTCATCCAACAAATATTTAATGAGCACCTATTATGTGCAAGACCCTGTTCTATGTACTGGAGATATAGCAGTGAACAAAGCAAACAAAATTCCCTGCCCTCATGGAGCTAATATTCTAGTGTGGAGTGGACAATAAACAAATAAATAAAATGTATATGTCAGATGGCCATAATGATTATGGTGAAGATAAAGCAAGGACAGGCTAAGGGAATGCTGAGAAGGGGAGGATTGCTTTTTTAAACTAGATGGTTGGGAAGTCCTTATTGAAAGGTGACCTTTGAGGAAAGTCCTGAAGATTCTAGGTGAGTAAGCCATGAAATTATCTTTGCAGAGAGTGGTGTTGGCCAAGGAAACTTGCCAGTTGAGTCCAGTATTCCCTACATGACATGCATTCAGATGCTCATTATTTTTCCCATCCTCCTCTTTTCTACAGTGTAAAAACCACCAGTTGCTGATGAGTCAATTCAGTTACAACTCATGGGGACCCTATGTGTGTCAGAGTAGAGCTGTCCTCCATAGAATTTCCAATGGCCAATTTTTTTGGAAGTAGATTGCCAGGTCTTCTTCTGAGGCACTTCTGGGTGAACTTGAACCTCTAACCTTTTGGTTAGCAGCTGAGCACTTGACAGTTTGGACCACCCAGGGACCCCTTCTACAGTGCAGTTTCCACAAAAAAAAAAAAAAAAAAAAAAAATGTAACATTCCAAGTCTCCTCTGGTTCACATCTCTGAAGTGGCTCATTTTTACACTCTGAAGTGAATCGTTGACTGGCAGCAATGGCATAACTGGTTTTAGCAGAATAAAATTCATCATCCGTTCTTGCAGTCATTTGGCAAATGTTTATCAAGGGCCTGCCATGCATCAGGTACCCAGCCAATTGATGGGGGTACAAACATAAATGAGACATGGATCCTGCCCTTGAGATACTCGGTTTAGAAGGTGGAGAATAATTACAATATTGTAGGATAGTGCTAAATCTCTACAAAATTTCTAAATAATGTGCTCTTTAGCTGAACTGGCAAAGGGGAAAGAGAAAAACTATGTGAAAGAGGTAGTGTATTAGCAAAATTTATTTAAACTGATTTGACTATTACTCTATGGCGGAGGACGTACCTGGGTAGTGCAAAAGGTTAACATGCTTGGCTGCTAACTGAAAGGTTGGGATTGGAGTCCAACCAGAGGCACCTCAAAAGAAAGGCCTGGTGATCTACCTCCAAAAGATCAACTAGGGTCTAGGTGGAGAGAAGCCAAGGGCTGATTCAAAAATGAATGGACTGAAGGAAGAAGAAAAACATTCTAAGGGAAATTAAAGAAAAAAAACCATGGCATTCTGCATGTATATTGCCCACTCTTGTAAAATAACACCATTTCCTCTACACTTTAATGTCATCACTGAACATAGATTACTAATAATCTCAGCGATGTGACTTGAGCCATATGAGGACTGCACGTCTTGTATGATCCAGCATTTTCTTTAAAGTCAAGTGATTTTATTGGGTTGTTTCTCAGTGTTGATCATACTGGGTTACTCTCTTTCTGGGACATGGTATGCTCTTTCAATCAAAAGATTCAAGTTTTCTTTTATGCCTAGAATGTTTTCTTGAATGATATCTTCGTATATTTATTCTGTTCCATTATTTCACTATGTATTTTATTTGCTTGTCTTCTATATCTATCAATATCTTTCAATTAAAAAATTTAGAAAAAATTTCATTTCATTTTATTTCTATTTCATTTCCATTCACATTTTTTCTCATTTCTGCCTTCTATAGCCTTACTGTGTCTGCAGCAGCATCTATTTTTATTTGTGTTTTTCTCATTTTTTTTTTTGCAATAATTTGTTAGTTTCGTTTTTTACTTCTGCTTCTTTGTTGAGCACCTCTTGGATTTCTGATTTATGCTTTTTCCTTTAATAGAAGTTTTCCTTCATAAAATCTTTAAAATGCAAAATATTTAGTCACAATTTTCATATGCTCTATGGTAACATTTTTGTGGTAATCATCCTTACCTCCTTTTTGTTTTTATTGTTCCTTTCTTCTTCTTTTTATATAGTAATTTTGTATAGCTCTTCTAGTTCCTTTTTGAATATTCATCTCTTGATGAGGTTCATGTCAGGGGTAGTGGAGGGGGCAGGGCCATATTCTAAACCAGCAGAAACTTTTTTCTATGACTCGTGTTTTTGTTTGTGGGCTATCTTAGCCATTACTTTATCCTGGTCAACTGAGATAGGAAGCCGTAAAACTTCTCAAAGTTCAAAGTGGGGAAGGAAAGGGTTGTTGAATATACAAAAACAATAGATGTCCATCTATGCGGCTCACATCAGCAAACCACTGTTAGTTGCGGTATGTATTTATTAACTCTGAGTAAACTGCATGTAATTCATTTCATAGAGACGTTTGGTTCATCTCAATGGACATTTTTCTTCTCTGTATAAAGATGAGTTATGAAGGAGAGATGCAGGACTGGTGGCTCCAATCAGTAATTGTTATTACTGGTCTGGTGGGGCAGCAGTAACAGCTGTGTCCCCTAGAGAGCCAGGGATCCACAGGGCCTGCTCTGAGTGGGTGGACCATACCCACTGAACAACACCATCGGACTAAACATGTGTCTGTCCAATATGGCAAGGTGGAAGGGGAAAATGCATCTGAATATATATTTTGATATAATTATAAAAAAATACATTGAATCATGTACTTTTATGGTCATATCTTGTATTTGTAGCTTTTTGGAACAATTTAGAGATCAGCTGTTCACCATGTGGTCTAGTATGCAGCTTGATTGTGCTGTGGCTTGGGTGTGCTTCTTAATAGAAATTTCACTCTTTTTACAGGCTGATAAATGCTTATTAAATACGTATAATGTGCCATTGTGTTAGGCTGCTGGGAAGGCAGTAGATTGCAATGTTCAACAACATGGGCTTTGGAGTGGTGTGCTTGAGTCAGCTCTTGCACGCCCCTACAGACAGGTGGTTTACCAGCACGCCAATGGAAATCAGGCTCCACTACTTAATAGCTATGTGACTTTGTGCAAAAAACTCAGCATTTCCCAGCTTCATTTCCTCATCTGTAAAATGATAATTCAGTTCAATGCTATTTAGCTCATAGATAAATATGAGGTTTCATCTTAAGAGCTTAAACCATGGTTGCTGTTGGATGTTGTTAGGTAATAGTAGCTACACGTAATGCACACATAGACTGATTTGTTGGCAAGACTGGTGTTGTTATCTCCACATTACAGGTGAGGAAACAGGCTCAAAGAGATAAGTTAATTGCCCAAGGCAGACACCTAGTAATTAGTGGATCTAAAAGCTGCCAGACTCCAGAGCTCATGTACTTTCTGCCCTCCATCCTGCATCTATACTGGTTGGTGATGTCCTTTGAAGTTGCCTGACGAGGGAACTAGTACATGGCAGTACAAGGAAGCCACTTAAGAGCCTCTGTTTGTTCACCTGTCTCCGAGACAGACTAGAGCCAGAACACCCCCTTCTTTTCACTACATCATATTCTACCTTCTTTCATCACGCATACGGTATGACCCAACATTCTTCACGACCAAGCTGCAAGTCTAGCTTTTTCACTAAAATTTTAAAGGATTTGTTCTGAATTTAAAAAAAAAAAAAAATTAATGGATAGTTTAGAACTGATTTACTATTCTAATAGAAGTATACAGATCTATTTGAGGGAATAGGAAAGAAAAGAATATTCATGTAACAAATGCAATTATTATTGCACGAAATAGCTTTCCTGAAGACCAGAGCTGCAATCTTTATGTTTTTTAAATTAACTCATAAATTATGTGACTAAACTCACCTCTTTGATTACAGCGTTTGTTTGCAGTTTTGGTTTCTGGCATTTTTAGCTTATGATTTTATGGTCACTGTGTGTAATAGATACATGGCTGTCTTTTAAGAGATAAATAAAATATTTCTTAGCATAAATATGGACATTGACTGGGAAGGAGGCTGCTAGAAGGAGACTTTGGTTTCCTAGGGTGTATCTCAGTAACAATTACTTTATGTTTAAGACCATTTCTCCTTAGGGAGAAAAATGAAGCAAAGAAGTCAAGGCAGAGCATTATGTTTATCACCTTCTGGCTTCAAATGATTGGGCTTTAATAAGAGTGTAACAGAAATTGCAAAGATGAAGTGAGTTGCTACAAGTACAACCCTTAGAGCAGGGAGACAGGCAGGAATCAGTGAGGAGTCCCATGACAACTCCAGTCACTCCACATATTCTGGAAAGGTGACAGATGCTGCTGTGGAGGCAAGGGCTCAGGTTGCAGGGCCTTCTTTCTGAGCAGTACCAGAAGATGGGTCCTGGAAGGAGCTGGGCTTCTACATCTACCCATACCTAAGGAAAGGGATGAGGAATTCTGGAGACTGATTGTTTTCTTAGTGAAGAGACTGAAGCTGTGCCGAGACTGCTGTTGTTGTTAGGTGCCATTTAGTTTGTTCCAACTCAGCAACCCTATGTACAACAGAACGAAACACTACCCGGTCCTGTGCCATCCTCACAATCGTTGCTATGCTTGAGCCCACCATTGTACCCACTGTGTCAGTCCATCTAGTTGAGTGTCTTCCTCTCTTTTGCTGACTCTTTACTTTACCAAGCACGATGTCCTTCTCCATGGACTGGTCCCTCCTGATAAAATGTTCAAAGTATGTGAGACGAAGTCTCACCATCCTCATTTCTAAGGAGCATTCTGGCTGTATTTCTTCCAAGATAGATTTGTTCGTTCTTCTGGCAGACCATAGTATATTCAACATACTATGCAGAGATTAGAAACCTGAGTAAAAAATCTTTCAGATTTCAAGGTGTCCAAAAAAGAAAAATTGTTTCCTTTCTGCTGTGTGTTTCTTACAGAGAAGCAACTTGCTAGATTTGAGTGTGAATTTAACACTTGTGCTATTTATCAATCGATTGTTCATGTATTCAAATACAACACTTATTGAGCATCTGCCTCATTTGTTTCCTCTGCCTGGAAGGCCCTTGCTTCGCATACCTTAATGTAGTTAAATTCTACTCTTCCCATTCTTAGGGAAGTCCACTGGCCCTAATATGTGATCTTGTACTATTTAAGGTATTTATCAAAATTACAATAAATAATGGGACAATGAGTTGTTTGAAGTTTATTTCCTCATCTATAATGTGATTTCCATGAGGGCATAGATTATACCTGTAACCCAGTGTGGAAACATGGCCTTGCACACAACAGATATGTAATAAATGTTTTTCTCAATGAAGAGATCAACAAATGAATGTCTTTTTCATCTGGGTAAACTTCTTCAAGGGCTTCCTGAGTGGCACATATGGTGAAGTACTTGACTGCTAGCCAGAAGGTTGGTGGTTCAAACCCCCTAGAGGCACCTCAGAAGACAAGCATGGTGATCTGCTTCTGAAAAGTCAAAACCTTGAAAAGCCCATACAGCAGTTGTACTCTGCACACATGGGGTCACCATGAGTTAGAATTGGCTTGAGGGCAATTAACAACAATGGCAACAAACCTTTTCCAACAATGTTCAAAAAATATTTATTGGGTACCTACTGTGTGCCAAGCATTCCTCTAGGAATAGAGGATCAGCTGTGAATAAAACAGATACAAAGAATCTTCAATCTTTGGAGCGTGGCACCCTGACTTGTCCATTGTAGGCTTTGGACAACTGTTTTTATTGTTAAATATAATTCAGACACAGAAAACTGCATAAAACAAATGGATAGCTTAATGAATTGTTAGAAGGTAAATTCAGCCCCCTTGTAATCCTTGGCATTAAAATTCTGAAAACCTTGCCCTTAAATTCTTCAGAGAATCTACTCTACCCACCTCCCAAAAGTGAGATTTTACATGCTTAGTTTGGTTCAAAAGATTTTTATTCTTAAAGTTTTACTAAACAGGGTAAAAATTCTGACACATGTTATTAGACAGGAGATTTTTTTTCACTTTCTATTATCCAGTAAATGGGCCAGTGTGGGCAGTCTCATTCCAGATTCACAGCTAATTCTGAGAACATAATGTCATAAAGGATCTTAAGAGACATAATTCTATCATGGTGGGATGGAGAAATTAAAACATTACTTAACATAACCTCAATGGCAGCTTCAGATGAGCAAAGTTAACATCCTGAGAGACTGTCTTCAGAGTCTTCATTATGGTGTAGTGCTGTTAAAAGGTGACCTGAGGCTTTGCTTATTACCTGGACTGGTTGAATCAAATGAGAAATAAGCTTTTCTTCTTTTTTTTCTTTCAAACTCTCAGAGAACTTTAATCTTCTTCCCATTTTATATGTTCTTCCCCCCTTCTAATTTAGGTCTTTCCAGGCCCAGAACTGAAAGATTATAAAAATGGATGATATACTCCCTGCCTGCCTGTCCCCAGAGGGCCCTGATCTTGGTATCAACACAAGCATTGAAAAGTGAAGATACTTGCATCCCATTGGGAAGCCTCAAAGCTCTGTTATTAGGTGGTTTTTTAATGCACAATGGTATCATACCATCTTCACCAGGCTGTTGCGTGTATTAAGTAAAGGAATAAGCTCTGAGTGCAGTTTGGGGCACATCGGAGGGCTGCAGGGAGGCAGCTGAGGTGGGCTGGAAGGGTTCAGGACTAGTGGGAATTGGGGTTCCCCTTCCAGCAATTCCACTTCCTAGCTGGGTGGCCTTGGGCACATCTTGACTTGGAGAAGCCTCAGTCTCCTCATGGGCAATGGGGGAAGATAGTAATTTCTTATGGGGATGCTGCAAGAATTAATGGTGATCCCACAATTGCCCTAGTGCTTACTGGGAGCCTCCTTACATTTAACATCTCATGTAGTCTTCTCAACATATCTACCCTCCCATTTTACTCATGGGCACATAGAAAATGTAGGAGAAATACACTTTTTTTTTAAAAAGGGCTTGTGGCTCAGTGGTTAAGAGCTACGGCTGCTAACCAAAAGGTCAGGAGTTCAAATCTACCAGCTGCTCCTTGGAAACCTTACAGGGCAGTTCTACTCTGTCCTATTGGGTCGCCATGAGTCAGAATTGACTAGACAGTAACTTTTTTTTTTTTTTAATGGGTTGAACTGTGCCCTCCAAAAGATATGTTGAAGTCCTAATCTCAGTATCTGTCATTGTGATCTTGATTGGAAATAGGGTCTTTGAAGATGTTATCAGTTTACATGAGGTCATATCGGAGTAGGGTGGGTCCTAATCCAATATGAGTGGTATCCTTATAAAAAGAGAAGAGACACAAAGGGAAGATAATCATGTGAAGATAGAGGCAGAGACTAGAATGATGCATCTACAAGCCAAGGAATGCCGAGGGTTGCTGGGAACCACCAGAAGCTAGAAGAGGCAAGAGAGGATCTTCTTCTAGAGTGCTCAGAAAGAGCATGGCCCTGCTGTCACCTGGATTTCAGACTTCTAGCCTTCAGAACTAGGAGAGAATGAATTTCTGTTGTTTTAAGCCACCCAGCTTATGGTACTTGGTTACAGTGACCCTAAGAAATCAGTAACACAGAGGTGTTTTGTCTCCCTCCTCCACCACTACAGAGACAGAGGTGTCCTCTGTCATGATTGCATACTGGTTCCTTACTTACTAGTTTCAATATCTTTCAAGTTACTTTAGCTCTCCCAGTTTACTCACATGTAAAATGAGGATTAAGATAATACCTTTCCACTGGGCTGTAGTGAGGATAAGGAGCCCTAGTGGCATAGTGGTTAAGCGCTTGGCTGCTGCTAACAGAAAGGTCTGTGGTTCGGACACACTAGCTGCTCTGCATGGGAGAAGATGTGGTGGTCTGCTTCTATAAAGATTTACAGCCTTGTAAACCCTATGGGGCAGTCCTACCCTTTCCTATAGGGTCACTATGAGTCAGAATCAACTTAACGGCAATGGTAGAGGTAGTGAGGATTCAATGAGATCCTGCGTTTTTGTTGTGATTAATGGTGATGAATCTGGAATGTTACAGAAAGTTGTGAATCTGAGGCACAGCTGCCAGTCAGCCGCTCCAGCTGTGCCAATAAGACTACCCCCTCAGGCTTCCTGCTATGAGGCTGAGATGTTCTGGGAGGCAGCAGCTCAGGCTAGAGGACAGCAACTATGGCTTGCGGCATGGGATAGAAACTCCTGCCACAGAGGTGACATGAAAGCTGGTGATAGGG
Source organism: Dugong dugon (assembly GCA_030035585.1). Taxonomy (NCBI): domain Eukaryota; kingdom Metazoa; phylum Chordata; class Mammalia; order Sirenia; family Dugongidae; genus Dugong; species Dugong dugon. Next base: position 151,915,540 of record CM057465.1, read on the forward strand.
AACCCAAGGTTGAGAAGAGACAGTGTTGAAATGTCGTGGGGTTTTTAACCATTGTCATAGGACAATATGGGTACTAACTGTTTAATGAGAAACTATTTGTCCTGCGAACCTTCATCTAAGTACAAAAAAAAAAGAATTATCTATGTGAGATCAAATTGACAACAGCAACTCAAAAGGTTTGATGGGAAGCCTAGGGGACAGTGAGTTGAAGATAATGGTGATGGAATAATTTGGAAAAGGAGAGTGAGAATAGCAGCACAACTGGAAGAATGTAATCGATGTCACTGAATTGTACATGTAGAAACTTTTGAAATGGTGTAACTTTGGCTATGTATATTTTCACCAAAAAAAAAGGTCCTTCAAGGTCGAGAAGGGAGAGTGTTGACATGTCGTGGGGTTGTTAACCAGTGTCATAAAACAATCTATGTACTGACTGTTTAATGAGAAACTATTTGTTCTGTAAACCTTCATCTAAAGTACAATAAAAAAAATTTGTTTTAAATAATAAAAAAGAAAAAAGGAACTCCTGCCACAGCCTGGCTCCCCACAGCAAGACCCCAAAAAGAGCAGCAGTAGATAGGCAAAGCACAACTGTGTTGCTGTTCCCTTTCTATCACTTCCTTTCTCTAGTCTTTAAATGTCTCTCAGAATCTTCCTGGGAGTTTAGAGCTTGACGCTATAAGTTTTGAGGAGGAATAACAGCCACGTTTGACATTTTTCCCCCACCCCCTTGTGAAAAACCTTACGTTTGTTTGTTTTCTGAAGGAAAAATAAGTGTTTCATGTTTTCAGTCTTGGACTGAACGTTAGATAAAAATAGTCAAATTTAAACGGAATGCCAGCGAAAGGGTTTAGCTGTGGCTCTGCAGTTTCGGTCAGCTCCTAGTTCCTGTGGCACTGGGAACAGTGTCTCTCACACAAGGAGCTCAAGGCACGGGCTGATTCTCTCAGGTTTCCTAAAGGGCTTGTTATACCGAAAGGCCATGTTCTCAGTTTGAATTCTGTCTAAATTTTGTTTTTCCTCATTAGGCTCATTTGAATGTGGGACGTATGCCCCAAGGCTGGAAGGAACCAGGCTGCTCTGAGGAGCATCAGGAGGCCCTTGTGAGCCCTGAGTGTCTCCTTTGCCCGCTGGCCTCTGGTTCTGTCATCAGCCATTATCTCAGAAGGCCCCTGTTGAAATGTTACACATGAGAGGTGTTGACGTTATCTGTTCTGTTGTTGGCATTATCATTCACCCCCCCTTCCTTGGGGAGAACGTACTGGGATTGGCTGCAGCTGTGCTCGGTCAGTCTTCCTTTGGGCTCTAGGGCCCTGTGGCCCCAGCACTCTCCTTTGACCCCTGCTCCCAACTCTCTTCCCCTCCTCCCCAACCTGCTCCAGTGCATTTCATCCACAGAGCGTTTCAGGCGGAATCTAACAACTTACTTTTTCACCCTGAGAAAAGTATAAGTGCTTTTCTCGTGATGAAGTATTTTTCATGGATTAATTGCTTCCTCTTTCATTGTAAAAATTTTTGGAATGTCAACTATGTAGAAAAGTACAAGGTCTTTCAACTCCTTTCTGTCCTAAGGAATTAAGATTCCCAGCTAATAGCAGATTTCTTTCCTGACTGTTCTTGACTTGGCAAAAACAAACAAATCAAAACACCTTTTCTCAACTAGTGCCATGTATTAGCAATTCTCATAGAAAATGAGACAAAAATGTGATAAAGTCCCATTGAAACTCATTTTTTTTTTTCTCTCTCTTCAAGTGAAATTAGAATGAGTCCCTTAAATAAAGTTGGTTTTTGATTATTGGTAACTAAAGTATGTACTTTGTAGGAATAACCATATGAACCAATGTGTATAGAACCAGTATATTTAACTGAATTTCTTTGTCCCTTCTCTGGGGGTTCCTGTCATTTATTCATCCATTCAGTCACTCTCTCATTCATTCATTCACTAAATATTTTTGAATACCTCCTATATACTAGAGCCTGTGTTAAGCTTACTACAGGAATGCTATGGGGATACACGTGGCCACAAGCCAAAATACATTTTCCAGCTATCTGAGCAGCTGAATGCGGCCGTTTATGGCAGGTTGGGTTATACAGAAGTAGACTCTGAGGTAGAGTTTAAGGTGTGTCTTAGTTTCTTAGTGCTGCTGTAACTGAAATGCCACAAGTGGGTGGCTTTAATGAGGAGAAATTTGTTTTCTCACAGTTTAGGGGGCTTGAAGTCCGAATTCAGGGCATGAACTCTAGGGGGAAGGCTTTTTCTCTTGTTGGCTCTGGGGGAAGTTCCTTGTCTGTTCAGCTTCTGTTCCTAGGTTCTTTGGCGATCTTCATGTGGTGTGCCATGTGTCTTCCCCAATCTGTTCTGTGCTCTCTTGCTTCTGTGACTAATCTGCTCTTTTTATATCTCAGAAGTGATTGGGTTTAAGATACACCCTACACCGATATGGCCTCATTAACATAACGACGAAAACTCTATTCCCAGATGGGATTAGATCCACAGGTATCCACATATTCTAGGGGCACATAACTCATTCCATAATGTTGCCCAAGAGGTTCATTGGGGATTGACTCCTCCTCCTGGCTGAGGCCCAATGGTGCCTGCACTGTTCTGGGATACAAGAGACAGAGTACTAATATTAGCTATGCCCCCAACGAACCATAGTTCATGATCTTGAACAAGTCAAATCATCTCTCTGAACCCAGTTTTCCAATGGCAAAATCTAGGATGTTCTATAAGGTTCTTTTTCATCTTACGGTTTTAAGTAGTACCTACCATTTCATCTGAAGGGCATAGTGATAATGATATTACCGACATACTTGTATGAACACTTTGTTACTTACAGAGAATTTCCAAGTAGAAAATCTCAGTCTTTATGACATTCTTATGCAGCAGGCTAGGAAGGAGGCATTAATTCCAATTTCATAGATAAGAAAATAGATTTAGAGAGTTTAAGCAACTTACTTAGGGACACAAGGCAGTCAATTATGCCTCAGCAAAATCTTTAAGCCGGAAGTCTCAGACGGTTCCTAAATTTACCCAGGTATCCAGTGGCTTTGGAAATAGCGTCTCAGTTTGGGAGGGAGGAGACTACTATTTACTGAGTACTTAAACTCTGTACCTGTATTCTTTCATTGTGACCACATTTCTGTGGAATTATATATTGTCATCACTTTACAGAGAGATTACTGAGGTCAGGGCCGGATTAAGGCATATGAGGGCACTAAACATAATCTGTGGTGTTTAGGTCCCTTACATTCAAATGGGATATGTGAGTTATATATGTATATATATGTATACAGATGTACGTGGATATGTGTGTGTGTGTCTTAGCTATCTGTGATGTAACTTCTTTTTAAATGTGACTGTAATATTAGCAATTGTTGGATCCAGTTGCATATTGGGTGAATGTAGCAAAAGTTAGACTCGGCAGCCCACCTCCACCTCTTGTTTTTTAGAAAGAAATAGTATGCTTCTAAGAGACCCACGGAGATAAGGAGTTTCAATTACAGGGGAGGGGGCCATAGGAGACAGATGGCAGTGAAGCTGTAGAAGTGTTTGGGGCCTCATAGCTTAAACAGCCTTGTGCACGGGTGCCCTTGCAACTCTGCATGAACTTTATTTCTGGCCGGCACATTCTCGCGCACTGGAGCTTGTGTCAGTTTCATTGAGTGCCCTGCCTGTTTCCTTCCACCACGGTGCTCGCTTTTCCTTGTATCCTGTCTGCTTGGCATCTATGGGTTTTTGCTTTGGACAACTGATGTCCCTGTTTTGTTGATGCCCTAAGCATGTGCTTACCTCGCTTATTGGTAATCCATCCCTGCCTGAGGTTCAGAAAGGTTATGTGGCTTTTCCTAGTAAAAGGTGGCAGTGGATGTGAACTTTGACATCTCTCCCTCCAAAGCCCAGCACTGCTGGGGATCACAGAGTACAAGCCCCTACTAGACTCTTTCAGTGCAGCCATCAAAACAAGAGGTCTTGGCCAGGTGTTCCTACGAAATCCCAGCCCAACTGTCCCAATAACCACAAACTTTCTTTGATGAACTGCATATGTCTGTCTTTATGGAGATTCATGGAGATCTGTGTTAAGGTTACTATGGACAATTGAATGTATCGATGCTCCAGGCTATATTTCTCCAAATGGTAGTCATTTTAAATAGGGCATTTAAACAGGTTTATTTATTAGTTAAACTCCTTCTGACTGATAAACACAATCTGTTAGACTGGTTTGAACTTAAATTTATTTATTGTTAAAACATTACTGAAATATAACCCATTTCCAGATTTCTTAGGTTTCCATGAAACCTCATGGTGTTGATATTATCTACTCTAATATTTGAATGTTTAGCTAGGTTCAAAATAAATCAGTTTTTTCCTCTCCCTAAAGCTTGTTTTGTTTTAAAGTTTTTTTGGCTTAATGGCTGGTTAAATATTCCCCACAACAAACCCTATTGTAACTCCTTAATTTTTTCAAAAGAGGACAGATAGTTATTAATATGTACAGAGGCTGTGGCAAAAGGCAATTTGAAGATCTTGGTAACTTTGGGCATCTCTTTTGTTCTGCAAAGAAGTCCTGGTGGCCCAGTAGTTAAGTGCTCAGCCGCTAACCGAAAGGTCGGTGGTTTGAACCCATCAGCCACTCCGTGGGAGAAAGATGTGGCAGTTTGCTTCCGTAACGATTTACGGCCTTGGAAACCCTATGAGGCAGTTCTACTCTGTCCCGTTGGGTCTCTGTGAGTTGGAATCAACTCGACGGCAATGAGGTTTTTTTTTTTTGGTGGGGCAGGTGGTTCTGTTCTGCAGGTCGCTCTAAGTGAACAGCACTTTGTATAGCCAGGGAAGGTGCTCGGGTGAACCATGCACAGCATCAGAGAACTAAGAAAAGTTCAGGTTTATGGGCAAATGAATATGGCTATTTATTGGAAAATTCATACTGGGGCATAAAGGTATAGTAGGTTTAAAAAAAGTTCCCACTGAATTCTTCAAATTTTTGAACTGTTTGATTCACCAAAGATACATTATATTTAGGTAGCTGCCACTGAAATGGGCTTTTTAATGGGCACTTACATAAAGCTTATTCCTTCTTCAAATAGGAATTCTAAGCTTAGGAAGAACTTTAGTGAAAATTTGGTTCCATTCCCTTAATTTATTGTTGTTGTTGTTAGTTGCCGTTGAGTCGATTCAGACTCATGGTGACCCCATGTGTGTAGAGTAGAACTGTGCTCCTTAGGGTTTTCAAGGTTGTTAATAGAGGTCCAGAAGGACAAGTCACTTAGCTGGCTGGGGAAGAGGTGGGAACTGGGCTCATCTGACTGGGCTATTGTTCCTGCTCCATAACGCAGTGAGCTCTCACGGTTTAGGAGACAGGGTAGTCACACCTGTTGGTTAACGGACAGTTACTCTGTGACCCACACATGGGTTGCTGATTACATAACTTCATGACGATACATGTTGTTCCTGTTGTTAGCTGCCTTCAAGTCAACCCCCAACTCATGGTGACCCCACACACGGAATGAAATGCTGCCTGGTCCTGTGCCTTCCCCATGATCACCTGTGGATCAGACTGTTGTAACCCTTAGAGTTTTTCATTGGCTGATTTTTGGAAGTATATCACCAGGCCTTTTTTCCTAATCTTTCTTCCTAGCCTTCTTATGGGTGATACATATTTGTGAAAAATTCAAGCAACATAGAAATGTATAAAAGTAAAAGTTCACCACTTCTTGGTCTCCTCTAATCCCACTCCCCAAAGCCCACCACCAAACACACAAAGTTTACCTTCTTAACATAAAACGTATTTAGACTATACATAGGCTTCTGTAATTTGTTTTTTCAGTTAAAAAAAAAAACATTAATTTCTTTCACATGTCAGTCCATAGAGTTCTAACTACTCTTTGTGTGACACTCTAATGAACAAAAGAAGTTTTGTTTAACCAGATTCCTTCTGATATTAAACTTTGCTGTATTCTATTGCTAATTTTTAAAATTATAAATCATCACCATGGAATATTATATTAGGGGGTCACTTAACGATGTTTTGTCCACACCTCCCTTGCCTTGCAGCCTGGGAGTCTGTCCCACCCATCTCTGATACTATTCAGTCTTTAGTCTGATATCTCCAGTGGGACATTAAGGTCAGTACTAATATATGCCAGGCCCAAAGCAATGCACAGCTCTAACGTTCCACTGAACGTAATTTGTGTTCTTTTAGTGATTCAGAGTTTTGCAGAGCAGCTGGCTCATTATTAAGAATAAGAACGACCATTATTTTGCAGAAGTCAGGCAGCACTGGTTATCAGAAGCTTAGACCAAGAAAATGCCAAAGGCAATCATCAGGACCTGTACACTTGAAAAATGCTGCTACTCTTTAAAAAAAAAAGAGAGAGAGAGAGAGACTAAGAGAACTTAGTATCTAGAATTAATAGACTTAAAAAAATTCCACATATTATTCCTTACGTCATTCATAGTTTAACAACGATTTATTGAGTACCTGCTCTATGTCAGGCACTGCACTAGACCGGAGGCTTCAAGGGTACATCATGCATGGCTTCCACCCACCAGGGGCTCACAGGGCAGTGGAGACGGACACTAGAGCAAATAACTAGAATAAAAGATGACAGATGCTCCGACAGCTGACTGTCTACCATTCGGTATTGGCCTCAAAGAGGGAGTGAAGTTCTGCCAGTGGGAGGAGGTCAGAGAAGTCTTCTCAGAGAAAATGTTGCTCAGGCTGGAACTTTATCCTGTATGCAAGGGCGTCATGGAGGGGTTTTAAGCAGGGAATAATATCAGCTGCTAATCAAAAGGTTGGAGGTTGGAATCTACCTAGAGGCACCTTGGATGATCTTGGTGATCTGCTCTCAAAAAATCAGCTGAAAACTGTCTGGAAAACCCTGTGGAGCATAGTTTTACTCTGACACAATTGGATCACCATGAATTGGAATCAACTCGATGGCAACTGGTTAACATCAGATTGGGTCTTAGAAAAGTTTTGGAGAAGGTTATGGAAGAGGAGGGAAATTGGAAGGAAGACACTGATTCATTGGCCAATAGTTGAGAGATGACAAGGGCCTGAAACAAGGCAGTTCAGTTAAGGATGTAGAAGAGGGGGAAGGGTTTGAGAGGTCCTGTAGGTAGACATGACAAGACTTGGTAAGTTTTACTGGATTGTTATGAGAATTAGACATGTTTGCGAAGCGCTCGGCACGGAGTCCAACATACAGCAGGTACTTAATCAGCAGCATTCGTTGTTATTGTGTGAGTCCTGAAGGGAAGGTGAAAAGGCCTCACCCAGCAGGATGTGTTGGTCAAAACTGGAGCCATCCCAGTCTTAGAGAGGAAAGAATAAAGAAAACATGATTTGTTTAGTGTAGGTGGAAAGTCTTTCTTGTCTTGAAAAGACAGTATGTTCTTTATTACATATTGAATGTCCTGCTAACATTAAATATAATAAGGGGAAAAGAGAAAGAAAAGATGAAGGAGGAGGAACAGAAAGAGGAACAAACAGAGAAGAAGAAAGACTCCCTTCTGAAGCTTGTATGCTCAGAGCAGTGGTGGTCAGATTTTAGTGGGTGTCAGAAAGCCTGGGTACTTGTACTCAAGCTCTCACAATCTCTTGTCTAAATTGTTAAGTAAGCAAAAAGGAAGGACAAAAGGAAGGCAGGAAGGAGAGAAAGAAAACAACTAGTCCTAGAGTCTTCGTTTTGTTGTCTCAGTGTTTCCCTGTTGGGCCCCTCTGCAACCCCACTTCTACTCTACTCTCCTGCTCTAACTCTCAAGGGCTTTAAGCCTCTGTGACTTGCTGAGGGGAGTAAGGAGCCACATCTGCAGGAATATAAGCTCGCTACTCTGCTTTTAGGCTGTTTTATTTATTCGGCTTCTCATGTAACATTTCATTTTAACAAAAGAACTCCACTGCTTAAAAGCAGAACAAAACAAGCAATGTTTGAAAGCCCTTGGCCAGAAGATGAAGTCCAGTACCTGAGCCTTGTATTGAAGATGGCCATCTCTGTCATTGGCCCAACCTCTCCTTCCGAATTCATCCCTTGTCGCTCCCCAGTGGGACCCTCTTCTCTTTGGAGATGGGTCTCCTCGCTGTTCACCAAACACTCTACCATCTTCTTGCACCACCACTGATCTGTCAGTTTGTCATACGGTGGTGGCTTGTGTGTTGCTGTGATGCTGGAAGCTATACCACCAGTTTTTCAAATACCAGCAGGGTCACCCATGTTGGACAGATTTCAGTGGAACTTCCAGACATAGGCAGAATAGAAAGAAGGACCTGGTGATCTACTTCTAAAAAATTGCTAGTGAAAACCTTCTGAATAGCAGTGGAGCATTGTCTGATACAGTGCCAGGAGATGAGCCCCTTAGGTTGGAAGCACTCAGAATACAACTGGGGAAGGGCTGCTTCCTCAAAGTAGAGTTGACCTTAATGATATGGATAGAGTAAAGCTTTTGGAACCTTCATTTGCTGATGTGGCACAACTCAAAATGAGAAGAAACAGCTGCAAACATCCATTAATAATCGGAACATGGAATGTAAGAAGTATGAAGCTAGGAAAAGTGGAATTGTCAAAAATGAAATGGAACACATAGAGACCTATATCCCAGATATTAGTAAGCTGAAATGGACTGGTATTGGCCATCCTGAATAGGACAATTGTAGATGGTCTACTATATTAGGAATGACAAATTGAGGAGAAACGGCATCACATTCATAGTCAAAAAGAATATTTCAAGATCTATCCTGAGGCACAACACTGTCAGTGATAGGACAATATCCATATGACTACAAGGAAGACCAGTTAATACAACTATTATTCAAATTTATGCACCAACCACTAATGTCAAAGATGAAGGAACTAAAGATTTTTACCAACTTCGGCAGTCTGAAATTGATCAAACATGCAATCAATATGCATTGACAATTACTGGTGATTGGAATGCAAACGTTGGAAACAAAGAAGAAGGAGCAGTAGTTGGAAAATATGGCCTTGGTGACAGAAATGATGCCAGAGATTGCATGATAGAATTTTGCAAGATCAATGACATAGTCATTGCAAATGCCCTTTTTCAGCAACACAAATGGCAACTATACGCGTGAACCTCACTGGATGGAATACACAGGAATCTATATCTGTGGAAAGAAACGCTGGAGACGCTCCATATCATCAGTCAGAACAAGGCCAGGGCCCGACTGTGGAAGAGACCATCAATTGCTCATATGCAAGTTCAAGTTGAAGCTTAAGAAAATTAAAACAAGTCTACAAGAACTAAAATATGGCCTTGAGTGTATCCCACCTGAATTTAGATACCATCTCAAGATTAGATTTGACACACTGAACACTAATGACTGAAGACCAGACAAGTGACATCAAGGACATCATACATGAAGAAAGCAAATTTTATTAAAAAGACAGCAGAAAAGATGAAAATGGATGTCAGAAAAGACTCTGAAACTTGCTCTAAAATGTAGACTAGCTAAACGGAATGAAAGAAATGATGAAGTAAAAGAGCTGAACAGATTTCCAAGAGTGGCTCGAGAAGACAAAGGAAAGTATTATAATGACATGTGCAAAGACCTGGAGTTAGAAAACCAAAATGGAAGAAAACACTTGGCATTTCTCAAGCTGAAAGAGCTGAAGAAAAAAATTCAAGCACTGAGTTGTAATATTGAGGGATTCTATTGGCAAAATATTCACAGGAAGCATCAAAAGAGGATGGAAGGAATACAGAGTCATTGGTCAATGTTCAATCATTTCAGTAGGTAGCATACGATCAACCCTGATGGTACTGAGAGAAGAAGTCCAAGCTGCACTGAAGGCATTGGTGAAAGACAAGCCTCCAGGAACTGATGAAATACCAGCTGAGATGTTTCAACAAACAATGAAATGCTGAGAGCATTCACTCGTCTATGCCAAGAAATTCGGAAGACAGTCACCTGGCCAGCTGACTGGAAGAGATCTATATCTGTGCCCATTCTAAAGAAAGGTGATCCAACACAGAATGTGGAAATTATTGAACAATATCATTAATACCACATGCAAGTAAAATTTTTCTGAAGATAATTCAGAAGTGATTGCAGTAGTACATTGACAAGGAACTGCCAGAAATTCAAGCCAGATTCAGAAGAGGAAGTGGAATGGGAGATATTATTGCCGATGTCAGACAGATCTTGGCTGAAGGCAGAGAATACCAGAAATATGTTCACCTGTGTTTTATTGACTATGAAAAGGCATGTGGCTGTGTGGATCGTAACAAATTATGGTTAACGTTGTGAAGAATGGGAATTCGAGAACACTTCATTGTGCTCATGAGGAACCTGCACGTAGACCAAGAGGCAATAGCTCAAACAAGACAAGAAGATATTGCATGGTTTAAAATCAGGAAAAGTGTGCGTCAGGGTCGTATCCTTTCACTGTATTTATTCAATCTGTACGCTGAACAAATAATCTGAGAAGCTGGACTCTATGAAGAAGAATGCAGCATCAAGATCGGAGGAAGACTCATTAATAACCTGCTATATGCAGATGAAACAACCTTGCTTGCTGAAAGGATTTGAAGCACTTGCTGATGAAGATCAAAGACTACAGCCTTCAGTATGGATTGCACCTCAACATAAAGAAAACAAAAATCCTCACAACTGGACCAATAAGCAAGAGAAAAGATGGAAGTTGTCAAGGATTTCATTTTACTTGGATCCATAATCAACGCCTATAGAAGCAGCAGTCAAGGAATCAAAGGACGCATTGCACTGGGCAAATCTGCTGCAAAAAGACCTCTTTAAAGTGTTAAAAAGCAAAGATATCACTTTGAGGACTAAGGTGCAGCTGATCCTCATGTGCATGGAGAAGCTGGACGATGAATAAGGAAGACTGAAGGAGAATTGATGCCTTTGAATTATGGTGTTGGCAAAGAATATTGAATATACCATGGACTGCCAGAAGAATGAACAAATGTCTTGGAAGAAGTACAGCCAGAATGTTCCTTAGAAACAAGGATGGGGAGACTTCATTTCACGTACTTTGGACATACTATCAGGAGGGACCAGTCCTGGAGAAGGATATCATGCTTGGTAAAGTAGAGGGTCAGCAAAAAGAAGACCCTCAATGAGATGGATTGACACAGCAGTGGCTGCAACAATGGGCTCAAACAAAGCAATGGATCGTGAGGATGGTGCAGGATTGGGCAGTGTTTTGCTCTGTTGTGTACAGGGTCACTATGAGTCGCAACTGACTCAACAACACCTAACAGCAACAGCATGTCACCTGCCCACCTGACATCTCCACTTGGGTGTCTAATAAGCATCTCTGGACAAACTTACCATGTCCAGAACCAAACTCCTGATCTTACTCTGACCCCTCCAGTCTGCTCTTCCCTTAGTCCTCTCCATCCTTCCAGTTGCTCAGCTGAAAAATTCAGGGTCATGCTTGATTCTTCTTTTATCAGCAAACCTGGCTGGTTGCACTTTAAAAATATATCCAGAATCTGACCACTTCTCAACACTGCCGCTATTCTCATTCCAAGTCACTACTACGTCTTTCCTAACCAGTTGCCCTCGAATCAATTTTGACCCACGGAGACCACATGCGTTTCAGAGTAGAACTGTGCTCCAAAGGATTTTCAATGGCTGTGATCTTTCAGAAGTAGAACTCCAGGCCTTTCTTCTGAAGTGCTTCTGGCTGGACTCGAACTACCAACCTTTGATTAGTAGCTGAGGGCTTAACAGTTTGCATCACCCAGGGATTCCTATGTCTTTCTTAGGCATACCAGATTCATATAGTCCCCTCATAACTGGTGCTCCTGGCCTAGACTACCCACAGTTAAATGTGAAATGCTAAGTCAGATCATGTCAGCCCTCTGCTTTAATCCCTCCAGTGGCTTCCCGTATTACCCTGAGTAAAAGCTAAAGTGATAACAAAGGCCCTCAGTACTCTACACGATCTGCCTCCTTCCCCCCACCTCCACTCCCTCATGGTCTCATTACCTTTCATGCCTCATGTAGCACTCTCTTCTTTGCTTATTCTTCTCAAGCTCTTCCTGATATATGTCAGGAGTGCTCCTACCTCAGGACCTTTGCACTTGCTGTTCCCTTTTCCTGGAATGCTCTTCTCCCAAATATTACATTGTTCCTTCTCACCTCCCTCAAGAATTTGCTTAAATGTGACCTCAGTGAGGCTCCTTTATTTAAATTTACACCCTATCAACTGGCACTCTCTTTCTCTCTTCTGTGTCACCTCCCCACCATAGTACATAGTCACAATAACTACATTTATAGGCTGCTGGTCTGCTCTAGTGTATTTGTTTACAATGAGCCATACCTGGCCCCAATTCAGCTCCAGCCACTGGAGATGGGTATTCCTTCCTGGGTTCACATGTCTGTACAGGAGCCCAAACACGCCTCAGGAGACTGCCCAATGCATAAAAAACTAGAGCAAAGATAACTGGTTATTCTTAAAAGACATTTCTCATTTATGATTCATCTGTATTTAGGGTTACTTTGGTCTAAAAAACAAGGAAGTATCAGAGGTTGCTTTCTCTGGAAAATTCCCAGAAAATGCTACAAATTCTTACTCTCTGACTTTCCTTTTTCTATGTTCTTCGAGAACCATCACCGTATGTTTGCATTTGCCATGAGAGCTTCCTTCATTCCATCATTCTTTCCTTTCAAGGTACAATGGGTTTGTCTCTTCTGAGGGTATAGGTCTGTGTATCTTGTGAAGGGTAGCACCAAGACAGGATGCATTGGTTGGTGTCTTATTACATCTCATCTGCTTTATGACAATTCATAATTTATAAAATGCTTCAGGGAGACCTTTCATTTAGTACTTATAACAACCCTGTGAAAGGGTAGGCCAAGAGACTGGGGCCGAGGGTCAGTTTCAAGCTTAAGCTGATTCAAGAGACTATGCACACTTTGTTTCTTTCTCTCTCACACTCCCACACACACAATCCCCTTCTCCACCCTATTACCACTATGAGAGGAATTCCAGGCCAGCCTGCTGGGGGAGGAGATAAACCAACTGAAGCAGAACCAAGTTGTCACAACTGAGGCCACGCTAGACCCACCGGCCCCCAACTGACCTGCCAGTTGACCACAGAGCTAGCCCAGCTGAGATCAGTTGAGCCTGGCCCACATCAGCAGAACCACTCCGCCAACCAGCTAGCCATAGACTTGTGAGAAACAAGAGGTGGTTGTTGTTGTAAGGCATTAAGTTTTGGAGTGGTTTGTTACATGGCAATAGCTGATACAGATACTTAAAGTCAGGTTAAGTGACAATTTGTTGGTGGCAGAACTAGGAATGAAATCAAGGCTGCTTCTTATTCCTGGTCTAGGTGATTTTCTATCACACCATACACTGAATCCATCTACCTGTCTTCCTCTTGATGAGCTGACTTCTGGTCCTCGGAAAGTGACCTCTGGTGCCTTTTGTCCCTTCAGGGAGTCAACAGTGGCCACGTGGATGGGCATTCTTAAGCACAGAGGCTCCATTTAGATTTTTTAAAAATGGATCTCTGCCTTCGAAGATACATCAACAATCTTTGGTTGTTCTGTGACTATCTGGCATCTCCATCTGTCTGTTTTTTACATGAAATTTTCACAAACCAAAATCAAATTAATTCTATTTCAAAAATCAAAATCAAATTAATTCTATTTGATTTTCCATCTTAATAGGTTGCAGTAATAAGGAACACTCCACACTGTCATCTAGAGGTCATGAGAGGTATCAGAGGGATTTCCTGATGGTGTTTTGACTCTCTGGTAAGCCTGAAGGGGATGTTCACACCACCCCCACTTCCCCAAACTTGGCTTGATGCTTTTCACTTCTGGCCATTGTGGTACAAAGATGTCAAGCTACAACTTACACCATGCTTGGTTTCTAAGACCATGCTCTTTAGCATGCTTTGTAAAATCTCATAACAATACAGTAAGAAAGGTCACTTAATAACAAGACAATACATTTCCTCTCCGTGAATGAAGTTTAGTATAAAAAGAAGCAAAAATAGTGGCAGAAATAAGTGACTGCCTTATAAACATGTTTATTAAATGCATCAGACTTGGGGGACCAGATGTGAGGAAGACAAAGGCTAAATGCCAGCAGCAGGGTTGCTAAGTAAATTATTTGGCTTTTTGCTGATAATGAGAGGCTGCGGTTGGTGGGAGTTGCCATAAAATTACATGTTTCTGCTGTTTTGTTCCTCAATGAACCATGATCAACTCTAGGAATTGTTTGGATAAGTTGTGTTTCTCTCTTTGATGTTGAGAGAAAAGACAATTTTCTCTAAAATAAAACCTTTACAAATCCAATTTATTTCTGAATTCACAATTTCCTTACATCTTCATCAATAAAATTGATTAATAAACTCATCAAATTTATTTATTTATGATGGCCTCCAATTCTCCCTTTACTTATACTTTGCAAGAAATTACTGTTGATTTGAGTTATGCTCCAGAATTAGACGGCACAGAAAGGAGAACCTAGAAAGATGATACTGTTAGCATTTCCAAATAATATTTATGCTGCAGAAATGGACACATTTTACATAAAGCTGCTGATTTGATTAGGAAGACTAATAATTACACACTGTAGTGACACCCTCGTGCACAATCTCCTATTCACAGACCTGGCATTCTTCCCACGTCTTGTTTAGAAAAACATTTTCGAGCTCGGTTGAGAAGAATAAGTTATTAGAAGCTTCAGTAAATAATTCTGTGTGGGGGTATCCATTTGAGCAAGCAGCTGTCCTCTGAAAATTGCCTTTATTGTTTGAGGCTCCCAATTTTGCAGCCAGAAGGTTGTAGAAAATCAATTAAACCAGAGGCTCTCTAGGTAATCAGCTCTGAGAACTGCTGCTCCAGCTGTAATTATTTGCCAACTGTGGCAGCTTATGCCTTTATTCCTGTGTCACTCCTGCCCGTGCATTAGCCTTTACCTCCTGGCCGCCATGTGGTCCCTGCCCCACCCCCTCAGCTTCTTCCCTTCGCCTCCCTTGTTGGTTCAGCCCAGGCTACTGCCTCTAAATCTCACCCAGGCTCCCGCTCTCACAGAGAATGCCCTGCTGGGTTAAGAGGTTGGGGCTTTCAGTTCCTCCTTACCAGCAGGTAGGAAGCTGAAAGAAGGCACCACAAATTGCTGTTGTTGCTATGGCAGCCAGAGCTGCTCCTCAGAAAAGCTGTTAAAGAGGAAGAACTTACTCTCGTCTTTTGATCTAGCTTTCTGTATTTTCCCCTTCCTTACCCCCCTTTCAGGCACCTCAAGCAGTCATCCCTCTTAATATTCACACACCCTTCCTCCTAAGGAAGCTATTCACACTGAGGCATAAACAACTGAACTCCTCTCAGAAAAATTGTCCTTTATTAAGGCATACATTCTTAAACCAAAAGAAGAATACCCCATATTATCTTCATTTGGCTGGGTGGAGAAAGTATTTTGACGTGTAGGGTAGAACACTCATTCATTCAGCACTTATTGAATGCAAAACCAAACCAGTTCCTGTCGATTCCAACTCATAGTGACCCTACAGGACAGAGTAGAACTGCTCTATAGAGTTGCCGGGCTATAATCTTTATGGAAGCAGACTGCCACATCTTTCTTCTGAGGAGCGGTGCAGAGCAACACTGATGGGTTCAAACCACTGACCTTTCTCAGTTAGCAGCCGAGCACTTAACTTACTGTGCCACCAGGGCCCCTTACTTATTGAACGCTCACCAGTAATTACCAGGCAAAATGCTAGCCACTGGGGTTTCAGAGACAAAGAAGCAGGGGCGGATTAACCAGTAAGCAAGATATGCACTGACTTACATTAAGCAAGGTATGCACAGGTTTAATTGTGCACAACTTCACATGGGTTTCACCACATCAAAGATGAAAACCGGTGAAATTGTGCACTACAGGTTAGTAAGTAAACGCAAGTAAGCCCGTGAGTACTTTGCTTATTGGGTTATCCATCTCTGTGAAGAAAGCACAGTTTCTACCTGGTAGAGAGGCAGATATAAAAACAATCACCATAAGTTGTTGTTGGTGTTTGATAAAAGTCTGATCTAGGGCCTGTGGGGCATAAGGGAGAAATTGGTCTTTCTACTGGGAGGAGGGCTGGGGGCGTGGTTAGGAAAGGCTCATGAAGGAGGTGAGTCATGAATGAGGAACAGGTGTGAGGTGAGCACACACATTGTGTTAGAGGCCTCTTAAATGCTCTCCTGAGTGCATTGGCTTAATTTACTGACAGGCTGAATGAGACCCTGAAAGGCCAGGAGAACCTTTGTGAGATATAGGGCAAGTCAGATTCAGAGAAAGCCAGTGGTGTCCAATTTGTGAATGCTTTGAAGATGGTAATGGTAGTGCTGGGGGCAGGGGTGGTGGAGCCTGAGAATGGGGAACCATTCAGGGAGCCTCATCCCAGATGGAATATTCAACTGGAGCATGGGGAAGCGAGAGTGGGGATAATGGAGGTTGGTGTAAGTTGATAGACCCCTTGGGTCTGGGGCAGTCTGAAATTGGGTAGGAACACTGATGGAAAAAGATCCGACTATCTTTAAGAGCAGTAATGTAGTGTCATGGTTACTAGCAGGACTTTGGGATCCAACAGATCTGAGTTTGTTTTGACTCTGCCACCACTAACTGGAGATTTTGGAGAAGTGGCAATATTTCTGAGCCCGTTTCCTCAGCTGTAAAATAGGGAATGATTATATAGATATAAACCAAACCCAACCCATTGCCATCGAGTTGATTCCGACACATAGCGACCCTATAGGACAGAGTAGAACTGTCCCATAGGGTTTCCAAGCAGCACCTGGTGGATTTGAACTGCCGACCTTTTGGTTAGCAGCCATAGCTCTTAACCACTACACCACCAGGGTTTCATATCTGCATATACCATAGAGTTATTGTGAGGATTAAGTAATGTAAGTTATATAACACACTAAAGCACATGGTAGTGTTCAATACATAGTAGTTATTATTATAATCAATAACAGTAAGGTTGGCTCTACTTTAAATACAAATTCCAATTTACTTGCATTATTGGATTGTTAAAGCTATCAAGATCAATTGATTCACTGGTTAACTAGAGAACCTTAGTTTCCACTCTGATGCTGAAATCTTTTAAACATGCCTCATCTGTCCTTATACTGCTTAAAACTGAGCATTTTTTTTTATTTACAGGCCTAAGTGCCTCTCTTTAATTGCAAGACATCGACACTGAACATGTAGTACTTCTAGAAAGAAGTTTTGTTTTTATTAAGTCAGTTATGTCAATGTTTTCTAATGATTTATTTCTTTTTTTCCACAAAGGAATGCTAAAAACTCCAGTTAAATTTAGGGTTCTAGGCAATTGAACAATTCCAATATACTGATAGAGTACATTTTGTAAAGCATGGTCTTATATAACTGCTCTTCACTGTAAGGACTCAAATTTTTTTCTGGAACTTTAATTATAATTTTAAAAACATATACAAATTACTGTCATTGTCTCCGTTTAGTTATGGACCAGCTGCTTCTAAACAATTAACAAACAGATCATGTAAATGTAATTGGTTAGGAGAAATACCAGGCTCCAAACAAAAAACAGAAGAAACTGTGAAGCATCTCATAATTTGGATGAAACTGGAGGACATTATGCTGAGTGAAATAAGTCAATCACAAAAGGACAAATATTGTATGAGACCTCTATTGTAAAAACTCATGAAAAAGTTTACACACAAAAAGAAACAATCTTTGCTGGTTACGAGGGATGGGGAGGGGTTGGGGGAAATACTAAATAGGCAATGGATAAGTGGTATCTTTTGTGAAGGGTGAGACAGTACACAATAATGGGGAAATCAGCACAACTTGTACAAGGAAAGGTCATGGAAGCTCCACAGACACATCCAAACTCCCTGAGGGACTGAATTGCTGGGCGGAGGGCTGTGGGGACCATGGTTTTGGGGAATATCTAGCTCAATTGACATAACACAGTTTATAACACAATGTTCTACATTGTACCTTGGTGAGTAGCGTCTGGGGTCTTAAAAGCCTGTGACCAGCCATCTAAGATACTCCACTAGTCTCACCCTTTCCGGAGCAAGGGAGAATGAAGAGAACAGAATATACGGAAAAGATGAGTCCAAAGGACTAATGGACGACAGCTACCAAGGCCTCCACCAGACTGAGTCCAGTACAGCTAGATGGTGCCCGGCTACCACCACTGTGCTCTGACCAGGATCACAACAGAGGGTTTGGGACAGAGGTGGAGAAGGATGTAGAACAAAATTCTAACACACACAAAAAGACCAGATTTACTAGCCTGAAAGAGACTGGAGAAACCCTGAGAGTATGGCCCCCAGACACCTTTTTAGCTCAGTGGTGAAGTCACTTCTGAGGTTCACTGTTTAGCTGGGGATTGGACAGCCCCATAACACAAAACGGGACTAATGAGGCACAGCAGTCCGGGGACAAGGACTAGAAGGCAGAAGGAGACAGGAAAGCTGGTGATAGGGAACCCAAGGTTGAGTAAGGACAGTGTTGACATGTAGTGGAGTTGTTAACCATTGTCATAGGGCAACATGTGCACTGTTTAATGAGAAACTATTTGTTCTGTAAACCTTCGCCTAAAGTACAATAATATATATATATATTACAAAAAAAAAAAAAAACCAGAATAAACTGAATCCTATTTATAATCTTCCAGGCTTCTCAATTGGGCTTATGGAACTGGTACCAAAAGTAACTTTATCATTGCCTTGATCTGATATCTCTGCTTCTAAGAGTGAAATATAAGCTAATTTCTCTTCCTTGGGGAGAAGGTTATGAACCACAGAGCAAATGATCTCCACTGGTTCTTATCAACCCAAGAAGATTGGCGTAAAGAAGAATGAGGTTGGAAGACTATGGTGATGTGACTCAGAGTCCCAGGAGGAGGGAAAAAGGACCAAGGAACCCCACTGTTAAGGATGAATGCGATGAATTAAAATGTCACTCCTTTGATAAACGTTTAATATCCAGAACATATAAAGAGCTCCTACAACTCAACAACAAAAAGACAAACAATTCCATGTAAAAATGGGTGAATGACTTGAATACTTCTCCATAGGATTTCCTTGGCTGAAATCTTTATGGGAGCAGATCCCCAGGTCTTTTCTCCCACAGAGCAGCTGGTGGGTTCAAACCACCAACCTTTCAGTTAGCAGCAGAGCATTTAACCATTGTGCCACCAGGGCTCCTCACAAATCAAAATCACAGTGAGATACCACTTCATACCTACGAAGATGGCTATTATCAAAAAAAAAAAAAAAAAAGGAAAATAATAAGTGTTGGTGAAGTAGTAGAGAAATTGCAATCCTTATCTATTGCTGGTGGGAATGTAAAATGGTGCAGCTGCTATGGAAAACAATTTGGTGGTTCCTCAAAAAGTTAAACATAGAATTATGATATGATCCAGCAGTTCCATTACTAGGCATAAAATGCTGCTCCTCCTATCAGGAAACAGAGCCTAGTACCCCACTCCTGGAATCTGGGCTAGCCTTGTAACTAGCTTTGGCCAATATAATGTTATGGGAGCAAATATTGTGTGATTTCCAAGCAAGGCCTCAAGAGGAATCGCAACTTCTACTCTTGCTGTCTTGCATCATCGCTCTTAGACTGCCATGTAAAAGGCTTCATCTAGCTTCCTTGAAGATGAGAGATCACATGGAAAGGGGCCCAGCTGACAGCCAGCATCAATTGCCAGACGGTGAGAGAGGCCATCTTAGCCAGCCAGCCCCAGGTGAGACCAGGAAAGCAGCAATCTAGTTGAACCCAGCCCTAATAGCTGACCCACAGAATCACGAATCAATAAAAGGGCTGTTGTTTTAAGTCACCATGTTATGGCTTGTTTGTTACATGGGAGTAGATAACTGATACAAATGTGCACGTGACACAGAAAAAAACATCTGACAAAATTCAACATCCTTTCATGATAAAAATACTCAACAAACTAGGAATAGAACTTTCTCAACCTGATAAAGTGTATTTATTAAAAACTCAGAGTACACAGACAAACATATACACACCTATGTTCATTGTAACATTATTCATAATAGCAAAAAGAGGGAAACAACCTAAGTGCCCATCAACAGATGAATGGATAAACAAAAGGTGGTACATACATGCAATGGAATACTACACAGCCCTAAAGAATAATGATGAGTTCTTGAAATATAATGTGTATGAAGTTGAAGGACATTATAACCAAACTCAAAACTAAACCTGCTGCCGTCTCGTCAATTGCCACTCATAGCGACCATATAGGACAGAGTAGAACTGCCCCATACGGTTTCCAGTAGCAGATGGTGGATTCGAACTGCCGATCTTTTGCCAAACTCTTAACTACTATGCCACCAAGACTCCGAAGGACATTATACTGAGTAAAAAAAGTCAATCACAGAAGAACAAATATTGTATGATCACACTTTTATAAGAAAACAGGAATAGATATATATACAGAGACCAATGCTCATTGGTGGTTACCAGGGATCCCGGGTAGGAGAAGGGGGAGAGAGGGAAGCACTCTTGAGATAGTACACCCTTGTTATTTTTGGTGACGGAAAAGGTAGCATCGAATGTGGGGGAAGTACACACAGCTTGACCAAGGTAAATGATGTCACTAAAAAGTGCACAAGAGAAAAGGATGTCTTTGGTAAGGGATATGACAAACATAATTTTGCAACAACACCAACAATAACTGAAAAATATGTGTGTGTTTACACAAATATATATATAGGCATATATGTGTATGGGTACGAATATGTGGGTACCTATGTGTACACAGATAGATGTATCTATAGGCATATGTACATACAAGTATGTGTGTGCATGCATGTTTATCCATATATATATGATAAACCACATAGGGGACACAGTTATGGATACTTCTTAGACATAACTAAACACTTTATAAGATTGGTTTTCTGGCTTGAAGTTTGAGGACCATAGTCTTGTGGGACAACTCAGTTAATTGGCATAATATAGGTCATTAAGTGTATGTCCTACCTCCCAGTGTGGTGAGTAGTGTCTGAGGTCTTAAAAGCTTGCAAGTAGCCATCTAAGATACATCTATTGCTGTCTACTCATCCCAAACAAAAGAGAATAAAGGAAATTAAAGACTCAGAGAAGATGGTAGTCTACAGGATTAATAGTCTACATGAACCATCCTTATCTACCCTGAGACCACAAGAACTAGATGGTGCCCTGCTACCACTACCGACCATTCTGATCAGAGCCACAATAGATGGATCCTGACAGAATGGGAGGAAAATGTGGAACAGAACTCAAATTCTTGAAAAGTCCAGACTTAATGGACTGGTTGAGACTAGAGGGCTCCCTGAGACTACTGCCCTGAGATACACTGTAAACCTTGAACCGAAATTATTCCTTGAGGTCACCTTTCAGCTAAATAACAGACTGGCTCACAAAATAAAGACTATCACTTGTGAGTAATGAGCTCTTTTTAAAATCATCTATATGAGACAAAATGGTAAAAAAATCACTCTAAAGCAAAGATGAGAAGGTAAGGGGGCAGGGAAACTAGAGTATTGTAAATGGTACAACCAGAATGGAATGAATGAGAATGATGACACATTGTGAACAATTTGTGTAGAGATTGTTAAATGGGAACCTAATTTGCTGTGTAAACCTTCACCTTAAAATATTATTAAAAAAAAAAGAAAAAAAAAAATCGTCCACTTCAAAGCAGGTTCCAGTGGTGGGGTGGGGGGAGGTTTGCCAGACTCACAGTGACATCATACTTGGTCATGAAAGGATGAGTGCTCTCCTTCTAAGGTCATGAACAAGCAAAGGATGCCCCTATCACCACTTCTATTCAACATGGTATTGGAGATTCTAGCCAGGGCAATTAGACAAAAAAAAAAAAAAAATTATTGGAAAGGAAAAAGTAAGACGCTCTATTAGAAGAAGACTTAATCTTGTATATGGAAGGTCCTAAGGAATATGCTAAAAAACAAACAAACAAACAATTACAGCTAAGAAATGAGTTCAGCAAGGAACAGGATTCAAGATCAATATACAAATAGCAATTGTATTTCTACACACAAGCAGTGCACAATATGAAGATGAAGTTAAGAAAACAATTCCATTTGCAATAACCTCAAACAGAATAAAACATTTAGGAATAAATTTAACACAAGAAATGCCAGACTTGTATATTGAAAACTACAAAACAATGTTGAAAGAATTTAAAGAAAATCTAAATAGATGGAAAGACATCCCACAGATCAGAAGACATATTATTACTTAGATGTCAATACTACCCAACTGATCTACAGATTCAAATAATCCCTATCAAAATCACAGCTGGCTTTTTTGCAGAAATTGACAAGCGATGCTGAAATTCATTTGGAAATGCAAAAGACCCAGAATAGCCAAAACAGGCTTGAAAAAGAATAACAAAGTTGGAAGACCCATGCTGGCCAATTTTAAAACTTACTACAAACCTATAGTAATCAAGACAGTGTAGTACCAGCATAAGACTAGAGATATGCATCAGCAGAAAACAATGGAGAATCCGAAAATAAACTTCTACATTTTATTGTCAGTTGATTTTCAACAATGGTGCCAAGACAATTAAGTGGAAAAAGAATCATTTTTTCATCAAATGATGCTGAACAACTGGATACTCATAGGGAAAAGAATTTGCAGCATTCTTCATAATAGCCAAAAAGTAGAAACAACTCAAATTTCACTCAAAAATGGATAAACAAAATGTGGTCTATCCAGACAATGGAATATTATTCAGCCACAAAAAGAATGAGGTATTTATACTTGCTATAACATAGATAAACCTTGAAAACACTGTTAAGTGGAATAAATCAGTCACAAAAGGACAAACACTACATTTTGTACAGTTCCACTTATATGAAACGTCCAGAATAGGCAAATCTATAGAGATAGAAAGTAGATTAGTGGTTGCCTAAGGCTGGGGAGGAGGGAGGAGAGAGAATGGGGAGTGACTGCTCATAGGTATGGGGTTTTATCTTTGGGGTGATGAAAATGTTCTAAAATGAGACTGTGGTGATAGTTGTACAACACTGTGAACATGCTCATAATTACTCAAGTGTGCACTTTAAATGGGTAAATTTTATGGTACGGGGAGTATATCTCAATAAGGCTGTTAAAGCAAAGCACATAGGACGTCAGGCCTTTCTATAGTGTGCTTTTTGCCATCAACACCTCTGTCTCATTCCTCACAGCTATTTTCTGTGTTCTGGAATGGTATGATCCAGCTGCCACTTTATGAAAGAGACCTTCACTGACATATCCCTCAGAGCCCCTCCATTGATAACACCAAAATCCCATTTAGACTAGCTGGCATACCCAGACAGTGTCTGAGATTACAGGCTTCATCCATACAGCAAGCTTCAGTGGGTGTGCTCCGGGGCCAGCCCCTGTGCTGTGAGCTGGGACACAAAGATAAACTGGACACAGTCCTTTTCCATGGGAAGTTCTGGGCCACGTGGGGATTCGGATCTGCAAACAACCACTATACAGAGTAAATACTATGATTGCTGTTACCTTAGGGATAGGCACCAAACCCACTGCAGTGCAGAAGGTGAGAGACAACTCTGTTTGGGGGAATTAGATAGACTTCACTAAGGAAGTAACCTTTGAGCCGGACTTGAAGAATTAATAGGGGGTCCCTAGGTGGCACAAACTGTTTGCACTTGACTACTAACCTGAAGGTTGGAGGTTCAAACCCACCTCGTGGAACTGCAGAAGAAAGGCCTGGAGATTTGTTTCCATTAAGATTACAGCCTAGAAAATCCTATGGAGCAGTTCTACTCTGTAGCACATGTGGTTACCATGAGTTGGAATTGACTCAATGGCAACAGGTTTGTGTGTGCGTGTGTGCGTGTGTGTGTGTGTTTTTTGAGGGTAAACGGAGTCCCTGGGTGGTGTAAACAGTTAACACACTCAGCTGCTAACTGAAAGGTTGGAGGTTTGAATCCACCCAGAGGTGCCTTAGAAGAAAGGCTTGGCTAATAGTCCACGCCAACTACAATTTGCTCCCAATCCACTCTCGAATAATTAGCCATTGAAAAGCCTATGTAGCACAATTCTACTCTGACACACATGGGGTCACCATGAGTCGGAATCAACTCGATGCCAACTGGTGTGGTGCGGAGGGTAGACAGTGCATGTGTGGGTGTGCCAAGGAAAGGGCATTGCAGACGTAGATAACAGCATGTGCAGTGCATGGAGGTTTGAAAAACTGTGCCGTATTTGGGGAAGAGTCAGAGCTGAGGTTTAAGGAAGAGTGGATGGAGATAAGGCTGGAGAGGTGGCATAGGCTGGTTATGAAAGCTTTTTTACTAAGGAATTTATCCTTAATCCTAGGTGAGATGGTATTGTGCTTCGGTTTTTGGAAATATCATTCCTGTCAGTGAGGGGGAGCAATGCGATACAGGAGACAAGGAAAAGAGGAAACAGACCAGGTACACAGTTATTAAAATAGTCCAAATGAGAGATGGTGTCAATCTACAAATATTTAGTAAGCGATTGAATGACTCCAAAGTTTGCACATATTTCTAGCATTTCCCTTCCTCTGAATAAAGACATGGTTGAATTTGGAAGTGAGATGAAGGGTGTTGAGGGACTTCATGCCTGGAGATGTCTTTTGGTCTTCCCACAATCTTGGTCTCAACTCACAACATTAACTACAACAGCCCAGGCAGAGGAGGGAATGCACTGGTCCCAAGCAGTCCCAGGGCATCTCTCCTTTCAGCTAGGAAGAATTTGTATGCAGGCAAAGCTTAATCTTGTTGCTCTTACAGCAAATTCCGCTGAGTAGACACTTTCCTGACAACTCCTTTCTTTTGGGATATAAATATTTAATTTAAAATACAATGAGGTTTTTGAGATTTATCCATGTTCAGTGAAAGTAGCAAGTGGCAGAAGGATGTGTACTGACAAAGTGAAAGCTTAAAAACTTGCAAAGGGTATAAATTGCATAGGAATTCATACACAATAGTTGAAAAATTAGTGAAAAAAATATGCATGAGAGAGAAAGAGGAGATATTGAGTGGGTTTCAAAGAGAGGGATCAGGGTTGCTGCTTCCAGGCAGCATCCAGTGAAGGAGCAGGACCCCAGAAGGGTCTGGAAACACAGGGAGCTGAGTTTCTGCATCTGACTTCACGGGGTGGAGTTGTCAGGAAGTTCTAGGACTTGGAGAGGGAGTGCCTGAGTCTTAGTAGGCCTATAGAAATCCCTTTGTCCACGAATGGCCAGAAAAAAGCAGAAGGATATCCTGAAGCCAGGCATAGGCGTTCCAGGAGGGACTCTGAAGGCAAGAATGGCAGCAGCAACCTGTGAGGACAGATGACACTGAGGACTCCTTGGCCCTCCCTTCCCCACCCTCCCCATAGCATGCCTGGGTACTCCGTAATCCCCCTAAACTTCAATCTTGGGAAAGGGTTTGGAGAGCTCTGAACTAACAAAGAGCAAGCTTTCATCATTTGAGAAAGGGCTCAAGATAGAAATTAAGTGGTTACAGGGAAATTACTTGTTGGAAAACTCGTTGCCGTCAAGTCGATCTGACTCATAGCAACCCTATAAGACAGCATAGAACTGCCCCACAGAGTTTCCAAGGAGTGGCTGGTGGATTCGAACTGCCGACCTTTGGTTAGCAGTCAAGCTCTTAACCACTGTGCCACCAGGGCTCCATGGGAAAATTAAGAAGGTTATATTTGTTGGACCCCTGAGTTGGTAGAGTAAGATTCAGACACTGTGGTAGGCAGCCTTCTAAGACGGCCCCCAAAGATCCCCACCACCTGGTATCCATACCTCTATGTAATCCCCTTCTCTTGAGTGCAGATGGGGCCTAGGACCTCGCTTCTAATGAGTAGAATACAGCTAAGGTGACTGGAGGTCACTTCTGAAATTATGTTACAGAAGACTGGGCTTCTGCCTTGCTGACATTCTCTCCTTAGCTCACTTTGATGAAGCCAGCTGCCATGTTGTGAACTTCCATGTGTAGAGGCCCATGTGGAACTAACCGAAGGTGGCCTCCAGACAATAGCCAGTGAGGAGCTAAGGTCCTCAGCCCAACAGCCCATAAAAATTGAGTTCTACTAACAACCATGGGTGAGTGAGCTGGGAAGCAGATCCTCCCCTAGTCAAGCCTTGAGACGACTGCAGCCCAGATGACATCTTGATTGCAGGCATGTGAGAGATGCTGAACCAAAGGACCCAGGTCTATTCCTGACCCACAGAAATTCTGAGATAATGAATGGGGTTGTTTTAAGTCACTACATTTTGGGGATTATTTATTGTGCAGGAATAGAGATGTAAGATACATACACTACGTATATAAATATAGTCGTCTTTTGAGCAGATGATACCATTTCTCTACTGAGTGTATGGCAGAGAATCCATGGGAAGCCCCATCCTTGGGTGTCAAGAATTTTGCTTCCTGCTCCCTTGGTCACTGCTTCTGCTTTGAGAACACAGTGTGGGAGGCAGGGGATGGGGGTTCAAGAGCCAGTCTGTTGCTTGAGAGGTATATGAGAATGGAAAAGTTCTTACTCACCCTTAGCCTATCTTCGTATTTGGGACTGGGGATACAAATCAAATACTGCCTGCCTATCAGAACTGTTGAGCAGATTTACTGAAATCATTCAGGTGAGAAGCACTTTATGAACTCCAAATTGCTATCCAATTACTTTATATATATATATGTTGTGTGTGCCGTTGAGTCAATTCTGACTCTAAGTAACCCTATAGGACAGAGTAGAACTACCCCATAGGGTTTCCAAGGAGCAGCTCGTGGATTCAAACTGCCGACCTTTTGGTTAGCAGCCTGAGCTCTTAGCCACTTCGCCACCAGGGCTCCATATATCTATATCTGTCTACCTATCTGTCTGTCTGTCTATCTGTCCATGGATATATCCCACGCATCTGTCAGTTTGTTGTACTGTGGGGGCTTGTGTGTTGCTGTGATACTGGAAGCTAGTCCACGAGAGTCAAAGTACGAACTTGAGTGTATCCCACCTGAATTTAGAGACCATCTCAAGAATAGATTTGACGCATTGAGCACTAATGACCGAAGACCAGATGAGTTGTAGAATGACATCAAGGACATCATACATGAAGAAGGCAAAAGGTCATTAAAAAGACAGGAAAGAAAGAAAAGACCAAAATGGATGTCGGAAGAGACTCTGGAACTTGCTTTTGAATGTAGAGTATCTAAAGCAAATGGAAGAAATAATGAATTAAAAGAGCTAAACAGAAGATTTCAAAGGATAGCTCGAAAAGACAAAGTAAAGTATTATAATGAAATGTGTAAAGACCTGGAGTTAGAAAATCAGAAGGGAAGAACACACTCGGCATTTCTCCAGTTGAAAGAACTGAATTAAAAATACAAGCCTCCAGCTGTAATATCGAAGGGTTCTATGGGCAAAATACTGAACGACGCAGAAAGTACCAAAAGAAGATGGAAGGAATACACAGAGACACTGTACCAAAAAGAATTGGTCAGTGTTCAATCATTTCAGGAGGTAGCATATGGTCAAGAATCGATGATGCTGAAGGAAGAAATCTAAGCTGCACTGAAGACACTGGCGAAAAACAAGGCTCTAGGAATTGATGGAATACCAATTGAGATGTTTCAACAAATGAATGCAGTGCTGGAACTGCTCACTCATCAATGCCAAGAAATTTGGAAGACAGCTTCCTGGCTAACCAACTGGAAGAGATCCATATTTTTGCCTATCCCAAAGAAAGCCGATCCAACCGAATGCAGAAATTATCGAACAATATCATTAATATCATACACAAGTAAAATATTGCTGAAGATCATTCAAAAGCATTTGCAGCAGTACATCGACAGGGAATTGCCAGAAATTCAAGCTGGATTCTGAAGGAGGTGGAACGAAGGATATCACTGCTGACGTCAGATGGATCCTGGCTGAAAGCAGAGAATACCAGAAAGAGGTTTACCTGTGTTTTATTGACTATGCAAAGGTATTCGACTGTGTGGATCATAACAAATTAAGGATAGCATTGCAAAGAATGGGAATTCAGAACACTTGATTGTGCTCATGAGGAACCTATACATAGGTCGAGAAGCAGTTGTTTGAACAGAACGAAGAGATACTGGGTGGTTTAAAGTCAGGAAAGATGCGTCAGGGTTGTATCCTCTCACTACCTATTCAATCTGTATGCTGAGCAAATAATCTGAGAAGCTGGACTATATGAAGAAGGATGTGGCATCAGGATTGGAGGAAGTCTCGTTAACAACCTGTGACATGCAGGTGACACAACCTTACTTGCTGAAAGTGAAGAGGACTTGCTGATGAAGATCAAAGACTACACCCTTCGATATGGATTATACCTCAACATAAAGAAAACAAAGGTCCTCACACCTGGGCCAATAAGCAACATCATGATAAATGGAGAAAATATTGAAGTTGTTGAAGATTTCGTTTTACTTGGATGCACAATCAACACCCATGGAAGCAGCAGTCAAGAAACCAAACGACGTCTTGCATTGGGCAAAGCTGCTGCAAAAGACTTCTTTAAAGTGTTAAAAATCAAAGATATCACTTTGAAGACTAAGGTGCGCCTGACCCAGCCATGGTGTTTTCAATCGCCTCATATGCATGTGAAAGCTGGACAATGAATAAGGAAGACTAAAGAACAATTGATGCCTTTGAATTATGGTGTTGGTGAAGAATATTGAGTATACCATGGACTGCCAGGAGAACAAACAAATCTGTCTCGGAAGAAGTACAGCCAGAATGGTCCTTAAAAGCAAGGATGATGAATCTTTGTTTCACATACTTTGGACATGTTATCAGGAGAGACCAGTCCCTGGAGAAGGACATCATGCTTGGTAAAGTAGAAGGTCAGGGGAAAAGAGGAAGACACTCAACAAGATGGACTGACACAGTGGCTGCAACAATGGGCTCAAGCATAGCAATAATCATGAGGATGGCGCAGGACCGGGTAGTGTTTCGTTCTGTTGTACATAGGGTTGCTATGAGTTGGAACCGACTCCATGGCACCTAACAACACGTATATATACCATATTTTTACACAAAAAATGTGCACCTTCTGTGTTTGTTGTCTATGCCCTTCCCTCACAAGGAACCCTCAGAAGCGCTGCCATGCCAAACCTCTTCTACATGTTGCTGTAAAAAAAAATTTAGCATAACGTGTTTATGAAAATACCTTGGGGGGGAGGGCATGGCTGGCAAATAAATGCAGAAGGAACATTATTTGCGTAAAAATACCGTGTGTGTGTGTGTGTGTGTGTGTGTGTGTGTGTGTGTGTGTGTGTGTGTGTGTGTGTGTGTGTGTGTGTGTGTGTGTTCTTTTTCTGGGTTAAATAAGTACTTCAGTGATCAAAGAATATTCTTAATTGTTTAATTGAACTTAAATCATAATCATTTAGATAAATGTGATTGAAAAAGCATGGGCATGGATCTGAAAGACCTGGGTTTGCCACATATTTGCTGTGAGGAACAAATGGGACATGTTAAAGGGTCCGATATTTAGTCAATAAATAGTAAATGCAAGCTTGCCTTCCTCGCCTCTGTCCTTCCATCTTCCCTTCCCTCCATCAAGGTCCCATGTGCTGGCAGAGAGTCCTAGTTGAGATGTGGTGCTTCACAATTATTTTTTAAAGTCAAGCTGTGCCTGGCTGAATTTAAAAGCATGTGGAGCTGTGGCCAGGGAACCATTTGCTGACTTGTTAAGTCTCTGATTGAGGTTGCCTAGCTCTTGAGTTTTAAGTAGGGCATTTCTCATGTGAGGGTGGAGGTTCAGTTAATAACGGAGTAATCACACTCTCATTTCTAGCCCTAGACCTAAGTGGCTGACTTAAAAAAATGCAGCAGACTTTCAACAATGGAAACAGCAGAAATAGTGCAATGAGTGGTTTGGGCTGTGCCACCTGCTTTATAAAAAAGGCACACTGCTTCAGAGCAAACCCAAAAAGGCCCAGGAACATCCTTTTCAGTTCTGGCCAATTCTCATCTCAGTTGTTTCTTTGGAAACTGCCGCCTGAATCATCAAACAGTTGACAACAAAGAGTAGAAGGGAAGTGTTTTTGTAAAACATCTCTACAGCGTCCACTTCAAGCAGCGGTGAGGAGTAGGGGTGAAAATTAATGGTTGTTTTGACAGGCAGAATCTTTAAGGCACTAAAAAGTACTTTTCACATGATTAAACACAACTTATTTTCCTTACTCAAAGTTGAGATGTATCAGTGGTTGATTATCACGTACAGGGCACTTTATCTTGACTCTTTCAGTAGCTCACATGGGAGGATGCTAATCACAGATACTTTTTGAGACTTGGATAGAATGATTTTGGTTTTCATAAAAGGTTTGATACTAAATTGGTAAAAGTACCTACTAAAATGTTGACAGCTTCATCACTCTTGTTAGGGAGATTTATAATTGCAGGGACTAAACATGTGCGTGGTGGTGCAGATTGTTAATGTGCTCACTGCTAACCAAAAAGCTGGGACGTTTGAGTCCACACAGAGGTGCCTCAGAAGAAAAATCAGCCATTGAAAACCCTGCGGGACACAGTTCTACTCTAACATACATGGGGTCGCCATGAGTCGGAGTCAACTCAATAGCAACTGGTACTGGTAACTGGGATTGGGAAACTACCCTTACAGGATGTTGAAGGCTTGAATTATTCTATTTGGATGTTATAGGAAGGGGTGACCCAGAAGACTAGAGAACTGGGAGACATTTGAAGTACTGACTTAAAATGAGATTGTAGTCTACATACTGCTCTGTACCTTAGTGTTTTCGCTTGGCATTGCACCTTAGACATCTCCCCCCGTCAGTGCTTAGAGTAAGTTTATCACAACTTTTTGATGATAGTGAGTAGAGTGCCAGTCTAGAATACACGCGGATGGCTCATTAATGGATGAGAATAAACGGATATCACAGGGCAGGGAAGTAAATTAATTTTGCTTCAAATGTAAATGTTCTTGCAGGAGCTGGAAGTGCATTTTAATGACCTTCCTATGGCCAAATATAAAACACATCTGCAGATCAGAGCTTGTCTCCTTTTCTAGACTTTAATTTCCTCCTTTGAACAAAGGGACAAAGGGGCACCTGATTCAGAACAGGACCTGCGGCACAGTTGTCAAATCAAATGTGACGGGGAAAAGATTGAGGCTTTTAAAATGTGTGCTCCATTTTTTTCCATCAACAGGAGGCCTTTGCAAAATTGTCACAACGACTCAATAAGGGCTCTTCCGTTGAATTATCAAATGTCCTGAACCTTTCAGAATTAAAAATGCTTGAGGTTAGTTAAGGTCTGTTTAGAGGCAGTGGTGATTCAGTGGTAGAATTCTTGCCATCGATGCTGGAGACTCAGGTTGGAGACCCAGGTTTGATTCCCGGTCAATTCACTTCATTCACAGCCACCACCTGTCACTGGAGGCTTGCGTGTTGCTGCGATGTTGAACAAGTTTCCACAGAGCTCCCAGACTAAGACAGACTAGAAAGAAAAGCCTGGCAATCAAATTCCAAAAATCAGCCAATGAAAACCCTATAGGTCACAACAATCTGATCCCCAACCGATCGTGGGGATGATGCAAGACCAGGCAGTACTTCATTCTGTTGTACATGGGATTGCCATGAGTTGGGGGTGACTAACAACAACAAGGTCTATTTGCTCCTGGGCCCTACCCTAACACGCTTGCTTTCCTCTCTGGATTCCCTTCTTGGCTCAGCACACAGGATTTACATCCCTTTTCGTGCACACTTTTCTCTCCCAAGTCCTTGTTCTCGGCACTTCTGTGTTCTCCAGAAACACTCACCTATTGTCCTAATTCCTTAGACTAATTTGCAAGGAAAAGAAGGTTCAATCTGCAGTTAATTACTTGGGTTTGACCCTTGAAAATGCCGTTAAAACTGCTTCATCCTCTGTTTTTCCACCAGGAAAATGAATTAGTATCGTTATTTTTGTTGTTAGGTGCCACAGAGTCGGTTCTGACTCATAGCTACCCTATGAACAGCAGAACAAAACACTGCCCGGTCCTGCGCCATCCTCACAATTGTTGCTATGTTTGAGCTCATCGTTGCAGCCACTGTGTCAATCCATCTTGTTGAGGATTTTCCTCTTTTTCACTGACCCTTTAATTTACCGAGCATGATGTCCTTTTCCAGGAACTGGTCCCTCCTGATAACATATCTGAAGTACTTGAGATGAGTCTTGTCATCCCTGCTTCTAAGTCACATTCTAGTTGTACTTCTTCCAAGCCAAATTTGTTTGTTCTTCTGGAAATCCTTGATATAATCAAAATTCTTTGCCAACATTATAATTCAAAGGCGTCAATTGCTCTTCAGTCTTCCTTATTCATTGTCCAGCTTTTGCATGCATATGAGACCATGGTTTGGGTCAGGTGCAGGAGCCCTGATGGCGACGTGCTTAAGAGTTCAGATGCTAACCAAAGGGTTGGCAGTTCGAATCCACCAGTTGCTCCTTGGAAACCCTACGGGGCAGTTCTACTCTGTCCTGTAGGGTCACTATGAGTCGGAATTGACTTGATGGCAGTGGGTTTGGTTTTTGTTTTTTTGGATCAGGTGCAACTTACTCCTCAAATTGACATCTTTGCTTTTTGACACTTTAACAAGATCTTTTGCAAAATCTTTGCCCAACACACTATGTCGTTTGATCTTTGACAGTTGCTTCCATGGACATTGATTGTGAACCCAAGTAAAATGAAATCCTTGACAACTTCAATATTTTCTCTGTTTATCGTGATGTTGCTTATTGATCCATTTGTGAGGATTTTTGTTTTCTTTATGTTGAGGTGTAGTCCATACTGAAGGCTGTGGTCTTTGATCTTCATCATTAGATGCTTCAAGTCCTCTTCACTTTCAGCAAGCAAGGTTGTGTCATATTGCAGGTTGTTAATGAATCTTCCATCAATCCTGAGGCTGAGATTTTCTTCATACAGTACAGCTTCTTGGATTATTTGCTCAGCATACAGATTGCAACTTGAGGCTTGGATTTTTTCTTCAGTTCTTTCAGCTTGAGAAACTCCGAGCGTGTCCTTCCTTTTTGATTTTCTAACTCCAGGTCTTTGCACATTTTGTTATAACATTTTGTCTTCTTGAGCTTCCCTTTGAAATCTTCAGTTCAGCTCTTTTAAATCACCATTTTTTTCTGTTTGCTTTAGCTGCTCAACATTCAAGAGCAAGTTTCAGAGTCTCTTCTGACATCCATTTTGGTCTTTTCTTTCTTTCCTGTCTGTTTAATGATCTTTTGCTTTCTTCATGTATGATGTATTTGATGTCATCCACAACACATCTGGTGTTCCAGCATTGGTGTCTCGTCATTAGTGTTCAGTGTGTCAAATCTATTCTTGAGATGGTCTCTAAGTTCAGGTGGGGTATAATCAAGGTCGTTCTTTGGCTCTAGTGGACTTGTGTTAGTTTTCTTCAGCTTAACTTGAATTTGCATATGAGCAATTGATGGTCTGTTCTCAGTCAGCCCCTGGCCTTGTTCTGACTAATAATATGAAGTTTCTCCATCATCTTTTTCCGATACAGTCGATTTCATTCCTATGTATTCTATCTGATGAGGTTCACATGTATAGTTGCTGTTTATGTTGTTGAAAAAAGTTATTTCCTATGAATATATTGTTGATTTTGCAAAATTCTCCCGTGCAAAGTCCGTTGTTGTTTCAGTCACCAAGGCCATATTTTTCAACTACAGATCCTTCTTCTTTGTTGCTGACTTTCACATTCCAATCACCTGTAATTATCAATGCATCTTGACTGCATGTTTGATCAATTTCAGACTCCAGAAGTCCGTAAAAATCTTCAATTTCTTCATCTTTGGCGTTAGTGGTTGGTGTGTAAATTTGAATAATAGTCATATTAACTGGTCTTCCTTGTAAGTGTATGGATATTATCCTATCACTGACAGCGTTGTACTTCAGCATAGATCTTGAAATGTTCTTTTTGACGATGAATGTGACACCATTCCTCTTCAATTTGTCATTCCTGGCATAGTAGACCATATGATTGTCCAATTCAAGATGGCCGATACCAGTCTATTTCAGCTCACTAATGCCTAGGATATCGATCTTTATGCATTCCATTTCATTTCTGACAACTTCCAATTTTCCTAGATTCATACTTAGTACATTCCATGTTCTGATTATTAACAGATGTTTGCTCTGTTTCTTTTCATTTTCAGTTGTGCCACATCAGTAAAGGAAGGTCCAGAAAGCTTTACTTTATCTAAGTCATTAAAGTCGACTCTACTTTGAGGAGGCAGCTCTTCCCCAGTCATAATCTGAGTGCCTTCCAACCTGAGGGGGTCATCTTCTGGCACTATATCAGAAAATGTTCTGCTGCTATTCATAAGGTTTTCACTGGGCAATTTTTGAAAGTAGATTGCCAGGTACATTCTAGTCTATCTTAGTCTGGAAGCTCTGCTGAAACCTCTCCACTATGGGCGGCCCTTTTGGTATTTGAAATACCAGTGGCATAGCTTCCAGCGTCACAGCAATATGCAAGCCACCACAGTACAACAAAGTGACAGACAAGCGATCGGGATTAGTAGTAGATACTTATAATGACATTAAGTGATATGTGGTTGTGCTTTACGAATGTTGACCTGAAAACCTGTTGCCATTGAATCAATTCTGACTCATAGTGACCCAATAGGGCAGAGTAGAACTGCCCCATAGGGTTTCCTAGGAGCAGCTGGTGGATTCGAACTGCTGACCTTTTGGTTAGCAGCCGAACTCTTAACCACTGTGCCACTAGGGCTCCTTACAAAAGTTGAAGGGCTATAGAAACGCAAGGAAGCCTCATTAGCAATCATAAACAATCAGATTTGTAGTCCCAGGATTGTGGTTGTGACTTCATACAATGCTGCCTCTGGCCTTGGAATAGATACTTACCAAAGAGAGTGTTAGGGAATCAGGAAACATGTAAACCCACAGAATGTTGGATCTGGCAGAATCCTTGGAGATCATCCAGGTTCTAGTTCACCCATCTCATTTTACAACTGGGACAACTGGGGAAAGTAAACTTCCCAGGGCGAAGAACCAAATAGGGAAGAGCCAGGACTGGATTTCTGATCGCTTTACCCTCAGTCCTGGGCTCTTCTTCCACCTGGGCTGCTGGCTCCATCCCGTGGTTGCTGAGTTTCAGATGAAGGCGAGTAGTCCAGGCTAACTGTCCTGATGGGATTGTCCCTCAGTGCGCCTGAAGTGTTGTAGTGGCCACCCAGCATTTATGAGTTACTTTAAAAGTATTTATAATAGGAGAAAATGTTTTCTTGGCTCAAGGGAGCAGGTATTGGTTTAAGCCCCCATCCCTTTCCTCTCATTAACATTAGAGTCTATGATTAGGAGGGTTAGAAAGAACAGCCCTAGGCAAGCTTGTGATAAAGAACAGATTAGTCTTTGGGGCCTCATCTCAAATGTTTTGCTTTCTCTCCAATTTTGGTGCCTTCTCTTCCTTCATCCATCCCCCAGCTGCACTTGATGTTCCCTGGCCCCCTGAAGCAGCTTTCAGAGAAATTCCTATGATGCCCACCTTTCTTGGCTCCTCATTCATCCAAACAGGCAGTCCCCATGCCTCACTTCTGTTGGGCTCTGCTTGGGAAGATAATGTTCTGAAATCTCACTGACAAATTAAAGGAGAAGAATGACCTTGTGTCTTTATTGTTGCACATGATAACTTTGCATATCCCCCTCATGAATTTTATTTACTGTAAAACAGTACAATGACAATGGTAAATGTAAAAAGAAAATCCACCCACTGTTCCATCCTCCAACATGCCAACTGTTTTAGTTTCTTGAGTTCCCTGCTAGTCTTTGTTACATATTTTACAGAGTAGTACTTATACTACAGCTACTATTCAACCTTCTGCCTTTATCCATAACATTATACTAGTTTACCATGTGGTTACTTAGTTTTCAGAAGTATCATGTTTAATGGTCACATAATATTTCGTACCACTGTTATGTCATGATTTATTTAACCATTCTCCCTTTTTTGGATGCATGGGTTTCTTCTGATTTTTCTCCATTATCAGTTATATTGCTTTGAAAAATGAGCATCTTAATTCTTTTTTCCTTTTAAATGATTCCCATAGAATAAATTTCAAAGAGTTGGGTTAATGACGGGGCTTGGAACCAGTTTATTCTGGTTTGAACTCCTGCTGAGAATTTGCATTTCCACCCTAGACATACTGAATCAGAATCTACATTTTAACAAAATCCCCAGGTGATTCTTGTGTATAATCAATTTTGAGAACCACTGCTCTACTATGGAGCCCTGGTGGTGCAGTGGTTAAGAGCTCAGCTGCTAACCAAAAGGTCAGCAGTTTGAATCCAATAGCTGCTCCTTGGAAACCCTATGGGGCAGTTCTACTCTGTCTTATAGGATCACTATGAGTTGGAATTGACTCGAGGGCAACAGGTTTGGTTTTGGTTTTGCTCCACTAGTGGTTCTCAGAACTGGTCCCAAACCAGCAGCATTAGCATCACCTGGGAACTTGTTAGAAATGCAAATTCTCAGCAGGGGTTCAAACCAGAACAAACTAGTTCAAAGCCCTGGTTGATGAGTCAAAACATGAGGGTAATTTTAGTGATAGGCAATTTACTTAACAAACACTTACTAAGGGCCTGCTGTGCTAAGCCCTGAATCATCCCAGATGAAAGTCATAGAGCCTGCACTCAGTGAGCTTAGAGTCCAGCAGCAAAAATAGACATTTGTTTTTTCTGTATATTACTCTAATGATCTCAAATCCCATAAAGTATAAGGCACTATTATGCTTTCAAAATGCATATGTATAAGCACTAATATGAACTTAGAAATATGTCTACTTTTGAGGCTCTCTAACTATGTCATTAGAAACATGTAAGTCACTAGGAAGTTACTTAGAAAACTTCTGAACTTAGACATAGAAGCATGTAAAGAATGTAAACGACCTTTAAGTTAAATTGACTTTGACCTGGCAAGCTGTGACTCAAGAAAACAACATAAATGTAAACAACCTCCTTAATCTCTAGCCTTGAAGAAAAGATGCATTGTTCGGCCACTCTCTAACCCTAGAGAAAAGACATAACATACTAATCTTTGACGTCACACTGGCCCTTGTCATATGGAGCCAAGGTGAAAAATTCACATGCTCACTGCCGTCGAGTCAATTCCAACTCGTAGCAACCCTACAGGACAGAGTAGAACTGTCCCATAGGGTTTCCAAGGAGCAGCGGGTGGATTTGAACTGTCGACTTTTTGGTTATCTGCTGAGCTCTTAAACACTATGCCACCAAGGCTCCAGACTGCCACATAGACATCCTAAATTTCTGCTCACTCACTGAGAGAAAACAGAGATGAAACTGAGATTCTGTCTGCCCCTACTGACCTTGGACCCTATCTACAAGGGACTTCCACTGAGTTCGAGTCATGGTTAAGCCTTCCTACTGAGACCTCTCATTAAAGGTAAAAAGCTTGAAGTCCAAAGATTTGGACTCTAACCATTGATCTAATACTGTAACTGAAATTGTTAATTCTGATTCTCCAGTTCCAAATGAATGTTGTGATGTCTTGCTTGCCCGCCTTGCCATGATTACCTTGCAAAAAACTAAATGAGTTTGTAAAAATGGTGGCGTGGGGGTGGCAACATCAGAACTCCTTGTCCAACTTCACAAAGGGAGAGAAGAATTATTATCAGCATCAACAGACCCAAGGATGATTGCTATGAGGCAGAGGTCAGACATATCTCCACCCTCCGACCTTTTTACCAATTCTAATAACAGCCATACCTCCCATGGCACTCTCTACTTTTCTGCTAGGTTTGATAATTCATTGCAATGGCCACACAGAACTTGCAGATCATACTCACAGTTATGGGGTTTATTAGGGCAGTAACAGGTTACAATTCAGGATCAGAAACTATTCAGGATACAGTTCTTTGGTCTGGACAGCTTCTTGGCCATGCCCACAGGCAGGCCTTTCTCTGGTCCTTGTCCTCTTAGCCCCTCGGCCTGGACTCTTCCCTGCTCGGGCAAGTGTTAGAAAGCTCTTCAGTGTACCCTACTTCACCAGGAAGCCTCTGCTTGAAAGTGCTCAGCTCTCTTGCTCCCTGAGTCAGCAAGCCTAGCTCTGCCAACAAGTGCCTGGAGATACCCTACTCTGCCAGGAAGCTTCCTGCCTGAAGGTGCTCAGCTCCTTTGCTCCATGGGTTGGCACACCACTGTGACTGCCTTGCTCCATGGGCCGGAAAGCCCACTGTGCTGTCCCATGCTGGTCTGCTGGTTTTGAGGCCACTGTTTCTCTGCTGCCACTTCTTGCCATCTTGCGCCATCCATCTCTAGTGTTACAGCTCTCTCTCTCTGTCTCCTGGGTCTATGAGGTTCTCAGCCTAGGGACCCTGGGCCCAAAGGACATGTTCTGCTCCTGTCTCTTCTTCTTGGTGGTAGTGACGTCACCCCTGTCCACCTCTGAGATGGTTTATTTTAAGCCTACCAGAATGGCAAAACTGGCCAATCCCCTCATTAGGGTTCCATACACCTTAGTTGCATGATCCCACCCCCCAGAAGGGTGCCATCCACCTTATTTGCATTATTAGCAA
This sequence comes from Dugong dugon, assembly GCA_030035585.1. Classification (NCBI taxonomy): domain Eukaryota; kingdom Metazoa; phylum Chordata; class Mammalia; order Sirenia; family Dugongidae; genus Dugong; species Dugong dugon. Next base: position 151,954,138 of record CM057465.1, read on the forward strand.
GTTATCCAATCCCCTTGGTGGGCCACAAGCACCTCATTTGCATAGTCCCATCCAGTCATTTGGTGAGGGTTATAAGACCATGGCCAGAAAGGCTGTATAAAAGTGATCCAACACACCACAGGGTTTATGTATGTCAAACCTGAGTATTTCTATTAATTTTCTATGATTCTAAAATCCTACACTATTAAAATCATTATCACAATTTATTAAGTGGCTGTTCAGTGCCAGGCACTGTGCTACCAGGGATTTACATATACTATTTCATTTTACTCCTCGATATCACCAACGAGGTAAGTACTATTATATTCCTATCTGCAGATGAGAAAACTGGGACTCCTAGAAGTTAAGTAACTTGCCCCAGGTCACCCAGCCAATAAGAAGCAGAGCTGGGATTCAAACCCAGATCTTCCTGACCTTAAAACTCATGGGCTTCTGTTGTATAGGATTTAATCTTAGAAAATTAATAGATGCTCAGGTTTGACGTGCATAAACTCATTTAGTTTATTACAAGGTAGTCATGGAAAGGCATGCAAGTAAGACCTAACAGCATGCATTCAAAACCAGAGAGAATCAGAATTAACAATTACAATTACAATGTTAGTTCAATGGTTAGAGTCCAAATATTTAGACTTCAGGCTTTTACCTTTAACAAGAGATCTCAGTAGGAAGGCTTAACCAAGGCTTGAACTCAGCGGAGGTCCCTCATAGGCAGGGTTCAAAGTCTGAGGCGGCAGACAGAATCTCAGTTCCATCTCTGTCTTTTCTCAGTAAGTGAGCAGATATTTAGGGTTTATACGTGAATTTGTCACCGTGGCTCCACACAACAAGGGCCAGTGTGACGTCAAAGACTAGTTATGTTATGTCTTTTGTCTGGGGCTAAAGAGTAGCTGAAAGATGCATCTTCCCTTCAAGGTTAGAGATTAGGGAGGTTATTTAGATTGATGTTCTTTTCTTGAGTCACAGCATGCCAGGTCAAAGTGGACTTAAAGGTTGTTTACATTCTTTACATATCTCAGATGCTTCTATGTTTCTATGTCCAAATACAGAAACTTTCTAAATAACTCTTATGACTTATAGGTTCCTAATGACTTACAGTTAATGTTAGAGTGCTTCACAAATGTAGACATGTTTCTATTTTTAAGTTCATATTATGAGTACTTACACATATGTATTTTGAAAGCATAATAGTGACTTATACCTTATGGGATTTAAGATCATTGTAGAAACAGACAGAACAGCTTGCTATTAGGCTACCTGGTCCTTCTTCAAATATAGGTATTTGCTAAGCTGTTTACCAAAAAGGTTGTGCAACATTGCAATTTTGTCAACAGTATGAGTCTTTGTATTTCATCTCTACTCTGACAGCAGAAGGTACGATTATTTTCCCACCTAATTTTGTAGATTTTTCAAACGTGAAAGTATAAACATCATTGTTCTTTTAGAGAATGGCTTTCAAAGACTTAACGGAAAGGATTAACTAACAAGATGCTTCAGAGAGAGTGGAAAGGCTTACCCTCAAATAATACTGTGGACGCTGCTGCTTATTCCTACGGCTTTGCTCTGATAACAAGGGCAGAGCTCACTTATATGGATTCTTTCTCTGCCCAGATAATGCTGTCATCCCTAACGTAAGGAGATTTGTGTGATGTACTCAATCCTGATCAGATTTCAATGGCTTTGAAGCTCTTAGGCTTATTAGGCTGTTCTAGGGCATGTGAGCTGCATCATAATGCAGTTTATTTGTAGTAACTTTTATTACATGAGGAATTCATATCCATCATCAAGAAATTAGGTAATAAAATAAGCCAGAAGTAAATGAAACACAGCCATAATTCTACTGAGATATATTACCCATTTTGTTGTTGTTGTTAGCTGCCAACTCAAGGCTACTCCATTGTATGCAGAATGGAAATGCTCCATAGGGTTTTCAAGGCTGCGACCCGGCCCTTCCCTTCGGGAGCAGATCCCCAGGCCTATTTTCTGAGGTGCCTCTGGGTGCGTTCGAACTGCCAACCTTCTGGCCAGTGGCTGAGCACTTAACCATTTGTGCTACCCAGAGACTCCTTTATCTATTTTATATTTTACATATACACTATTTTAGCATACAATTTTCTGTGAAATGATTTCTGCATTTGAGGTGTAGCATACCAAGTCAATAAAGATACTTTTATACCAAAAACCAAACTCCTTGCCTTCAAGTCAGTTCTGACTTACAGGGACCCTATAGGACAGAGTAGAACTCTCCCCATAGTGTTTCCAAGCCTACCATCTTTACGTAAGCAGACGGCCAAATCTTTCTCCTGCTGAGTGGCTGATGAGTTCAAACCTTTCTGTTAACAGCAGAGTGCTTAACCACTGTGCCACCAGGGCTCCGATACCTCTATAATGTTTCTCTAACAGCTACATGGTGTTTCATTGTGCCATAATGTACTCAATAAATTCTGTATGGTTGGATTTAGGTGGATTTCATCTTTTTGCTACAGTGTTGCAATGAACACTCTTAAATCTCTTACTCATATTCTTAGTCACTTTCTTAGGATAAGTTTCTATAATTGCTCAGTCAGAAGGTATATGGTTTTTTAAAGGCTCTTGTCGATACTGATAAATTATCCACCACAAAGACTGTATCAGTTTATACTCCCCAAACTCTTGGACAACACTATATACAGTACTTAATTTTTCCCTGCCGTCTTGATAAGAGTATTGTCTCACTTGAGTTTTAATCTGTATTTCTATGGCTACAGTTGCCCCTGGGTGGCGCAAATGGTTAAGCACTTGACTATTAGTGGAAAGGTTGGTGGTTCGAACCCACCGAAAAGTGCCTCAGAAGCCAGACTTGGAGATCTGCTTCTAAAGGTCACAGCCTTGAAAACCTTATGGGGCAGTTCTACTCTGCGTACACGGGGTTGCCATGAATTAGAATCGACTGGATGGCAACTAACAATAACAACATGGCTACAATGAAGTTAAGATTTTTTTTCATATGTTTATTAATAAAATGCACTTATTTTAAATATCAGTTTGACCAATGCATATTTCCAACTTACCGTGTTTGGTTAGACTAGCTTCGATGGACCAAGAAATCCGGAAGCTTTCCATTCTTGGAGTGATGTTTATGAACATGGCAGCCGTGATGAGGACCTTGGAGAGAAAAAGATTACAGGAAGACATTTTTTCTGCAAATAAGATTTTAATGTGCTGCTGTGACGGAAATTAAGTTAGTGTTGAATGAAAAAAATGGAGTCATAACTATTTTCCTGTGTTTAACCTAGAAGACCTTTAGCAGCTGTGTGTTTTTGGAGTTGTGGAGATAACAGTTAACACACAAGTGAGGGGAGGATGCTGCTGACTTATTCACATGCCATTTCTATTTGTTGGCGGTTAAATCTAACAATCTGTTGCCAAATGTTATTTTCTTCTCAGGAGAGTCACATATTTTAATTAGGCAAGGAGAGAGTGGGTTGTTCTGTTGCCAGCCAGATGATATCTCTTGGCTAAGAAAGGAAATCACTAAAAACATTCAGGACCGTTTAAAAGGTAGTTGTCTCTGTTTCCTGAAATGAAATACCTCAAGGAAGTCTTAACACAACAGTAGTGTAAGAAAGACCTTGTATTTTTCTTATGGTTAGTTCAGTAAACGCCTTCAGAATTATGAATCAGAGGCAGATAATACTAGAGCTTACAGCTACCTATGACTGAATAACATCAGCACAAGCTGGTGTATTTAATATACAATACTGAAAAATCGTACCTAAGCCAATGCTTCCTTTAAAAGCCACATTTATGGTTGACAGGGTAAAATTAAAGATCACACCTAAGTCTTCTCAGTAGCAACTATATTTTTAAGATGTGCAACTGTAATGTTTATTCATTCACTTAACTGTTTGTTTATTTAAAAAACCTGGTTTTTAGTGTCTACTTTATGCCAGAGACCATACTAAGCAGTGGAGATAGTAAGATAAGGTACCAGTTCAAAAGGAAATTATTTCTGGAGAAAATTGTCGGATAGATGAACAACTCTAATATAAAACATGAAGTAAATGCTGAGAAAGACAGAAACAAAATGTTAAGTGGGTCTAGAGTACATACAATTCAAACAAGTGCAAACGCACACGTTAAACTGTGCTATTAAAGGTGGTATACCCGCAGGGTAGATTGATCTGAAGAGAACGGGGCCTCTCCTTGCCTTGTGTCTCCAAGGAGTCCTGTCCCTGAACCCTTGTCTGGTGTCTACTGAAGTTTCTAGACCTCCTGGGCGCTGAATGCTGGTCTGATAGCCTGGATTCTGTACAGCATCAACCCCCAGTCCCCCACTGCTGTGCTCACCCCCTCCCTGGGCAGGCCCCTCCTGCTGAAGCCCCCTGGCATTAATGCCTTGCCTAAGTGACTACTTCTTCAGATGACTCTCCCATTTGGAATGTAGGGGCTGCCTCTGCCCTCCCTCCAAGCCCCTGTGTCGTTTCAGGGACAGTGAGTGTGAAGAAGCCTTGTTTCCAAGCTTAGTACATGATATCATAGGAACTCTTCTGTTTCCTAGGTTTTGTCAAGTTCAGTTATACTACAATACATGCCTATTTGGGTTGAGAGAACCCAACTTTAAAAGATATTTAAGCACCCTACTTTGTGGACAGTAGTTTCTGGGTGGCACAAATGGTTAAGCACTCAACTACTAACCAAAAGGTTGGTGGTTTGAACCCATCCAGAGACACCTCTGAAGAAAGTCCTGGTGATCTGTTTCCAAAAGGTCAGAACCATGAAAAACCTGTGGAGCACAATTCTACTCTGAAAAAAAAAACCACGGGGTCACCATGAGTAGGAATTGACTCCACGGCAACTGCTTTGGTTTGGTTTTACTTTGAGGGCAGTGGTGGTTCAGTGGTAGAATTCTTGCTTTCCATGCAGGAGACCAGGGTTTGATTCTCGGCCTATGCACTTCAAGTGCAGCCACTACCTATTTGTCAGTGAAGGCTTGTGTGTTGCTATGACGCTGAGAAGGTTTCAGCACAGCTTCCAGACTAAGAAACACTAGGAAGAAAGCCGTCATGATCTACTTCTGGAAATCGGCCAGCGAAAACCCTATGGATCACAATGGTCTGATCCTGTTGCGTGTGGGGTCGCCATGAGTTGGGAGCCAGCTCAACAGCAGTTAACAACAACAACAACTTTGGCTTAGGAGGCGTTTCTTTGCTTTTATGAGGACCAATTTGGATTCAGGAGCCTGGTGAGCTGGTGAATGCCAAGCAAGCTGAGCCACCATGCTGTCTTCTCCACAGTTGTCTTTATTGGTTTGTCTTAGGAGGTCTTCTCTTGCAGCATTGCTGGCTTCTCATTTACAGTAATGATTGTCTTGTGGATCATTTTTATTGATTTATCTTGTCTTTTTTATTTACATTAAAACTTCACATATCTAAGCATTGAGTGTTATATGCATGATTTATTTGTTGACTGAATGAAGTCATTGCATACTGTTAACGTTAGTGGTAATTACATGTTCAACGCAATTACTATGAAGACAGTCTATAGCTTTCATCACATTCTCAAAGGTGTCAGTGATCCCCAAAAGGTTATGTTGACTTTCAGCCCTCTGGAGACAGGGAAGAGAGGGTTTTCAGAGAGGCAGGAGCTTCTCAGAAGCACTGTAATCACACCAATATGGCAGCCATCTGCTCTTCCAGGTCAGCTCTGGCTAGGCTTCTGAAGAATTGTTACATACATTTAGGTTGCCGCCTGTGAGTTGATGCTCTTATAGTCTTTGAATAAAACTTAACAATACGAAATTGCCACTATCTGACCATTTTTTACGTACAAAAATCCAAAGGCAAGTGGTTCAACCCAATATATAAAACTAAAGAGTTAGTTTGAGCCCTTTTGGCAAATAAAATATAAATTCCTCTTTAAATGAATTTGTGACTTCATCACTTTTCCTCAAGACTGTGATGCCAAACATTTAGTTTGTTGTTAAATGACAACAGCCAACCTTCTCTTTAAGGAGCCAGCCCAGTAGTTGACTCTTTTGGACAAGACCCTAACGGTGAGCAGCACTACTCCTGTGCTCCAGGGCCAGCTGGAACAGATGCTTGGGTTGAATGCTAACCAAAGATAATTATTTCAAGTCAAAGCCCTACTGGGTTTTGCCAACAGGAATATAACACGCAAGAGCTAGGAAATGCTCTGTCCATTGTACTTTGCAACTGCCTGGCTCCTACAAGAGTACTTTCCACACTTTATAGCCCTGTGATTAGACAGGTGAGAGAAAACAGGAGATGGGGCCAAAGAAATGCAACACCAGTGATTAAGGGGCTAGAACATCATTCCTTTGAATAAGGATAAAGGGCCTGAAGTTCTTTAGTCTGGAAAAGGGAAGGGTTGAAGGGAATTTAATAGCTATCTCCTATTTAAGGCATTATTAGGATCACTGCCTTGACTTTCAACCTCAACAGAGGTCTGACTAAGGGGGAAATAGCTTCTTGATTGTTATGGTAACTAAATATAGAAGATACTAGGTATTACGGCTTGAATTGTGTCCCCCCAAAATATGATTGGGACACCTAACCCCTATACTTGTGGATGTAATCCCATCTAGGAATAAGGTTTTCTTTGTTATGTTAATGAGGCCATTATCAGTGCAGGGTGTATCTTAAACCAATCGCTTCTGAGATAATAAAAGGACACGCAAATGGGGGAAGGCAGATGCCATACCACATGAAGATTGGCAAGGAACCAAGGAACAGAAGGCTGAAACAAGGACTTACCTCAGAGCCAACAGAGAGAGAAAGACTCTCCCTAGAGCTGGCGCCCTGAATTTGGACCAGTAGCCTCTTAAACTGTGAGAAAGTGAATTTTTGTCCATTAAAGTCACTCACTTGTGGTATTTCTGTTATAGCAGCACTAAGAAACTAAGATACTAGGGGATGTTTAAAAACGTCTTTCCCTAACGAATTGGGTAGAATCTTAGCATCATGCATTCAAGATACCATCTCTCTGACTCATCCTTTACCTCTAACTAGTAGGAATAAATGTCTAATAGTGATCTTTAGGTATCAGGAACAGACTGGTGGGAGGCAGTTTATGGGGCTGAAAGATTTTTATGTTGTCCCTTAAGTTGAATGATGCTAAAGATAAGAGTCAGTCCTGGCTGTTAGTAAAATCAGAAAATCTCTGTGAATATTTTTCTACCTGCCAATGGAAGATGAATCTGGAAAATGCCATCATAATATTTTAATTTATATCCATATACAATAATCTAATTCTCCTCAGTACTTTGGGAGGATGTCATTAAGGTGTTTTTCCCCCCTTTGTCAAAGACTGAATAATCCTGTACTATCGTGTTTCTTAAACTTTAGCATGCATAAGAATCACCTGCAGAGTTTGTGTTAAGACATGGATTCATGCCCACTCACCCTCCTCTCCTGGATTCTGGCTCAAAACGTCTGGAGTGAGGTCAAGAATTTGCATTTCTAACTAACTCCCAGGTGATGCTGTTGCTATTAGCCTGTGGCCCACACTTTGAGCAGAACTGCTGAGGTAGACTTTTGAGTGTCTACGCCATCCATGAACTCCTGTTCTGACAACTTCCCTTCCTTTTCCAGAGTACTGGGTTCCTGTGTCTGTGTGTGTACCCGTGACCCCTGCAATAGCCTGTTAAACCATAGGAGGATGCCTGAACCAGGCTAGACCCATCAGATTTTCTCTCTTGGGAATTTGGAATTGGGATTCAGAGACACTGGATTCTGTTTGGGTGCATGAACTGAGTGGCGTAGGTGCTAAGCTCTGGGGTGGCCATCTTCTGCCATGTGCTTGGAGAAACAGAGAAAGCCAGTCTGCAGGAGCGTAGGTAGGAAGAAACAGACCTGCCAAAAGGATCAGAGATGAGAGAGAATGATTATAACTAGCACTCACTGAGTGCTTCCCATGTGTCAGGTAGTATTTTTTTTTTTTTTTTTTTTTTTAATTTTCAGCGTCAAATTTTAAATAAATTTTTATTGGGAATAATTTTAAACTTATAGGACAGTTGCGAAAATAGTGCAGAGTTGCCATATACCTTTTACTCAGTTCCTCCTAATGTTAATATCTTAAATAATGTTAATACATTTGCCAAAACTAAGAAATTAATACTGGTATATTACCACTGATTAAATTTCAGACTTTATTTGGATTTCAGTAGTTTTTACACTAACATCCTTTTTCTGTTCCAGAACCCAATCCAGGATAACTCACTGCATTTAGTCATCATGTCTCCCTAGAGATGGGTCCATGCATCTTCTTACTTATAGAAGATGATGGGGAAAATACTCTATCAAACGTTGGTTGTAATATTTGTATTGGGCCTCATAATTGACAACATGTACTCATTAACATTAAACATATAATACCTTTGAATCCCTCTCAGTAATGGTAAGTGCAAAGACAACTTCTCCTTATTCTGCTTACATCTTGGAAACTGTGTTAACCATCACCTGCCCAAGGTAGAAGTTGTAACTTTTTCAGAAGACTGTTAAAGGAATAGGCTGCTTTCAGAAATGATTTTCTCCAAATGGTTGCAGAAGCATCTGGCAACTTTGTGACTTACTGATTTTTATTTTTTACTAGTTTTATCTTGTCTACTAATGCTGGACCTCACTGTCCCCCATCACCATCCAGGTGAGGTAGCTAGTGAGGGGTCATGGGTCCTTACCTGCCCTACCTGCTACTGTGTGAAGTGAGTCTCATCCAACTCTGCTCCATGTGGCAGGTGACAAAATAAGGCTACCTTTGTCACTCTCATACTCCTCCATACACCAGCAAGTGTGTGTGACAGCCTGAAAGGAATGGTGTGCATTAATCATGATTATAATAGCTAGCATTTAAGCATTTACCTTGTGGCTAGCAATATTCTAAGCAGTTTACATTTGTTAAACCAATCCTCATAAACCTACTCACAAGGTAAAACTAGATGCCTGTGCACCAACTCTGACTCACCAGCAACTCCAAGTATGTCAGAGTAGAACTGTGTTCCACAGGGTTTTCAATGGGTGATTTTTTTGGAAGTAGGTCATATATGAAGAATATTCCCAATTTACAGATGAAAAAACTGAGGCAAAAGAAGTTGAGTAACTTGTAAGCATCATGTAGCTAGTAGGTGCCATGGTAAGCGTTTGATCCCAGGCCATCACAATCACTATCTTAAACATTGTCTCTCCTGGCGCAGCTGGTTAAACACTCGGCTGCTAACCAAAAGTTTGGCAGTTCGAGCCCACCAGATGCTCCACAGGAGAAAGATGTGGCAGTCTGCTTACGTAAAGATTTCAGCCTTGGAAACCCTGTGGGGCAGTTCTACTCTGTCTTATAGGGTTGTGATGAGTCGAAATCAACTTGAAGGCAAGTGGATGACTTTAACAAACAGAAATTTATTCTCTCACAGTTAGGAGGCTAGAAGTCTGGATTCAGGGTGCCAGCTCCAGGGGAAGGCTTTCTGACTCTGATTGCTCTGAGGGAAGGTCTTTGTCATCAATCTTCCCCTGGTCTAGGAGCTTCGCAGCACAGGGATCCACAGGAAGTGTTCCGCTCCTGGCTCTTCTTGCTTAGTGGTAATGAGGTCCCTCTCATTCCTGCCTCTGGGAAGACTCATTTTAAGTCTAGTGGGATGACAAAACTTACCAATCCCCTTGGTGGGCCACAATTACCTTATTTGCACGTTCCCGCCTAACCACTTGGGTGGGAGTTACAAGACCATGATGAGAAAGGCCATACAAAAGCAATCTATTGCACATTAGGATTTATGACACATAGGATAATCAGTCACATCAGATTACAAAATGGTGGACAACCACACAATACTGGGACTCATAGCCTAGCGAAGTTGGTATACATTTTTGGGGGACACAATTCAATCGATAACAGAGAACACCAAACCCTCCTGTTCTAACTCTCACCCCAAGATAATTAGAAATGTAATATGATGGAGAAATTTCTATCCTGATTGCAACTGGTTTGTGAATTCCATTATAAACAGACCTACTTTTGTTGAGAAGATGTTGTAGCTTGCTTTGGTGAGGAATCCAGGCCTTCTGTGTTTGGGGAAGGTTTGCTGGCTCAGTGGTTTCAGAAAATCAGAGTGTGCATTGAAATGGGAGTGGTGGGAGGCAAGGGGTGGGTGAGGGTGATGGCTGTTCTGTGTGAAATTAGGATAGAAAGGTGCTTACTTTGGAAAGGGAAGGCAGAGGCAAGGCGAGAGAGGCTGGGTAGCAGCAGGGAAGGGTGTGCTCTGGAGAGAAAAATGCAAGAGGGAGATTTTTAAGTGAAATGATGTGTGCTGTGCAATGTGATCCCTCTTGTGACCACCTGTATCTTCAGTACCCTAACAGAGTATCAAAATGCTGAAAATGATTGACTTTTTCAGTGAAACCTGGTAAAAGGATATTCTATCTATCTATACGTTGTTGTGTGCTGTTGAATCAATTCCAACTCATAGCGACCCTATAGGACAGAGTAGAACTGCCCCATAGTGTTCCCTAGGCTATAACCTTTATGGGAGCAGACCACCAGGTCTTTTCTCCCATGGAATGGCTGGTGGGTTTGAACCGTCAGCCTTTCAGTTAGCAACTGAGTGCTTAACTATTGTGCCACCAAGGGTCTTTCTTTCCCTCTCTATATATTTTTCCTTCAGGGCCAAGACAGAACCAGACTATATGGACACAGGTAGGCTGACATCTATGTCCCAGAAGGATGCAAGTAAGAGAAAAAGCATATACCGAATTTCTAATTTTCTGTAATACACCTACATTCCTTCTGTAATAATATAAACCCATTGCCATTGAGTTAGTTCATGGCAACCCCATGTGTTACAGAGGAGAACTGCTCCAAAGGGTTTTCTTCAATGTAATCTTTATGGAAGGAGATTTACAGGCCTTTCTTCCCTGGTGCCTTTGGGGTAGGTTTGAACCACCAACCTTCATGTTAGTAGCCAAGAGCAAACCACTTGTACCATCCAGAGACTTTGTAATAAATAACGGCTACTTAAAAAGAAAAAGGCATCTAATAAGCGTGAAGTCAGGGGATGGTGGCCAAAATTCCAGTCTTTGTCTGGGCTTTGCCTCACTGCACCTTTGGGGTAAGAGTGAGACCTTTTCTGGGCCAGCTTTCTGCTCCCATCTGATACGCCACAAGATTCTCTCATGAAGGTCAGAACCACAATTCGTTTCTTTGTGCCCCTACCTTTTCTTCCATGATGCCTCGGCTCTCCTAAATAGCCCGTTTCGCCCAGAAGAGAGTCTTTTCTTACTTCTCTTCCCTTGGGAATCTTTCTTCCTACCACCAAGCTGCAGCTGCCCCTTTGGGTGGTACCCACTGGGCTGCTCTGCCTCCATCCAGCCCCAGTGACAGGGCCCTGACTAAAATTGTAAGCTGGCCTGCTGTTTAGTGCCTCCTTACTAGTGTGCGGCAATTACAAGGACTGAGCCCATGGCTCCTCCTCCCCCAGCTGCCAGGCCCACCCCTCTCTTCCCCTTTGGGAGTGTCAGGCACTCACTCTGCCCTTCCTTGTTCCGAAGAGAAGAGCTTCTGTCCTGCAGTGGCCTTGGCTGCAGTTGGGGCCACTTCCCTGGATCTCCTCAGACAGGCTGGTTGTTTTCTGAAGTGGAAGGGGGAAAAAATACATTAACTTACTTGTAAAATGATGTGCTTAAAATTATATGTATTTCTAGAGCTGCAAATTTATAACCTGACGAATAAGCTGAACATGTGGAAAACAAAATTAATATACTGAAAACACAGTATAATTACGAAAATAGGCAGTTTCCAAGATAATCACCCACTCGCCAAGCTGACACAGGCAGCTGCAGCACCAAAACAGACAGTCGACTCAGGCAGCTCTAGAGGAGCTTTTCACCACCGAACACCCCATACTCATCAGAGATCTCAGGTTAAGTGGCCCCTTCGACATGCTCCGATATTCCTAAAGTTAGACGCTTGGGCGCATAGGACAGGGTTATATATACATCCTCCCTTGGGAATCTGAGTCCTCCAACTTTGGCACTGCAATACTGAAGGGTGAGATGTGATCGGGACAGTGGCTTTCTTCCCTGACAAATGAAGAGCAGAGTGTAACAGCACAGCCTTCTCAACAATGCCATGGAAGCATTTGAAAAAAAATGACAGTAAATGTTCCATCTGAGTCAAATGCTTCATTCAGGTGGCCTTGGGGTGGGCTTGGGAGTTGTTTTTGGACAAAACTTTTCTCTTGACTCAGGCTGGGAAATGTATCTTCTTTTCTCCTTTTTCTCTCTGTCTACATCTTCTTTCCTTTCCATGCCTTTGTTTTGCTTTCCTCATTTTGTTTTTCCCCTTCTTCTTCACTCTAGACCTGCAGATGGTATTCACAAGCATTTATCTTCCTGCAGGTAGTACTCAGGGAACTTTGGCAGAATGGTTATCATTATGATAGGTATGTATAGCGCTTACACAGAAATGCAAGGAAGGACGAGAGCAAAGGCAAAGAGCACATGGGTTAGAAAAAGCAATAAAAATTTCTATTCAGATGTTTTAAAATGTTCATAGGTGGGGAAAAAAAAAAAAAAACAAAGGCAAAATCCCATAAAAAATGAGACCACAAGAGAAAATTTCCCAGCAAAGCTTATATGTGATCTTAAGGATTTTGATTAAGATAACTTTTGTACTAATTTGAGCTTCAGGTAAGGAAATAAGTTGATTCTACAAAATTTTGGACAAGTAGTCCTGCTAACTGTCAAGATCATCAAAAACAAGGAAATTCTGGTCTTGAGGGCAAGATGGCGCTCTAGGCAGAAACACCACGCCGTCCCTCCACAGCAAAGATCCGAAAAACTAAGCCTAACAGAGAATCAACAATCCTGAAACCCTAGAACACCAAATGAAGAGATAAAGAACTCAGCCAAACACCAAACGGAGTGAGAATACTAAAAGAGAACGGAGAGCGAGGAGAGACTCAGGCAGAGATTCCTTACCAGCTAACGCAGCGCGGATCCACCATCTTGGATTCCTATCGGAGACCAGCAAATGGGAGAGCAGCCTTGCAGAGCATCTGGTCGGAGACAGAACGACCGGTAAACTGCGGTGCGCGCTCTCCCACCACCCACCCCTCTCCGCCTCAGCTGGGGATCCCCTGCTTTCCGAGGCCAGGGTCTCTGGGCTGGGGGGTGCTGGTGCTTGGATTCCGCGCGCCTGGGCTGGCGGCTTTCTGAGAGACGTTTGCTGGCAGCTAGCGAACCTTTCTCTGCCGCCTCCCCCTCCTTTTGCCTGGGTGCCTGGTTCCGAGTGCCGTCTCTGCTCTCTCCTGCGGGGCTGTAGGGCTGCGTGCGGGCGTGTGGCTGTTTCTAGGTCTGGGCCCCCGCGTGGGTGGGATCCCGGGGCCTTTGTTCGTTCGCCCCTCTGCTTTCCGTGGCCGGAGTCCCTGAGCAGGGGGGCGCCGGTGCTTGGATTCCGCACGCCCGGGCTGGAGGCTTTCTGGGAGCCGTTTGCTGGGACCTAGCGAACCTTTTTCTTCCGCCTCCCCCTCCTTTTGCCTGGGTGCCTGGTTCCGAGTGCTGTCTCTGCTCTCTCCTGCGGGGCTGTAGGGCTGCGTGCGGGCGTGTGGCTGTTTCTAGGTCTGGGCCCCCGCGTGGGTGGGATCCCGGAGCCTTTGTTTGTTCGCCCCTCTGCTTTCCGTGGCCGGAGTCCCTGAGCAGGGGGGCGCCGGTGCTTGGATTCCGCACGCCCGGGCTGGAGGCTTTCTGGGAGCCATTTGCTGGCACCTAGCGAACCTTTTTCTGCCGCCTCCCCCTCCTTTTGCCTGGGTGCCTGGTTCCGAGGGCCGTCTCTGCTCTCTCCTGCGGGGCTGTAGGGCTGCGTTCGGGCGTGTGGCTGTTTCTAGGTCTGGGCTCCCGCGCGGGTGGGATCCTGGGGCCTTTGTTCGTTGGCCCCTCTGCTTCCCGTGGCCACGGTCACTTAACCCCGAGACTACCGGCTTCTTGGAATTCGCGCCCCTGAGTGGGGGCTCTCTGGGTCCCATTTGTAGGCACTGACTGCTGGTGTTGCCCTTTTTTTTTTTTTTTCTCTCAATTTTATTTTTCTTCCTTTTTTGATTAGTTTTGTCATCTTTTACCTCTTTTTTTCTTTTGTCTTTCTTCATTGCTTAATTTCTTGTCTCTCTATCTCTTCCTTCTCTTTCTGATCCCTGAATTCCAGGCGATGTATGCCTCTGTACCTTCTGGCCAGGCTGAGCTGTGAAAATTGAGACCGACTCCCCCAGACCTCATAGCTGCATCGGTGGGATCCCTGGGAACTTTGCAGTTCTTTAACTTTTCTGATTTTTATTTGGTCATTCTTTCCTTTTCTTTCTCTTCCCCCTTCTGGTTTCCTCCATCCCATAGTCTCTCATCTGTACATTCCAACGACAAGCTCCCCTAGCATTCTTTTATGTTTGTACACTTTTTGCTCCTCCTCCTCTCTCCTCTCTCCCATATCCAGCTTAGCTTCACACATAACCATCTTCCCGCTGCACCCTACCTACCTGCACCGTGCACTAGACATCACATCACCAAGCGGTGCAGGCACGCCCTATTGGAACCTGCCCAGCACTGACTACCGACCGTCCTGGTGGCTGCGGTGAGTGCCACAAGCAACCCATCCCAGTGGCTCCTCCTCAACTAGATCTGCCCAGCTGTACCACAAGAACGAAAAAAAAAAAAAAATCTACAATCAATAAACGAGAGAAATATCTACTGAATGCCCCGAAAACAGCAAAGAATATCAAAACATTTACAAAAACAAGACAAGATGGCTCCAATAGGCGTCCAAATTAAAACACCAGATAACTCTCCTGTGGAAGAAAATGCACTAGAAGTACCTGATACGGAACTCAAATCACTAATACTCGGAATTTTCCAAGAACTGAGGCAAAAAGCTGACAAACATGAGGAAAAAATAGACAAATTTATGGAAAATACAGACAAAAAATTGGAAGAATTCAGGAAGATGATGCAAGAACAAAATGCCAAAATAAATTCACAACTCGAAATTATACAAAAACAACAATTAGAAATCCAAAAGATAAACAACAAGATTTCAGAAATGGACGGTGTCATAGAAGGGCTGAGAAGTAGATTTGAAACCATGGAAGACAGGATCAGTGGAACTGAAGACAAACACTTGGATACAACTCTGTTTCAGGAAAACTCAGAAAAAAGAACAAAGAAAAATGAAGAGACCCTGAGAGTTATGTGGGACACAATTAAAAGCAAAAACTTACGAGTGATTGGCATACCAGAACAGGGGGAGAAAACAGAAAACACAGAGAGGATCATTGAGGAACTGCTGACAGAAAACTTTCCCAATATCATGAAAGATGAAAAGCTGGTCATCCAAGAAGCTCAACGAACCCCATATAGAAGAGACCCCAAAAGAAAATCACCAAGACATATCATATTCACACTCGCTAAAACTAAAGACAAACAAAGAATCCTGAGAGCAGCTCGTGAAAAACAAGAAGTCACATACAGAGGAGAAACAATAAGACTAAGCTCAGATTATTCAGCAGAAACCATGCAGGCAAGAAGGCAATGGGATGACATATATAAAATCTTGAAAGAAAAAAATTGTCAGCCAAGAATAATATATCCTGCAAAACTCTCATTCAGATTTGATGGTGAAATTAGGTCATTTCCAGATAAACAGAAACTAAAGGAATATGCAAAAGTCAAACCAAACTTACAAGAATTATTAAAGGGAGTTCTTCGATCTGAGGACAAACAGCTTAAGCCCTCAGGCAGGACATAGGACCTAGGACGCAGGTTAACATGAACCAGATACCATTCTAGGAACTGAACTACAGACGACTTTCCAAAAACAAAAGATATACAACAGGGAATCAGAGAAATCAATCAAAGGATGACAACAACATCAAAACAATGAAAGAGGGAACAAACGGCATAGGTATAGAACCTTCTAAAGGAGAAGAAGGCAAGGCGATACCAAGTAACGGTAGACTGCTTCAAAATTATAAAGATAAGGGTAAAATTCATGGTAACCACAAAAAAAGTTAACAAACCAACTCATAAAAATAAAGACGAAAAACATAAAGTCTCAACAAAACCAAAACCTACAAAAACAAAAGAAATGAACACAAAATCCACAAACAAAAGGAACTCAGCACAAGAGAGTAAGAAGAACAAAGAAAACTTCAGCATCACAAAAAAAAGCACTACAAAATGACAGCAACAAATTCACATCTATCAATAATTACACTGAACGTAAATGGACTCAATGCACCCATAAAGCGACGGAGAGTGGCAGAATGGATAAGAAAACAGGATCCATCTATTTGCTGTCTACAAGAGACACATCTTAGAAACAAAGATGTGAATTTATTAAAAATCAAAGGTTGGAAAAAAATATATCAAGCTAACAACTACCAAAAAAGAGCAGGAGTGGCAATTCTAATCTCAGATAAAATAGACTTTAAAACAAAATCTACCATAAAAGACAAAGAAGGACACTATATAATGATTAAGGGGATGATCCATCATGAAGACATAACCATAATAAATATCTATGCACCCAATGACAGGGCTCCAAAATACATAAAAAAAACTCTAATAGCACTGAAAAGAGAAATTGACAGTTCCACAATAATAGTAGGAGACTTCAACACACCACTCTCAGTAAAGGACAGAACAACTAAAAAGAAACTCAGCAAAGATACAGAAGACCTAAAGGACACAATCAGCCAACAGGACCTCATAGACATATATAGAACACTCCATCCAACCGCTGCAAAGTACACATTCTTTTCCAATGCACATGGAACGTTCTCCAGAATAGACCACATCTTAGGCCACAGAGCAATCCTCAACAAGATCCAAAATGCGGAGATAATTCACAGTATCTTCTCTGACCACAATGCCATCAAGGTAGAAATTAACACTAGAAAGAGCAAGGAAAAAAAATCAAACACATGGAAACTGAATAATAATCTGCTTACACATCAATGGGTAATAGAAGAAATCAGAGATGGAATTAAAAAATTCCTAGAATCAAATGAAAATGAAAACACATCATACCAAAACCTTTGGGACACAGCAAAGGCAGTCCTCAGAGGACAATTTATAGCAATAGATGCACATATCAAAAAAGAAGAAAGGGACAAAATCAAAACATTAACTACAGAACTCAAACAAATAGAAAGAGAACAACAAAAAAAGCCTACAACCACCGGAAGAAAGGAAATAGTAAAGATCAGAGCAGAAATCAATGAAATAGAGAACAGAAAAACAATAGAAAGAATCAACAAAACCAAAAGTTGGTTCTTTGAAAGAATCAACAAAATCGACAAACCACTGGCCAGACTGACAAAAGAAAAACAGCAGAGGGCACAAATAACCCAAATAAGAAATGAAATGGGGGACATTACAACAGACCCAACTGAAATAAAAAGGATTATAACAGAATATTATGAAAAACTATATTCCAACAAATTTGAAAACCTAGAGGAAATGGATAAATTTCTAGAAACATACGGCCTACCCAAACTACAACAAAGTGATATTGAAAATCTGAACAGACCCATAACAAGAGAAGAGATTGAAGAGGTAATAAAAAAACTCCCAACCAAAAAAAGCCCTGGCCCAGATGGCTTCACTGGAGAATTCTACAAAACATTTACAGAAGAGCTCGTACCAGTTCTACTCAAGTTATTTCAGAGCATAGAAGAGGAAGCAACACTTCCAAATTCATTCTATGAAGCCAGCATAACGCTGATACCAAAACCAGGCAAAGACATCACAAAAAAAGAAAATTACAGACCAATATCTCTCATGAATATAGATGCAAAAATTCTCAACAAAATTCTAGCCAATAGAATTCAGTATCATATCAAAAAAATAATACACCACGACCAAGTAGGATTCATACCAGGTATGCAAGGATGGTTTAACATTAGAAAATCCATCAACGTAATCCACCACATAAATAAAAGGAAAGAAAAAAATCACATGATTATCTCAATTGATGCAGAAAAGGCATTTGACAAAGTCCAACACCCATTCCTGATAAAAGCTCTCAATAAAATAGGTATAGAAGGGAAATTTCTCAACATAATAAAGGGCATCTATGCAAAACCAACAGCCAACATCATTCTTAATGGAGAAAGGCTGAAAACATTCCCCCTGAAAACAGGAACAAGACAAGGATGCCCTTTATCACCACTCCTATTTAACATTGTGCTGGAAGTTCTAGCTAGAGCAGTAAGGCAAGAGAAAGAAATAAAGGGCATCCAAATTGGTAATGAAGAAGTTAAACTCTCCCTGTTTGCAGATGATATGATACTATACATAGAAAACCCTAAAGACTCCACGAGAAATTTACTGGAAGTAATAGAAAGATTCAGCAGAGTAGCAGGATACAAGATAAACATTCAAAAATCAGTTGGATTCCTATACACCGGTAAAGAGAACGATGAAAAGGAGATCAGGAAATCAATACCATTTTCAATAGCCCCTAAAACGATAAAATACTTAGGAATAAATCTGACCAGGAATATAAAAGACCTATACAAAGAAAACTACAAAACACTGCTGCATGAAACCCAAAGGGATCTACATAAATGGAAAAACATACCATGCTCATGGATAGGCAGACTCAACATTGTGAAAATGGCAATTCTACCTAAAGCAATCTACAAATACAATGCAATTCCGATACAAATACCAACAACATTCTTCAAAGAGATGGAAAAACTAATTATTAACTTTATATGGAAAGGGAAGAAAGCTCGAATAAGTAAAGCACTACTGAAGAAGAAGAATAAAGTTGGAGGACTCACACTACCTGACTTGAGAACCTACTATACAGCTACAGTACTCAAAACAGCCTGGTACTGGTACAACAACAGAGACATTGACCAATGGAACAGAATTGAGAACTCAGATGTAAATGCATCCACCTACGGTCACCTGATTTTTGACAAGGGCCCAAAATACATCAAATGGGGAAAAGACAGTCTTTTTAACAAATGGTGCTGGCAAAACTGGATATCCATTTGTAGAAAAATGAAACAGGACCCATACCTCACACCATATACAAAAACTACTTCAAAATGGATCAAAGACCTGAATATAAAGCCTCAAACTATAAAATTCATAGAAGAAAAAATAGGACCAACACTTCAGGCCTTAATACATGGCATTAACAGGATACAAACCATAAACATCAACACAAAAAACCCAACAGATAAACTAGATAATTGGGATCTTCTAAAAATCAAACATCTATGCTCTTCAAAAGATTTCACCAAAAGAGTTAAAAGAGAACCTACAGACTGGGAAAAAATTTTTGGACAGTACAAGTCAGACAAAGGTCTAATCTCCATAATCTACAAGAAAATCCAACACCTCTACAACAAAAAGACAACCAATCCTATCAAAAAATGGGCAAAGGAAATGAACAGACACTTCACCAAGGAAGACATTCAAATGGCCAACAGACACATGAGGAAATGCTCGCGATCACTAGCCATTAGAGAAATGCAAATTAAAACCACAATGAGATACCATCTCACCACGGCATTACTGGCACGAATCAAAAACACTGGAAATAACAAATGTTGGAGGGGCTGTGGGGAGACGGGAACTCTTATACACTGCTGGTGGGAATGCAAAATGATACAGCCATTTTGGAAAATGATATGGCGTTTCCTCAGAAAGCTAGAAATAGACGTACCATTCGATCCAGCAATCCCACTCCTAGGAATATATCCTAGAGAAATAAGAGTCATCACTCGAATAGACATATGCACACCTATGTTCATGGCAGCATTATTCACAATAGCAAAACGATGGAAACAACCTCGATGTCCATCAACAGACGAATGGATACACAAACTATGGTGCATACACACAATGGAGTACTATGCAACGAGAAAGAACAATGAATCGGTGAACCATCTCATAACATGGATGAAACTGGAGGACATCATGCTGAGTGAAATAAGTCAATCACAAAAGGACAAATATTGTATGAGACCTCTATTGTAAAAACCCATGAAAAAATTCACATGCAAAATGTAACAATCCTTGTTGGTTACCAGGGATGGGGGGGGGGGATACTAAATAGGTAATAGGTAAGTGGTAACTTGGGTGAGAGATGAGATAGTACATAGTACAGCGGAAACTAACACAACCTGCACAAGGAAAGGTCATGAAGGCCCTATAGACACATCCAAACCCCCCGAGGGACTGAGTTGTTGGACGGAGGGCTCTGGGGACCATGATCTCGGGGAACATCTAGCTCAATTGGCATGACACTACTTATAAAGATAATGCTCTACATTCTACCTTGGTGAGTAGTGTCTGGGGTCTTAAAAGCCTATGAGCGGCCATCTAAGATACTCCACTGATCTCATCCCTTCGGGAACAAGGGAGAATGAAGAGAACAGGATACAAGGAAAAGATTAGTCCGAAGGACTAATGGTCCACAGCTACCAAGGCCTCCACGGGACTGAGCCCAGTACAGCTGGATGGTGCCCGGCTACCACCAATGACTCCTTTGACCAGGATCACAACAGAGGGTTCTGGGCAGAGCTGGAGTAGGATGTAGAGCATAATTTTAACTCCCAAAAAAAAAAAAAAAAAGAAGACCAGATATACTGGTCTAAAGAATACTAGAGAAACCTCGAGAGTGTGGCCCCCAGACACCCTTTCAGCTCAGAGGGGAAGTTACCTTCAAGGTTCGATGTTAAGCCTGGGAATGGACACCCCAGTAAAACTAAATGGGACTAACGATGTACAGGAGTCCGGTGACAAGGGCCAGAAGGCAGAGGGAGAGTAGGAAACTGATGATAAGGAACACAAATTGAATAAGGACACTGTCGATGTATTGTGAGATTGTTGACCACTGCTATAGGGCAACATTTGTAGTAACTATTAAATGGGAGGCTGTTTTGTCCTGTAAGCCTTCATCTTGGGCGAGAATGGCAGCACAATTGGAAGAGCATAGTCAATATCACTTAAATGTGTAAGTAAAAAGTTTTGAAATGGTGTTTAAATAAAATAAAAATAAATAAATAAACAAACAAAGGAGACTAAAGAGGTACAATAGTCCACTGACAAGGTCCAGAAGACAGAAGGGGACAAGGAAGCCCCCTGGTGATAGGGAACACAAGGTGGAGTAAGGATATTCTTGATGTGCTGTGAGATTGTTAACCATTGTCATAGGGCAACATGTGTAGTAACTGTTAAATGAAAAACTATTTTGTTCTGTAAGCCTTCATCTTAAGTGAGAATAACAGCACAGTTGGAAGAGCGTAGTCAATGTCACTTAACTGTGAATGTAGAAAATTTTGAAACGGTGTATCTTTGGCCATCTGTAATTTTCATCAAAAAAAAAGGTTGAGAATTTAGAGGCTTAATACGTTGTGGGGTTGTTAACCAATGTCAAAAAAAACAACATGTGTACTACTATTTCATGAGAAACTATTTGCTCTGTAAGCTTTCACCTGAAGTACAATAAAATATATATAAAAAAAAAAAAAACAAAACAAGGAAATTCTGAGAAACTGTCACAGCCAAGAGAAACCTAGGCATGACTACTAGGCATGTAATGTGGTATCCTGGATGGGATCCTAGAACAGAAAAAGGACATCACGTAGAAATTAAGGAAATCTGAATAATATATAGACCACAGTTAATAATGTAACAAAATTGGTTTATTAACTGTGACAACTATACCATACTAATACAAGATGTAAATAATAGGGGAGTTGGGTCCGGGGCATACGGGAACTCTGCACCATCTTTGTAACTTTTCTGTAAATTTAAATCTATTCGGAAATAAAAAGTTTATTTAAAAAGTAAAAAATAAAATTTAAATTAAAAAAAGGAAAAAGTTGAGTGACATAATGAAGTTAGAGGCTGAATATGTTCTTCTGGTTGCACAAGAGACCAACCGGGGTTCATGTAACCATAGAGGAACATGGGCTTTGTGTAGGGAGTTGGATCAATCCAATTGCAATTCTATTCCACTTCTGCTCTGTTCTGACACCAGCTGCAAATGAAATACAGGTAGTCCCCGCCTTATGACATATTTGAGTTACTATGAACTGCACTTACGACCATCTGGTTTTTTTTTTCATAATTTTTTTTAATTGTACTTCATGTGAAGGTTTACAGAACAAATAGTTTCTCATGAAACAGTAGTACACATATTGTTTTATGACATTGGTTGACAAGCCCACAACATGTCAACTCTCTCCCTTCTCGACCTTTTTTTTTTTGGTGAAAATATACATAGCCAAAGATACACCATTTCAAAAATTTCTACATGCACATTTTAGTGACATCAACTGCACTCTTCCAATTGTGCTGCTAGTCTCACTTTAGATGAAGGTTTACAGAACAGAATAGTTTCTCATTAAATAGTTAGTACACATGTTGCCCTATGACAATGGTTAACAACCTCACAACACATCAACACTATCCTTACTCAACCTTGGGTTCCCTGTCGCCACCATCTGTTTTTTTTAAAATGATTTGTGTATTTTTATATGTATGTATATATTAAAATATATCTAAGTTTATATGTAATGTTTCCAACACCCGAAGACAAAAAAAATCAGATTTATAAAGACACTAATAATAAAAGGCAGATAATAATAATAAAAAAAAGGGTGTTCGACTTACGTCAGAACCAACTTATGATGGAGTCATCGAAAAAGGACCCTGTTGTAAGATGAGGACTACCTGTACTTCCTCCTCTGACTCTAACCACCCATAGCTAGGTCAGACCACAAAAGTTAAAGGGCACAGTCCTCCAGACTGCTAAGCCTGCCCAAGACTTCAGATACCAGTTGTAAGCTTGGGGGTCCCTATGACACCTTCACTTCCTACCTGCTGACTACAAGCTTGGGGATTCCCCTTACCCCCTCAAGATACCATCTGTATGCTTGGGAGTCCTAAGACCCTCCTCACTTCTGACCTGCTGGCTCCCATTTCCCCTCGGGTTCAATAATTTCCTAGAACAACTCATAGAATTCGGGTAAGCATATTTAGGATTACAGTTTTATTATAGCATAAAGGATACAAATGAAGAGACACATAGGGTGAAGTCTGGGAGAGTTTCCAATGCAGAGCTTCTGTAATCCAAAGGATGTGCTGCCTTCCCATGTGCATCAATGTCTTTCACCAACCAGGAAGCCCATGGAACTTCCATGTCCAGAGCCTTTACTGGGACCTCATTACGTAGGCGTGATGGATTGGCTCATTGTCCACATGCGTAATTGAATCATTGCCCACATTGCCCTCTGCTGAGGTCAGCTGATATCGCATGGCTGATATCTTTTTGGCCTAGTCTGCTGCCAAAGAAGAGTTACCTCATTGGAATAACTTTTTAGGTTGGTGTGGTCTGGAGTCTTATCAAAGACACTTCAACCACTGGAGATATTCCCAGGTTTTAGAGGTTATCTCATGTAACCTCAGCTTCCTTTTCACTTGTTGAAGGTAAATTTTCTCGTTGGGAGCTGAGCCCTGAAGAAGTCAGGCTAACTCTTCCAATGAGGGCCTTCTCATTTCATGCCAGGAACAAATGAGGGGAATTTATGTAGGGAATTGGGTCAATCCAGTTCCAATTCTGTTCCACTTCTGTTCTGTTCTGACATCAACTGCAAATGGAGTACACGTAGTCCCCGACCTACGACGTAGTCTAGTTTCATGCCAGAAACAAATGAAGGGAATTTATGGTTTTGACCATAAGTGTTCTTGGCATGGGCTTCTGTCCACCAAATAACTGAAGGCTGGGAGGGTCTCCTGAATATGTAGCAAGGGAAAGCAGTCAATTCAACAGTGTAAACGTTAGACTGTCCTGGAGCAAGGAGCAGAGAGGCATTTATGCTACCTCAAGATATGGGGAATTGCAGTTAGAATACCAGGGATAATAAGGAACTAAGTCACATGGCTAGGCCTCACAGACACCCAGATATGATAAAACAACCATTCTCCAGTAAGACCTGTGACCAGAGGTTGCTCAGATGCAGAACCACTCTAGGGTGGCAGGCAACAGGTTTTCCGGTCTTCACTCGAGTGCTCTCCTAGTCCTGGGACTCGGTGCCTAACTCTTCCTCTGCTCCTCTTTGTGCACCAACTTATTTTTTCTTTCCTTAGCAGCTAACTAATTTGCTTCACAACACAGCAGCTTGCTTTTCCCAGAGCCAGAGATCGGGGTGCGGGGCGGGGCAGAAAATCTCCAAGACAGAAACCAGTTTTTTGTAATTCAGTCTCGGAAGTGAGATATCATCATGTCTGCCATATTTTATTGGTGCCACTGACTAGCCCTGGTAAAATGTGTTTCCCATTTTCATACTACACAAAAGTGTAAATATCAGGAGGCAGAGACCACTGGGGGCCAACTTGGAGGCTGGCTACCATATCATTTCTAGGAGTACTGGATATCTTCTGTCCAGTACACTTGACATCTGGTAACCGTTTCCACCCCTTTCTATGCTCCCTCCTCTATCACAGGAGCTAGAAACCTGGGAACTACATTTTTCAGGCTCCCTTCCCAGCCAATGAGATGAATTCACCTAATATTTGGGAGGCAGGAGGAAGTGAAAGCCATTCATCCTTAGCATCAGTGGTGGCTGCCATATGGGCTTCATTGGATGCAAGGTTTTCAATGTCCAGACAGACTTAGCATTCTGCTCCCAGCCACTGGCTTTAGCACCGAAGGACAAGTTGATCTCAGCAGTGTCTTCCTCAGGTTTCTGACCTTTTGTTGGCAACAGCAGCTTCTTGAACCCGGATTTTGTTATGAACAAAACAACTTATTGGCAACCTATCCCCCTGCTTCTTTTCTTTTTTTTTAAATTGTAATAAAATATATACAACAAAAATTTTTAACCATTTTTAAACGCACAACTCAATGGTATCAATTACATGCACCATGCTATGCTATTAACACCACTATCTATTTCCGAAAGTTTCACATCAGCCCAAACAGAACCTCAGTTCACTTTTAGCAATAACTTCCATTCCCTCCTCTACCCAGCCCCTGGTAACCACCAATAAACTTTTCTCTATGCATTTGCCTGGAAGCCCTCAGACGTTTGGTCTTCCAGTCCTCCTAACCGTTTTGTAAGCACATAGTTCTCTGTAGTAAATCTCTTTTTGCTTGCCTCCCGAGAGGTATTTCTATTTCCCTCGTCTGGGAGAAATAAGAGTAGTTAATGGTTAAATATATAGACCCTTGAATCAGACTGCCTCTTCAAAGTGTATCTCTACTACTTATTTGCTGTGTGGTATTAAACAAGTTACCTAATCTTTTTAAACTTCAGGTTGTTCATCTATAAGATAGAGATAATAACTGCACCTATGTCATAGGGATGCTATGAGGGTTAACATGCTGAGATAATACACAAACAACACTAGCATGTACCTGGAACATAGTAAATGCACGATAACCAAAGAACCAGTCGCTATTCGGTTGTTTCTGACTCATGGTGACTCCATGTGTATCAGAATAGGACTGTGCTCCATGGAGTTTTCAATGGCTGATTTTTCAGAATTCTGAAGTGCCTCTGGGTGGACTCAAATCACCAACCTTTTGCTTAACAGCCAAGCACATTAACCTTTTCACCACGCAGGGGCCAAGCATATAGCAATTGTGCATTACTGATATTATTACTGCTGCTAAAGTGGCAGGGCAGAGGGAGACCCCAGCCCCCTAAAGCCCACACAAGAGTGCTTTCAGGGAAGACACGGACAAGCTCAAGCTCTCCTCTAAGTGGAATAAGTATGTGGTCATTAGAGTTAACCCTGGTGGCACAGTGGTTAAGAGCTATGGCTGCTAACCAAAAGGTTGGCAGTTCGAATCCACTAGCCACTCCTAGGAAACCCTATGGAGCAGTTCTACTCTGTCTTACAGGGTCGCTATGAGTCGGAATTGATGCAATGGCAATGGGTTTACGCTTGGGGTATAAGCATAGAATTGGAAGTTTAACGGAAGGCAGCTCAGCACTGCTGCTGCTGGAGGGGAGCCAGGGAGAGCAGACGCAGGCCAGGTGGCCACTTACAGCAGGCTAGGCCCGACTCATTAAAGCCTATGTCTTTAAACAGATGACCTCATGTGCTCACATGCTTGAAACACGTAAAAACCACTATAAGTAAATGTAACCAGTATGTCTACCAGTGACTGGGAAACCTAGCCAGGTGTGGACAGGATAAGGCTTCCTCTATTTGATTTAAAAGATGGTTCAGCCCATGAAGCAGAGAAACACAGACGGAACTCACATACTCCTTCTAAATCCAAGAGCCAAGATAGGCCACCTGAACCCTCAGTGAGGAAACAATTCGGGCTGCTCCCATGAATCTCTGTGTGCCTTTTTGGGTGTAGTGTATCCTCTTCTTCCTACACATGGCTGCACAGAGGCGGCTGTAATGAGAAGCAGGTGGATTGCTCAGGTTTGGAGCGTCTTCAGTAATTGGGTTATTTGGTAAAACAGCAAGAAGAAGGCTGTAACTTTTCTTTCATTTTTGAGATTTATGTTGTGTTAGAGCAGGAGGAAGCAAGAAGAGCAAGTAAAAGAATTCAAATTTCTGTCACTTGCATTCTGTGGAGAACTATCAAGTTCCAGACAGAGGAAATATAATCGTTATATTAAATGGCAGCAGGAGTTCTTAACCTGGGTTCTAAGTATCCCTTTGAGGGTTTGTGAATCACTCCGACGTTAGATGTGGAACTTTTTCTGTGAGAATGAGGCCTTAGAGCTTTCAAAATATTCACAAGAGAATGTTGTTGTTGTTAGGAGCCAGCCACTCTGTTCTAATTCATAGTGACCCTGTGCCACCCACTCTGTTCTAACTCATAGTGACCCTGTGTACGACAGAACAAAATGCTGCCCAGTCCTGCACCATCCTCACAATTGTTGCTATGTCTGAGCCCAGTTACAGCCACTGTGTCAATCCATGTTGCTGAAGGTTTTCCTCTTTTTTGCTGACCCTCTGCTTTACCAAGCATGTTGTCCTTCTTCAGGGACTGGTCCCTCCTGATAACATGTCCAAATTAGGTGAAATGAAGTCTTGCCATCCTCGCTTCTAAGGAGCATTCTGGCTGTACTTCTTTCAAGACAGGTTTGTTTGTTCTTCTGGCAGTCCACGGTATACTCATTATTCTTCACCAACATCATAATTCAAAGGCATCAATTCTTCTTCAGTCTTCCTTATTCCTTGTCCAGATTTTGCATGTATATGAGGCAACTGAAAACACCAGGGCTTGGGTCAGGTGCACCTTAGTCCTCAAAGTGACATCTTTGCTTTTCAACACTTTAAAGAGGTCTTTTGCAGCATATTTGCCCAATGTAATACGTCCTTTGATTTCTTGACTGTGGTTTTCATGGGTATTGATTGTGGATCTAAATAAAATGAAATCCTTGACAAGTTCAATATTTTCTCTGTTATCATGATGTTGCTTATTGGTCCAGTTGTGAGGATTTTTGTTTTATGTTGAGGTGTAATTCATACTGAAGGCTGTAGTCTTTGATCTTCATCAGTAAGTGCTTTAAGTCCTCTTTGCTTTCACCAAGCAAGACTGTGTCATCTGCATATCAAAGGTTGTTAATAAGTCTTCCTCCAACCCTGATGTTGAGTTCTTCTTCATATAGTCCAGCTTCTCAGATTATTTGCTCAGCTTACAGATTGAATAAGTATGGTGAAAGGATACAACTCTGACCCAGACCTTTCTTGATTTTAAACTATGCAATATCCCCTTGTTCTGTTTGAATGACTGCCTCTTGATCTATGTACAGGTTCTGCATGAGCACAATTAAGTATTCTGGAGTTCCCATTCTTTCAATGTAATCCATAATTTGTCATGATTCATAAAGTCAAATGCCTTTGCATAGTCAATAAAACACAGATATACATCTTTCTGGTATTCTCTACTTTTAGCCAAGATCCATCTGACATCAGCAATGATATCCCTCCTTCCAAGTACTCTTCTGAATCCAGGTTGAATTTCTGGCAGGTCCCTGTTGATGTACTGCTGCAAGCATTTTTTAATTATCTTCAACAAAATTTTACTTGTGTATGATATTAATGATATCATTCGGTAACTTCTGCATTCTGTTGGACCACTGTTCTTTGGAATGGGCACAGATGTGGATCTCTTCCAGTCAGTTGGCCAGGTAGCTGTCTTCCAGATTTCTTGGTGTAGACAAATGAGTGCTTCCAGAGTTGCATCCGTTTGTTGAAACATCTCAGTTGGTATTCCATCAATTCTTAGAGCCATGTTTTTTGCCAACGCCTTACAGTGCAGCTTGGACTTCTTCCTTTAATATCATTGGTTCTTGATCCTATGCTACCTCCTGAAATGGTTGAACATTGACCGATTCTTTTTGGTACAGTGACTCTGTATTCCTTCCATCTTTTTTTCATGTTTCCTATGTCATTCAATATTTTGCTCACAGAATCCTTTGATACTGCAACTTGAGGCTTGAATTTTTTCTTCAGTTCTTTCCACTTAACAAATGTTGAGCATGTTCTTCCCTTTTGATTTTCTAATTTCAGGTCTTTGCACATTTCATTATATTACTTCACTTTGTCTTTTTAAGCCGTGCTTTGAAATCTTATGTTCATCTCTTTTACTTCATCATTTTTCCTCCTTCTTTAGCTACTCTATGTTCAAGAACAAGTTTTAGAGTCTCTTCTGACATCGATTTTGGTCTTTCTTTTTTGTGTGTGTTTTTAATGATCTTTTGCTTTCTTCTTGTATGATGTCCTTGATGTCGTTTCACAATTCACCTTGTCTTCAGTCATTAGTGTTCAATGCAGCAAATCTATTCTTGTGATGGTCTCTAAATTCAGGTGAGATATACTCAAGGTTCTCATGGACTTGTTTTAATTTTCTTCATCTTCAACTTGAACTTGCATATGAGCAGTTGATGGTCTGATCTGCAGTCGGCCCCTGGCCTTGTTCTGACTGATGATATTGAGCTTCTCCATTGTCTCTTTCCACAGATGTAGTTGATTTGATTCCTGTGTATCCCATCTGGCGAGATTCACGTATAAAGTTGTCCTTTATGCTGTTCAAAAAGGTATTTCCAACGAATAGGTGGTTGGTCTTGCAAAATTCTATCACGTGATCTCTGGCATCGTTTCTATTACCAAGGCCATATTTTCCACCTACTGATTCTTTTTCTTTGTTTTCAACTTTCACATTCTAATCGCCAATAATTTTCAATGCATCTTGATTGCATGTTTGGTCAATTTCAGACCGTAGAAGTTGGTAAAAATCTTTAATGTCTTCATCATTGGCATTAGTGATTGGTGCATAGTTTGAATAATACTCGTATTAATTGGTCTCCCTTGTGGTGTTGTTGTTTGGTGCCATTGAGTCGGTTCAGTCTCATAGCGACCCTATAGGACAGAGTAGAACTGCCCCATAGCGTTTCCAAGGAACAGCTGGTGGATTTGAAGTACCGATCTTTTGGTAAGTAGTCGAGCTCTTAACCACTGTGCAAACAGGTCTTCCTTGTAGGCATATAAATATTATCTTACCACTGACAATGTTTTACTTCAGGATAGATCCTGCAATGTTCTTTTTGACTATGAATGTGTCACTGTCCCTCTTCAATTTGTAATTCCCGGCAAAGTAGACCATATGATTGTCTGATTCAAAATGGCTAATACCGGTCCATTTCAGCTCATAATGCCTAGGATATTGATCTTTATGCATTCCATTTCAGACTTCCAATTTTCCTAGATCCATAATTTGTACATTTCATGTTTCAATTATTAATGGATGTTTGTAGCTGTTTCCTCTCATTTTGAGTCATGCCACGTCAGCAAATGAAGATCCTGAAAACTTGACTCCATCCACATCATTAAGGTCAATTCTACTTTGAGGAGGCAGCTCTTCCCCATTCATCTTTTGAGTGCCTTCCAACCTGAGGGGCTCATCTTCCCGCACTATATAAGACAATGTTCTGCTGCTATTCGTAAGGTTTTCACCGGCCAGTTTTTTTTAGAAGTAGATCACCAGGTCCTTCTTTCTAGTCTGTCTTAATCTGAAATCTCTGCTGAAACCTGTCCACCACAGGTCACCCTGCTGGTATTTGAAATACTGGTGATATAGCTTCCAGCGTCACAGCAACATGCAAGCCACCACAGTAGGACAAACTGACAGATGAGTTGTGGACAAGAGAATCTATGACCTAAAAAAATGTAAGAAGCACCGCTATTGAATTTCACATTCTTTCATCCTTAGCCAGACTGGTTTATTCACTCATCAATGAGATATTTATTGCACCTACTAGACACCTCGAAGGCATTTAGAGTTTGGCATATTTAAACCCTGACTCAGAATCTTCCCACACAAACCTGGCTTTCTTCTCGTGTTCTCTCTATCAGTGAGTGGCATCACCACCCAGCATTATGAAAGCCATCCCTGGGAATCATCCAAGACACTTCTTTCTCTCCCAACCCCAATATTTAATCCATCAGTAAACCCAGGTAATTCTGTCTTCTAAGTTAGCGAAAAAGAGGAAGACCCTCAATGAGATGAATTGACACTGTGGCTGCAGCAGTGGACTCAAGCATAGCAACAATTGTGAGAATGGCGCAGGACCAGGCAGTGTTTTGTTCTGTAGTACATAGGGTGGCTATGAGTTGGAACCAACTAGGTGGCACATAACAACAAATCTCTCTCATATCCATACGTGCAACTCCATCTCTACTGCCACATCCATCGCCCAAGATGCCATCGTCTCCCACCCAGCCCCACCTCACTGGTCTCTCTGCACCCACTCTGACTCCTCTCCAACCACCCTCTAGGCTGCAGCCAGAGGGATCTTTTAGAAATAAAAATTTCTTTATGTTCCCAGTAACAATCCTCTTTCTCTTATATTGTGTTGAAAACTCTACTCTGGCTTCTCATTATTATTAGGATGAATCCAAAACTTATTTTTAAGGCTCCCATAGCCCAGTGAGGTCTGCACCCCCTCACATCCTTAGCTTCATCTCTTTTCCACCCCCCTTTCCAGCCTCCCTGCCTTCTTCAATCCCTCATTCTTGCCATGCTCCCTTCTGCTACAGGAATTTGACATAACCTTTGATCTTCTCTTCCCTCTTCTTTTGACTTGACAAACTCTCAGATCTCAGTTACACTGATACCTCCTCGGGTCCTCTCTGACCTCTCTGACTAGTTCCAATCCCTCCTGGGTGGAGCAAATGGATGGATGCTCTGCTACTAACTAAAAAAGTTGGCAGTTTGAACCCATCAGGAGGTGCCTTGGAACAAAAGCCTGGTAATCTACTTCTGAAAGATCACAGCCACTGGAAACCCCAAGGAGTGCAGTTCTATTCTGAAACACATGGGTCACCACGAGTTAGAATTGACTTGATGGCAACATTTTTTTTTATACCCAGCCATAGTGGGATGGGCCACTCCTTTGTGGTGCTTCTCAGACATACTTTCTCCATGCATTTCCACATACTGTTCCTTCTGCCTGAGATGCTCTTTTCCTTCCTCTTTGCCTAGTTTGCTTTTACCTAAACTGCATATTTCAGCATAACATCATCTCCTCAGGAAAACCCTCCAGGATCTCTCCCCCAGACCATGTAGAGTCCTGTTGGTAGTGCCTATGCTTTTCTTTCATAGCACTTAGTATGGTTTGCAACTATACATTTATGTGATTGTTTGATTAATGTCTGAGTTTCCCCCTAGATTATAAGCAAGAATTGTATCTCTTTTGTTAATCACTGTATCCTCAGAGCCTCGTATGATGTTTCACTCATTATAGATACTCACTAAATATTTTTGAAAGAATGGATAAAATAATGAATGAATTGGGAAGATAAATGTGATTGTGCTTGTGATGTTCTTAGCACAGTATCTGCATATACTAAGCACTGACATGGCGTTGTTGTTGTTGTTAGGTGCCATCAAGTCCAATTCACAGCCACCCTATGCACAAAAGAATGAAACACTGCACAGTCCCGTGCCATCTTCACAATCGTTGTTATGTTTGAGCCCATTGTTGCAGCCACTGTGTCAATCCATCTTGTTGAGGGTCTTCCTCTTTTTCGCTGATCCTCTGCTTTACCAAGCATGATGTCCTTCTCCAGGGACTGGTCCCTCCTAATAACATGTCCAAAGTCTCATGATTCTCACTTCTAAGAAGCATTCTGGCTATTCTTCTCCCAAGACAGATTTGTTCATTCTTCCGGAAGTCCATGGTATATTCGATACTCTTTACCAACACCATAATTCAAAGGCATCAATTCTTTTTTGGTCTTCCTTATTCACTGTCCAGCTTTTGCAGGTACATGAGGCGATCAGAAATATCATAGCCTGGGTCAGGTGCACCTTAGTCATCAAAGTGACATCTTTGCTTTTTAACAATTTAACAAGATCTTTTGCAGCAGAATTGCCCAATGCATGGTATCTATTTTTAATTCCTTAAGAATTAACTTCTAACTTGTAAGCATTTTTTCCATGATAAAAAAAATTCTAAAAATTATTCAGTCATAAAAAACAATGAAGTGCTGATACATGCTACAACATGAATGATTCTTGAAAACATTACACTGAGCAAAAAAAAAAAAAAAAAATGCCAGACACAAAAGACACATACTCTGCTATTCTGTTTGTATGAAATGTCCAGAATAGGAAAATCTATACAGACAGAAAGTAGATTGGTGGTTGCTTAGGGTCAAGGGGCGTGGGATGACAGTGGGGTGATAACTAGAGGGTATTGGGTTTCTCTTTGGAGTGACGAAAATATTCTAAAATTGCCTTTGCTGATAGTTGCACATATCTGTAAATATACAAAAAAATTGAACTGTACACTTTAAATAGGTGAATTGTATGGTATGAATTGAATAAAGCTGTTTAGGGGACATTGTTGGTTCTGTGGTATAATTCTCGCCTCCCATGCAGGAGACCCAGGTTTGATTCCTGGCCAAAGCACCTCATATGCAGCCACCACTCATCTGTCAGTGGAGGCTTGCATGTTGCTAGGATGTTGAACAGATTTCAGTGGAGCTTCCAGACTAAGACACTAGGAAGAAAGGCCTGGTGATCAACTTCCAAAAATCTGCCAGTGAAAACCCTATGGATGCCATGAGTCAGGGTTGGCTGGATGGCAGCTAAGAAGTTGTTGAGTCCAAATGAAAAGTAATTACATTTATAATTACCTATTTAATGTCTTCCCTGATAGACTGTAAGTGTCATGAGGATAGGATGCTTAGCTCAGTTCGTTGAATTGAACTGAATAGCGTTCAAGGTGATGGCTGAAAAGTTAGCTCGAGTATGGCCTCCTTTGGAAGGCATCAGCCTCACTTCACAGTGGTAGTTAAAGGTCCGTGAAGGGATGATCACACAGTGAGAGTCAATGTAGAGAAAAAATAAAACAAAAATGAGAAGGACAAAACTTTAGAGCCATTCCCAGCTTGAGAGTATAAGGTAATAAAGGAATTGGATGATCAGTCAGGCCAATATATGCCATACTAAAAACAAATCTCAATGGTTGAACTCTACAAAGGTTTATTTCTTACAACACGTGTCCAACATAGGTTGGCGGGGGCAGTCTGATCAGTGTAGTCACTCAGGAACCTATCTTGACATCTGTCTCCATGTTAGCTTGGGGAAGGGGAAGGGAAGAGGCAAATCGTCCTCTGGCTTATTCCACTCAACATTTCCCCTCATGCACGTGTATGTCATTTCCACACAGCTTATCTTGGCCAAAACAAGTCACATGGCCATGCTTAACTTCAAAAGGGTCAGGGAAGGGTAGCTGTATCATGTGCCAAAAGGAGAACCTGAATATTTATGAACAACCTCAGTGATTATCTCCTTTGTGGTAAGAGAGGTTGTAGGAGAACCATGACAGAACAGACAAGAGGGAGTTAAAAGAAAGTTTTAAGATCTAAGCGTAAATCTTATCAGTGGTAGAATTTTCATCTAGCATTTCCCTGACATCTACGCGCAATCAAGTTCATCTCACCTACTGGACTGTGGAGTCCTTTAGAGCAGGATGATTCACCTTTTTTGTCCCCAGCACCCAAACCAGTACCCGGTACACAGGAAGTGATCAACATGTGCTTGCTGAAATCAGATTTGTCTTCCCCTCAAGAGAGTATTTTCTAGATGGCTGTTATTACCAAGCTCATAACTTACTTCCTTAAAGTATCATTTTGTGAGGATGTTTTTGTCCAGCATGGACATTCCATGGAATGTCTTTGTCTATGAGGAGGCTCTAGCTCCAGGTACAATTTTATTGGCCTCAAAAGAAAACTTTATAACATTCTATTAAAACTGTAAGTGATAGTTATTGCTTAGGGGACACTGAGCTTCTGCAAAGTGTTACGGAAAAAATTTAAAATAGATAATGGTGATGGCGGAATAAAATGATAATCTTATTTATTGCCACTGAATTGTGCACGTAAAAAATGTTGAAATGGCAAACATTTTGTTACGTATATATTTACTACAACTAAAAACAAAAAAACTCTAAGGGACTTAGGAATAGTAGAATAGTGGTTTCATTTTAGCTTTATTTAGTTTCATTCTATGTGGTTAATTAGGTAATCTCATTTTGTTCTAAAATATAGTTATATGATTTAGATAAGATTAGAAAACTACGTAACACCTCCCAGAGGAAGAAGTTTTGTAAGGTTTTCCCCTAAATAATTTAGAGATATAAGAAAATGGTGAACATAAGAGAAAAATTGGTCCATTAGAGAACAAAGGCTTTGGAATTAAACAGATGTTGGTTCAAGTCTGGTCTCCATCCTGTACTCTTTGTGTGATATTGGGTAAGTTATTTAACCTCTTTCAGCCTCAGTTATCTCATCTGTGAAATAGGGATAAAAAAATATAACAGAAATGAAATAATCAAAGTATTTAACAACCATTAAACACGGCACCAATCATTAGAAAGAAGACATAATAAAATCAGGACAGACACTGGTTCCAGATAACAGCTATGGCCATACCAGTGCTTACAGCTGAATAGCGTTCCTCCCTACTTCATAGAGATATTGAGAAACTGAATACGAGAACGCTAAAAAATGTTTACCACAGTAACTCATACATAGTTGTTCTGTATGTTTCTGTAATGATCTCAAATCCCTTAAGGTATAAGTCACCATTATGCTTTCAAAATACATATGTATAAAAACTCATCATATGAACTTAGAAATAGACTAGGTCTACCTTCGTGAGGCATTAGCATTAACTATAAGTCATTAGAAACCTGTAAGTCATAAGAAAACTCTTTAGAAAATTTCTGAATTTAGACATAGAAACACAGATGTGAAGTACGCAAAGAACATAAACAACTTTTAAGTTCACTTTAACCGGGCATGCTGTGACACTAGAAAACAACATCAATCTAAATAATCTCCCTCATCTCTAACCTTAATGAGAAGATGCATCATTTGGCTACTCTTTAACTCTGGAGAAAAGACATAACATACTGGTCTTTGATGTTACACTGGCCCTTGTGTGGAGCCAAGGTGACAAATTCACATATAAACCCTAAATTTCTGCTCTCTCACTGAAAGAAGGCAGAGATGAAACTAAGATTTTTGTCTGCCACCATCAACCTTGGACTCTAGCTATGAGGGACCACTGCCAAATTCAAGCCATGATTAAGTCTTCCTCCTTAGACCTCCCGTTAAAGGCCTGAATACTAAGGATTTGAACTCTAACCATTGAACTAACATTGTGATTGTTGACTCTGACTCTCTGGTTCTGAATGAACGTTGTGAAGTCTTACTTGCATGCCTTGTCATGACTACCTTGCAATAAATGAAACGAGTTTATGCATGAAAAACCTGAGTATTTCTCTACCAATTTTCTAAGATAAAACCCTACACAACAGTAGTAAATGCTCAAAGACACCAAGACTCTTGTAACTGCCTTCTCTACTGTTATGTTTGCTGATTCTCCACCACTATAATGAGCCAGCCCCTCTTTGTCTCTGTTTCTACAGCTACCAACCGACTCCCCTTCTACTCTGTGTCTTTTTTGTTTCTGCTTAATAGCAATAGCTTATTATGTGTCAGGTATTATGGCAAGGATATGAGTTATCTCATTTAACCTTCACCACATCCTTCCGAGATGGGGTTATGGTTCTTATCTCAGAACTGAGAAATGAGGGAGAGTCAACTTGTCCCAAGTCACACAGTTAGTAAGTGGTTGGGCCAGGACTGGAACTGGAACCAGTGCTCTCAACCACCAGAACATATGACTCTTGTAGAATTCTTTCTTACTCAAAACTGTTGCTTCCTCATACCCTATATTATCTGCATTATCAATTTGTGATTCTTTTGTTCTTTCCACTACCAATTGCTAGATGAGGCATTGGTGGTTCAATGGTAGAATTGTCACCTTCCACGTGGGAGACCCTGGGTTGATTCCCAGCCAAGGCACCTCATGCACAGACACCACCTGTTTGTCAGTGGTGGCTTATGTATTGCTGTGATGCTTAACAGATTTCAGTGGAGCTTTCAGACTAAGCTGAATTACGAAGAAAGGTCTGGTGTTCTACTTCTAAAAATCAGCCAATGAAAACCCTGTGGATCATAATGGTCCAATCCGTAAGTGTTTTTGTTCTGTTGTCCATGGGGATCACCATAAGTCAAGGGATGACTTGATGGCAGTTAGCAACAACAACTACTACTAGTACTAGCTCTCTCATTATGGAGCTACATTCAGACTTTTTGGAGAGAGAGGATTTGACTGATCCAGGAAATTCACATCATGCCTATTGCACCATGGACTATATCTAATCTATAGGTTGTCTGTCCTTGGTTCAGTAGGCCTCCTCTTGTCCAATTATCTGTGGCCAGGTGGGATGGGTACACATTAAATGAAATGACCCTCCAAGGAATTGCCTTTCTCAGAGTGTCAAGTATCCACAAGAGTTTTGTCCTGAAGCAGCCTCACTTATATGGCTATTCCCAGAGAGAGACTGTAGAGACAGTGTTAGAGTGAGGTTCCATTCCTCTCTTTTTGGAAGGAGCTTTATCCATTTTTAATTGGAATCCCAATTAATGTGTATTTATAGACTTATTCTTGTTTTTTCTTTCTCTTCAATTTCTAAATCTATCTCAGAGTAAAAATGTCAATTTTGTGATCCATTCCAGTGGAGGAAATAGAGATATGAAATACTTTAATTTGATACCTTTGATTTATTTATAATATGAGCACAATTCAGGGAAAATACATAAAATGAGTTTCCTGAGAAGAAATATTGAATATAAAAAGACCAAAAAGCACAGGCAGTTGGAAAGCAGATCACGAATGCTTTTCCTAAAAATTGATATCTTGCACTCAGAAGTTTGGTAAATTAACAAATTGAACAGCATTGGCCCTACAATGAGACAGAGTGCTTGGCTACCTTCTCTAAACAGAAGAAGAATGAGTTCCATTTGTGTAGAATTTGAAAGCTAGCAGATGACTTTCACCTATTAGCTCACTGCATTCTCCCTTATCCTTTGCAGTACGTACAGCAAGTGTTACTCTCCTACTTTTCAACCTGGGAAACCAAGGCCAGAGAAGTTGTAATTCAGCCAAGATTTTTTTTCCATTTTTTTTTATTGTTGTAGTTTAAGTAAAAGTTTACATTTCAAGTTAGTCTCTCATACAAAAATTTATACATACATTGTTATGTGACCCTAATTGCTCTCCCTATACTGTGACAGCGCACTCCTGCTTTCCACCACTGATTTCCCATGTCCATTCAGCCAGCTCCTACCCCTCTCTGCCTTCCCATCTCACCTCCAGACAGAAGCTGCACATTAGTCTCATGTATCTACCTGAGCTAAGAAGCACACTCTTCACGAGTATCATTTTATGTCCCACAGTCCAGTCCAATCTTTGTCTGAAGAGTTGAATTTAGCCAAGATTTTGAAAGAAAGTATGGGCAGATGCAAAGGTTAGACTTCAGGTGGTTTGCTCTTTTGGTTTGAAGGATGCTGCAAGATGCCCAGCCCACCCCCTTGATGGCCTCCTGTGGTGACTAAATCTTCAATGAGGTGGAGCCATTTAGAGCACAGGATGGCACTCAGTTCCACCACTAGGAGAATTTGGACAGACGATTTAGCTCCCCACATCTTCATTTTCCTTTGGTATAAAATTGAGATAATTATAAACCTAACTCCAGGGCCTAATGTGATTTAGATAATGTCTTTAAAGTACTTAGCATATGTTAACCACTTATTAAGTGGTGGTTATTATTATTACCATTAAAATTATCCCTTTGGGTTCAGCTATTGCTGTCTTATTAAAA
The DNA here is from genome assembly GCA_030035585.1 of Dugong dugon. Classification (NCBI taxonomy): domain Eukaryota; kingdom Metazoa; phylum Chordata; class Mammalia; order Sirenia; family Dugongidae; genus Dugong; species Dugong dugon. The sequence continues at coordinate 151,992,407 of CM057465.1, forward strand.
TGTAAATATGTCCCTTAGCAGGTCAAGCACATTAACCTGTAGGTGACAGTTAGCTTATTAAGAAGGAACTGAGGCAGGGCAGTCACATTGTTATAGGGGAAAAGCTGGTGGGTGACTCTTCCAGGGTGTGGGGCAGCAAAGCCAGTGGGTGGGTAACTGTGACATGGTGAGCCAGAGCCCTGATGGGAGATATGAGGTCACAGCAAAGGTAAACTTCACTCTGTCACTTAAAAAAAAAAAAAAAAAATTGTGGTGAAAATATACACAACATTCACCAATTCAACAATTTCTACGTATACAAACCAGTGACATTGATTGCATTCTTCATGTTGTGTAGCCATTACCCACTATCCTTTTCCAAATTATCCCACTATCATTAACACACAACCCTGGTGGTGCAGTAGTTAAGCACTACGGCTGCTAACCAAAAGATTGGCAGTTCGAATCCAACAGGTGGTCCTTGGAAACTCTATGGGGCAGTTCTACTCTGTCTTACAGGGTTGCTATGAGCCAGAATCGACTTGACAGCAATGGATTTGTTTTTGTTTTTTGTTTTTAATAAACATACACTCAGTGCCCCCTAAGCAAAAACTGCCCCTCTTTCCCTCACTCTCACCCCTTGTAATCACTAATAATCTTTGGTTTCTCTATATTTGCTTATTTCATGTAAGTGAGATCATATAGTGTCTGTCCTTTCAAAACATGACTTATTTTGCTCAGCATAACGTTTTCAAGGTTCATCCATGTTGTGGTATGCATCAAGACTTCGTTTCTCTTTGTGGCTGAGTAATATTCCATTGTATGTATACACTACAGTTTGTTGATTCATTCGTCTGTTGCTAGGCATTTTGGTTGTTTCCATGTTTTGCCTATTGTGAAAAGTGCTGCAATGAACACTGATGTACAATTTTCTGTTTGCTTTCCTGCTTTCGTTTCTCCTGGGTGTATATATCCAGAATGGGGATTGCTGGGCCATATGGTAGTTCCATGTTCAGCTTTTTGAGGAACTGCCAAACTGTTTTGCACAGCATTTTGCATTTCCACCAGCAGTGGATGAGGGTTCCAATTTCTCCACAACCTCACCAACACCTGTTGTTTTCTGTATTTTCAATCATTGCCTTGCTATCGGGGGTGAGGTGCTATTTCACTGTGGTTTTTGATTTGCATCTCCCTAATAGCTAATGGGAGACCTGGTGGCAAACTGGTTAAGAGTTATGGCACGCTACTGCTGCTAACCAAAATGTCAGTAGTTTGAATCCACCAGCTTCTCCTTGAAAACCCTGTGGAGCAGTTCTACTCTGTCCTATAGGGTCACTATGAGTTGGAATCGACTTGATGGCAACGGGTTAATGGCTAATGATGTTGAACATCTTTTCACGTGCTTGTTGGTCATTTGAACATCCTCTTCGGCAAACCGTCCAAGTCTTTTGCCCATTTTTTAAAAATTGGGTTTGTCTTTTTGTTGTTAAGTTGTAGAAGTTGATATATACATACATGGAACCCTGGTCACGTAGCAGTTAAGTGCTCAGCTGTTACCCAAAATGTCAGCAGTTTGAATCCACCAGCAGCTCCTTGGAAACCCTATGGGGCAGTTCTACTCTGTCCTATAAGGTCGCAGTGAGTTGAAATCGACTCGATGGCAATGGGTTTGATTTGGTTTATATATATATATTAGACCCTTATTGGACGCTGTCACCTTTTTGCCATGTGTTTGCCAGTGTTTGCTGCACGGGGACCCGCGTGAGACCTCAGAGTGAGTGAGATGAAGGCTCTCCTCAGTCACAGCTCAGGAGATTCCAGACATTAGGGACCATTAAATAAAAGTTCTTATTCAGATTGAGGGGGTATTAGAGCAACTACAGATTCCTAAGAATTAAATCCTAAATCCATCAACTCTTTAGGATGAGTAATTTAGATGAGGTGGGAAGGGTGACGGGGAGATCTTGAACTGACAGGGAACTCTAATTCTCTAACTAGCCCTTCCTCAAAACAAGCTGAGCTTATTGCTTGATTAATAAAATTTATTTTCCCTTGGAATTATGTTGAGAATTTGTTGTCAGCAAACCTGTGGAGGAGCCAGGGGTCCCCCAGGTGACAGAAGGGTTCAGAAGTGGTGCATCTCCCCTTGGAACTCACGGATTCCACGTCCTTCTGAATACTAATGTGGGCTGCTGAGTGTCTCCTTATTTCTCTGGTAGTGGGGATGCTGCTTTCTTAACTTTATTGAGGAAAAGGGAGGTGGTGTCACAGCCACATTTTCTTATTGCAAGGAGAGAGAGTTATTCTCTTCTGAAAACTAATAATGCAAGAGGGAGATGCATAACATAATAAACAGCTGTTATCTCTGTTGTGTGCCATTGAGTAGATTTCGACTCATGGCAATGCTATATGACAGAGTAGAACAGCCGCTTTGGGTTTTCTAGGCTGTAATCTTTATAGGAGCAGGTTGCTAGGTCTTTCTCCCTTTATGCCGCTCAGTGGGTTTGAACTGCCAACTTTTCAGTTAGTAGTCAAGTGCTTAACTGCTGCACCACGAGGGCTCCTTCTGTTATCTCTAGGTAACTGGGTGACTTTTATTCTTTATTTTTTTTTTCTGTCTTCTAAATTTTCTATACCCATTGCCCCCTTTGCTGTGGAGTCGATTCCGACTCATAGCAACCCTAAGGACAGAGTAGAACTGCCCTATAGAGTTTCCGAGGAGCACCAGGTGGATTTGAACTGTGATCTTTTGGTTAGCAGCCATAGCTCCTAACCACTATGCCGCCAGGGTTTCCAAATTTTCTATAATGAACATATATAACTTTCATAAACATAAAAATATAATTGTATAACTATATATCTATACTGTATTTTTTTTTCAAATACTATGCTCACATAAATAATGCACTCACACATATAACGTGTGGAAATGAAATCAAGTAAAATAGTTCTGGCATAGTGCACCTATGCATATACTGCACATGTGACATCTCCAGAAGTGAATTTCTGCCTCATTCACCCTTCCTCCCATGTTACAGGTAAATCATATCGTTCTGTTCATTTTCTTTCTTAGTTTGGAAGCTCCGTTGAAACCTGTCCACTATGGGTGACCCTGCAAATATTTGAAATACTGGTGGCATAGCTTCCAGCATCACAACAACATGCAAGTCACTACAGTACGACAAACTGACAGGTGGTGAGGGCATGCCGTACACACGGGATTAAAGGAAAGGGCATGAGGGGTTCTGCATCCTATTGAAGTGAGTAGCGTCTGGGATCTTAAAAGCTTGTGAGTGGCCATCCAAGATACAACTATTGGTGTCTACTCATCAGGAGCAAATGAGTAAGAAGGTAACCAAAATCTCAGAGAATAAACAAATCTACAAGGCTGATAGTCTACTCAAGCCACAGCCTCATCTACCCTGAGAAGAGAACTAGATGGTGACCAGCTACCACCACTGACAATTTTGACCAGGGTCACAATAGATGAATCCTGATAGAATGGGAGAAAAATGTAGAACAAAACTCAAATTCTTGTAAAAAGATCAGATTAACTGAACCAGTGAGACCAGAGGACTCCCTGAGACTATCGCCCTGAGACACTTTTTAGACCTTGAACCAAAATTACCCTCTGATACCACCTTTTAGCAAAATAGTAGAGTGGCACACAAAATAAAGGACATTACCCATAAGAATGATGCTTGTGATGGTTAAGATTGTATGTCCACTTGGCTAGGCCATGATTCTCAGTGTTTTGGCAGCTGTATAATGTTGTGATCACGTCCCTGTTGAAATTTGATATGTGATCACCGCCATGATGGAATCTGCGGAGTGGTACTGGCAGGGGCGGGGCCTGTGGCAGCTCACCGCCCCCTTGGCCTTCATCTTTCTGCCCTCCGCTGGCAACTTCCTGCTGCTTGCCTTGCCAAGGTTTTTGGCTCCAGACCCAGCGGCACTCTTCTTGTCATCTCACCTGCAGTTCTTGGCACTTGAGCTAGCAGCTTACCTGTCGATCCTGGGATTTGTTGATCTTCACAGCCTGCAAGCAGGAGTCCTGTTCCCTGACCTGATGATCTTGGGTTCGCCAGCCCCTGCAGCTACGTGAATCAGGAGAAACCTTGCGGTCTTGCCTGCCAATCTTGGAATTTGTCAACCTTCACAGCCTGTGAGCAGGAGCCACACTCTCCGACCTGCCAATGTTGGGCTCACCAGCTTCTGCCGCTGCATGAATTAGGAAAGGCCTCTACCCTGATCCACGGATGTGGGACATTCCAGCCTCTACAATCATGTGAGCTGTTTTGTTGATATAAATCTCCCTATATCTATATATATATTTATACACTTTACTGGTTTTGCTTCTCTAGAGAACCCAGACTAAGACAATATGCTATTAAAAAACTATCTGTATGAGACCAAAATGTCAACATTTACTCTAAAGCAGAGATGAGAAGATAAGGGAGCAGGGAAACTAGAGTACTGGAAATGGAACAAACAGAACACAATTAAAGAGAATGTTGATACATTGTGAAAAATGTAACTAATGTCATTGAACAATTTGTGTGGAAATTGTCAAATGAGAACCTAACTTGCTGTGTAAACTTTCTCCAAAAACACAATAAAATATTACTAAAAAAAAAGGATATGAGGGGCCTGGTAGTTTTTTAACGTAAGACAGAAGTGACTCCTGGATGGTCTGTCATTCAGGGTTTTCCTGAGAAACAGAAGCAATAGGAGATATCTCTCTCTCTTTCTCTCTCTCTCTATATATATATGTATGTATATATACATATGTAAAAAGATTTCTTTTAAGGAATTAGCTTATCCAATCGTAGGGGCTGGCAAGTCCAAAATTTGTAGGGCAGGCTGGCAGGCTGGAAATTCAGGCAGGAGTTGACACTGCACTCTTGAGACAGAATTTCTTCTTCTCCAGGAAACCTCAGTTTTTGCTCTTAAAGCCTTCAACTGATTGGATGAGGCCCACGCATATTATCAAAGGTAAACCCCTTAAAATCAACTGATTATAGATGTTAACCACATCTACAAAATAGCTTCACAGCAATATGTAGATTAATGTTTGACTAAACAACTGGCCTAGCCAAGTTGACACATAAAACTAACCATCACAGAAGGTTACCAAATACCCCAGGCTGCTAATACAGCAATGAAGCTTATTATGCAGTATTGATAGTCACTGAATTTCTCAAATTTTTTTTAACTAAGAATACTTCTTAAATTTTACTTTGACTTTTTAATAATAACAATATAACTAACATTTATTGAGCACTTACCATATTCTGACCCTATTCAAAGCGCTTTATAGGTATTAACCTCATTTAAGCCATTAACAACCCCATGAGATTGCTGCTATTATTATCCCCATTTTAGAGATGAGGAAATTGAGGCCAAACAAGGTTAAACAACTCACCCAAGTTCACACAGCCAGTGAACAATGGAGCCAGACTTCATATTAAACCCAAAAACCTGTTGTCATGCAGTCGATTCCGACTCGTAGTGAATATGAAGGAGAGAGTAGAACTGCCCCATAGGGTTTCCAAAGCTGTAAATCTTTACAGAAGCAGACTGCCACACCTTTCTCCCATAGAGGAGCTGGTGGGTTCAAACAGCCGGCTTTCTGGTTAGCAGCCGAGCACTTTAACCACTGTGCCACCAGGGCTCCTGATTTCACACCAGGCAATTTGAATACAGAGCTTTTCCTCTTGACCACTATTGCCCACTGTGGGTTTTTGCTTTCAGGTCTCCTCTACTTCTCTAACTAACGGCACAATAAAAAGAAATTTGATATTTTTGTATTTGTAAAAGTGCCATGTAGGTTTGTGGTCAGCTTTGAGGAATTTGAAAGCTGCCTGACCGGCCTGTAATTCAAATACATGAGGCATTGGTTTTTACAGGAACGATGTTTTCCCTTTCTCCTCGTGTTGCTGTTTCTGCTTCCTGTGCCATGATTATATTTTTGTTTTGTTTTTGTTCCCCACAAAGTAATCTGCTTGAAGCACGATGTGAAATCACCACTCTGAAGGTGACCTTGGCATTTTCCAAAAGATGAGTGTCTTTCATAGGCTGTGATGTTGGGTTTATTCTTTCTACCATGTTCTTTCAAAGGCTGAATTTACTCTTCAAACAAGCTCCCAGTTGCCTTATATGCACAGATTATGGTTTAAACCCCCTCTCGTAAGGTCTAGTAGGATCACTGAATTCAACTGAGAACTATTAACTCACCAAGACATCGGAAAAGCAATGACAGAGAACAGCTTACAAACAAAATGTAATGCCTTGCTGCAGACTCTGTCTTCCTTTAATGTTGGAAACTTGAAAATTTCTTGAGTTTAGAGCAGGATTCAGTCCCATTTGTGAATCAAATTATAGGTCATCGTTGTTGTTGTTGGGTGCTATTGAGCCAATTTTTGACTCATAGTGACCCCAACTGACAGGGCAGAACTGCCCCACAGGATTTTCTAGGCAGTAATCTTTGCAGAAACAGATCAGCAGGTCTTTCTCCCAAGGAGCCACTGGGTGGGTTTGAACTGCCAACCTTTCAGTTAGCAGCCTATTACTTAACTGTTGTGCCACCAGGCCTCCTTAAATTATACATAATGAGCCCTAATTTAGACTGTCAGAGGTCCTGTCTAGGTTCATAAAATGTAACAGGTTTTTTGGTGTTTTTTTTTTAATGATTTATATACACCATCCAATTTTAAGGAGGTATTTATTTGAGGGGTTGTGTAAGTGCAGGGTTGGTCTGCCCCAGTCCTGGCCTCGGCTGTCAACCACAGCCTAGAATTTGTGGGCAGCAGCCCTGGTGGCGCAGTGCTTAAGAGCTTTGGCTGCTAACTAAAAGGTCAGCAGTTTGAATCCACCAGGTGCTCCTTGGAAACCCTGTGGGGCAGTTCTACTCTGTCCTATAGGGTCGCTATGAGTCGGAATCGACTCAATGTCAACGGGTTTGGTAGGGTTTTTTTTTTTTTTTTAATTACTTCAGTTATTTGAACGACCTGGGGAAGATATGCCCGTCTCACTTTGATAGAAAGGTTCTACTTCAGGAAAGCTTCTGCCTGAATGTTGGGGAAAATGTTATAAAAAGGGAACACATTTACAGCAATCGAATTTTTTTTTAATTCTACCTTAGATGAAGGTTTACAGAACAAATAGTTTCTCATTAAACAGTACGCATATTGTTTTATGACAATGGTCAACAACCCCATGACATGTCAGCACTGTCCCTTCTCAACCTTGGGTTCTCTATTACCAGCTTTCTTGTCCCCTCCTGCCTTCTAGTCCTTGTCCCTAAGCTGTTGTGTCCCATTAGTCTCGTTTTATGGGGCTGTCTAATCCTTGGCTGCAGGGTGAACCTCGGGAGAGACTTCATTACTGAGCTAAAAGGGTGTCCGGGGACCATACTCTTGGGGTTTCTCCAGTCTCTGTCAGGCAAGTAAATCTGGTCTTTTTTTGTGAGTTAGAATTTTGTTCTACATTTTTTACAGCTCTGTCTGGAGCCCTCTGTTGTGGCCCCAGTCAGATCAGTCAGTGGTGGTACCCAGGCACCATCTAGCTGTACTGAACTCAGTCTGGTGGAGGCTGTGGTAGTTGTGGTCCATTAGCCCTTTGGACTAATCTTTTCCTTGTATCTTGTTTTCTTCATTCTCCCTTGCTCCCAAAGGGGTAAGACCAGTGGAGTATCTTAGATGGCTGCTCACAGGCTTTTAAGACCCCAGATGCTACTCACCAAAGTAGAATGTAGAACATTATCTTTATAAACTGTGTGATGCCAATTGAGCTAAATGTTCCCCGAAACAATGGTCCCCACAGCCCTCCGCCCAGTAATTCAGTCCCTTGGGGAGTTTGGATGTGTCTAGGGAGCTTCCATGACCTTTCCTTGTACAAGTTGTGCTGGCTTCCCCAGTATTGTGTACTGTCTCACCCTTCACCAAAGTTACCACTTATCTATTGTCTATTTAGTATTCGCCTCCACCCCTCCCATCCCTCGTAACCAACAAAGGTTGTTTCTTTTTGTGTGTAAACTTTTTCATGAGTTTTTACAGTACAGGTCTCATACAATATTTGTCCTTTTGTGATTGACTTATTTCACTCAGCATAATGTCCTCCAGTTTCATCCGTGTAATGAGATGCTTCACAGATTCATCATTGTTCTTTATCGTTGCATAATACTCCATTGTGCGTATGTACCATAGTTGGTTTATCCATTCATCTGTTGATGGGCATCTAGGTTGTTTGCATCTTTTTGCTATTGTGAACAGTGCTGTAATGAACATGGGTGTGCATACGTTTATTCGTATGATGGCTTTCTAGGATATATTCCTAGGAGTAGGATTGCTGGAGCATATGGTATTTCTATTTATAGCTTTCTAAGGAAGCGCCATATCATTTTCCAAAATGGTTGTATCATTTTGCTTTCCCACCAGCAGTGCATAAGAGTTCCAATCTCCCCCGCAGCCTCTCCAGCATTTATTATTTCCAGTGTTTTTGATTCGTGCCAGTAATGCTGGGGTGAGATGGTATCTCATTGTGGTTTTAATTTGCATTTCTCTAATGGCTAGTGATTGTGAGCATTTCCTCATGCATCTGTTGGCCACTTGAATATCTTCTTTGGTGAAGTGTCTATTCGTTTCCATTGCCCATTTTTTAATTGGATTATTTGTCTTTTTGTTGTAGAGGTGTTAGATTTTCTTGTAGAGTTTAGAGATTAGACCTTTGTCTGACTTGTAATGTACAAAATTTTTTTTCGTGTCTATAGGCTCTCTTTTTTACTCTTTTGGTGAAGTCTTTTGATGAGCGTAAGTGTTTAATCTTTAGAAGATCCCAGTTATCTAGCTTACCTTCTGGAATTTATGCAGCAACCCAATTTTTAATGTTGTTACGTATTATCTATAAGGAGAGTGATGATGTAATCTGCTGTACAAACTAAGACACATTTGAGTGTAAAAAGGGGAATATCAGGACTTCCTCTACTGGACACGAGGGAAAAACAGGGACTGGATTTACCCTTCCACCTTCAGAGAGGTGGGTAAACAACAAAATAAAATATGGGAAACAACAGTTTTCACTAGGTTGGACATTAGGTGACAAAGGACAGGAATCCTTGAGAAATGAGAAACCAATGAGATGGGCCCTATAATTGCCCCAGATTACTATCTGGAGAGAGTTTCCAGGCTGCATCCTAGGGAGGGGGACCCCAGGTGGAGCCAGGCCGTCTCCCTGTGTTGATCCTGAGGAGATGCTGCTAGGAGTGTAGGACAAGGCTGCTAGAGTTCACAGGGCAGAGCACTAAAGAAGAAATAACTACACAGAGAGGGAGCTCTAGAGATCTGCAGAGGCTCCTCCTCAAGTACTCAGCTGACTCCTGGTCAGTGAGCGCATGTGAGGAAAGTGCCTGAGGCCAGGGAACCAACCACCTGAAAGGAGTAAAGGGAAATGGGCGGACCAAGGGACACCACTGTAGAGAACAGAGGGCACAGAAGACAGCACCAGGATGCAGTCCAAGTCCCCTCTGCCCATCATCATGAGGTTAGAGAAGCCCCTTTTCATACAGTGAGGTGTTATATTGAAGAAGAATAGGGGATGAGAAGAAAATCTGAAGTTTTCTTAAGAGACTGCTTAAGGTATTGGATAGAATTTGAATTTATTAGATTGGTCTAAATTGTTTTGTTTTACTTTTGCTACCTAATGTAGGAAAAATAGAACAATTATGAAAAATACAGTGTATTTTTTCTTTGCCACTTTGTGTCTAATGCATAGATTTGTGCTCCTGCTGGACAACTTTCAATAATCCACTTGTGCCGTTATTTTTAATTTGCATAACTGGCTGTGGCTCAGCCCATTTGTGGGAAAAACAAAACAAATCCCAAAACACAAAAACTCTTTTAAGCACAGGATGAGTCATTGTTTTCGATTCTGATATATGCATGACCAAAGTATGAAATCTATATCCCATAGTAACATATATATATATGTACATATATATATAGTTAAGGTTTTGTTTGTCATGTTTCATTTTCCAGGATTCCCCCTCAGCCCTACCCCTCAAAGAGAATTATATCACTATACATATTCTACCATAACAGAGAGGGAGAACAAATGTTACATTTAAATATTTGTTCATTTGCCTTAACCATATCTCAGAAGTGGAAGCCCTTCTTTGCCTTTAACATCAAAGTTTCACAGCAAAAAGTGTAAGATGTTGGCAAAATTAACCAGTAGAGAAAAGAATGATTAAGCAGAGTAGCACTTAAGCAAAAAGGAAGACATCGTTTCAGAACTCGTTACAAGGAAAAGAGCTCCCTTGGGCAATACTTTTGGTGTGATTATTTTAAAATTCCTATTAAACACCATGAATCCTGGAGATTCAGTTTGCCTGTAAGTGTGCCAACTGGTAGAAACCCACACTAATGGGCCTTTAACTTCTGAAATTGGGTCCAAAACATTTGATATGGGATGTAGCTGAACTTTTCCAAAAGATTCTATTATTAAATCTATTTTTCTTTTAAAATCAGTGAACCCAATTTCTTGGGAAGTCCAGAATAAATTGCACCAAAATGGATGGGATTTTTATATTAAAAGAGCGGTAATTGAGTTATATACATGAAGCTTCCCTTAAACCTTATAATTCCACAACTATTTAAGAAAAGAAAGGTGCTGAGGCGTGGGGCTGTCTATGCTCAGGAGACAGTCCTTGATTTACCCTTATTTATTTTGTTCAAAAGTAGTTAACAAATCCAAATTTACATACAAAGCCCCTTCCACTCAAGAATTTTGAGAAGTTATCAAAAAACAAATCACATTATTTTAATAAGTTTTACACCAAAAATATTCCACTGCCAAACCCAAACTCCTGGACAAATACATCAAACTTTGTTTTGGTTCTCGGGCAAAGATGATTTTGGTATTTTGAAAAACTGAACACTGCCCACCCAGAAATATCTCACTACTCTAAATGTTTCAAAAAAAAAAATCATTTTTCTTTACTATTTGATTTGGAAAGTATTTGCTGGGTAAAATTTCTTTTTTTGTTGTTGTACTGTACAATGAAGGATATATATCTTAACATGAACAGCCCAACTCCTAGAACAATTTTACAAACTGGTCTTTGGCTCCTGGGGTGCATCTCTGAGGGCAGTGAAAGATATACTTCTTGTCTGGAAAAAAGAAGAAAAGCAATAAAGGTTTAGATAGTCCATATAGGAGATAGGGTTTAGTACTACATCCTAGAGAGTGCTAGGTACTCAGTGGGAAACTCAAATATTGATTGATGGTAGACCATGCTTTACTGGCACCTGTGCAGTAAAACAAACCTTTTAGCAAAATACTTAAAATATAAAAAGCTAGATGGTAGAGATTCCTGTGATTACTTTGCTCAAAGAACAGTTGTAATTTCATTCCAAATTCAGCTTCTAAGGGACTAGAACTCACTATTGCTAGTACTCAGAGCCTAATATTAACTCTGAAAATCAAAGGGCCTTAAAATTTTTCAGCTGGAATGAAGAGATATTCCATGCTCAGTTTTTCATGTATAACAGAATATACAGCTCCTAAGAAATTTAAAAAATGAAATAGGGGCTCTTAAGAGAGAAGACTGGAAATGTGATTTGCGGCACATGGCAAAAGCACATTTAACACCAAGCTTTGTGGTACAAACTCTATCCTATGAACAAAGGGCTTCCACTGAAGATTTTCAATGAGCAGAAGAGAAATGGGACGGGCACAGTATTTTAGGAAGAGCAATCCAGCCTTCAGTGGCCCGAAATCCTTAATTCCTGTTTAATTTAGGCAAGGAAAGCAATAGGTGTACTATGAATCAATCACATGTGCAATCTGCTGTATCATCTGTCCCAGCCCTTGGGGGTCTTCAGATCATGCTCAAACACGCAGAATTTATGTCCATGTTAACATCCTGGAACTTGACATTCGCCACCTGAAACATGCTACTGTTTATTTGCAAACCCTATCCTTTCTTTAACTCTGTTTAAGCCTCAATTCCTCCAAGTAAATTTTCCCACCCGCTAAATACAAGAGGTCACTAAAAAGACAGGAAAGAAAAAGAAAAGACCAAAATGGATGTCAGAAGAGACCCTGAAGCTTGCTCATGAATGTGGAGTAGCTAAAGTGAAAGGAAGAAATGAAGAAGTAAAAGAGCTGAACAGAAGATTTCAGAGGGCAGCTCAAGAAAACAAAGTATTATAATGAAATGTGCAAAGACCTGGAGTTAAAAAACCAAAAGAGAAGAACATGCTTGGCATTTCTCAAGCTGAAAGAACTGAAGAAAAAATTCAAGCCTCAAGTTGCAATATTGAAGGATTCTATGGGGAAAGTATTGAATGATGGAGGAAGCATCAAAAGAAGGTGAAAGGAATACACAGTCAACGTACCAAAAAGAACTGATCGGCATTCAGCCATTTCAGGAGGTAGCATATGATCAATAACCAATGGTACTGAAGGAAGAAGTCCAAGCTACACTGAAGGCATTGGTGAAAAACAAGGCTCTAGGAACTGACGGAATACCAAGTGAGATGTTTCAACAAACGGATGCAGCGCTGGAGGTGCTCACTTGTCTATGCCAAGAAATTTGGAAGATAGCTGCCTGGCCAACTGACTGGAAGAGATCCATATTTGTGCCCATTCCAAAGAAAGGTGATCCAACAGAATGTGGAAATTATTGAATAATATCACACACAAGTAAAATTATTCTGAAAATCATTTAAAAGCAGTTGCAGTAGTACATTGACAAGGAACTGCCAGAAATTCAAGCCAGATTCAGAAAAGAGAACACGGAATGAAGGATATCGTTGCTAATATCAGATGGATCCTGGCTGAAAGCAGAGAATACCAGAAAAATATTTACCTGTGTTTTGTTGACTATGAAAAGGCACTCAACTGTATCGATCATAACAAATTATGGACAGCATTGCAAAGAATAGGAATCCCAGAACACTTAATTGTGCTCATGTAGAACCTGTACATAGACCAAGAGGCGGTCATTTGAACAGAGCAAGGGGATACTTTGTGGCTTAAAGTCAGGAAAGGTGTGCGTCAGGATTGTATCCTTTCACCATACTTATTCAACCTGTGTGCTGAGCAAATAACCTGAGAAGCTGGAGGATATGAAGAAGAACGAGGCATCAGGATTAGAGGAAGACTCGTTAGCAACCTACAATATACAAATGACACAACCTTGCTTGCTGAAAGTGAAGAGGACTTGAAGCACTTACTGATGAAGATCAAAGACTACAGCCTTCAGTATGGGTTGCACCTCAACATAAAGAAAACAAAAATCCTCACAACTGGACCAATAACATCATGACAAATGGAGAAAACATTCAAGTTGTCAAGGACTTCATTTTACTTGGATCCACAATTAACATCCATGGAAGCAGCAGTCAGTAAGTCAAACAACATATTGCACTGGGCAAATCTTCTGCAAAAGTCCTCTTTAAAGTGCTAAAAAGCAAAGATGTCACTCTGAAGCCCAAGGTGTGCCTGACCCAAGCCATGGTGTTTTCAGTCACTGCGTATCCATGTGAAAGCTGGACGTGAATAAGGAAGACCGCAGAAGAATCGATGCCTTTAACTTGTGGTGTTGGTGAAGAATATTGACTATACCGTGGACTGCCAAAAGAACGAATAAATTCATCTTGGAAGAAGTACAGCTGAAATGCTCCTTGGAAATCTCATTTTCATGGATATTTGACCCGAAGACTACCATGCTTTAAGGAAGACTGCACATAACTTCTTTAGAGCATCTTGGATCAGAATTAAATTACTGTCACTGGCTGAATCAAAGAAAAATAAAACAAAAAACAGCAAAAAGAAAACCATCTTTCCAGCAAGTTCATTAGGTCAAATAAACTGCTAAATTCCATCACCGAATGGCAGGAACTCCTTCTTCCCTTCTGTTACGGATTGAATTGTTTTCTCCAAAAATGTATCAATTTGACTAGGCCACGATTCCCAGTACTGTATGATTGCCCACCATTTTGTCATCTGATGTGATTTTCCTATGTGTTGTAAATCCTGCCTCTATTATGTTAATGAGACAGGATTAGAGGCAGTTATGTTAATGAGGCAAGACTCAATCTACAAGATTAGGTTGTATATTTGAGATATAAAAGAGAGAAGCGAGCAGAGAGGCAGGGGGACCTCCTACCACCAAAAAAGCAAAGCCAGGAGTATAGTGTGTCCTTTGGATCTGGGGTCCTTGCACTGAGAAGCTCCTTGGCCAGGGGAAAATTGATGACAAGGACCTTTCCCCAGAGTTGACGGACTCTTCTGCAGGGGCTGGCACCCTGAATTTGGACTTCTAGCCTACTGGACTATGAGAGAGTAAACTTATGTTCGTTAACGGCATCCACTTGTGGTATTTGTTATAGCAGCCCTAGATAACTAAGACATGTTGTAGGATAAAAATATCACGAAGTTTAGTAAAGCAAAAAGGAAGTTTTATTCGGCATACATTCAAAAAAGCAAAAGTGGGAAATGAACAAGCATGCTGCTAGAGCCATGTCTGCCCTAGTCCAAGGAAATATTACAGAACAGACAAAAGTTGGAAAACGGACAAGCATGCTGCCAGAGCTAATGGCTGCCTGAATCCAAGGAAATATTACAGAATAAGCAAGAATGGGACAACAGACAAGCATGCTACCAGAGCCATGTCTGCCTGAGTTCGAGGAACGTTACATAGTCATCAGTATATATTAACATTACAAACGAGCAAAACCTCTGAAAGCTTCACCTTTTCACAGATGGGCTAGAAACTGTGATCTTACATTCTGAATTGTCTTTCTTAACAATCATCGTTAAGGGTTTCAGTAATGACATTCAGGAGGGTCCTCCTTGGTCCAACAAATCTTCTATTCACTAAGTGCTAATAGAGTGGAAAGTCTTTTGTGTTCTGTTCGATTGGTTTATGTGAAGGGTTCCCTAAAAGATATTTTCCAAGATTATCCTAGCTATTGTCTTTATACCTCAGGGCCCAGTTGATGTGTCCTTGTGAGCCCTTGTGAGCCCAGCTGCAGCTAGGTCACATTCTCTGTGCTCAAGGACAGGGAATGATGATTCCAATATTATTTCCTAAATCAGACACCTTCCTTCCTAGAAGGCAAAATAGAAGTAAAAGTGGTCAATAGCATTTAAGAAAAGGATAAGAAAGGATTGCAACTTCCCTGTGAATTGATGTGATTCTTTCCCCACAAATATTTCTTGGTTGTTCAAGTGCTTCAACCACAGACGTCAACATAAGCAGAGCTAACACAGTCAGGCACACACCAGGAGCTTTTTATGAACGATCTTTTAATTCTCTCTGCAAATCCATGAAGAAAGCACTACTATGCTTCCCATTTTACAGATGAGGAAACTGGATTTAAAGAGCCTAAATAACTTGCCCAGGAGAATATTTATTTAGTAAAGTGGTGAAAATGGGATTTAAATCCAGGGGGTCTAGATTCTTAGCCAAGAATCTACCTTCTTAACCAGGATGCTATTTAAAAAAACAGCTACTGAAGAGTCAATTTCAACTCATGATAACCCCATGTGTATCAGAGTAGAACTGTGCTCCATAGAGTTTTCAATGGCTGATTTTTCAGAAGATCACCAGGGCTTTCTTTCAAGATGCCTCTGAGTGGACTTGGACCTTCAACTTTTTGGTTAGCAGCCAAGCACATTAACCATTTGCACCACCCTGGGACTACTGCATCTTAACTAAAAGTGAAAACAAAACACCCCGTAAGGACTGTTTTATGTATTTTTAGTATCCTACTTTGGATAGTGATAAGGGATAGCTTCACTTTTTCTTTTTTTAAACTGCAAATTCTAGGCCTTGGAGCTCAAAAGAAAATGTGCAATCATTACGCTATTTTCACGCAAGCTATCATCATTTTCCACTTGCTACTATTTTAAATCATTCCCCATTGTTTTCAATCTCCATGAGCAAGATTTTAGCCATAGTAGGGAATGATTTGGTCTTTACAGTAATGAAGTCCTTGTGATTATTAGAGAGAAGGTTTCCTTCTGTTACAGAAGGATTGGATCCTGAAGCATGTGATTAAGGAGGCTTACAGATCCACACAACACCCACAAACACAGGCCTGAGCACTACAGAATCCGTTTCTAACTCAATGTACTAGGTGAATCAAACGAATTCATATATTTGCAGTGCTCTGCATACTGTAAATTGCTATACAAATGTTGGCTGTTTTTGCTAAAACAATTTTTCATCAGTGTTTACACAAAAGAGAAAAGATGGCAAATCCATTAAGCTAGCATTGTTGATTCTGTTATGAGGTTTGTCGTCATAGCAAAGCATTAGGGGAATGTATGTAGGCATCTTCAATAAAGGTGGCTACTTGATGACAGTCTAACATCTCTGTTTACTTGACAGGCTGCATATTTGAGTCTGTTGGAGAGCTCTAGGGTCACTATGAGAAGCAATCAACCGGTCAGCAATTTTTTTTTTTTTTTTTAACGAGAGAGCTCTATTTAGAGTTATAAAGCAGAGGGGCACTCAATTACTCTAGTAAATTGTTTAAACTTTCTAAGCCTCAATTTCCTTTTCTATAAAATAGGCATCATAGCATAGTTGTGAGATCATGATAAATGTATATGAGGAGGCTTGCTATAACAGACCATTCATTCATTGGTATTACATTTGATTTTCCTTATGTGAAAAATATGGACCAAGACATTAATCCAACACAGTGAGTTTAAAACCTGGGCCTCCAAGCTAATATTTCCTGAAAGGCCTCTTAACCATCTGTTTACAACCAAATTGGAAGGAAGTCACCACTTCATCCTGAACAAATTCTCTGTGTCCTTATAATGTTTCCCTTGCCTCTCTCTCTCTTTCCTCTACCCTTTCTTTTCAAAGACTTTTAGCAACTACAGTCATATATCCAGCCATCATCAACATTTTATTACCACAAATAGTGCTCTGTAACTGTCTCGCCATGACCTTTATTTCCCTTTGTTCATAGAAATGTGCTGAAAGATGAGACAATCCCAGGCCTAACGGGTGAAAATATGATGGTTTTCTCGGAAATTGGAATAGAGAACCACGCTTGGTTAAGTCACTATCTGTATATAAAACTGGAATTCTCCCTTAAAAATTTACAAAGAAGGTTGTGCTGCTATTAGTAAACATCCTGTGAGTACTGATTGAAGAAAACTCTCATAACTTAATGTTTAAAGTCTGACAATGAGCACTGTGATGGTTAAGGTAGTGTGTCTACTTGTCTGGGCCATGATTTTCAGTGGCTTGGCAATTATGTAATGATGTAGTCTGGCAGTTATATAATGATACCGTTTGGCAGTTGTCTTAGTCATCTAGTGCGGCTATAACAGAAATACCACAAGCGGATGGCTTTAAGAAAGATCAATTTATTCTCTCACGTCTAGTGGGCTACAAATCCAAATTGAGGGCATCAATTCCAGGGGAAGGCTTTCTCTCTCTGTTGGCTCTGGAGGAAGGTTCTTGTCATCAGTCTTCCCTTGGTCTAGGAGCTTCTCTGTGCAGAAACCTCAGGTCCAAAGAATGTGCTCTGTTCCTGGCATTGCTTTCTTCGTGGTGTGAGGTTCCCATGTCTCTCTGCTCGCTTCTCTCTTTTATATCTCAAAAAAGATTGGCTTAACTGGTGATAGGGAACCCAAGGTTGAGTAAGGACAGTGTTGATATGTAGTGGGGTTGTTAACCATTGTCATAGGCAACATGTGTGCTAACTGTTTAATGCGAAACTATTTTGTTCTGTAAATCCTCATCTACAGTGAGAATAGCAGCACAACTGGAAGAACGTAATCGATGTCACTGAATTGTGCATGCAGAAATTTTTGAAATGGTGTATCTTTGGCTATGTATATTTTCACCAAAAAAAAAAAGGTCGAGAACGGAGAGGGTTGACATGTCGTGTGGTTGTTAACTGTCATAAAATAATATGTGTACTGACTGTTTAATGAGAAACTATTTATTCTGTAAACCTTCACCTAAAGTACAATTTAAAAAAAGAGAGAGACATCAGCTAATCTTGTAGTTCTCATCAATATAACTGCCACTAATTCATTTCATTACATCATAGTGACAGGATTTACAACACACAGGGAAATCTCCCCAAATGACAAAATGGTAGACAATCACATAATACTGGGAATCATGGCCTAACCAAGTTGAGACATATTTTTGGGGGACACAATTCAATCCATGACAGCAGGTATTTAGTGATGTAATTTGACAGTTATGTAGTGACGTAGTTATAGTCCATTTTGTGATATAATGCAATCACCTCCATGAAGTGATCTGATGTGATCAACCAATCAGTTGTAAGGGGGGTTTCTTTGGGGGTGTGGCCTGCATCCAATGTGTATGGACATTCTGGCAAAGCTCGCTTGCTTTTCTTGCTCCAGATTCTGCATCTGGCTCATCATCATATGGCCTCTGGTTCTTGAGACTTGAGCCAGCAGCTTGCCATATTGCCTGCTAATCTTGGATTCGTCAGCCCCTGCAGCTACATGAGTCAAGAGAAGCCTCCGTCCTGACACCTGACCCACAGACTTGGGACTTGCCAACCTCGACAACCACATGAGCCATTTCCTTGAGATAAACCTTTCTCTCTACATATACATGTATACATATATATGCTTCACTGGTTTTGCTTCTTTAGAGAACCCAGTCTAAGACAAACACTTTTTTAAAAAGATTCTCTATAATGAGGTGAAATAAAATAATCAAGTCCTCTGATTCATGGATGAGAAGAGAAAGGGAATTCAGGAAGGTTCATTTACACTTGACCTTTCTTTGGAAGAGACCATCAGGAATCGCTTGATCTCTCCATAGCAGGAATGATCTGGGGTGTCAGTAATTAGAATCATATTACTGTGGGTTGCACATTACCCCAGCCCTCATGTACATGCTTCTGTCTTCCTCAGTGCTCACATGGTGGGCATTTGTGTTTTCACATGGAGAGGATCTACAAGGTTCTTGAGCTAGGAAGAGACTGCATTTGGGACTTAACCTCGCACTCTCTGACTCCAAAATTTTGTGATTGTCTTTTCTTTAATGTGCCCTCCATGAAGCTCCCTTCTTCATGTGAGGATCCTCCTAGCCTTTCCAGAGCCAATCATGGACAACGCTGTGATGTCTTCTTCACCACTCTTCTCCCTCTTTCTTCATTCCTCCTCCTTGCTCCCTCACCTTGCCTGATCTCCCCTGAATTCAGCCTCCTTCCTGCCCCATGACCATTTGGGGCCCTCTTTACAGGCAGGCTTGTACTCTCTGGATCCTGTTGTGGGGGTGCTCTCAAATACCTTCTGTCATGGGTTGAAATGTGTCCCCCCAAAATATCCATCAACTTGGCTGGGTCATGATTCCCAGTATTGTATGATTGTGTACCATTCTGTAATCTGATGTGATTTCCTTATGTGTTGTAAACTCTATCACTATGATCTAAAAGATAGATTAGTGGCAGTTATACTGATGATGTTTATAAGATTAGATAGTGTCTTAAGCCAATCTCTTTTGAGATATAAAAGAGAGAAGTGAGCAGAGAAACACAGGAACCTCATAACACCAAGAAGGCAGTGCTGGGAGCACAGCGCATCCTTTGGACCTGAGGTTCCTGCGCTGAGATGCTCCCAGACCAAGGGAAGATTGATGACATGAACCTTCGTCCAGAGCCAACAGAGAAAGCATTCACCTGGAGCTGATGCCATGAATTTGGAGTTGTAGCCTACCGGACTGTGAAAGAATAAACTTTTCTTTGTTAAAGCCATCCACTTACGGTATTTCTGTTACAGCAGCACTAGATGACTAAGACACCTTCCTTGAAACCAACTCCTTCATGGCTACAAAACCCATTAAAGACCAACAGCAGCTCGCTGTGTCATTCTTCTTGAGGTTGTTTGGATTTCTGAATACGAGGCATAATAATGGCAGAGAGAGGAAAAACAAAAGTGGTACAGGTAGGTGGAGGTGAGACAGGGGATTTGGGCAGGGGTATCTTTCTGGAGTCCTTGGGTGGTGCAAACAGTTAATGTGCTCGTCTGCTAACCAAAAGGTTGGAGGTTTGAGACCACCCAGAGGCACTTCCAAAAAACCAGCTATTGAAAACCATTTGGAGCACAGTTCTACTGGGATACACATGGATTTGCCATGAGTCAGAATTGACTCCAAGACAATCGGTTTATCTTTCTGGCATATGCCAGATTGTGCATCCTGCTGCTTTGATATGGGAAAGAGTACTGCCATGAATTGGCAATGTCTGCTTTAGCCATGAATGGGGGCTGTAGACACATACATTGTATTTCTGACTCGCTGTAGCAGAGCATTAAAAGAAATACACCTCAAGGCATGTTTGTTGGATGGTGAATAGATAATTTAGTTGGAATGAAGGTTTCCTACTTAAGGAGCATTGTTGCTATTGTCTCCTCTATTTTTGCCGATATCCCTTTCTTCACCTCCATTTCCATTGTGGCACTTGGATATGCACAGATCTGAGACTCTGAGTCACCCTGAGAGTGAGAAAAGCTGTTTCACTACTGCATCCAGCCACCCGTGTGACTGTGTATATAAGAACACTGGTGGGTCATAGATGCTGCGTTGGCCATGAAGACTGAGTATGAAATGAATTAGCATGAAGAACCACAGCACCATTTGTTGGGGTTCAAAGCATCAGGGCTCTGGAAAATTCTGTGGTCCAAGAGGGACAGGAGAACAGCTAACCCACCAATCTAGAGGGTTAGCAGGCACTTCTTAGTTCTTGCAATGCTGTTGCCAGTGAGTGACCTGTCACTCCCAGGTACCCCCATTAAGGGGCAGAAGACAAGAGATTTATACAGCCAGTCTCCGGGGGATAAGTGACCTTGGGGATGATTTGTGCCTTACTCACCTCCTTCTGCTCATTTTCATATCACCTTCAGTTCAGTTTCACATAATGCTTGCTGCTCAAAGCATTATTTCCTAAAATAATCAGAACAGAGCCATTTTCCATTCCCTGAACGGTGAGATTATTTGATTCTGTGCCTGTGGGAATAGTTCAATTATCTCTCTGTTTTTTTCAAATATATAAAAAATAGGGCTTTATGATTCAAGATCGCTCTCTACAATGACAAAAGCAGGAAAAATAAACAAGAGGGATGGGAAGTAATACTAATAGAGCAGTGATGCTCTGGACAGGAGGGTCCCATGACTGAGCATCGACATTGATGGGTTTCACCCAGGTTTAGGGTAGAAACAAACTAGACACTGGCTGACTTGCTCTCTCTCTCTTTATAAGAAAATGTATGCTATAAGCCCTCAAAGTACACAATGCCTCTCAGGACAAATGTGAAATATTTGGGGGTATGAATATAGGCATGAGGAGAAAACAACAAAATAATGGTTCTTTCTATTGAAGCCTCTTGAGACACATAAAATATTTCCTTTTTTGTTAAGACCATTTCTCAACATAAATCCATTTGTATCACATCAGAGAAAGAGAGAGAAGCAGAATTATTCAAGTGAATTGAGGCTAAGGAGAAAATAAAGCATTCAAAACTTTTCCGTCATTCTGTCTTCCTAAAACAGAATGCTAGAAACACAATCTCTTATATACTGTGTTAAACATAATGAACAAAACTTGAAAAATGGAATTTCAAGTTTCAGTGGGAATTTCATTGGGAAACAGTGAAGCCCAATATAATTCAATATCTGATTTTCAGTAAAGGAGAATTATAGAACTGGCTTCACAGAGTACTTAAACATTTAAGATCGAAATGAACCAAAGATGCTGGGAACAGTGCCCTAAAGTCCAGGGAAGAGAGAGTACATATTTTCTCCAATTATTTGTTATTATAGATGTGACACACTAATCTGTTTATTTTCTACACATTAAAATGTTATGGATAAGGCTAAATTATTTTTTTGCCACTGTAATGTGTCAACTTAGCTAGGCTATGTGCTCAGTTGTTTAGAAAAACATTAGTCTAGTTTTTGTTATAAAGCGTAGTTGTAGTTAGGTGTCCTTGAGTTCGTTCTTACTCATAGTGACCCTATGTACAACAGAACAAAACTCTGCCTGGTCCTGTGCCATCCTCACAATTGTTGTTATGCTTGAGCCCATTGTTGTAGCCACTGTGTCAATCCATCTCACTGACAGTCCTCTTTTTTACTGATCTTCTCCTTTACCAAGCATGATGTCCTTTTCCAGGGACTGGACCCTCCTGATAACATATCTGAAGTACTTGAGATGAGTTTCATCATCCTTGCTTCTAAGGAGCGTTCTGGCTGTACTTCTTCCAAGACAAGTTTGTTCTTCTGGCAGTCTGGGGTATATTCAATATTCTTCACCAACACCATTATTCAAAGGCATCAATTTTTCTTCAGTCTTCCTTATTCATTGTCCAGCTTTCACATACATATGAGGCGATTGAAAATACCATGGGTTGGGTGAGGCACGCCTTAGTCTTCAAAGTGACATCTTTGCTTTTTAACACTTTAAAGAGGTTGTTTGCAGCAGATTTGCCCAACACAATATATGTTTGATTTCTTGACTGCTGCTTCCATGGGTGTTGTTTGTGCATCAAAGTAAAATGAAATCCTTGACAACTTCAACATTTCTCTGTTTATCATGATGTTGCTTATTGGTCCAATTGTTTTCTTTATGTTGAGGTGTAATCCATATGAAAGGCTGTGGTCTTAGATTTACATCAGTAAGTGCTTCAAGTCCTCTTCACTTTCAGCAAGCAAGATTATGTCATCATCATATTGCAGGTTGTTAATGAGTCTTCTCCAATCCTGATGCTGCATTCTTCTTCATAGAGTCCAGCTTCTCTGATTATTTGCTCAGCATACAGATTGAATAAGTATGGTGAAAGGATGAAACCCTGACATACACCCTTCCTGATTTTAAACCACACACTATCCCCTTGTTCTGTTCGAACAACTGCCTCTTGGTCTGTGTACAGGTTTCTCATGAGCACAATTAAGTATTCTGGAATTCCCTTTTTTTGTAACGTTATCCATAATTTGTTATGATCCACACAGTCAAATGCCTTTGCATAGTCAATAAAACACAGGTAAATATCTTCCTGGTATTTCCTGCTTTCAGCCAACATCCATCTGACATCAGCAATGATATCCGTTGTTCCATGTCCTCTTCTGAATCTGGCTTGAAATTTTGGAGTTCCCTGTTGAGGTACTGCTACAACCGTTTTTGAATGATCTTCAGCAAAATTTTACTTGAGTATGATAATAATGATATTGTTCGATAATTTCTGCATTCTGTAGGATCACCTTTCTTTAGAATGGGCACAGATATAGGTCTCTTGCAGTCAGCTGGCCAGGTAGCTGTCTTCTGAATTTCTTGGCATAGACGAGTTAGCACTTTCAGTGCTGCATCCATCTGTTGAAACATCTCAATTGGTATATTGTCACTTCCTGGAGCTTTGTTTTTTGCCAGTGCTTTTGATGGGACTGCCTTATTTTTCTGGTTCTCAAAAGTTTTCCACCTTTGACAGGGTACAGTCTTACCACTTATCTACTGCTCTCTATTAGTGGAAAATATTTGAGTTTTCCTTCTCCAACAGGTTTCCACCTTACACAGGTTCCGACTTTCACAGGTGTTACTGTAATTGTTGTTGCTGTGTGCTGTGGAGTCGATTGTGACTCATAGCAACCCTATAGGACAGAGTAGAACTGCCCCATAGGATTTCCTAAGCTGTAATCTTGATGGGAGCAGATTGCTAGGTCTTTTCTTCCATAGAGAGTCTGGTGGGTTCAAATTGTGACCTTTCAGTTAGCAGCCAATGGCCTAACTATTGTGCCACCAGGGCTTCTTCATAAAATAATCAAATATGCTTAAATCAGTTGATCTCAAGCAAAGCAGATTACCTTCCATAATGTGGGCAAGCCTCAATCAATCAGTTGAAGGTTTTAAGTGTAAAAAGGAAGTTTTAAAAAATCTTTTATCATGTAATTTATTTAGTGAAATACATCAATCCATACCAGAATGGTAAGAACAGTTTATTTCCCCTTACCCCTCAGGTTTCTTTATTACTTGTTTATCTTGAATAGCCTTCTCCAGTGGTAGAGGAGTAAATATGGGAATTTCTTTCGCATTAATGGTTGAGATACTTTGTGAGTTTTATTATAATTAAATCAGTGGCTGTGACATCTGTATTGAATCTCTCATCTGTAACAAAGCATATTCCCACAGTGCCTTCAGGGTCCCAAAATCTGGAAGAACACCAAGGAGCCAAGCCATATCTCAGGTGTCATTGGAGAACTAGGGAATGAGTAACAGAAGGAGAAATACTAGGGAAAAGAGGATAAGGTAAGTGAGAAGTAGAAGGGAAAGGAGAAGAACTGTGTGTCATGGGAATATCACCAACTGGCTTGAAACTGACTAGAGAAATTGAGGCAATAGATTCTAGTTCCTTAATATCTCTCCACTCCCTTTTTTTTTAGTTTTTCAATCAAAAATGTTATACACAAATCATTTTATGACATTAGTTGCAATCCCTGCAATGTGTCAGCACTCTCCACTTTTCCCTTTACACACTGAGTTCCCCATGTCCATTCATCCAGGTTTCCTGTCCCTTTCTGCCTTCTCCTGTTTGCTTTTGGGCAGGTATTGCCCATTTGGTCTTGTATACTCGATTGAACTAAGAAGCATGTTCTTCACGTGCATTATTGTTGATTTTATAGGCCTGTCTAATCTTTGACTGAAAGGTGGACTTCGGGAGTGGTTTTGGTTCTCAGTTAGCAGGGTGTCCAGGGGCCATAGTCTCAGGGATTCCTCCAGTCACCGTCAGACCAGTGAGTCTGGTCTTTTTTTCTGAATCTGAATTTCGTTCTACATTTTTCTCTCACTCTGCAAGACCCTCTATTGTGATCCTTGTCAGAGCAGTAGGTGGTGGTAGCTGGGCACCATCTAGTTCTTCTGGGCTCAGGCTGGTGGAGGCTCTGGTTCGTGTGGTCCATGAGTCCTTTGGACTAATATTTTCCTTGTGTCTTTGGTTTTCTTCATTCTCCTTTGCTCCAAATGTCCTGGGACCAATGAATGTATCTTAGATGGCCTCTCGCAGCTTTTAGGACCCCATACGCTACTCACCGAAGTTGGATGTAGAACATTTTCTTTATGAACTATGTTATGCCAATTGACCTAGATGTCCCCTAAGACCATGGTCCTCAGCCCTCAGCCCCAGTAACAAAGTCCCTAAAGGTGTTTGGATGTGTCTAGGAAGCTTCTACGACTTTGCCTTGGTCAAGCTGTGCTGACTTCCCTATACTGTGTGCTGTCTTTCCCTTCACCAAAGTTAACACTTGTCTACAACCTAGCTAGTGATTTCCCTCCCTACCCCTCTCCTCCCTCATAACCATCAAAGATTTTTTTTTTCTATGTGTAAACATTTTCTTGGTTTTTTATAATAGTGGTCTCATACAATATTTGTATGATTTATTTCACTCAGCATAATGCCCTCCAGATTTGCCTGTGTTGTGAGATGTTTCATGAATTCATCATTGCATAGTATTCCACTGTGTGTATGTACCATAATTTGCTTATCCATTCATTCGTTGATGGGCACTTAGGTTGTTTCCATCTTTTTGCTATTGTGAATAGTGCTGCAATGAACATGGGTGTGCTTCTGTCTATTCTTGTGACAGCTCTTATTTCTCTAGGATACATTCCTAGGAGAGAGAATGCTCGATCATATGGCGTTTCTATTTCTAGCTTTTTAAAGCGTCGCCATATTGTTTTTCCACAATGGTTGTCACCTTTTACATTCCCACCGGCAGTGCATAAGAGTTCCAATCTCCCCAAAACCTCTCCAGCATTTGTTTCCTTTTCTTTTTTTAATTAGTGCCAGTAATGTTGGGGTGAGATGGTATCTCATTGTGTTTGATTTGCATTTCTCTAAATGGCTTATGATAAAAGCCATGATGTTTTCAACCACTTTATATGCATGCAAAAGCTCACAATGAATAAGGAAAACTGAAGAAGAATTGATGCCTTTGAATTATGGCGTTGGTGAAGAATAGTGAATATACCATGGACTGCCAGAAGAACAAACAGGTCTGTCTTGGAAGAAATACAAGCCAGACTGCTCTTTGGAATCGAAGATGGCGAGACTTCATCTTGTGTACTTTGAACATGTTATCAGGAGGGACCAGTCCCTGGAGGAGGACATCATGCTTGGTAAAGTAGAAGGCCAATGAAAAAGAGGAAGACCCTCAACAAGATGGATTGACACAGTAGCTGCAACGATGGGCTCAAACATAACAACGATTGTGAGGATGGTGCAGGATCGGGCAGTGTTTCCTTCTGTTCTGCATAGGGTCACTATGAGTCGGAACTGACTTGATGGCACCTAACAACAACAACAGCGATGGCTAATGATTGCAAGTATTTCCACATGTGTCTGTTGGCTGCCTGCATGTCTTCTTTGGTAAAGTGTCTGTTCGTATCCTTTGCCCATTGTTTAATTGGGTTATTTGTCTTTTAGTTGTTGAGGTGTTTAAGTATTCTACAGATTTTAGAGGTTAGATCCTTGTCTTATATGTTATAGCCAAAAAAATTTTCCCAGTCTATAGGTTCTCCTTTTACTCTTTTGATGAAGGCTTTTGATGAGCATAAATGTTTAATTTTTAGGGGCTTTCAGTTATCTAGCTTCTCTTCTGGTGTTTGTGCATTTTTAATTACAGTTTGTATTCTATTTATGCCATGCATTAGGAACCCTAGTCTTGTCCCTATTTTTTCTTCCATGATCTTTTTCATTTTAGGTTTTACATTTAGGTCTTTGATCCATTTTGGGTTAGTTTTTGTGTAGGGTGTGAGTTATGGGTCCTGTTTTTTTATACATGTATATCCAGTTTTGTCAGTACCATTTGTTAAGAAGACTGTCTTTTCCCCATTTAATGGACTTTTGTCCTTTGTCAAAGATCAGCTGACCATAGGTGGATGGATTTACATCTGTGTTCTTGATTCTGTTCCATTGGTCTATGTGTCTGTAGTTGTACCAGTACCAGGCTGTTTTGACTACTGTGGCTGTACAGTAGTTTCTGAGATCAGGTAGTGTGAAGCTTTCTACTTTGTTCTTTTTCTTCAATAATGCTTTGCTTATCCGGCCTCTTTCCTTTCCCTATGAAGTTGGTGATCAGTTTTTCCATCCTGTTAAAGAATGCTGTTGGTATTTGGATCGGAATTGCATTGTATCTGTAGATCACTTTGGGTAGGATTGACATTTTCACAATGTTAAGTTTTCCTACCCATGAGCATGGCATGTTTTCCCATTTATGTACATCTCTTTTTGTAGTTTTCTTTGTATAGGTCTTTAACATCCCTGGTTAGATTTATTCCTGAGTATTGTATCTTTTTATAGGCTATTTATAATTGGTATTGTTTTCCTGATTTCCTTTGCAAAGTTCTCTTTGTTGGTGTATATAAGAATCCAACAGATTTTTATCTTGTATTCTGCTACTCTGCTGAATCTATTAGTTCCAGTAGCTTTCTTGTGGAATCTGTGGGGTGCTCTATGTATAGGATCATATCATCTGAGCATAGGGATAGTTTCATTTCTTCCTTTCCAATTTGGATGCCCTTTATTTATTTTTCTTGCCTTATTGCTCTAGCTAGGACTTCCAGCACAATGTTAAATAAGAGTGGTGATAAAGGGCACCCTCGTCTTGTTCTTGTTCTTAGAGGGAATGCTTTCAACCTCTCTCTGTTGATAATGATGTTGGCTGTTGGTGTTGTATAGATGCCCTTTATTATGTTGAGGAATTTCCCTTCTATTCCTATTTTGTTGACAGTTTTTATCAGGAATGGGTGCTGGACTTTATCAGATGCCTTTTCATTGATTGAGATGATTATGTGATTCTTTTCTTTTATTCTATTTTTGTGGTGGACTACGATAATTGATTCTCTAATATTGAACCATCTTTGCATACCTGGTATGAATCCCACTTGTTATGGATTGAATTGTTTCCCAAAAAAATGCGTGTCAACTTGGTTAGGCCGTAATTCCCAGTATTGTGTGACTGTCCACCATTTCATCACCAGATGTGATTTTCCTATGTGTTCTAAATCCTACCTCTATGATGTTAATGAGGCAGGATTAGAGGCAGTTAGATGTTAATGAGGCAGGACTCAATCTACAAGATTAGGTTTTATCTTGAGTCAATCTTCTTTGAGATAGAAAAAAAAGACGTGAGCAGAGAGACACAGAACCTCATGCCACCAAGAATGAAGAGCTTGGGAATGGGAGCTTGTCTTTTGGACCTGAGGACCCTGTGATGAGAAGCTCCTAGACCAGGGGAAGTTTGATGATAAGCATACAGAGAGAGAAAGCCTTCCCCTGGAGCTGGCACCCTGAATTCAGACTTCTAGACTCCCAGACTGTGAGAGAATAAATGTCTCTTTGTTAAAGCCATCTTCTTGTGGTATTTATGTTGTAGCAGCACTGGATAACTAAGATAGTCATAGTGCATTATTTTTTGATATGATGCTGAATTCTATTGGCTAGAATTATGTTGAAAACTTTTGCATCTATATTCATGGCAGGTATCAGTCTGTAATTTTCACTGTGGTGTCTTTGCCTGGCTTTGGTATTAGGGTTATGCTGACTTCATAGAATAAATTTGGGAGTATTCCTTCCTTTTCTATACTCTGAAATATTTTGAGTAGTACTGATGTGAGCTCTTCTCTGAATGTTTGGTAGAATCCTCCACTGAAGCCGTTCGGGCCGCTTTTTTTGGTTGTTGGGAGTTTTATTATTACCTTTTCAATCTCTTCTCCTGTTGTGGGTCTGCTCAGATTGTCTACCTCACTTTGTGTAAGTTTAGTTAGGTAGCATGTTTCTAGAAATTTGTCCATCCTCTAGGCTGTTAAATGTTTGAGTACAGTTTTTCATAGTATTCTGTTTTGATCCTTTTCATTTAACATGGATCTGTTGCAATGTCCCCCATTTCATTTCTTATTTGGGTTAGTTGCTTCCTCTCCTGTTTTTCTTTTGTAAGTTTGGCAAATAGTTTGTCAATTTTGTTGATCTTTTCAAAGAACCAACTTTTGGTTTTGTTGATTCTTTCTCTTGTTTTTCAACTCTCTATTTCATTTATTTCTGCTCTAATATTTATTATTTCCATTCTGCTGGGTGGCTGTGGGGTTCTTTTGCTTTTCTCTTTCTACTTGTTCGAGTTGTATGGCAAATGTTTTGATTTTGGCCCGTTCTTTTTTGATGTGTGTGTTTATTGCTATAAATTGACCTCTGAGTACTGCCTTTGCTGTGTCCCAAGGGTTTTGGTATAATGTGTTTTCATTTTAATTAATTCTAGGAATTTTTTAATTCCCTCTTTGATTTTTTCCATTACCCAGTTGTTTTTAAGCAAGGTGCTATTCAGTTTCCATGTGTTTTATTTTTTTCCCTTGCTCTTCCTGTTACTGATTTATACTTTCATGGCATTATGATGAAAGAAGATGCTTTGTATTAGCTCAGTGTTTTGGATTTTGTTGAGGCTTGCTTTGTGGCCTGAGATGTGGTCTATTCTGGAGAATGTTCCAATGTGCATTGAAAAAGAATGTGTACTTTGGGGGGAGGGGCCAAGAGGCAGAGTAGTCAGATGCTTCTGGTGGTCCCTTTTACAACAAAATCCCGAAAAAACAAGTGAATCAATTATATATGACAATCTAGGGGCCCTGACCATCAAAGGCAAAGTTGAGGAACCAGACTGAGTGGCGGGGGAGGGAGAGACAGTTTGGAAGCAGCGAGGAGTTGCCAGACCTGACCCTGTAAGAGCCTGAGCCCTTCAGGCCAGATCGGCTCGTGGGGCGTGGTGAGGCAGGCAAGCAAGGGCACACGGGAGGTGTTTTCCACACCAGGAAAGACCCAGTGGCAGAGTCTACTCAGCCACCCAGAACCAGTGAGAAGCAACCCTCAATTGGTGAAAGATAAGTACTTGCATCTGGCCTACAAAGCAGATGAAAAACACCCCCCTTTGGGAAAAACCTCTCTCCCATTTACCTCCCCACTTCCAGCTCTGCACTGGGTCTGGGACGGCTTCAGTGATTGCCCAGTCCCCTGGGCTGGAAGTAGGACCCATCACGGGTCCTGAGCCATTCTCCTGGCCTTGGAGAGGGAAAAAATTAATAAACAAGGGGAAAAAATAATCTTCCCCTAAGCTAGGAACTCAGGGTAGGCATAGCTTCTTTGCATAGCCACAGGTATAAGGGGTACAAGGACTTTGAGTGCCTTTCCCCCTGCAGAGACATGTGTGGGCCCATTTCAATAATGTAGGCCCTCATTACCACGGTACAACAAGGTATACACCTGAAGTCTGACTTAAACTGTTTCAGCTGTGAAGTGGCAGGTTCCTGACACTTGACACTGCTCTGCCCATTAAGCAGGGCCTTCACCTACCCACATCAGTGGCCTGAGGACTTGTGGTTCCACCCACACCACCTAGCCACCTGTGACAGGGGCCCAAGAATAAGTGGTGCCCCCCCCAGTCCTTACAGGCAACAGGATCAGGTGCTTATAGTCTGGCTGCAAAACCCACCCACCTACATGCTCTAGGGAACAGGGACACGCTTTTTCCCGGACACCTGGGGGCAGCCATCATCCCCCTGCCTTGCTCAGCATGTGATCCCCTACTGCAGCCAGATTCCTGTGCCTAAACCAATCACCCATGCCTGTCTAGGACTGTAGGTGAGAGCCTGCACCGATACTTTGTGGCTGACTACCTGGACACCTGAGCTGAATCCATACAGGAGTGGGTAGACTCCTGGGCTCACATACTTAGTGGCAGTTCTGGCCACCTGGTGGCAGGACGTTGGATTTTCAGGGGCACCACTGATTGGGCTAGCTCACATGAGCAGACTATTTGGGCATATCAAAACAAAATAAGAAGCTAGGACACAGTAAGCAAACATAAAATAAATAAATATAATAACCTATTGATGGCTTGGAAGCAACAGTCAATATCAAATCACATAAAGAGGCAGACCATGATGGCTTCAGCATGCTCCCAAAATAAAAAATCAGGAAATTTTCAAGAGGAAGAGAATTTCTTGGAATTACTGCAGACAGACTACAAAAGATTAACACACAGAACTCTTCAAGAGATCAGGAAGGAAATTAGGCAAAAATGCAGACCAAGCAATAGAGGAACTTCAGAAGATTAGAGAATAGAAAAGAGCATAATGACAAATTTAACAGGTGGCAAGAATCCATAAAGAGACAGCAATCTGAAATCCAGAAGGTTAACAATAAAATATCAGAATTAGACAACTCAATAGAAAGTCATAGGAGCAGAATTGAGGCAATAGAAATCAGAATTAGTGAGATTGAAGATAAAGCACTTGACATCAACTTATTTGAGGAAAAATCAGATAAAAGTATTTTAAAAAAATGAAGAAACCCTAACAATTTTGTGGGACTCTATCAAAAGGAATAACCTACGAGTGATTGGAGTACCAGAGTGGGGGGTGGCGGGGGGGATAACAGAAAATACAGAGATAATTGTTGAAGGTTTGTTGGTAGAAAACTTCCCTTGTATCATGAAAGATGAGAAGATATCTCTCCAAGATGCTTATCGAACCCCACATAAGATTCACTCCAAAAGAAAGTCACCAAGACATAATCAAACTTGCCAAAACCAAAAATAAAGAGAGAATTTAAAAAGAGGCTAGAGATATACGAAAAGTCGTCTACAAAGGAGAGTTAATAAGACTAAGCTTGGACTACTCAGCAGAAACCATGCAGGCAAGAAGGCCATTGCCTTGACTTGAAGGAAAAAAAATTGCCAGCCAAGAACTATATATCCAGCAAAACTGCCTCTCAAATATGATGGCAAAATTAGGGCATTTCCAGATAAACAGAAGTTTAGGGAATTTGCAAAACCAAACCAAAATTACAAGAAATACTAAAGGGACTCCTCCAGTTAGAAAATCAATGACATCAGATAACAACCCAACATTAGAACACAGGACAGAGCAACCAGATATCAACCCAGATAGGGAAGCCACAAAAAGAAATCAAACCTGAAACACTGAAAATAGAGAAACAGAGATGTCAATATGTAAAAGATGATAACATTAAAACAAAAAAGAGGGACAAGAAATGTAGACATAGATTTTTCATATGGAGAGGAAGTCAAGGCTATATAAAGAAATAAAAGATTGGGTTAAACTTAGAAAAATAGGGGTAAATATTAAGGTAACCACAAAGGAAACTAACAATCCTACACATCAAAATAAAAAAACAAGAAAAATATAAAGGCTCAGCAAATACAAAATCAACAACAATGAAAAACACGAAAAGAAAATACATAAAGAAAAATGACTCAGCACAGAAAATTAAGTGGAATAAAGAAACTGTCAACAACACACAAAAAAAGGCATCAAAATGGCAGCCCTAAACTCATACCTATCAATAATTACGCTGAATGTAAATGGACTAAATGCACCAATAAAGAGACAGAGAGTGGCAGAATGGATAAAACAACATGATCCATCTGTATGCTGCCTACAAGAGACATACCTTAGACTTAAAGACACAAACAAACTAAAACTCAAAGGATGGAAAAAAATGTATCAAGCAAATAACACTCAGAAAAGAGGAGTGGCAATATTAATCTCTGACAAAATAGACTTTAGAGTAAAATCCACCACAAAGGATAAGGAAGGGCACTATATAATGATTAAAGTATCAATACACCAGGAGGACATAACTGTAATAAATATTTATGCACTCAATGACAGGGCTCCAAAATACATAAAACAAACTCTAACAGCATTGAAGAGAGATAGACAGCTCCACGATAATAGTAGGATACTTCAAAACACCACTTTTGGTGAAGGATAGAACATCCATAAAGAAGCTCAGTAAAGACACGGAAGATCTAATTGCTACAATCAACCAACTTGATCTCTTAGACATATACAGAACACTCCACCCAACAGCAGCCAAGTATACTTTCTTTTCCAATGTACATGGAACATTCTCCAGAATAGAACACATATTAGGCCATAAAGCAAGCCTTAATGGAATCCATAGCATCGAAATATTACAAACCATCTTTTCTGACAATAAAGCCATAAAAGTAGAAATCAATAACAGACAAATCAAGGGAAAAAAATCAAACACATGTAAACTGAACAACACCTTGCTCAAAAACTACTGGGTTATAAAAAAAATTAGAGATGGAATAAAGAAATTCATAGAATCAAATGAGAATGAAAACACATCTTACCAGAACCTTTGGGACACAGCAAAAAGCAGTGCTCAGAGGTCAGTTTATAGCAATAAATGCACACATCCAAAAAGAAGAAAGGGCCAAAATCAAAACATTAACACGACAACTGGAACAAGTAGAAAGAGAGCAGCGAATGAAGCTCTTGGGCTCCAGAAGAAAGGAAATAATAAGAATTAGAACAGAATTAACTGAAATAGAGAATAGAAAAACAATTGAAAGAGTTAACAAGACCAAAAGCTGGTTCTTTGAAAAGATCGATAAAATTGATAAACCATTGGCCAAAGTGGCAAAAGAAAAACAGGAGAGGAAGCAAATAACCTGTATAAGAAATGAGATGAGTGATATCACAACAGACCCAACTGAAATGAAAATAGTCATAACAGAATACTAGGAAAAATTGTACTCTAACAAATTTGAAAACCTAGAGGATGGACAAATTTCTAGAAACTCCCTACCTACCTAAATGAACACAAACAGAGGTAGAACAACTAAATAAACCTATAACAAAAGAAGAGATTAAAAAGGTAACTTAATAACTCCCAACAACAACAACAAAAAAAGCCCTGGCCCTCATGGTTTCACTGGAGAATTCTACCAAACTTTCAGAGAAGAGTTAACACCACTACTACTAAAGATATTTCAGAGCATAGGAAATGATGGCATACTCTCAAACTCATTCTATGAAGCCAGCATAACCCTGATACCAAAACCAGGCAAAGACACCACAAAAAAGAGAATTACAGACCAATATCCCTCATGAACATTGATGCAAAAATCCTCACCAAAATTCTAGCCAATAGAATTCAGCAACGTATCAAAAAAAATAATTCACCACGATCAAGTGGGATTCATACCAACTATGCAGGGATGGTTCAACATTAGAAAAACAATCAATGTAATCCATTACATTAAGAAAACAAAAGACAAGAACCACATGATCTGATCAATTGATATAGAAAAGGCATTTGACAAAGTCCAACACCCATTCATGATAAAAACACTCAGCAAAATAGGAATAGAAGGGAAATTCCTCAGCATAATTAAGGGCATTTATAGAAAGCCAACAGCCAATATTATCCTAAATGGAGACAGTTTGAAAGCATTCCCCTTGAGAACAGGAACCAGAGAAGGATGCCCTTTATCACCACTCTTATTCAACATTGTGCTGGAGGTCCTAGCCAGAGCAATTAGGCTAGAAAAAGAAATAAAGGCATCCAAATTGGTAGGCGAGAAGTCAAAGTATCTCTGTTTGCAGACGATATGATCTTATACACAGAAAACCCCAAAGAACCCATAGGAAAGCTACTGGAACTAATCCAAGATTTCAGCAAAGTATCAGGATACAAGATAAACATACAAAAATCAGTTGGATTCCTTTACACCAACAAAGAGAACTTGGAAGAGGAAATCACCAAATCAATACCATTTACAATAGCCCCCAAGAAGATAAATTACTTAGGAATAAATCTAACAAGAGACGTAAAAGACCTATACAATGAAAACTACAAAGCACTACTGCAAGAAAACAAAAGAGACCTGCATAAGTGGAAAAACATACCTTCCTCATGGATAGGAGGACTCAACATTGTGAAAATGTCAGTTCTACCCAAAGTGATCTACAGATACAATGCAATCCCGATCCAAATTCCAATGGCATTTTTTAATGAAATGGAGAAACAAATCACCAGCTTCATTTGGAAAGGGAAGAGGCCCTGGATCGGTAAAGCATTATTCAAGAAGAGGAACAAAGTGGGGGGCCTCACAGTACCAGATTGTAGAACCTATTATACCACCACAGTAGTCAAAACAGCCTGATACTGGAACAACAACAGATACATAGACCAACGGAACAGAATTGAGAGTCCAGACATAAATTCATCCACCTATGAGCAGCTGATATTTCACAAAGGCCCAAAATCCATTAACTGGGGAAAAGACAGTCTCTTTAACAAATGGTGCTGGCATAACTGGATATCCATCTGCAAAAAAATGAAACAAGACCCATACCTCACACCATGCACAAAAACTAACTCAAAATGGATCAAAGACCTAAATATCAAATCAAAAATGATAAAGATCATGGAAGAAAAAATAGGAACAATGTTCAGAGCCCGAATACATTGCAGAAACAGAATATGAACTATAAGTAACAGTGCACAAACACCAGAAGAGAAACTAGATAACTGGGAGCTCCTAAAAATCAAAACTTATGCTCATCAAAAGACTTCACCAAAAGAGTAAAAAGACAACCTTCAGACTGGGAAAAAATTTTTGGGTATGACAAATCTGATCAGCATCTAATCTCTAAAATCTATAAGATACTGCAAAACCTCAACAGCAAAAAGACAAATAACCTAATTAAAAAATGGGCAAAGGATATGAACAGGCACTTCGCCAAAGACGACATTCAGGCACCTAACAGACACATGAGGAAATGCTCACGATCATTAGCCATTAGAGAAATGCAAATCAAAACTACAATGAGATACCATCTCACCCCAACAAGGCTAGCATTACTCCAAAATCACAAAATAATAACTGTTAGAGAGGCTGTGGAGAGACTGGAACACTTATACACTGTTAGTGGGAATGTAAAATGGTACAACCACTTTGGAAATCAATTTGGCGCTTCCTTAAAAAGCTGGAAATAGAAGTACCATTCGATCCAGCAATCCCACTCCTTGAAACATATCCTAGAGAAATAAGAGCCGTCACACGAATATATATATGCAAGCCCATGTTCATTGCAGCACTGTTCACAATAGCAAAAAGATGGAAACAACCTACGTGACCATCAATGGATGATTGGATAAACAAATTATGGTATATTCACATAATGGAATACTATGCAACCATAAAGAACAATGATGAATCCATGAAACATCTTATAACATGGAAGAATCTGGAAAGCATTATGCTGAGTGTATTTAGTCAGTCACAAAAGGACAAATATTGTATAAGACCACTATCCTAAGAACTTAAGAAAAGGTTTAAATACAGAAGAAAACATTCTTTGATGGTTATGAGGGTGGGGAAGGAGGGAGAGGGTTATTTACTAACTAGACAGTAGACAAGAATTATCTTAGGTGAAGGGAAGGACAGCACTCACTATAGGGGAAGTCAGCCCAACTGGACTAAAACAAAACTAAGAAGTTTCCTGAATACAACCAAACACTTTGAGGGATAGAGTAGAAGAGGTGGGGGTCTGGCGACCATGGTTTCAGGGGACATCTAGGTCAATTGGCATAACAAAGTTTATTAAGAAAATGTTCTGCATCCTACTTTGGTGAGTGGCATCTGGGGTCTTAAAAGCTAGCCAGCGGCCATCTAAGTTGCATCAGTTGGTCCCAACTCACCTGGAGTAAAGGAAAATGAAGAACACCAAAATCACAAGGAAAGCATCAGCTCAGGAGACAGAAGGGGCCACATAAACTGGAGACTGCATCAGCCTGAGACCAGAAGAACTAGATGGTGCCTGGCTGCCACCAAGAACTGCCCTGACGGGGAACACAACAGACAGTCCCTGTTGGAGCAGGAGAAAAGTGGGATGCAGAACTCAAATTCTAGTAAAAATACCAGACTTAATGGTCTGACAGAGTGGAGGAACCCAGAAAGCATGGCCCCTGGACTCTCTGTCAACCTACCACTAAAACCATTCCCGAAGCCAACTCTTCAGTCAAAGATTAGACTGGACTATGGGACATAAAATGATACTCATGAAGAGTGTGCTTCTTAACTTAAGTAGATACATGAGACTAAATAGGCAACTCCTGTCTGGAGGTGAGAGGGGAAGGCAGAGAGGGTCAGGAGCTGGTTGAACAGACGCAGGAAGTCAGGGGTGGAAAGGAGGAATGTGCTGTCACAGTATAGGGAGAGCAATTAGGGTCACATAACAATGTATGTATAAATTTTTGTATGAGAGACTAACTTGAATTGTAAACTTTCACTTAAAGTACAACAATAAAATAAAAAATAAGTATATAAGAATGTGTACTTTGCTGCTGTTGGGTGGAGTGTTCTATATATGTCTATGAGGTCACATTGGTTGATTGTGGCCTTTAGATCTTCTGTATCTCAGTTTAGTTGCTTTCTAGAAGTTCTGTCCTTTACTGAGAGTGTTGTGTTGAAGTCTCCTACTATTATCATGGAACTGTCTATTTCTCTTTTCAGTGCTGTTAGAGTTTGTTTTATGTATTTCGGAGCCCTCTCACTGGATGCATAGATATTTATTAAGCTTATGTCTTTTTGGTGGATTGTCCTTTTAATCATTATTTAGTGTCCTTCCTTGTCTCTTATGGTTGATTTTGCCTTAAAGCCTGTTTTATCTGAGATTAGTGTTGCCTCTCCTACCCTTTTTTGGTTACTATTTGCTGGATACATTTTTTTCCGTCCTTTGATTTTTAATATATTTATGTATTTGTGTCTAAGATGTATCTCTTGTAGACAGCATATTGATGAGTCATGCTTTTTTATCCATTCTGCCACTCTCTGTCTATTTACAGGCGCATTTCAGCCATTTACATTCAATGCAATTACTGATAGGTATGAGTTTATTGCTGTCATATTGTTGTGCTTTTTTGGTTTTGCTCATGTTTTCTTTGTTCCTTTTACTTTCCTGTACTGAGTTCCTTAAAAAAGAGATTTTACTTAGGATGTGTTCTGCCCCCAGATTATAAACAGACATTTTTCCAGAACGCTCTTACTCTTCATTCTTCTGCTCACTAGATGAGTTGATTTGGGTCTTGCAAGCACCATAATCACTGAGCCTATTCCTTGAAGTTAATTAATCAATATTTATGTATCTGTCTGTCTCACTGGTTGTACTTATCATTTCTCACTGGTTCTCACTGGTTCTTAGACAACTTTAACTAAGACAGCCCACCACCTTAAATTTTAATCCTCTCTGCATAGGAAAACGTTTGTGTGTTCCTGTATATATTTGTAGAAAATGTATATTATTGTTTTGGTAAGTATACTTTTTTAAACACAAATGATAGCATCCTATATGTTTAGTTTTACAACTACTCTTTCCCATCAACAATTTTCATCAATGATAGATCCTGGAGATTTTTCTAGTCAGTACATATAACTCTATCTCATATTACACACATAAATGTCATTTATCATCATTTTTTAACTGATGCATAATATTCCATAGTGATGGTGCATTTTGTTATTTGACCATTTTCCTATTGATGGGTAACTTAGAGTGTTTTCATTTTCACTCTTACGTATCTTGAATATGCCTTCTTGGTCACGTGTGCAAATGTGTGTCTAGGGAGATACTGAAAAACAGAGTTGCTGGGCGATAAACCATGTGCTATTTAGAATTCTGTTAACTGGCTGTGAGAATATACATTTACCTACACTCTCTGCCTACAGGTGACATCATCAAATATTTAAATTTTTACCAATCTGATGGGTAAAAAAATTATATATTATTGTTTTAATTTTTATTTCTTGATTACTAATAGGATTGAGCTTTGTTTTTCATATGCTTAGTGCCCTATTCATATTTCCCATCTATGAATTGCCTGCTTGTACTGTTTTTTGTTTTTTATGTCCATTTTAACACTGGGTTGTTTGCACACCCTCAGTTTTAGAGATTTGTTTTGTCTATTCCAGAAAACTAATCTCTTTTTAATTATTGTAAATATATATATAACACAACATTTGCCGATTCAACATTTTTCATGTGTACAGTTTAGTAACACCAATTGCATTAATCATGTTCAACCATCACCAATATTCATTGCCAAATTTCCCATCATCATAAGCAGAAACCTAATGTTTACTAAACAATGATTCCCCCTCTCTCCCATCCTTCCACCCCTGGTAACCACTAATAAACTTTTGTCTCCGTGCATTGGCCTATTCCAGATATTTCATATAAGTGAGATGGTACACTATTTGTCCTTTTGTAATTGACTTACTTCATTCAGCATAGTGTTTTCAGGTTCATCCATGTTGTAGCATTTATCAGGACATCTATCATATTTGTTGAAATATCTTCTCCTGTTGTTTTTGTTAGGTGCCATTGAGTCGATTTTCCACTCGTAGCAACTTCATGTGACAGAGTAGAACTACTTACTCCATAAGGGTTTTCCTTTTTTGAATATTTTATTGTGTTTTAGGTGAAAATTTACACAGCAGATTGGATTCCCATTCAACGATTCATACACAAATTGTTCCTCTACGTTGGTTACAGTCCCCACAATGTGTCAACACTCATAATTTCCACCCCACCTGCGCCGTTTCCATCCATCCAGTTTCCCTGCGTCTCGTTGCGCTCTCATCTTTGATTTTGTATCATTGTTGATCGTTTGGTCTCATATAGTTAATTGTTTAAAGAAGCACATTCCTCACGGATGTTGTTGTTTATTTTATAGGCCAATCTATTATTTGGCTGAAAGGTGACCTTTGGGAATGGCTTTAGTTGCAGCTTAAAAGGATATCTAAGGACGATAGTCTTGGGGGTTCCTCTGGTCTCTATCAGTCCAGTAAGTCTGGTCTTTTTTATTAATTTGAATTTTGTTCTACATTCTTCTCCCATTCTAACTGGGTCCATAGGGTTTTTTAGACTGTAGTCTTTATGGGAGAAGATTGCCAGGTCTTTCACCCATGGAACTGATGGATGGGTTCAAACCACAAAACTTTCACTAGTCTGCCACTTTTCTGTCTCTTTCTTTATGATACTACTTGCAAACAAAGGCATTTTTATTTTGAAGTAAACTTGATCTGTCCTTTGCATACAGCTTGTTTTGTATCCTAAGAACCTACCCACCCAAGGTCATACACATATTTTCCTTTATTGGTTTTGAATACTTTTATATTTTTATTTTATCTTTAGGACTTTCAATCCAGTTGAAATTAATTTTTTAGCTAGCATGAAATAGAGTTATATCATATTTCTTTTTCCAATAGGTATCTAGTTGACCTAACACCTCTAACTAAATAGTCCATCCACTGATTTGAAATGCCACATTTAGCATATACTAAGTTTCCATATAAATGTGAACTTTCTATTTCTAAGACCCACTTGTTTATTCTTGTTCTGTGTAGATTTATAATACAGTTTGATATTAGAAATTAAAAGTCTCAGAATTTGTTCTCCATTTCCAAAATTCACCTTCATTACTGCTTTACATTTACACCGTCATATAAATTTTAGAATGGTTTTGCCAAGTTACATGAAAAATTACTTGGGAGATTTTCATTAAGTTTGCATTGAATTTCCAGATCAATTTGTGGAGTGAGAACTGAATATTTACACATATTGAATTTTCCCATTCACAATCAAATATATTCTTCAATAATATTTTATAGTTTTTTCTGAGAGGTTCTTGCTTACTTTGGTAAATTCAAGTTAGTTGATAG
Source organism: Dugong dugon (assembly GCA_030035585.1). NCBI lineage: Eukaryota > Metazoa > Chordata > Mammalia > Sirenia > Dugongidae > Dugong > Dugong dugon. The sequence goes on from CM057465.1 coordinate 152,032,998, forward strand.
TTTTGCTATTTTTTGTGAATGGTATACGTTTTCCCTATATGTTTTTCAATTGCTTTTTGCAAGGCTATAGGAAAGAAAAGTCCTTTTAACTCTTTTTTTCTTTTCCCCATAACACAAATCCCTATGTCAAGAGCATGAACTCTTTTCATTCCTGAGAAAAATTCTTTAAAGCTATTAAAAGAGTGAACAGAAATGCATGCAAACATTTTTTCATCAAGAAATCAGATCTACTGGCACCAGCGTTTGGAGTACCCCTGGGAGTTACCTATTGCTTGAATTCTTTTAAATGCAGCATCTGCTGCACCTCTTACTCCTCTTATGAAATGAGTTCTAGTATTTAAATCCAATAAGGCCAAATACATATGAACCTTGAATGTAGTAGCTTTATGGTAGATATATTTTAAAAACAAACAGTAAGTACTTACTGGGAAACTTTTGTTCAAGAAAGTATTAGTTACTGTGAAGTATATAAAAATGAATAAAATGTTTCTCCTGCCCTCAAGGAGCTTACAGTGGAGTTAGTAGTTGATGTGTTTTCAAGAAATGCATTGGTCACAAATACAGTAAAATAACAACAATAGCTAGGACTCATTAAATGATCACTATACACCAGAAACATGTATTACTTTATTTAATCCTCATAAGACCCTCATGCAGGATGCATTAGAAGTGAATCTGCCGGATATAGGAGTTCACTGCTTACAGAGACCTTCTGGAGGCTCCCTGTGCAAAGCAAATAGTTACCTTCTGATTTATCTTTCTTAAGTCTTGGTGTTTGTATGTTGTGTATTTTATGGAGGAGGAGCAAAATTTCCCTTGCTAACTATTTTCTGTTCTCTGTGGTAGATGTAGGGGTATTGGTGGTTCAGCAGTAGAATTTTCGCCTTCCATAAGGGAGACCTGGGTTGAATTCCCAGCCAATGCACCTCATGTGCAGCCAACACTCATCTGTCAGAGGAGGTTTACATGTTGCTATGATGCTGAACAGGTTTCAGTGGAGCTTCCAGACTAAGATGGACTAGGAAGAAAAGCCTGGCAATCTACTTCCAAAGATTAGTCAATGAAAACCCTATGGTGGGGGTGGGGGTGGGGGGAGAAAGAAAGAACACCCTATGTGTGTTTGGAGGCAGTGATGAGGAAGGGGGTGGCTCACGATATTGCCTCAGTAAATCCAGGTCCAAGGGCAGCATTTTCTGCTTAACACCAGAAATGTGCCAAAGAAAACCAGGGAACACTCCTCAAAATGAAAACACTGAAGAGTTCTGTGAGCCTCTCAAACCATATTCATCTTGTGCCTTAATTAATAGGCAGCTAAACACAGAATGTGTAAAGTGCAATTAAGATGCAGATGTGAGCCACTGACTCAGAAATCATGTGCTTTTCCATTCGAGAACTACAAGGATTTTTAGCGCCATGCAGCAGGAATCATACACATTAATTTTTTTTAAGTTGATAGTTCCACTGAACATTCTTCTGTATTCAGTCTACACTTAATTTATATACATGTCCTCAGCATGAACAGCACTGCCACCTCCAACACCAAAGTACCCTCCTGGGGTATTTTCCTACTCACAGAGTTCCAAAAATTCTAGTCACTACAAATGTAGAATTACGAAAAGAATTCTGAAGAAATTTTCTCTTCTTAGCGGACAGAGTTTCTCAAAAGTATCATCCATGTGGGTGTTTGAGTTGTTGAGCAGGGTTGGAACTCAAGTTCTCCTCACTGGGAGCTAAAATGACATTCATGTCTTTTCTGAGTGAAGCCTCAGCACTTCTGCTCCATTCTCTATGTCTGGGACAGCAGAGGTGATTTCTCTGGAAGCTGAAGGGCCACTGCTGAACTCTGTGCCTCCTTCTCAGGGGAAGGTGGTTATTCAGAACACCTCTGAGCTGTGTGGCCACAAGGCCTGTAGGGAGGGGGCAATGAGTAAAGAAAAACCTTCCTATATGTGGCATCCAAAGACGCCAGGTTTGAGTGACGCATTTCCCTGACAAGTCTCCTTTGAGCTTCAGTGTCCTCGTTTGTAAGATGAGACTTAGAATGACACCTGCCCCTAACTACCTCAGGAGGTTGTTAAGATTAAATAAGATATTTATGTGAAAATGTTTTGTAAACTGCTATAGAAGGAATTGAGCCCTAGTGGCACAGTGGTTAAGAGCTCAGGTTGTTAACCAAAAGGTCAGCAGTTCAAATCCACCAGCTGCTCCTTGGAAACGCTATGGGGTAGTTCTGTCCTGTCCTATAGGGTGGCTGTGAGTCGGAATCAACTTGACGGCAATGGGTTTTTTTGGGTATAGGAGTAATGGGATGAGTATACAATGGAGTATCTTAACAACTGGCAATAGGATCTACTATCTTTGCTTGAGGAGACACCTTGATGGGGCTACTTTCTGTAAAGGTGAGAAGTTGAGGCTTCCATGTGGTCAGTTACTGAGGTAACAAACATGGATGCCTCAACTCCTCTGTATATGGCAAGGAGGGGAAGATTTCATTTTATATCGTATTGTATATTTATTTTATCTTATCTTACCTTTCACTTTATTTTATCTTATTTTCTTTTAGTAGACTATATTTTTTAGAGCAGTTTTAGGTTTACAGGAAAATTGCTCAGAAAGTACAGAGAGTTCCCATTTACCCTCTCTCCTCCCTGCATAATTTCTCCTATTATTAACAACTGCGTTAGTGTGGCACATTTGTTACAATGGATAAATTAATATTGATATATTATTATTAACTAAAGTCCATAGTTCACACTAGGGTTCACTCTCTGTGTTGTACAGAGTCTTATGAGTTTTGACAAATGTATAATGTGATATATCCACCATTACAGTAGCATGCAGAATAGTTTCATTGCCCTTAACATATCCTGTGCTCCATGTATTCATCCTTCCCCACTCCTCCTGAGCCCCTGGCAACCACTGACTTTTTTACTGACTTGATAGTTTTGCCTTTTCCAGAATATCATATAGTTGGAATCATACAGCATGTAGCCTTTTCAAACTGGCTTCTTTCACTTAGGAATATGCATTTAGGATTCCTCTATCTCCTTTCATAGCTTGATATTTTATTTTATTTTACTACCCTTGAGAGGAAGGAGTCTTGGTGGCACTAACGGTTAGGTGCTCGGCTGCTAACTGTAAGATTGGCAGTTGGAACCCACCCCAGAGGCTCCACAGGAGAAAGACCTGGAGCTCTCCTTCTGTAAAGATTACAGCCAATAAAACATTATAGGGTCATTGTACTCAGTCACTTGGGGTTGCTATGAGTTGGAATTGACTCCACAGCACCCAACAACAACCCTTGAGAAGAGAGGGTGAACTGGTAGAAGTTTGGACACAATCTGGGTTGAAAGGCAACACCTAAAAAGTAGGGAGGCTGAGACAATTCTTAAATACAGAAATTTCTATTTCATGCTTTAAAGTTGTTCCCTTTGTGGTGTATGCTGTAGCCCTTTCCTATGATGCCCAAGTACTCAGAAAAGTCAACTGCACTCAAGGGTGTTTTGAGTAGATAGGATTTTTTGGTGGAAATTATGTCAGGAGGTCAGTTTCAAGTTTAGACTAATGCGAGCTGGAATAGAAACTGCACACATAGAAACAGGAGCCAGGAGGCAGAGAAGACCACGAGAATGCCATCTTTGCCCACACCCCTCCAGGAACTGGTAGAAATTGGGGGAGAGCTTTGGTCTTAAACAAGGCATGGGATTAGGGTTGAGCTTGTCTTATCTAGATTTCCCAGGGGAGGATGACTCCAAGTGACACTGGGCTACATATCCCTGGATATAGGTACCAAGGGACTAACACAGTTTGTAAAGGGATACAAGATATTTAGATGTGGCAGGGGTAGGTCCTTCCCCAAGGCCACAGCATTGTGCTTTGGGCTGGGATCCAATGATTAACAGCACAGTCCTCATTCTCAAGAAGCTCACCGTCTAGAAGGAGAGATGGCCCAGTGACACATGACGATAAGTGCATTGAGAGTGCTGAGTACGAGTGGCTAAGGGAGAAAGTGGGACTTGGGTCAAGTGCCTAATTCAAGGTTGGATTTTGGTTAGAAAATTGTCATGATGGCTTTCTGGAGGCTAAGACTTCTGAACTGAGTCTTAAATGATGTATAAGCATTGGCTAGGAAAAAGAAGCATTGGGAAAATTCTTCAAACGCCCCTTGCCTGGCTTGCTAATCTTTTAGTACTTCACTTTTCAGTAGGAATATCATGAGCTGAGGGAGAAATGTTTTGGAAGACGCAGGGTCTAAATTACACTTCCCTGGCAGTACCACTTCAGCCTGTATCTAATAATCAATTGTACTGAAATTGATTGAAATGATTACAGATGTTGAGCTTTCTTGTCACTTCATGAAAATCAACACAAAAGATGGCATGCACATCCAGTAATAGTTATAACAAAATATAATAGTTACAATAAGACAACATAAAAGCAATAAAAACAGTATATTAATATTAGAGCAGGTTGTAAAAATTCTGTAGGTAGCCAAAGAAATTGTGTAAGAGAGATGATATTTTGGAACCACTAATCACTTGCTTAATCATGAAGGAAATTGCTGTTGATGTTCTGAAAGCCTTGCAGTGCCAATTTAACAGTTCTTCTTTCCAAATATGGTTCGTTACTTATTCAGGTTGGATTGCCCCAGTTGAATCATTAGTCATTAGGCTGGATCCTGTTGCCATTTTCTCCAAGAATGAGGCATCTACTTAAAATATATATATATATATATGTATATGCACACTTATGTACATCTGTATGGATAAAGTTGGTATTTTACAGAAAAAAGTTAATCATGTGTATATATACATATGTATATACATATACATGTACATACGGAGACACACATAACGAGGCATACATATGTTTGTATGTTTGTAAATGAGGATAGAGTTTGTTCTGTCCATAGTTGCTGCATGTTCTCAGATCTACACAGGTATGATCAACAGACGATTGTTAATGGCTCTTACACACGTACATAGAGAGACACACATAATGAGCCATACATATGTCTGTATGTTTGTAAGGGAGGATAGAGTGTGTTCTGTCTATCTTTGATGTATGTTCTCAAATCTACACAGGTATAATCAACAGACTATTGATCAACAGACTATTGTTAATGCCTCTTATTTCTTCCATTTTCAGAAGTGAAGAAATGTCTCTCAAAAGAACTTTTCTCCTTATGAAAAGGAAGTAAATTGTTCACTTTTTGTGGATGCATTAAGTTTTCTGGGGAAAGTCTTCTTGAGCTCGCTCAGTAAACTACTTTTAACACATCAAATAGTATACCGTTAGTCTAAACAAGTTAACGCAACTTGAAAAGGGAAATGATTTGCTCCTTTTTGATAAATATGAGAACTATAATGCATATTTTTTCTCCACTAGTTTTCCTATATTTTGCTATTCATTGGCTAGGATTGTTAGTTGTAACTTTCATTATTATAGTAAAAGGATGGCTGCTCATGGCAGGTAAAATATGTTGCCACTGACCCAACATCAGCATGGGAACTGGGAGAAATTGTTTCAAAAGTTATAATGGGCTTGCAATACTCCATTCCTGCTCTTTCCCTATGGCTCTTGGTGATCAAAGGCACATATTTGCAAGACAGCTATAAGGCATTAACATCTGATCTGGAAACTGAGTGAACTAACAAGTCTATGATGGGTATGGACTTTCGGTCTTGACCTCTGTAGCCTGTAACGTAAAGCTACTGAGCCAGTGAAGAATATTCAGAAATGGAAGTGCAGTGTTTAACTTGTTATGACCAAGTGTGATGTTATGGAGAAAAAATTCCTATTTACAAGTCTGTATGTTTTCTAAATGTTACATTATTAGCTGCTGTCAAGTTGACCCCCAACTCATGACAACCCTGTGCACAATGGAATGAAATGCTGCCTGATCTTACACCATCTCCATGATCAGTTACAGATGGACCCATTGTGATTCATAGGGTTTTCACTGGTTGATTTTTGGAAGTAGATTGCCAGGCCTTTCTTCCTAGCCTTTCTTAGTCTGGAAGCTATGCTGAAACCTGTTCAGCATTATAGCAGCACGTAAGTCTCCACTGACAGATGGTGGCTATGCATGAGGTGCATTGGCTGGGAATAGAACCTAGGTATTAGTTGTACCCTTGTGGCACAGTGGTTAAGAGGTTGGCTGCTAACCAAAAGTTGGCAGTTCGAATCCACCAGCCACTCCTTGGAAATCCTATGGGGCAGTTCTACTCTGTCCTGTAGGTTGCTATGAGTCAGAATCAACTTGATAGCAATGGGTTTGGTTTTTTGGTTTTAGTAACCCATTGCTGTCTAGTTGATTCTGACTCATAGCAACCCTACAGGACACCAGTAGAACTGTGCCGTATGGTTTACAAGGAGCGGTTGGTGGATTCGAACTGCTGACCTTTTGGTTAGCAACCAAGCTCTTAACCACTGAGTCACCAGGGCTCCAAAGTGTAAATTATGTTCAGTAAAAAATAGACCCAAAAATGAATAATGGAAAACACAAGATAAGTTAATTTCTCATTCATGTAACAGTACAAAGGGGTGCTTCCGGGTGAGAGGCTCAGCAAAGTCCAACACATTCTTTTCTTCCCGGATATGTAAGCAAACTACATTTCCCAGAGTCCCTTGCAGTTAGGTGTGGCCATAGGACTGATGGACAGTCTCATTTCCTCATCTGTAAACTGGAGATAATAATCATAGGATCTTACTTGCAAGGCTTCATTAAAAGTATGCCATCGTTCTTTGTTGAAAGCAATGGAAACCAACTCTGGCTGACTTAAGCAGGAAAGTAATTTATCGGGAGGCTATCGAGATGCTCACAGAATTGACAGGAAGGTGAAAAAAAAAAAAAAAAAACAGGGTCAGAAAATGAGCAGGCTTTAAAGGAAGCCAGACAAAAGGAAATAGAGCCAAGGTCAACACCAAGAAGGTTCAACTGGAATGCCCCCACTGGCTCTTGTACCACTGACCCTTGTTCCTGCAGCTGGTGCCTGGCTTTGTCAGACATTGGTGCCAGAGGACTCTTATCCCACTAAGTCTATGCATCATCCCCTCTCAGTGACCCACTGAGCCTGGCTCAAACCTGCCTGTTGTTAAATATTCAGAAATTTTCCAAGTTAAGTGTTAAGGTCTTTGTTGCTTGAAATATGGGCGGTTGGAGTTATTTACACCATGGAAATTGGCAAACACTACACATTGGGCTGGTTTTTGTTTTGTTTTGTTTCCCCAGAAGCCAGTTACTGGCACACTAAAACCAAACCAAACCCGTTACCATCAAGTCGATTCCAACTCATAACGACCCTATAGGACAGGGTAGAACTGCCCCCATAGGGTTTACCAAGGCTGTAGTCTTTACAGAAGCAGACTGACACATCTTTTTCCCACAGAGAGCCTGGTGGGCTTGAACCTCAGACCTTTCGGTTAGCAGCCGAGTGCTTAACCAGTGCATCACCCGGGCTCCTTATACTGGCACGCTACTGCCTCAAATACCAAATCCTGGGTGTGAGCATCTATCTGATTGGCTGATTCTAAGACACATGCCTGTCTTTTAGCATGGAGGGGGATGAAAGAGGGAGAGACTGGCCTTTTTGGCTATATATAGTAGGAAGTGGGCCTCTCTCTTACCAAGACTGAAATAGATGGAGGATTCTCCCCAAAAGGATGAGCGTTTTCAATTCTGAATAAAACCAGTTGCCACTGAGTCGATTCTGACTCATGGCGACCCCGTGTGTATCAGAGTAGAACTGCGCTCCATGGGATTTTCAATGGCCGCTTTTTCAGAAGTAGACTGCCAGAACTTTCTTGCAAAATGACTCTGGATGGACTCGAATCTCCAACCTTTTTGTTAGCAACTGAGCACATTAACTGTTTGCACTCCCCAGGCACTCCCCAATGCTAAATTGCTCTCCTCTCAAATTTGAAATAATCTTTACAGCATGCAAAGAAAGGGGTTACCTAAAGCTATGCCTTTACCCATTGCAGATACACAGTACATGTTGGGTCCCTTCTCTTTCAGTTTCTTTCTTTTCTCTAGTTTTTGCCACAAGCATAATCCTTACTTTTCTGTTTGATGTGTTCTTGGAAACTCTGGCCATACAAAAATAAAATGTTAATAAAGCCCTGCCCTAAGTTACATCTACTTAGCTGGTAAAGTCAGCTCAGAGATTTCATCTTAAAACTGACAGCTGTAGCCCTGTGTTCCTTGTTAAGGAAATGAGCGTCGTTAGAATTGTTCTTATCTTAAAATTTCCCCCATTTAATTATTTTTGGAATAAAAATAATTAATACAGGCAAACACTTGAAACCAAGATAAATCTCTTACTCAGATATTGAGGATCCTTTCATTTTAAGTTATCCAAAATCCTATCCGAAGAATTTTTATTAAAAAAAGTGTCAGAGAATCTTCAAGGGAGAGGATACAGTGGGCAGTTAGTGTTATTTTTCCTCCTTATTAATAAGTGTAAAGGTACCTGATTAACCAGCTGGAGTTTGAAAAATAGGAACATAAATGGAATGTTTTCCATGAAAATTGCTTCTTTATAATGTCAGCTACAAATGATTTACGTACTAGGACTCAGATGAAAGGGAGAAAAACATATCTTAGTAATAAAAATCACATTGCAGAACATTTTTTTAATATGCATCTTGTTTAATACTCCGGTTGCATATTCCTCACTCTATGAATATAATTGGAAAGTGTCTGAAATTACATTTGAAATTAGGAAAATTGGTCACCGTTCAGAGTCAGCTTTAATTTTTCTAAATGACTCAAGAGGAAGGACATTTTTCTAGATGAAGGTTATTCATTCTTAAGGAGGCATTTTGAACAACCTTTACCTGCAACTGTTGCTCAGCTGTTTGGAAACAATTTTGCAGAGACTTTGTCAGGGACAGAGGCATGAGAGGCTTCACAGGGTACTGCCGAGAAGGGATACAAATTCCTGCTCTGACCCCACTGAGTTTAATGACCTCCCTTCCTGACTGTCATGGATTGAATTGTGTTCCACAAAAATATGTGTCAACTTGGCTACGCCAGGATTTCCAGTATTGCGTGATTGCCCACCGTATTGTCATCTGATGTGATTTTCCTGTGTACTGTAAATCCTACCTCTATGATGTTAATGAGGCAGAATTAGAGGTAGTTATATTAATGAGGCAGGACTCAATTCTACAAGATTAAGTTGTGTCTTAGATCAATCTCCTCTGAGATATAAAAGAGAGAAGCCAGCAGAAAAACAGGGGGACCTCAGACCACCAAGAAACAAGAGCCAGGAGAAGAGTGCATCCTTTTGACCCAGGGTCGCTGTGCTGAGAAGCTCCTCAACCGGGGAAGACTGATGACAAGGACCTTCCTCCAGAGCCAACAGAGAGAGAAAAACTTCCCCTGGAGCTGGCACCCTGAATTCAGACTTCTAGCCTCCTAGACTGTGAGAGAATAAATTTCTCTTTGTCAAAGCCATCCACTTGTGGTATTTCTGTTATAGCAGCGTTAGATAACTAAGACACTGAGTCACGTCCTTTCTAGAGCTCATTTCCTTTCTTCATCTGAAAAATAAGGGCTCATCCAGAAGTTCTTAATATTTCCTTCCTCCTCAAAATTTTGCATCCTAATAACTAATTTGAGTCCCACGTCTCAGTTGAAAAATGCACTTTATTATTTGTAGTTAAGTGGGTGCTAATGAAAACTTGGCAGACAGCCATGAAAGAAACAAAATTTTCAATCCCTGGTGCCCCAGTTCACACCTACATTACAGAAATCCCCATCCTCCGGCCTTTCTCCTGAGTAAACATTCATTTTTGGCAACGTAAACATTCATTTTTGGCAACGTTGGCTTGGGGTTAGCATCTCTATAGAAACTACTGCCCCAGTGTACGTTATTCTTGTGATTAAGTATCTTCTCAACATTAGCATGTCATCTTAATTGACAAAACAAGGAGATCTCTTGAGATCTCCAAGTCTTTTTGTCAGCTTGCAAGTTGAGTCCTAAATTAAATGCAATACCTGAATGTGTATGCAAGCTGTGAGGAGACATCAGTGTTGCCATGACAACTGGGAAATGCCATGTCTCCCCACAAATGCTAATTTGACTATCATTATGGATTTTTACACACCAATAGTTATTATATTTTCTACTTTGAGTAGATATGAAGTGACATTTTGGGTTTTCCTTGAGGGATTCAAAGCAATTTGTGGTTCTTGTGGTTGTGGATGTTATTGTGTTTTGCCCTCTGCTACAACCACAGTGTGGGTGCTTTCAGAGTTGTGGGGTCTGGTGGGACTCAGTTTCCTTGGGTATCTCCAGAAGCTCCTGAGCAACCTTTGGGGGCTTGGGCTAGAGTACTGAAGATCTACAGCACCTACAATTTCATGTTCGGAAGTCTAGTTTCTCAAATAGAACTCTACAAACCAGCTTTGTAAGATGGCTTAAGGATTAATAGAAATATATGGAAGCCCCAAAATGCACCACTTTTCCACTGCTATTACAGCCAGAAGAGCTCTCATTTGACAGCCAAATTTCAGGGATGAACTATATAATGTACCATGTTATTCCTTTTTTCTTCCTCCAACCCCTAATGTGTGGTTAAGTGCTAAAGTTCCAGACTACCACTTGTTTTCTGGAAGACGATGGAGTGGTGAACTCTGGGTAGGGACTTTTCCTGATGGATCAGCTACAATTGCCAGTCCTACCAAGTGGAATCTCCTTGTGCCTGACATGTTTGAGAGAACCAAGAAACCAAACAACTCTATAGTCTGATTTGGAAATGCTAGCCAGGTTTTGTTTCAAGACCTTGTGATTGGAAATATATCTTATCTTGAAGAGGGTGATGTGCAGAAAATATTCATGCTTTTGAACAGAGCACTTTGTTTGGAAGGTTAGGGGAGTAGGGAAATCTTGATTCAGAGCTGCTCAGGAATTCCTGATTTGTAACTGTGTTGCAGGTAGTTTTAGTCTCTTCTGGAAATGCCAATTTAATTTCTCACAGTGAAGTGCACCCAGTATTCTAACAAGAGGAAGAACACACTCTGTTCTGAAGCATATGTTTTCCCTAACCTTCAGGGAGGATGGAGACAAAGTGCCTAAGCAGAGGCACACACTGTTTTTAATATTTTGGGACCAGCAGGTGCCTCCCTGGATGCTTGTTCAGTTTTCCATTTCCCATGGAGATTCATTCTCAGATAGGGAGCAACTGCAATAGCCACACATTCAGATGAATTCCTGAGTAAAGCATGGCTTCTTTTAAAACAGATCACAAAATCTGGACTTTGAGAGCTGGAATTTGATCATTTTTCAGTCTAACTGCTCCAGGATAAGACGTTCCATAAAGATGAACCGTGATGGAACCACTTCTGATTGATTAGGTGGACTGAGAATGCCAACTCATGCAGAGAAACAAAACAATAATAACACAACAAAACCACTACCGTTTATTAGGTGCCTGCTATATTCCAGGTGCTTTGCATACATTAACCTCATTAATCCAAAAAAAAACAGCCCTGGGCGTTTGATCATATTTTCAGATGAAACAATTTGTTCCAGAGATTAACTTGCCCAGGTCACACAGCCCTAAGTGCTGGAGCTGAGACGTAAACCTGAGTCTGCCTAAATCTTGAGCTGGTTAGTTATGTATTAAACAGTGCTGTGCCAGTAATCTATAAGCAACATGGCACGGTATACTTCTGCTTATACCTGTGAGTTTAGTAAGTAGTTTTAACGTTTGTGTTGTAGAAGATTATGGCTCTCTATCAGAGTTAAATCTATTAGAATCTTTCATAACAATAGAGAAGCAAACCCTGGATGAATAAAAATTGAGCAGTGATAAATAGCAACAATATTATGTGGAAAGCAGAGAAGATATTTCCTATTAACTAAATAAGCTTGTGGTCTGGGATATATAAAAGTCAATCCTTTAGTATTTATCAAAATGCCAAAAAGTAAGCAGAGTCCTATATGATGATCCTTAGAGAAATTCAGTATAAATTACTGACTAATAACTACTAGAGGAGGTTTCAGTTTTAGTAAAGTACCAGTACAAAGTTAGCGTCATTCGTACTCTGCCAGGTGACACTTACCTTATTTGAAAGAAGAAATTCTAGGACATTAGGGCATGAAATTAGATTAAAAAAAAAAAGAAGAACCCTACCTCTAGTTTTCCTAACAAATAAGACGGAGAGAAGTATCATAGGTCCAATGCCTTGCACAGCAGAAAGGGGAGCCATTTGCAAAAATTGCAATGAAAGTGGTGCCCACTAGAGTTGCACAACAGGGCAGCCCTTACTGGATTGGGAGTGGGGAGAGCCAAGAACCTTCTTTACTTAAACAGATGGGACTTTTTGTTTTGTTTGTTTCTTTGTTTCCCTGAACAGCTGGGTGGATGGTGGCGCCATTTATGAAATACAGTAGACTAGGAGACAAATGGGCTTGATGGAGGAAGATCAAGAGTCCTTCTGTGGGGGTGTGAAGTTTGAGATGTTGACTAAGTTGCTGCACATACAAGACTAGAACTGAAGGGAGAGGTTGGGGAGGGAGATAGAATTTTGGAAGTTACTAATGTTTATTGCTGTTAGCTGCCATCAAGTCAGCCTCTGACTCACGAGGACCCCATGCACAGTGGATCAAAACACTGCCCCGTTCTGGGCCATGCCCGTGATCACTTGTGAATTGGACCATTGTGATCCATAGGGTTTTCACTGGCTGATTTTCAAGTGGTAGTCCAGGCCTTTCTTCCTAGTCCGTCTTAGTGTGAAAGCTCCACTGAAACCTGTTCCGCAACATAGCAACACGCAAGCCTCCACTGACAGACAGGTGGTGGCTGCACAAGAGGTGCAGTGGCTGGGAATTGAACCTAGGTCTGTCTTCCTCATGAAAGGGGAGAATTCTACCACTGAACCACAATGCCTCCCTACTAGTGTAGAGATAATCTTTAAAACTAGGGAACTGAATGAGATCTCATAGAGAGGGAGGTGAAGAGAGAAGAAAAGAGAAGAGAAAGGAAAGGAAGAGGAGCCAGCAGAGGAGACTGAAAAGGTACAAGGACAAGAGGTTAGTGTCCAGGATGGAAACTCAGTGAGAATAGTGCTTTAAGATGAAAGCCAAATGCTGGATCAAGTGCTGTCGAGCATTAGTGAAGTCCTACAGATTCCTTTTCTTATTAACTTCTGAATATGCTTCCTCCTCCACCACCCATGACTGCTTCCCCAGTTCAGAAATACATCTGCCTCTCAAGGGTCTCCTCGCTTCTTGATCCAGCTTCCTACAACCCATGCTCCATGCTATTTCCAGAGTGGGTAGGCTTTCTAAAATGCAAATGTTATCATGTCACATCCTGACTTTAAACTACTCAACAGCTTTCTGTTACTCACAGAATATCATCTTAACTCCTTAATATGTCTTATTACACAGAGCTTGCTTTAACCCAATGAACCTTTCTAATATGCCACACTTTATTTTTCAAGCTCCATGCTGTTTCCTCTGGTTGGAAAGCTTTTCCCCACCTAGTCTTCCTAACATTTCTCAACATATGAGTCTCAGTTCTAGATTTATCTCTACCAGCTTTCCAGTTTACCAGTTGCCGCAGAGTTGATTCCAACTCATAGTGACCCCGTGTGTGTCAGAGCAGAACTGTGCTCCACAGAGTTTTCAGTGGCTGATTTTTCAGAAGTGGGTCGCCAGGACTTTCTTCTGAAGTTCACCCTTTAGCCAAAGATTAGACACCTCCAAACTTTCAGTTAGCAGCTGAGCACATTAACCATTTGCACTACCCAGGGACTCCAGAGTTATCTCTATAAAGTCTTCCCTGGCCTCCTTTAAGCAGCTTAGGTGTTGTGCTTTCCAACATCCCATAGCTTGCCATATGTATCTGTATTATAGCACTTTCCATGTTGTATTGCAACTGCTTATTAATATTATGGTACCAGATGCTACCATTAAACCATGAATTCTTTAGGAGTGGGGACCATGATTTTTTTCTTTTTAATGTTCCCACTACCATGTACAGCACTTGGTTCTGATGAGAAGCTCCACAAATATATGTTGAATGAATGAAATCTCAAATACTTCATAAGATTTTGCATCTTCTAATGGACCACAACTACCTCAGCCTCCACCAGACTGAATCCAGCACAATTAGATGGTGCCCAACTACCATCACTGACTGCTCTGACAGGGATCACAAAAGAGGGTCCCAGACTGAGCTGGAGAAAAATGTAGAACAAAATTCTAAGTCACAAAAAAAGACCAGACTTACTGACCTGACAGAGACTGGAGAAACCCCTAGAGTATGGTCCCTGGACACCCTTTTAGCTCAATAATGAAGTCACTCCTGAGGTTCACCCTTCAGCCAAAGATTAGACAGGCCCATAAAACAAAATGAGACTAAAGGGGCACAACAACCCAGGGGCAAGGACTAGAAGGCGGAGGGGACAGGAAAGCTGCTAATAGGGAACCCAAGATCGAGAAGGGAGAATGTTAACATGTCCTGGGGTTGGTAACCAATGTCACAAAACAATATGTGTACTAATGTTTAATGAGAAGCTAGTTTGTTCCGTAAACCTTCATCTAAAGTACAATTTTTAAAAATTGCATTTCCATACTGACTATATTTCAAAAAAAAACTTCCTATATCTTAGAGGATTAATTACTTATTGAAAGTCAGGGCTAATTACTCACCTGACTCTTACCTTCACGTTCTGGGTAAGCATACTGCCCAAGTAGCCCCACGTTGTGGGAAACTGGTGTTTGGTATGTTCTACGATTCTCTTTCTGACCATTGCCTTCAGGGGATCACAATCATGACTCATGCAGCTGGCTTCTTACGTTAGGAGGAAAACCTGCTCATCCCATTTTTTAGAAGCTCAGAGCTGTACCACTTCAATTACATTGATCCAATAGTCATCAAACTTCCCCCAGCTACAGAGATTGCTCTTGAGACACCGGAAAAATTACTCTGTCAAGACTCTACATTTTTATTAATATAATTTTTAAAGAAAATGCCTCCTATATGCCAGCCATAACCCATCTAGGAATAAGATACGGGGAGTGGACGAAAGTAGACTGCATTAGCCTGGAGGTGAAAGAGTTTATTGAGGAGATTTATGGAAAGTCCCATAGAATCAGATTCTGGTGTTTAAGTACATTCCATTGTAAAATATTTTAATATTTCCTTGACACTAGATTAGATAAGAAGGAGCCCTGGTAGCTGCTAACCAAAAGGTCAGTGGTTTGAACCCACCAGCTGCTCTGTGGGAAAAAGACCCAGTGATCTGCTCCCATAAAGGTTATAGCCTAGGAAACCCTATGGGGCAGTTCTACTCTGTCCTATAGGGTCGATATGAGTCAGAAACCACTCGATGGCACACAATAAAAATGCAACAGATTATATAACAGTAAGAGTATAGTTACCCCTGTCTGGTTTTCTTTTGCCTTTGCATCTTTTAAAAAAAAGAGAAAAAAAAGGTATTTCAAGATATATTGACCACTCAAAGATTAAAAGATAAAGTTCAGGCCTCAGAGTATTATTAAACTAGCAATTTGACCTCTCAAAATTTGACCTTTTAGAAGTCAACTATTCTAATCATTCTGTCTGTGTTTCATCAGAAGTAATGGAAATCATCCCAGAAGAATGAGAATCTGTTCTATTTTTAGAAGCCTAGGGAAAAAAAATCTCCATCAGAACTCATTTTAATGTACACTAACCCTCTGGAACTTCTTCCTCATATCTTCTCTGAGATCCTCATGCTTCTGCCTAAGCCATTTGCCTTCCTCTAAAACTGGACAATGCCACCCATACAACCACATCTAACAGGACCCCCACTCTAACTGACTAAACCATAGGAAGTGCATCATCTCTCATAACCGCAAGTCTGACGTCGTGGGGGCTTGGAGTTGTTTGGTTTGGTGGATCAAGGGTATTCCTGAGAACACAGGTTCTTTTTATTTCTTCCCTTGGCCATCCTCAGAGCTTGTTTCGATCTCAGGCTGTTAGCAAGATGATTGCACACATCTAGACATGACAAAATCCAGAGGAAAAAGAGGGGTCACTTCCTTCTGTTTCTCCTTAGAGAGGATGAAATCTTATCTAGAAATTCGCCCAGCAGACTTTTCCTTCTGTTTCTTAGTCAGAATTGAACCAAGAATCCAGACTTTGACAAAGAGGATGAAATTACCACAATTGATCGATGATGGGTGGAGGAAGCCACAAAAGCCACTACATCCCTCATCCTTCCACTGTTCCTGTCTGACCACTGGCCCTCTCCCACACCCTGTGCCATTTCCTCTGCTGACGGAGAAGGAAAAACCAGGAAGAGGACACGAGAACAAATAGAAGATAGGGTAGCAGGGACAGTTTGAGATTGTAATAAAGATATAAGTTAAAAATGGGAGATTGGAATTTATTGAAGGGAATCTTTCCCACATTAAGTAAGGGAAGTGATCTTAGAGATCTAATTTAACTCTAAAATTGTTGTGATTCTGACTGACAGGAGCATGAGCAGTGAAGTCAGATAAGCCTGCGTGTGTCTTCATGTCAATTTGTTTAGTTTAGTCTGAGTTTCCTCTTTTGAAAATAGAAATAATAATGCTGTAAGCACTAGAAATATTAGGTAACCAGTGCTCACCTAGAAGACTAAGGTGTATGACCCAAGCCTTGGTGTTTTCAATTGCCTCATATGCATGGGAAAGTTGGACAACGAATGAGGAAGTTTGAAGAAGAATTGACACCTTCGAATTGTGGTGTTGGCGAAGAGTATTGAATATACCATGAACTGCTAAAAGAATGAACAAGTCTGTGTTGGAAGAAGTACAACCAGAAATCTCCTTAGAAGCAAGGATGGTGAGACTACATCTCACATGCTTTGGACGTGTTATCAGGAGGAACCAGTCCCTGGAGAAGGATATCACACTTGGTAAAGTAGAGGGTCAGCGAAAAAGAGGAAGACCCTCAATGAGATAGATTGACACAGTGGCTGCAACAATGGGCTTAACCATAACAATGATTATGAGGATTGCACAGGACCTGGCAGTGTTTTGTTCTGTTGTATATAGGGTCATTATGAGTCGGAACCGACTCGATGGCACCTAACCACAACAGTGCTCCTTGGGATCTGGTGAGCTACTCCTGCAAATGTTATTGTTGTTGTGTGTAGTCGAGTTGATTTTCTACTCATAGCGACTCCATGTGACCACGTAGAACTGCCCCTAGGGTTTTCTACACTGTAATCTTTACGGGAGCAGATTACAGCCTAGGAAACCCTATGGGGAAGTTCTACTCTGCCTTTTAGGGTCACTATAAGTCAGAATTGACCCAATGGCACCTAACAACAACAGTTCTAGCATTGTACCTGACATTTTATATATAAGTAATTATTAAATGAAAATTGTTGTTTTGAATAATAAAAAGAGAGAGAGAATTAGAGATGCTAGGAGAGCCACCAAGAAAGTCAACACCGGGGACTCCAGAAAGGCTGAACACTTTTGATTGATTCCCGTGAGATGATAACTGCCAATAATCAAATCATTCATTGTGCTAAATGTTTTACTTATGTTGTTTCATTTAGTCCTTTATTGTTATATCCATTTTACACATGACTGGTGAGTGGAAAAGCCTGATCTGGAATCTGGATCTTCCTTGTGCCAAAGCCGGAGCTCCTGATCGTATGTAACAAGAAAGTATTTCCAGATATGAGCCCCATTACTTGTTTATCTGTGTTTTATTGACTATGCAAAGGCATTTGACTGTCGGGATCATAACAAATTATGGATATTGCGAAGAATGGAAATCCCAGAACACTTAATTATGCTCATGAGGAACCTGTACATAGACCAAGAGACGGTTATTCAAACAGAACAAGGGGATACCATGTGGTTTAAAATCAGGAAAGGTGTGCGTCAGGGTTGTATCCTTTCACTATACTTATTCAATCTGTATGCTGAGTAAATAATCCAAAAATCTGAACTATAAGAAGAAGAACATGACGTCAGGATTGGAAGAAGACTCATTAACAACCTGAGATAATGCAGATGATATATAACCTTGCTTGCTGAAAGTGAAGAGGACTTGAAACACTTACTGATGAAGATCAAAGACTATAGCCTTCAGTATGGATTACACCTCAACATAAAGAAAACAAAAATTTC
The DNA here is from genome assembly GCA_030035585.1 of Dugong dugon. Lineage (NCBI taxonomy): Eukaryota > Metazoa > Chordata > Mammalia > Sirenia > Dugongidae > Dugong > Dugong dugon. The sequence continues at coordinate 152,051,135 of CM057465.1, forward strand.
TGGACCAATAAGCAACATCATGATAAATGGAGAAAATGTTGAATTGTCAAGGATTTCATTTTACTTGGATCCATAATCAACGCCCATGGAAGCAGCAGTCAAGAAATCAAATGACATATTGCATTGGGGAAATCTGCTGCAAAAGACCTTTCTAAAGTGTGAAAAACAAAGATGTCACTTTGAAAACTAAGGTGCACCTGACCCAAGCCATGGTATTTTCAATTACCTCATATGCATATGAAAGCTGGATAATGGATAAGGAAGACCAAAGGAGGATTGATACCTTTGAATGATGGTGTTGGTGAAGAATATTGAATATACTACAAAATTGCCAGAAGAACAAACAAACCTGTCTCGGAAGTACAGCCAGAATGCTCCTTAGAAGCGAGGATGGCAAGACTTCGTTTCATGTAATTTGGACATGTTATCAGGAGGGACCAGTCAGTCCCTGGAGAAGGACATCATGCTTGGTAAAATAGAGAACAAAAAGAACCAAACCTGTTGCCGTCGAGTCGATTCTGACTCATAGGTAAAATAGAGAGTCCTTGAAAGAGAGGAAGCCCCCTCAATGAGATGGACTGACACTGTGGCTGTAACATTGGGCTCAAACATAGCAACGATTGTGAGAATGGCGTAGGACTGGACAGTGTTTTGTTCTGTTGTATATAGGGTAGCTGTGAGTCAGAGTCGACTTGACAGACGGCAACGGGTTTGGTTTTTTGGAACACTGATAAGGAGCCTTGTGGCACAACGGTTAAGCCCTGGGCTGCTAATCGAAAGGTCAGCAGTTCCAACCTACCCAGCAGCTCTGAGAGAGGAAGACCTGGAGATCTGTTTCCAAAAAGATTCAAAAAATGGAGCAATTCTATTCTATCATATGAAATTGCTGTGAGTCCAAATGGACTCAACGGCACCTATCCACAATAGTACTACCATCACTGTTACAGAACACAAAACCTCTTCACATTTCTTGGAAAGAATCCACTGGCACCAAAAGATTAGTGAGCAATGCACATTTCACTAAAGACTTTCTGAAAGCATCAAAGGAGGGGGTTACACTGCACACTGCAGAGTAAGTTCTTGAAATTTCTCATCAGCCTATGTGCTCTCTAAGAGTCCTTCTTCCCCACTGAACCTGCACCAGGGTGCTGGGTTGTTCTCCTCAGAGTTTCCCCATAGCAAAACCCCTCCCTGTCTCCAAGCTCCTTTCACCTGATTTCCCTCTCTCACTCTGAATTAGCTGTCCCCCTTTTACTATACAAAATATTTAGGACTTCTCCACCCTATCCCATCTAGGGTCTTACTTATAAGGACCCAACCTCTGTAGAAAATAGGTGGGAAAGAGAGTTGACAAATAATAAGTATTTGTCTTTTAAATATGTAAGCTGCCTCAAATCATCTTGGAATGCAATGGGAGTATAAATAAATGACTACCTCATACATGCTGAGCAGGTTGACTCTCTGGTTTATACTGACCTCAGCTCTACTGAATCGTCTCTTCACTTGACGTCAGGATAGTCTGAGGCCTATTTGAAAAAGTTTATGAAATCATGTGGTCATTAAAAAGAATATTTTCTCCTCTTTATTATCCACAGATATCCACATACCTTTTTAACATAATCTCTCTGACTATAAAAAAAAAAACATACTCAAAGACTATTTGGAAAATTCAGAAAAACATGAAAAACAGCAAACCGACTCATAATCCCACTGCCCAGAGTGAACTTCTGTTAACATGTGAGTATATTTTCTTACAATCTTTTTTCTACTGTCTTTCTCTCTCTTTAACCCTCTTAAAGGCTTAAAGAAGCGAAAAGAACAGAAACTTACCTCACCTTTGCTGAGAGAAGACGGAAATGGGGAATAGAGTTGACAAACTAGAGTTGGAGGGCAGCATCAGCACCATTTTTTTTTTCCCTGTGATGAGAAGGGAGAGACACGTAAGATTAAAGAAAAAAAAAATCTTAAACTGCATAACTTCTATAACTATAGTCCCTAAACTCAAGCCACTCAGGAAGAAATATTAAAATATAAGAAAAAATGTTTATAATTTTATATCTGAAGATATAAAGGAGCCCTGGTTGAGCACTTGACTGCTAACCGGAAGGTCAGTGGTTCAAAGCCACCAGCAGCTCTGTGGAAAAAAGACCTGGTAATCTACTCCTATAAAGATTACAGCTTAGAAAACCCTATGGGGCAGTTCTACTCTGTCCTATAGGGTCCCTATGAGTTGGAATCATTGGCACACAGCAAAAGCAAGATATAAAGCAAATAAGACAATGCATCTTGAAATTGTGGTTTATTTTTAAGTGAGAAGAAGTAAGCATAATTTAAAGAAGGAGGAGATAAGAGTTTTCAGTCATCGTTTTGTTTCTGCTGAGAAAAAAAACCTGCATTTTTTTTTCTGAATCAATGGTAAAGATTTAGTTTGTCTTCTTATGTTTAGTCAGCTAGCTTCCCTAGGTTTTTCACACTACTATTGAAAGTTAGAGATGATATAGGATAATACAGAACCTCATGGACCATGTTTATAGAAATAAACAATTGCACTCAAGTCATTTGAATGCAAGAATAAAAAATAATAAGACAACAATTGTCTATTGAGCACTCTTATGCCAGGTATGAGACTAAATATTTTTCTCAAGCATAATGTCATTTAATTCACATAACACCCTTTGAAATGTGTTTTATTATTCCTCTTTGCACATGGGGGAGCTGGGGTTTTGAGAGATCATGGTATAAATTTGCTCAGGGTAGCATATCTCCTAAATGGCAATTTTGTCTGAATCTAGATCAATGTTGTTCCTTTAACAAGTACCTTTTTTGTATTGTCATGACAACAGTTCAGACACTTGTAAGCAATGAGGTTTGGTTACAGTTGGCCTTATGCATAGGTGGGTCTGGCACCAGCTCTATACTATATATTGAGCCTTACAAAGGGGTTCAAAAATATAACATAACAGAAAAAAAAAGGCAAGTAACATTGTATTCGTTATTTATTGGTACATAACATTGTCCCAAAATGTAGTGGTTTAAAGCAACAAACATTTGTCATGTAAGAGTTTCTGTGGGTCAGGGGTTGGGCAGTGGCTTAGCTGAAGGGGGTTTGCCTCAGAGTCTCCTACAAAGTTGCGGTCAAAATGTCAGTCAGGGAGGTAGTTATCTGAAGTCTTGACTGGGGTTGGACAGTTTGCTTCCAAAATGGCTCATTCACATGGCTGTTAGTAGGAGGCTTCAGTTCCTCACTAGCTATTGGCAAAATGCCTCAGTTCCTTGACACACGGCCTTCTCCATAGTGCTACTTAGAAGTTCTTACAAAATGGCAGCTTCCTTCCCCCAGAGGGAGGAATCTCAGACAGAGAAAAAGAGAAAGTGTGCGTGAGGCAGAGGCCACCATTTCTCCTACCATATTCTATTGGTCACACAGGCTAATCCTCCTAGAATGTAGGAAGAGTCCACACAAGGGCATGAGTACCAGGAGGCAGAGATCACTGGGAGCCATCTTGGAGGCTGGATACTACAGATATAAACTGGTAATTCATAAAAGGAAAAAGACAATGGCAAGCCCAGTGTGAAAGGGGGCCTGCATGGGGGGGCAGCCCACAGCATTTGTACTACGATAGTCTGGGTCTCTTGCAAGTACGAGGCTCCAAGGCCCACACCTGACAGGTCACCTTTGTGGGTCAGCCCAGGGTACATTTTGGAGGAAATCAGGCTCAGATCTCAGGGGTGCCCCCAAAAGTTGGCATGGCACCTGACCCTCTAAGCAGAGGAACAACACATAGGAAGGGTCTGTGGATCAATGGTGACAGACTACAGGCCACAAGGTCGTACTATAGCTTCCAGTTTAGAGTTAGTCCAGGCAGGTGTTGAGGTCTTTGTACTGCCAGAATGCTCAGTTGCCCCTGAGGAGTAGAATGACGAACAGTACGAGGAAGCCCAGTTGAGCACAATCCTAAAAGCCAATTCCTTTGCAACTGGTTCTCTCTGAAGGCAGTTTCCATGCAAGGAAAATTGTGCTGGAAAAAGTAAGCACTGAAATCAAATAGCAAATTCTGCCACTAGGACATATGTCAGGATTCAGATGATCAAGAAAATCACAGATTTGAACCCAGCAATGGCTGCTTAAACTTAATTGAGGAAATGACACCGTTCTGATTGCTGGATTTGGCTGTGAAAATCTTGCTGTTGGTGACAGTCCATATTTCTCTTCTGGCCTTGTACAAAGGCAAGAAGTAAAGACCAAGATCTTTAGTTTTGATAAGTAAAATGCAGTAATACTAAATTTTCATAAAACAAATAAAATGGACCAAAAAATATTCTGTCCAGTTTCATACAGAAAATAGTTTTACTTTACCCGGGCATTCAAATTTCTTCACTGGTAGACCCTCTTTTAGTCTTCAATTTTTTTATTGTCTTCAAATCTTCTCTTCAGCCTAATTAGGTTTTCATGTCTTTTATTTGTATCTTGCATTTCTGATCATTCTTATACTGTTGTCATCTGTTATGGATTGAACTGTGTCTTCCAAAATATGTGTATCAACTTGGCTAGGCCATGATTACCAGTACTGTGTGGTTGTCCACCATTTCATGATCTGATATGATCATCCTATATGTTGTAAATCCTAACCTCTATGATGTTAATAATGCCCAGGTTGTGGGTTCATTCCCCATATGGGCCACAGGTTGATTTTTGGGGGGCTCTGGTGGCGCAGTGGTTAAGAGCTTGGCTGCTAACCAAAACGTCAGCAATTCAAATCCACCAGCTGCTCCTTGGGAGCCCTATGGGGCAGTTCTACTTTGTCCTGTAGGGTCACTATGAGTCAGAATCAACTCAACAGTAATGGGTTATAATGTTAATGAGGCAGGATTAGAGGCAGTCATGTTAATGAGGCAGCACTCAGTCTACAGGGTTAGGTTATATCTTGAGTCAATCTCTTTTGAGATATAAAAGAGAATTGAGCAGAGAGGAGAGGGACCTCATACCATCAAGAAGGAAGAGCCATGAGTGGATCATGTCCTTTGAACCCAGGGTCCCTGCGCTGAGAAGCTCCTAGATCAGGGGAAGACTGATAACAAAGACCTATTCCAGAGCCAACAGAGAAAAAGCCTTCCCCTGAATTCAGACTTCTAGCCTCCTAGACTATGAGAGAATAAATTTCTGTTTGTTAAAGGCATCCACTTCTGGTATTTCTGTTATAGCAACACTAGATAACTAAGACAGAATTTGGTACAGTAAGAGTGGGTTGTTTCTCTAACAGATACCTAAAATGTGGAAATGGTTTTGAAACTGAATGGGTAGAGGCTGGAAGAGTTTTAAGGTGCCTCGAAGAGATCATTGGTGAAATTATGAACATCAAAGACAATTCTGGTGAGGGCTCAGAGGAAGTGAGGAGAGCTATAACATTGGAGATGGCATAGACAGCGAGAAGCAGCAGCAGAGAAATGGCAACAGCAGAACCAGGAGATCAGTGTGAGATGGTGCAGGAGCTGCCCCATGGAGTGAGAGAGATGAGTGCCTTTATTCAGGAGGCTTGCTGGTGGAGTAGAGTGCCTCCAGGCACTTATCTGTGGAGCTAGGCTTTCTGACCCACAGAACGATAGCTGAGTGCCTTCAGACTGAGGTTTACTGGTGGAGTGGGGTGCCTCTAGGCACTTACTGGTAGAGTTAAAGAACTTTGGAACACTTGGGCTGAGAGGCCAAGAAACCGAGAAACGGAAGCTGAAGAGACAAGGAGCACTGCCTCAGTCCCAAAGGGTAGGGTCATAACCTCTGGGATCTCAAAGGGTAGAACCACAGCCTGCTGGATCTCAAAGAGTCATATCTTCACCAGCTTGGTTCTGGAGTTGGGCTGCTCTTCAGGAGTGCCAGGGGAATGAGGCCAGATCAGCTACTCAAAGCTGAGGGGGCAGGGCTGCCATGCCTAAGGGGCAGAAAAACGGGGTCTGCTGGGGCCGAGGAGGTGGGGCTGCCACTCAGATGGACGAGGAGAATGGGGCTGCCCAAAGCCAAGGTTAGCGGAGTTGCCAACCCAGTGGGCCTGGAAGGCGGAGCTGAAGCCCAGGGCTGAGGGGCCTCCACCCAGAATCCAGACAGTATGACTAACACCCAGAGTCTGGAGGCAAGGTCATTGCCTAAATGGTCTCAGAGAACAGAGGATTATTTTCGAGCCTTGAGAGGTAACGTAGTGTGTTCTACTGATTTGCTTGGTGTTATCCCTTCTTTCCCTCCAATTTCTCCCATTTGTAATAGAAATGCCTGCTCCGTGCCTGTTCCGCCATTGTACTTTAGAAGCAGTTAATTTGTATTCTAGATTTCACAGATGAAGAGGGATTTTGCCCCAGGATGGAATTTGGACTTGGAGTTGATTTAAGACTTTTGGGATGATATGATGGGGTGAATGTGTTTTACATGTGGCAAGAACATGAATTTTGGGGGACCAAAGTGTGGAAAGTTATGGATTGAATTGTGTTCCCCCAAAAATGTATATCAACTTGGCTAGGCCATGATTTCCAGTATTGTGTGATTGTCCACACATTTTGTGATCTGATTATCCTATGTGTTATAAATCCTAACCTCTATGATGTTAGTGAGGTAGAATTAGAGGCAGTTATGTTAATGAGGCAGGACTCAATCTACAGGATTAGGTTGTATCTTGAGTCAATTTCTTTTGAGACATAAAAGAGAATCGAGCAGAGAGGAGAGGGACCTCATTGCACCAAGAAGAGTCAGGCACAGAGCATGTCCTTTGGGCCCAGGGTCCCTGTGCTGAGAAGCTCCTAGACTAGGGAAAGATTGATGACAAGGTCCTACCCCAGAGTGGACAGAGAGAGAAAGCCTTGCCCTGGAGCTGGTGCCCTGAATTCAGACTTCTAGACTCCTAGACTGTGAGAGAATAAATTTCCATTTGTTAAAAACATCCATTTGTGGTATTTCTGTTATAGCAACACTAGATAACTAAGGCGCCATCTCACCTGGCTTGTCTTTCTCTTCTCCTCCCATATATGTCTTAGGCTATCTTAAATTGTGTTTTAAGGTTTGGTTCAAATCTCTCCTCCTCCATAAAGAATTTCCAGACCATCTCAGCTTTCTCCATTCTCTGAGCTCTGATAGCACATATGCTCTGATTTCTCACCATTCCATTAGGCATTTGTTAAGCTATTGTTTACTTCTGCATGATTGCTTAGCATTTGACATGTATATGCACTACTTCCTCAAATAGACTGTAAAATTTTTGAGAGCAGGGAGTATACTTTATCCTTCTTCGTCCTCCTTGCTTTATTTTACTCCTTGGTGGCTACCTCCTGCTTCCGAGAAGGCAGTATACCAAACTGAAAACCAAACCCATTGCCATGGAGTCGATTCTAACTCATAGTGACCCTATAGGACAGAGTAGAACTGTCCCATAGAGTTTCCAAGGAACAGCTGGTGGATTTGAACTGCTGACCTTTTGGTTAGCAGCCAAGCTCTTAACCACTGCTCGACCAGGGCTCCAGTATAGTGCTTTGTAAAAAGTAAGTAAGCAATCAGTACTTGATGGATTGATTTATTAATTAAAATGACATTGTAGGAGACAAGACAACAGTCTGGCCCTTTTGCATCGATGATTTACAGTGGGTGACGGAGGCCTGTGTATGAGGCATTATAAACCCCATGAAGGGGTGGGAGCACATCTTTGCTTTGAGCTGGATGTTATGGCAGCCCAAGAAACTCTGAAAGAACAGAGATGATATATGTGCCATCATTTGGGAAGCTCAGAGTGATCCATTTCCATTGACATCTCAATGAATTTGGGCAATTTTTTTATCATTTAAAGCTTCAAAGGCCTGTTCTTGTGATTAAATGTGATTAATTTACTTTATTTAATGAGTGCCAGTCTAGGGTAAAAGTACTAGAACTGAAACTGGCACATAGTAGGTGCTGAAAAATCTTTCCTTCTTTCTCTATAGCTTTCGGTGGCAAATGTTCTGGTTGTTTCCAAGGATGGCTCCCTTTTCCCCACTTCCCCACCTCCTGCCTTATACTTTCATAGGATGAGCTTTTGGTTGTTAATAATGATTCTTCCTTACATTTAGATGGTGCTGTATGTCATATAAAGCAACTTCAGGTGCATAATTTCATTTGAGCATCACATAAATCCAGTCAGGTGGGTATTATTAATCCTTATCTCTCAAGTGAGGAAAACTGACTCTCACAGCTGGCGAATGACTTAAACTTGGATTTTTTATTTAATAAGGAGAAGGAATGAAAAGGGGACCTTTTGTTTTTGTTTTGTTTTGTTTTCTTGATGTTATTACCTTGAGAATACCACTGTGATAAACCAGTTGCCACTGAGTCAGCTCAGACTATGGCAACTCCATGTGTGTCAGAATAGAACTGTACTCCATAGGGTTTTCAATGGTTGATTTTTTTGAAGTAGATTGCCAGGCCTTTCTTCTAAGATGCCTCTGGGTGGACTTGAACCTCCAGTCTTCTAGTTAGCAGCCAAGCGTGTTAATCGTTGGCACTGCCCAGGGACTCCACCACTGTGGTAGAGACTGTTATTTGCTTCCCAAATAGAGTAGATTTGCTGTGAGGATAATGAGCCTAAGGAGTCCCTGGATGACGAAAACAGTTCAACACTTGACAACTTGCCAAGAAGTTGGCAGTTCAAACCTACCTAGAGGCACCTCAGAAGATAGACTTGGCAATATGCTTCCAAAAGGTCACAGCCTTGAAAACCCTATGGAGCAGTTCTACTCTGCACACAAGGGGTTGCCATGAGTTGGAATCAACTTGATGGCAACTAACAACAACAATGAGCCTTAGTCACAGTGTGCCTCACTTGATGGGCCCTTCCAAGGCCCTAAGAGTGGCCCCCACAATTTGTTCACAGGGTCAGATGTGTTTGTGAAGTTTGCTAGCAGAAAGACTGAATTATCTTTCAATTCCTCCCAAATTGTTTAAGATTAGCCCTGTCATTGCTCTCAAATAACAGAACCCCAGTTTTTAACTGGTCACATTGCTACCCAAACAAAAGACTACGTTTCCCAGACTTCCTTGCAGAGAGGGGTGACGATGTGACCAGTTAGGCCAGTGATGAGTAAGCTGACATATTATTTGAGACTTTTAGGAATTCTCCTCAAAAGGGAAGAGAGGGGACATACTGTTTTCCTCACTTCTTTCATCTGGCTGCTTGGAACATGGATGTAATGGCTGGAGCTCTAGTAGCCATCTTAGACCATAAGAATGAAGGACCCACACCAAATATGGTGGAGTGAAGAGCTGGTAGAAACCTGGGTCTCTAATAACCAATGCACTACCATATTTGTCCTTGGTTTGCACTGGACTTATTTTTTGTGAAATAAATAAACTTCTCCCTTGTTGAAGCTATTATTTTTCATGTCTCAGTTATAACTGAATCTAATCCTAACTGATATAGTCATGCTAGCTGCTGGCATTAGAATGATGACTAAAATAGAACTTATCTCAGAGCCCTGGTGGCACAGTGGTGAAGAGCTTGGCGCTAACCAAAAGGTCAGTGGTTTGAATCCACCAGTCACTCCTGGACAATGGGACAATTTTACCCTGTCCTATAGGGTCACTGTGAGTCAGAATTGACTCGATGGCAACGGGTTTGGGTTTTCTGGTTTAGAGTTGAAGGCGTATTGAACACTAATGACCAAAGACCAGATGAATTGTGGAACAACATCAAGGACATCATACATGAAGAAAGCAAGAGGTCATTAAAAAGACAGGAAAGAAAAGAAAAGACCAAAATGGATGTCAGAAAAGACTCTGAAACTTGCTCTTAAACATTGAATAGCTAAAGCAAAAGGAAGAAATGATGAAGTAAAAGAGCTGAACAGAAGATTTCAAAGGGTGGCTTGAGCAGACAAAGTAAAGTATCATAATGATATGTGCAAAGAGCTGGAGATAGAAAACCAAAAGGGAACAACACGCTCTGCATTTCTCAAGCTGTAAGAACTGAAGAAAAAAGTCAAGCCTTAAGTTGCAATAGTGAAGGATTCTACTAGGAAAATATTAACACAGGAAGCATCAAAAGAAGATGGAAGAAATGCAGAGAGTCACTATACCAAAAAGTATTGGTCAATGTTCAACCATTTCAGGAGGTCATATATGATCAGGAACTGATGGTGCTGAGGAAGAAGTCCAAGGTGCACTGAAGGCATTGGTGAAAAACAAGGCTCCAGGAACTGACGGAATATCAGTCGAGATGTTTCAACAAATGGATGCAGTGCTGGAAGTGCTCGCTTGTCTTTGCCAAGAAATTTGGAAGACAGCTACCTGGCCAACCAACTGGAAGAGATCCATATTTATGCCTATTCCCAAGAAAGGCGATCCAACCAAATGTGGAAATTGTTGAACAATATCATTAATGTCATCCGCAAGTAAAATTTTGCTGAACATCATTCAAAACGGGCTGCTGCAGTATGTCGACAGGGAACTGCTAGAAATTCAAGCCAGATTCAGAAGAGGATGTGGAACCAGGGATTTCATTGCTGATGTCAGATGGATCCTGGCTGAAAGCGGAGAATACCAGAAAGATGTTTATCTGTGTTTTATTGACTATGCAAAGATATTCGACTGTGTGGATCATAACAAATTATGGATAACATTGCGAAGAAGACGAATTCCAGAACACTTAACTGTGCTCATGAGGAACCTGTACATAGAACAAGAGGCAGTCATTTGAACAGAACAAGGGGATAATCCATGGTTTAAAGTCAGGAAAGGTATATGTCAGGGTTGTATCCTTTCACCTTACCTATTCCATCTGTATGCTGAGCAAATAATCTGAGAAGCTGGACTCTATGAAGAAGAAAGAGGCATCAAGTTTGGAGGAAGACTCATTAACAACCTGTGTTCTGCAGATGACACAACCTTGCTTGCTGAAAGTGAAGAGGACTTAAAGCTCTTACTGATGAAGATCAAAGACTCCAGCCTTCAGTATGGACTACACTTCAACATAAAGAAAACAAAAATCCTCACCATTGGACCAGTAAGCAACATCATGATAAATGGAGAAAAGATTGATATTGTCAAGGATTTCATTTTACTTGGATCCACAATCAACACCCATAGAAGCAGCAGTCAAGAAATCAAAAGACGCATTGCATTGGAAAATCTGCTGCAAAAGACCTCTTTAAAGTGTTGAAAAGCGAAGATGTCACCTTGAAGACTAAGGTGAACCTAACCCAAGCCATGATGTTTTCAATCGCCTCATATGCACTCAAAAGCTGGATGATGAATAAGGAAGTCCGAAGAAGAATTGACGCCTTTGAATTGTGGTGTTGGTGAAGAACGCTGAATATACCATGGACTGCCAAAAGAAGGAACAAATCTGTCTTGGAAGAAGTACAGCCAGAATTGTTCCTTAGAAGCAAGGATGGCGAGACTACATCTCACATACTTTGGACGTGTTATGAGGAGGGATCAGTTCCTGGAGAAGGACATCATACTTGGTAAAGTAGAGGGTCAACAAAGAAGAGGAAGACCTGTGTTGAGATGGAATGATACAGTGGCTGCAACAATGGGCTCAAGCATAATAATGATTGTGTGGATGGAGCAGGATGGAGCAATGTTTGGTTCTGTTGTACATAGGGTTGGTGTGAGTTGGAACTGACTCTACGCCACCTAATAACAACAACTTCTCTTTATAAGCCCCATTATATCTACCTTCTTGGAGCCATTCGCCTTTTTCTGGAACCCAAGTGGCATCCCTATATGCTTATAGATAACTGCTCAGAATAAACCTTACGTTCAAATTTCAGTGAGTTTTTGTTATTTATAACAGGTTTTTGTGCACACGTTTATCTCTGGAACAAACACCCAGGGGTTCAGTTGCTGCGTCATATGATAGTTGCATGTTTGGTCTTTAAAGAAATTGCCAAACTATATTCCTACCGCAATGTAGGAGAGATCCAGTTTCTCAGCACCCTTAACCAGCATTTGGCATGGTAACTATTTTTTGCTTTAGTTGTTCCAGTAGGTTGTTGTCAGTTGCCATCAAGTCGATTTTGACTCATGGCTACCCCACGTGTGCAAATGAGAACTGCTCCATAGGGTTTTCAACGTTGTGATCTTTCTGAAACAGATTGCCAGGCCTGTCTTCTGAGGCGCCTCTGTGTGGCTTCAAACTGCCAACCTTTTGGCTCGTAGGTGAGCGCTTAACCACCTGTGCCACCCAGTGATATTTCACCATGGTCTTAATTTGAATTTCACTAATGGCTAGTGAAGGGATCCTGACAGTGCAATGGTTGAGCACTCAACTGCTAACCGAAAGGTCAGTATTTCAAAACCGCCAGCCTCTCTGAGGGAGAAGAGACCTGGCAGTCTTTTCCTGTAAAGATTACAGCCTAGGAAACTCTGTCCTCTAGGTTCATTATGAATCCGACTCGACTCAACAACAACAGTGCCAAGGGATGTTGAACATCTTTTCATGTGCTTATTTCCCATCTGTATACTCTTTAGTGAAATGTCTTTTCATATCTTTTGCCCATTTTCTAACTGGAATTTTTTTTTTTTTTTAATGTTGAGTTTGAGAGTTCTTCATCTAGTCTAGATATGAGTCCTTTGTCAGAAGTGAGGTCTGCAAATATTTTTCTCTAGCTCCTTAGCTTATCTTTTCAACCTTTTGACAAGGTCTTTTGTAGAGCAGTTTTAATTTTGATGAAGTCCTATTTATTGACATTTTCTCTTATGATATTATGTCTAAGAATTCTTCTCTAAGCCCTAGATGGCAGAGATTTTCTCTTACACAATTTTCTAAAATTTTTAGTTTTACATTTAAGGCAGTGATTCATTTTGAGTTAATTTTTGAATAAAGTATAAGACTTAAGTCAAGATTCTTTTCTTTTTTTTTTCCTATGGGCGTTCAATTCTTCCAGCACCATTTCTTTAAAGAGATCATCTTTCCTCTGTTGAATTGCTTTTGCACTTTTGTCAAAAATCAGTTGGCTGACTGCTCTGACCAGGATCACAACAGAGGGTTCTGGACAGAGCTGGAGAAGGATGTAAACATAATTCTAACTCACAAAAAAAAAGACCAGATTTACTGGCCTAAAGGAGACTGGAGAAACCCCGAGAGTATGGCCCCCAGACACCCTTTTAGCTCAGTAGTGAAGTTACCTCCGAGGTTCACTGTTCAGCCTGGGAGTAGACAGCCCCGTAAAACCAAATGGGACTAATGAGGGACAGTAGTCCAGTGACAAGGGCCAGAAGGCAGAAGGGGACGAGGAAGCTGGTGATAGGGAACCCAAGGTTGAGTAAGGATATTGTTGATGTGTTGTGAGATTGTTAACCATTGTCATAGGGCAACATTTGTAGTAACTGTTAAATGAGAAACTGTTTTGATCTGTAAGCCTTCATCTTAAGTGAGAGTAGCAGCACAATTGGAAGAGCGTAATCAAAGTCACTGAACTGTGCATGTAGAAATTTTTGAAATGGTGTATCTTTGGCTATGTGTATTTTCACCAGAAAAAAAGGTTGAGAAGTTAGACGGTTGACATGTTGTGAGGTTGTTAACCAATGTCATAAAACAATATGTGTACTACTGTTTCATGAGAAACTATTTGTTCTGTAAGCCTTCACCTGAAGTACAATTAAAAAAAAAAAAAATCTTCCCTGAGTTTCCATAGCTACTCCACTCCATTAGATTATTTACAACCTGTCTAAGGAAGAGGTCAGGGACTAGCAGCATCGAAATCTTTCTCATCCACCACCCCTGAGGAGGGTGTCAGAATAATGTGCCCCACAGGTGTCATTGAGGGCAGCAAAGCAAATCCAAACAGAATCCTCTCGATATAAACAATTCCCTTCCATTTTAGCTTTGAAATTCTTGTTAAAATATGGTTGAAGAATATCCTTCATGGTTAAAGAATGTCCTTCATGCTAAAGCACAATCTAGATCATTGGGGTAAAAATATAATTATCTGTAAAGAAGCAAATCATAGATTCAAAATACTTTTAGCTAATATTTTCATATAATCAGTTTGAGGCACGAAATAAGATCAGATCTAGTTTAATGTTGAAACCATAACAATGAAAAAAGACTCCCAGATTGAAAAAAAGATGAACCTTTATCCTACAGTTCTCCTCCTCAGCTAATTTCTAGAATGTAAGTTCCCTCACCACCACCCATTGTCAGTTTGTCATACTGTGGTACTTGCATTTTACTATGATGCTGGAAGCTATGCTGTCGGTATTTCAAGTACCAGCAGGGTCTTCCATGATGGACAGGTTTAAGTGGAGCTTTCAGACTAAGTCTAGGAAGAAAGGTTTGACAATCTACTTCTGAAAATTAGTCAATGAAAACCCTATGGCTCACAAGAGAACACTGTCTGATAAAGTGCCAGTAGAGAAACACCTAGGTTGGAAGGCACTCCAAATACACACTGGCCACAGCAATGAACTCAAATATGCCAGCCATCATGAAGATGGTGCAGGGCTGGACAGCGCTTCTGTTCTGTTGCGCGTGGGATTGCCGTGAGTTGGAGTTGACTCAGTGGCAGCTAACAACAACAACAAGATCCCTCAGATTGCTCCTGGTTGTTGCTGGTCCCTACCACGTTCTCTGGAGGTCTCCTACTCTCTTCACACCTTCTTTGTAACTGCTGCTCAGGCTGTTTTCTCTCCCATACTTGTTCATTCCAAATGTCAATAAAGTCCCCTCTCTCAATGTTCCAAAGCAGAAGTAGGTCCAGATGAGGATGTTTGCAGAACTTTACTGAATGTTGGCCATGGGCAGAGTTTGTTCTTGGCACCCTTAGGTGCTGAGCATAAGCTCAGGGTCCATGCCTAGTTTCGATACGCCTCCACATGGCATTGGGATAAGCTAATCCCCCACCAGTGGGAAATCTCTGGAGTCAGGGCCCTCAACCTGTCTGCTCCCGCCTTCAGTCCAAGGCATGAATGTCCACTTTAGCACGAACAGTTCTTTAATGAGAAGCGCCTCCCCTTTCCTTACTCTCCCTCCCCACCCCTGCCACACATATGGAGAGATGATTTTCCATGGCCCACATAAGTGTAAATCCATATTTAGCAGTCTTTTAATTAAAGATGGCAGACTGAACACATGTGCCTATCTTGTCCTCCTTCTAAGAGTCTACTAAAGGAAAGGGGGAAAAAAAAAAAGTTAAACCCATAGCAACAAAGAGAATGGGAGACAGTCTCAGCAGAAGAGCTATTTAAAGAAAATTCTGAAAGATGTGGAGTGAATGGAGGACATGAAGTAGATTGAGGAAGCCATAATTTGGAGCGCACACAAAGGGGCACATAGACATCATTGGAGCCAATTTGTCCCACAAAACCTTGGAGAAGTGCAAAATTGGAGATGCTGGATATAGTGGAGAGGAGGAATGAAGCTTGGAGCTGAAAATGGGATTAGTTGACAGTCTATGTATGAAAGAGTCAAAGCCTGCTCCCTGGCCATCCCATCCCCAACACCCAGGGCTGGAAGCTAGATATCTTTACCAGATTCAAGACTGGAGTTTCTTTGGATGGGGGCTGGAGGGTTGGGGGAGGAAGGGGAAATGATGGATGGCTCTTGGGAAAACACTTCCCCATTCTGGTACTGGAAGTCTCCCTGCATAGGAGATGATTTCCCATCTGATAACTTAGTGCAAACTCCACCAACACACAGGCCCTTTCCCACAGATACAGAACTCCGTATCAGGTTTTCATTGCTTCATTCTAAATATGAACAAGTAAACAAGGAGCTCCACACGTTGGAGGGAACCCTTCAATGGGGAAAGGGGGAGTGGGCCTAGACGAAAGAGTGAAAATGCAAGGAATGAAGGTAACTTCAAAAAAAGAAAGAAAGAAAGAAACTATAATTAGTATCCACGGTATGAGAAGATAACCGGGGAGAGGGTTGGAGTGGGTCTTGAATGCATCAGTCTAAAGTCTCTCCTTCTTACAGGCACACAAAACAACTCATTTTGACATTTAGTCAATGAACAAGTGTTGACTGTCCATCTTCGGTGTGTTAAGCTCATCCTGGGCATTGATAGTAATTGTTTTAGTTTTAATGGCATGTAATCAGCTTTATTCATGGTGGTGATCCATTTCATCTGTCCATTGCTTCTTTCCTTAAACACAGCCCACAAAATGGAAAATAAGAATTATGGGAATAGAAAATTCCCTTCTCTCACAGTTGCTAGAGATGAAATGATGGAAAACAGTGGAAATTAATACTAGCTTACATACATATGATGCTTTATAGCTTGCAAAGCACTTACTTATCTCACATTGTTCTCAAACAACCCCATAAACATTTTCCCAGCTGCCCTCTTACTCTAAGCCAATGTTGAACTTATCAGGAAATGTAAAGATGTAATAAGAAAACATATGCCAAGTGCTTCACATGCCTGCCACATAACAAGTGCTCAATAACAAGTAAAGATTACACCAAAAAAAAAAAAAAAACTCGTTGCCGTCAAGTTGATTCTGACTCATAGTGACCTTATAGGACAAAGTAGAATGGCCTCATAGGGTTTCCAAGGAGTGGCTGGTGGATTTGAACTGCTCACCTTTTGGTTGGCAGCTGAGCCCTTAACCACTAGGCAACCAGGGCTCCAAGTAAAGATAAGGAGCCAAAAAAAATTGAAAAGTGGGGCAAAGTTCGCCTTTTGTTGTCATTTGCTCCTTCTTGCTGTGCTTGCCTTCCTTCCTCCATCTCTCTGCACCCCAGTGTATTTAATTTTTTAACCCCTGGGTGTCCAAAATCCCCTAGGTACTGCCCCATCAGCTTTCAACCTCTGTCCCCAAATCCTCAATTGTCATGGATTGAATTGTGTTGAATTGTGACACATAAAAATATGTGTCAACTTGGCTAGGCCATGATTCCCAGTATTGTGTGGTTGTAGTCCATTTTGGGATCTGATGTAATTATCCTCCATTTTGTAATGTGTCGTAAATCCTAACCTCAATACGTTAATGAGGCAGGATCAGTGTGGGGTGTATCTTGAGTCACAACCTTCAAGTCATAGCCTTACTTAAGTCACACCCTTGCTTGAGTCACACCTTTTATCTTACAAGAAATAAAAGGAGAGAGAAGTGAGCAGAGAGGTGAGGGACCTCACTACCACCAAGAAAGAAGAGCTGGGAGTGGAGCATGTCCTTTGGACCTGGAGTCCCTGCTCTGAGAACCTCCTAGACCCAGGGGAAGGTTGGTGCCAAAATACGTGGAGATCTCCAAGGAACACCAGACCCACAGATGTTGAAAGGAGACAAGGACCTTGCCCCAGAGATGACAGAGAGAGAAAGCTTTCCCTTAGAGCTGGTGCCCTGAATTCAGACTTCTGGCCTCCTAGGCTGTGAGAGAATAACTTTCTGTTTGTTAAAGCCATCTGCTTGTGGTATTTCTGTTTCAGCAGAACCAAATAACTAAGACATCAGTCGAAACATATCAGTCTTGTATCTCTTTCCTTCAGGGTCTTTAACATAATGTGGCGATGGTTGATACTGGATCTTTGAAGAATTGCTTTCAGAATCAATACGAAATTTATGTCTTTTTGTAAACTGCATAATATAAATGTAAGTTATGATTATTAAGGTGTTCAGAGAAGGTAAGGTATCTCTTGGCTTTTCTGATTTTACCACGTAGGCAGGTGGTTTCCTGCTTTGCTGTCCCAAATAACTTGTCACAGGATCAGATAAATGGATATTTAGCTGATCCAAGGAAGAAGAGTCATATCCTTCTGCCTTACAGAAATATGTGTGGAGGATTAGGGGGAAGAAAAGGGCTTTCCCTGGAGATTTAACCACTTACCTATGGAGTAAACTTCAGTTTTCCTCAGATAGGGGAAAAATGCAACTTTTTAAGCCTCTTCCATGGAAAATACCTCTTAGTCTGGTACCATAGCAAATTTCTGAGGCTGAATAGACAATTTTGAAAGCTACATAGTAGATCCTTGGGTGAATACTGATATAGCATAAATCTGATTCCTATACAAGGATTATGCGGTGTAGGGTGGGTGGTGTTCAGTAGTGATGGTAACAGTGATACGTGTATGCATGCACATGTGTGTGCCCATTAGAGCCAGAAGGAAGAGCGAGGTAGTGGAATATTTACCTGTAACATTCAGCACTAAAATAAAAAAGACAAAACTCTATTTTGTTGAGTTTTATGATAACCATTTTCAGCCAAATGAAAATTTTCAGCTTGTTTCACTTTGGTTTTACAGGAAATAAACTCAGCATCCCACAGAGTTTGGTGATTGTGGAGTGTTACTGTGATAAGAATTAGCCATCTGCTGAATATCTGAGCAAGAATTGTTATAGCCCAGATTCCAAGACAGAGCTTCCCATGGAGTCAGATGATTTCAGAAGAATTTTCATGGTGAGAATTAGCTCTAAATTGTCCATCTGCTGGAGTTCCCTTGTTCCAAACTAGAGCTGTCTCAACCACACTGATCGAATGCAATTGGACAGAAGAAGGGACCCCCGTGAGAGATTGGTACCAACTGGATGCACATTCTGAGCACTTGACAATTTGTGTTCTTATCCTATGTGAATTGCATGCTTTATTTGCAACGATAATGAAAGGGAAAAGATGATCATTTACAGATGATCTGATTTTATACTGAGAAAATCTAAAAGGATCAATTAAAAAGTTAGAATAAAGTGGTTAACTGTATTAAAATCAACATGTAAAATTGTAATGAAGAAGATAGCGCAGATGTGGCTTAACCATGGAGGATGATAATGGAAGGACACTGTCAGGCATTGCCCAGAGATAGCCTGTCATGTAGGTTTCCTGCTAAACTATTAAGGTTTTCTGAAGGATACAGAGGCAATTAAATTGTTTTCTTTGATACCCCTCATCAGCCAACTTAAGAATAGAACAATCAGACTGACTCCTTTGCTAATCAGTTTATTTGGAAAATATGCAAAACAAGACTACTCTTCTCAGACTATCTTCGATTTTTTCTGTCCACTTTCTCTTATAAATTCTGGTTTTTGCCTCTTCTTGAAAGCAGTCTGTTGACTGTTCTTTCTCATGAGCAAATTTGCATGCATATTACAAACTAAATATTATATCATATCAAAAGTCACTTGGAAAACCATTTTAAAAAAAGAGAGATTACAGTGGGAAAAGAACCAATTAAAATAGAAAACCCCAACCTGGTGTCAAAAAAAAAAAGATTTCCTTAAAAGAAAAGAAAGGAAATATTTACATAGTTATGTTTACTATTGCTTTGTGATAAACCACCCCAAAGTTTCGTGACTTAAGACAACCACCGTTTTATTTGTTCATTATTCTGTGGGTTGGTTGGGACTCATCCTGGTGGTTCTTCTGCTGGTCTCACTTGGGGTCTCACTCATGCTATGGCATTCAGGTGGTAGATGGGGCTGAAATATTCAAGATTAACTTTGATGGGGACAGTTGGAAGGCTGGAACTTTCTTTCGTTTCTCTCTCTGTATCTTTCTCTGCATGGCTAGGTTGGGCTTCTTTATATGACAGAAAGGTCTTCACATGCAGTCGCTTATTGAGATTCTGCTTACATCATGCCTGCAGAGTCAGTGTAGGAAGAGCCTACATAAGGGTATGAATAGGACAGGTATGATTCTTTGGGTGCGGCCAATGTAAAGCTCTATCACAAGGGTTTTCTGTACTCATCCTTTGTCAGTGTCACTCTGTTCTGTAATCATTGATTTATTACCAGATATGTGCCATGAGTTACAATCCTATTTAGGTATCCTCAGAACCCAGTATAGTGCCTGGTCAGCATGTAAGCATGCATTGAAGACATGAACATGTTGAGTAATGTACTACAATCATTTCCGGGAGGGCTAAACATGAAGCCATGAGATGTCAACTCTTCCCCTGATTTCCCTAATTCCTACACTGCATCCCTCCTGTGCTAGATGTGAGGTGTCCAAACATATAGAAAGAAGAGCCTTTGGCCAAGCACTGTCTACTTTTATCACAACTTTAGCAGCTTTTGGATCTATCTCTCCTCACTGCTTTTAGGGAACAATTGAATTCTGCAAGCTATTTGGTGTGGGGTGGTTTTGTAAAGTAATTTTTTAAAACCCTTGCCACCACAACTTTACAACCTTCTCATGATTGTTCTCTACGAGGCAGGTACCCTCTTCTGTGCTTAGTAAATAAGTGAATGAGAAACATACTCAGATATTCAATAAATGTTCCTTCCCTTCCCTATGTGAAAGAACAGGGCCTGCCTTGGTGATGGGGAAAGGCTACAAGCCCATTGTAGATGTGAGAGGCAGCTATAGGATCTGGAATTGTGTTTGACACCAGCTGGAATTCCCAGCTTCATCATACCTGCTGCACCTTGACGCGCTGCACAACACCCACAAGAGGATCACAGAAAGGGTGACACAGGGCACTGCCTGATCTGCTATAAATGTTTGTGGGTTCTGATTCCTGAACAAACAAAACCAGGCATCATCAATCTAACAAATACTCAAAGTATTTGTATGTACCAGGCACTGTTCTAAGCATTATTTGTATCAATTAATGCAATTATTTCTCGTAAGAAACCTACTTTACAGATGAGAGAAAGTGGTTACATGGGTTGAATAATCCACCCCATGGCATATGGGTGGTGAGTAGCAGAGCCGGGATTTGAACCCAGGCAGTTTGGCCCCAGACCCTGAGCTCTTAACCACAACACTCTATTCCCTCCATGTAGTGTGAGAGGTGGTCTGAACAGCTGGGCAGATGAAGTCTATAAACATGCCTGTGGTCTCAAATGGTGCAGGTGCACCCCCTGCACTCCCACAGGACCCACTGCTGGGCCAGGCTTCTAGCCAAGCACACTAAACCACAAACCAAGCCCTTTCCAGTGGAGTTGATTCTGACTCATGCAACTCCATGTGTTACAAAGTAGAACTGCTCTGTGTGGTTTTCTTGGCTGTAATCTTTATAGAAACAGATCTCCAGGCCTTTCCTCTGTGGCTCCACCAGGTGGGTTTGAACCACCAACCTTTAGGTTACTAGTCAAGTGCAAAACGTCTGTGCTGCCCAGGGACCCTCAACCAGAGAGGCTTATTTCTAGCTCATTCTCTGTGTCCGTGGGCCAGTGGCTGCAGAATGGCCCCAATCAGCAACAAGTTCTATTTACATTCCTCCTCTAGGTCAGGAGGAAAGTATATGGTTTTCAATGACTGGTATGTGTCCCGGTCCTTCTCCTCCTCTCTGCCACCTCCTGCACAACAGCAGGGGCCCCTTCCTCATCAGAACACCTGTGCTGCAGTCATATACTAGCTTTTAGCCAGTTGCTGTCTTATTTCTACTTAGATTTTCACTTCCCATCTGATTTGTATTCCCACTGCACACACAGTGCCTTAGCACACCGTAGGTACTCAATGCATGCTCAGTTAATAGGGGGAAAAATAACTATAATTTCATAATGGTGAAGAACCATTATAGAAATAAGCTCCTAGCTTCTGCAAGTCAGGGAGCTGTGCCAGGCAGAAGAACTGACATTGAGCCATTGGCACAAACAGAGAACCACTTTAAAGTTCAATGGCAAACTTAAACAGGAAAGCATGAGGAATGTTTTCATGACTGCACCTTGCCAAATGGAAGCAAAGCAGATTTTGATATAAAAATTGACAGGAAGTAAAAGTAGAATGGATAGAAATAGAAAAGAAATTACCAAGCCTTGAAAGGAAGTACACAAGATGAAAATGGAGTTAAATCTACCTTGACTGGAGGAGATTATATTACAAAAATGAATAAATTGACAGTAAATTAACATGTAGCACATCTACAATCTGTCTTTAAGGATGACAGAAGATATTTTTATTATCTCAATGCAGAATTTTGGTTGATTTTTCCCCCCATTGGCTCCTGAAATGAGAAGTTTAGTTTTATATAGAACTAAGTGTTATGCTTTGCCTGACTGCTTGGGTGTACATGAAGGAGTTTGGGTTGGGTTTCTCTCTAAGTCTCCCTGGATACAAGTAGTTTCTTGGATGGAATTTTCTGTGAAGTTTAGGGTGTGTGACTGTCTAGGGGTTAAGGTGTGCATCTGTGTGTGTGTTGTTTGCTGGTGTGAGAGATGGGACGTTCCAGAGTTGAAACTCTTAAAAGAAGTCTGATATGGTAAACACAGAACTTGTTAGGAAACAAGACCTGGAATCCCTTCTCTGAAGCCCTGCATAGTAGCTGCGTGACCTCAGGCAAGTCACGTAATCTCTGGGTCTGACTGGTTCACTAACTATAAAGTGGAGATGCTAATGCCTACTTTTCCTATCTCATTTATGAGGATCAAATGAGATAATGTATATGAAAGTGCTTTGAAAAGTCTAAACATAACATTAATGCAGGAAAAATTTGTTATTTTTTCTAAGTGATGAAATTATTGTGTATGTAACTCAAAGACTGAAAATGGTTTTTAGAGAGTAGAGGAGCAGTGGCACAAAATAATTTCTTATATTTATACAATATTTTGTAGTCTAAAAAATCCACAATGTACATCCACCTACAGGATTCTCCCAACAATCTTGCAAAATAAGTAGCTCTTTGGGCAGATGGAGAAAGCTCCAGTGATCTGCACAAGACAACCTAGCTCTGCAATGGCAGAACCACCACTAGAGTCCACACAGGCCCACTGCCACTACAGTTAGTTGCCATTGAGTCGACTCTGACTCATGGAGACACCATGTGTGTCAGAGTAGACTGTACTCATTAGGGTTTTTAATGGTTGACTTTTCAGAGGTAGATCACCAGGCATTTCTTCCGAGGAGCCTCTGGAGAGACTTGAACCTCCAACCTTTCAGTTAGCAGCTGACCACGTTAACCATTTGCACCACCCAGGGACTCCTCATAGTCTCACAACTGGCCCAAACAACCACCATACTGAAGTTGCCTCCATTTTTTATGGCACTGTGTGTATGTAAATGAAATTCCATGATTAATAAAAATGCAAAAAAATTGGGATTCTTTGTCCTAAGCTTTCTTTCCTAAAGTCTTGCTCTTATGGACACAATAGGCCTTTTTGTTTGACATTTGGTGACATTCACTGAATAAATATGTACTGTACTAGACCCCATGTCTGGTGCTGGGGAGACACGGGTGAAGAGATCATTACTTTGGTCTACAGGAAACTTCTGGTCTAGAGGGGAAGACGAACATGTATAAAGGCAAGTGCGTCCTGTGATAAATGTTATGACTGAGGTGAGATGACTTCTGTGGGAGGACCCAGGAGAGGCTACTTCCCCTCTCTTTGTGGACAAGAGGAGGCCTCCAGAAAGAAGTGACATCTGAGCTGAGACCTAAAGGATGAGCAGGAGTTAGGCAGGTTTAGGAGGAAAAAGTGTCGGATAGAGGTGGTGGCAGGTTCAAAAGCCTCAAAGACAAAGCCGGCTATTTTGAGAGACTGAAAGTATTTCAGAAAGGCTGAAGCATAGAGTGTGGAATTCAGGAGAGGCTGGAGCTACTAAATGCCCCAGCCTCAGGTGTGGGTCAGATCAATCAAAACCAAAACCAAAACCAAAACCAAAACCAAACCCATTGCCCTTGAGTCAAATTTGACTCATAGTGACCCTGTACAACAGAGTAGAACTGCACCTTAAAGTTTCCAAGATAACAGTCTTTATGGAAGCAGACTGTCACATCTTTCTTCCAAGGAGCAGCTGGTAGGTTTGAACTGCTGACCTTTCAGATAGCAGCCGAACTCTTAACCACTGCACCACTTGGTCTATGAGTCAGAATCGATTTGATGGCAATGGGTTAGATTAATACTAAACCTTAAAATAAGTGTGTGGAGGTCTGACAAAATTCTGATTTTCCCCATGATGGCCACGTCAGTGCTTTTTCAAAATAATATCAACAAGGTTGTTTCTGACCACTCTATTTAAAATTTCTAACCCCCCCTGCTTTTATGGTTCTAGACCCCCTTCCCCATTACATTTTACCACCTTCTAATATGCTATGTGATGTATGTATTTAATTTGTTTATTACTTGTCTCCCATCACCAAAATCTAATATTATGAATTCACTGCCATGTCCCCAGCGACTAGAACAGTGCCTGGCAAAGTTATTTTTGTTGTTAGGTGCCATCGAGTTGGTTCCAACTTAAAGCAACCCTATGTACAACAGAATGAAACATTGTCTGGTCCTGTGCTATCCTCACAATCATTGTTATGTTTGAACTCACTGTTGCAGCCACTATGTCAATCCATCTCATCGAGGATCTTCCTCTTTTTTGTTAACCCTCTACTTTACCAACCATGATGTCCTTCTCCAGGGACTGGTCCCTCCTGATAACATGTCCAAGGTAGGTGAGATGAAGTCTCACCATCCTGGCTTCCAAGGAGCACTCTAGCTGTATTTCTTCCAAGACAGACTTGTTTGTTCTTCTGGCAGTCCATGGTATTTTTTATATTCTTCACCAACATCATAATTCAAAGGCATCAATTCTTCTTTGGTCTTCCTTATTCATTGTCCAGCTTTCACATGCATAAGAGGCAATTGAAAATATCATGGTTTGTCGAGAATGAAAACACATCCTACCAGAACCTTTGGGACACAGCAAAAGCAGTGCTCAGAGGTCAGTTTATAGCAATAAATGCATGCATTAAAAAGGAAGAAATGGCCAAAATCAAAACATTAACTCTACAACTTGAACAAGTAGAAAGAGAGCAGCAAAAGAAGCTCTCGGGCACAAGAAGAAAGGAAATAATAAGAATTAGAGCAGAATTAAATGAAATAGAGAATAGAAAAACAACTGAAAGAGTTAACAAGACAAAAACTTGTTCTTTGAAAAGATCAACAAAATTGATAAACCATTGGCCAAGCTGACAAAAGAAAAACAGGAGAGGAAGCAAATAACCCATATAAGAAATGAGATGGGTGATATCACAACAGACCCAATTGAAATTAAAAGAACCATAACAGAATACTATGAAAAATTATACCCTAACAAATTTGAAAACCTAGAGGAAATGGAGAAATTTCTAGAAACTCACTACCTACCTAAATTAACACAATCAGCGGTAGAACAACTAAAAAACCTATAACAAAAGAAGAGATTGAAAAAGCAATTTAAGAACTCCCAACAAAAAAAAAGCCCTGGCCCTGATGGTTTCACTGGAGAATTCTACCAAACTTTCAGAGAACAGTTAACACGACTATAGGTATTTCAGAGCATAGAAAAGGATAGAATACTCCCAAACTCATTCTTTGAGACCAGCATAACCCTGATACCAAAACTGGGTAAAGACACCACAAAAAAAGAAAATTACAGAACAATATCCCTCATGAATATTGACGCAAAAATCCTCAACAAAATTCTAGCCAATAGAATTCAACAAGATATCAAAAAAATAATCCACCATGATCAAGTGGGATTTATACCAGGTATGCAGGGATGATTCAATATTAGAAAAACAATCAATGTAATCCATCACATAAATAAAACAAAAGACAAGAACCGCATGATCTTATCGATCGATGCAGAAAAGGCATTTGACAAAGTCCAACAAACATTCACTATAATAACTGTCAGCAAACTAGAAATAGAAGGAAAATTCCTCAACATAATTAAGGGAATCTATACAAAGGCAACAACCAGCATCATCCTAAATGGAGAGAGTTTGAAAGCATTTGCCTTGAGAACCAGAACCAGACAAGGATGCCCTTTATCAACACTCTTATTCAACATTGTGCAGGAGGTCCTACCCAGAGCAAATAGGCTAGAAAAAGAAATAAACGGCATCCTAATTGGTAAGGAAGACGTCAAAGTATCTCCATTTGAAGATGATATGATCTTATACGCAGAAAACCCCAAAGAATCCACAAGAAAACTACTGGAACTAATAGAAGATTTCAGCAAAGTTTCAGGATACAAGATAAACATACAAAAATCAGTTGGATTCTTTTACACCAACAAAGAGAACTTCCAAGAGGAAATCACCAAATCAGTACTATTACAATAGCCCCCAAGAAGATAAAATACTTAGGAATAAATCTAACTAGAGACGTAAAACATCTATAAAATGAAAATTACAAAACTTTACTGCAAGAAACCAAAAGAGACCTGCATAAGTGGAAAAACATACCTTGCTCATGGATAGGAAGACTCAACATTGTGAAAATGTCAGCTCTACCCAAAGCGATCTACAGATACAATGCAATCCCGATTCAAATTCCGATGGCATTTTTTAATGAGATGGAGAAACAAATCACCAACTTCATATGGAAAGGGAAGAGGCTCCAGATAAGTAAAGCATGACTCAAGAAGAACAAAGTGGGAAGCTCACACTACCTGATTTCAGAACCTATTATACTGCCACGGTAGTCAAAACAGCCTGGTACTTGTACAACAACAGATACATAGACCAATGGAGCAGAATTGAGAATCCAGACATAAATTCATCCACCTATGAGCAGCTGACATTTGACAAAGGCTCAAGGTCTGTTAATTGGGGAAAAGACAGTCTCTTTAACAAATGGTGCTGGCATAACCGGATATCCATCTGCAAACAACTGAAATAAGACCCATACCTCACACTATGCACAAAAACTAACTCAAATGGATCACAGACCAAAATATCAAATCGTAAATGATAAAGATCATGGAATAAAAAATAAGGAAAACGTTTGGCACCCTAATACATGGCATAAACAGAATACGAGCCATAAATAACAATACACAAACACCAAAAGAGAAACTAGACAACTGGGAGCTCCTAAAAATCAGGCACTTGTGCTCATCAAAAGACTTCACCAAAAGAGTAAAAAGAACCTGAAGACTGGGAAAAAAATTTTGGCTAAAACAAATCTGATCAGCATCTAATCTCTAAAATCTGCAAGATACTGCAAAACCTCAACAACAGAAAGACAAGCAACCCAGTTAAAAAATGGGCAAAGGATAGGAACAGGCACTTTGACAAAGAAGACATTCAGGTGGCTAACAGACACATGAGGAAATGCTCACGATCATTAGCCATCAGAGAAATGCAAATCAAAACTACAATGAGGTACCATCTCACCCCAACAAGGTTAGCATTAATCCAAAAAACACAAACTAATAAATGTTGGAGACGTTGTGGAGAGACTGGAACACTTATACACTGTTGGTGTAAAATGGTACAACCACTTTGAAAATCAATTTGGCGATTCCTTAAAAACTTAGAAATAGAAGTACCACACCATCCAGCAATCCCTCTCCTTGGAATATATCTTAGAGAATTAAGAGCCATCACATGAATAGATACATGCACACCCATGTTCGTTGTAGACCTGTTCATGAGAGCAAAAAGATGGAAACAACCTAGTGCCCATCAGTGGACGAACGGATAAACAAATTATGGTATATTCACACAATGAAATACTACACAATGATAAAGAACAACAAAGAATCCGTGAAACATCTTATAACATGGAGGAATCTGGAAGGTATTATGCCCAGTGAACTTAGTCGCATAAGGACAACTCTTGTATAAGACCACTATTATAAGAACTCAAGAAAAGTTTTAAACACAGAAGACAATATTCTTTGATGGTAACGAGGGTGGGGAGGGAGAGAGGAGGTATTCACTAACGAGAAAGTAGACAAGAATTATCTTAGTGAAGGGAAGTACAGCACTCAGTACAGGGGAAGTCAGCACAGCTGAACTTAAACCAAAGCTAAGAAGTTTCCTGAATACAACCAAACACTTTGAGGGACAGAGTAGCAGTCGTGGGGTCTTGGGGACCATGGTTTCAGGGAATATCTAGGTCAATTGGCATAACAAAGTTTTTTAAGAAAATGTTCTGCATCCCACTTTGGTAGGTGGCATCTGGGGTCTTAAAAGCTAGTGAGCAGCCATCTAAGAGGCATCAATTGGTCCCAACCCACCTGGAGTAAAGGAGAATGAAGAACACCATGGACACAAGGAATGTATTAGCTCAAGAGGAAGAAAAGGCCACATAAACGAGAGACTTCATCAGCCTGAGACTAGACGAACTAGATGGTGCCCAGCCACCACAGTGACCACCCTAACAGGGAACACAACAGAGAGTCCCTGATGGAACAGGAGAAAAGTGGGGTGCAGAGCTCAAATTCTAGTAAAAAGACCAGACTTAATGGTTTGATTGAGACTGGAGGGACGCTGGAAGACATGGCCCCCGGAGTCTCTGTTAGCCCAGAACTGAAACCATTCCCGAAGCCAACTCTTCAGACATAGATTAGACTGGACTAGAAAACATAAAATGATAATTGTGAAGAGTGTGCTTCTTAGCTCAAGTAGATACATGAGACTAAATGGGCAGCTCCTGTCCAGAACCGAGATGAGAAGGCAGAGAGGGTAAGGAGCTTGTTGAAATGGACACCTGAAATCTGGGGCAGAAAGGAAGAGTGTGCTGTCACAGTATAGGGAGAGCAACTAGGATCACAAAACAATGTATGTATAAATTTTTGTACGAGAGACTAACTTGAATTGTAAACTTTCACTTAAAGCACAGTAAAAAAAATAATAAATAAATAAAATATCATGGTTTGGGTCAGGGGCACCTTAGTCCTCAAAGTGACATATTTGCTTTTTAACACTTTAAAGATGTCTTTCGCTGCACATTTGCCCAATGTAACACATTGTTTGATTTTCTGACTGCTGCTTCAACGGGCACTGATTGTGAATCCAAGTAAAATGGAATCTTTGACAACGTCAATCTTTTCTCCATTTATCACGATGTTGCTTATTTGTCCAATTGTGAGAATTTTTGTTTGTTTGTTTTTATGTTGCGGTGTAATCCATACTGGAGGCTGTAGTCTTTACTATTCATCATTAACTGCTTCAAATCCTCTTCATTTTCAGGAAGCAAGGTTGTATCATCTGCATATCACAGGTTGTCAGGGAGCCACATTCTTCTTCATATAGTCCACCTTCTCTGATTATTTGCTCAGCATCCAGATTAAATAAGTATGGTAAAAGGATACAACCTTGATGCACACCTTTCTTGATTTTAAACCATGCAATATCATCTTGCTTTGTTCGAACGACTGCCTCTTAGTCTACGCACAGGTTCCACATGAGCACAGTTAAGTGTTCTGAAATTTCCATTCTTTGCTGAAAGCAGAGAATACCAGAAAGATGTTTACCTGTGTTTTACTGACTGTGCAAAGGCATTCGACTGTGTGGATCATAACAAATTATGGATAACACTGCAAAGAATGGGAATTCCTAGAAAAGTACTATTCCCTAAATATTTACTGAATGAACGAATCAAACATATTCTCTCCCCTTTTTTCCTCTGCTTTGCTGATGGTCCATGCATATTTTAGGCTGCTAGTTGAAGAACCCAGCACTGCCTCATACACCTGGAAAATGGTGGCAGGGCTCCTTTGAGCCAGGAGTAGAGGGTGTAATGAGTCCTGGCTTGAGGGCTGGAGGGCACTGCAGAGGCGAGGCCACGGCGGGGCTTGACAAACATTAAGTCCTAACGGTATTATTTCAGTACCTAAGACTGGCCAGAGGGGGAGGTATTTAGGTCAGGGACTTTCCCGTCCCTTTCAAATTGCACCATGCAGGCAACTGCTTAATGTGCCTGCTGGCACTGGGGTCAGAAATCCTGGTTTCCTTTCGTCATTGGCAGCTCAGCCAGCCTTTGAGACTGTGGGAAGAGCTAGAGGGGCAGACCAGCCTGGGGATGCCAGTGGTAGCTCCATGGAAGGAGGACACAAAGGTCTAGTTAGCATATTTCTGGGTTCCATCCTTTCTATTTTAGATAGTCAGAAGAAACAGAGGACATATAGTGAGATGAAGTTGCTTTACTTGGGTCTTTTAAGAAAGAAGAAAAATCTGATTGAGTGGTAGTTGACGATAATTGCCGTCAAGTCAATTCTGATTTATAGCAACCCTATAACACAGGGTAGAACTGCCCCATTGGGTTTTCAAGGCTATAAATCTTTATGGAAGTGGAGTGGCTGGTGTGTTTGAACCACCGACCTTTTGGTTAGCAGCCTAGCACTTAACCACAGTGCCACCAGGGCTCCTCCTGTAAAGATTACAGGCTAGAAAACCCTATGGAGAAAATGGCACTTTAGGCAGAAGCACCATGCTGTCCCTCCACAGCAAAGATCCAAAAGACTAAGCCGAACAGAGAATACAACAGTCCTGAAACCCTAAAACATCAAATGAACAGATAAAGAACTCAGCCAAGCACCAAATGGAGTGAGAAAACTGACAGAGAACGGAGAGCAAGGAGAGATTCGTGCAGAGGTCCCCTACCAGCTAACGCAGTGCGGATCTGCCATCTTGGACTCCTATCGGAGACCAGCAAAGAGGAGGTACGAGAAAGCAGCCTCACGGAGCTTCCAGAGGGAGACAAAACAACCAGTAATTTGTGATATATGCTTTCCCACGCCCCCACACTTCTTTGCCCTGACTCGGCCTCCTCTGCTTCCCACGGCCACAGTCTCTTGACTGGGAAACAGTGGCCGTTTGGATTCCACACGCCCAAACGGGTGGCTCTCTGAGTGCCATTTGTTGGCTGCTGGTGTTGCTTTGTTTCAGCTTCTTTTTATTTCTTCCTTGCCTCTCCCCACCTCCCCCTCCTTTCACTCGAGTACCTCGCTCCATGCACCATCTTTGCTTCTTCCTGAGGGGCTGCAGAGCTCTGGTATTGGTGATATATGCTTTCCCACTCACTACCCTTCTTCACCCACACTCGGCCCCCTCTGCTTCCCACGGACACAGTCTCTTGTCCAGAAACACCAGCCCGCACTAGCTGGCTCTCTGAGTGCCATTTGTTGGCTGCTAGTGTTGCTTTTTTTTTTCTGCTTCTTTTGATTTCTTACTTGCCTCTCGCCACCTCCCCCTCCCTTCGCTCAAGTACCTGGCTCCATGCGCCATCTTTGCTTCTTCCTGAGGGGCTGCAGAGCTCTGTTCTGTGGAGAGCTGCTTCTTGGTTTGGGCTGCTGCGCTGGTGGGATCCCGGGGCTTTTGTTCATTTGTTTGTTTTGAACTGTTTGTTTGTTTTCTTTTCCTTTTCTTGAGTAGGGAGCCCTTTCTGGCCAGGCTGAGCTGCATGGCAGAGAGACACCCCTTCAGCTTCAACAGACCTGCAGAGGGATCCCTGAGAGCATTTCTTTTTATGTTGGTTTTTTTTTTTTTTTTTTTTAATTTGTTTTGTTTTCTTTTTCCTCTATTTCCCTTTTGGTCTTTCTTCATTGCTCAGTTTCTCATCTCTCTATATCTTCCTTCTCTTTCTGTTCCCTGAATACCTGGCGTTATATACCTCTACACCTTCTAGCCAGCCTGTACTGCAACACCTGAGAGCGACTTCCCCAGACCACATAGCTGCATCAGTGGGATCCCTGGGAACTTTGTGGTTCTTTAACCTTTCTAATTCTTATTTATTCATTTTTTTCTTTTCTTCCTCCTCCCCTTTCTGTTTTTCTCCATTTCATAGTCTCTCATCTCTCCATTCCAATGGCAAGCTCCCCTAGCATTCTTTTTTGTTTGTTTGTACATTTTTGGCTCCTGTTCCTCTCTCCTCTCTCCCATATCTATCTTAGCTCCACACATAACAATCTCCCCACTGCATCTTACCTACCTGCACCGTGCACTTGACATCACACCACCAAGCAGCACAGGCATGGCCTACTGGAACCTGCCCTGCACTGATTACCGACCTGCTCTGGTGGCTGTAGTAAGTGCCACAAACAACCCGTCCCAGTAACTCCTCTTCAGCTAGACCTGCCCTGCTCTACCATATCTGAGTGACTGACCCTGCCAGTTGAAGAAGGAGGCGAAAAGTATTGTGCCCACAGACGAGCAAACAACAAAGAACACACAGTCTGCCTGCTCAGACGTAGTCAAAATTTTTTTTAAAAAAGGGACGAAACAAACAAATCTACAATCAATGAACGAGAAAAATAACTACTGAATGCCCCAAAGACAGCAGAAAATATCAAAACATTTACAAAAACAGGACAGGATGGTTCCAGTAGGCATCCAAACTAAAACACCAGATGACTCTCCTCTGGAAGAAAATGCACTAGAACTACCTGATAGGGAATTCAAATCTCTCATACTCACAATTCCCCAAGAGCTGAGGCAAAAACCTGACAAAGATGAGGAAAAAATAGACAAATTCATGGAAAATACGGACAAAAAATTGGAAGAATTCAGGAAAATGATGCAGTAACAAAATGCCAAAATAAATCCACAACTAGAAATTATACAAAGACAACAATTAGAAATCCAAAACATAAACAACAAGATTTGAGAAATGTACGGTGTCATAGAAGGGCTGAGAAGCAGATTTGAAATGGTGGGAAGACAGGATCAGTGGAATTGAAGACAAAAACTTGGATACAACTCTGTTTCAGGAAAACTCGGAAAAATGAAGAGACCCTGAGAGTTATGTGGGACACAATCAAAAGCAAAAATCTGCGCGTGATTGGAATTCCAGAACAGGGGAGAAAACAGAAAACACAGAGAGGATCATTGAGGAACTGCCGACAGAAAACTTCCCCAATATCATGAAAGATGAAAAGCTGGCCATCCAAGGATCTCAACGAGCCCCATATAGAAGAGACCCCAAAAGAAAATCACCAAGGCATATCATATTCACACTCACCAAAACCAAAGACAAACAAAGAATCCTGAGAGCAGCTCGTGAAAAACGAGAAGTCACATACAGAGGAAAAACAATAAGACTAAGCTCAGATTATTCGGCAGAAACCATGCAGGCAAGCAGGCAATGGGATGACATATATAAAATCTTGAAAGAAAAAAATTGCCAGCCAACCCATGGACACATCCAAACTCCCCGAGGGACTGAGTTGTTGGACGGAGGGCTCTGGGGACCATGGTCTCGGGGAACATCTAGCTCAATTGGCATGACACTACTTATAAAGATAATGCTCTACATTCTACCTTGGTGAGTAGTGTCTGGGGTCTTAAAAGCCTGTGAGTGGCCATCTAAGATACTCCACTGGTCTCACCCCTTCAGGAGCAAGGGAGAATGAAGAGAACAGGATACAAGGAAGAGGTTAGTCTGAAGGACTAATGGACCACAGCTACCAAGACCTCCACCAGACTGAGTCCAGTACAGCTAGATGGTGCCCGGCTACCACCACTGACTGCTCTGACCAGGATCACAACAGAGGGTTCTGGACAGAGCTGGAGAAGGATGTAGAGCATAATTCTAACTCACACACAAAAAAAAAGAGACCAGATTTACTGGCCTAAAGGAGACTGGAGAAACCTCAAGAGTATGTCCCCCAGACACCCTTTCAGCTCAGAGGTGAAGTTACCTTCGAGGTTCACTGTTCAGCCTGGGAGTGGACAGCCCAGTAAAACTAAATGAGACTAACGAGGTACAGGAGTCCAGTGACAAGGGCCAGAAGGCAGAGGGGGAGTAGGAAGCTGATGATAAGGAACACAAGTTGAGTAAGGATACTGTTGATGTGTTGTGAGATTGTTAACCATTGTTATAGGGCAACATTTGTAGTAACTGTTAAATGGGAGGGTATTTTGTCCTGTAAGCCTTCATCTTGGGTGAGAAATGGCAGCACAATTGGAAGAGCATAGTCAATGTCACTTAAATGTGTACGTAAAAAGTTTTGAAATGGTGTATCTTTGGTTATGTGTATTTTCACCAAAAAAAAAAAAACAAAAAGCTGAGAGTTCAGAGGGTTAAAATGTTCTAGGGTTGTTAACCAAAGTCATAAAACAGCATGTGTACTACTGTTACATGAGAAACTGTTTGTTCTGTAAGCCTTCACCTGAAGTACAATAAAATATTAAAAAAAAAAAATTGCCAGCCAAGAATAATATATCCTGCAAGACTCTCGTTCATATTTGATGGTGAAATTAGGTCATTGCCAGATAAACAGAAATTAAGGGAATATGTACAAGTCAAACCAAACTTACAAGAATTATTAAAGGGAGTTCTTAGATCTGAGGACAAACAACTTCAGCTCACAGGCAGAACATAGGATGCAGGATCGTACCAGCCAGATACCAATCTAGGAAATGAACTCTCGAGGACTATCCAAAAACAAAAGAAATAGAACAGAGAATCAGAGCAGTTAATCAGTAAATGACAACAACATCAAAACAATAAAAGAGGGAACAAACAGCATAGGTATAGAACCTTCTATTGGAGAGGAAGGCAAGGCTATACCAAGTCATGGTAGACTGCTTCAAACTTAGAAAGATAAGGGTAAAATTTATGGTAACCACAAAGAAAGTTAACAAACATACTCATAAAAAAAAAAAAAAGAGGAAAAACATAAAGTCTCAGCAAAAACAAAACCTACAAAAACAAAAGAAATGAAAAAAAATCCACAAACAAAAGTAACTCACCACAAGAGAGTAGGAAGAACAAAGAAAACGTCAGCACCACAAAAAAAAAAGCACTACAAAATGACAGCAACAAACCCACATCTATCAATATGTACACTGAATTTAAATGGACTCAATATACCCATAAAGAGATGGAGAGTGACAGAATTGATAAGAAAACAGGATCCATCAATATGCTGTCTACAGGAGACACACCTTAGAAACAAAGATGTGAATTTATTAAAAGTCAAAGGTTGGAAAAAAATATATCAAGCTAACAACTACCAAAAAAGAGCAGGAGTGGCAATTCTAATCTCCGATAAAATAGAATTTAAAACAAAATCTACCATAGAAGACAAAGAAGGACACTATACAATGATTAAGGGGATGATCCATTATGAAGACATAGCCATAATAAACATCTACGCACCCAATGACAGGGCTCCAAAATACATAAAACAAACTCTAACAACACTGAAAAGAGAAATTGACAGTTCCACAATAATAGTAGAAGACTTCAACACACCACTCTCAGTAAAGGACAGAACAACTAAGAAGAAACTCAGCAAAGATACAGAAGACCTAAAGGGCACAATCAGCCAACTTGACCTCACAGACATACATAGAACACTCCATCCAACCGCTGCAAAGTACACATTATTTTCCAATGCACATGGAACGTTCTCCAGAAGAGACCACATCTTAGGCCACAAAACAATCCTCAACAACATCCAAAACGTTGAGATAATTCAAAGTACCTTCTCTGACCACAATGCCATCAAGGTAGAAATTAACAATAGAAAGAGCAAGGAAAAAAAATCAACTACATGGAAACTGAATAATACCCTGCTTACACATCACTGGGTAATAGAAGAAATCAGAGATGGAATCAAAAAATTCCTAGAATCAAATGAGAATGAAAACACATCATACCAAAACCTTTGGGACACAGCAAAGGCAGTCCACAGACAACAATTTACAGCAATAGATGCTCATATTAAAAAAGAAGAAAGGGACAAAATCAAAACATTAAATACAGACCTCAAACAAAATAGAACGAGAACAGCAAAAAAAGCCCACAACCACCGAAAGAAAGGAAATAGTAAAGATCAGAGCAGAAATAAATGAAATAGAGAACAGAGAAACAATAGAAAGAATCAACAAAACCACAAGTTCGTTCTTTGAAAGAATCAACAAAATCGACAAACCACTGGCCAGACTGACAAAAGAAAAACAGGAGAGGACACAAATAACCCAAATAAGAAATTAAATGGGGGATATTACAACAGACCCAACTGAAATAAAAAGGATTATAACAGAATATTATGAAAAACTATACTCCAACAAATTTGAAAACCTAGAGGAAATGGATAAATTTCTAGAAACACACGGCCTACCCAAACTACAACAAAATGATGTTGAAAATCTGAATAGACCCATAACAAGAGAAGATATTGAAAAGATAATAAAAAAATTCCAAACCAAAAAAAGCTCTGGCCCAGATGGCTTCACTGGAGAATTCTACAAAACATTTACAGAAGAGCTTGTATTAATACTACTCAAGCTATTTCAGAGCATAGAGGAGGAAGCAACACTTCCAAATTCATTCTATGCAGCCAGTATAACGCTGATACTAAAACCAGGAAATGATGTCACAAAAAAAGAAAATGAGAGACCAATATCTCTCATGAATACAGATGGAAAAATTCTCAACAAAATTCTACCCAATGGAATTCAGCATCATATCAAAAAAATAATACACCATGACCAAGTAGGATTCATACCAGGTATGCAAGGATGGTTCAACATTAGAAAATCAATCAACGTAATCCACCACATAAATTAAAGGAAAGAAAAGAATCACATGATCATCTCAATTGATGCACAAAAGGCATTTGACAAAGTCCAACACCCATTCCTGATAAAAACTCTCAATAAAGTAGGTATAGAAGGGAAATTTGTCAACATAATAAAGGGCATCTTTGCAAAACCAATGGCCAACATCATTCTTAATGGAGAAAGGCTGAAAACATTCCCCTTGAAAACAGGAACAAGACAAGGATGCCCTTTATCACCACTCCTATTTAACATTGTGCTGGAAGTTCTAGCTAGAGCAATATGGCAAGAAAAAGAAATAAAGGGCATCCAAATTGGTAATGAAGAAGTTAAACTCTCCGTGTTTGCAGATGATATCATACTATACACAGAAAACCCTAAAGACTCCACGAGAACTCTACTGGAACTAATAGAAAGATTCAGCAGAGTAGCAGGATACAAGATAAACATATGAAAATCAGTTGGATTCCTATACACCAATAAGGAGAACGATGAAAAGGAAATCAGGAAAACAATACCATTTTCAATAGCCCCTAAAAAGATAAAATACTTAGGAATAAATCTGACCAGGGATGTGAAAGACCTATACAAAAAAAACTACAAAACTCTACTGCATGAAACCCAAAGGGATCTACATAAATAGAAAAACATACCATGCTCATGGATAAGCAGACTCAACATTGTGAAAATGTCAATTCTACCCAAAGCAATTTACAAATACAATGCAATCCCAATTCAAATACCAACAACATTCTTCAAAGAGATGGAAAAACTAATCATTAACTTTATATGGAAAGGGAAGAAGCCCTGAATAAGTAAAGCACTACTGAAGAAGACGAACGAAGTTGGAGGACTCACACTACCTGACTTCAGAACCTACTATACAGCTACAGTAGTCAGAACAGCCTGGTACTGGTACAATGACAGATACATTGACCACTGGAACAGAATTGAGAACCCAGATGTAAATCCATCCACCTACAGTCACCTGATCTTCAACAAGGGCCCAAAGTCCATCAAATGGGGAAAAGACAGTCTTTTTAACAAATGGTGCTGGCAAAACTGGATATCCATCTGCAAAAAAATGAAACAGGACCCATACCTCACACCATATACAAAAACTACTTCAAAATGGATCAAAGACCTGAATATAAAGCCTAAAACTATAAAGTTCATAGAAGAAAAAATAGGACCAACACTTCAGGCCTTAATATATGGCATTAACTGGATACAAACCATAACCATCAATGCACAAAACCCAATAGATAAGCTAGATAACTGGGATCTTCTAAAAATCAAACACCTATGATCTTTAAAAGACTTCACCAAAAGAGTAAAAAGAAAACCTACAGAATGGGAAAAAATTTTTGGAGAGTACAAGTCAGACAAAGGTCTAGTCTCCATAATCTACAAGAAAATCCAACACCTCTACAACAAAAAGACAAATAATCTTATTAAAAAATGTGCAAAGGAAATGAACAGACACTTCACCAAAGAAGACATTCAAATGGCCAACAGACACATGAAGAAATGCTCGCGATCACTAGCCATTAGAGAAATGCAAATTAAAACCACAATGAGATACCATCTCACCCCAGCATTACTGGCACGAATCAAAAACACTGGAAATAACAAATGTTGGAGGGGCTGTGGGGAGATCGGAACACTTATGCACTGCTGGTGGGAATGCAAAATGATACAAGCATTTTGGAAAATGATATGGCACTTCCTCAGAAAGCTAGAAATAGACATACCATTGGATCCAGCAATCCCACTCCTAGGAATATATCCTAGAGAAATAAGAGTCGTCACTCGAATAGACATATGCACACCTATGTTCATGGCAGCATTGTTCACAATAGCAAAACGATGGAAACAACCTAGATGCCCATCAAACTATGGTACATACACACAATGGAGTACTATGCAATAAGAAAGAACAACAATTAATCTGTGAAGCATCTCATAACATGGATAAAACTGGAGGACATTATGCTGAGTAAATAAGTCAGTCACAAAAGGACAAATATTGTATGAGACCTCTATTGTAAAAACCCATGAAAAAGTTCACACACAAAATGTAACAATCTTTGTTGGTTACCAGGGATGGGAGGGGTGGGGGAAAATACTAAATAGGCAATAGATAAGTGGTATCTTGGGTGAAGGGTGAGACAGTACACAATACAGGGGAAACTAGCACAACCTGTACAAAGAAAGGTCATGGAAGCCCCATAGACGCATCCAAACTCCCTGAGAGACTGAATTGCTGGGTGGAGGGCTGTGGGGACCATGGTCTCGGGGAACATCTAGCTCAATTGGCATGACAGCTTATAAAGACAATGCTCTGCATTCTGCTTTGTTGAGTGGTGTCTGGGGTCTTAAAAGCCTGTGAGCAGCCATCTAAGATACTCCACTGGTCTCATCCTTTCAGGAGCAAGGGAGAATGAAGAGAACAGGATACAAGGAAAAGATTAGTCCGAAGGACTAATTGTCCACAGCTACCAAGGCCTCCACCGGACTGAGTCCAGTACAGCTAGATGGTGCCCGGCTACCACCATTGACTGCTCTGACCAGGATCACAACAGAGGGTTCTGGACAGAGCTGGAGAAGGATGTAGAGTGTAATTCTAACTCACAAAAAAAAAGACCAGATTTACTGGCCTAAAGGAGACTGGAGAAACCCCGAGAGTATGGCCCCAGACACCCTTTTAGCTCAGAGGTGAGGTTACCTGTGAGGTTCACTGTTCAGCCTGGGAGTGGACAGCCCCGTAAACCAAATGAGACGAACGAGGTACAGGAGTCCAGTGACAGGGGCCGGAGGGCGGTGGTGGGGGAGCAATGGGGACAGGGAAGCTGGTGGTAGGGAACCCAAGTTTGAGTAAGAATATTGTTGATGTGTTGTGAGATTGTTAACCATTGTCATAGGGCAACATGTGCAGTAACTGTTAACTGAGAAACTATTTTGTTCTGTAAGCCTTCATCTTAAGTGAGAATAACAGCACAATTGGAAGAGTGTAGTTGATGTCACTGAACTGTGCATGTAGAAATTTTTGAAATGGTGTATCTTTGGCTATGTGTATTTTCACCAAAAAAAAAAGAGGTTGAGAAGTTAGAGGGTTGATATGTTGTGGGGTTGTTAACCAATGTCGTAAAACAACATGTGTACTTCTGTTTCATGAGAAACTATTTGTTCTGTAAGCTTTCATCTGAAATACAATTAAAAAAAAAAAAACCCTATGGAGTAATACCACTCTGTCACATGGAGTCAGTATGAGTTGGACTTCACGGCACCTAACAGTAAGAAGACTGGTGCTGTCTTCTGCTACGTGTGTCATGATGCATAGTGACATCTACCCCACGCAGTCTCTACCCAAGTTTTTGTGACATTCTTCACATTTCCAATGTTCTTATGACTCTCTGAAGTTTAGCAGTGATAATTCCTATTTTTCTCTTACTTGAATTAAAACTGTGAATGATTTTGCACTATGGGGACAAAGATTTGTTTGTTGTTGAAAGAAGATGCATTTTTAATCTCTCTAGGCACCAAACACTAAATCACATATTTTCAAAATGCAGACGCTTTGCTGTTCCTAATGGTTTACAAACACTCTCCATCTAGAAATATATGCTTAACCTTTTCCAAATGTTCAGATTACACATTTATTTAAGTAAATATTTTCTTGAAGTACAAAATATACATTCAGAAATGAGCACAAATCCTAAGTGTATCGCTTCATGGATTTTCATGATGTGAACATATTTCATGAAATGACCAAATCCCTAGAAGCCCCCCTGGAAACTTCTTCCAGTCCC
This sequence comes from Dugong dugon, assembly GCA_030035585.1. NCBI lineage: Eukaryota > Metazoa > Chordata > Mammalia > Sirenia > Dugongidae > Dugong > Dugong dugon. The sequence goes on from CM057465.1 coordinate 152,091,043, forward strand.
TGCTCCCCCCATCTCCCGGGGCCATGATGGTAGTAGATTTGCCTGTTTTGAACTTTATATAAATGGAGTCACATAGTATGTACCCTTTTGTGTCTGACTCTTTTGTTGAACAATATATTTGTGAAGATAAAGTTGTGGATATGTGGGTGAGGAAGGTGGAGAAGAAGAAAGGGCGGACGTTTATTTCTAAAGGCTGATGGACATGGGGTCGAGACAAGCAGCGGCCAGGGGCCTGTACTAGGGCAGTAAGACAGATGAAGCAAGGATGTCCAGATTTGGACCTCTGCTAAGTGTCACATTCTACTCACTACTCCTGAAGTAGCACCCCCGCCCCATGCCATGTTGATTAAATTTTGGAAGAACACCTGAACATGGAGGTAAACACTCCCTGAAGGAGTGTTTACAAGTATAGAGAAGGAAAGGGAAGAATGAGCAATGTCTTTAAGTGCTTGCTTGAAAATTGGGTTGCTATTATTTACTGAACTGAGGGAAGACTTGAGGAGAAACAAGGCTTTTAGGGGGTGTTAATCAACTGTTTTGTTTTACGTGAGTTAAATTTGAGATGTTATTTAAACAAGATCCAAGTGGATCTGGAGCTCTGAAGAGCAACCAAATCTTGAGTTACAAAGCTGAGAGTCATTAGCACGCTATAGGAGTCCCTGGGTGGTGTGAATGGTTAACAGGCTCAGCTCAGCTGCTAACCGAAAGGTTGGAGGTTTGAGTTCATCTAGAAGCACCTTGGAAGAAAAGCCTGGAGATCTCCTTCCAAAATGTCACAGCCTTGGAAACCCTATGGAGCAATTCTATGCTGCACACATAGGGTTGCCATGAGTCAGATCGACTGGATGGCGGCTGCTTTTCTTTTTTTTTTTAAACTCTACAGACAGCAAGTAGTATCACTTTGCTGAGAGACTGCAGAGTGAAGTGAATAGCAAAGTGGCATCTCAGAATGAAATTCCCTTTCCCTTCTTTCCCATTGCCTCCTCCACAACCTGCACTTACTTTGTTAAACGGATCAGCTAAACCTCCAGGCCCGAGTTCTCACTTTTTTCTCCTGCCTCTCCAGTCCCTCTCCTCCTCAGACCTCCTTTCCTTACTTGGTGTCACGAAAGCCCAAACCGTTGGTGAAGAGTAAACCTTCAGAGAAAAGCGGGAAATGGAAAAGGTAGGTAGGAGGGCTATGGGGCTGGCTGCTGGAAAATTCTCTCTGGTGGTAAACACAGAAAAAAAGACTTAGTACACACACCAATTAGTATTAGTACACATACTAACGGTGGCATCACTAGGGTTGGTATCACCCAATGCAGTAACTCATGGTGTTACCACATGCTAATTATCACAATATTATTGCTAAAACACCAGAAAATTTAACAAAATCAGTGACTGTAAAACACTGGCAACAATGAAAACAACAGCGTGTGCTTGTAGTGTGTGCAGATGAAACCATGTGATTCGAAGCATCATTGTAGTTGTGTAATAATGACAGCTGTAAGCAAAGCATATTAGAAGGATCAAAAAGTAAATTAGCACGGAGTTTTAGCCTTATAGGTTTATTGATATATGTAAACTTGGCTTACGAAAAACTTTTTTGTTATTATAACTAACTACAGGGATATTTTTATAAAAAATAATAAATTTCTGCTGAAACACTGCACAAAAATTTTAAAGACAGTGTCACCCTCCCCCCCCCCGACAGTGTCACTCAGTGTGGTCCACACCCCACATGCCCCCCTAGTGGTACCATTGCATACTAATATTTTTTGTCCCTTTACACTTTTATTATGGTTATTCATACACATGAGTTGTCCCTGGAATTTTTTTGAGAGTAGGAAATTCCTCTCGGTGTTCTTAGAGAATTTCACTGCTGTGTTTAACTAGATTCATAAAGCATATTTGTTGGATAAATTTCCTCTTCACCAAATGGACTAAATCACTTACCTATCTATTTATTCCAATACTTAGCCATTCACCTGTAGTAGGGTAAAGGTTAACTGGGCCCATACTTCTGTTTGTGTGTATGTTTAACTTACAGAGTCATAAATAGACTCTTACATTGTGTAAGCAATGGTATTTGGGAGTAAGAAAAAATAAATCATCTCGAATTAAACCCTCTCTTCATTGTTTAAGTGTTGGCAGCCATTGCTGTTAAGTACTTGTTTTTCACCCAAGGATAGGACGTTGGATTGAGGCCCTGACAATTCTTGGTGACAAAACTGAAGAACAAACACTTGCCCTCCCCCTCAGATATTTTTGGCAATTAATTCACTTATATCCAGCCTCTAACAGATGTAGCACTCGGAAGGAAAAAAACAAAACACAACTCTCTTCATGCCTAGATTTCTAGTCTTCTCATAACTAAACCAGAAACAAAATAAAAGATGAAATGAAATATACATCATTGCCTTAAGGAAAAACAGAAAGGCAAATGAGATGACAATCTGCAGATTGACAGACTCCCTTGGGCCACTTCCAGTGTATTTGTGCGCTCACTTCCTGCTCTTTCCTCCTTCCATTTCCTTGCGTGGCCATGACTTGAGTCCCTCTGCTCTTTCCCTGTTCCTGCCCTAATGACTATTTCTCTTTCTCTTGTGTAACTAGCATTTTCACATTTCGTCTACTTCAGGACCGTACTGTAAAAATAATATCACGTGATGAAAAGAAATGATACATTCTGTTAGCAAAATAATTGACAAGTTGAGGAGTGCCTAAGTAAATTGATTTCTGAAAATTAAGACATGAACAATACAGCTGCCTTTCTTCTGGGAAACACACAAGCCTATTCTTAACCTTTGAGGCTCTTTAGAGACCCCCCCAAAATAGGATAGGTTGACATAGGATGCCTCCTTGGAATGACTTGATTTAATGAGTCCTAGAAAAACCTCACCCTCTAAAAATATCTCCCAGTTGCTCTGTCTTAGTGCCTAAGATTTATACTTGAGAACAATAGAAATAATGCCTTACTCTTTATTGAGGGGACAGCAGTGGTTCAGTGGTAGAATTCTCACCTTCCATGTGGGAGACCTGAGTTTGATAGCAATGTACCTCAAGTGCAGCCACTACCTGTCTGTCAGTGGAGGCTTGCATGTTGCTATGATCCTGAAGAGTTATCAGCGGAGTTTTCAGACTGAGACAAACTAGAAAGACCTGCCGATCAACTTCCAAAAAATCAACCAGTGAAAACTTTACACGTCACAATAGTCAGATCCTGTTGTACATGGTGTTGCCATGAGTCGGGGCAGACTTGATGGCAACTAACAACAACAACAACTCTTCACTGGTGTTGTTGATGAGACAATTGTAAAGAAGTTATTAAACTATACGTTTGTACACACTTGTCCAGCTCATTACTGCTTATGAAGTGACTTATGAAGTGACTTCCTTATGTGCCACACATTGAGCTAAAGCAGTGTGTGCACTGCCTGATCTGGTTCTCATTAACAACCCCATAAAGTGAGATGAGGGAATTGAGGCTCAGAGAGAACTCGTCTAAGCTGGCCTATTACACATAGTGGAGCTAAGTCTTCCTTCTCCTCATCTGGCCCTCCGTGCATTCTAACTACTTCACCATTGTAGTGGGTCTCACAATTCTAATGACTCAGTGGAGGCTCTTGCCAACACACAGGTGTGTGATTTCCTAGGACAGCCCTCCACAGTCCTGGCTTGTTCATCAGACCAGCTATATGAGAGAACCAGATCTCAGAGAAGAAGGGGTGGGTTGGGTGGGAAGTAAGTAGAAGGACAACTCTGGCAGGAGGAAGGGACTCAGGTCCTGCAGGGAAAGCAAAATCCATGGCCCTGGGTGGTCACTATGTGCCCAGTGTCCCCCATCATGCAGATGGGACTAGGGAGGAAAGAAAACTAGTGCAGCTTGACCAGAGGCTGGTCTGGGACAAACAAGGTGGCAGACACCATGAAGGGGTCCTCACTAGACCTTGGAAAACCAACATCCCTGGACAAATCTATGACTTCACCTCAAGTCTGCTTAGAACAAGACAGTGTTGTCAGGCTGAGCTCAGGGCCTCCTGGGCTTTTGCTGGTGGCACCTTCTGCCTGTGTGGGCAACACATGGGCAACAGCTCATAACAGAGGAAAGTTACAGGCTCAGTGCTGGCCTGATCTTAACAGATCTTGCAGTTGCCTGTCAGTAAACCCAAATATGTGAGGAGGTGGCCCTGTGCCCCTCTTTATTCTTCTGTCTCCCTCAGGGATCCGGCGCCCCTTAATCTCTTATGCTCTCCCCTTGTCAGAATCTGCTGGTAGGATCTCTGAACACACGAAGGGCTAAAAAACAGAGACTAGCCTTAAGCTTTGTCCTGCCAGAAGGTATTTCCCTTATTTTTTTTTTTTAAATTTTCTCTCATATTGTCCGTATTATAAGATCTATCTCCTTATAAACCATATTATAGTTGGTAAAATTCCTACTAAAAAATGTTTTCTCACACTGGCTACCACTTTAATATACTCTGATATGTAAGAAAATTTGAACCCTCCAAATGGGATTTCTCACAATCACTGCATATCTAAATGTTTTTCTTTGTTATAGATTTTATCATCTGACACAATAAATAGAAAATGCTAATGACATCAACCACCATTTATCTGTCAGTTTGTCGTTGCATATTGCTGTGATGCTGGAAGTTATGCCACCGGTATTTCAAATACCAGCAGGGTCACCCATGGTGGACAGGTTTCAGAAGAGCTTTCAGACTAACACAGACTGGGAAGAAGGACCTAGTGATCTAGTTTGAAAAAAAATTGGCCAGTGAAAACCTTATGAATAGTGGAACACTGTCTGAGAATGTCTTAGTCATCTAATGCTGCCACAACAGAAATACCACAAGTGGATGGCTTTAACAAAGACAAATTTATTTCCTCACAGTTAAAGTACGCTAAAAGTCTAAATTCAGGGCATCAGCTCCAGGGGAAGGCTTTTTCTCTGTTGGCCTTCTTCTCTTCAGTGTTCCCATGGACTAGGAGCTTTTCTGCGCAGGGACCCCAGTCCAAAGGACACGCTCTGCTCCTGGCACTACTTTCTTGGTGGTATGAGGTCCCCAGCTCTCTGCTTGCTTCCCTTTCCTTTTATCTCTTGAGAGATAAAAGGTGGTGCAGGCCACACCCCAGGGAAACTCCCTTTACATTGGATCAGGGATGTGACCTGGGTAAGGGTGGTGTTACAATCCCACCCTAATCCTCTTTAACATAAAATTACAATCACAAAATGGAGGCCAACCACACAATTCTGGGAATCATGGCCCAGACAAATGGATACACATATTTTATGGGGGACATAATTCAATCCATGACAGATAAGGTGCCAGAAAATGAGTCCCTCAGGTTGGAAGGCACTCAAAATACAACTGAGAAAGAGCCATCTTCTTAGAGTAGAGTCAACCTTAGTGACATGAATGGAGTGAAGCTTTTGGGACCCTCATTTGCTGATGTGGCACGAGGCAAAATGAGAAGAAACAGCAGCATCCATTAACATTTGAACTGTGGAATTGTACAAAGTATAAATCTAGGAAAATTGAAAGTTATCAAAAATGAAATGGAAGGCATAAAGATCAATACCCTCAGTGAGCTGAAATGGACTGGTATTGGCCATTCTGAATCAGATAGTTATATGGTCTACTATGCCAGGAATAAATTAAAGAGGAATGATGTCGCATTCGTTGTCAAAAAAACATTTCAAGATCTATCCTGAAGTACAATGCTGTCAGTGATAGGATAATATCTATATACCTACAAGGAAGACCAGTTAAAATGACTATTATTCGAATTTATGCACCAACCACTAATGCCAAAGATTAAGAAATTGAAGATTTTACCAACTTCTGCAGTCTGAAATTGATCAAACATGCGATCAAGATGCATTGATAGCTACTGGTGATTAGAATGTGAAAGTTGGAAACAAAGAGGAAGGATCAGTAGTTGGAAAACATGGCCTTGGTGATAGAAATGACAGAAGAGATCACATGATAGAATCCTGCAAGACCAACAAACTATTCATTGGAAATACGTTTTTTCAACAACATAAATGGTGACTTTACACATGGACATCTCTGGATGGAACACACAGGAATCAAATAGACTACATCTGTGGAAAGAGACATTGGAAAAGCTCAATATCAGTCAGAACAAGGCCAGGGGCTGACTATGGAACAGA